>OV815274.1:50414466-51745465 GCA_929108145.2 Limnephilus rhombicus
TCGCGTTTTTTTAACAGTGCCACACGCATTAGTGTATTTATTGTGTAAATAACTAAATAAAAAAGGGCTTGTGTACCAGTTGTCCGTGTATACTGTGTGTCCCTTTCCTAAATAATCGGCTAATAACGAAACCACAACTTTTCCAGAAACCAACAATTGCTTTGATATGCCTTCAT
This sequence comes from Limnephilus rhombicus, assembly GCA_929108145.2. Classification (NCBI taxonomy): domain Eukaryota; kingdom Metazoa; phylum Arthropoda; class Insecta; order Trichoptera; family Limnephilidae; genus Limnephilus; species Limnephilus rhombicus. Next base: position 50,414,643 of record OV815274.1, read on the forward strand.
CCATATTTGGTATGTCTATGTTTGTTTTGGCGCCACAATAAATAACAAATTGTAAAACAAAACCGGTTTTGCAATCACATAAAACAAATAGTTTTACGCCAAATCTATGTCTTTTTGCTGGAAGATATTGTTTGATCGATAATCTTCCTTTGAATAGCACCAGCGATTCGTCAATACACAAATTCTCGAACGGATAAAAGTACTTTTTAAATTGGCCGCATACCATATCTACAAAATTTCGTATTTTGAAGGTCGTATAGCCCTTTTTTTGTTTTTCGTTATCTGAAAAATGGAGCATGCTCAGAATTGACATATAGCGATCTCTTGACATGGTTTCTCCAAATATTGGGGATGAAATCAACTTGTCCAGTGTCCAATATTGACGAATTTTCCCTTTTTTGCTTCTCGCCATAAGCATAGTAAGGGCAATAAATACGTACATCTCCTCTGTATCAACATCTTTCCATTTGTGTAAACTTGAATTTGGAGCAAATACTTTTTGTGACTTTACAGTGGTAAAATATCTATTGGTTTCGGTTGTAATGCAACCCACGACATTTGTATTTAGGAAAAGCTCAAAAAAGTCAATTTCACTACTCTCCGGATTAAGTTCACAATCTCGTAAACCAGATTGTTGGTTGAAATTGTGTACATCGGGTTGGAAGTTTATTGCACTTTCCCATACTGGCGAGAAATTCATAAAATTTATATCAGAGGATAAATGGTCGTCCAATCCAGAATTGTTAATTTCATTATCTTCGTTTTCTGATTCATCGGAACTCTCCAAATTTTCTGGAATGTAGTCTTCTTCATCACTCATGGAGAACTCCGAATCGCAATCTAACACATAGTTTTCGATATCTTCGTTATCCATTTTTAAGAATTATAAACCCACTGTACACTGATATACTTGTCTGAAATTATTTAATATAATAAAACATGGGCCACGAAAGAATATGCACCGCAATGAGATATTTTTAAAGTTACCGAAATAATAAATGTTCATAAATAAAATCGTAGGTTTCAAATTTCACGTAAATATCTACACGGATCTCATGAAGCCGACAAAGGACATAACTCATCTCAATAAGTTTATTATCAGCCATAAAAAGATAAGACCTCGCGAAATAATGTGCACCGCAATAAACGATATCAATGTAAGCACGCTTGCTCGGTACCGGCACGCACTAACACATCGACGCGCAAGACGAGACTGTATGCGGTCCAAAAAAACTTCGACGTAATTTGAAAGGTTCGCTATGATGAAAAAATTAATTTAAAAAATAACTGTAAGTAAAAAGGTCTTTCTCTTTAAAGGACATGGTACAAAACACTTGGTTTTATAATATGAATCTTTTACTACGAACATTTACTAGTAAATTATCTCAATATTTAGAGATGAACATGACGAATTCTCCAAACTACTAATACAGTGGGTCGGCCCACATGAGAATTTCCTTTCAACTACGTATACAGTTGGTCGGATCCTTCGGGTTAAATACCTATTACCTTACTTATTACACTTGTCGTGTCTATTGTCTATTAAAATCGTTATTATATTTATGATAACATGGAATTTTTGATTTATAGTCGGATTTTAAAATTTCCAATCAAAAGTATACGAGAAAACCCATGTATAATAATTTGAATAAAATCCTTGTAAATGTGGCTTCTGCAATGATGGCAACTAAACTAGTAGAAAATGAAACCAGCAACGCACTAGTGGGAACAATAACTACCTACCAACCGTGATATTTCAAAACATGTAATTTTCTTTTAATTTTTTCGCCTGCGGCGCTTTTTCTGTGTTTTCCTTCCAGCTGTTTTTGTGAGAGGAAGAGGCGTTGAAGAGGCGAAAGAGGCGTTGAAGAATAAAATACTTCAGATAAGGTCGGGTCATCCGCGCTATAGGATGCTGTTAGCTGCTAGGCAAGAAACGAAGCACGTCGATGACGACGGGCAGTCACAAGCGCACTGACTGAACAGGCTCGCACGCGCACAAGACGATGACGACGGTAGTATTAAGTGCCCCCTAAAAAATGTCATATTAATTCGGCACGCCACCACAAATAATTTCCGATCCTACTTTTACACCAATGCAATCAGGGAGAGAGAAACAACAATAAAAAGACACGCTGTCAAAATTTTTACTTAACAAAGCCAACTTGAAAAAATGCTTGGTAAGATATCAAAAGAACACAAAGATGTTAAAACATTTAAAACTCTGACGGTAAGAGGATACTCGGATATATTTAGATCATCATCACTGTTGTAGCTTTTGGAACAGGTGCGAAGAATGTACAGACACACTGACGAAAATTGAACATTAAAGAAACTTGGCAGCAAGATGACGAAAAGGATCATTAACCGATAAGATCATTTCACTATCTTATGAACGTGCAAAAAGCTAATATTTACGACCTGTTGTAATATTCAGTAAAATTTTGTCGGTGTTTTAGCAAATGGAAAGTATATTACTTCAATAAATATATTGTTAAAAAATACATTAAAAAAACCATAAATAACTGAAATGGGATTTACAAGAAGCGTGGATGAAAAAGAATTTGACATAAAAGTCCAAAGATTTATACAAAGTACTAATACTTTTCAATGCGCGAGAATATCGAGAACTTTAATTATTATTTAGGAAAATAAAATCACCAGAGGAAATACATACACAGTCTAAGAAATTGTTAATTTGAAATAGGAATATTCTTAGATCTTAAAATTTGTTTAGATTTTAGCAATGCAATAAAAATCAAAATCTACTGCACCTTAGAAAAAAGTTTGCATTAATTGTTTTATTTTTCATGTTTGTTCTTTTTTTTACATTAACTCCAGGCCCTGAGGAAAATAATTTACATCAGGACCCATGTCATATTTGGGGATGCTGTGTGGAGGATCTTATTGTGGAAAGGAAGGATTGAACCTGTTGGAGGAAGGAGGAAACACAGAGGCCGGTCAATCGTTTCTCACACGAGATGTTGAACTCAAGAACGAGTTGTAGAAACGACCAGTACTCATGTGACAAACATCAACTGTGCACAAATGCTGGGCGACTGTGCACCGGAGCTGAAGGAATCAATCACGCTAGTTCCTAATACCGGTAGAACAAGGAAAGCATTCCCACCCGACGCCTGTCTGTGCTCTAAAGATTGCAACACCTTTGAAGATAGAAGAATTTATCAAACTGACCGCCCGTTTCTGCACAGAGTCGAGGGTATTTTTCAGATATTTTGGGGCTCCAGGGCCTCGAGGCCAGAGATGGCTGCCGTATAACGAGATTTCTACTTTTTTTGAGAAGCTAGATTTTAATATACGAGTAGGTACTAACGGAAATTATAATTCACATATATTTGCATAGAATAAAACACTAGAAGTGCCTTCCATAGAAAATTGAATGTAAAGACATTTCCAGGCCAACAACCCACACGCGTTCCGTCTCAGTTACACTCGCCTGAAATCGTAGATCTCCATCCATATGAATTTCAAAAACACAGTTTCAAGGCACTTCTTGTGTTATTATTTTTCCTATGTATATTTGGATACAAAATCAGTAAGAAACAACAGTCTTCCATAATAAAAAAAATTAAATAAATATGTATATATATTGTGTAGGTAGTTAAAGTTTTTAACGTGTTATAACATTTTGTTCCCAAAATTCTTTGCTGAAAAAGTGAAAGAAAATATTAACAAACTGTAGGAATGTTTTCCGCTCACAAATATATGGAATCGCGGTGCCTACAAACAAAAATATTAAAATCCTTTCCCGACGTAAAAGAAAATCTGCTTTGACACTCATAAACTGACAATTTTAGCCATTTGTAAAGATGTAACGATATAGTATGAGTAATGTGTGTGAATGCAAATGCAGGCTGCGGAAGCGGCCTGTTAGCGAAGTTGCAATAAAACGCACGTGGAAAGCGCAGCCGGATGTCTAAACACGTGCGCAACGGAGACGTGCGCAGCGCTGCTAGCCAGCTTCCGGTCCCGATGGGTGCCCATTCAAACGACCGTTGTTTCAATGCGCAGAGGTCAATATATAAATAAGATTAGTAATAAACATGAAATTAAATTACTTTGCACCAATTCGCGCCTTTCGAATCAACAATTGTGGCGGTTAATTTCTTTCTGTAAACTTTTCAGGGCGAAAATAAAATCAAAACACTAGTTTTAAACAACGCCTTTAGCTACTACACTGATTTATTTTTCGAATTATGAAGTTTTGCGGTACCTTCTTCTTTAGTCATCGTTTCGGATAGTGTTACAGAGTCCTTCATCAGGGCAGATGAGACAGACACTGTAACGCTGTCCGAAAAGTTTGCTAAAGAAGAATAGTAATACCCCAAAAATAAATCACTACAATAGTTTTGGTTGTGAAAACATAAAATTATATCGAACGAATAAGAATTATAAAAATTGCGAAAAAAGCTTTTTTACAGCATATCATGATAAAAAAATCAATTTGTTTCTTAGATGAATTAATAGATGAAGACATGTTAATTTTATTTTTATTTTATTTGGGAGACCAACAGTTTACATTAATATAAAGCATTATAATTTCTAAGTTACATTAATAATTGTACCATTTATAGGTTTCCACTTGGGTATTATAACATAAAAGTGATTTGAAAGATGATAATTAAGAAAAATTACGTAACAAATTATTTAAATTGCAATAGTGGGTGGTGGGAATCGATTTAGTTCAAGTATAGTAATTATACTAATAATAATATTTATAACAAAAAAAGGAAGTTCTTAGAATGGTGGTAGCATTCGATGAGTATCTATAGTTGTTATAAAAGATCGAGAGATCACCCGTACGACTTTAGGGAGTACGGTGTAGAGCTAAATATGTCAAATTTTGTATAGTTTATTTATCGAAAGTGTGTGATAAATTAAGGAGTTTTGCTTAGAATTGCTGTTGCATCAACATGGAAGCTAAGAATTTTGTCTGATATTGAAATTGATTTTTGTTGGACCTACTTTAGCGGACCGTCCACATAGCTATCAATCGCAAAACACGTATTACTTACATGGATATTGTCACGATAATATTTATTTTGATTAAATAAATATTGTCTTGACCTAGTTAATCTTAAACTCACCTGGCCGCTCACGTTTTATCATGATCGCCGTAAAGATGAGTTCTTTACCGCTAGCAAATAGCGCCATCTATTTCCGGAGGCACTTTTTGAATTCTCGTCGTCGAGGGAGCCGACGCCAATTCGACAAGTCGCCGAATTTTTTTAAGTTGCTTGTTAAATATGTGATAGTTTCACCTTTACGGGTTTTACCCATTTTAAAAAAGAATCATGAATTATTTTATAACTGCGAGCCGTGTTGTTTCCGTGAGTGAAACGGGATTTTTAAAACTTTAAATGGTGAAGTCGCGAGTCGCCATATTGTCAATGTGCTCACCTTCACTCTCGTACTTGAGTGTGGATAATCGGTGTAATCCTTTGTTTGGCGTTCATGATAATAACGTGGCCAAGGCTTTGAGAGGGGTTATCCTCGCGGAACACGATATTTGAGGCGGATGGAGGCCCGGCGCTGATCTATGGAGGGCGCGGTAAACGGCGTCTACCGAGATTTCACCGGTACGCACAACCGAGACTTTGAGCCTTTCCTGGTTCCTGTTCCCTGTGGAGGAGTCCCCATCCTCTGGGGCCTTTCCTGGTTCCTGTTCCCTGGTGAGGAGTCCCCAGGCCCTGGGGCCTTCCTCGGTTCCTGTCTATGGAGACCCCGCGTGCTCCTGGTCGCCTATTAACAGTGATTCGCGTCAGCGTTAGAGTCAGGATAATTTAGTTAAATTACGGTCCACAGGTATGCTCTCTTGCTTATGTGTTATTTTGTTATTTCTTTAGGAAATGTGGAATTCTTGACCCCTTGGAGGGCACCCATGTATACACAGTACCTTTAAAATATAGGTGATATTGTACTGCTAAATTATTTCTTTTATTTATCAAAAAATGCCCGAAGATAAAGACTGTATTTTCCTTCCCACAAACTTGAGGGAGATTCTGATGCTCTACCAAGAAATACACGTCACATTTGGCGCCTCAACTTTCTAAAGGTGCTCCTATGAAATACAGTTTTTTTTTCTGGTATTTTCAGATTGTTTTGAATAATGTCAATGTTATAGAGTTGTGACGCATCGTGTTAATAATTGACTGAATTTGATTAATGTCCGGTTGCGGCCATTATTACTCACTCCGTGAAAATAGCATTTTGTTTTGACTATCGTAGTACTTACGGACTGTCAAATGTTTTGTGGTTATCTATCAATTAATGATCCATTCGGCTATATTTATCAAGTAAATCCTAATTGAAGCAAATAGAATACTTTAGTAAGTTCGTATCTTGCGTACAGTTAACCGGAATACCATTGCAGTCTGTATTAAATTATTGTTCTAATAATATCTTTTGTTGCAACAAACAACCGCGCTGGGAGTTATTATTATTCCGACTTATTGTCAAAATATACATCTATTCTGCAGTATACAGGGACATGCGTTCGATTGTAACTGTGACTGTTGACCTTTTCAAATGTCAATCTGACGTTTCAGAATTCCATAGATTCGAAGTATTTGTTTACAATCTCAACATGATAGCTGCTGTTATTATTCTTATCTGACATAATTTCAAGGTCGGTACCCACAATACATTACAGGGTATCCGGTACTTCATATTATAAAATATATGTTTTTTTTTTTTTAATAATTTCGATTATTTTTCAAATAATTATTTTTGGAAAATTTCACTACAGGGTGTTCGGTAATTGCAATAGTAATATCAATTTACTTTAAATTAATATATTTTCTTTATTAAATTTTTTTTTGGATTTTTTTTTTCTTTTAAAAAAAAATACAAGATGGCGATTCCTAACATAAATGGATCAACTAAAGATGAGTTGACATTACTTTTGGAAAACGTACATATCGTCCCGGAGTCAACTGTAGCCGCTATGAGAGAACAAGCGCGAGAGTATAATAGAAGATTTAGAGAATGTTCTGACCAGACAGCTGAATCTGAAGTTGAGGATACAAACAAACCCACTACAAATACGACGAATATTGTGAATAATTATTATTCAAATGTTAGCCAAAGCCCTTCCATTCATAATTGGGGGGTTAAATTTAATGGGTCATCGGATATTAAAGATTTTTTACTTCGTGTTGAAGAATTAACGAGAAGCCGTCATATAGAGTTTCCGGCAGTCGTTACGTCTTTTCCTGACCTTTTAGAGGGAAGGGCTCTATCGTGGTTTCGTACTATTTATAAAGAATCGTTAACGTGGCCGGAATTAAAGAATTTACTTTTGACGCGTTTCGACAAAAATATCAGTCAAACAGAGGCTCTCAAAAACCTTCTCATGATGAAGCAGAGGTACAATCAGAGCATTGTAGATTACGTTGAGGACGTACAATTAGCCAACATGAAACTCAACGTACCTCTTCCTGAAGAGCAGATAGTAGATTTGGTGTGTAATAGCTTACTTCCTAAGTATGCTATTGTAATAGCTTATTTTGACGACAAGAACATAGAATCTTTAATTAAAGTTTGTAAACGTTTTGAAAGAAATTTACCTTTGTCGGACTCATCGGATACCAAGGAGGTTTATTTTAAAAAAATGCCTACCTTTAAAACTTCTCAACCAGCCACGTCTTCTTCAAAACATTGTTCTACTTCTTCTTCGTCTGCTTCTTCTACACAATCAACTACTTTTAATAAAAGTAAACTTCGGTGCACATTTTGCAATATGCAGGGGCACATTAAGCCTTATTGTAGGAAGTGGAAGTCGGAATCTAACCGGGATTCTGACAAACGTCAAACTGGCACCACTCGTCCAAATTCAAAAAACTAGAGTGTGGTCCTCTGCATTCTGCATGCAAGGGTGCCGGGAGACCGCTCTCAGTTTCTGGCCCGGGTAACCACTTCATTAGGCGTGACTTGGACGCAAGCGTGCCGGTGACTGGTTCCGGACAAGATGTTAGACCTCATGCTAATATTCAAATTAAAAATTTAGTTTTTTCAGGTCTTTTGGACAGTGGAGCCTCTGTCAGTTGTTTTGGGGGCTCACTCTTCAAATTTTTTATTAGTTTAGGATTTAAGTTAGAAAGATTAGACTCCTACGTTACCACCGCGGATGGCAAACGTCAGGATGTTATAGGTACTATGCAAATACTTGTTTCATATAATAATATTAAGAAGTATATTAAGTTTTTCATAATTCCATCTCTTTCTTCTGTCATTGTTTTAGGTGTTGACTTTTGGAAGCAATTCGACGTAGCTCCTCAATTGTTTCCAAAAGTAAACGATAGTCATGTTTTTAAGAATATTGAGGGTGAGATTTGTAAAATCACGTCAGCTTCCTTACTGTCTCCCCAAGATAATCGTAAATTAAACACTGTTATAGACAAATTTAAATCTATTTCGTTCGAAAAATGTGGTCTGGGTCGCACGCACCTAGTACAGCACAAAATTAATACAACGGGGGATCCTATTAAGCAGCGTTATTATCCTTTGTCAAAAACTCGTCAGGATCAATTAGAAGCCCAACTTAAAGAAATGTTAGACTTAGGTGTAGTCCGCCGCTCTCGTTCGGCTTGGTCAAACCCAGTTTTTATAGTACCAAAGAAGGACGGTTCTCCCAGGTTTTGCTTGGACTCAAGGAAGCTCAACAGTGTCACCAGGACAGATTCGTACCCATTGCCTTATATTTCACGTATATTAGATAATCTTCGGGGTGCACGATTCATATCCTCTATAGACCTCTCGAAATCTTTTTGGCAAATTCCTTTACACAAAGACTCTTGCGCTAAAACGGCTTTCGTTGTACCAGGGCGTGGCCTTTATGAGTTTGTTAGGATGCCATTTGGATTGAAGAACGCTCCGAGTGAATTACAGCGTCTCGCAGATGTTCTTTTTGGCCCCGAATTTAACGAAAACGTTTTTTGTTACTTGGACGACCTGATTATAATATCGGAGGATTTTGAGTCACACTTAGAATTATTAACTAAGGTCTTTAATCGATTAAAGGAGGCCGGTCTGACAGTTAATCTTAAAAAATGTGAGTTTTGCAAAGACGAACTAAAGTATCTTGGTTATATAGTTGATGCAAAGGGTCTCCGCACGGATCCGGTGAAACTAGAATCAATTCGAACCTATCCTACTCCTATAAATTCTAAACAATTGAAAGCTTTTATTGGTCTTTGTGGGTATTATAGACGGTTCATTAAAAATTTTTCAACTATAGCGGCACCTCTGACAAAACTAACTGGGTCACGGAATGGGGTGAGTAACTTTACCTGGTCTCCGGAGGCGGAAGACTCCTTTAAAAAATTAAAAAAGGCCCTAACTTCGGCTCCAGTAATTAACTGTCCTGATTTTTCGTTACCATTTACTATCCACTGTGACGCAAGTAACGTTGGGATTGGAGGAGTTTTGACACAAAATTTCGATGGAGAGGAACACCCTGTTTCATATTTTTCTAGGTGTCTAAATAAACACGAGCGTAACTATGGCGTAACGGAGCGCGAACTCCTTGCGGTTTTAGATTCGGTCAATCACTTTAGGCCCTACATAGAAGGAGTTCACTTCACAGTGATAACAGACCATTCCAGCCTACAATGGCTAGTATCGTTATCGAATCCCTCAGGTAGACTTGCACGTTGGTCCACCCGTCTCTCCCAATATTCGTTTGATGTAGTTCACAGAAAAGGTAAGTTAAATACTGTACCTGATGCCCTTTCGCGTAAAAACGATTTAGCCGTTTCCGCCCTAGATACTGTTCCCCCTAGCTCTGATGTGTGGTACAATAAATTATTTTCAGATTGTAAAACCAATCCTCAGCGTTTTAATAATTTTCTTATTAAAGATAACTATTTATTACGTCATTCTAAGTCTCGTTTCGCTCTGCAGGAGGATACAGCTTGGAAGTTGGTTGTTCCTTTTGAGGATCGGAACGCTATCTTGTCTAAGGAACACGAGTCGAATGTTTCTTGTCATCCAGGGGTTTTTAGAACATACAAAAAAATTCAACTCCATTATTTTTGGCCTGGTATGTATAGCGATGTAAAGAAATTTGTTAGTAAATGTAAGACGTGCAAAGCACATAAAGTAAATACATCGGCGCCGGCTGGAATTTCTACCAATCCAAAATTAGTCAACAGACCGATGCAAATGTTGTCCATTGACATTGTAGGACCTCTTCCACGCAGTTACGCTGGATTTATGTACATTCTATCGGTTGTCGACGTTTTTTCCAAATATACTTGGATTTTTCCCCTTAGAAATGCAACCACTAAAAGCATCGTTAAAAACGTTGAACAATTTATTTTTCTTGTACACGGCGTTCCACAAACCTTTGTGTGTGACAATGGTAAACAATTTGTTTCTAAAGAATTCAAACAATTGTTAATTAATTATAATATTCCTATGCCTTATTACAACGCTTATTACACCCCGCAAAATAATGTCGTTGAACGTTATAACCAAACTATTGGAACTGCGTTATCTATTCTGACCGAATCTGACCAACGTAATTGGTCTAGATTTCTGCCTCAGATTCAATCAGCTCTAAATAATACGGTTAATTTTGCTACAGGTTTCACGCCTTTCTTCCTTATGCATGGAAGAGAACAAATCATTGACGGTAAATTTCACAACATTAATGTTTCTTCTGGTGTCGCGGACTCTACCTTAGAAAAATCTAGAGGCGAATTTGCTAAGAAATTGGAAGAATTAGCTTTTATTTACGATCAAGTTTCGAATGCGCTGTTGCAAGCTTTTAAAAAGAATGCTCATCACTATAACTTGCGCCGTAAGTCCGTGATATATGAAGTTGGTGATGTCGTCTGGAGGAAAAATTTCGTCCAATCTAGTGGTCCAGATTATTTTTCTCATAAACTGGCGCCTAGATTTGTTCGCAATATCATTAAAGGTAAAATCTCAGATTTAGTCTACACCTTGGCGGATATGCAAGGGAAAGTTGTGGGAAATTTTCATGTCAAGGATATTGTTCGCTTGGACTAATTGTTATTATAATTTTTTTATTTTTTTTTATAACAGGAAACCAATGTGGTGGTGTGCAGGATTACCGACCCTTCACGTCATTTCATTTGTTTCTTTGTGTGATTATTCTGCTCACATGTCTTGAAGTTTGGTACCTTTGAGGCATGTGCTCAGAATGAGCACTATGTTCTAGTTTTTTGACGATAAATACATTATTTACCCTCGTTTAGCTGGAATCTGATCTTCTGATCAGTGGCGCCCAAAATTTTATGTTTAAATGGTATTGTGTCTATTGACCTTAACTTTTAGAAAACTTTTTTTTATTAGCTACATTTCTTTTAAAATTAAGAGAGTATTCTATACTGCAGACTTTCGTCTTTGTCTTTACAACTACAATATTATGTTATAACACACGTTTCGTCACATCTCGATAGTATTATGAATATTGTTATTGTCATTTGCCTTAGAGTTAAGCCAGTGTTCTTCCTCAAGTACTTTAGAATTGTATCACTTTTGTTTTTTTTTCTTTTGTTTTAAAGCTCCCAGGCTCCCTTACCTTTTCCAAAGAATTTGAAGAAGACTATTCTCAAATTTTGTGTATGGGAAAATTTAAAAAAAAACTTTCCAATGCACGAAATTTGTTCTTGTTAATATTGTTGTTTTACTTGCTAATTTTAAGTTTAGTTTTAAAATAAAATAAGATTATTTTTGATGTATAAAATCAAATAAAGTAATGCTTCGGCGTACTTTCCTATTAAGTAAGTTCCAGCATGGAATATATAATACTCTACCTCTAGCACAGGAGAGCGTATTTTTGTATAGCTTATAGTCATAAGTAAAATAGTTGTATTAGTCTCACTGCTGAAACACCAGTGTTTCTCTACACAATTATGTACCTAGTGTCATTCAAATGTTTTGATTGATCACCAATTTAGATAGTGTCGATTATCACATGGATGTGTTCGATCACCAATACATATTGTCTGTTCAAGAAATTTTGCCTTTTGCTTACTTTTGAAGTAATATTTTGAAGGATCTCCGTCTACGGTGTGATCTCAGTCTTTTTTCTTGTGCAAACTATGTACACTATTTTAGTTATTAAAATGGTTTGTACTCTATATATTTAATCATACTGGTTCACTACTATTAGCTAGGTTTTTTTTGTTAAATTGTAATCCCTATGCATTCAGCTAAACATTCTAGACTCTGTTTTGCTTTTCTTTGTGTTCCTAACGATAACCTTTATCACCACCTTTGTAGACAGGTTTGTTTTCTATTTTTGAATATCCTGATCTAATTTTTTTTGTATATGTAAACCCTACTTTAACCACTTTGATAGATAGGTTTTTTCTTTCGTAATTGTAAATCCTAATCTGAAAAATAACTTTGATAGATAGGTTTTTTCTTTCGTAATTGTAAATCCTAATCTGAAAAATAACTTTGATAGATAGGTAATTGATGTGTAATCCCTATTCTAACCACTTATACTTTTAGTAAACAGTTTTTATAACTCGTTCAAACTAAGTCAATAATACATAGGTATTATATATACATTTTTCGATGCAACCTGTTGGATCTAGGTAGGAAGATTAGTTTTACTCGGTATTAAATAATTGACTTCAAATCAGTGCAAGTGAGGGCTGGTTGACCACCCTTGAAGTGAAGCCTAATAATGGCAAAGTGTCCTACTAAAGGAAAAGTGATGCCTTAAGCATACCTATTTTATATTTCCCTATAATTTTCTCCTTTTCTTATGTTGTTCTGTTCCTCTTGTTAAGATGTCTCGAGAACGGAAGGTTTTGGGCGACAGCCAATTTCGTCAACACCCAGTATCATCAATGCTGAAGGTGCTTGTGGACCACCTATTCTCGTGCCATTCTATTTTGTTGTTGTTCATTAATTTATCTAGATTTAAGTGACTTAATTTTAAGTTTATGTTTCTTGGTAACTAAATATTAATTTAATTTTTTTTTTAAATACCTGTTGGACCTATCTTTAGTTAGTTAATTTGTTCAGTTTTGCGGGCGTGGTTTTCTTGTTTGAGGGCAAACATTTTCGCGGGAAGGGGGGAATTGTCACGATAATATTTATTTTGATTAAATAAATATTGTCTTGACCTAGTTAATCTTAAACTCACCTGGCCGCTCACGTTTTATCATGATCGCCGTAAAGATGGAGTTCTTTACCGCTAGCAAATAGCGCCATCTATTTCCGGAGGCACTTTTTGAATTCTCGTCGTCGAGGGAGCCGACGCCAATTCGACAAGTCGCCGAATTTTTTTAAGTTGCTTGTTAAATATGTGATAGTTTCACCTTTACGGGTTTTACCCATTTTAAAAAAGAATCATGAATTATTTTATAACTGCGAGCCGTGTTGTTTCCGTGAGTGAAACGGGATTTTTAAAACTTTAAATGGTGAAGTCGCGAGTCGCCATATTGTCAATGTGCTCACCTTCACTCTCGTACTTGAGTGTGGATAATCGGTGTAATCCTTTGTTTGGCGTTCATGATAATAACGTGGCCAAGGCTTTGAGAGGGGTTATCCTCGCGGAACACGATATTTGAGGCGGATGGAGGCCCGGCGCTGATCTATGGAGGGCGCGGTAAACGGCGTCTACCGAGATTTCACCGGTACGCACAACCGAGACTTTGAGCCTTTCCTGGTTCCTGTTCCCTGTGGAGGAGTCCCCATCCTCTGGGGCCTTTCCTGGTTCCTGTTCCCTGGTGAGGAGTCCCCAGGCCCTGGGGCCTTCCTCGGTTCCTGTCTATGGAGACCCCGCGTGCTCCTGGTCGCCTATTAACAGTGATTCGCGTCAGCGTTAGAGTCAGGATAATTTAGTTAAATTACGGTCCACAGGTATGCTCTCTTGCTTATGTGTTATTTTGTTATTTCTTTAGGAAATGTGGAATTCTTGACCCCTTGGAGGGCACCCATGTATACACAGTACCTTTAAAATATAGGTGATATTGTACTGCTAAATTATTTCTTTTATTTATCAAAAAATGCCCGAAGATAAAGACTGTATTTTCCTTCCCACAAACTTGAGGGAGATTCTGATGCTCTACCAAGAAATACACGTCACAATATCTCATGGAAGAAAGGGACTCTACTTTTCATAAGTGGTGCTACATTTTTTGATCGATTGGTGTGAATATAACGTTTCTTATGTTTGGTGACCAGCCAACTCAGAATGAAACCAACTCAGAACCACATCAGAAAGGTCATTAAGAGTGATGATAGAAAATTGGTTAAAAGGGTTAGATTAGGTTATGGTTAACGGCTATTTTAATTATTTTTTTCATTGCTTTTAATGACTTTTCAAAGAGGTGTTGAGTTGACTCAATTCTGAGTTGGCATGGAACCCTTATATTTTATAATGTCATTGATTGGTTTAAAAAATGTATAAATCAAACTGCATGAATTCGAACAAGATGCTTATGCCACTACCGATGTCAGAGTCTGGGCATTATTAAAAATAATATAAGGTATTGAATGCAACAGCCGTAAAACACATACCGTGATGTTAGAAGGCCTTGGGAGCTATATTTATCCTTTGCAAAACGGTTCGATTCCGTGCACAGAACGCACAATGCAAGAAGAGGACAATGCATCAGAACTAAACGACACCGATTGTACGTATGTACGTATGCATTTATATCTTGGTGAACTTGACAAATCGGCAAAGCGAAATTTAGCAAGATGTAAAATTTACTGGTTTGAAATATTCCAGCAGAAGAATTTTACACTTTTATGCGGGCAATTGTGAAAATCAGTGGTGTCAGGTTTTGAATTACTGTGACCTTCAGTTAACAGAGCAAAATTTCCTGGAAACAGAAGTAATTAGGTTTAAATAGACCTTCGTAAGGTGGAGTCATATTAAAGTCTCTTATTTACAGTAACAAGGCTACGGAATTAAGAACAAGGTGGATATATAAGAGTCTAAGGAAATTGTGTAGGATGTATGAATCTAGAACATATGCAGTTTTTGTTAAATAAAACTGAGCGTGAGCCATCACCAAGGCAAATTAAACAATTTTCTTAGCAGAGGTTTGGCTACATGGAAGGGCACCACTGCAACAAATTGTCGCAGGTTCATAGTGTGCATGTTTTCATTAAAAAAAGACCTGGAGTCTTACCCCTCATCCCTCTCCGTGTTCCCATTCCTCACCATTCTTTAGTCGTAGCCTTAATGCAGGTCGTGACGTACACCACAATAATAACTGTCATGATGAACCAGCTCCTTCCTTCCACACGGTCTTGCGACGCATGGAGAGCCGCGGACTTTAGGGTGTGTCAATTATTTCAACTTTTGAATTTAGAAACGCCCGGGGTCTCAAAAGTCGCGTTTTACAAAGAAAATGAGAACTGCATTTAATTTTTTAATGATTATTAGCCCGCTAAACTGCACTGAAAATCAGAAAACAAACCGAAAACTTTTTTAAAAATTAATTTTATTATTTTATTTTTTTCAATAATTTTACCTTTTAACGTTAGTTTGTTATTAAAAAATTCGCATAGCTGATAAAAATGAAGAAAAAAATCAAGTTATGAATACAAGTAAGTCAACAAGAATACTGATTTTATCCACTAAAAAGTGTTATTTTCCCCCTTTTAAATTTTTAACAAACACATGCGTTACGAAAAAAATGGCCTTACTTTTAAACGCCCGGGGTCTCAAAAATTTCGTATGATCTGTAGCTATTGGAAAACGTAAAAACAAATCAAATTATTGTTCACTATTAGCCCGCTAAAATGGCCGGAAGTTTTGAAAAAAAAAATAGATTTCGTGATTTGGAAAAAAAATAAAACAATGGGTTCATATTTTATACTTTGTACCAAACTTAATTTTAATTCCATAACTGCAGTACAATTAACGCAAAAAATTTTTTTTTTAAACATGTGAGGGAGCGGGCCGCGTCGGTAGAGACGGGGCGTGAAATAAAAGGCGTCAGTCGGTGTAGTGAGTCAGTCGTTTATTGGGCTACGTAGCGAGGGTCGGTGAAGTGGTAACATGAAGTATGCAGTGCCGTAGATGAAATGCTGCAGGCGCACGGAGGTGATGGAGATGGTGTGGTGAAGGTCAGCGAGTTGCTCAACACCTTGGCGGTGGAGATGACCTATCTTCCAGGCCGTTACTCGACGCTTTGAGTCGCGGAGATGAACGGTGAGTGGCTCGGTGAGCTGAGCCACCTGCAGGTAGTCCTAGCGAGGCGGAGCGTGTTTCCATGGAAGCGAAGCACAGTGCGCTTCGGGGTGCCATGAAATGGTGAGCTGATCCCTGGACTGAAGGTGACGCAAGCCTTGTAAGTCGCGGGATGTAGCTGTTCTGCGGAGCTGAAGGCACGATGGGCCTTATAGCTGAGACGTGGTGATGGACCTCGGGAAGCTGCCCTGGATGCGTAGAGATGCCATGCAGGAGCACTTGTGCGGAGATCTGTTACATGCTGAGATGTTGGCCGACTGTTGAACTGATACAGACTGACTGATGGTCTGGGACTGAACTCGAGCGGACGAGCGAAATTGCTGCTTATATAGCCGAAGCGAGCGGTAGAGTTGACGAGAATGTTCGGCGCCGTACAGATATTATACGGTGCTATCTCGAGACCTTTCTAGGCGGTGGCGATATTATTAATCGTCGAGACGGCCGCGGCAGGCGAGGAAAGTATATCGTGCCGGCATAGGTAGGAAGGTACCTAGGCAAGTAGGTTGGCGGCGCCGCGCGAATATTAGGAGATGTTTCTCGAGCGTTCTTTCTGATGGCGAAAGATAATGATGTGTCGCCACACATGTGATGTGTTTGTTAAAAATTTAAAAGGGGAAAATAACACTTTTAGTGGATAAAATCAGTATTCTTGTTTAATTACTTGTTTTCATAAACATGATTTTTTTTTTAAATTTTATCAGCTATACGCATTTTTTAAAAACAAACTAACGTTAAAAGGTAAAATTACTGGAAAAATAAAATAATTTTAAAAAAAAGTTTTCGGCTTGTTTTCTGATTTTAAATGCAGTTTAGCAGGCTAATAACCATTTAAAAAAATATATTAAATGCAGTTCTCATTTTCTTTGTAAGACGCAACTTCTGAGACCCCGGGCGTTTCTCAATTCAAAAGTTGAAATAATTGACACACCCTATTCTAGATATAGGATTAAAATATCCAGTATTATTGGTAAAAATTTCAGTCCAGAATATGTTAAGGTTTCTGGTAGATTTGGGCCTGGCGTATAATTTGATCTGGTTGACTAAGTTACTGTCTACACGATTATTCACAATTTTATATAGCATTAGGAGGTCATTTATGTTTTGTCTTTTAAC
This sequence comes from Limnephilus rhombicus, assembly GCA_929108145.2. Taxonomy (NCBI): domain Eukaryota; kingdom Metazoa; phylum Arthropoda; class Insecta; order Trichoptera; family Limnephilidae; genus Limnephilus; species Limnephilus rhombicus. The sequence continues at coordinate 50,431,975 of OV815274.1, forward strand.
CAGACTCTCTAATTTGAAATGTGTAATTCTTTGTTCGTACCCGTCTAGAAGATGGTAGACACCTGATCGGTGTGTATACAAAATCCGTGTAAATTTTCTGTGGACTGATTCGAGTCTAGATATCTGTGTAATATAATGTGGATTCCAGACTGTTGACCCGTACTCAAGAACACCTCGGATTAAGGAATTGAATAGAATTATTAGGCCATTAGAATTCTTAAACAGTTTGGTAGATCTTACAATAAAACCAAGTAATTACTACTTGAGTCCAAAGCATCGCGAACAACTTCTCCTGACAAACACTTTGTAAGTGAGCTTCTCCAGGTTCGGGTTCTCAGTTTTGACAGCCTATTTTGGATGCCTAGCTCTTCCCAAATGGACAAATTAGTTAGTACACAGGTTGTACCTTGAATCCTGAGAACTATTCTCCAGCACCACATTTCGATGATGTCTGTACTGTCTATTTGATTTCTAACCCTAATTTCCACATATTTCCTAAGGGGACGTTCTTCAATATGAGAAACGATAGCATTCCTCGCAAATCAAGTTGCGGATTAAGCCACCGACCACGTACTGCAGCATTTTCATTTGAGGTCTTTAACACAATAAATAATTCAGAACGTCATCATCAGTGCACTTACGACATCACTGCAATACCCAATAGCGCAAACCGAACAGGAGACACGGCGTACAGCGAGTTCACAGCCGAGTGACTGTGACTGTTGCGTAACCGCTGAAGTGATTCGGTAATATTGTCACCGTACAGATAAACCGACGGATGTGTGTTGCAGGCGTGTAAGTGTGCCCAAATTAAGCTCAATTTATCCTTACTTCTGGAACAATTGATCAAATCGCATCTCATCTTCTTTCCCTTGCCTTATTCGCATCGCTTCGACAAAACGCCTTTAGACTTCCCTGCCCTGGGCTACTACTTCAGCGGCATCTATTAATTGCAGGCACAAACTCTCCTCGCACCGTCTCTAGTGTTGTTTTCCCTACACATTTAAAAATACGGAAAACTCCTCACAGGATGCCTTGAGGAAAATAATTTCCCTCAGGGCCTATGTCATCTGAGATGGTGTGTGGAGGGTCTTTTTGAGGAGAGGAAGGAATGAATCTTGTTGGTTTCGAAGAGACCCATTTTGTAGGAAGGAGGAAACACAGACGCCGGCAAACCTTTCCACAGCTGAGCTGTTCAATTCAAGAACGAGTCGAAGTCAACGGTGCGCGTATGTTTGGCGTGTTTCCCGACTATGCACCGGTACCGAGGGGATCAATGACGCTAGTTCTGCAGAGCATCTTCCATTGAAAAATCGGTGGAACAACGATAGCATTCCTACTTGACGACTGTGCTCTGATGATTGCAATCCGTTTGTTAAGATGGGAGAATATATCAAACGGACAGCCAGTTTCTGCAGAGTCGAGGATTTTTTTCAGGTATTTTGGAGCTCCAGACCAGAGGTCGCTGCCAAATTCAACCGTGGGGCGCACTTGTGATTTGTACAGAGTTAGCAGTTGTGCACTATTAAATTATCTTTCTTAAACAGACCAATCAATTTCATTGGCTTGTCTGGGGCTCGATTGTCAAAAGGTCTGGTGTAAATAAGCGGTTCGAGGCTTTTTCCAATTCGGTTTTAATCACACTTCTAAATATTTTCTGTTCAGTGTGTTCGGTGTTCACGGACAAATTGGTGGAAAGTGGCGCGCAAGGACGTCAGTAACAGAACTGATTGAGGCTGATTTCCGGCTGAAAACGGAAACCAATACACACACAATTGTACTTATTATTTAGGAAGGCGTCGTCACTTTCACCAATTGACAGTCATTATTTTAAAACGAAAATACAAGCGAAAAATGTGTCTATTCTTGGAGTGTCTCAAACCAAAAGCGAATGTAGGTAATAGGTATAAAAATCGTTTGGCAAGCGGAGTTCAGAATAGGGATGTCGAAAGTGAAAAAAATATCGATATATCGATGTATCGATATTTATTAAAATATCAATATCGACGTCGATATATCGAGGAAAAAATATCGATACATCGATATGTCGGTCAAATTTTCAAGAGATTTTGCGTTTTTAAAATAATACGAGTAGCGTATTCAGCTCAATATTATCAAAAGTAATTTTTGTACACAATTTGCTTTTTTTAATGTACAAAAATCTCAATAAAAATGAAGATATTTTTATCACTTTTCATTTTTATTACGTAATAATTACAAAAATATCAAAAACTCAAAAGTTGTCCTCTAACTTATGTGTAAACCGAGACGCATACAAAGTTTGAATGCGTCTCAGTAACATTCTATTGGCGTATTAATCTGTCAAAAAGGACTTCGTGTTTGGAACAAGGTATACCTAGTCAATAATCATAGACAATTGGGAACCAACACATAGGAGTGGCTTAGAAAAAAAATGGCAAAAAATAGCATACATTTCTATGTATGTACATACACACATGAGATAGTATTGGTGATCACAAATACTAATGCAAAGACAATAGATTTGTAAGCTATTAATAGTTAAAATTTCAACCGCCAGATGTCATGACCCAATACAGTTACTTTTTTCCGTTCGTTCATATACGGTTTTGGATTCTAGTGACTTTAAATACATAAATTTAAAAAAATATCGTTTTTGATACAATTTTCGATATTGGATATTTTGTATCGATATATCGATATATCGGATCAAAATATATCGGCTAACAATATCGATATTTTGAATAAAAAAATATCGATTTTTCGATATATCGATATTTTTTCAACAAGCCTAGTTCAGAAATAGTCGATTTAAGCGAAAAAGTGATTTTTATTTATTTTATGATAAATTTTATACGAAATAAATCAAGAAAAACCATCACAAGTAATCTTAGAAAGTTGTTTCTTTTATGCGTTCATAATTTTCTAATTAAATTATTAATTAAAAATGTCAAATTCATTCTACTCAAGCGATATCGCAGGAAAAGTTTCAATAATTTTTCCAGAGGATATTTTTTGGTATTTATAATGTAAACCGATCGGCAGTAGAGATTAATCAAGAATAGAATTTCACTGATAGCTTCGCCTGATGCACGTTCCAGTAAAAATATTGCACACTTTGAGCTCTAGCGTCCTGAAATTTACATACAGTTCTTTTGACCGAAATTTCTACTAAACCATTTTCGGAAGAGAAAGTTCTTTCCAATATGATATTTGGAACATCGATTATTAAATTTAAACCGAAAAAATGACAAAATCCAAATTATTCTACAATGTTTGTCAAATAAGAGTAGAAAATATATGAGGGCGCCACTGTTGATCAAATGGCAATAGTAAACACATAACTCATGGTGTTAAAGTAAAGCTGTGTAACCTACATTTTTATAAAAAATTAAAAAGGCATAATAGTGAAAAAAATATTTTTTCATTGCAGTATAGATACTCGCCGATCTCAAAATTAGAATTGCATATAGGTATATTATTATTATACCTTTGAAATTTTGTGTTAACATAATGAAGAATAACTATAATGTAATAAAATATAAAGCACTGTTTAGAAATTGCTCATATTTATTTTATACTAGATAAAGTACCTAGCGTTGCCTGTTTCCTTTAGATCATGTCTCTATTTGTAGTTTTCTGAATATATTTAACTCATTCAGATCTAAAAGTAGTATAACTAAACTCACCATTAGTGATTCTTCCTTTCTATCTATTGTTAAATTCAAATTTATGTTAAATTAAATTAAAGCAAATCGCTTTATAAATCACCTTTTAATCAAATTTATGTCATGAAGAATTTTTTTTTAATGTGGTTTACTGTGTTCTATATATTCAGTGTAATTGCACTTCAAAAAAATATTTGACAGTTAAATTGGTGTTGCCAGTCTACAAATTTAGTATTTCCAGTTTTTATATTTTCTACTCTTTTTTGACAGACTCTATTTAAAAAATAGTTCTGATACTGTGGTAATCCGTTTAAAACGTGGGTTAAACTGTCAGAAATGAAAAAAAAAGACAAAGAGTATGTTCTTATGCCGCTAGCTTGTAAAAAAGTACAATAATGGTACCTACCTGTGTATGACCTCCGTGGACGAGGGGTAAGGCTCTTGACTTGCAATCCGAAAGTCGCGGGATCGTATCCCGGCGTGGGCAAATAAATTTTATTTGATTAATTTGTGTTTGTTCACAATAAATTATTTTTATTTTTATTATTAAGTTAAAAGAAATATAATATTTCGCTTTCTTAACTTAAGTACAGAGCATATATTATGTAGTATAGTGGTAGAAGTAAAGTAGTAACATTTTTAATTTTGTTCCAACATCTTAAGTTTAAATAGTTTTTTTTAAGGTTTTTATATTCTTTTCCGTTTTTAGGTTATCTGGAAGGAGATAATACCTACATGTGAACTCCCTCGTGGCCAATACTTAAAAATAATATATAGCTATATACTCTCTGTATCGCACTGGTGTAAGACCACATAATTGAAACGTTACTTGAAATGGCCTTAGCGAAGATCTCAAAAGACATGTACTTCCCTACCTTATTTTTCCCCAACTCCTTCCCCTCCCCGTTATCTCCAGCCTCAACATAGCCCAATTGTCGATGCCAGAGTCTCACTGGCTCCATACGGTAGCAGCTGGAACTCTTGTGAGGTATACACATAAAAACCTACCATCATATTATGTAAGCAATCTCTGATACAAGGGTTTTAATACCCGTATATCGAGGAAAACTAATTACTTGCAAGTACAATGTATTAATGCATTACCTACGAACATGGATGGAATTATTACACACACACACATGGGTCGACACATAATAATATCACGGAAAGGAATTAATGATTAATGATCATTCATTAATGCTCCATAATGCAAAAACACCTCAACATGATTAATAGATCGGGTTCAAGATCCATACCAACCAATCAGCTCGACAATGCATTACTCTCAGCAAAAATATATTAAATCTAAACAATATAGGTATATTACTAGCGAGTTCCCGGCATGCGTTACTATGACATGTGTTTCTTCCTATACGTCCCGTTCCCCTTCCGCCTCCACTTCCTCTCCCGCATCCCCTTCCCCTCTCGCGTTCCCACTCCGCTCTCCGCCTTCCCTCTATCCACTCCCCTCACGCGCTTCTCCCGTCCCGTGAACCCCCCTTTCTAGTACCCCTCCCCCCTCCCGCAATCCATACATTCAGTCCCGGTACACTCAGTTTTCGAACAGCTCGCGTGGCACCTATTGCAATTTTTACCAAATCAAATCAAATCACATCAAATCGCCAATGTTTCATCGCAATCGGATGAACGGTTTAGCAATGCGTAATTTCATTATGCCAGAGCTCACTATTGTATATACAAACCTTCGCGGGCGTGCTCACATCAAATCCCCAAATTTTCATCGCAATCGGATGAACGGTTAGCAATGCATAATTTCATGATGCCAGAACTCACTATATTGTATATAGAAACCATCACGGGTATGCGCAAATCAAATCTTAATGTGTCATCGCAATGGGATGAATGGTTTAGCAACGCATAGACATCTCGTATACTCATATAATTACACATATACATAGACAGAAGCAAGCATATTTTGATTTTTATATACATGTTATAAAAGAAAGTATACTACAATGTGCGTGCCGCTAAAATTCAGAAACTAGTCCCTGTACGATCAACATATGGTGTGGTAGCCCTCCATGAAGTAGGTTCCCGTTTTTACCTGAATGGCGTGCTTTTGAAGATACAAGGGCTCTAGAAATTTCAGTCCAGACCATTCGAGAATATAGGATAGCATTCCACAACATCCCAGAACATCCCGGAACATGCTGTGGAATGTTTGGGAATAGTCTGAAACGTTCGGGAACATCCCAGAGCATCCCAGATCATTGTGAAACATTCTAGAACTCTCGAATGTTGTGGAATGTTCTGGAACATTGTGGACCACTCGAAGGCTTTTTTGTATGGGTGGGGCTACCCATGAGTAGGGGTATATAAAGCAAGATCCGCCTTGGGTTCGAACGTCAGTTCAATCTCATATCAACAACTCCGTGAGTAAAACCGGGTAGCCCAGCTATTATATAAATAAATAAAATATATTTATCAAGTTATAATAAAAAATAATTTAATAAATAATAATAATTAAATATAAAAAAATATATATAAAAAAGTAGTGCACCAATCCTTGCGGTTATTATAAAATTCAGAACGTGGACTCATTCCTCCAGCAAACGGAAAATAACTCGACATTATTTTTCTTTGTAATTCAGCGACAGAAAGTTTTAATAAAATTAAAGTTTTAATTTCTAAGAACAAACATAAGAATGTATATCGCCAACTCTCAGTTTATGGACAGAAGCCAAAATAACTGAGACGGGAAGGGCTGGAAAGTAATAAAAATATATTATATATATTATTCGCTGCAAGTTTTAACGCGTTTTCATTTTATTTTTTAATCAGGTGGTATATAGTGGAAAGAGTGGTAGATACTCCGATATCGATACTCTGGTATCGATCTGGTGAAAGAGGCGGGAATGGGTACCGCCGCCCCAAGGACAATTTATTAGATAACCAACACCCCTGCCCTAGGTCACCCCAAGTGGTTCGCTACGTTTGGTGACTTACAGGAGTGCCCAGGTTGATTTGCCCAGGATCTTGATGGCGGATGCATCTGTCCATCAACTGAGTGGCAGGCCAGATCAGGAGAGGCTGGTTGAGGGAGACCTTTTGACATCCCCAGCCTGACGATCTCGACCCATCGCCTTGCAACACAGTGGGAGGGATATACTTCTGTTGACCCCAGATTCCTACCCACTCCCATACCCTTTTCCTTCCCAGGACTTCCTCTCTTCCCTTTCCCTAAAAATACCCTCCAAACGGCATCTTCAAATATGACATAGGCCCTAAGGGGAATTATTTTCCTCAGTGTGGAGATAATATAAAAAAAAAACGAGTGTGCTTTAGACCACACGACTGAAGTAAAACTTCTTTAGCTCCATCTATATGATAGGGAGAGAAAGAAATTGTGCGCGTGCACTGCTCTCTCATGCTCCTACAGTGTGATACAGACAATAGGCCTGCACTGTGTCTTAGATATAAGAAACGTAACTGACTATGAGAGAAAGAGAGAAAGAAAATGTGTGCTCGCACCTCTCTCTCTTGCCCCTACAGTAATATACGAAACGTAACTCTCTCTCTTTCTATCTTCACTAACTTATATCTCCCTCTCAACTACCGTACGCCTCGCTTTTCGTAACGCTCTCGTCACGCATTCATCAGCTTAGGTACTACCCAAGTCAAGCGCGAATTAAAGAAGTTTTACTTAAAAGACATGTTTATTGACCAGATTTGAATAGCCAGGTACTCAGCATTACTCCTCTCCCTCTCCTACCTCAACCGATCCCTGCCTCACAACATAACTTCATTATTGGGGATGCCGAAGTCCCATTGGCTCCGGAAAGCCGGGAGCTGAACGGGATTTTGGGCGGTTTCATATAAAAGAAAAATAAAAAAGAATATCAAAACTAAAAAATTCTTTAATTCTCTATTCACATGGCTGAAAGAGTTCAACGAAAACACTCTAATGAAGATACTAAAAACGACATAGAAGACAACTAAACTACATATAATTAAACAATTTTAGTCGGCCTCGGCACAGGAACCCCTAGTGAGGAGGACTAAGAAATACAATATCTTTATCCAACAAAACCATTATATTTTATATACTTATGGAATTATTTTATATAGTTGCTTAAATAAATAAAAATTTAAAAAAAAAACTAGTGCAAAATGATGTAGGTATGTATGATAATTTTAAAGTTACGTCATTTGCGACAATATCCGACCAGCATAACTTAAGCCATTTAAATATAACTCGGTGACAGAAGAGTGAGGAAAAAAGTGCGCTCGTGTTGACCTGATTTCAGTACACACCTCGATAGACACTTCCGGGGAAAATGCTCCACGAAGAGACGCGTTGAAACCATTATTTGTCCATTTTAACCTTGTTAGAACATAATAAGATTGAATTAGCTCAATAAAATGCAAAAACGTATCAATTATATTATTTAATGTTGTTTACAAATAATAACACAGTATCTACCCACACACTTGGAAAAATTGCTTATACATCACTATTGAAACCCTGTTATTCGTATTCATAAAAGGTTCATGCACCATATAATTTACTTGAAGAAACTGATTCTGTGATTGGACTAGCTCTACAGTACATATTACTTCTTTTGCAGTTAATTTTCAAAGCCTGGTATTTTCCCTTTCTAACACCGTTTAGAACAAATTTTTAAGCATGATAGTAAGGGAGACACTACGATTTCTTTACGACCTACATGAGTTTTACCTACCGAACATAATAAGATTGAATTAGCTCAATAAAATGCAAAAACGTATCAATTATATTATGTTATGTTGTTTACAAATAATAACACAGTACCTACCCATACACACGGAAACATTGCGTGTACATCACTATTGAACCCAGTTATTCGACATCAGAAAAGGTTCATGCACCATATTTATGACTTACTTGAGAAAACTGATTCTGAGAGTGGGACTTGCTCTACAGTAAGGTACATGTTACTTCTTTTATGGTTAATTTTAAGATATTAATATAAAGCCTGGTATTTTCTCATTCTAACACCGTTTAGAACAAATTTTTAAGCATGATAGTAAGTGAGACACAACGATTTCTTTAGACCTACACGAGTTGTTCCGAAAACCGAACAAATAGACCTGACGGGTTCAACAATATTATAATATCAGAAAATTACGTAGATACTTAAATACAAGTAAGTAACCTTACAAAAATCTAAAGTTCACAAAATTTTATCATCACTTGGCTTTCTTTTCACAATTCATTATGTCACAGCATGGAAAAGAATTGTGTAAAGAATAATTTTCTATGTTGAAGGGTCAAAATGCAATCGATTAATTCAATCGGTGATCGGTAATCATCGGTAAGGTTAGGTTAGGTAACGTTTGTTATTTTTTTCTTCGTCTATCTTAAATGTTCTATTTTGTCATGGAACATGGAACCGGTTCAAAACAAAGATTTGTAGAAAGCACTGAAAATTTTGTTTCATTAAATTCTCGCTTTCCATGTGTATTACTAAACAAATTCTTCATTGTACGAAAGGTTTTTATACATTTTAATTAGCACCGCACTTTCCCAGGAACAAAACGAGGCCACTGGAAAAGACGACCACTCGAAAAGTGGGTCTGCTTGAAAATGGGGCGCCCTTTTACGGGTCACCGCCTATTTGTTTCCCGCGAAAAGACACCCACTCCTCCCGTTGCCAGTTTCCAGTGAGGCCGCCCTTTATACTTATAGCAGTCTGTACTTATACAAATGGCGGACTAGGTAGTTCTTTGTGCGCGCTTTAGATGGCACATTTTTTCGTACAGATTCCATACATATTACTTTTACATGATTAAGATTTCGGTGTGGAAAACAGGTTGGGCTCCAATTTTACACCGAGTTCATGCTGACTTTATTTATTTGTAAGAAACAAACAGCTTTTACATAATTACAGTGATAATATACAATATAAAGTGAACTGAAGTCAAGCCACAGAAGTTTCTTATGCTAAAGTTAATTGGCAAAGAAGTTTTATTAAATTAAAATTAATTTAGGGTTATAGGAAGGGTAGAGGAAGAGGAATATAGGAAAAGGATAGGAGATGCTCCAGATACATTCCAAACTCTCATATTTATTCGACATCTCTGTCAAAGTTTTACGTAGCTGTTATGTTGTGGAAATGTTGCGTATTTATTTCGGTATATTTTTTTAATATCGTTAAAAAAAACCATTGAAGATAGCGTTCATTACAGATTGTCAGCGTGATATCTACTGTTCGGTATTGTGAAATTCGATTGTAAGAATTTAATTGTGATAATTTTCTGATATTTTGTGACAGATACTTTGATATTATATCTAATTAACTAACTAACCATCACGCCGTTTTCCGCAGGGGTAGGCAGAAAGGACGGACCGCCAAACAACTCGGTCTTGGCACACACCCCTTTTGCCTCGTTTACATTCATACATCGCCTCATACATGCTCTTCTATTATTCTGACTCATGACATGGCCCGACTCAAGTTTCTGATTCACTTGGTCGTGCCATGTCTTTCTTGGGCGTCCTCGATTTCTTCTACCATTTACATTTGCGTCATGTATTTTCCATACACCCTTTTCCTCGTTCATTCGCTCTACATGCCCAAACCATCTGAGCGTCCCTTTCTTAATTTTACTCATTACGCTAACATCAGCCTTGCATTCTTTGCGAATCTCCACTTTTCTCACATTGGTTTTACCACAAATTCGCCTCAGGGATCTCATTTCTATAGCATTCAGTCTACTTGCATCCTTCCTCTGCCAGTTCTATGCCTCACTGCAATACATCAGGGTAGGTACCAGTACTCCATTATGGACGGCTGGCTTCGCTATTTTATCTATGGTTATGTTAAAATAATTGAAATATTATAACGGTTAAGAGCCGTCCTAAACATTGTTTCTTTTTAAGGGGCCGCAACCCGGATTTGTACCGATTTATTACATATTTACCTTAAACACGGTAAGTTTCAAAGCTCTTTAAAAAAATGTTATTCTTGAAGATAATATCTAGGACTTTACCCGCGCCGAATTATTAACACGTTTGTTTCAGTTATTTTACAAGTTATATGTATGAAAAAATTCAGTGTTTCTTTAAATGCTGTTTAAGATAATGCCCCCGAGATTTTTGCTCTATTTTAAACGAGTCGTGTTTTATTAAACATTTTCGCAATTTTCGCATCGATTTTGTCGCTGCAAATGTTAGCGCTCTCCTCTAACATTCGTAATTTCGTATCTCTCCATCTTCTTCTTTTCGGGCCCGGTTGCAGAGCCTTAAATGATAAATCTTTTTTTAGCAATTTTTTCAAAAATTTGTATGTGTGCAAATCTGTACGAAATCATGGGTATGAAAATAAGATTGATTTTCCTTACAGATCCCGATTTGGTTTCCATGTGGGAATCGGTATGGAAATACAGGTAGGCAGTATAAAGTTAGCTTTAGAAAAATTTAATGGCGGACTCGTTCCATATGGGCCGTTCGCCATCGGAAGGAAATGTCGGGGCGGTCGTTTAATGTCAAGAAATTTCGACGCCATCGCAAAGAACCGGGGAAAATGATAATTATCTGATATTTCATAAAGAAGAGAAGACAAAACAATCTGCCCCCTAATTTATTTATAATAACCACTGGAGCGATCACGCGAAATAAACAAATTTGCCTCGATTGCTTGAGATTAAACGTCATTTTTTAAATTTTTCGCCAACATTGAAAAAATCATACCTTCGAATTTTAACATGGAGACATAAAAACTTATTATAGTGCTATATCTTCTTACATATAAAAATGAATCGCTAAATGTGTTGCTAAGCGCAAATCTCGAGAGCAGCTGAACCGATTTCGCTAATTCTTTTTTTAGAATATTCCTTGAAGTACGAGGATCGTTCTTACGGAAATTGGATAATTTCAGAAAACCTAACGACTATCGCACCTTTGACAGTGCGCGTGTATGAGAATGATATTTTCAATCAGGATTCTATTTTTGAAAATCTTTAAGTTGATAAATTTATTTAAAGTAGGTACTCCCCTAATAGTTTGAATCTAAGAATTTAGATATTTTAAATAGGTACCTATGTTAGGTACCAAATGTAATATACATGAAAAATGGAAATTTGAATAAAAATTGTAAAAGGTGGCACGCGGGCTGTTTAAAAGCTGAATGTACTGGGATTGAATGTATGGAACGCGGGAGAAGGGTTGGCGGGACGAGGGAGCGGGAAAGGGAAGAGGGAAGGCGGGGAAAGGGAAGAGGGAAGGCGGGGAAGGTGGAAGGGGAACGCTGGAGAGGAAGGGGACGTGTGAGGGGGGAGGGGAACTCGGGAGGGGGGTTCGTGGGACTGAGGAAGGGGGGGGGGAGTGGAGTGGGGAGAGGGAAGGTGGAGGTGACGGAGTGGAAACGCGAGAGGGGAAGAGGACGCAGGATAAGAAGGGGAGGCGGAAGGTGAACGGGACGAATGGGAAAGGACACTCAGGGAGAAACAATTTCATTATTAAATCGCATAGCAACGCATGCCGGGACCAGCTAGTAGCCAATAAATTAACCTGTATTTTACCGTTTATCTCATATTTGTAGGATTTATAAAAAAATCATAAAGTTTATAATCGCGCGAATCCTGAGGGTTTTTTTTACTTGAAACTGCCGTGAGGGATACAGATACACATAGTATAAAGTTGCATTATTACAGAACAAAAGAGGAATAAAGGGTGGTGACACAAAGCCTAAGCCTATATTACTTTATTGACTAGCCATATTATTTTCTCAACGCCAGAACTCTAGCGATCAGCCTAAACGGAATTGAGCAGACAGCTCGTGGCATTTCTCCATCGACCGGGCAAAGCTGAAAAAAATTAAATACTCAAATAATATGAAAAAGCAATATTAAAAAACACCCAAAAGTGTATTATAAGACCTCCCTTTTGAATGAAAGAAGTCAAAATCATAAAACTCATTATAATTCTATATATAGATTCAATTTTCAACATTTTAAATACGATCTTATCATTAATAACATATTTAAATACGATCACGCATGTTCCTCGGAATATGGAATACAAAAAGAAGCCTCCAAAATACTTGTCGCAAGATCCCCAATAAAAGTTTTACCGTATAACTTTAATACTACGCCCATAGTACTCGTAGGTACATATTAAATTTGCCGGTTAGAAGACATCGTGGAATTAATCAAGAAATTCTACTAAAGGAAGTGTTTTGTACCTGACGTTATACAGCCGTAAAAGCAATCAAGGCAAAGCCCCACAGCAATAGAGGGCTTTTAAACAAATACTTACCTACGCACTCGAATAATAATAAACTTAAATCAAACTACTCGAATACGCAAACGTGTAGGCAGATTGAAAATTTTCAAATCACGTAGTCGTGGAATTAGACATACGGAGACGCTTATATAGAGGATTGTAAGGTGGAAAACAGTTTCCACAGAACACGCAAACATAGGTTCACTAACGTACATTTTAGATTAATAACTTATTCAAATCTATTATAAAGGAAGCAATTAAATACAGTGAGAACAAAAAAATAATACAATTCCTATTTTAAGAAACACATCTTCAAAAGTATTACGAAATAATAATTATTTTTTAAGTCGAACTTGCGTTAATTTTTTTTCCGTTTGAGAGGTGAAAGTACGAGTAGTTATGGTGAGGTCTCGAGCGAATAATAAAAAGAGTCTGGTTGGCTAGGATAACTAGTCAAGCGTATCTCCTAGTACAAAGATGAATAGCGTCCAACGTAAACGATAATAATATATTACCTACATACATAAAGTACTTTCCTACATAATCAATATAATCATCAAACAACTCAACTGTACACATTCGAGATAAACTATTGTACGTTTTTCTAGACATAATAACGTTAATTTATTGAGACATTTGTATACATTACTGTATTTCTGTGGGATCAAAATGAAGCACTCGAGTTTCGCTGGCTTTGGGTATGTTTAATATTGCAATTTTTAATCTTCTGAGCAATTACCTCTCCCTGTAATGCTCCCAAAAATTGGTGGTTTCTAAAACAGCCATTTAAAAACAAACAAAACTGCGGAAATCTCAAAGACCTTCATTAAATTTTATCATCCAAACTCAAAGCGTTTCATGACAAGTTGCCTCGCATTTCAATACGTCAGTTTCAAACGGTCGAGAAAGTTATTAAAAAAATTCTACTGTGAATAGTTGATATCTCACAAATATGCTGCTAATTACAGCGTATATAGTAGCGAATAACAATCTGAACATATATTAATAATGACAAAAATATTCAGATGAAATCAATGATGAGGTTAATTTTGTAAATGTCTCTCGGTGGGCCTATGCTGGGCAAACCATCTAATTCAATTCAATTCAGATCATTATTTAAAAAAAAACGTTACTAAATTGTGCATTTTAGCGCGTTTTTAAGTACATTCATAATGGAGAATTACATAAAATATGAACAGTACACCAACCATATTAGTAGTAACACACGAGTAGCTTGTCTTTTAAAGACAGCTTCATTGGTGCTAAGTATATCGGTATCCGTATTGATTCTGTTCAATAGCAAGATTGCTCTCCCACAGGCATTACAAAGGGCAAGTTAGTTCAGCAGGCTGGGAGAACTGTATATGCTATCGGTGACGGAGATAACCATCGGAAACTTAGAAATGAATGCTCTCATGATAGCTGAGTTTTCAAACCATCCACGAATCAGTCTGATCAAATGTTTAGCAATATGTACCCGACGTAGATGGTTCACTCCGAGCCTGCCTAAAAGAAAGTCGGTAGGATACAGCCACTTGTAGTAGCCATACTCCCTCGTATAGAGAATTTTTTTCTGAACTCTCTCCAAAATGAGGGAATGGAGACTCCAAATTCAGGTATGTGAATATAAAATAGTGCGGAGGGGTAGATTCTACTGAACGACCGTAAATGTACTACACAACCAAGCCATTACGGCCGTCGGAGTTTTAATATAAGTAGTATGTCGAATCTTATCAAAAACTTGATTAAAATCGGTGAATACAGTATCCACATGCTGTTTCAGACCAAGGGATTCGGATATATAGTTGTCATCTTCTTCTTTGTGTGCCGTATCAGGTCCTCCCGACGTTGGCGATCACTCTAGAGAATGTCTCTCTGTCTTGCGCTGCCCAGAATAGCTCCTCCACACTTCTAATGCCGGTCCACTCTCGTATATTACGCAGCCAAGACATTTGTATCCTACCAGGCCCTCGGCGACCCTCTATCTTGCCTTAGTTGTCATAAATTATTAAATTACTTAAGGTATAAATTAAAATATAGAAATAATAATGGACGGAGAAATTGATCGAAGAATTAGTGCGGCAAGCGGTGTGTTGCGTCCTCTCTACAGCTCAGTGATAAGGAAAGCCGAGCTCAGCATCAAGACAAAGATGGCAGTGTTTAAAACGGTATACCGCCCGACGCTTACTTACGACCACCAGATACGGATGCTAAACCAACGAACACGCTCTAGAGTCCAAGCTGCCGAAATGAGGTACATGAGAGGAGTGGAAGGGGTTACGAAACGGGATCATATAAGAAACTCGACGATCCGAGACGATCTGAACATTAAACCACTGCTACTCTTCATAGAAAAACCGCAACTGAGGTGACTTGGGCATGTACTAAAAATTTCTAATGACCGAATTCCGAGGAAGATACTGAGTGCGATTCCAGAGGGTAAACGTCCAATGGGCCGCCCCAGACACAGTTGGGCGAGGCAACTCCAGAAACTGTGTGAGGAGAGGATGGGACTGCCATGGACGTAGGCAGAACAATCAGCACAAGTCAGGGACGTACGAAGGAGCCTTGTCGACGCAGTGGGTCCCCGACCAGAATAGGATAAGGGGAAGAAGATGATGATGATGATGACTTAAGATAGAGTGAAGAACAATAACGATAGGTTTTACAACGATATGTACCACTAATTTCTCAAAAAGTTTGGATAAAGCAAGCGTAATATATATTGGTAAGTTGATATGTATACATCGCTTTTGTCGCCTGTTTTATAAGTAGGCGATAAATAATTCTTTTTCCACTGAGCCGGAAAAAATCAGATGATAAAGATTTGTCAGAGTTTATTTATTTGGGACATAACAAACTACTAAAACAAGTTATTAAAAATAATGACTAGCATCCGGTCCAACAGATTTATTGCTATCTAATGCATTTACGCTCTTTACTATGGCTTTTGATTCTTCCAATGGGATAACGGGGACAGTATTGCCTGAAATATCCGTGTCTATGGTGTGAATAATGTTGTGGTTATACTGATGAAATGAGATCGAGCAATCATAGCCTAAAAAATACCTTAGCAAACTAACTGTCAACGAACAGTTCAGTATTCCGTAGATGATAGACGGGCAACCATTCTACCCGAGAACAACGACCACAAGTAGACAGCTTATTTGAATGCATGCCAAACGAATGTCTTTCTCATCGCTTCACACATACGGACAGAAACCTGGCACTGACTAGATTATTTCACATACATACTGGTGTGAAGCTGCGGACTTCATACTGCCGCCGCTCTATTTTGATTGATATTAATTATTTGTTTATTGTGGTCGGCGATAGTTGGATCGCGCATGCGTACAGACCCGAGTGACCTAGATGCGAGGGGCAACGGACGATAATACTAAAATTGGATTTATATGCACTGGCAATCAAACAATGTTACATCTTTATCAACACAACATGTCTACTAATGCGTTCATAGTGACGGAATGCTATAATGGCTAGAAGGGGAAACTTTAAAACTCGACTTAAAGCAATTAACACAACAGAAAAAACTATATTTTTTTTCTTCAATCTTTGTAAATTCACTTTGTGGAGTCACTTTCAATTAAATGAAAACAAATCACTTAGTAAAATGGTGGTAATATATACTTTTTTAAATAGTGGTGTTTTACAATGTGAATAGTTTTCATTTAACTATAATTTTTATTTTCTATGTGAATACTATGGGACTACGGCATTAACGCCCTCCGTGGTGGTCTAGGGTTAAGGCTCTCGACTCGCGATCCGGTGGTGGCGGGTTTAAATCCCAGCGTGCGCAAGTTGGGAATTGTCTATGACGCTCGCTTAACATTGAAAAGATCTGTAAATCAGCCACAAAGATGTTGGATTTTGTCATACACAATTCAAATGAATTGACCAACCGTACAGTTATAAGGCTGCTTTGCTTGGTGCGTAGCATTCTCGAAAGTGGATATCAGATATGGGGGCCAGAGGACATCGTCTATGTAGGTACTAATGGTCGAGAAAATACAAAAAAAAATTATATGAGAGAGTTAGGTTTTACACATGGCTGTTTATAAGCTTCTAAATGGTTTTATATCGGTACCAGATATTCTGGCTGAAATAGGAATCCGGCTGAAATATTCTGGCTGAAATAATTATCCGGATATGTCCCGGATAATTTCACGCGAGGTCGCCAACACAGGCTTTTGATTCTTCCCAGATGCAGAACTAACCTACCAATGGTGATGCCTCTGGGAAGACTCACTAGGTTAATTAACTGCCTCCCAGGAAATGTGGATATTTTTCACATTTCCTATAATGATTTTAAGCGTGAAATAGGACTTATGTTTTAACTAAATGTATTACTTTAACTGTATTTATTATGTATCTTTTCTAACCGCTTTTGCAATGTATTGGTTTTATGCTGTTTTTGCAAATAAATAAAAAAAAATTTAAAAAAATAAATAAAGTACACTTTATTTGATTAATTTATGTTATATCACAATTTACTCATTGAAGTAATATGCAGAGCACAGGCGTTAGGTGGGAATGCTGTCCTTGTTCTACAGATATTACAATGGAAGATGCTCGGAGGAACTAGCGTCATTGATCCCTCGGCACCGGTGTATAGTCGGGAAACACGCCAAACACGTGCCCAACACATTGACCGGTCAGCCGTTGAGTGGGCATCGCGTTTGGGTTCCACCCAGGCGTTTCGTGTTTGATTCCTCGGCTGGCAAGGCTTCCATCACGACTCCAGTAACATTTTCGGCTTACTGTGGTGGATGTAGATGATTTCCAAATATTGTCGGGCTATTCGTAATCCGGGAATGTGTGTATTTCACTTTAAAATAATTTATTTTTTTAAATGCACACGGTTGACAATCAGTCACTTGAGAACGGGTTGTTTCTACGACTCATTCTTGAGTAAATCAGCTCGGCTGTAAAACGATTTGCGGCGTCTGTGTTTCCTCCCTCCTACAACAGGTATCTTCAAGACCTGGGTCTCTGCTCAAAAAGACCCTCCACACAGCATCTTCAAAGACGACACAGGCCCCGAGGGATATTATTTTTCTCGGAGCCTCCTGTGTAAGTGCCTCCTGAGTTAATGTAAAAAAATGCAGCATATTTGCGGCATGTTCTAGAGTGAAAAATTCTCTCAGAATCGCCCGGAGAACCACTTACATTTAGAATTAAAACGTTGCTTGAAATGACCTTTGCTGTGTTTGGTGTCCAGATCTGAATAGCCAGGTACTCCCCCACCTTTCTCTTTCCTATTTCCTTTCCCTCCCCACTACCTTCAGCCTCACAACATACCCCAATTAGGGATGCCATAGTTTCATTATCTCCTGGCGATTGGGAGCAGTTGATATTCTTGTTCGGTATTCACATTTAAAAAATCCCGATTGGGGTATGTTTTGAGACCAAATAAAGTGGTAAAGGAGGGGAGATAGGGAAGAGGAAGGTGAGAGTAATTGGTCTAATACTACGCAGCCCAGAATGCCTGAAAAAACCCATGACCTTTTCAGAAACGACCATTGGAGATCTTGTCCTTTTGACAAGATTCTCCTGTCTTACCAAACGGATTTCAATCTTTAAAGCACAGGTGTCGGTTAGGAATGCCGTCCTTACTCTACCGGTATTTCAATGGAAGATGTTCCGAGAAACTAGCGTCATTGATTCCTTCGGCACCGGTGCACAATCGGGAAACACGCCAAACGCGCGTCCAACATCTGTACACAGTTGATTTGTCACATGAGAACGGGTCGTTTCTAAGACGCGGTGGAACGATTTACCGGCCTTTGTGTTTCCTCCCTTCTAAAATCGGGTGCGTCTCTTCAACACACAGGTTCACTCCTCCCTTTCCACAAAAAGACCCTCCACCCAGCATCTCCAAAGATGACATAGGTCCTCAGGGAAATTATTTTCCACAGAACCTCCTGCGTAAAAAAATAACAAAAAATAAAGTAACAAAAAAAAGAGTGTGCAATTCACACGCGGTAGAAGTGAAAACTTCAGAAAACTAAAGTAGACCAGTGTGGGAAGGCTACGAAACACCGCACAAAGAGGATACCGATCGTACTATCTCATTCTCTCGCAGGCTAAATCCTACAGATGTATGTGTTTGTCTCTTTTTAGTGTCGCTATTTTTCGTTTCATCGAGTTTCAAATCATAGCGGTTCTAAAGAAGTTTTCACTTCAAAAAATAAAATTAATGATTACTAATTTGGATTAAACACTATACGTTACCATTTATATTGCTAGGAATTAAACAAAGCCGCAATCTTCTCTTAGAAGTGAAATGAATATATTTTATACCGATATAACATATATTATTAGGTAGTGTGTAGCTGTGGTTTACATAAGGCGCTTTCTCTATGTGATAAATAACTAATGATTCACTTGGCGGCGGTCACATTGAACTTATCGACTAACACGTGTTCTTAGAAAAATAAACAGGGCTCGTGGAAATTAGGTATTTATGATTGAAAACAATAATATATATTTTTCAATCGTATGACCAAACCTATTACACAATCAATGACAAGGCGCAAATACAGTACATCGATAAAATAATAAATTTATGATGAATAAAAAAGTGAACCACAATGGTATCAATAACATATAAAATATATCGTTTTAAACACCCTTTCTGATGACGGACATGTGCTCTGATGATCCTTAACAGATGACGAACACACAAAGCATACTAAATAGAAAAACAATATAGGACTGTCGACAGATTAACTCAAACGCAGAACAGTGCGCATGGGATAGTGTCTCAATTCTATTTTAAAACATTTTAATAAGGGCGAGTTTGGGTACTGCCACCCCGGGAACCAATTATTGGATAACCAACACCTCTGTCATAGGTCATCTCAAGTTGTCCACTACGTTTGGTGATATAGCAGGAGTGCCCGGGTTCATAGGGTGAGGTTTGTCCGGATCGTGGCGGCTGATGCGTCTGCCCACAGTGGCAGGCCCGATCGGAAGAGACTGGTGAAGGGAGATCTTTCGATCTCTCCTGGACATACTGACCCCCAGATTACTACCCACTCCTCACACCTTCTTCCTTTTCTAAAAAGAGGGATGTGTCTACCCACCTGCTGCTTGGCGGGCCGGGTCGAGAGAGACTGGTTGAGGAGGTCTTTTAACCTCTCCAGCCAGAATCCCTCGACCCATCATCTTGCACCGCTGTTGAAGGAATGGATTCATACGTCCTGTGTCTCTCCTGGACAAACTGACCCTCAGATTCCTACCCACCCCTCATACCTATTTCCTTCTCAGAACTTATATTCTTCCTTTCCTTAAAAAACCCTCCACACATCATCCCCAGAGACGACTTAGGCTCTGAGAGGAATTATTTTCCTCAGGGCCTCCTATGTGGAGCCAATGTAAAAAAAATATATAAATATATTTATTTGTATAATTTGTTATACTGAATTTCTACCGATTTCTTACATATCTCCCTTAAACATTGGAAGTTTTTAAGCTCTTAAAAAAATATATGTTATTTTTGAAGACAATATCTAGACACGTTCCATGCCGAAACGCATATTATATGAAATTCCCTCGATAGAAAAAAATCGCAAAGCATGCTCCGAAAATTATTATAAACACGTTTGTATTATTATTTTAAATTATTTTACAAGATATAGTTGTAAAAAAATTCACAATGTTTCTTTAAATGATAGGTACTGAAGACGCCTCCCACAAGATTTTTGCTCTAATTTAAACGAGTCATGTTTTATTAAACATTTTCACAATTTTCGCATCGACTTTATCGCTTTAAATATTAGCATGCTCTGTCCAACATTCGTACTTACATATCTTTCCATCTTCTTAAAAATAAGGAAAACATGTATAAATATACGATAAAATTTAAAACAGAAGAAGAAATTAAGATGATGCTCAAATATCGTTAAATAAGGACCTACTTTACTTCGTCGGGGATGTTCCGCTTCTTCTGCTCCTTTCACCTAGTTCGTTTTCGACTTCCACTGGAATTGTTTTATTTTCCTATCCCACTGGTTCACATCGCCCTGTTTTACTATCCCACTGGTTCACATCGCCCTGTTTTCTTATCCCACTGGTTTACGCCGCCTTGTTTGTCTTTTGCACGGTTTTTCCCGTCCTCCACGTATTGCGTGACCCGCGGAGAAAGTCATCAATCCCAAATAAGCCCCGGGGCCGAAAACACGAATCTTTATTGAGGAAGGAAAGTCGGAATGAACGGAAATGAGAAACCCGTGGAGAACAATAAAAGAAAGCCCACAGTTACCCCAAGACCGAAATACTCAGCCGTTAATTCTCCGTTTAAACAACTAGACGTCGCGTTGTTGCGGGGAGACATTAAATGCTATTGGACATTTTAGCCGTGTCAAGAACAGACGATATTTTAATACACACCGTTAACTTAACGCTGATGACTTATTTGGGTAATTTTTCAGAAGACGGCCTTCATTGCGAATAAACATTTATCGTCTTGAAAATGGTTTTTTTCCAAAAGAAAGAAACCACCAAAAATACTGATCTTTTTGGCAGTATTATTATTGAAAAGGGTAATTCAAAGAGTACAAAGTTTATACTTTTTGATGACCCAATGTAGCAAAGGAAACTACGGATTTATAATGTGGAAAATATAATGATTGCAATGTTTGTTCAAAGTTCAAAATGTAACTATGTCGCTGATTTGAATAACATAACTTCAGTACAAATCATAAATACAGAAATGTTTTCATAAGATTATTACTGGTTTTTAATATTAGTTGTTTCGAATGTGATGTTTTGCTTTTAGTTAGCTTTTAGCTAATGTTACAAAAAATGATTACTTTACAGATTAAATTACGGAATTTACTCGTTGGATGACCCTAGAGCCCTAGATAGATTGAAAAAAAACTGAGTTTCTCTGGACCGCCACAAGCAGACGTCAGCATAACATTGATAACTCCTCAATAACCATTTCAGGAAGTGTATTCCGCTCCAAAGACATGTATCAAACTACTGGGTGTCAATCTAGGACGCTGATTATTTTCTCCTTAAAACTCAAGTGAACGGTACTGCAAGGGTTTCTATCAATCAGGGAAAATTAAAGCAGTGCGGAGAAATGTGCCAACAGAGACTAGTCAAATTCTTATGTTGTTTCACGTCTAGATTGAAAATTCTTATTGCAACAGAATATATGCAAGTCTCCCCGAATACCAATTGAACAAAATACAATCCGTTTTCAACGCTGCGGCGAGATTTATTACCGGCGTATCTAAATATTCCCACATTTCAGATCATCTCAAAAATTCTCACTAGCTCAAATGATTTGAGAGAATTCACTTCAAGCTCTGCTGGAGGGTATTTAAGTCAATTAACAGAATCGTTCCGTCATGCTTATCGGAAATGTGTATTCCATAAAATTCCAATTCTCGATCATCCTAGATCTAGGATGGTTAAAACACAAAATCCAAAAAATCTATCACAACTTGATAAGAAATTAATGATGCAGGTAGTGTATCAAATTCCCAATAATATTTTCAGTGAAACCGAAGAATAGTTGGATTCGGTATCGGCGGTTGATAAGATAACCACAGCTCAGCTGTGCTGTTTTGTTGTACGCGAATATTTTACAGAGAAAGTAGGTCAAACGCTCGTTATTTAATTCATGAAAATACATTAGCGGTTGCTTTTACCTAATCAGCTATTTCCAACAAACCAACGAAACCAAACGATTATCAAACGAATAATAATAGATAAAAATGTGAAATGATTTGCTAAACATGACTTAAAAACTATCAAATAGATTAAATATAAATAATATAAAAATATTAATAACGAGGTATTATTACTATTGTTATTATAGCGTTAGAAATTATGAACTTCATATATTTTTTTATGTTAAATGGATATTTCAGAGCGCCGTACCCCGTACCCCGTAGCCCATTACGGCATGATGTTGTAAGCTGAAAATAAAAAAGTATTAAAACGCAGTGCGGATTTCATGATGCTGGAGCTCACCGTCTTGAGTGTTTTTGTTGCGTCAAATAGTCAAATATAATATATGCGAGAGTTTAAGATTGGCTGACGTATGCTGAAGGATAGATGTAACGATTTCCAATAGCAGTTTGCTTGCATACGTAATTTTTTGAACTTTTTAGGTATATGAGTTCAGGAAAAATAATATTCCAGTGAAATTTAAAAAAAAACACCGTTAAACCTTCGGACTAAAACTTTTCAAATATTTAAATTCGAACAACAGTATAAGTAAATTTGCTGTCTATTTTTCGCTATCTAATATTTAGGACGCTTGATCAAGAAAAAAAGGCTGTTTCTCAGTGACTTTTCTCAAATACATCATACATGTACGCATTAAGTACCTTCCAGCGGTGGTGGAAAAATAACATAATGTGGTTTTAACGACATTACATCGCAATTTGACTTAACGAAAAGGTGTGAAATGTTTTTACGCCCCGGAAACACTGGCGCTGGATTTTCGTCTGAAATTCGCCACCACAGGACACAGGACACAGGACACAGAAAATAAGGGAAAATATAAATATAAATGGGCTCAACCCGGAAGGTTCGCTACAATCGCATTAATTCTCGGCTTAGAACATCGCATCATTAGCGTCACGTACTTTATGCGAGTAATTGGGCACACAGTGTGCGGTAAACTAGCGCGGCCTTTGGAATAAGGACGAACGATTTTTCGGCAGGAAATGTTGCGGTAACTACGCGTAATTAATCTCCAAAAATTTATGTAGTAGAATGTGTAAGACGTCAGACAAACAACAAACAATTTATTATACAAGCCAATTTTTTTCTTGTAGTAAATAACAAGAAGTAATAAACATTCAAATGGTTAACAGTTTCTCGTTGTAATAAGATCCCGTGTTAACGCCTTGTTGCTACACAATGCTTTACGTTTCGATGAAAGCACCTCTGAATACCTACCAAAGTTTGTTGGTCTAAAACTTTGATTCAACTTTAAATTACTTTTAGAAATAGATCACCCGGAAGATCTCATCAAGTACCTAAATCAGACATTTTAGGAAGCTTTTGTAAATTTTGAAAAGCCGCAGCACATGAAATGCGCAGAGTTCGGCTAGCATAGCGATTAGCAGTCGACGGTCGCCAAGAGATGAGTCGTGGGAGGAGACGGATTGAAGATGTCCGCCACTTCCTCCTTCATCTCTGATCGTTTGTCTACAGTCCCACAGCAATATTCTGGAACATTGTTCATCGGAATGGCGTCTCCCGCCGGGTTATTTGTGGTGTCATTTCTCCCAGTGACTGCCAAAGCACGGACACTTTCTCATCTGAATGGGTTCCCGTGTTCCCGTCAAGTGTTGCTCGCTGTTACTACATCCAGTTACTAGCGGTGATTTGCCTCGGGAATTATTAAGTGCGCGATATACAAACGCAGCATCTCTTGGGTGGCCTGTCGCGGTGATGCATCCCGGCTATTTTCTGTTAAAATGCACTTTTGCGTGACACGTTTACATGCGAATGTCCATTCATATTCCACACGACATTCTTGTTTATATTGCCTGTGATTTTCTCAATGGACTCAATCGAGTGCAGGCGACAACTTTGATCACCGAGATAACTGAACGAATAGATATAGATACTAAGATATAATAGATATATATTAAATTTATTAAGAACATTTTAATTCAGCAACGAATACAAAACAATTTAAAAGATTTATTAGTGCTGTTATTGACCATTGTATTGTATTTTCTTGAGTTTTTCCAAGCGAGGAGAGGGTATTCATAATTAATAGTTATGTGATTAAATCGGGTCTTTGGATGATAAACCTCACCTTGGCACGCGACGACAGTCAAATATTAAGATGGGACGCCTTTGAAACTAGGTGTGTTGTGAAGAAATATGGAATATGGGTCGGCGTATTTTAGAAACTTCGCGAATCCATCACTCTTGGCAACAGTGCTCGCCTCAGTAATGGAATAGGTCAGAACGTTAAACAATTTTCAGCTGGGACGTACCGCACTAATATCTAAGACAGGCTTGCTTAACGGGCGGTTTGGTAGACCAACACCCTCAAAGACCAAACACGAAAGTTTAATTTCACTAAGTACAAAATTTTAAGCAAAGTTATATAATAATAATAACTTAAAAGCAAGAACACGTAGAAGCTAGGAATACACTAAAAAAGGCTAAAAATAAGGTGAAATTTGTATTGTCTAATAAAAGTGTAGGCAGCTGGTAGACATTTGTTTGGGTTGTGCGGAATGATTGCATACTTACATTTAAAATAAGTTTTACAAAATATGAATTCATATAATTTAAAAAAAAACTACAATAATTCTACTGAATGAATCAATTCAAATATTAAATTAATTTCTCAGATGAATTAACCTTTGAATTAGTCTAAATGATTCGTATTGTTTGAAGATAATCATTTAATTGGTTAGCCGATATGATTCAACATAAATAAATACTCGTGGTTTGGTAAAACAACAAGCAGTTAATTGTTGAAGGTTTCGTTGAAATAAACTAGAAAACAATCCGACGAGACCTCGAAACAATTTTTTGGATAAGGGCCACATGATTTGACGAATAGATCTGTTGGAAAAATAAATTTAAGAGAAAAGGCAAAAAGTGATATTATTTATAATATCATGTTTTAATGTATGAAACACACATCAAAGATGGCACTCGAGGCGAAAAGGGAACACAAGGAAGCAATAAATCAACACTTTTAGTATATAAAAAGACATTATAATTGTAGGATTTGTGAAGCTGAAAACATTTTTAAAATATATGCCTCAGGATCAACATTGCACAACAAAAATAAATATTTACACACAAAAATATTTTTTTGTTTAAAAATTAGAGACGTCAGAAATTTACCTATAGAATGATCACCGTTAAGTAATAAACTTGAAAAATCATCTGCCAAAAAATTTAATAAAAGAAATATACATTTCAAATAAATATTGATTAAATAAAATAATTAAATGAAAAGAAATCACTCTGTATATACCACTCATTTAATTAAAATTATCAACATGTTTCGAAACCAATGGTTTCTTGGTCAGGATAAAATTAACAAGAATAACAATAGCTATTCAATATTTTCCTAACACAAACAAAAACTTATGTCACCTTAAATAATCTGAACTGGCTGTTCAAAAGTTTTGTAATATGGTTGACTGAAAAGGAAAGAACAGACCTTCGAAATATACTAAAGAACTAACAGGAGTAAATTTTATAGACATTCTCTTTTCATATAATTACTCACTCTCATAATATTCAAATATAATTAAATATGCAGGGTACTGCTTGCTAGCAACATTAATTATATAATCATGCACCTACTGTATTTTCATTTTCTTGTCTCCATGTGTAATCTTATATTACGTATGTAACCTTTTTATGGAAATTTTAATAAAAACAACATGTTAATACTTAATATAACAACAATACGTATGTGCATGTATGTGTACATATATGCATATATTTTTATATACATACATATCTTTGTTGATACATATATTTTTAATAAATATAGTTTGTTATTTACCCGGCTCAGAACAGACTCTGTCTAGGTAAAAGAAACCTATCTACATAAATGAAAATAAAATAAACGCCCGGGTTGCCGGCACTGAAATTGAATAGGTTTTGCTTTTGTGTAGGTTTTCCTTATTATTGTATATTGAAACTATGTGAATATATCGACGAAATTATTGTTCATTTGGGCTTACAAGAATGAAAAATGAAATATTGTAACATGTTTAAAAAACGATAAATAATATTAGCCGACATATTGATGTATATATAATAACAAGCTAAAATAATATTATTTTTGTTTGAACCGTTTTTGTTCATCTTCCTCTTGCCAAATCTACAGCATAAATCTACAGCATGTTAAATTATATACAAATATTTATTATTCACAACTTAATCCTTAAAAAAAAAAAAAACAAAACTTTATTTTATTTTATTTTAAATCAGATCTCAAAACTATGGTCACCCTAAAAGTCTACATTAATGTAGTACATAGCGCCATCAGTTTAGTAGGTACCAGTAGGTACCCATAATCTAATCTCAATCTGTAAGAAATACAACAATATTGTTCTTTCAAAATCTGTATAATTTTGTGTTATTTTGTTAACTTGTATAATTATTGTTAACCTCAACACAGGCTTGTCCTAGTGAGGTAACAAATTGTATTGTAAACATTTTTACCTGCAGTGTAAAGAAACAATAAATAAATAAATAAATAAATGTAATTCCAACAGTGCATAAGGTAAAACCATTTATATAAAACCAATCATTTATTGAATTACGTATTTTTTAAAATGTGATAATTTAGTTAATTTGAATCAAAATTCTATAATTTATTTTGAAATTTTATCTCCCAGTGGGTAATAATTGCACTTTCGAGTGATTCAAAATAATGATTGAAAACGTCTCTCTTGTTGTGTGGGTCGAGATTCAATAGAAAGTAGGTCAAATGAATATTAAACATGTGTCAATTAATAAATATCAAACAGCTCTTTTCGCGAACATGTGAGCGGGCAACGAACTCAACAGATTAAAAACAATAATAAATGACTTTATGATATTTTATAGTACCTACCCGCGAGTTCGTTACGATTCAGCTTAAAGACTCAATTGAGTTAATTGAAAAGTGCACTCATTGCATATCAAGGACGGTCATGAATGAATAACGAATACGACCTCTGTGCAAATAATAGGAAATATGTTTACTCTGTGCCCAGAAGTCGCTAGAGCAAATCCCAATGAATACACAGCTTTATGACATTATGGTTATTATTAAGGCTCTGCAACCGGGCCCGAAAAGAAGAAGATGGAGAGATACGAAATTACAAATGTTAGAGGAGAGCGCTAACATTTACAACGACAAAATCGATGCGAAAATTGCGAAAATGTTTAATAAAACACGACTCGTTTAAAATAGAGCAAAAATCTCGCGGGCATTATCTTAAACAGCATTTAAAGAAACACTGTGAATTTTTTCATTCATATAACTTGTAAAATAACTGAAACAAACGTGTTAATAATAATTTTTGGGGCATACTTTGCGATTTTTTTCTATCGAGGGAATTTTATATAGTATGCGTTTCGGCGCGGGCAAAGTCTAGATATTATCTTCAAGAATAACATTTAATTTTTTAAGAGCTTTAAAACTTAACGTGTTTAAGAGAAATATGTAATAAATCGGTACAAATCCGGGTTGCGGGCCCTTAAAGCAGGCATGCCCAACCTGCGACCCACGGGCCTCATTTGAAATTTTTTTGCGACCTAAAATAAAGTTTTCTGCTTTACTTATATGATGTGGACTTTGGTAGTCATACAAAAAATAATAATTTACGTGTACTTATGGACGAATCTAACGGTCAGCATTTCAGCCCCCCCCCCCCAATGTAAAAGCAAATGATTTTGATTGAAATTCTGGAATATTAAACTGTAAGACAGGGTCAGAATTATCGGATTCTTACGGCATTGACTCGCATCGCTCCTATTTACCTTCTTACCTGACTGCGTGTCTTGTATGTTGGTGTATCGGTATATTGTGTACCATTATGTAGGTATTCAGTGCACGGTGGCAGCGTGAGTAGGTACTAGGCACTAGGCAATAGTCTGCTCAGTCTACACTGGTGGGTATGTTGGTATGCTGGTACTGTATGTAGTGCGTGACGTTGGCAGCATGAGATAAAAACACGATGTCTGTCGGCCTCGTTACAGCCCGCGCCGCGAAGATCTCTTCTCTTCCGCGTATCATCTGTTACGTCACACACGACACGTTGGGCGAGGGCGACGGACCATCGGTGACGGATCTGCTTGTAATGGTGGAAAATTATAATCATAAAAAACACACCGATTACAGACGAAAAATAATTTCATACAACGATAATTAAATTTTGACAGTGTCGTGCCTATTTTTGCGGTATCCGCTAAAATCATTTTAATTGCATTGATTTTGGCCCCGATCCGGTATCATAATAACATGAATCTCCTGCAATCTGTCAAATTGAAATAGGGTATGATGTTTCAAATTTTAAAAGCTTCGATCGAATAAAAATAATAAATTAAATTTAAGATAAAAAAAATTATGAGAAATATTAATTTGAGAGCTTTTGAAAATGGTGAAAATCATAAAAGCCTACCTTATAATTTGACCCGCCTCGGGAACCTTTTTCTAACGCATTTGCCGTGGGTGACAGGGGTGCACGGGTTCATGGAATGAGTTTTGTCCGGATTTTGGCGGCGGACGCGTCTGCCCACCATCTGCGTGGCAGGCCGAATCGAGAGACTGGTAGAGGGAGATTCTCAGAACATCGCAATGCACCGCAGTGGGAGGGATAGATTCATGCGTTTATCACTCCTAGACACACTGACACTCAGATTCCTATCCACCCCACACCTTTTTCCTTCCCAGAACTTACTGTCATTCCCTTCCTAAAAATACCCTCCACACAGCATCCCCAAAGATGACATAGACCCTGAGGAGAATGATTTTCCTGAGGGCTTCGTGTGTGGTGCTGATTTAAAAAAATAGCAGACAGATTTTAACCAGCGATTCCTGAGTGAAAACGTAGATGTCATTTTGCTGTCCGTTGACAATTAAAAAAAAAATTAAATGCAAAAATATATTATTGCATCACACGTCACCAATGGGTATAACCTAACCCATCACCTGATACGCACTCCGTCTCGTTCCAGCAGCACCATACACAAGAGACAGAGCACTTAACATGTTATCCTTTGCTACATGCGATGTGTGGCAGTGTGATCAGCGGCGACGTATGATATTAAAATATATTTTATTATTTTTAATTGAAAAAACCATCGGACAGCAAACACTGCATTTACTATTCCAGATAAGCTTAGGAATTGCTGTGTAAAAATTTTCGGGAGTCGTGTGCTGTTACAGATGTCACAACATTTTACCCATGTATTCAAAGACTTGAACTTATGAGTTAGATGTGTGAATAACCTCCAACGAAATTGAATACTGGGAACATAATTGAATTTCTCGCAATTACAAAAGGTCTCAATGCTCCATGATTAGTGTTTGGTTAAGCAGAATTAAATTACAAATGAAAAGACAAACCTTTAGAAGAATGAACTATTTGTCACCTTGGAATGATAATAATTAGAGATTAACATTTGAATTATTTGTCCCGACGAGAATACTCGACGGTACAGGAATTGTGGGCAGATGGATGGGACAATGCAACTGGTCTCTCTGGGAAAGTTTTTCTCTCTTGTAGGTCGTAGGTAATGTATACAGCGCAAACTGGGGCAAACAAATCCATGGGGTATTGGATAAGTACAGTCGCTGCTCCGGAGGTTTTTTTTTTTTTTACAGTGAATACCGCACAAGAATCTCAACTGCTCCCGTCTGGAGCCAGTGAGACTATGGCATCCCCAATTGGGGTATGTTGTGAGGCTGAAGGTAGTGGGAAGAGGAAGGAGGTGGGGAAGAGGAAGGTTGGGAAGTACCTGGCTATTCAGATCTGGTCACCAAACACGGCTAAAGCCATTTTCAAGCAACGTTTCAATTCTGAATGGTGGTCTTACACCAGGGCGATACTGATAGTATCTTCCACTCTGGAACATGCCGCAAATATACTATATATTATTTTAAATGAATTAATTGTGAAATAACACAAATTAATCAAATAAAATTTATTTGCGCATGCCGGGTTCGAACCCGCGACCTCCGGATTGTGAGTCAAGAGTCTTACCCACTGGACTACGGAGGTCGTCGGAGGTATTGCAGAGTAACTAGTTTAATAACGAGGTCTAAATTATTTTGTCCTCTTACAGCGGACAAATGCGGCAGAAGCGACGCGCGAAGGGAATTTATGATTTATAAAAATATTGGAGGAAGGGTCGAAGCGGGACGTGCAGTACTACAATTACATTTTCCTACGTAGGTAATTACACTTTTTTACATTAGCTCCACACAGAAGGCCACGAGGAAAATAAATTCCCTCGGGGCCTATGTCACTTAGGGGATGCTGTGTGGAGGGTTTTTTAAGGAAAGGAAGAATATAAGTTCTGAGAAGGAAATAGGTATGAGGGGTGGGTAGGAATCTGAGGGTCAGTTTGTCCAGGAGAGACACAGGACGTATGAATCCATTCCTTCAACAGCGGTGCAAGATGATGGGTGGAGGGATTCTGGCTGGAGAGGTCAAAAGACCTCCTCAACCAGTCTCTCTCGACCCGGCCCGCCAAGCAGCAGGTGGGTAGACACATCGGCCGCTAAACTTGACAAACCTCACCCCATGAACCCGGGCACCTAGGCAAAGTCACCAAATGTAGCGAACCACTTGGGGTGACTTATGGCAGAGGTATTGGTTATCCAATAAATGGTTCCCGGGCGGCGGTATCCATACTCGCCTCCCAATAAGTAGTGGCGCTAAAACCGTTAACTTAATTAAGAAAATGCCACCCTTATTTTACCGTCTTTCTAGTTACCAATAGATTTTTTCCTGCATATTAAAAAAAAAATTCTTCGGTGGTTCGTAAAATTTCATCCATACCAGAGGTTCAATCTAATTTTTTTGTGAGCATTTGGATAGAAAACAGCGCTCGAAAAAATCAATGTTTGCCATTTTTTACGGATTTTATAGCGTTATGGTGTGCAGTAAGTAATATGCCTTGTTTGGAATGTGTGTGAATATTGATAAAAACCCAACTTTGGATTATTATGACCAGACAGCTCGTGATGCCAACAGAGGGACTATCTATAATAAATCCATCGTCAATTCTAAGTGGAAAAAAGCCCATTTGGCTGCGGCAGAAAAAAGTGGACAAATTATGACAAAAATGGTCGAATTTCAACAGCACAATAATTTCACTCAAGCAAATGAAAGGACGATACGTTTTTGGATTTTCACGGCCAAAAGTATTTTCGTTCTTTGTTTTTGGGGTGTTATGCCGTGTTGTGCTACCTAAATTCTTTAGCCAACGTTTCGGACAGTGTTGTAGTGTCCATCATCAGGGCAGATCGGGCAGATGTTAGACACTGCAACGCTGTCCGAAACTTTGGCTAAAGAAGGAGGTAGCGCAACACGGCATAACACCCTAAAAACAAATAATGAAAATGAAAGGACATTTCATTACACACAATTGCTTGACTAGTCAGCAATCATAAATGAACATATCGTCAGCGTAGCGGATGTAGTCATTAAATGACATTTTTGGAAAAACCAAGTTAGAAAATATTTTGGGTTAGTTTTAGGGCAAGAAGACATAATGGGGCAAGACTCTGAAACACGGCTTATTTTTAGGGCAAGATTCTGAGGGCAAGAAGACATTCTGGGGGCAAGATTCTGAAACACGGGTTATTTTTAGGGCAAGATTCTGAGGTCAAGAAGACATTCTGGGAGCAAGATTCTGAAACACGGGTTATCCTGAGGGCAAGAAGACATTAATATGCTTATGGCAAAGAAATGCTGCTTTGAATGTGAAAAAGTCATGAATTTTATAAAATTAAATTCTTCTTAAAATCAGGTTACTTAAGGGAAACAGCTGCGCGGCCTTTTTTTATAGGATAAGAATATAGAGGGCAAGAAGACATTCATATGCTTATGGCAAAGAACTGCTGCTTTGGATGTGAAAAAGTCATGAATTGTATAAAATTAAATTCTTCTTAAAATCAGGTTACTTAAGGGAAGCACCTGCGCGGCCTTTTTTTATACAAGATTTAATTTTGGGTTTGAGGACAAAATACTCAACGAAATTGAATAATTATACTTTTAAACAAAAGGTATAGCAAATACCTAGTACGTATACGTGCAACTTTCTTTATTTGTGTTTTAAATAAATAAAAATATGGTCCATTAAAGAAATCAATCATTCGTGATTTTTAGAGGCAACTTTGATAATTTTTGTGAGTTAAAAAACAGCATCCTGATGGGCGTAAATTTAAATTACAAACGACTGATTTACGGTAGAATACAAATTGGTAGTACCTATATAAATTTTAATTTCTTCCCAAAAATAAGCCTTTTTAATATATATATATATATTTTTTTAAATTTATTTACCATTTCAAATAGTAGTTCGCCCTGGTGTAAGACCACCATTCAGAATTGAAACGTTGCTTGAAAATGGCTTTAGCCGTGTTTAGTGACCAGATCTGAATAGCCAGGTACTTCCCAACCTTCCTCTTCCCCACCTCCTTCCCCTCCCCACTACCTTAAGCCTCACAGCATACCCCAATTGGGGATGCCATAGTCTCACTGGCTCCAGGCGGGAGCAATTGAGATTATTGTGCGGTATTCACTGTAAAAAAAAAAAAGTAGATAGAGCAAGATTATTTTTTAAGAATTATAATTAACTCACAAAAAATGCCAATGTCAATTATTCCCAAAAAACCATGCATAATTAAAGTCTTTAATGGCCTATTTTTATAATTTAAAACATAAACAAATAAAGTGGCATATTACCTGTGCTAGAAATATGCTATATCTTTTGAAAAAAAAATATTTTGCAATTTGGTTGGGTATTTTGGCCTCAAATCCAAAATTAAGTTTTGTATGAAAAAGGCCGGGCAGACATTCCTCTTTATTAACCTTACATTTTCTTCTAAAATCACATGACTTCTTGCGTCACACCGACGCTATACAATTTCAAGGTGT
The DNA here is from genome assembly GCA_929108145.2 of Limnephilus rhombicus. Lineage (NCBI taxonomy): Eukaryota > Metazoa > Arthropoda > Insecta > Trichoptera > Limnephilidae > Limnephilus > Limnephilus rhombicus. Next base: position 50,465,487 of record OV815274.1, read on the forward strand.
GAAAATTAACAGGCTCATTGTACATAGTTCAAGTCCCCATTTGAATGCAGCCCTTGTAGGATGTAATCTGGCAAATAGGTGCACATTGTGCAATGTGCAAGGCACTAATGACATAGTAAAACACAGGTTTAATTGAAAAGACTGCTCCGTGTAATTTAGAGTGCATTTGCATCAGCCCAGTGGGTGTTTATGTCGACCGTAACGAGAATAATGACTCCATTACGATTATAATATGCGGGTGGATCGATTGAACACTCGCACCCGGAGGATACGAATAATAATAATGGCCAGTTCGAGCAACAATAAATAGATCACACACTTAATGGAGTATCGCCGTTATAATTCATGTCGCTGAGGACATCCATCATGCGCTAATTGCACTACTTGTGGCTTTTGCTACAAGGCAACGATGAAAATGGGCATGCACAGTGTGAAAGATAGTTGGTATGAATGAACTTCAAAAAGTGTGTTTTTTTGAAGTGAAACTTCTATAGCCCCGCTATAATTTGGATTTCGGATGAAACGGAAATGACGATTACTGCACCTGCGACGCACAACTGCGCTCATTGACGGCTTTGATTATGATATCACTTTTCAAGTATTGGTTGAGATTGTTTTGGTGAAGTTTCGCTTCTACCGCGTGTATTGGTTGAGATATGAAACGTAAATTACGCTGGTCTGCGCTCATTGGCCGCCTTGATTATGACATCACTTTTCAAGTATTGGTTGAGATTGTTTTGGTAAAGTTTCGCTTCTACCGCGTGTAAACTGCACTCGTTTTTTTTTACATTAACTCCCCATATGAGGCCCTGACGAAAATTTCCCTCGGGGCCTATGTCATCTTAAGGGATGCTGTGTGGAGGTTCTTTTTGTGGATAGGAAGTAGTGAACATGGGTCTTGAAGAGACCCGCATTGCAGGAGGGAGGAAACACAGAGGGCGTCAAACTGTTCCACAGCCGAGCTGTTGAAAGTTGAAACGATCCGTTCTTGACTGTGCATCAGTGCCAAATGAATCAAAGACTCTAGTTCCTCGGAGCATCTTCAAATGAAATTACGCTAAAACAAGGACAGCAGATAGGGGAACCTTCCAAACGGACCGCACGTTTCTGCACAGAGACGAGGATATTTTAGGTATTTTAGGGCTCCAGATCAGAGTGGCTGCCAAATTCAATCGTGGGGCCCACAATTTGAAAAATTAGATCAGATCAAAGTTTTACCTTTTACTTGGAAATATTTTCAAATATTTGCATGTTAAAGATTCATGTACGTTTTATTACGTATTTTTGCTTTTTACGTATTTGCAATTTCATAATTTTAATCACTTTTCTGTAACTCTATTCAACTGCTTGTTTTAGCATATTTATTTTCACATAGGGTGTGAATATACAAGATTCCTCCAACGAATCAAATTAATAGAAAAATTCTCATGTTTTTTTGTAAAATTTCACTAAATAAAATGGTTTATACAGGACTTTCAACTAGAACTTACGAAAAAAAAAACCTTAAGATTTTTCCACAAAATAATGTGAAAGTATACGAGAAAATGGCGATAATAATGCATCCTTCTGACTGCCCTCAATTTTATAATTCATTAAATATTTATTATGCTTTTCGCCACCACACTTTCTAGCATCGTCTATATAAAATGAAGAAGAAAAAAAAGGTTAATTTTTCAAAAAAAATAAATTATATGCGATGTTAACCCTTATGTAAGAAACTGTATCAAGAACAAGATCAGAAACGCTTGCGCCGCGGAAAGAATACTTTTAAAGTAACATTCTTGATTCCGCCAAAAGTTTCATTCACCTGGCAGCACCAGAATATTTTTAAATGAATTAATTATCTGTGGAATATGAATGTCACATTGTACCACGATTGAACTGTAAAAGTCAGTCGATGATCTGTCACAAAAACTTCGAAAAATGTGTCAATTCATCAAATAAACACAAGTAATGTTGTTTTTTATCGATAGTTTATTGTTCAAAGAATGTGTTTCGGTAAATAAAATAAACGATAGTTCAAAATACAAGCACAAAATATTACTTTAAAAGTATTCTTTCCGAGATTTCATACGATGTACGGGCATAAAATCCTGGCATTCATGAGGTTTGATAATGCCAAGTACCATAACAGGTAAAGTAACTGGTTGAAAATAAATAGCACGACCACATCTTTTAGAGGCCTGGTTAAATTACAACACGTATACTTGAAACATTTTGCGCTAATTAATTTGATTGTGGAAAGCCCAACTTTTTACAACTGAATTATGGCTTCGTTGAAAATGAGTCGTAGTTGATTATTTGTAGGTATTGTTGTATTGTATTACTACCTACCTTTATTATAATGTTAGCTCTCACTGAAAAGGTTTTTAAAGGAAAACACTTTATTTGAGGAGAAAAAAAGCTAGCCCATGAAAACATATCTCATATAATTCCCCCAAGTGGAGTTCTTGCTTAACCAAGCAACATGAGTCTAGAAATTTCCAGAGGAAGTTTAGTAATTCGAAAACATTACAGGTACAAATGTTGAACCTGGAAACATGTATAAGGTGTAAACAAAGTTATCTCAAGTTAGAAGACGCAATATAAAAACAAAACTTTTTGTCGAGTCAAAACAAAACACTTTAAGAATTGCTATATTTTATGTTTCATTGAGTGAGTAGTTCGGGAAGAATGCTTCAGATTCGAAACAAGATTATCGACGTAAAGCACTCGTTATTCCATTTTAGGCAATTTTTTAGATAAAAAAATAGTTTCATTTATATTTAATCGTTAATTCGCATAATGAACACGTAAAGTAAGTCATGTGAAGTCTTCACGCCGCATGAGACATAGCCGGCCAGAAAGTTGACCGATGTACTCCGTACGCTGTCGTGAGAAGCGCCGCGGTCGACACACGTTGTTTCGAATGTGTACTATGTACATGAAAAAAATTAAGCCAATACGAAAGCGGTCATTATTTGATATATTTATAATTTCTGATTATTTTAATATCTATATTTTTATCATTATTTTTCTAAATAAACAGATTTCAAATGCTCAGCCAACGTAAACAGTTGTAAGTGGTAGTTATAAACTTTCGATAAAACCCATGTACAAGCTGTAACTACTAATTAACTTCTACGACGATAATAATAACGTAGTATTTATATAGCGCAGTTTTGTGATATTTCACTTCAAGTGCGCTTAATTATAATAAACTTAAAATTAATACTATAGTGTTCTTTACGAGTCCTTACAAAATACAAAATTGATTAAATAATGTGAAACAAAGAATATACAGTATATACAAAGCAATTCCTAAAGAACAATATTAACAACAAGAATTCTTAAAACTAAATTATAATAAAGAATAGGAGGCAGTTTACGTTTAGAAATAATAATAACAGAGTGCACAGAGTAACAGTGTGAAACAAAGAATATATACTATATACAAAGCAATTCCTAAAGAACAATATTAACAAAAAGAATCATTAAAACTAAATTATAATAAAGAATAAGAGGCAGTTTACGTTTAGAAATAATAATAACAGAGTGCACATAAAACTATAGTAAGGAGGTAATCGAAAACAAACAATTACCAGAAACTTGAGGAACATGGCTTATTATAGTAGATCGAAAACGAGTTAAAATTCATGAAAGGTATGATTTTTTAAATAAGTTTGTTTTTAAAGCTCTTTTGAATTCAGCCAAGTTCTGGATATTAGTAAGAACTGAGGGAAGTTTGTTCCAAATGAGCGGGCCAGTTACACGAAAAGATCGATCATAGTAAACGGCTCGATTTGACCTAGAAAGTTCGATTAAACGATTAGTAACATCTAGATCTGCTGACCTTAGAGTAAGCTGCCTACCGCTTAAGTTTTGTCGGACACATAGTTCCGATATATAGGCTGGCGCCATTCCTTGCAATGCTTTGAAGGTCATTAAGCAGATCTTGAACTTTATTCTCTCAGGGCATCGAAGCTAGTACTGTATTAAAATATAACTAGCCGTTGGAAACAATAGTTATATTATTTCAACGTCGATAATTTCGATAAAGTTTTCAACAGTGTTGGAATGATAAGTCAAAAGGGTCAAGAGATCACACTTCGTGAACGATATTATACCCAATTAGACATGGTCTTTTGGTAATGTACGTACCTACTGCACTTTTTTTTATTTTCCCGTCCAACACGGCCGATACGTAGCGCCAAGCAACAAGCGAATTTATCAGTGACAAGCAAAATATATCTTCAACAGGATAATATTTTCAACACCGAAACCAACGTCTTCCAACAGTTTCAACTTTCAACGTTATTATAGGATTATTATTACGTGTGTGGGGCGTGGGGCGTAGAGATAATAATAATTAATAATACATCAATGATTCGGGGAACCACCTGTTAAAAGGGATTCTTTAATACGATTTCGATATTTTTTGTTAGTATCGTGTCGATCTCCTATTATAGTTGCGTCAACGTCGACGTTATTTTCAACAGCTATTTTCAACAGTTGAAAATTGCCAACGATAACGATGTTGGCGTTGAATAGAATTATCGTCAACGCCCAGTACTAATCGAAGCCAATGAAGGCGATCCCTTAAAAGCGGGGTTATACATTAGATTCACCAAAAATCATTCTCGCCGCAGCATTGAAAACGGACTGGATTCTATTGAATTATTTTTTAGGTAAGCCAGCATACGCACTATTACAATAGTCCATGAGTGAGACAACGAACGAATTTATGAGTGACTTTGCTCCATCAGAGGGAAGGCAACGCCTGATTGATTTTATCTGCCTTAGATGGAAAAAGCCTGAACTTACAGATTTTGAAATTTGTGATTCAAGAGAAAGACTATTGTCTATAGTGAAACCTAGAAATTTTATTTCTGTAGAAGGGATTATATCTGTGCCCTGAATATGGATTGGATTAGAGTCGATGAGGGCTTGCCTTCCAGGAGAAGCTATCCAAATAAATTCCGTCTTGGTAGGATTAAGTTTGAGTTTATTGACAGACATCCAACTTGAGACTGTGTCAATGAAACTAACTACCTCGTTTTTAAGGACGTCTTTTTTATCCGGGGAACAAAACTTGAAAATGAAACGATCGTCTGCATGTTTCTAATATTCCAGTAAGTTTTTTCCTCTCGTTCCGTAAGTCAAGATTTGATGTCCTTAATGTAGTTATTTTTTGATTCAATTTGTTGGACACTGTGTGGTACTTTGTTATATAACTTTACTGCTCAGAATACTGCTAAAAACAAAAATTTTAACAAAACAAAAAAAACCAACTCAAAAAATGCACTAAAAAGTAAAAAAAATAAATTCGTATTCTTCTACAATTTAATAATCAACTTACTTTTCCTACTCATCAATACGTAGGTATGATTGTTATTTTTGGAGTCGGTGTCAGCCAAGGTAGGTTTGTAACTATATACATAGTTATAGGTGAGATGTGCTTGTGTCGCACGCGCGACTTGTGAACACACCGGGCCGGGTACCTTGGCTGACACCGACTCCAAAAATAACAATCTACATATTGATGAGTAGAAAAAGTAAGTTGATTATTAAGTTGTGGAAGAATACGAATTTATTTTTTTTACTTTTTAGTGCATTTTTTAAGTCGTTTTTTTTGTTTTGTTAAAATTTTCGTTTATTTTTTGATTTTTAGTGAATCTGAAGTACACTAACTAATTCGATTAAGATTCGGCCGAGTAACGTAAATTTGCTCTTAAGAATTGGAGAGTTCGGTTACTTTGTCATGGATCCCATAATCAAAACCTAATCAAACTCTCACCAAACTACCCTTGAAGTACATCCTTTCCAATAAAAAAAAAAACAATGAACAAAATCGGTTGTCGTGATATTGGGTTATTCGTCCATTTGTCGCGCACATACTTGATGCAAATTTAAGACTTATATGATTTTCTTATTGATGCCATTGTCAGAACTGAACCAAATTAAAATGGGACCACACGGAAAGCACCACACCTTTCAAATAAAAAAAAGAATCATCAATATCGGTTCACCCCACGGACATAGGAATTTGGATGTCTATGGTTCACCCAGTCGAAAGTTCTGAGGTAACAAACATAAAAAAAAAATTAAAAAAAATACAGTCGAATTGAGAACTTCCTCCTTTTCGAAGTCGTTTAAAAATACTGTCTTTGGCTAAAAGTAGTATTACACTTAGGTATTTTTAGTATGTCAATTTGCTTGGCTCCGGTTTTATGATTGCGTGAGGTGTTTGCCTTGTCTTTTTTGAGGCGATGATCCAGAATATTTCTGGCATAAATTTTATGTATACTTGGAACATCAAATTGTTTAAAAATTTTTGTTGTTGTCTTCCTTATGGGGACCATTAATTTAACTTTTACCCGAGGATGCGTTATTGGTCTCCACACCACAGTCCTAAGTTTAGGTCTCTTCTATATGTAGGTCTATTAAAAAGACAAGGCGGGTTCAAATCTCTTAATAACTAACACCAACATTTTCTTAATTATTGTGATGATGGTAGGAGGTATTCACACATTTCGTAACCCGGGAAAGTTTGTCTTTCTTTAAAAAAAGGCTAAATACGAAAGGGTCCTTGGAGATCGAATGATTACCTATACAATAGAAAACAAGAAGATCAGACGCAAAATATCTATCACAAAATGAAATTATAATTCTTATTGCCATAAAAAAATAATAGTTTTACAAAGTAGAACGATGTGTGCCGCTACTGAAACAAAAAATTGAAAAGGGAACCATTAGGGATACAAACTATTCAAAGGTCAAAATCATGTAGAAACTACAAAGAAATAAGCAATCAATTGTGCGTGAATACATCAAATAAAATATTTTGAACGTTTTTAAGGAGCAACATCGTTATTACATATCCACTTACATTGACATAGTTCAAAGAAATCCATAATAAAATCGCATGATTAAACAAATTGAAAACGTCTCGAATAGGTACCCATATTTACTTTCCCAAGAATTATGAAGAGGTTGAAATGTTAAAGCGCAAGCGACAAGGAAAAAATTAACAATAAATAGGAAGGTCATTCAACCCGCTGAGCGCCACCATTAAATGACGAGGCTTGAACAACATGACACCTTGCGGGGTAATATTTCATGAATAGGTTAACGATTGGTGTCAGTATAGATAATGGCCTTTACCTCGTGATGATGTCATTTTCAGCCAACACCTTCCTGAATAAAGGCCTAGACACTGACACCAATATGGTGTATGATTGTTTAAGCATTAATTCTTGCATAGTGAATGTTTATTTCTTACAATGCCTAAATATGAAAATTCAGAACAAAGGTGAAACAAATTCAAATGTTTGAATTCGAACAAGTTTCCTACGCCCATTACACGTCTGAGAACAGACATTGTCTAATGGAAAGGCTGATAAGAAAATCCTGAAAATTATTGTAAAATTTACTTGGGTTGGGGTGTTTCAAATTCCATCACATTTTTGATAACTGTAGCAGTTATATTTGAGTTTGACAGATGAACACAGTTTGATCAAAAAATTTAAATCGTTCGTATAACGGGGACCGTTCAAATGCAAAAAAATTAAAATTGCGGTGATCGTCGATCTGGAGCCCTAGCACAGTGAAATCGATATCTTTACAATATAGGATCGATAAGCGTAACTACCGATGATTTTACATCGATGTCCCGAGCAGGATTTCACCATCGAACCGATATTGACAGGGAATAAATAAAAAAATCGATGTACGCTAGCAACACTAGACGAATTTTCTATGAACTGACACTTCGAAATGTCAAACGCCGAACTATTACGTAAAAATATTAATAAATTGGCAATGTTGAATTGAAATGCTAACCTTAATACGCAGTTGCAGTCTACATTATTTACTTTTTGACAAAAAACAGGAGTTTATTAGTTAATGAGGTCTTTAGTCATATTTCAGCAACTTTCGTTTTTCAAAGACCGAACGGAATAAAATGGTTGCGCTTAGTTAAATTATTATATGGTAATTTTGCATAATAAACGACATTATCCTAATAAATGCGTATATTGACGGTTAACCGAAACTTATCAGATACTATGTAGGCCGGACTAAAATAATATCTCTTACTAATTGTTGACCGTGCTCACAAATATTGATAGATGACCATAGATGATGGATTTCGTAAATATCGTTTTTTTTAAATTTAATGACCATATAAAATAAAGTAAAAATACAAAGTAAAGTGGTTGTTCACAAACCTCCTCACTAGGTATTCCTGTTCCGAGGCGAACTGAATGTTGTTTTATAGGTGTTAATCTTGATTTCCTCAGAGGAGTTTGTTGATTTTCATAAAATTAACAATAAATAAAATTTAAAAAAGTATTTGTTTGCTGTCTGCAGGTTGCGTTGAGATTACTTAATAATTTTAATGGTTTCCTCATTTTCATGTTTACTTAGCCATAATTTGATGTCTTTTTTAAGATAAGGTTTTATTGATATAGGGTATTATCGATCGTACATGCTAGGCCTCTCGATGGTCACCAAATCACTTTAAGTTAACCCCCGGGTTACCGGTGAAGAGATTGAAAATCGAATATTGCTGCCGCAAGAGGCGCTGTCAGTGTTCGGGCCTTCATAAAGAAAGGTGTTGGTTGGACGTGCAGCTAGGTAGACCACCCCGACGAAGGAAGAATTGATATGCCATTATCACCCGTGTTGCGACATGTGAACCATGACACGATTGGCGGTAATTGATTGCTCGCCAAAGTGCTGTAAAACGTCGATGAAAGGGACCCAAAGGATTCTATGCCAATCTTGATCGAGAGCGACGGCCGGGGACTAAAAATCATAATATTATAATATAACCACGTTTCGGTGCCGGGATACATAACCTGAATCCTACTTAGCGATCATGACTGTTTTTTTACAAATATTATTTACGAAGAAAGTCGAGACTCACGATTTCCGTGAAATATGACAATGTTGTCTTGGGTTCTTGTTGACGCAAAACAGGTTCTTAGCTGTTCATTATATTTGATGGAATTTAACAAGACATGTGACAACAGTGTCAAAAATATTAAAATTAATTATCTATCAATCACAATTACTAGCTTGGATATTTTGGCAGTTGTTTATTCATGTGCCTATTAGTCGAGGATATCACAGTCAGTATTCTAGTTATAAATAACTTGCAGCTAGTTTATTGTGTCCTTGAAATATTAATAATGTAAAGAAAACACTTGAAGTTTCAAATATTATTGGCGATTTTAATAAAACTGGCAGAAGCCGCGAAAAGGGCACGATTTTGTTCGAAACGATGAGGCTTTTTAATTATTTTTTTTACATTAGCTCCACACAGGAAGTCCGGAACATATGTCATCTTTGGGGATGTTGTGTGGAGGGTATTTTTAGGGAAGAGAATGAGAGGAAGTTCTGGGAAGGAAAAATGTATGAGGAATGAGAAAAAGGTAGAAATCTGAAGGTTAATATATCCAGGAGTGACGAACTTGTGAATCTATTCCTACCACTGCGGTGCAATGCGATGGGTCGACAGATTCCATCTGGAGAGGTCTAGGTTAGGTCTCCCTCAACTGATTATCCAATAAATGGTTTCCGCGGTGGCGGAATCCATACCAGCCTCCCAAATTCGCATTCCCTTAAATTAAACCAAAAGGCTAAACCAAATAAAGATGTTATGCCATTCGATTATTGAGCCGTGTTGTTCAGTGGTCCAATTCCGAGAACCTTGATGACATCTTGACCTAATAATAGATACCGCAAGACTTGGCGAAAAGCTCGAAAACCGAGAGAATTTGTTCTACTAATTTTCAAAGAATTAAAATTTTCTAAGACTGACACTTACTGAGAACCACGTTTTGCAAAGTCTCTGATTTAATCGAAGATTAAACCTGTAAAACGCCATAAATCGAAAATTTTGCTCTGTTATTTTGCTGCTGTGCGAATTTGTCGCTAAATCGCTAGTGTTGAGGGCTGTTAAAAATATGGCAAAATAAACAATGACATTATCAATAATTGAATTGGTTCCTGGTCTCCATTGAGGAGAACATGTAATAGATATAACCTCTATTGCAGATAATGTCAAGTACCATTGGAAATCCGACCGAGCATAATATTAGGCGTTACACAAGCGGACAGGCATGCCTGCAACGCTTCGGGTCGGATGCATCACCCGATGCAATATGCAGTCAGCAGCAGAGTCGGGCCGGGGTGTGGGAGGCGTCACTCGTTATGGTCATACCGCGATGGTATTGATGATGATGATATATGCATATTATTGCATGCGACGGGAATGGGAAAGGACCTTGGACCTGGGTGAATGGGTCAAGGAGTGACAAATCATCCACTGTGTTAATTGCGATTGTCCATCGCAAGCACGCCCACCACACTGAAGGTAATGGCTTTTAGCTGTAAAGCATTAAATCTTCTAATGGATCATCTACTATAAATCACAAATGACAGCAGCCATAAAAAAGAGATCTGTGAAAATGTAAAGGGGAATAAATCCACACCTGCTTACACTAAAAAGGCGCTGTGAAAACGCAATCAATAAAGTTAGATCTGAAAGAAAACTGCCAATTTAAGTAGGACCTTCAGACTCCAAAAAAAATGATTATCTGTCCACGAAAGAATTTTGATTTCTTTAAATGTTTGATCAATTTTATCATAAACAAGGGAAAATTGAGTTTACTTCGGGCGCTTTAACTATAAAAAAATACCCGATATCCGAGCCAAAAACAAAGAACTTCTCAAAACTGCTTTTTCTAAAATAAACATTTTTAAATACATGCAAACTACATATACAAAACACTACCAGCTACGATTAGACAAACCGAATCAATTACCAACATCAAACAGACTGAAACATGAACGACTATACTATATACTACATACTTACTGTACAGCTGTACAATGTAATTCGCCGGACTTGAATAATAAAGCCCAACATTTAATTGTACAAAAATTGGTGTTAAATAATGTAGATAATGTAGATTTTCAACATAAAAATCTTTTCTCATGTGCTTACCATATAGTACTTACTTTGATTTTATACTCGTAACTCTTTTAAATTAAATTCTTTTATACTATTTTGTATTCTATAATATTCTTTAATATTATATTATTTTATGTAAATATTTTCTTAATACTCTCACACATTCTTTATATTGCATATGTTAATTTACTGTATAAAAAATCGACCACCACAACATGGACATGTGCCTTGCATGGTGGTCGAAAAATTCCCAACTTTTGTAAAAAAAAAATTTTCAATGAATAAAGAAAACTTAAAAAACACGAAATAAAGAAATGCATTGCAAGTATAGGATGTCACACTGTTACAAACATTTGTAAAATAAATTGCACTTAGAAATAACTATTTACATATCACCTAACCCATATTATATAAAATAAAATAATAGAATCCCATCAAATCTAACTAACATAAATAGATTTGGTAATATTTACTCCTTAACTTCATCTCTTCCTGCATTTGTAACATATCTCTCTCTAATGGGATTTACCCACACTTGCAAATACTTTTCTTTTTTATTTAAAACGTATTTAACCCTAAACATTCATGTAACTATGTCTATCACGATACAGGTATATTCTAGTGAGACAGGGCATGTAAATAAACTTCACATAGATAAATAAATAAAATATAAATTTAAAAAATCATCTCACAAAACGCCCCTACCGATTTATCTCTTCGGCGTTGAAACCAATTTATCTGCTCTTATTTGATTCTGAATAAAACTTATTGATTAGGCATATTATTACAAAATGTAACTAGAAGCTTCTTCCGTTATTCCCGGTGTGAATATTTTCCCATAACTATAAAATAATTAGGAAGTTACAACTTTTCCGCGTTTCCCTAATAATAAGTTTGGCGTTGGCAGGAACGCCGCATCACAATTTTATTTATAGGTCCCGACATTTAAAAACCGTCAGAGAAAAAAAAACTCTTCGCACACCTGGGTGTTCTTGGCTAACATCGTAGTTATTATACTAATACATGAAATACTAATACATCACTGTTATGTATTTGGATCCATCACCGAGAATAAATGTGGGTATTATATTTTCTGACCAATGTTTTGTTATGGCGAACAATGCCGTTTTGCATTCTAAATAATAATTCCATATATGTTTCATTGTATTAATAATAATAATAATACAATGAAACATATATGGAAACTTTGACTAGCCAACTAGGAATGGATCCTGTTTTAGGCCAGTCAAATTGACAAATTTAGTTCATATCATAATTTCATATTACATTGATTAATTATATAAACATATTATTTATTGAATGAAACAAGTGTTATGATTGAATTCCTCGTAGAAGCTTTAGTTAATAACTACAATTTTGAACTCATAAAAAAAAGAATAAGCGAAGAGAAAAAACAATGTCTTAAAGTACAAATTTAGTATCGAATGCTTGTTTAACAATAGATAAATGTTTGGTCATTTAAATCGCTTGCAAAAATTGAGAATCGAGACATTCTTCAAGCGTGATGACAATATGCATATTATAATTAACGTGGATGTTTAAACGTGATTACAAAAAATAATTATAATTAACGTGAGTGACGTATCCCTTAACTTTACGAGCGGGTGAAGAAACTCAAAAAGAATGTGACTCGAAAAGGATGCAGCAAATGAATAAAAACAATTTGTATATAAATATTTCATAAGTTAGCTAGTGGATAAATAGTGACATGACAGAGTGGTTGATAACAAATTGTATTTATTTCCCTTTCCTTACTTCATTTTTTCATCCTACTAAGATATTATATTATATAAATCGTTGGATAATTTATTAATGAATACATAAAATTGAACATAAATGCGTTTTTGAAATTGAACATAAATTTTCTGTTTGTATTCATACAAATAACACATTTGAAAGGTTTTTTTTTAAAGTAAAACTTCTTTAAGCACGCTTGCCTTGGGGAGTAAGCAGGCGAATGCGTGGCGAGAGCGTTACGAAAAGCGAGGCGAATATAAGTTAGTGAAGATAGAAAGAGAGAGAGTTAAGCTTCGTATATTACTGTAGGGGCACGAGAGAGAGGTGCGAACACACATTTTCTTTCTCTCTTTCTCTCATAGCCAGTTACGTTACACAGTGCAGGCCTGTAGTCTGTATCACACTGTAGGAGAGAGCAGTTCGCGCGCACATTTCTTTCTCTGTTCCTATCATATAGATAGAGAAGAAGTTTACTTCAGTTGTGTGGTCTAAAGCACCCTCATATTTTCGAGGACCCAACTTAAAAGAGAAAATCGTTAAAGAAAAATAGACCGCTCATTAGTTACTACAATATTAAACAATTAACAGCCCAGATTTAGACAAAATTTTCTTCGGAGTCAAATTTGAAAAGAGAAACGTATAGATAACATTTACAATTTGGGAGGCGGGTATGGGTGCGGTACATTTATTGAATAACCAACACCCCTGCCATAGGTCAACCCCAAGTGGTGCGTTACGTTTAGTGACAAAGCAGAGGTGCCCGGGTTCATGGGGTGAGGTTTGTCTAGGTCTTGGCGACGAATGCGTTTACCCACCTGGTGCGTGGCGGGTCGGATCGGGAGAGACTGGTTGAGGTAGACCTAACCAAGACCTCTGCAGACGGACTCCCTCGATCCATTGCAATGCACCGCAGTGGGAGGGATGGATTCATACGTCCGTCACTTCTGAAACGCAAAGATTTTCCTACCCATCCCTCATACCTCTTTCCTTCCCAGTAGTTCATTTTCTACCTTTCTATAAACACCTTCCACATCGCATCCCCAAAGATGACATAGGAACATAGGATGTGAGGGATTTTTTTCCTCAGGGCCTCCTGTGTGGAGCCAATGTAAAAAAATGATACATTAGTTTGGAGTATTAAATATAATATTTAAATTGGAATCCGAAAAAGGTCTAATATAGTAAATTAAAATAGATGGAGGAGATAAACATTAAATAAGACCGGTCAGTGGCTGAGTGGGCATCGCGTTTGGGTTCCACCCGGGCGTCGCGTGTTCGATTCCTCGGCTGGTTAAGTCCTCCATTACCACACAAGCAACATTTTCCGCTTAGTGTGGTGGTAGTAGGAGATGTTCAAACATTGTTGGGTTATTCGTAACCCGGGAATGTTTTTTTTCTTTTTTTAATTAAATAAAGAAAGAAAGAACGATTTATATTATATACGAAATACGCAAAAAGCAAGTTTGCCCATTTACTTCGCAGAAACAAATATACCGGCTTAGGTATTCATAAACTAAAACAATAAACTCAAAATCCAGCGGAGAATTTAACAGCGCAGAACAAACTAACATAATAAAATATTTTCAAAACAAAAATTAAAGAACAGAATTTCAGAAAAAGAAAGCCATTATCTTCTTCTTGATATTTTTCTACGTCTTTGCGAAGTTTGCGGAGCCTTATTGATATCAGCGGAGGAGCAAAGGCCATATTTGAAAAAAGTTTTTTCCTCCAATGGGCCATTATTTCGTGGAAATTGACTTTCCCATGGAAAATGTACCGAAAGTGGTGATAAACATTAGACGATCCATAATTCCAAATGATCTTTTGGACATTACCGCACGTAGGAACATCAACAAGTAATGTATTGACAATATTTTCAATAGACTAAACTTCTTCAGGGAATATCAAACACTAATAAAATTTAAAAAAAGATGGACGGTTATTCCAAACTTTCCATAAGGTTTTTTTTTGGACATATCCTTAAGGCATCATACCACGGTGCGTGGGCGTTAGCACAATGGTGTATTTTTTAACCTAATTATTTTCAAGCAAAGTCTTCTATGTGTACTTATTGACTATGATTATTTATTAATAATCATAGTCAATAAGTACACATAGAAGACTGTATATAAATTCTCGTACACGAATCTAAAGTATAGTTTTGCGGTGTATGCCGCTTTCAATAGGACACTTCGACGAAATTGCTGCTCGGTGGTTGACGCGATTAAGCCATGCGGTTCATCAGAAAAATAAAATAAAAAATATTTAGAAACTAGACATAGCGTAGGGGAATTTCGATATTAAAAAAAATAGCGGACCAGCGAATTTTATTTCCGGTTTTTATGGAAAATTTTCATCGTTCATAAAATAAATAAAATGGAGCCCTTTAAAAAAAAGTACCTACGTGGTGCCATAGGGACTGGATTTTCGAACATTAAGACTTGGTGCGTGAAAATCGGATGTAGAGATTTTTTATTTTTATTTTTAACTTTATGAGTAAAACCTCAAATTGTAATATTTAATTAAATGTACACAATATTAGCGAAACTCAATCGAAAATCTGGAGACAGAAACATCAGAAAAAGATATTGGCACCTCTGGGACTCGAACCCAGGACCTTCTGCTTACTTGGCAAATGCTCTACCAACTGATCTAAGGTGTCTATACTCAATTCGGTCACTTTTAACTGTATTATACTTCGACTAAGAACTACCAACATTATTTTCATTTTCTTAACGCACATATTATTGGCTGCTATCTTTATACATGATTGCAAGATTCAAACCCGAACTAAATGCTATCTAGATAGTGTGTGGATAAATTTTGTATTCACTTTATTTTTAATATGCGACATCTATTGACTTTTCTGTAAGTCTAGGATGAATATTTATTTTTATTTTTAACTTTATGAGTGAAACCTTAAATTGTCATATTTAATTAAATGAAGACACCTCTGGGATTCGAACGCAGGACCTTCTGCTTACTTGGCAAATGCTCTACCAACTGATCTAAGGTGTCTATATCCAATTAGGTCACTCTTAACTGTATCATACTTCGACAAAGAACTACCAACATTATCGTCATTTTCTTAACGTTTCGAGAAAAACGCGTTCAAAGTTTTTCTGAAGGATAATTCAACATACAAACTGTTGCGAGCGGTTTCACACAAAAAGCTGTATTTCCGTCAATTTTACGATTTTCTTTAAAAAAATTGGTGAGAGCATTATTAACAAATGCAACTTTCAGAAAATTGAATTTAAAAAATGGCATTTTTTTTACAGTGGTCTGGTGCTTTAATACTCGTAGTATCATATAAATAATAACTAGATTAATATAAAAAATACGAGGATAGCATCTACGAATAACTATTTAACTAAAGAAATTTTAATAATTTGGTTGCTTAATTCGTGAAGAACTTCTCCAGCCTGTTGTCACGACAGTAATGTTCTCACAGAAAATATGTTTACGTAAATGTAAGTTTTTTCTCCATTTGATTTGACCGCAGGAGATGGGACTTTCTCTCGTTTAATGCATTTATTAGCTCTCCGCGTGACTGACTGGTTAAGGTACCTTGTTTGCGGATTTGTTATGTGATTTTTCCGTAAATGAAGATGGTTTTATTAAATAAATACATAAACAAATTATTATATAACTTTAATTACGATTTTTTGCAATAAAAATAGCTGTAAACAGATTTAAGATTCTCGTGACCAAAAATATCATAGTTATTGATGTTTGGGGTATCTACAAAACCCAATAAAGATGTGTCCCAGGTGTGACCAAATCTTTTGCTGATTTTTCTGTTTCAGATTTTCGATTGAGTTTCGCAAATATTGTCTTCATTAATACAATACATATTACAATTTCCAGTTTTACTCGTCAAGTTAAAAACAAAAATTAATATTCATCCTAGACTTGCAGAAAAGTCAATAGATGTCGCTTGGACAAATTTTTTTTTTTTTCCAAGACACTATCTAGATAGCATTTAATTCGGATTTGAATCTTGCAATTATACATAAAGATAGCAGCCAATAAAAATATGCGTTAAGAAAATGAAGGAATGTTGGTAGTTCTCCGTAGCAGTATGACACAGTTAGATATGACCGAATCGGACAGGGACATATTAGCTCGGTTGGTAGAGTTCCGCCCCCGGCAAGGCGTAGGTACTAGGTTTGTTACCCAGGCGTGACCGTATCTTTTTCTGATTTTCGATTGATTTTTCTCCTTCTTTAGCCGACGTTTTTGACAGCCTTGTGGTTTACTTCATCAGGACAGATGTTCAAATCATGTCGAAAAGGAAGTTAGTGGGTGCGCGCCGGGGGATTCAAATATATACATAGAGAACAATTTAGCTGTCAACGAGTTGAATTTCATCAAATTAAATCTTGTTCATAAAACAAAAAGGTGTCCTGAGGAAGCACTTGAAAGGTGAGTACTAGAGCTTCATGTCTGAAAAATTATAATAAAAAAAATTTAAGGTGTTGAAACTCGGGCTAAGTTAGGTAGTAGGTAGGTAGCAGAGACGCGGCGCTGCGGTCCGTGAGTTTTCAGTGAGCTAGAAGCTAGAGCGCTGAGATTGAAAAATACGACGTTATTGACGATGTTATTGACGATGTTATTGATGATGGGGACGCCCGAGGAAGACATGGTAGACCAAGTGAATCAGATACTTGAGTCGGGCCATTAGGAATAATAGAAAAGCATGTATGAGACGATGTATGAATGAATGTATACCTAGGTAAGGAGCGTGTGCCAAGATCGAGTTGTTTGGCGGTCCGTCCTCTCTGCCTACCCCTGCAGAGAAACGGCGTGATGATTAGTTAGCTAGTTAGCTAGTTAGTTAGTTGAAGATGTTGTAGCTGAAAATAATTGTTTTTTTTTTTTAAATTTCAACTTTTTGTATGAAGATCTTCAGGATTCTTTTAGTCAAGGGATGCGCAGCATCCACATACTAAAGTTGAAATTTTTGAAAAAAAAATCGTTTTCGGTTACAACAACATCAGTGATGTCGTTTTTTTCAATCTTACCATACTAGCTCACTGAAAACTCACCGACCGCCACTGGTAGGTAGTCTAGGTAGGTACCTGCTGGGTTATGAATGATCCTGAAAAAAGTATGAGAAGCGATTTTGAAATTTGAAAGAAAATGTTCTTTTTGTAAATTTTTCATCAACACGTCCAAGGAAACAATACGAAAAGGACACCCTAAAAAAGTTACAACACTTAAAAAATAAATGTAACGATATTTTAGAAATAAGTACCATACCTTCTGTATTTGGATGTTTAAAAGATGATAATACCACAATCAAAGTAATTTCGAAAGACACACAAATGCCCATTACACAATATACCCAAACAATTAAAACAAAACGCATACCACAATATTCATTTCTAAATATTCGGCCTTGTCAAACCGTACCGCGACACCTGTATGGATAAACCAAAGACATATTGAAAAACAAATAAGGTTATTTGTAGATTGAAAAAACGTCTCACGATCAATCACATTGTGTGGTCGTACGGGCGGCTTGTTACTTACTTTTTTTTTTCTTTTGCTGCATTAAATTTATATATATATTATAAAAGAAAGTGTACTACAATGTGCGTGCCGCTAAAGCTCAGAAACGAGTCCCGGTCCGATCACGGGAGTTTCGTGGTATGGTGTTCTGTAGTTTTATACACACACTAACAGATTCTCCGATTCACCTTGGATGAAGATTATTTTTGGGAATAATAGATTCTTGATGTTTATCTGGTTTTATTAAATACTTCGCGTATAACAACATTGACCTCGTTAGTCGACCTTACTAGGAGCTGGCTAAATTGAATCTAAGGAGAGCGTTTTACTCAACACCCTCTCTGAGCTCCTCGACCCTCTGTTGCTCATCTTAGGTATTAAGCTACCTGCCATCTAGCGGAATCTAAGGACAGTTCTTATCACTGCCATCTAATAATTGTAATCCAAAGTCATATCTATGTAAACCTAACTGCTCTATACTCACTGTTAAAACTAATGTAAAATACCTCGGTGTAATTATAGATAGTAACATAAAATGGAAATTACAAATCAATACAACAGTAGAACGTTTAAGAAAACTAATTTACGTTTTTATTAGAATACGAAACATATTAAATATTGGATTATTAAGAACCATATATTTTTCCCTAATTCAATCAGTATTACAATATGGAATTGTTGGCTGGGGTGGTGCTTTCAAAACTTCTCTTTTGCCTTTAGAAATTATCCAAAGAATATTAATAAAAATAATTCTAAAAAAGCCATACGATTACCGTACCATCAAATTATTTCAAGAATTTAAAGTCCTTTCACTTCATACTATTTATAAAAAAATTACGCTCTTACAAATACACAAATATTGTTTCAATAATGTGAGCTTAACTCTTATTTCGAACAGCAATATAACAAATATCCTTGGTTCTTTAACGATACCACGCTGTAACATCACCACAGCCCAACAATTCTACAAATATATTGGAGTTAAATGGTTTAACGAATTACCCTTGAAATTAAGATTGGAACCAAATAATCCAAAAATACAAAAATTCAATAAAAACTCTTTTTATATAACTTATCAACACAACAACTCAATTATAATATTAGATATCCTTTTTCTCTCATTATTTTTTTCCTTTCTCTTTATCTCCTCCTCTTCAGTCAATTGTATTTCTTATCTATCATTTAGTTTAAAAAATATATATTTATATATTTTTTTCTTATTTACTGTTAATTATCTATTTTTTGTTTAATATATATATATAAATTTTTTTTTTCTTTGCTAAACTGTGGTTAACCTGCGTTTATCCGCCTTTTTAATTCGAGTTCTGCTCTTAAAAAGGGTGTAATACGTATTATTATTTAATGTTTTTTAATAGAAAACCTTTATTTCTTGTATATAAACATGTAATTGATACCATTATATTATATTAAATAATAATAAAAAATAAAAATAAATGTCTAAAAGCCGGAAGCTTTTAGATACACTACACATGGTGTGGCAGTCATCTATCCCCCATCCACGAGGAAGGTTCCGGTTTTTACCTGAAGAGCGTGCTTTTGAAGATATAAGGGCAGGAAGTTTCTAGGACAGTGCAGAACATTCGAGAGCATATCCCTGAACATTCTAGAATGTTGTGGAATATTCGGGAATAGTCTGGAATGATCGGGAACATCCCGGAACATCCCAGATTATTGTGGAACATTCCAGAACACTCTCGAATGTTGTGCAATGTTCTGAAACGTTGTGGGCAATTCGAAGCCTTTTTGTATGAATATTTAAGACTTGTAACAAACAGCATGCAAAAACAAACGAAGAAATAAAACCAAAAAATGTTTAAAAGTGGGCAACACTTCATCTGATTAACGTCCCAACAATATTAATACACACAATGTTATTTATTTAAAAAAACAACAGTTAACTTAATCATCAATTACTAGCAAATATTATTCACTCTTTTCCGGTTGGAGTTCACCATAAAATACATATAATTATGTAAAAGAAAAAACCTCCGAGGTTCAAGGTGAATTACCAATTTGTATACATGAATACGTTGTATATGGTTGGATACGTTTTAACGACGTATACCTACGTCAAAATGTGTGCTATTAACTTAACGACTCTAAAGAAGTAATATTCCACTGTTGTGAGAAGATTTTCCTACATAATTTTATCCCAACGTATTTATTTAAACGCCGAACAAACGTTGACATAGTGGGAAAACCTGTTTTGATTATTTGTTTGAATAAAATCCAAGAGCCAAACGGACGCAGAAATGCCTCAGGACCGAAGAAGCAATCATAATTTGTCTCGAGGTGTTTTGAATATTTCGGTTATCAGAGATATTATTCGAATTATCACTAAGGCCAAATTTTGAATGCCGTCATTAATTTATTGAAGTGAAAACTCTTGAACCGACACTAATAAGAGACAAACGCATACCTCTATCGGATTTAGCCTGCGAGAGAATGGGACAGTATAATCGGTCTCCTCTTTACGCAGTATTTCATAGCCTTGCCTACTTTAGTTTTCTGAAGGTTTCACTTCTACCACGTGTGAATTTCACACTCTGATTTGTTTTTCTTTCTCAAATAAGTTGCTATTAATTCTTAATAATAAAACACTGACATTTTGTGTTAATTATTGATAGGTTTAGGTAACTTTCCAAGTCGTTTGAGAAAAAGGCCTTGTACAGGCATCAAAACACAATATTAATAATAATTTGATAATTTGCATAGCGTCATTTTTGCGAAAAATTCCCTGAAGGTAACTGCACGTTTGGGTTGTTTAAAACTTTATTACATTTGACATAAAATCGACCGAACTGAAACTGCAATTCTTCAACATTTGATAAAATTGTGATCAGCAGTTGACAAAACAAAAACATGGCCGTTACAAAACACTCTTTTTAGGGTGAATTACCGAATTTAAAAACAGACATGGCCGTTATGATTGACAGCTGATCACAACTTCACCGTTCAAATGTGAAAAACTCAAAATTAAGCTTATCATCGATAATAGTCAACAAATGTAATTTGAGTTTTAAACACCACCAATCTTTTTATTTTGTATTGTACACCTCCACACCCGGTAGACGTGAATCTTTCAGAAAACTAAAGTAGACAAGAGTGGGGAGGCTACGAACCACCGCACAAAGAGGAGACCGATTATACTATCTTATTCTCTCGCAGGCTAAATCCTGTAGATGTCTGTGTTTGTCTATTTTTAGTGTAGCTATTTTTCGTTCGAATATAACGTAAAAGAAATTAAAAAAATAATAAAATTTTATCGTAAAAGGATAAAACATGTACAATTGCCCAACATTTCAATACAGTTGACATTTGTACACACGAGAACAGGTCATTTCTACGACTCGTTTTTGAGTTCAACAGCTCGGTTTTGGAACGATTTGCCGTTTCCTTCTTCCTACTTTACTTTATTTCTTGATATTCAAAAAAAATACTGCTAATTTAACATTAAAAAAAATAATTAATAAAAACATTTTTATAAAGAAAGAGAAGCATTTATCCATCGAAGTCAGGAATCTCAATCTGACGCAATATCACCACCATTATTTGAATATTGTATTAAATTAAACGTTTTGGGCATGCAATAACGTATTGTGCGGATGTCCACTGACACTGACACACAAGTACTGTGCTGGTGTGAGTCTGTTTGTATAGCGAGTTAACCGAGAGGTGAGTACCTGGCACCTACTTCTGGTACAACTGCTTTTGCTTTCAAGAACGAGTTACCTGAATGTGGGACGTCGGACGTTATGGTGAAACCACTCCATGTTGGATATTATTCAAGTCAATTTAAATCAAAACAGTTTTGCAGCTTAATAAATAAAAGAAACACTCTTAACCTGAGATTGCGAAGATTTATCGAGATTGCATCCATGGTCGAGGGGTAAAGTTCTCAACTTGCAATCCGAAGGTTGCGGATTCAATTCCAGGCGTGCCTCAATACATTTCATTTTAGTTATTTATGTTATTTCACCATTAATTCATTTTAAAATAATATATAGTGCATTTGTGGCACTTTCCAGAGTGGAAGAAACTCTCAGTATTGCCCTGGCGAAAGACCACCATTTATAATTGAAAAGTTGCTTAAAATGGCGTAAGCCATGTCTGATGACCACATCTAAATAGGCATGTACTTCTTTCTCCCCATCTCCTTCCGCTATCCACTACCTTCAGCCTCACAATTGGGGATGCCGTAGACTGACTGGCTACAGAAGGGAGCAGTTGGGACTCTAGTGCGATATTCACATTTAAAAAAATAAGTGAACAATTTTTTGCGGTAAATAAATCGATTTACCCAAATAAGCTTTAGAGTGGCCTGAGAATGTCAGTATCGGACCTGGTATATAGAAGATGATTAAAATAACTTAGCCGTGTTCAGTGACCACATAGCCAGGTAGGTACTTTCCAATCTTGTTCTTCTCCATATTACTCATCTAGTACTATTTCTTCAGCTTCACAACATATCCATTTAGGGTTGCCATAGTCCCACTGAACCCAGTCAGTTTAGCTCGTGTACGACAATCAATTAAGAAGCAATAATAAAACCAAGCAATCTATTCGGTACTCACCTACCACTTGTAACTACAAAGTTAATAACTACATAGTTACATTACATAAAAATAATTTCGTAACGAGAGCTAAAGTCGTTTTTGTAAGCACCATCAAACAACGATCAAAATCACCAGAACCAAAAAGACCAGTAGAATGTTTATTGAACTTCACGTGAATCTAACTCAACTATAAGAAACAGTAATTTCAGAAGAATAAGGACAGCCGAACAAATAATAATCTATTTTTTGCAGTCTGACAATCAAAATTACAGAACCAAAAATATCAGCAGTTGTAAGAATTTTTATTGAACTTCACGTGAATCTAACCCAACTAAGAAGAAATAATAATTTCAGAAGAACAAGGACAGCCGAACAAATGATAATCTATTTCTTCAGTCTGACAATCAAAATTACCAGCACCAAAAAGACCAGAAAATATAAGAATGTTTATTGAACTTCACGTGAATCTAACTCAACTAAGAAGAAAACATCTCATTTCAGAAGAGCGAAGACAGCCGAACAAATCATAAACTATTTTGTGTGGTCTGACAATAAAAATCACCAGAATATAATATACCATCAGGTAAGAATATTAATTGAGCTTCAAGTGAATATAACCCAACTATGAAAAAACTATCATTTCAGAAGAACAAGGACAGCCGAACACGTAATAATCTCTTTTGCGCAGTGACAAAATCAGAACCAAAAATACCAATCAGAACCAAAAATACCATCAGGTAAGAATGTTTATGGAACTTGACGTGAATCTAACGAAGAAACAATAATATCAGAAGAACAAGGACAGCCGAACAAGTAATAATCTCTTTTGTGCAGTCTGGCAAAATCAGAACCAAAAATACCATCAGGTAAGAATGTTTATGGAACTTGACGTGAATCTAACGAAGCAACAATAATTTCAGAAGAACAAGGACAGCCGAACAAATGATAATCTATTTCTTCAGTCTGAAAATCAAAATTACCAGAACCAAAAAGACCAGAAAATATAAGAATGTTTATCGAACTTCACGTGAATCTAACTCAACTAAGAAGAAACTGTCTCATTTACGAAGACAGCCGAACAAATTATAAACTATTTTGTAAAGTCTTACAATCAAAATCACTAGAACTTAAAATACCATCAGGTAAGAATATTTATTGAACTTCAAGTGAATCTAACCCAACTATGAAGAAACTATCATTTCAGAAGAACAAGGACAGCCGAACAAGTAATAATCTATTTTGTGCAGTCTGACACAATCAAAATCACCAGAACCTAAAAAACCATCAGGTAAGAATGTTTATTTAACTTCACGTGAATCTAATTCAATTTTGAAGAAACGACAATTTCAGAAGAACAAGGACAGCCGAACAAATAAAATCTATTTCGTGCAGTCTGATATTGGTGAAATGCCAAAGTTGCAACACAATAATTCATTGACCTCAACACATTCGATAACAATGTAGAAATCATCGAACCAATCGGGTCAGTGAAACCGACCCATCCAACAAGTCAGCCGCGTCACAAAAATATTACCCATGTTATGTTTTTATACATATTAGATTATTCCGAGCGTGATTTCGCCCACAAATTGAAGGCGGAGAACTGTTACGGAGAAGTCACCAAAACAGAAAATGTGAGTAAGAGACATACGATTTAGAAATACCGTCTGCCAAAATGCCAGCTGGGTCGTCGCTTTTGGTTGGAAGGAGAGTGCGATGCAGACATTCTAGTCGTTGCGACCGACGCTTCAGCATTTGTTATGTTGTGCCTCTTTTACAGGGGCGCCGCATCGCAATGTGCAATGTGTGCGGCCCACGCGGGCTGTCGGATCAAGGGGCGGCCACGTGAACTAGTATACAAGTTGCACTGGTCACCAGTTGAAAAAAAAAACAATTCGAACTACAAAAAACATTTTTTTAAACTACAATACAACTATTTTCAATTTTCGGGCCATCTCTTGTTCCGGATAGTTGGTAGCCAATTTCATAGAAATGTTTGAGTGCCACCAAAAGATATAACGTATTGTCATCGACACAGAGTGTATCAACAGAGTTTCAGCTCGATCTAATGTCGGAAAAATGGGTTAATTTCCACTTCTAAGATTTGCATTCATAAGAAAACAAAATCGAGATTCAAATACATATTTAAAAATATGCTAAATTATTGAAGTAAAACTTCTTTACGCACGCTTGACTTGGGGAGTAAGCTGGTGAATGCGTGACGAGAGCGTTACGAAAAGTGTGATCGGGCGAGGCGAACGGTCGGGCCTTTACGCACGCTTGACTTGGTGAGTAAGCTGGTGAATGAGTGATGAGAGCGTTATGAAAAGTGTGATCGGGCGAGGCGAACAGTCGGGCGAGGCGAACGGAAGTTGAGAGGAAGATATAAGTTGGTGAAGTTTTACTTAAGCCGTGTTGTCTAAAGCACACTCGTTTTTTTCGTGGCTAATCGGGTGGTGGGAGGAAATGAAGTCACTCACGTGATGTACACAAATGATTTATATAGACGAGGTGTACATATAACGCTGGATGTTAAGGTCAAAATAGTTAAGAAATAGTAAGCCGACCTTATGACCGGCATAATTATACCGAAACTGAACCGATGCGCAAGAATCAAATACGAAAGAGAGTAGATCTTGAAAGCTTTTGACACCTGTTCCATTCCATGGATCTACATAGTTGGGGGTTAGACCTGCAACGCTCGATTCCACTACTTTAGTTGACATACAATCAGCGACTGCGGTGTCCACCATCAGCGTGACATAACAAATCGAAGTGGGAAGGGATAGAACAATGGGCTTGACTTATTAAGGTAAGGACGGTCAGATGGCAGGGTGAGTGAAAGCGGTAATATAAGTAGTATCAAATGAACGGAAGCTTCCAGAACCAGGTCCCTCCACCTTTACCACTCTCGCTGCTGCTCATAGTGGAAAGTGGAACCCGCTTCAATGGGATATTATATAAGACGAAATGCCCTTAATTGTGTAGCTGCACGGATGTACGGTGTATTGACCAATTTGGTTGGAAGTTAGGGCAGCAGACGGCTATACCCTCTCGGCGGCCCTGACATTTAACTCCTCAGATTTGAGTCGTATTCCGGCAAGGATGTGTGTGATGTGTGGGTGATGTCACCGGACAGCCTCGCCAGGCGCTAATAGACAACACAGGTGCGGCAAGGCAGCGAGGCGGCAGCAGCACTGGGCATACTGGACACTACTGGACAGCCAGAGGGTTCAATGACACGCAGTCGGCTAATATTTGCTAATGGGGGATCCGCACTTTGGACAACGCACGGTGGTCCACACTCTACTACACTCTTCAATGTCCCACTGTCCGCAGCGCAATACTTCAACGAATCGACAAGTACAAAACTATTTTGGCATTTTTTGAAGTTTATTCTGTGATTAAATACATTGCATGTAGTCGAAACATGCAGTAGCAACATTTCGTCATCCGATTGCATAATCATTAAGACGCATACAAAACATTTTTATTTTTAACTTTATCAGTAAAACTTCAAATTGTAATATTTAATTAAAAGAAGATAGATAATATTAGCGAAACTCAATCGAAAATCTGGAGACAGAAAAATCAGAAAAAGATATTGGCACCTCTGGAACCCAGGACCCTTCGCTTTCCGGGCGACAGCGCTGACCACGGAAAGCCAAAGGTGCCAAGAGTCCAGAGGTGCCAATATATTTTTCTGCCTCCAGATTTTCGATTGAGTTTCGTAAATATTGTCTTCATTTAATTACATTTTAATTTTAATTACGTATTAATTTATTGAATTTTTAATACTATTAATTTTGTTTTGCATAAAGCACTGATTAATTTTTTGAATTTGTCGACTAGTGCAAAAGCGTAGAAAAGCTTTCGCGAGTAACAAATATTACATACAGAAGGTTTTCTGTTCTGTGAGAAGTTCATTGATTCAGTCCAAAATAAAATCGTACAGCATTTACGCTTTTTTTGTTGTTGTTTGTTTTTGGGGTGTTATGCCGTGTTACGCTACCTCCTCTTTTAGCCAACGTTTCGGACAGCGTTACAGTGGCCATCATCAGGGCAGATGTGTAAATGTTAGTGGTAAAATGTGTGCTTAAGTACTTCGAAGCAATACCGTGTTGCCAGCTCCACTCCACTGCGAGCTGGAATTACAGTATACTTGAAAATGGTTTTCTGCATTTAGCTTTGGTGTAGCCGTCAATTACCGGATACCAACAACAAGTACTTAAGCACACATTTTACCACTAACATTTTACCACATTTTACCAAGATACAAGTACTGAAGCACACATTTTACCACTAACATTTACACATCTGTCCTGATGATGGACACTTTAACGCTGTCAGAAACGTTGGATAAAGGAGGAGGTAGCGTAACACGGCATAACATCCCAAAAACAAACAACAAAATACTTTTGGCCGTGAAAATCTAAAATCATATCCAGCATTTACGCTGTTCTGAGAGCGGTAAGTTTACGAACTTAAAATCTTTAAATGGCTCCGCAGTGAAATTTTCAAAAATGCAATTTATTTTTGTATTCAGATTTCAGATATTACGAAAAAAACATCTTACAGTATCCAATTTCGGATTTGAATTTTGCATTGTGAAAGTATAGATGTTTTGTGTTGTGTAGGAAGTGAATTGTGCAATAGTTTTATCACCTGGTATAGGAGTGTTTTTGTCTAACGAATGTATTTATACAAAAGAGAAAGAAAATTTTTCTCTATCTGTGACGTCGGGGTTGGACTTCAAAAATATAATAATAACACGTAAAATATTGTAATTGAATTGACACAGTCTTTAACGTCAAACCTTGATCTATTTCTATTTCTTTATGAATGCGAGTTGCTTGTGAGATAGTTTAAATAGAATTGTATACGGTCGTGACTATTCAATCAGACTCATCACATAGACTTCATAAACGAAGACACGTTTCGTGGCAAAGATCTCAAACATCAAGATTGAGAAAACTGACAGCAAACCGGAAAACTGCTCAAATTAATATCCCAATTAGACGATATAAAACAGAAAATCATTGCATGAAACAGCAAAAACTATATAACGGGGAGCTTTGGCGTTAAGTAATTTTCACGGCTCTTTCTATCTGGAATTACAAAGACAAAAAAGCAACTATCTTCGGCTGCGAAGTATACATTTAATTTGTCAAAACTTGTATACATTTAATTTGTTTAATTATGCGAATGTGAGCAAATACAAACGACAGAAAACATCTTAGAAGAATGTCCGCAGGTTGAAGCGATTTCGATCCCGTTGACTGACCATATAACCTCCACCGCACAAAAAAGAAGAAGAAGTCAAATATAGACAAGACGCCATTTGGATAGTTTCATATTTTTAGAATGTTAAATAAAAAGAAAAATATCGGGTAAAGACGGGTAGCCAGATTGTAGTAAATAATAAATTATAAAACCTGCTAAAAATAAAAACAAAAAACTGAATTCGACAAAATACACACACAAGCATTTCAAAACTTTCGCTCAAATTAATGTAAGGATGGGACCCACAAATTACTCACTGTCAATAAAACCTGTTCAATTCGTGTGAATTTAGCACCCAGACACTATCGCTCGGTGTATTCGGCTGTATTAATTTAGAAGAGTGGAATAATGGTCGGTCGCTTCTGTAGATTAAATCAGACTACCTCTGTCTACACGAAAAAATCATTAAACTATAAACAATACCTGAATTGATTTTTAGATACAAGAGCTACTTTTAAAACAGAGATAGTGAACCAATTCCTATAAGGATGTCAAATAATATTTATCTCAACTTATCTCAGTTCTTCCTGTCATCTTATTCGAGTCGGGGTCCTAACCCTTCGTCAAGACGCTTCCAGGTGTACCAGTCTTGGGCTACCTCAGAAGCCTCCATCTAAAGCCTTTCTCCATCTTTTCTTAGGTCGGTCCACTGGAAGTTTTATCTTATTTAAAAAGTATTTTTAATGGATTTATCTTATCTTAAAAGATGGACGCACAGTTGGAAATGCTGACCTTGTTCTGCCAATGTTTCAATGGAAGATAATCCGAATAAATAGAGCTATGGATCCCATTGGTGCTTAACCGGGAAACGTGCATGCCAAGTGCACGTCGAATATGTAAATGGACAACAAAGCCCAAATTTGATTATTTCCACTTTCTCTTTCCAATTTCTTATGTTTAACAGCTCGGAAGTGGAATAATTTGTCGCCGTTTAATTTCAACTCTGAATCTCCCCAAGACCCAGGGCCACACCTTCCTTTCCTCAAAAAGATACTCACTACATCTTTATTGTCTTCCTGTGTGCAATTAACATAAAACTAAAAAAATACCCGGCTTCCATAGGTTTGCCTTCTCTGTCTTCTGATACTCCCATAGCGATTCGGGCCAAGGTGCTTATTTTTTTAAAAATCATGTTTGCTCCAGGGTAACAGATCCGCACTGAAGACGCGATGGCCTCGACACGAGCAAAGATTGGCCCGCTGTACGAATAACCCAAGAAGGAATGGACACTGGTTTAGTGGCCATCGTGGTGAAAACCGGTAAACTGCTTAACGCCCATAACTACCAGGGCATAATCGCATCTCAAACAAGCTTAAAGGCCAGACACTGATCAAAAGAACCCAAACGATTAGCACTCCATCAAAATAAGAAGCTTAAAAAACTGGTGATTTTCTTAAGCTCCTGGATTAATGAAAACCAATTTTCAGACAGAAATAATATTCTTGAAGGATTCTTTAATCATTTTACACATCTTAGGAAACGTACCCATACTACGTGACCTGTTCAGGGGGGGGGGGTTTCAAAATACCACGCTTGGCGGGAGGCTTAGGTTTTTGGTCACCGGGGGGGGGGGGGGGATTAAAAATTGCAAAAAGTTGGTCACGTAGTATGGGTACGTTCCCTTAGCCACTTTATACCAAAGGTAGTGTTTTCGTTTACTGAAGTTTTTTCTTTAGAAATGTGTAAACAAGTAATTTTGAAATTTGAGACATTATTTAACATTTCAAAGTTACGTAAAGAGCCGTGTCTACAAATCTGTAACATCAATGGAGCGAACTTTTAAAAGGTTTTACACTATTTTCTTTATCCTTATTTTTAAAACATTGCTGAACATTTATTTGACATTTAAAACTATTTGTCAATATCTTTTTACCCATTGCAACTGAGTTGCTTCCATAAATTGAGCGAACTAACAGCGCCCTTGAGGTGATTTTCCACGAAAACGGCGCTATATAAATTAGCCAATTATTATTATTATTAAAATGTAAACTAACGTGTGGTATTTTCAATAATAATGCTCCATGGCATCACTTCTTAAACAATATGTAACGGCTGTATAAATGTGTGAAGAAAAAATAGGTACAACCAACTGACTCACTGAATTGAAAATGTAAATAATAACATTCAATAAATCGATCTAGTCGGCACGGACCATGTTCTCGTAATGGTGACTAGACCACAATGATGTAATGTGTTATCATGTTACATTATTGCATTGTTAAAACAATCACTTTGATTCACTTGATCGTGTCGTGTCCCCGACTTCTTCTACCATTCACTTCCGACTCATGTTTCCTCTTGGCGCTCTCATCTCGTGTGGTAGCGAACGATGCAGCTGCGGAATCATTCCTATTGGCTCCTCACACGCCAATAGCGATCCCTCAACATTTCCACATTCACAGTCACCAACTGCCGGGACAAATTAAGAGTTTGACGACCTCCGTAGTCCAGTGGGTAAGACTCTTGACTCACAATCCGGAGGTCGCGGGTTCGAACCCGGCATGCGCAAATAAATTTTATTTGATTAATTGGTGTTATTTCACTATTCATTCATTTAAAATAATACATAGTATATTTCCAGAGTGGAAGATACTATCAGTATCGCCCTGGTGTAAGACCACCATTCAGAATTGAAACGTTGCTTGAAAATGGTTTTAGCCGTGTTTGGTGACCAGATCTGAATAGCCAGATACTTCCCAACCTTCCTCTTCCCCACCTCCTTCCCCTCCCCACTACCTTCAGCCTCACAACATACCCCAATTGGGGGTGCCATAGTCTCACTGGCTCCAGACGGGAGCAGTTGAGATTCTTGTGCGGTATTCACTGTAAAAAAAAAAAAAGAGGAACCTTTCTGTTCCAGATTGCCAAAGATAATGACATCTTTGTAAATCGCTACTTTTTTGCTCCCACTTTTCATACGCGAATATTTTGTAAGTATAAATTATGGTACGGCTGTAAACTGTTGTAATAAACTTTTAAGTACAGTGTTAAATGCTTCTTTGATGTTTACACAACTATGTATACATCATGAACCCCATACTCGGTTAATCAACTATTTACATGTCCGAACCATCTGCGTAAAATGCATGGAACAAGAAAAAATATTTTTTAAATTTTTTTGATTACAGACAAATTTCTATTATTATTTATCGACCAATTTATTAATGATTGTAATAACGCGGGATTGTATGAGCATTACTTTTTAGGTACATGTTGTTATGTGCGTGTTATTCAATTTTGTATTATCTGCTGTAGAAAGTTGGATTTCTTCAACGGAATCTTAATCTGTCTATCCGGTATGGAGGTATGGAGGCAACGGACGGACCATTTACAGAGGTATTGTTGGAAATGTGATGCCTAGACATTACATGAGAAACGAGGATTATGGTCTAACACGTGGGAAAGTGGGTCAACCAGTCGCCGATTGGTAAGTTCATAAGAAAACACGATGGCTTTATAATAATAATACTGAGCACGTGTGTCATTATGGAACGATAAAGATCAATGAATGTTTTCAAAAAAGCATTAAGTTAGTTATTACTAGCTGACCCGGCCACGAGTTGCTGTGGCTAACGAAACACAATGCCATCTAATGGATAGTTACCCAACCTTTATACTTAACTAGAATATTGAATTATGTACTTTTTACATTATATTACATAGTTTTTACATTTCATAACCTTAGATTACATTAGATTGCAATACTTATATTTACATGATATTATATTACCTTACGATATTATTCACTATCACTACTTTGTTTTTTGTGAATAAACATGAACAATTTTTTTTTTGAATTTGCACACACTTTTTTCGTTTTTGATATCATCTGGAAGGCAATTATATAAATTGCCCCCCTCGTAACTAATTGATTGTTTACCGTAGTTAGTATGAATGGTGTTAAATCGTATGTTATCGTGTTGTCGTGTAAAATGTTTGTGTACTTGGGACGTTTTAATGAATTCTGTGTTTGTATGTATGAGTTTATTATTTATTTTGTATATAAGGACACATATATTGTACTCGTATAGTTTTCTTAATGTTAGCAGTTTTGTTTCCAAATATAATTTTTTTGTAGATGTTTTGGATTCGTAGTGAAATATTTTTTTGATTATCTTATTTTGAATTACCTGTAATTCATTGATGTATGTTTCATACGCATTTCCCCAGATTTCAATCAGGTAATTTAGTTGACAGCCCCCTCGTACGTCACATACAGACCTCCTTTATATTTCAACCAATTTACACAAAACCTTGACAAATTATATACCTAAGCCTTCCTCATGAATCAATCTATCTACTGGTGAAAACCGCATAAAAATCCGTAAAAATATTTTTTTTACTTTATCCGCCAACAGACAGACAAACACGACGGAGGACTTCACTTTATAATATGTAGAGAAGAGATAGAGATGATAAATAAAAACTAGAGACATGACAAATCCGCGTTTGCGATAATGCAAATTTTTAAGCGAATTTCTTCAAATTGCGAATTTTACTTACCATGAAATTTTATTTTACAAATTTCACGAGAAGGAGAAATTGTTGCATTTTTCCGATTGTCCCGCGATTTTCCGGTTCCCGTAAAATACGAAATTTCGCGATACTTGCGAAATTCGCCTCATTCTTGTGAAAATTGTAAAATTCGCATTCTCGCAAACGCGAAATTTTCAGGCCTCTACTAATAACTGATTCCCAGTTGAGATCGTTTTGGTATGTGATCGCAATGACGACAAAATGATTATATTGAACAGGCACATGGGAAAATGGACTGTAAAACCGAGAATTTATCCGGTGAAAATGGAAAGCGACGAAATCTAGACATATAAATCTGGACTATGCGCGCTGCCAGAAGAACACCAGAAAAAAAATTTATAGTGCTCCGGATCTGCCTGCAGTCATGCAGATTCAACTCTTCGTTCTAGTTTCAAAATTATAGCAATTTTTTCATAAGAGGTCGTGAGAACCAGATATAAGATTACATTAGTGACAATGTGCATGCCATTTTGGACGTAGACCACGACGGTGCTGGTCTGTGAATTTATTAAGTAGTAGAAGGTCTGGTATTTGGCCGTGGCTTCGCTCGATGGAGCCGTGATCGTAACTGCGAAACGGAAGCCAAAGTCAAAAATATATTATGAAAATAAAGGTACAAACTGAGGTCGAAACATTTTAAGAAAAAATGAGAGGAAATTTCTGGGTATTAAAAAAAGATCGTACAGCAATATATGGACTACTCCCAGGTAGGCTGGTTGAAAAAGTATCGATATAAATAAAATAAAAATAAATAAATAAAATATCGATATTTTGAATTCAATATATCGATATTTTAGCCGATATATTTTGATCCGATATATCGATACAAAATATCCAATATCGAAAATTGTATCAAAAACGATATTTTTTAATTTATGTATTTAAAGTCACTAGAATCCAAAACCGTATAGGAACGAACGGAAAAAAGTAACTGTATTAGGTCATGACAATTGGCGGTTGAAATTTAACTATTAATAGCTTACAAATCTATTGTCTTTGCATTAGTATTTGTGATCACCAATACTATCTCGTGTGTGTAGGTACATACATAGAAATGTATGCTATTTTTCGCCATTTTTTTCTAAGCCACTCCTATGTGTTGGTTCCCAATTGTCTATGATTATTGACTATACCTTGTTCCAAACACGAAGTCCTTTTCGACAGATTAAAACGCCAATAGAATGTTACTGAGACGCATACAAACTTTGTATGCGTCTCAGTTTACATATAAGTTAGAAGACAACTTTTTAGTTTTTGATATTTTTGTAATTATTACGTAATAAAAATGAATAGTGATAAAAATATCTTCATTTTTATTGAGATTTTTGTACATTAAAAAAAGCAAATTGTGTACAAAAATTACTATTGATAATATTGAGCTGAATACACTACTCGTATTATTTTAAAAACGCAAAATCTCTTGAAAATTTGACCGACATATCGATGTATCGATATTTTTTCCTCGATATATCGACGTCGATATTGATATTTTAATTAAAACATGGTTTGACAATAACCTACTAACATTAAACTCTAAAAAAACACATTACATACCATTTTTCATAAAAAAAACAAACACGCCGAATGAAATAAACATAAGGATCCATTCTGCACCACACACTCAACAACACCACTGTAACTTATTGTGTACTAATATTGAAATGAAAACTTCAACCAAATATCTAGGAATCACTATTGACCAATGTCTAAAATGGATACCGCATATAACCATTCTTAAAAACAGAGTACGAAAATTGACATATATTTTTAGCTGTTTGAGACACATTCTAAGTAAAGAACTACTGAGAATGACGTACTTCGCACTCTGTCAATCCATAATCCAATATGGTATAATAGGATGGGGTGGCGCCTATAAAACTCACACACAATCTCTTTACATTGCGCAAAAACTAATAATTAAAATAATACTAAAAAAATCATTTCTATATCCATCTGAACTCATATTCAAAGAATTTAAAGTCAGAAAATTAAATACTCTCTTCCTGTATCATTCAACCTTACAAGTTTACAAAGAGGATATCCTAAACAAATCCATACCCTTCAAAAACACAGTAAATTTTAGGCAAAAATACACGTTACCAATTCCCATTTGTAAAAAAACTTTGGGTCAACAAAACTATAAATACTTAGGAACAAATTTCTTTAATAAATTACCAGAAAATATAAGATCCCTTAAGGACAGTTACAAAAATTTCAAAACACAATTAAAAAAATATACTGAAAACCTTAACTAAAAAAAATAAATAATAATTAAAAAAATATATACATATACACACATATGTTTCTCTTATTCTTAATATATACTAAATAAAAAGAAATCAAAATAACCTAACAAATAATACTTCCTCCCATACACACAAGCATTTGCTTATTATGGGAGTACATTTAAAAAAAATATGTATATTTGTATTAAATAATTGTATTAAGTTTTTTTATTTTTTATATACTTTCATTATATTTATGTATTTATTGTATGTACTGTACCAAAAAAAAAAATAAATAAATAAAAAAAAAAAAATAAAAAAATAAATATCGATACATCGATATTTTTTTCACTTTCGACATCCCTACTCCCAGGGGTACTTCAGGCATAAAAGTCTTGGGGGCTTTTGGATGTAATGGGTTCCCTAGCGGCCTAAGAAAAGGGGACGAAAGTAGAAATGATATTAATGGAAACTAAAAAAATTTAAATAATAAAATTTGTTTACATTTCTGTATAATTTGTACATATGACAGAAAATTACATAGTTACCGTATTAAGCTAAATAATATACAGGATGTAACAGGACGTACCCGAGGGATTTTAACCATCGATTCCTGACATTATTTGGAGTAAAAAATGTAAATGAAATTTTGGTCTCCGGTGATATTTTTGACGTTTTTTTTATTTATTTTTTCTACAAACACATTAAAAAATGGAAAGTGTTGCACAGTTGGAGGCAAGGTGAGGGGTTGGTCGGTTACTCGGCTAAGTGACCAATGACAACAAGCAGAAGAAAAAAAAAGTTTGAATTTGAAGGAAAAAAAAAATTATCAAAAAAGTAGCAGGAGACCAAAATTTTGTTTACATTTTTTGCTCTAAATATGCTCAGGAACCGCTGGTTAAAATCCCTGTATATGAGGACATTAAGTTGGATATATGCACAATTAGTCATATACCCAAGAAACTAATCATCACATCAATTTTTTGTTGTTTGGTACGTAATTCTGAAGAAATAAAATAATAAAATTACATCAAATTATTTGTATTTTTAATTCACAAAGGTGAATAGAAGTAAAAATATATGGATATACTGCATCCTGATAAGGAAATCATTAGTTTTGAAACACGTTGATGATTTTTTTTAAATAGTGGTTAGTGGTGTTAAGTTTGCTATTTAATTTAATTATGTATTTATTTATTCATATTCAGGAAATAGACAGTTTTTATTTTTTCAAGCTTTCCCTGAAGAAGGAACGTTTGTTCCAAAACCGGTAGGATTTACGCATTATAGGTATAAGTGGTTTATACAAAGTTGTATTGTTTCATTTTTCTATAATGGATAATCACAAAGTGATAGCTACATTCAAAAATATATATTTTTTCAGTTTGTACATGAGTAATATAGCCAAAATAAAACCAATTACGGATTTCCTCCTTGTGACCTACCTCTAAAAGACGGCATAATAGGGAATAAGAAGTAATTAAATTTATAAGACAGGAATATGATGCCAAAAAAGACATAAATCAAAAAATTATATAAAACGACAAATTACGTAAAACAAAAAAATATCAATACTTTGAAGAAATAATAAAAGTTGTAATCATCACTATGTTAAATTGTATTTTAAAACCACAATGTATTCACAGTGTATACATTTTAAGCAATTTCTGTACTTCGATCCGGTCGGTTTCACCTTGCTACGGAAGTCTTTAGACTAGAAGCATTATCAAGACCAGAAAACAATAATGCACTACCTATTTGTTTACACACTGATTATTATAATTATTTTCTCGAACACTCAATCAAATAATCGATGACCCTTGAGTGTGAGGTTAACAACCGGTCGAATAAATATAATATAGTGAGTTATTATGATTGGCATATTGTCACACCCACGCTTCAGGGTCTAATTTGAAAAAACTTCAAACATTCCAGAATAAAGCCATACGCATAGCCCTGGGTGCTCCCAAATGTGTATCCCAACTCCACAAAGATTCTGAAATCACCTTATTAAAAAAAAAACACAAAGTCTCGCGGAAACATTTTATATTTGGGAGTTCCCACCCATAAAAACTCGTCCATAAACTGCCTCACCCGGTACGACGAAAACGTACGTACCACATAAAAAAAACTAAACAAATCCTCCGTGAAGATTAACCCCCACATATTGCAACCATGCCCCCTTGCAAATAATTTTTAACAAACAACCAAATAAACCATTTTTTCAACAACCATTATTATAAATTCATGATGAAAGAGAAAGGGACTCTTTTGGCCCGGAGCTCTGTACGCGTACGCCATTATTTCAAAAGACAAAAAAATAATAGTGTCACAAATATATTTTACCATATCAAAGATACTATCACATTGCCACGTTTTCCGGCGTGTATACTAAATGTAAACATATGTATATACATTTTACATATTATAAAATACAGTCATCTGTCCCTCGCATCGGTTGTAAATCCATGGGTAGATCCTTTTCTTCTAGTTGCATAGGGACCTTCACGTCACCAGGGGAAATTATAGGGGAGGATTCATTTCAGAGACGTAGATATTTCCCAACAAGAGCTACACCCACCCAATACGAGCTACCCGGGTAGCACTCGTAACAGGGGTAATAAAAGTTCTAGGTGGGTCACTAAAATGAATCGGCACCATGTGATCCAATCGGATGACGCACAATTGCAGTGCAGTGGTATGTCAACTTGTCGACATTATTAAAATATTGTTACAAAAAAAAAACGGGGGAAAAATAACGGAATGGTGCAAACATTTCACAATACAAGCCATATTTTCCGGAATATCACACGGAATTCGCTAGTGTTTCCGGAATAATCTTTCAAATTACATTTTTTAATGAAAAAATTGGTAAAAATATCCCTCAGGAAGAGGGTTCGCGTTTTTAGTTGGATAGTTACAAAAAAAAATTAAAAAGTGGATTTTTTTACATTAAATCCACACACATGCCGTGAGGAAAATATTTTCCCTCGGGGCCTATGTAATCTTTGAAGAAGCTGTGTAGAAGACGCAAGTCTTTTTGAGGAGAGGAAGGAGTGAACTTGGGTTTTGAAAAGACCCATGTTGTAGAGGAGGGAGGAATCACAGAGGCAGGCAAATTGTTCCACAGCCGAGCTGTTTCAACTCAACAACGAGTCGAAGAATCGAACCGTTCTCATGTGAAAGATGTCAACCGTATAGCGTATCCATATGTTGGGGGCGCATCGGCGTGTTTCCCGGCTATGCACCGGTGCAGAGGGGATTAACGACGCTAGTTTCTTGAAGCATCTTCCATTGATAGACCGCTAGAACAAGGACAGCATACTAACCTGATCGCCCGTTTCTGCACAGAGTCAAGAGTTTTTTCAGGTATTTCGGCACTGCAGATCAGATGTGGCTGTCAAATCCAACAGATTGTACAGGGTTAGCAGTTGTGTACTATTAAAGCATCTGCGGGTCCTGTACAGTACGCTTAGCATCTGAGAGGCTAACTTGACTCTGTCCCCGATGGAGCCCCCGAGCTTGGTAATTTAGAGTTAAACCAAGCATATCAATGGAAGGCTTGTTGGAAAAATTAGTATCGCAGAACATCAGGCAACTCGTACAAAACAGCAGTTTTTCAAAAACATGTTACCGTTTGATGATTTT
This sequence comes from Limnephilus rhombicus, assembly GCA_929108145.2. Classification (NCBI taxonomy): domain Eukaryota; kingdom Metazoa; phylum Arthropoda; class Insecta; order Trichoptera; family Limnephilidae; genus Limnephilus; species Limnephilus rhombicus. Next base: position 50,503,991 of record OV815274.1, read on the forward strand.
ACTAACGAGAATCATTTAACTGAATATAAATATTTAAGGGAATCTCGTCCACCTGTTAAATAAATAAAACAACGCAGTGGAGAAGAAAGCTGATAATCCCGTATTTAAAGTTTAGACACGCACAAAAACAAATCCAAAGTTCATAATTTTGGGCGTAACGGAAACGTGTCAGTTATCCAACAACGCAGCCAAATTTATTCACAAAACCGTCACGTAGACTATGCGGTGGCCTCGTTTCAAGCACCTACCTGCTCGGAGGTCCAAATAACGTTAAATGATTTAGGTATAAAAATACTAAAAGGTTGTAGTAGTCCCAGAGAGATGTCGTGAGCGGCGTCATCGTTCTAGTATCTTCTGTGTATTTCGTTTTCATAATCATTTATTGGATGATCAACACCCATGCCGTAGGTTACCCTAAGTGGTTTGCTACGTTTAGGGGGCCCGAGTTCATGGGGTGATGTTTGCATAGGTCTCGTTCGCCCACCTACTTACTACCTGGCAGGCCGGATCGGAAGAGACTGGATGACGGAGACTATTTGACTCTACCGACCCACCACCTTGCGCTGCAGTGGATGAAATGGATTCACACGTCCGTCAATCTTGGAAACAGTGGCCCCCAGATTCCTATGCACCCCTGATACCCTTTTCCTTCCGAGAATTTTCTCTCCTTCCTTTCCCTAAAAAGATCCTCCGCACAGCATTCCCAAAAATGACATGGGCCCCGAGGAAATTTTTTTCTTCAGGGCATCCTGAGTGGAGCTAATACAAAAAACTACCGCCCCATAGCGATCACATCAGTTCTGTCTAAGGTGATGGAACGTGTGATCAACGACAAACTGCTCACATACCTCGAGAAGAACAAAATTATAAACGACCGTCAATACGGATTCCGGCGGAACTACTCGCGCGGTGATCTTCTCGCGTATGTGACGCATGTTTGGGGGCGATGCCTGGAACGTTTCGGTGAGACCCAAACGGTTGCACTGGACATCTCCAAGGCCTTTGACCGGGTTTGGCACCGAGGACTTGTCAACAAACTGCATTCTTACGGACTTCCCGCATCCTTGTGTACGTGGATTGCCGACTTCTTGAGGGAGAGGTCGATTCAGACGGTAGTCGATGGTTTCACCTCTTCCTCACACTTGATAAATGCTGGCATCCCGCAGGGATCGGTTCTGTCTCCGACTTTGTTTTTGTTGCACATCAACGACCTTTTGTCATGTGCACCAATTCACTGTTATGCGGATGACAGTACAGTTCATGATAGCTTTTTGTTTGACAAGCCCCCAAAGGGCACACAAACTCCAACAGCTCGTAGGGCTTTGAAGCAAAGAATGGACGGTTACCTCGAGAGTGTTTTCTCTTGGGATAAAAATAATCTCGTTGAATTTAATGTTTCAAAGACCCAATCTTGTCTGATTACGTCTAAAAGGGATCGAAATGAAAATCTAGTCTCTTTCAACGGAAGCAATCTTCCGAACAGGCCCTCCATTGATATGCTTGGTGTAACCCTAAGTGACCAGCTCAGGTATGGGGGCTCCATCGAAGCCATAGTAAAGTTAGCCTCCCAAAAGCTGGGCGTACTGTACAGGGCCCGCAGATACTTTAATAGTACACAACTGCTAACCTTGTCCAAATCACAAGTACGCCCCACGGTTAAATTTGGCAGCCATCTCTGGTCTGGAGCTCCAAAATACCTGAAAAATACCCTCGACTCTGTGCAGAAACGGGCGGTCCGTTTGATAGATTCTCACATCTTAACAGACGGATTGCAATCTTTAGAGCACAGGCGTCGGGTGGGAATGCTATCCTTGTTCTACCGGTATTACAATGGAAGATGCTCCGAGGAACTAGCATCATTGATCCCTTCGGCACCGGTGCATAGTCGGGAAACACGCCAAACGCGTGCCAAACATTTGTACACGGTTGACATTTGTCACATGAGAACGGGTCGTTTCTTCGACTCGTTCTTGTGTTCAACAGCTCGGCTGTGGAATGATTTGCCGGCCTCTGTGTTTCCTCCTTCCTATAACATGGGTCTCTTCAAGACCAATGTTCATTCCTTCCTCTCCTCAAAAAGACCCTCCACACAGCATCCCAGATATTCTCCTCAGGGCCTCCTGTGTGGAGTTAATGTAAAAAAAAAAAAAAAAAGGTTGTGGTGAATGTGTGCTTATGTATGAAGATGCGATACAGCATTGCCAGCTCCGGTCCTCTGAGAGCAGGTATTAAATTAAAATGATTTTCTGCGTTTAGTTTTGGTGTAGCCGTCAATTACCGGAAACAAAGAACCATTGAGCTTAGCCCCGTGCATCGTCCGAAAATATCACAAAAATAAATCATAAAAATAAATACTTTCCTTTTCATCTAACAAAATCTCTATCACAAACGCATTCATGTTACGGAAGCCAATTTGTGCTAAAAAGATAAATTAATTTAATGAGAACTGTCGTAAAATAAACAAATCAACAAAGCCCAGTTCACTGATGTAAACAAACCTTGTGTTCGAATAAAGCTGCAATTTACGGAGAGAAAAGAGAATTATGCGGAATAATGATGCATTATTAAATTGGAACAACTCGGTAACAATGTTGACCTCGTTGGCCGTTGTAGAAAAACAAATAGCATTACTTGTGGAAAAAAAATCCCAGTGCAACAGTGCAGAAAACAGGTTAGTGGTGAACAGAACCAATACAATATATATAATAAGGTTCCGCGCCAACTCAGAATCATGCCAACCCAACCCTCTTCGATAAGTTACTAAAAGTAATGAAAACAAAATTGAAAAATAGCCCATAACTTAACCAAACCTAACGTAACACATTTAAGCAATTTTTCATAAAAAAAATCACTTTTAATGACTTTTCAAAGGCGGTGTTCAGTTGATTTCATTCTGAGTTGTCCGGTCACCATATAATAACTAAGCGTTGAAGGGAAAGCATGGTTACGAGAAAGAAACTATATGTGTCTTGCGAATCGGATGATTATTGACATACCAAAAATTAAAGTATGTATACCTATATCAGTGGCGTACTTTGCTTTTTGACCAAGGGTAGGCTTAATTTTTCACACATCCACAGTGTGACAAGAGATCCACGGTGGATTTCCTAGTAGCCTCAGCACTTGCCTCGATTTTATGGTATTCTGAACCATAAAAAATGCTTTAAAATGATTTTGAAGTCAAACTTCTATAGCCCCGCTGTGATTTGGATTTCGGATGAAACGGAAATGACGATTACTGCACCTGATTGGCCGCTTTGATTTTGATGTCACTTTTAAAGGCTCCTATTGGTTGAGAAATGAAACGGAAATTACGCCAGGTCTGCGCTGTTGCTTTGATTATGACCTCACTGTTCAAGTATTGGTTGAGATTGTTTTGGTAAAGTTTCGCTTCTACCGCGTGTAAACTGCACTCAAATTTATTTATTCACTCAGCAAGAAAGTAGGTAATGGTATCCTAATATATATTGTTCTGGATTGACGTTAGGTCACTTGCAAATTTACTTCTTTTACCTGTGAATAAGCGCATCGAAAAATTCCATATAAAATGTCATAATTCCGAAATTCAAAAGAAATAAATAGATAGTATCGTATTTATTTACAAGAAATCCTCGTATAACTTATTTTTATCGTGAAGAGCGCTTTTTGAGGTGGAAAATATAATTAAACTCTGGAATTTATAAAAAAATATAATAATAAAATATATAAAATAATAATCTTGAATTTAAATTTCAAACTAGGATCAGAAAAATTTTAAAATGCAATCTATCTGCTAAAAATTTAGTAAAAGCAATAAATACTTGGGCAATACCTTTATTAACATACTCATTTGGCATAATTAAATGGTCCAATACAGATTTAGATAGTTCAGAACGATTAATTAGAACTACGTTAACAAAGTTTAATTGCCATCATCCAAATTCAGCTATAGAACGAATTAATTTACCTAGAAATTTAGGAGGTAGAGGTGTAGTCAAAATAACATCTTTGAAACACAATCAGGTAGAAATGCTTAGAAATTTTTTCCATAGGAAAACTTATATAGCTCAGAAATGCACAAAATAATTTGTAAGGCAGATAGAAACATTACACCTTTAAATTTATATGACGAGAATGCCAACATTCTTATAAATACTAACCAGGAATTATTAGATTCCTGGTCAAATAAAATTATTCATGCAAAACACTTCAATTATCTCAACCAAACGTATGTTGACAAACTTTCGTCAAACAAATGGTTGAGTATTGGAGAGTTGAGCGCAGAAATAGAAGGATTTATGCTTGCCATTCAAGATAGAGTCATTAATACTAAAAATTATAGGAAGCATATAATCAAAGATATAAATCAAATTGATGATTTATGTAGAAAATGTTTGGCTTTTCCGGAAACTATAGAACATATTATATCGGGATGTTCTATATTAGCGCCGTCCGAGTATACATTTAGGCACAATCAGGTTTTAAAAATAATCCACCAAAGTTTGGTAATTAAACATAACTTGATTGACTGCCGTAATATAGTACCATATTATGAATATGAACCAAATTCATTTTTAGAAAATGAATTTTATAAAATATATTATGATAAAACTATACTAACAGACAGAACAATTAGTCATAATAGACCTGATATAGTTTTACATGCCAAAATTAAAAAAAATAACTTATATCATTGATGTAGCTATTCCAAATTCCTGTAATATTGAAAAAACTGTTTCCCATCTGGTCTCTGGTAGGTTGACATGTTGTTCTTGTATTGTTTTGTAATTATAATACATATAGTGCAATTGCATAACGTGGATTGACCAGATGATCATTTGGGAAGTGTGTGAAAGGGTTTAGTTTTTCCTGTGGGGAAAATTAAACCCGGACATTTAAATCTGGTGCGTAATATATAAAAAAATATAATTAAACTCGTTTTTCTTCATTTTGGAAGGCGGGTGGGAACCGCCGCAAGCGAATTATTTATTGGATAACCAACACCCCTGCCATAGGTCACCCCAAGTAGTTCGCTACGTTAGGTGACTTAACAGAGGTTCCCGGGTTCAAGTGGGGGTCACTTTCCAACTCACGCCTCGGTTCTATGGCAATTCAATAAATTGGTATTTGGCGAAGTGAAAAGTCATTAAACGTGACGAAAAATAAAAATAAAATAGCCCATAACCCAACCTATTTACCAGGGTTTTTTTCCATCACTTTTAATGACTTTTCAAATCAGTGATGAAGTTGCATGTTGTCGAGTTATCCGGTCACCTCAAGCCTCATACTTGTTTCCTTCCTAGATCTTCCTCTCCCTACTTTTCTAAAAAGAGGGAAATATTTTGCTCAGGGCCATAACTCCCCACACAGGAGTGTGGAGTTATTGTAAAAAAATACTGTAAACGACAAAATGTAAAAGACATTGTAAAATAGAAAGAGGACGGCAAAGATGGAAATAAAATAAAATTGTCACCAACACAAGCGGTGATAAACAATAAAAACAATAAAGCGGCCTACACACGACACAGCATTTAGTGACTGCGGCAGTGACTGCAAAGAGGTTGGAGTTGAGCGAACTAGCGCTGTCTCGTTCTAGCGGCCCTTTAACAAACGAGACGGCGCTAGTTTTCTCAACTCCACACTCTCTGCAGTTACTGCCGCAGTCACTAAATGCAGTGTCGTGTGGAGAGCCCATAACTTCTACTACCCATTCGGAATATACAGGGTGTCCGGGGGTAAAGTGCATTAACTTCGGGAGGTGATTCTACATGATAGTACAAGTAAAAAAGATAAATAACTTTTTTCGAAATTCCAACTTTTAGGGGTAGTTTTGAGGTAAAAAGGTAAAATTAATCCGGCGTGTACGGCCAGATTTATTATTTTCCGCTGTTACGATACGGGTCAATCACAATCGAGTCGGGCGCCCGGCAGGCACTCAGCAAGTAGGATCGTACTAAGGATTTTTAGTAGGTACGTCTTTTTGTATAGGAAAAAAAATGTTGGAATTTCGGAAAAAGTTGTTAATCTTTTTTACTCCTACCATCGTGTAGAATCGCCTCCCGAAGTTTGCACTTTATCCCCGGACACCCTGTATAAGCGTTGTCCAATAAACTAAAATCATTTGTAATGTTTCTAGCGGTCGACAACGACAGGCATGCGGTCAGAAGTCGGTACAATACAGTGCGTGCGGGCATGTGTGGAGCGTTGCATGCGGGTCCCGTGCGGGCTAGTGTCGTGCGGTCACGCAACTAGTCATTATTCTAGGCTTCGTTTCAGGAGGTACAAGCTAAAACTATTAGGCAAAGGAAACTTAATCACGGTGACTAATAACCTCTGTACGGCCTTTGCCTACCGACGTTATCGTGGGTGGAAATAAATAGCGAAGTAAAGAACGCTACCGGTCGGTTATGAAATAAAATATTCACAATATTACGCTAAAAAGAAAATGAAAATTGTGTAATGCCCGATTGGCAATTAAATACACTATAAAAAGTAAAAATTTCAAAATTTTAGGCAACCCCCGACACAAAAAAAAGCTGATGACTTTGAAACGCCTGAACAGATTTTCATAAATTGTAGCTAAGAACCATCTCGATCACGTCAGCTTTCAAACAAAAAACCGCACCATAATCGGTCCATTCGTTTAGGAGTTACGATGCCACAGACAGAAACACAGATAGACAGACATATATTATACAGACCGCTCCTTGCGTCGGGGGTTAAAAATTAAATAGAAGAGCATTCCATCGAGTTACAATCATTGGGAATCTGGGAGAGAAGGATGGACAGCCTTGGAACCATGTATTACTTTAAACACGGTTAATTTTTATTTCGTACGGCACAGAATCACAAAACGACACAAGGGTGATTGATGTCCAATTCAAACCACACATGATTCGAGTTTAAAAAGCGATTTTGCAAGAGTTCCAATAGTGATATTAATTTGATCACAACAAATTTTCGAAATGACAATAATGACGTGTGAGTACAATAAAATGTGCGGACAAAAACTTTCATATTTGGCACAGATAAATAGTTTTAAGTCTTCTTTGTCCTCTTTCTTTTCGGGTGGCTTTGAGGGAAAGAGAAGAACAAAGACGATGACAATATTTTCAACATGAAATAGTCTCATAACTGTTTCAATATAAATATGAGTACTGAAAACCGTATAAAATAGTATCAACTGCCCGGAGGCAGTCGGACGATGCCATCGCCAATTCTGGTAAGTTGTAAGGCTGAATGAAGTGGGAAGGAAAGGAGATGGGGAAAGGCAAAGGTGGGGAACCTAGCTATTCAAATCTGATCGCTATACATGGCTATTACAGCCATTTTTGAAACTATTTGGATTCCTAATGGTGGTTCTTCACCAGGATTTTACTAGAGTGTCTAATAATGCATTTGTATATCGACACGAAGAAACAAAGTCGTTTAAAATGTTATTTTGAAGCCATTTTTTTACATTAGCTCCCCACTTTTTTCTTTCTTTGAGGATGCTGTGTGGAGGATCTTTTTAGGAAGGAAGGAGAGGAAGTTCTGGGAAGGAAAAGGGTATTAGGGGTGGATAGGAATCAGAGTGACAGACGTATGAATCCACCCGTCCCACTGCATTGCAAGGCCATGTTCCGAGAGAGAACTGCTGAGAAGAAGTCAAATGCACTCCCTCAACCATTCTCTCCAGATCCGGCCTGCCATGCAGCTGTTGGACATACCCACCCGCCGCCAAAGCCCGGACAAATCTCACCTCCATGAACCCGGGCACCCCTGCTAAGTCACCAAATGTAGCGAACCACTTGGGGTGACCTAAGGCAGAGGTGTTGGTTATCCAATAAATGGTTCCCGGGACGGCGGTACCTATATCCGCCTTCCAAATTGATAAAATGAACGCAATACAATTAGGTGTCTACTACATGAAAAATATTATCTACTATGTTACTTAGCATTCATTCCCCAATTTTACGATATGCGATAGTGAATTGTATGGCAAAGTTTTCTTTAAAATCTGAATACAAAAGCCAATGACATCAACCACACAACACAATTGTCACGGTTACAAATACCGTCAGAGATGCACGTAGGTCAAACAAAAATGGTTAGTATGCAATTGCGAACAAGTCGATTAGTTCTAACCTTGTCCATTGATGCAACAAAATATTTAAAATCATCACCAATATGAGAATAATAAATTAACAAATCCTCGACAAATATAACCAAGGAATGAAAAAAATAGCATGATGCATTTCACAAGGTTTGAAGTCAACCCAGATTTTCTAGAAAATTTTAAGATTAAATTTTACCTTGACCACAGATGCAACAAAAATGTTGAATGATCACACGAAAGTGACAACTATCCCTCGATGAAGACGACTAAAGAATGAAGAAATAGATATCAAGATGAAGATGCATTCCTCAAAGTGTAAAAACACCAATGGCATTACTCACACAATACAATTAGCAGTGGTAAAAACACCAGCAAAGATGTACGTAGGCCAAATGAAAATTGTTTTAAGTCCGAACATATAAATTAATTTTAAAGGTTCTCCATATTATATGCAACAAAAAGTGTTGAATCATCATTCAACACAGTGACAACAATATCTCGATAAAGATGACCTAAGAATGCATTCCTTAAGGTGTTATCCAAGCAATTTAGACACATCCTCGTCCAAACCCCGACATTTTCTAGGAAGTCCAAAGGCCCAATGCATCGCCATAGGCCCGTCGACTATCTAACTATCCGCGAATGGGACGTGATCAGAAAATGTCATCAATTCTGCAGGCCGACCCAACCGTTGTTTATTCTTGACCGGAATAATTTTACAGGTCTCTGACTCCGGCTGCACGTGCCGAAAGAATGTTGATAGATCATTCCTGTGTTTGTTTATGTGCAAATGTTTCCATGTGTTGTGGCTTCACTTCAAGTCGGCACGTTTTAGAAATCCGACGAAGTGGAGTGGGTATAATGGCCTAGGCCAGGGATGCCGAACTCATAACAAGCTGGCAAAGTTCAAATTTTGCATGAGGATGATAATAAGATCTAGCTTTAAATCGTTCTGCTCATTCACTGAATTAGTAATCCGAAAAAGTGGAGTGGGTATAATGACCTAGGCCAGAGATGCCAAACTCATAACAGGCTGGCAAAGTTCAAATTTTCCATGACGATATGAATAAGATCTAGCTTAAAGGCTCCGCAACCGCGCACAAAAAGAAGAAGATGGAGAGATATGAAATTACGAATGTGAGAGGAGCGCGCTAGTATTTGAAGCGACAAAATCGATGCGAAAATTGTGAAAATATTTAATGTTTGAATGAAAACATAACTCCTTTAAAATAGAGCAAAAATCTCGCGGGGTTGTCTTAAACAGCATTCAAAGAAACACTGTGAATTTTTGCATCCATATAACTTGTAAAATAACTGAAACAAACGTGTTTATAATAATTTTTGGAGCATACTTTGCGATTTTTTTCTATCGAGGGAATTTTATATAATTTACGTTTCGGCGCGACCAATGTCTATATATTATCTTCAAAAATAACATATATTTTTTTAAGAGTTTAAAAATCTTCAAATGTTTAAGGGAGGTTTGCAAGAAATCGGTAGAAATTCGGGTATCGGCGTCTTAAATCGTTCTGCTCATTGGTTGAGTTAGAAATCCGACGAAGTGGAGTGGGTATAACGGCCTAGGCCAGGGATGCCCAACTCATGACTTGCTGGCAAACTTCAAATTTTTCATTACAATATAAATAAGATCTAGTTAGACCTTTTGTACTACTACTACTGTGCTACTATGTGTCGCGAAGTTTTTCGGAAGACGTCGCAAGACGGATTAGGAAATGTTACGAAAAGAGAACAGTGACGTTACATTATACTAGAAGAAGAAAGAATAGAATTTACAAATTTACAAACACAGGCAAAATTAAGCAAAATGACTAAATTGGCGACCGCTACATTCGACAATTTTTGGATGAAAAAATATTTTCGCCGTTGAATTTCATCAAATCGAATTTGTGAAAATGCCTTCGTAACGACTTGACTTCGGGATTGTGAAATAATACATTTGTTTAATTAATTAATTGTGAAATAATACATATTAATTAAATAAAAATTTATTTGAACCCGTAACCTCCAGATTACTATGTGTTTCTAGGCAAAATAGGATTCAGAAAAACATACAAAATATAACTGATAAAAACATAATGGCACATCCGGTAACCATCGATACGTCGTTTATGGTAGGTGTAGAAAATGCACATGACGGTTGTTTGCTGCAATAATGACACAATTAAAAATATGCATTTTTTCATATCAATAGGAATTATTTTCCACAGGAACTCCTGCGTGGAGCTTATGTAAAAAAAAACATTATTATGGATATTTAATTTACGTCAATATTGCAAAAAATAAGCGATGTCCTTTTGATTTATCTATTCCAGAATTGTTTAACTGACCGACTTAGTGTAAAAAAAATTATTTCATATATTCTTTTACACACTTTATTTTAGGTTCGCCATCCCTGGTTCAGACAAATGTTTGTTGCAAATAAAACAGCTAGTGCGTACAAATACTGTATAGTAAATAAGGCCTTCAACTAAATTTATCAATCATATTATTTAACAAGCAGTAATAAACGTAATTTGGTATTATTAGAACCATAATTGTAGACTTCACATACATAATTTAAGATGTTTCTTGCTATTGAACTCTTTGATCTCCTTGATATATGAAGGTCAAAAACAATGATTCATTTTTGCACAACGCATTGAGACGTTTGGCCTTTGCAACCAATATTCTACCTACCACTAAATATTTTTAATTAATTAACCTTGTGTACAGTTTTCACTTTTATTAATTATTCCTCTAACCGCCGCACTTTTAGCCACAGATTATGGAGAGTACAATTCATTTCAACAATTACTACAAGAAACAACTATTTACGTGCACAAAATAGGTTAATACTAAATAAAGCAAAATCGTACAAAATCATATGTTTTTGTTTTTAAAATTTGATCGCTTAGAAGTATTATAGATGCTTCAATTAAAAACTGCGTGTAGAACATACTTTGGCCCTAAAAAAAATCGGTATTTTTTTTTCAAGTCAAGTCTTTTAATAAGCCTATAACAAAATTAAGTACAAGGTCTATAAAAAAACACTTTCAAGTCCAAACTCTCCTATTTATAAACCCCTTTTCGGATATGGTTTTGGTGTATAATGTGGCAAAATTAGTTTCTTTAATAATAATTGTAAAAAAAATTATATTTACGCCCGAACTTCCCAAATTAAAATAAAATATGCATTTTTGCATTGTTATTTTACTATGCCGTCCACCGAAGAACTACTGACCAGGCCACACCTATTTCGTATCAGTCACGCCCCGGCCGGAGCGGAAAATAGACGTGTGGCTCCACGTCGCTTGATTTAGTGAAATCAATTTTAAATTTCCGTTTTATTACAATAAACAATGCGTAAAAAAGGAGTTAATGTTTTTGACAGCTTTTTACGAAATCAACCTGTAAAAAAAAATTCTCAAATACCTTTTCCAACCTTTCCAAAAGCTTTTTCTCAAGTATTTTCTAACTCCTCTCTTAAAGGGGCGTGAATTCCGATTTCGATTTTTTCCTGGACTATTGGATCGCCTTAATTCATGCTTATTTAGATTGAAACGAAACTTCGCAAATGTCAAATCAATTTTTATTTTTTTTATTTTTATTTGTTTTTATATACATATACACATGTAATATAATCATGAGTAATTACATTTTCGGGTTACAATCGGATTAAACTCAAATCATTAAATACTAACATGCAACATTGATTAGAAACAGTATAAACATATATATGTATATAATATATAACCTTTACGAGAGTGTAACTACTCGTGTGTAAAGGGAAGAGAAAAAAAAAAATTAAAATTAAAAAATTAAAATTAAAAATTATAACACATACATTATAAATACGTACTGACATAAATCAAATGTAATAATAATATAAAAAATATAAAAAAATAAAATAATATAAAATAAATTGTTGAATAAGTATTGTTAGTTAAAGGTTAATACCGTTCTAAGTGGCTAAATTATTTAAGATATTATTGTTTAATTTATTTTTTAATTTATTGTAGTCAGATTCTAATCTCAGCTCTATTGCTAGTTGATTAAACCACACCACTCCATTGTACATGTAGTAGTGTTGTGCAATAAAATATAAAAAATAAAATGGCGGCAAAGCGATCGTTTTTTCCGGAAAATTTTGTACATCGATTGAAGAAAATTGAATTTTAATACATCTTTTACCATCGATTCAAAGGTAATTTTTTTGTAGTAATTAAGATGAAACGTGGTGTAATTTCCAAAACCTGTGCCTATTAAAGGTGCGACAGCGAATGGAATATTTACCCTTTTTTAATCACGAAAAGTGTCCCTGTCTATACGTGAGGCGGGTCAAGGTAGGGGCTGTAGAAACGACCCGCCCTCGTGAAGCCGACATCAACTTTTGTACAGGTGTTCCGCTTATATCCATCGAGTTTCAAACGTGCACCGGTGCACGGGGAATCAATACCGTTAGCTCTTTCGAGCAGGCTCCATTGAAATATCTGCAGACCAGGCTCAGCATACGTACAGAGATGGCAATCGGTCTGTCAAGCAGAGGCACTTCTTTACACAGAGATCCAGGGCAGAGTGGCTCCTAAACTCAACTGATAAATACTGATAATCGAGGAGTGTAAAATACATACGAGAACATCTATTAAATTAATCGAACATTATTACCATTTAAATTGAGATTAAATAAGTGCATATACAATGAAGAATATTCTGTAGGTACTAACTAGTTACCAGCATGCGTTGCAATGCCATATTCAAAGAAATACATTGTTTCTCCCTGCATCACTTTTCCCGTGCGTCCTCGTTCCCGTGCGTCCTCTTCCTCTTCCTAGCTAGTTATATAAATTATAGCCTGTATGTAATTCTGATGTATGAGCTATATTATTGTAAAGTTTCATTAAAATCCTTTCAGTAGTTTTTGCGTCAAAGAGTAAAAATTACACATACATCCATACAAAATTTCTCGTTTATGATATTAGTAAGATAAGATAATTTCGAATATCGTAGGTATGTAGTATAAAAGTTCAATAACTTAAGGGCCTTTAACCAGCGAGCGGCCGCGAATCCATATTCCGTCGAAAGATGTTCTTACGATCGTACAGGGCGGTTCCAATGAGAAAGATTAATTATTATAGATTCTCGTACCAGCTTTTTAAAACTATAACTCAATATCGATTCTATTTCATTCAATATTTGCTTTAATTTATACCCATATCCAAAAATTCTCAAAAGCGTGATGATAAAACTATTAAAATGATGTACTTTACTAAGCAAATGTAAAACAAATATTAAATATATTAGTTTGAAAGATCGTAAATAAATAGACAAACTGAAGTATTTTCGTCATAAAACTTATTGATTTATTTTACCGCATGATTATATGATTTGAAATGTGTGTTGTATAATACAAAATTTTGTTTGAAAATTTAACAAATCTGCCAACGACCTAAGGTATTTAACCTTATCATACCAAAAATAAATATTTTTTCTCAAAATTTAAAACATACCTTTACTAGATAAAAAAAAAACAATCTTTCGAAATCAATATATATTTTTTTGTGGCAAAGAGTCAATACGTCTAAAATTTGATTTAAAAATGACATATTCCGGTTTTCTCTGATTATTCCCTCTTAATAGGGCATGTTTTGTTGATTTGGTACAAAGGCGCTTTATAAGAAATTGATTGTGAAAATACGCTGTTGGAGTAGATTCAAAGCTAACATTTCTCAGGTAAAATGTAAGAATACAATCAATCTTTTGTACTGACGACCTACAGCGAAAATGTGCGCAAAAGAGAACAATAAATTATTTACGTACCTTATCGAGACGTGTGTGGAGCAAAATCCTTAGAAAATCCAAATAACACGAGAAGCCAACAGAGTTTTCACTTCACAGGGCAAACACACTTGTTTGTTTTAGCGTATTTTAGCACCAAATAATATTCCACTTCAAAGAACTTAACATAAACAACAACGTCACAAAATCCACAGAACCATTAATTTACAGTAACTTGTCTACTTGTCACTAGTCACTACTGCAAAGTATCGGAAAAAGGTTTATCGAAGAATTATCAAAATCTCACTTTAATGTTTATTTTAGTCAACTAAATATAAAACAATGTATTACTTAACATACATTAATGATATGTAATGAAATAACTTAAAACAAATGGTTTACAACTGAAAACTTGTCAGTTTTTCACTTGCGATGAAATACAACGAAGCAACACTTATTTTAAGTTCAGTAGAAAAACTTACGAATTAAAATTACGTTCAAAACAACAGATTAAAGAGTACGAGAAGGTTTTACTGTTGATAAATTCATTGGAATTCAAAAATATCGATGTATTGAGATCTTACATGGTTGCACTTCGTTGTGCTCCACATGCGTTGGAGCTTAGGTTTATCTAAGTCTGAGCTTAGCGCGGTGTAAGTGTTTGTTGGTGTAATATTAGGTTTGGGGGCAATCACTCGACAGGGGCGGCGCTGTGCGGGCCCGCGGTCACTTCACCGCAGGGCCGGAGGGCGGGGGACGCCGCTGGGGCCAGCATTACAGTCATATGAACACCACTGGAAAAAAGAAAAAAAATGTTATTAGCTATTAAGATAAGATAAAGATGGAAAGGGGGGAGTGGAATCAGGACAAATTTTCGGAGAACCGGGGTATATTGCCAAAGATGGAAAAAAAAATTAAAACAAAGAGGGAAACACGAGAAACACAGAAAATAAAATATTACAAACAATGATTATGTAAAAATATCATTTATATGTTACGAAATTTATTGTTTTTGTTATCCTACAATGAAATATACCTAGTTTTACATTCATAAAGTTTATTTGGCAATATCGGTATAATATGTATAATATTAATTTTTAATTTAAGTATGTCATTGTTTATATAGTATTTATCAATTTGGGAGGCGGGTATGGGTACCGCCGCCCCGGGAACCATTTATTGGATAACCAACACCTCTGTCATAGGTCACCACAAGTGGTTCACTACGTTTGGTGACTAAGCAGGGGTGCCCGGGTTCATGAGGTGAGGTTTGTCCAGGTCTTGGTGGCCGATACGTCTCCCCACCTGCTGCATGTTGGGCAGGATCGAGAGAGACTGGTTGAGGGAGATCTTTTATCCTCCAGCCAGTGTCTATCAACCCATCGCCTTACACCTCAGTTGAAGGGATGGATTCATGTGTCGGTCACTCCTGGACACACTAAGCCCCAGATTCCTACCCACCCCTTATACCCATTTCCTTCCCGAAACTTCCTCTCCTCCCTTTTCTTACAAAAACCTTTAACACAGCATCCCCTAAAATGACACAGGCCCTGAGGGAAATTATTATCCTCAGGGCCTCCTGTGTGGAGCTAATGTAATTAAAAATAAACATAAATGTTCTTGTTTCTTTACCGTGTAAATATATAAATATGTATAAGGGGTCGTCCATTAATCACGTGAGGCTCGAAATGGGGGGGGGGGGGGTCGGAAAAAATCACGAAATATTACCAGGGGGGGGGGAAATAATGAGATATCACGTGTATTTATTTTTCGTGATAATATTCTGAAAATTTCAAAATATTTTGTGCAAAAAAAAATTACGTGATTTGGGGGGGGGGGGTTAAAAAGATGCTAAAAAACATCACGTGATTAATGGACGACCCCTAAACACATGCGACGTGTGGGATTGCACTATCCTCCCCATATCCCGGAATAAAGAATTTATAACACACTTCCCAAATGATCATCTGGTCTCCACATTATGCAATTTCACTATATGTATATAATTACAAAACAATACAAGAACAACATGTCAACCTACCAGAGACCAGATGGGAAAATAATTCACCGACTCCAGATATTTTCATATCAGAGGGTTCGGCTCTGTGGAATTCCTAATTGAACCTATAAATCCTACTGATCCCTCAATATAAATATTTAAAAAATCTTTTGTAATCCTACATGTATTTAAAATTACCGATTTTTGCATTTTTATATATAAATTCTTTGACAAATCTAATACGCCTAAATTTTGAATCAGAGACCTAGGTATAATGCCAGTAGCCGAAATAACAAATGGTAATATTTTTTTATTCCGAGAATGCCAAATTCTATTAATCTCATTTCCTTAATCTGTGTATTTTCTAATTTTTTCAGAAACAGTTTTTTGAATATTACAGGAATTTGGAATAGCTACATCAATGATATAAGTTATTTTTTTAATTTTGTCATGTAAAACTATATCAGGTCTATTATGACTAATTGTTCTGTCTGTTAGTATAGTTTTATCATAATATATTTTATAAAATTCATTTTCTAAAAATGAATTTGGTTCATATTCATAATATGGTACTATATTACGGCAGTCAATCAAGTTATGTTTAATTACCAAACTTTGGTGGATTATTTTTAAAACCTGATTGTGCCTAAATGTATACTCGGACGGCGCTAATATAGAACATCCCGATATAATATGTTCTATAGTTTCCGGAAAAGCCAAACATTTTCTACATAAATCATCAATTTGATTTATATCTTTGATTATATGCTTCCTATAATTTTTAGTATTAATGACTCTATCTTGAATGGCAAGCATAAATCCTTCTATTTCTGCGCTCAACTCTCCAATACTCAACCATTTGTTTAACGAAAGTTTGTCAACATACGTTTGGTTGAGATAATTGAAGTGTTTTGCATGAATAATTTTATTTGACCAGGAATCTAATAATTCCTGGTTAGTATTTATAAGAATGTTTTCATTCTCGTCATATAATTATTATTATGAAAATGAATATTCTTCATCCGTTTGTAACTATGGTAAAAGTTTGTATGACTGTATTCAAAATGTGGAAACCCGCAAAGAATGTAAGGCTGGTATAAGTGTTAAGAATAAGAAACAGATTAAGTAAAATAATGTAGTTTAAGGTAAGATACGATGCAAAAGGCAACGGAAAAGAAATCGGGACGCCTGAGGAAGACATGGCACGATTCAAATATTTGAGTTCGGCTATCTCAGGAGTCAGGTAAGACGTGTGAGACAATATATGAGTGTGAATGAAGCAAGGAGTGTGTGCCGACAGAGAATTGTGTGGCGGTCAATCTTCTCTGCGAACCCAACCCTACGGAAACCAGTTTTTTTTTTTTTTTTAATCTAGGGGGTAATAAGGGGGTAGACAAATACTTTTTGGGATAATTCCCAAAAAGTTACCACTAAACCAGAGAAACTTAAGTAAGAGCAAACGCGTCAAATTATTAAACATACAGATACAACATCTAAAAATCTGGCGGACTGCCAAAAATGAGAAACATTGAATAAGCTGGGAGGAGGTGAGTGGTAGTGGTAGTTTAAGGAAAAGATACTAGGCAGAAAATAAAAAAAAATTAAAGAAAAAAATTAACCCATGTGGTAATTCATACTTCTGTAAAGACCTCCGTAGCAGGGCTGTTAGCTTTTTGGCTCTAGACTATTCTTTCGAGTAGAATTCGAAACCAATATTTGTTAGATAGTTTTCTTCTACCAGGTGTGAAAAGCACACTTTGATTTTTTTTTGTATATCGACCGGTTTCACTTAACACAAGCATCATCAGGGTATATCATCATATCCTGATGACGATTGTGTTAAGTGGAACCGGTCAATATAAAAAAAAATCAGAGTGCGCAATTCACACGTGGTAGAAGTGAAACCTTCAGAAAACTAAAGTAGACAAGAGTGGGGAGGCTAAGAAGCACCGTACAAAGAAGAGACCGATAGGCTACGAAGTACCGCACAAAGAGAAGATCGATTATGCTATCTGATTATCTCGCAGACCTATATCTATCTATGTGTTTGTTTCTTTTTAGTGTCGCTATTTTTCGTTTCATCGAGTTTCAAATCACAACGGAGCTAAAGAAGTTTTAACTTCAAAAAAAAAAAAAAAATCGCGGCTATAAATAAAGTAATTAGTTTATTTCATTAATTTATACATATAGTTTGCACCTCGTTACAGAGTGCGAGATTCTATCAGTTTTGCCAAGTAGTGACGTGCATTTCTCTGTGATCAAAAGGAGGCTGGTGGGGATCCATAGAAAAATATATTAAAATCAGAAACAGCTGCACGCACGTTAAGAAATATGTCTCGGCGTCATTCCCTTGAAAACATTCTTGCATTCTCACTCTTAAGTAGGGAGTGAAATAATAATATATCCGCGAGTCTCTCCCCGTGTAATACAGCCCGCCATCGTTGATGAAGGAATTAGCCGCGTCTCCTCGGAGGCAATTCTCACCCAAACGAGAGTCGTCAGCGCGGAGGGAATAGAAAAATTGCACTTTCATTACGGTTTATGGCACCAATATCCATTCGTCCTCGAGCGCGCGGCGCCATTGCAAGCCGGAGAAATGCAATATTGCCAAGGAGAAGGATTGCAATGAAAGAACAGACGAATAAGAAGTCTCCGGAAAAACGATAATAGCAAAAACTACGATTGAATTAATTTTTTTATCTTAAAACCGCGTTATGTTTTCATGCCTCGTCATTTGTCTTATTTTTCACATTTTTTTTATTCTTGAAAAAAAATAAGAGAAAAATTACGGTAATGAATATATTTTTATTTAATTTTTATGATGATGAATAAATTTTCTATAATGATTTAAAATGTGCCATTTTCGATTTGCCGCCGAAACGACATGTTAGTTTTAAATCGTGAATTCGGCGGGGTTGACGTCACGCCGGGCAACGTTGAAAACATCCGATTTATCAGCCAGTGGCGGTTTCTATGTCACAATGACGTTGTAGCCAGTTAGAACCGTTCCGGAATGTGCGGTTTTTTAATTCAATGATTATGAAAATATTTACACATTTCTAGTACAATGATCAGAATCAGAAAATAAACTTTAAATCTTCCATACACTTTTAACGGTATTCATAGTTTGTAAAACTCCCCCATTGGAGCTTATTATCTTCCAATCCTAAATGCGTATTTCTTTCATTTCAGAGCATTTAATAGTAAACCACAGAAGTGCACATATAAAACTTTGACACGCCCATATATAAAAAAAAGTCTCAACAAACCAATATACTACGCCTGCATTATTAGCAAAAAGCATCCTCAATTATACCCACAATAAATGGGACAAATTCTTCTACGCTGGATTCCTTGTTTATTGTTTCGCCATTTTGGTTTGTGTGTGGAGGCGGCTTCTTGATTTGTTTTCTTTTTAATCAGTTTAGATAACCTACAAGACTTTTCCTGTGATAAACTTTTAAAGTAAACAGCCTTTACAAACCTGATCCAGAATCATAATAAAACCCTCGTCGTCCTTACGACCGTTTACGTGGGCACCTCGGGGATGAAATAAATCATATTCCCAGAGCCCTTACAAATATTTCATGCTTTATGTGTGTGAAAACCACCAAGTATTTAAAGAGAAAAACTAAATTCGTAGGTATAAGATTTCTCGGTGTTTTCGTCTTTTACACGCGTAAATGCTTGAAAACGAAAAAAAGGGATTTTTTTATTACTCGACCTTGTCAAAAGCTTCAAAAGAAAATCTACCATGCTATGAAAAAAGAGTAGGTACAAGCAAAAAAAATGTACGGGTCTAACCAAAATAACATTTCCAATATTCAAATCAATATAATACGTATTTCATATAAGTATTTGTGATTTGCATAGACACCCAAATGAATAGACAAGCAGTTACAGGTGAGGGGTCAAACCAAACTATGGAGGGCGAAGAGGGGAAAGATGACTGTGATTCGTTATACAATCAATCTGACAGTAAATAGGCATCTCGCATTACAATATCACCATTTAGTTCTTAAAAGCAAAATCTGCTTTGAATGAATAGACCTTTTTACATGGGAGCGCGAATTGCTTGCCACGATAATAACATATTTGCTAAGGCCAAATGCTCGCCCCAAAAAGACTCGCCCCAATACACATAGCAATATTTTGTTGCCGTGTTTAGTTAAAACACTATTACAAATGTTTCATAATTTACTTACCCCTGTAACCAGCGACGAGCACACTGGAGAACCGCCCACATTCGCTATGTGCACATTGATATGTAGATATATTGTATAGAATACGCTACCGTTTTGGCGTTGTATTTCGATAAATGTATGGATGTTACCTTCTAGCTGTTCACGGCAAGAATGATGACGTCACACATTTTAGATTCAAGCGAGGCTCTATCCCCTCCCCATGGAGCGAGCCGGTTCCAAGGAGGAGCTCCAGCCGGCGCCATGTGGAGGGGGAAATAATACGTTTTTATCACTTAGGGCAGGTCCATGTATATTCATGTGTCCGTGGTGATTTGGCATTTTGACAAGCAGATAATTTGTGATGTGACATTATTTAAATTTAAAATAGAACAATAAAAAATGTATGAGACGATGTATGAATGTGAGTGAGGCAAAGAGTGTGTGCCAAGACCGAGTTCTTTGGCGGTCCGTCCTCTCTGCCTACCCCTGCGGGGAAACGGCGTGATGGTTAGTAAGTTAGTTAGAACAATAATTTTGTAAACAACACTTTTATTTTGTTATTTACTTTATGCCGACCGGGTTTCGCTACAACGTAGCTTCTTCGGGGCAGTATAATACGCTTCTAATGTTTAGTTTATGTGTTATAAATAAATAATATTTTATTTATAACACATGAACCCATGGTTTTTTAAAATTATTTTTTTATGTGAATACCGCACAAGAGTCTCAACTGCTCCCGTCTAAAGCCAGAGAGACTATGGCATCCCCAATTGGGGCATGTTGTGAGGCTGAAGGTAGTGGGGAGGGGAAGGAGATGTGGAAGAGGAAGGTGGGGAAGTACCTGGCTATTCAGATCTGGTCACCAAACACGGCTAATGCCATTTCAAGCAACGTTTCAATTCTGAATGGTGGTCTTACACCAGGGCGATACTGAGAGTATCTTCCACTCTGGAACGTGCCGCAAATAAACTATATATATTATTTTAAATGAATAAATTGTGAAATAACACAATCTAATCAAATAAAATTTATTTGGCTAGGGTTGGGCTCCACCAGTGAAGGAAGTACTAGGATTAAGGGTAGATGGAGGATTGGAAAGGGAATGTTCTTCGTCAAAAGGGGAACAACCCAAGTATTGTACTTTTATTTAGATTTATTTGATTATTTTACTTTGCCATTATGTTTTTGGCTTTCCTTAACTCTAGTGCTTCTAAGTTATCCAATCTGATACCTATTTCGTTTTTATGCATTAAGGTGACGCCTGAGTTTTTACTAAATTTATGATCTGTTTCAATAAGATGGTTCGCAAATTCCGAGAAGTTATTACTATTTAAACATCTTATACCTAATGAGATATATATTTTTAATTGATGTTTGCTGTTTTTTATTTGTCTTCTTAATTATACATATAAATAAAATATCTTAATTATAAATAACATATTTTAAAAATTAAATACCAGAAAGAATCAATAAGAGAAATAAAAAAATTAAATTAAGATTTAAAAATTGCACGTCTCTACGTATTATAGATTGAGGTCCTCCGCCGCATCTGTCTGTCAAAAACTAAAGAACGGATTTTCATGCGGTTTTCACGAATAGATAGAGTGATTCATGAGGAAGGTTTAGGTATATAATTTGTCAAAGTATTGTGTAAATTGGTTGAAATATATAATATAGTGGTGGACGAGCGGGCTGGCAAGCGGGCGGTGTGGATTTGTATGCAAATCTACAGTTTTATACCGAGGTTGGAAAGTCACTGTCTACAATTGATTTCAAAAACTCTGTGTAAACCCCGGGCATCACCGGGGACTTCAGCTAGTATTATATACACACAAATAACAATAATAATGTAACCCACCCCCGTACACACAAATTTTGGCTGAATTTTGGGGGTTGTTGTAACATATTTTTTTCGTAAATGATCAACATTTCTTTTTTTTTTCAAAAAATGTATTAAAAAAATCTTTTTTAGTGAATAAGTCCCTAAAGAACAAAGGGATTGTTATTGTGAAATCATCTTGTTTTGTAAACAACTTAAGAGGGTGGTCCTCTAATAGATTCCCGAACAAATAACGTTTCCTGTTTTGATGCATAATGTATAAATAACATGCCCGAAACCCAACCCAGAATAATTATTCTGAATAATAATTGGGACTTCTAAGTATCTCAAATGCAGGTAAACAAGAAAAATAAATAATGTAAGGGCGTTAAATAGAAGAAAAATCTGAAGCCTACCTTAAAAATAATTTATATTGGAGTGTTGCTAACAGTAGTAGACAGTGGAAGGACACGTAAACCACTAGGGCAGTGATGGCGAACCAATGGCACGCGACACAGTATTTTGGGCACGTCACTGATCAGTGATCACAAAATTTATTATGCACTACAAAAAAAAGTGTGAAGTAGTTGAACGTGCGAATCCGAGTATCCCTACGCGATGTTATTTGTTATCTAACCTGCAACAACAGAAGTCACACTAATTTTACTTTATTTTTTTTTATTTTTTTTTTTATTTTTTTTTTCATAAGAAGCAATTACTTTGTGGTTAGACATTATATTATAAAAATAAAACAACACTTTGTATTTAACCACGAATTTATTATTTATGTATCTACCGGTTTCACTTAGACTAAGCTTCCTCAGGATAAAATAATAACAGCAGAGTTATTATTTTATCCTGAGGAAGCTTGGTCTAAGTGAAACCGGTAGATACATAAATAATAAATTCGTGGTTAAATACAAAGTGTTGTTTTATTTTTATAAATTTTACTTTAATTTAAATTACGCGCATAATGCAAAATGTTCCTATTTTTTATAGTATATAAGGAGTTTTTAATTGATAGTAAGTATTTATTATTATTATTATTTTTATCACAAAGTCAAAATTATTTGATGGCCTCATTAAACATTTCTTTAGAAAAATGGCACGTTTATACGTAAAGGTTCGCCATCCCTGTACTAGGATCTAAAAACATGTAGGGTAAATGGTTGTTTAACAGTACTGTAAAATTTAAAACATGTTTATTAGTAAGGGGGTAAGTTTCGCCCTCTAGAAATTTCTAGAACAGTCCAGAACATTCGAGAGCATTCAACAATATTCCAGAACATCGCAGAACATTCTGGAATATTCGGGAATAGTCTGGAACGTTCGTGAATATCCCAGATCATTGTAGAACATTCCAGGACCCCATTCGAAGCCTTTATTTATGTATGGGGCTACCCATTTTTAGGGTATACAAAGCAAGATCCGTCGTGGGTTCGAACGTCAGTTCAATCTCGTATCAACTCCCTAAGCCTGGGTACCCCAGCTAGTTGATTAATAAACAGTAAAGTTAGTAAGTATTTTTAATTTGCTCTGAAATTCTAAACCCTTTTGCTTTTCTACCAAGGAGCGCTACCACTAAATTACTTCATTTCATTCGTATTACACAAATAAACTAATTTATTTTATCAACGTCAACACTGTCGGCACGTTTGTTTTACTATTGGATAAGATAGCGGATAATAAATTCATCAATGTCTGAGAAGTTTGCTTGACGAGATTCAATCGGCAACATTAAGTCAGCAATAACAACATAATATTGTGAACAGAGAGGCGAGGGTTAACGAAGGAATTCCACAGTGAGAGGAAACGATAAGTCGGAGGAAACATCCAATTTGATGTTTGATTGACAATTGACAAGAGAATTTATTACTTAAACGATTGAGAAAACCGCAATTTATTTTCAGTAAGATGCAGTAAGGCGACTAAAATATTTATGAGCTTTAATAAAAATTTCAAGTCAAGGTATTTAAAATTTGAAATGCACAGTCGATTTACAGTTCAAAAACTTAAATTTAGCAATTTTCGGAAAGTCGAAAAAAAATTTGCCGGTCTTTTTTTAACCCCTCATGTTAATTTGTTAGTTTTCGGAACAACTCATATAGGAATCATAGAAATCGTTGTGGCTTCCTTACCATCATGGTTAGACAGATTATCTGAACGCTGTTAGAAAGAGAACATCACGCTTTATAGTCAAATCTTTAGATTTTTTTTAACTTTCTATATTGACTATTATGTTAACCACAAAATAATTAGAATGCACACCGTGATGAAACCAAAGTTAAAACCGCAATTTGAAAAAAAAAATTTGGAAATATTTTTGTAATAATTTTTACACGAGTATAACTTTGCCTAGTAAAATAAATCTGTTCATTTTTTTTGTTATCAGTAATTTTAGTTAAAAAAATAAAGTTAGCAATTTTCAAATTCAAAAGTGATTTTACTACATCACATTTGAAAAACAGTTTTTAGTTTTCGGATGCATTCAGAAATAATCCATGAATTTGAATGTTATTGCAAAGCTCAAATGTTTTGATCTGCCGACAAAATGGGCCCGAGGCAACACATAAGCCATCTTCTGTAGTGATATTACTAAGAATTAGCGCAAACCCGCGAAAAATCACGACATAGTTTGAACTCTTGAAATTCCAATATTGTAAATTTCGATTAATTTTCTGTTAAAAATATTATTTAATATGTAGGTACCGAATTTATCGCTTGTCTGAATTGTTCACACAATCGATTACAATTTTTAAAATCAGATTTAAATTCAAAGCAAATTTGAGTTAATTGAACCAGATTATAAATTTCACGCAGGAATAACGGACATAGCAGATAAACGAAATTAGTATCTTTGATGATGATAACATCGCACATTTTATCATAAAGAAAATTAGAGCACTGTTGAGTGACGACAATAGTATGTAATGTATTGTGGCTACGTAGTAAGTAGTAACGCATGGGTGCATTTTTGTTTAATCAGCTTGATGTCATTATACAAAGTTACTTTACTATCAAACCTGTTGCCATAAACGCCAGACTGTTCAACATTGGGCAAGACTGCGGAAAAGAATTGTTTTAACGATAATTATTGCAAAACGGTGTTCTCGGAAGGAAGACTGTTAAGAGGGCATTACCAGAGAAAGCCTGAAATACGTCATTTTCAAAAAAGTTTTTAGACGTATTGACTCTTTTCCACAAAAAATTATAAATGGATTTCGAAACATTGTTCTTTTATCTAGCATTCGTATGTAATAATTTTTTAGAATTTTTTTTAATTTTTAGTATAATAAGGTTATTCCATAGGTCGTTGGCAGATTTGTTAAATTTTCAAAAAAGTTTTTGTATTATACCACACCCATTTCAAATAATGTAATCATGCAGTAAAATAAATCAATACATTATCTAGCAAAGTTATGTATTAGAATTTTAATTTTAGTTTCAATAAAATCATTAAAAATTATGTACGTACATGTGTTTCTTGACGATAATTGGTCCATTTGTGTATTTATTTGCGCACTTACAAACTAATATATTTCAGATTTTTTTAACATTCTTATTAAATTTAGACATTATTGAAAAATGATAAATACTTATAATCAAAAAATAACTACAAAAAGTACACTATTTTAATAATTTTATCATCACGCCTTTCAGCATTTTTGGATGAAGGTATAAATTAAAGCTAATTTGGATTGAAATAAATTCGATATTGAGTTATAATTTAAAAAAGCTGGTACGGAGAATAATTAATCTTTCTCATTGTAACCGTCCTGCACGATCGGAAGAACAACTTTCGACGAAATGTGGATTTTCGTCCGCTGGCTGGTTAAACGCTCTTAACAAATGTCACAACAATGATTTTCAAAATAGTCTTAAAATGGTTTCATACGTTACTTTTCGTGGTGGGTAGAAAAACTGCGTTCAACCGTAGCACACAGATTCGATAACAAATTTTTAATTTTAATTTTCAACCAGTCTCTGGGATGTATTGTGGGGCAGAAGAGAGTGGGAGGAAAAGAAAACTGAGATTAGGAAGGTTAGCAAATGTCTGACATCTCCGATGTTTGCCGTGACGCGAACCGCCACCTTAAGCCTCCGCTACCCGAATTTCAACCGATTTCTTATATATCCCCCTTAAACATTTGAATTTTTTAAGCTCTTAAAAAATATATGTTATTTTTTAAGATAATATCTATACATTCCCCGGGCCGAAACGCAAATTATATGAAATTCCCTCGATAGAACAAAATCGCAAATTATGCTCCGAAAATTGTTATTTTGATATCCATTTCAATTATTTTACAAGTTATATGTAAAATATATGAAAAATTTCTGTGTTTCATTAAACGCTGTTTTAGAAAGCCCAATAGATTTTTGCTTTATTTTAAACGAGTCGTGTTTTATTAAACATTTTCACAATTTTCGCTTCAATTTTGCCGTTTTAAATACAATGGATTAGCGCTCTTACATATCTCTCGTAATTATTCGTATTCGTAATTACATATCTCTCCATCTTCTTCTTTTTGAGCGGAGATACGGCGCCTTAACAATCTGATTTGAAAATTTTCCACCTGAAAACAACCAACTTTTTTTTTGCGACAGAGACACTCTTTGTTTTCAGGTGGAAAAAAATAATAATAAGCAGTAATTGTTGAATGAAACACTAGTATATATTGAATCATTTGGCAGGTATAAAATAAGCCGCCATAGCTCAATTGGGAGAGCAGCTGACCGGCAATCAGAAGGGCACGGGTTCAAGTCCGGTTGGCGTCATGTATTTTTTCTCGGAAGATTTTTTCAATGTGGATGAGTGTTTCAGGCTGATAATTATTGCTTATAATAATTGTTACCCTTTGTGCTATACATAACAATCTTGTCTTAAACGTTAGTTTAACAATTAAAAATAATAATTAGTGTAGATTTAAATTATTTAGCGGTTATCTTTTAGATTTTAATATAAATTTGAAAATTAACGACGTTATTTTCTCTTTCTATCATCGTAATTATGTTTCTAACCATGATAGTAAGGGACACACAACGGTTTCTGCGTGACCTATACGAGTTTTTCCAAAAACCGAACAATTTAGCCTGAGGGGTTAAACGAAGCAAAATGACATATGGTTGAGATAGCGGAAAACAAGACAGAACTAAGACCGTTTGTTCTGTGAACCTTGACCCACTGAACCGAGAGAGCTTCAAATTAAATTGATGCGATCAAGGCTACAATTCTGTAAATTCACGGAGCCGATATTCTAAAGTACTATTCGAATTGATTTGAACATTGAGTCTTTGAATTTGCTTGTAATTAAATACCCTTGATTGTCATGACGAGACGAACCTACCTAATATCAAGGATTCATTAGTTATATTTTAATTATGAGATTCCACAATGTTATCATTTAATTAAATTCAGGAAAATTGATTATAGAAAACAAGGGAAAATTTCGTAGAATTTAAAAATCATTCAAAAATAGACATGATTTGATATTTCTATTTTTGATACTCACAATTCGCGGTAGGAATCCAATATAATCAATATGTATTATAAAATAAAGTGTACAATGTGCGTGCCGCTAAAACTCAGAAACAAGTCCCGGTACGCGATCAAGGGAGTTTTATGGTGTGGTAATATCTATCCCCCATCCATGAAGAAGGTTCCCGTTTTTACCTGAAGGGCGTAAGTTTGAAGATATAAGGGGGCATACATTAATTACGTCCAGAACATTCGGGTGTATTCGAGAGCATTCCACAACATTCCGGAATATTCTGGAATGCTGTCAAATGTTTGGGAATAGTCTGGAACGTTCTGGAACATCCTGGAACATCCCAGAACACTCTCGAATGTTGTGGATTGTTCTTGGACCACAAAACTACCCCTAAAAGTTAAAATTTCGAAAAAAGTTATTTTTTATTATTTTTATAATATCATGTAGAATCACCTCCCGAAGTTAATGCACTTTACCCCCGGGCAACCTGTATAATAAAACTAATATAAAACTTTTTCCTATAAAATTATTTGTTTTTAAGAAGAAATTGTTTAGAAGCCATAGCTTTTTTTTTTTTTTTACAGTTAATACCGCACAAGAATCTCAACTGCTCCCGACTGGAGCCAGTGAGACTATAGCATCCCCAATTGGGGTATGTTGTGAGGCTGAAGGTAGTGGGGAGGGGAAGGAGGTGGGGAAGAGGAAGGTCGGGAAGTACCTGGCTATTCAGATCTGGTCGCCAAACACGGCTAAAGCCATTTTCAAGCAACGTTTCAATTCTGAATGGTGGTCTTACACCAGGGCGATACTGATAGTATCTTCCACTCTGGAACATGCCGCAAATATACTATATATTATTTTAAATGAATTAATTGTGAAATAACACAAATTAATCAAATAAAATTTATATGCGCATGCCGGGTTCGAACCCGCGATCTCCGGATTGTGAGTCAAGAGTCTTACCCACTGGACTACGGAGGTCGCCAATTTTTTTTTTCACAACATTTTAGTTACTAATAAGCTTTGGTATATTGTGCCAATCATTCTACCTTTTTTTCATACTATTCTTTTTTCACATTTACGAGAATGTAGGTTTTTAAACAATAAAAATGGTAAAAACTAAGTATTTTAATAATTTTGCGGAATACGATTTGTCAAGGTGTAGGTATTCACACGGAGACCGGTCAAAATAGCGGCCACAACCTCAAGGCCACATCAAACGCCGGCAACATTAATTTAATGTGGGAAAAAGAGATATAACAAGAAAACACGGAACGGACAGAGAGATATTCGCATAGAAATTGGCCAAATTATTCCAAGCCGAATGGACAAACCTACGACGTGAAAACTTTGTGTGTAACGACCATTGATAGAGAAGACCCAAGATTTGGGTTTGAGAATCCAAAGAAATCACCCATGCTAACGCGTGCAATCTTTTAAAAATTAATTTATTAAGTTAAAAGAAATATAATATTTCAATTTCTTAACTTAAGTACTAAGTAGTAAGATTTTTAATTTTGCTCTAAGTAAACAGTTTGTTTTATAGATATTGATACTCTTCTCCGTTTTTGGGCTGTCTGGAAGGAGATTATAGTGGCCAACGCTTCTCTTGCCACTTTCAGTCTTAACAGTATTTTTTTACCATTTATTATGTTATGTAGTATAAGGTTCGTGTAATTGTGACGTTTTGATAAATGTTGTGTTTGTTTGTATAAGTCCATTTTGTATTTTGTAGATTAAAAGATTCTCACATTGCGGCCACATTCTCACAATCTGTTGTAAAATTGCACCGAGAGTACGTTTTCCTCCTAAAAATATATACCCATAGGTACTTAACTTTCAACAAAAATACAACAAACAGAATTAAGCATAAACAATTTTTCGTTATTTGTTTTCGGGGTGTTATGCCTTGTTGCGCTACCTCCTTCTTTAGCCAACGTTTCGGCCATCGTTGCAGTGTCCGTCATCAGGGCAGATCCGGTAACAAATAACGAAAATGATTTTGGCCGTGAAAGTCTTAAAACGTATAAACAATTTTATTCGAAAACATTTTTTTTTGTAAATACATATATTTTTATTTTTAACAAAGGTAAAACCTTCAAAAGTTAAAGTTTGTTTTACTATAATACATCTGTTTTTAAATGCCTTTTTTAAACACGAAAAAATAATTTGCCTGAGGATTGAATCTTCCTAGCCAAGTTCATTAATTAAATATTACAATTTGACGTGTTTCTCGAACCTTTAAACACCCGTACGCCACGTATTATATCATTGAATTTGAGGATAATACTAACTTTGTAACTATCTTAACAAATCCAAACGAAAAATGAAACAGAACAAGACACAGAAAAATCAAAAATTAACGGTAACAATTTTATTATTTCCGTCTTGTTTTATTTCACATTTATTAGTAATATCTTCTCCTTCAACATAAACACTTGAATTGCCCGGTAAGAGTTCTCCTTGTGTTCACGAAGTGTTCACAAAACATACATTTATGGTCCTGTTACTAAGAGCTCTGTTGTAACACACATTGTCTTTTCGTTACATGTGTCGTTTACGAAAAACAGAAAAGGCTTATAGGATCAGCTAAATGTCCATTGCGACAAAAATACACATTTATAGATTTGCATTCACAAGCTTACCTCACACTCACACAAAAATGTACATTATCGTCATATGTGTACACGGTACTATATGTGGCTTCGGTCAGGCTCCCCACGACGAAATAGAACAAAGTTAAAAATTCGCGATTGCATAGAGTTAAAACAACTCGATTTATATTATCATAACCTTATTGAAATGGTTTAATAGTTATCTTAGTAAAAGAAAGCTTTGTGTTAAAATAAATTCTGTAGAATCTTATATATTCGAAGCCACAAGTGGGGTTCCCCAAGGATCTCACCTTGGACGAATTCTTTTTTTATTATTTATAAATGACATTATTAGTATATTTAAAGATGTACAAGTTTTGCTCTTCGCTGATGATTTAAAAATATATAAAATGATACGTAATATAGAGGATTGCCATATTTTACAATCTAATTTAGATAAATTGTTTCATTGGTGTGTGATCAACTCGCTATTTCTTAATATTCAAAAGCGCCAAGTTATTCGTTTTCATAAAATCCAAAGTCATACAACTTATGAGTACTCTTTAAATAATGTAATATTGACACCAGTCGCTCAGATCAGGGACTTAGGTGTTATATTTGATGAAAAGTTAACATTTAGTATTCACGTAAATGAAATAACAAATAGAGCTATAAAATGCTTGGTTTTATATGCAGAACAGCAAGTGATTTTAAGTCACTAGAGTGTTTGAAAATATTATACACTCCTTTAGTAAGAAGCCAGGTAGAGTATAATTCGCCCATTTGGTCCCCATTGTATAAAATACATTCCGACAATATAGAAAGCGTACAGCACAAATTCCTGAGATTTATTAACTTTAAGCTGAATATTCCAATTAAAAATATTAACTATGTCCTTTTGATGAAACAACTCAACTTAATTACGCTGTCCGATAGGCGAATCATCTCTGATCTTGTACTATTAAATAAAATCAATAATTGCATTGACAATCCTGAAATTCTCGCCAAAATAAAATTTTACGTACCGACCAGAAATACGAGGCAAAGTGCTACCTTCTTCTGTGACAATTTTAAAACAAACTATGAAGCTCATACACTTATAAATAGATTACATTATTTTGGCAATACATTTGGGAATATTGTAGACATGTTTGCAGATTCCATATTAGTTATAAAACGAAATCTTTATAATTATTTTAATGAAATGTATGATTTTAATTTTAATTAATTTTATTTTTCATTATTATTTTAATCATTGTATATTGTGTACTATATACCTGCCTAACTGTTATTATCTATCTTTGTAAAAGCCCACTAGGGCGTAAATAAATAAATAAATAAACCTCTACGGCAATTGTACGATGTGGGCTCATCTTGGGTGTTTTATTTCAATGACCTCGACGTTAAAGTATTTCCACTCTGATGTAATGCTTCTGACAGGCGTCCAATTAAGGAACTATATTTCGCAGTGACATTAATTTTAATGGTATTTTTCTTCGGGTGTTTCTATTTTTATATTTCATACAACACATCCGACACCACGGGCAACCCTAGTGATGTGAAGTTGGCAGTACGTCGAGGCGGCACTCACGAAACACAACCAAAATTACCAAGATCCTAGGATTACCGCTATTAAATAAAATGACCCCAAATTCATTTAAATGGATTAGTAAAAAAATGCTTATTTGGATTGTGTGGTACATAGGATTATACGATTATACATGTAGTTTCAAAATACTTCAACAGATGTCGTTAGGATAGATGGCTGTATGATGTTTTCGGGTGTATCAACAGATGTCAGTTAAGTAGTATCTTAGAAGAGGGTCGTCTATCGTCTAAACCGAAACGGGTGGTCCGTTTGATAGATTCCCCTTTTTCCTTGACTGCAATCTTTAGGACACAATAATCGTCAGGTAGGTATGCTGTCCTAGTTCTAGCGGTATTACAATGGAAGATGCTCCGAGGAACTAGGGTCATTGATCCCTTCGGCACCGGTGCATAGTCGGGAAACAAGCCAAACGCGCGCCCAACAACAAGCCAAACAAACATGGTTGGCATTGTCTACGATTCGTTCTTGAGTTCAACAGCTCGGCTGTGGAATGATTTGCCGGACTCTGTGTTTCCCCCCTCATACAATATGGGTCTTTTCAAGACCCGAGTTCACTCCTTCCTCTCCTGAACACAGGATCTTCAAAGATGACATAGGCCCTGAGGGAAATTATTTTCCTGAGGGCCTCCTGTGTGGAGTTAATGTAAAAAAATCTGATTAACCCGGTTGTGACATAAACAGCTGACGTGTTTGCATTAGTATAGATAAAGTGATTTACACAGAGTTATGTATTGCATTTCATTTAAACAATTAATTTACGATAATTCGTTATGACTGTATACATTTTCAAAGCGTAGTCTCTTAAATCGACAGAGAACCCGTAAAAACCATTGTTTGTAAAGTTGATTGGGGTATGTCCTTTTATTTATTTTAAGAAAACCTGTCTCAAGGGATGAGTCCACCTGATTCAAGTTAGTTCTGACGCATCCCGTCTGGAGTCTAGACTGATTCAAAAGTGGGAAGGGAAAACGTAAAATGGAAAGGTTTTTCACATAACATAACATAAAGGAATCTGAAACGTTGAAGCAAAAAAGCTGAATCTAAACGGGAGAAAGTGTTCGGAGTCTTTGAAAGTCTAATTTTCAAGAAATTGTTGATACTTCACGGAAATAAACTTCAAATGGCAACAAGTTCCAGTGGTACTCTCAGTATCGCCCTAGTTGAAGACCACCATTCAGAATTAGTTTTTTTTTTTTTTTACGTTAACTCCACGCAGGAGGCCCTGAGGAAAATAATTTCCCTCGGGGCCTATGTCATCTGGGATGCTGTGTGGAGGGTCTTTTTGAGGAGAGGAAGGAATGAACATTGGTCTTGAAGAGACCCATGTTGTAGGAAGGAGGAAACACAGAGGCCGGCAAATCATTCCACAGCCGAGCTGTTGAACACAAGAACGAGTCGAAGAAACGACCCGTTCTCATGTGGCAAATGTCAACCGTGTACAAATGTTGGGCACGCGTTTGGCGTGTTTCCCGACTATGCACCGGTGCCGAAGGGATCAATGATGCTAGTTCCTCGGAGCATCTTCCATTGTAATACTGGTAGAACAAGGATAGCATTCCCACCCGACGCCTGTGCTCTAAAGATTGCAATCCGTCTGTTAAGATGGGAGAATCTATCAAACGGACCGCCCGTTTCTGCACAGAGTCGAGGGTATTTTTCAGGTATTTTGGAGCTCCAGACCAGAGGTGGCTTAACTTAACATTATGTGATTTTTTGTATAATAATATTCATTACTCAAAAAACATTATTATATGGTAGTTGACGCGATCGCCTCCCGTCACTTCAACGGGTCAGAAAAGGAGCGGAATGTCTTAGTCCTAGATGACTACCTGTGGTTCCCAATGAATTGAATGCCACCTTGTGACCGGAGTGACCAAAGCAGAGTATATCACAATAACGTACTTACACGAACTTATATCACGCATTATGTAGATTCAACAATCAAGTTTAAGGAACTAGGTCACTGTGAAAAAAAATGTAATTTATTCTATTTAATTTTTTCTATGTTGAATTATCCTCCAGCAAAACTTTGGACGGGTTTTTCTCAAAACTCCTTTATTCAACCAGGTTGACAGCATATTAAAAAAAAAACTACATCCGATTTGCACGCACCAAGTCTTAAACTCTATGACAATCCTGGCACTATGCACCACGTAGGGATTTTTTTATAAAGGGCCCCCTTTTCTTTTTTATTTTTTTGAACGGTGAAAATTTTTCATAAAAACCGGAAATTGAATTCGTTGGTCCGCCACTTTTTTTTTTCTTTTCAGATATCAAAATTCCCCTACGTAGTGCCATAAACCTTTATGTCTAGTTTTTAGACATATATATGTCTATGTTATATTTGTTTTTATGAACCGTATGGCTTTATCGCTGTCAACCACCGAGCAGCAATGTGTGTCGGAGTGTCCTGTTGAAAGCGGCGCCGGCGTACACCGCAAACCATACATTAGATTCGTGTACAATATTTTTTTTTAAATTTTCTTTATTCATTTTGTTTGTTACAGGTTTGTTTTACATGGTTTTTCGACTACCAAGCTAGGCAAATGCCCGTATTATGGTAGTCGAGATTCATAAGATGTTACATTAAGTATAGAACATTAAGTATAATCATCCATATATGTAGATGAAAGTACAAACATATAGCATACATATTTAGGATAATATTCATACTAGTATTAGGTACATGATCACATACAGGGAAGAAGTTAAACTAGGTGAATCTTGGATAAATAAAAAATAAAATAAAATAGAATAACAAATAAAAATAAAAGTAACAAATAATAATATTTTAAGGATAATAGAAATAAAAATAAGAA
The DNA here is from genome assembly GCA_929108145.2 of Limnephilus rhombicus. Classification (NCBI taxonomy): domain Eukaryota; kingdom Metazoa; phylum Arthropoda; class Insecta; order Trichoptera; family Limnephilidae; genus Limnephilus; species Limnephilus rhombicus. The sequence continues at coordinate 50,538,359 of OV815274.1, forward strand.
TACATATATAAATCATCTATACAGACGAACAATGATAGTCTTAGACCCCAAAAAACAAAAGCAGGTATTCCTAGGCAGCGTATGAAATGGACGAACAATGTCAAAAAATATGAAAAAAAGCATCAGCGTAATATAAAGTGTTGGTTGAAAATTAATTTAGAGGTAAGATTTTTTACTTGAGAAATATGAAAAAATAAGAACAGTTTTTAAGATGTAGGGCATTGTTTATAATATTTCCTTCCCTGAGTAAATAACCAGTTCCGTATATTAAAGGCATAAAGATCATCAGTTTTCGACGTCTTAATATCAATAATCAGTAAGTTGAACTTTTAGGCGCGATGTAAGAGAACTGTCGTTGGGCGAAAGCTGTTTTTGTTGGAGGAATTTTGCATTTTTGGTGTGATGAATAGCGGGTGTAAATATTTTGTTGAGTTTTGAGTGTTAAATCATTTTTCCTAATGTGTATGAGAATTGTCTTAACGTATAATTGTCTAATGTCTAGGATTGCGATTTTTTTTTAAAAGTGGCTCTGATGGGTGAGATGGGTGACATTTTAATATAATCCTTAGTAGCAGCTTTTGAATTAAGAACATGGGATATATAATTGAAGCTGCACAGCCTCCCCATGCCACGATACCGTATGTGGCTATTGATTGGAAAAGTGGAAAATATATGTATACGGTCTTCTCTATATGTACACATTGACTATGAGTTTTAATAAAAAAACATCAATCATCGTTTCCTTGAAAATAATTACGACAAATATACCCTTTTACCGTCCACGCACAGTGGGGCTGCCCCCTTAATTCTTAACTCTGCCATTGGCGAAGAACAAAACAGAGACACCAGGCCAGGAACCAATGATTAACTAAAATTGGCATCGGGAAAGTTAGATTTTGAAATGAGAATCTTTTATTAACCAGCCTATTCAGTTTGAAACTATTGGAAAAAAATGAAGAAGACAGTCCAAATTCGAGGTTTTTTGTTTCCAGCGAGAAAAAAGAAAGGGATTGTCATTGTATGGTGGATGTATGAAATATTAATTTATTAACAGAACATCTTTTAATTCGTAATATTCAAACCAAACAGTACATTTATTAAGTTTCATGTTTATTTTAGTTATGACTGTTCTGAGTTATGACAAATTAAAACGATTGTTATTGTCGGCATATCGGAGAAAACGAAAGGTGATCGTTAGCGCTTTGTCAAAGGGAAGCCATCATCATTCACGACCTATTTCACCAATCTAACTAAGCGACCGCAATGCTTAAAATAAATTATGTAAAGATGAACTGTAAACAAGAACAATGTACTCAGAAAATTAAAAAAAAAAGGTTAACTAAACATTGACATTTTTTTTGTGAGTGTAGTAGTAACCATTAAAAATGCTGAAATTGAAAATTAGAAACCTTTTACTTTCACTGGTCATCTCGTTTTCAATATACATATTATATTTTAGAACACACCTCCCCAGCCATGAGCACTTCTCTCCCGGTGAGACCGGTACACCAGGGGGGCACTGATTTCTTAGGACTTAGAACACGTGCTCTGAGGATGTGAAGGAGGTTGAAGTTTAATCGATTGGTATACATGGCAACCTAATAAGCCAATATTGGAATATAGAATGGGCAGGAATAAACGAATCCATTGAGCGTTGTTTTTTATCTTCTTTGCGAATTCCTTCTTCTTGTCTATTCTTGACTCTTCTTGGCTCTCCTTGGTTCTTTTTGCATCTTCACTTTTCATACACATTCTTATTACCTTTTTACCACTCTTTCTTGTCTCTTCTAGTCTCTTCTTGGCTCTTCTTGCCTCCTCTTGTATATTTTCGCCCCTTTTTGGCTCGTCGTGCCTTTTGTTGGCACATCTTAAATCCATTTTATATTTTAGAACATAAAATAAAGAAACTCTAATTAACAACTTGGGAAGAATTTTTTGTAATTCTTTGGTTGCGACATGTTTGACAATTGTCTGGTTACGTGAGAAAACGACAAATAACGCTACGTAAAATAATGGATTTTACGACTGTTATCCGAATTCAATTTATGGCTTTGGAAATACGACGAGAGAGTTCTACCAATTAACTATTAGCTGCGTACATAATGCAATAGTTGGTTTGGTCCAGGATTAAGCATTGTTAAAAGAAGATTAATAGCCCAAAAAATATGGGAAGAATTATCTACGGAAACTTATATAAATGTGAACAAACCCATGATTTATTGAAAGGAAGTCATTATTTTCATCCAAGAACCATTAAATTGAGCTTTCTGTGAAGACAAATCTCTCGTATTTTAAATGATTACCGCAAAACCTACGTATTTACTTAGTTTGATTAACGACTAACCTAAGAAATCGTATAACCTTGAATATTATAATCTCATTCCACAGAAAACGATTAAAAAAATACAAAATGAGATCGAATTTTTAATTAAAATTTTATAATCGTAAAATTCACAACCTTTAGTATTTTCCGAATCAACAAAGAAAATAAATAAAATTATCAATATCAAAAAATCAAATAATTTTATTAATCGGGAAAATCCTATTTAGTAGTAATATTTTATTTAATAATCTGAGACGAACTGTCAAAAAATATAATATTAATGATTTCGAACATACCTTAATATATAACATCCTGTATCTTGTATTATTATGTAGTTGGATGATGGATGATGATCAAACCAAAAGTGTGCATATTCTTAGTGTGCCTATATATCCACAAATATAGGTAATATGCATAAAAATTCCTTGGCAAACGGAGTCCAGGAACGATAGATTTCAGCGCAAAAGCGGTTTTTATTTATTTTGTGAATAATTTTATAAGAAAGAAACAAGGGAAACTGTCACAGATAATCTTAGCCATAATACTGTGTTTTTTAAAGTTGTCTCAGTCACGCGTTCACACATTTCTAATGACAAAATATATTTTTTAGTAATTTACGCTTCTACTTTTCATCAAGTAATTAAAACATATATTTTAATTATACTGAAACTTGACGATAGGAAATGCTTCAATTTATCCAAAACAATTTTTTTGGTATTCACAACATAAACCGATCGCAGTAAATATTAATCTAAAATAATAATTTCACTTTAAGCTACCCCTTATAAACCAATCATATTCCGCAATTAACTCTAGATCTAATAAATAATTAATATTTTATCTTATCCCAACACTAAGTTATACTTGTACATGCGCAATCCGTGGCGTAGTTTTCCAATTAGACTTAACGTAGTTGAACACTACAGTTAATGTATTATTCTCGAGTGCTTCGGGATAAGAAATCGGACGAGCAAATTATATGACAAATTCCAATTATCCGATATATTATTTTTCGAAGGCGAACAAACACATGGGTCACTATGAGCAGGGTTGCCAGGTGTTCGGTATTCTACCGAACCGTTCTGTATTCTAACGAACCGTTCGGTATTTTAGCACCGTGTTCGGTGTTCGGTATGACAAAAATACTGAAGTATGGGCGGTTTGGTATTTTTTTCTGATTAATTTTTCTCCCTAATAAGCGATTCAATTATCAGATTTGACGCAATCGGCAATCGATGTTGCGTAGCATCCTTACATGGTTTGTGCGATGTTGCCGCTTCGTGCACGCGCTCACTGTTTTCAAGCCATTTTCCAGCGGATTAGTGTTACACATAGATGATTCCGTACTTGCGTAAATTGATTATTCGAAATAATTTGACTGCTTACATTGTTTCAAAGTCCAACAACCCCCCCCCCCCCCCCTGAAATGTAGGGAAATTTCACCTCGAAAATTTTTTTGCTAACTGTTCGGTATATCTTTGGAAAAGACCTGTCAACCCTGGTCGAGACATGTTTTTTTATAGTATTACAATAGAAACAGAAACACCTGCGTATGAATCTACGAATCATTTAGAATTTAGAACGAGGAACGATAAAATACGTTTACACCAAGTCGTCATATGTGTTGCGTATTAAATTTAAAATCTGCTAGCATTTTTATAGGTTTGATTTTTATTGACGTTTTGATAATAACAATTTATTTTTTATCAACTGGCTTTTCGAGTTGGTACTGTGTGTTTTATTAGAGAAAATTAGTCATAGGAATTCCTCATAGAAAATATCTCCCGAGATAAAAGTTTTCCTTTTTAAAATACCTACGGTAAATCACATTCCCTTGTCAAGAGCATTTAGGAAGGTACAAACATAATACAGCATTTTGTTTTATAAACTTTTCCCGTAGACATTTCCGCTGTGCGAAATTTTGCGAATATCATTTAAGACTAAACCTACATTTTGTATAGGGTCACACCAAAAACAAGCCTTTAAGTTTATTAGTTTTATAGAGATAAATGATGCCTATCGCGAAACTTTTGTAATTCTCCTTGAAGTTTCGTTGAAAATATACACGAAATTTATTTATGCCGTTTGGCATATAAATCTCACGTTATTACTCCAGGAAGTTAATATCCCACTAGGCCACACTAATTTCCTAAGACGGTACATTTATCAGTAAAATGTGGAAAAAATATCTTTTAAAATGTATTTAATAATTGTTGATCTGCTAATCGGCAGGTGTGCAATATACAGGAGAATGCTTAAACCAACCAATACAACGTTTGGACGAATATGTCCAAGTTTAGCATTTAATGTTGAAAACCATCATCAATATACAACACGGCACTACGATTTGTCCTTGAAAGATCGGCAAATCAGCCGACATCTCGTTCGGGAATAAAGGATCAATTATTATTCTCTCCAAGAGGAGATTCGATTCACAAACACACAAGTTTTACAGCATAAATATATTCCTCGGTCATTTATACCCATCAACGACGTGTCTAACGTTTTTTTAACGAGAACAAAAAAAACGAATTGAAGGCTAGAGTTAAGTCCGCCGTAGTAAAACCCGTCAAGGCCGCCTTGCAGTATGGGCCCGTAGCCGGAGCCCGGACACAAACATATTAGGGACTTAGATTGGGTCGTAAACAAAAAGCTCATTCATTAACCGCAGATCCAGACATGCCGGCAGCGATCTGTTATAAACTTACTAAATAATGCTAGACCGGCTCGCGACTCTGACATGACGTAATGATCTAGTATCCCACATTGCAGATGTGGGTATTTTTACAACGTTTAAACGCGATTCAAATAAAATAGCTCCGATTGATTAATCAAACCACTCGACAGGTTAGTCAACAGGATTACGAAGCATCAAAATGATTGAGGGCTTTCCATTAATCATTAGATTAGTTATTGGGAAATCGTCGAAGCTGGGAATGCGTCGCCAAAGTATTGGCATGACACTTTCGGTTCAGTGTCCACTGTCCAGTCCGCGTCGTGATTACCGCACGTAAGTTCCGCGTGGAGCCCACATTCAACCGGTTCAACATCTAATGGACCATTCTAGATTCTACAATGGTGCGGGTCGCCATATAGTAGGAAAGGCCTTGGCATTCCGCAGGCAGATCAATCACTCGCCACAATAAATTAATGTTCCCGAGAAACACCCGCAGACGGTGGATAAATAATAAACAGGCCGATGCCGGTGGTTTACAGTTTGCAGAAACGGCCGCACCGCGGCGCACGTGTTGTTGAAAAGGCGGGGGAAATGACAGCCATTATGGAAATGGACGCCACGGCAAGGGAGATTTCCGACCAAGAATCATAATACACAGACCACACAACACACGCTTCAAAACATGATGCCTGCAAGAATCAATAACACTTTTGTGGACTACGTTTGACACTGCAGTTGAAATCAAGTATAAAAATATATCGTGGGGTAATTACTACACCTAAGTAATGGTAATGTTAATCAATCTGAAAAATCGGTTGTTGTATAATTTATAGTTATAGTATAGTTAAATCGTAGATTTGTGTGTTGGGAATCGTAAAACTTATATTTTGGAAGTAAGAAAATGGCAAATCATTTTTTTTATGTATTTATTTACAAAATGGAGCGACTTACGTAGTTGTTACAAACAAAAGTAGTTGTTGCAACGAAAGCAATTCCACAAATTTTAGTGCTACAACTAGCTAACTCTAGTTGCCTAATTGACACATGGAAAAACACTTGTAGTAGCCAGAGTTACCTAATAGAATTAAACGATACCCTTTCTTGATACCCACAAAAATCACATTCAAATAACTCGATGATTCATGTACACTTAGCGTTACGAATTTTCTGTTCGTCGCATTCGTAGACGAGGAAATAAAGTTGCGCTTTTAGTGTGTGACTCAAAACGCTGATTTTTGAGTTAGTTGCAGTAATTACCCCACGATATAATAATGCTAATTTGCTAAATGCTGACAAAGCCACGATCATAATTGTTTCAGTTTCTAATGCCGATTAATTACCGCGTCAACACGTCATATTTTGATGTCGGAATGAGAAAGAACCCAAATATCACTCTCCTCACTCATTGTGATTAATACAGCACGTTGAATATTCTCCCCGACTCGGAATATATTTAGCATCTTAACCTGACAAATAATGTGGAATATTTCAGAGGTTGCCACTCGCTACTACAACCGAAGTAAGAAGTTTGCAGAAGGAGGGCTAACGAGAAAGATCTATTACCCAAGTTGACATAGTCAAAACGCTGTTGGCATACGCCTAATACCCAGTGCTTAGAGTTAAACAAACGTGATAGCCGCTGATGCAAAAGGAGTTATTAAAACAACCAACAACAATGAATAATAATTACGCAACATAAATACCAAGACATTTTCAAGATTCAGGAGTCGTGCCAAGATAAATAGTTAAAACGAAAATCAAATTAGTCTTTTGCAATCACACCACGAACTTTTCATGTGTGAAAAGTAGAAGTAAGGTGGGCTGACGTCTTTAGGAATCCGCGGCTAAGGTACCTACAAAATATGCTTACTTTAAATATTTTAATTTTTTATATTATTTCATAGAATAAAGGAGAACACAAAAAATGCGACGTGGGCGTGTTCACGATCCAAATCAAATGACTGATAAATTCTTCGGTTAAATTTCTTACAGAAATCAATTATTACTTATTTGGTACACAATAATTTATATTTTACAATAAAATTTGATAACATTGGCCTCACTAAATGGCTTACCCGTGCTGAGACCCCCATTTTACATTACAAAATTCAATAAGATGAAGTAATAAATTTTAATAAAATACATAAAGGCGGCAATGCAAAAAAAAAATCAGCATATATTATTCGGTACGATCGTGTATAACAAATAATGTGTGTTTTATAATGGTATTCTGTAAATGTTTTATCCTTTTAAGTTATTAAGTTTTGTAATATTGCCTTTTTTGTTCCTTAATCCGTCTTATAAATTTGTATCTAATTTTTATTTTGTTTTTAATTTTTTTTAAATGTTGATGATTGTTTTTAAAATATTGTGGAATGCTTGGTAGTTATGGTGTCTTTGTCCAAATTCACCGTCGAAGTTTTTAAAATAATAATATTTTTTATGTTTTTTCGTACGCTTGACTAACTTGTGTAGCTTGTTTAATTTCGCCATCAATATACAATTTACATTTCTTAACGGTCGCGGGTCGATCCCGAAGTTGTGCTTTTCACTTGCACTTCCATTGAAAATTTCTTACCTCAGACCCGGCGTTATTATGAAATATTCTATAAATTTAATACACGTAATTATTCATTTATTTATTTCAGCTTCACAAATCTTACATTTGTTTTCTTCTATTTTTAACGGGTCTAGTTTTGTAATATTTGTATTCCTGTACATGGAACTTTCACTGGGGTACATTACAAGTAGATATTTATAACGTTTGATAGTACAGTAAGTAACTAAAAAAAAAATAAGAATACAAGAAAAACGAAAACTTAAAACTAATAGTGGTTGACATAAAAGCATAATACTTTATTTATTTATTTATAAGTACATGTTACATACATAATAAATTTACTTCAGGAGATACATTAGGTCACCATACTAGGCAGCTGCCTGTATCATGGTGACCAACGGAGGATAGTTGTTTGAATTGGAGTCTAGTACTCGTAAGTGTAAACATTTCTAAGTATATCTAAGTAAAATTATTTAAAAAAAAATTTATAAATTAATATCATTCATTTCTTATGAAATTTTTTTATTTAATTAATACTTAATACTTTGCTATTTAATACTTTATAATCCACATATTCATTGATCTACATAATTTAGCATAACGGGAAATATAATATAGGCACGATACATTTCCATAACACAAATTATTCCTTGTACAATACTACAATGTAGCTATTATAAATTACTATTACCTTCTTTACATGATAGTATATGTACCCTACACAACTACACACCTGATTAACCTATGTTCATTAACGAAGACAATAATAAAAATCTTCGTGATTTATTGACTGAAAAAGACGATAAGCAAAAATGACAGTAATTACACCAAATACTTATATATCATCAATGTCGAACATTTACTTGCAATAAAGAAGTGAAAATACTTTTTTTAATACTTTCGTATTTTTGTCAGATAGAAAACGAAGAGGTAGATAAAATGAGATGAAAATAATAAACTTCAGTCAGCCATACAGGCTACAGGCTGAGTCGCCCTTAAAATGTCAAAGAAGATGACATGTTGCCAAGAGATAAACGGCCTTTATTTTAGTTCCAAATGAAATATCGTTCTGGGAATTATTATTTTTTTTACATTAACATCACACAGGAAGCCCTGAGGAAAATAATTTCCATCAGGGCCTACGTCATCTGTGATGCTGCATGGAGGGTCTTTTTGAGGAAAGGAAGGAGTGAACACGGGTCTTGAAGCCATTCCACAGCCGAGCTGTTGAACTCAAGAACGAGTTGTAGAAGCGACCCGTCCTTATGTGACAAATGTCAACCGCGTACATATTGGCTTGTTGTTAGGCGTTTGGCTTGTTTCCCGAATATGCACCGGTGCTGAAGGGATCAATGACGCTACATCTTCCATTGTAATACTGGGAAAAAATTAAAACGTACCTACCTGACACCTGTGCTCTAAAAATTGTAATCCACTGGTTAGATATGGGAATCTTTCAAACGGATCACCCGTTTCTGCACAGTCAAGGTTTTTTTCAGGTATTTTGGGGCTCCAGATCAAAATTCAACAGAGAGGCGCACTTGCGATGTGCAGGGTCAGCAGTTGTGTACCATTACAGTATCTACAGGCCCTGTGAAGTACGCCCAGCTTCCGAGAGGCTAACTTGACTCTGCTTCGATGGAGCCCCCGTGCCTGAGCTGGTCACTTAGAGAGTTACACCAATCATATCAACAGAAGGCATGATGTACCATTGATTTATTTAACTATTTAAATTGCAGGTACATGCTCAGCATCGTAAATAAGAGCGCCATTTAGTGACCTTTCAAAACGGAAAAAAGTTTATTCACAAAATCGACTCAGGGGTACTTAGTACTAGTCTTTTTTAGAATTGCTCCCACGGTTGTGTTGATAAAATGGTTACTACAACATAACTTACAGCTATGTTATTAAAACATGTAGCATGCATTATGTACTTGAGATTTAGGAGAGGTATTATTAAAATACAGATATAAAATTAAGTAGTTTTTAACGAGGTAATAATACACATTCTAATACTATATTAAGTGATAATCTCCACAAGCGAGATCTATATCGACTTTACTCCTCAGGCCCCTGGCATATTCTGTCAGAACATCAGAATATATCCGCTTCACAATAAAAACGAAATAAATGGAATATTTCTGAACGTACCTGGGTTGTTCTTCTTTTTAACCCACATAACTTTTACCTCTCTGTCACATTTCCACCCCTCCGTCACATTTGTTTTTACTGTAAATGAATTCTCTCTGGATCTCAGTGGGGTATTGTAGCAAGGGGGGAAGGAGGCCTAAAATGCCTATAATGCCTATCGGGGGTGACAAGCACGAGCTGCGTGTATACCTATTTCGAATGACAACCCATGTGACAGAGTTGAAGTACAACATAATAGTTGTAGGAGACAAGTTTTTGAGATTTTTTAAAATATTTTATTAAATATCACATAAAATAATAACCGCTGTTACTTAATAGGTACCTTTTGGAGTTTAAAAATAGTTTTATATTTTATGTCGTCATATCATTTTTTTGTAACATTATAGAAGTCGAGGTGGCAGGAGACAACTGTGATTTGTACGAAATACACTTCTATAACGAGGAGTTATAACTCTGTCACATAATTTTTACTTCAAAAATATAAAGCACGTATTTTTTTTTAAACGCACACAGTCGTTACGTCTTTAGTATAGTAGATTTTAAAGTAATTATAAAATAATAATATTGGTCATTCTATCTCTGGTGGAGACAACTTTATGTAGGTTAAAAAGAACAACCCGAAAACTAAAGACTTTGTTAGAAAGATGAATTATACTTTCAAATTATATAATTAGAGGTAAAGGTATAAATTTTCATAAATAAAAATTTAGAATGCAAACATAAAAAAGTTTTAAAAATGTCTCGTAATACGTTTTTTTCAAACTAAAAATTATTAATAACATAAAAAAATAAAAACACAGACATATATCTTAGGGAACGTACCTATACTACGTGACCAACTTTTTGCAATTTTTAACCCCCCCCCCCCAGTGACCAAAAACCTAAGCAACCCGCCGCTCATTTTTATGGAGCGTGACATTTTGAAGACCCCCCCTCTAAACGTGTCACGTAGTATGGGTACCTTCCCTTATTAGACAAATGTTTTATAAACGTTATTGTCGCCTTACTTTTTGTTATTTCATGTGAAAATAATTAATAAAAAATTCACAAAGATTTTTTTTTTCTAATTGCGGTCGGAAACTTTGGTTTCATATATTTGAATATTTAAAAATTTTCTGTGGTTAACTCTTAAATTTGAACATAAAACATGGCGTTTTCTCTTTCTAACACCGTTTATATCACATTTGTCAACAAACTTACCTCTAAAAAAATATGTCGAAATAAATATGTTTGTCTGCGATTTTGACCCTTCTATGTACAGAATTTGTATGAAGAACACGGTCAGAATCGCTTGCGCTAACATCATTGATGATATAGCCACTAGTTTTATTCACCTTGCAACCCCAGAATATTTTTGAAACGATTTTATCTGTGGCATAAGAATGTCAGATTTGCCGCAAATTTTAGCTGACAAAGTTGATGCATGTTCCTCGACTAAAACATCGTAAAACCTATTAATTTGCGTAATTAACGCAAGTAATATTGTTTTGGTACATTGTTTATTGTTCCAGGAATGTGTTTCGGTCAATAAAATATACGATAACTCAAAATTAATCCACAAAACATTCAATTCGAAATTTCCGTAGTTTTCCTGGAATTTGCCGGCCTTTGACAGGTTCAGTAAGGGAGACACGACGATTTCTATGAGACGTATACGAGCTGATCTCAAAAGCGAATAAATTAGTTTGAAGGGTTAAATAAAACTGATATCGCCAGTTAATAAAGACCAATGAAATTGATTACTTATTCAAGAAAACACAAATACACGTGCCCATAATACATTTTTATAAGAAATCGCCGGAAAGACTAAGCATAAAGTAACTACCAAACAAGTAGATATGAAGATCGCTTATTGATAAAAAAAATTGTAACATTATTTAAAGGCATTACCGAAAGAATAGGCCACTTGCATTGAATTCATAACGACTTGGAAAAAATCGTGTGGATAGATCTTTTTATTAAGATTGCGAAAATATTAGTAAACTTTTTTAGAAATGTACAATTTTTTATTTTAAAATAAATAAATCCATTATTTGGGCTCGTGACGTCACTACATGAAAATGTCCCGTCTCCGAAAATGTTCCTATTAATTTAGTAAAATTCCACACTGATTTATTTTTTAATATGGCATCACTTTGATTTCAGGCGAATTTTTGAATTCGTTCACTAGATATATTGTTTGTTCTCTGCGAACTTATCATTTGGTTTGACTTTTTGACAGAAGAGAATCCCGTACATTTTAGAAGTTGGTACGTGTTTTAGAGGTATAATGGTTATGGTGCTGATTTTAACAAAATCAAATTTTATAATATTCTTATTATTATTATAATTCACAAGTAATATAGTAATATAATATTTCATTGGATTTAGTAATATATACGTTGTACATTATAATGATTTATGATCAATAAGATGGATCAAGGAAAAAAATATTTATGAGATGTAATATTTTTGGTATGCCTCGTTATTTCCTGTGCCATTCGTGTGGAAAACGTTTTTTTTTTTTTTTTTTAATGATTTTCGGCTATGTAATTATCGTTTTTTCGCTCCTCTAAAATTATGTCCCGTCTTTCCGGTTTATAAAAAATGGTCTGATTTTTAGGATTGAAATTTTCAAAAAATCCCCAGGGTTTCAAAAATACGATAAAAAAAATACAGGATGTCTTAGAATATTAAAGTCTAAACCGGAAAATTTTTTTTAAAAAATGTGATGTAAGTGGCCTATTGCATTGAGTGGAGGCGTCTCGTTGTAAACGTGCATGTCTGATACATCCACGTGGAGTGAGGAGGTGCTATGTCCTGGGGGGCGGAGCGCCGGGACCGCCCAGCGCCACCCCAAAGGGATGGGGGGGGGGCGGCCGGGGGAGCATGAATGAGGGAAGGAAAAATCCGATCAATAAAATCGGCCTATGGGAGAACGTAAACAGAGCCGGTGTCGGCTAGGAACTAGGCAACCGAGGCCGATAGAAACTAGATACATGTCGGATGTGAAGAGTCAAAAGGGAAAAACTTGCAACTTCCATTATTTTTGAAAATTTTGTTTCATTTAATTTTTTCTCTGTGGTCAAATACGCATTTAGGCAAATTAAATAAGATCAAAAAGAATACGAATTTAAAAAAAAAATGAAGACCTCACCGAACGGAACTCGAAAAACGCTTATTTTATATTTTAATTTGGGAGGCGGGTAAGGGAACCGCCGCCCCGGAAACCATTTATTAGATAATCAACACCTCTGCCACAGGTTTAAAAAAAAAAATTATGTAAAGTAGTGTATAGCATACTATAATTTAAGGTTGAATAGTTTTTTTTAAATGTATTTACATTCTTCTTTTTTCAGTCTTGACAGTATTTGTGTACAATTTATTACGTTGTCTAGTATAATGTTCGTGTACTTGTGACGTTTTTGTAAATGTTGCGTTTGTGTGTATTAAGTCCATTTTGTAGATTAAAAGGCGTATGACTTATTCGTACAATGTTCTTATTTTCACAAGGTTCATTTCCTGGTACAGTTTTTTTGTGGGAGTGAATGGGTTATAATTGAAGAGTTTTTAAATAACTTTGTTCTGTATTATTTGTAAATCGTTTACTTAACCGTGTAGGTTAGGTTAAATCGTTTAGGTTACCCAAGTGGTTCGCTACATTTAGTGATTTAGAAAGGGTGCCCGGATTCAAGGGGTGAGGTTTGTCAAGGTCTTGGCGGCCAATACGTTTGCCTACCAACTTTGTGCCAGGTCGAATAGGAAGAGATTGTTCAGACCTCTCCAGCTGGACTCTCTCGACTCATCGCCTTACACTGCAGTGCGGTGGATGGATTCACAGGGTTACGGTTTTCTTTCACATCGGTGATTCCAATGATTTTCTGTTTTGTGGGATCATTATTTTCAACTTCGTAAAAAAAAATCAGAGTGTTAATTCACACGCGGTAGAAGTGAAACTAGAAAGTCGCTAGATGTCGCTTTCTTTTCTTTTGTCTGTTTATTTTAAAGTGGTTGGAAGATTGGATAATGATTTCACTTTTTTTTTTGGATTTCGTAGGATTCGAACCTCCGTTCGCTTCATGTCTGTCTCTCTGGCCGCTAAGACTTGTCAGACGTCTTGCCCACTGCGCTATGGGAGGCATGCGCCGAGGTGCGAATATACCGCATTATTTTAGAATCGAGTATTTGTATAGAACTGAGTTGTGACGCATTTCGGCTTCATCCGAATTTCAAATCAAGTTTCAATTCAAAAATTTAAATTTTAGTTATTCCCTTCCGCCACTAGGCCAAGAGTCCCCCATCTCCGCCTTCCGCATATGTTCAATCTGAATACAACACACGCGCAAGCCTTCCCCACTTCCTTATTTTGGGAGCAGCCGACGCGTGTTGCGGTGAACTTGACTGCAAAAATAATACCAAATCACGTAGTACACACGACTGATAGTAATACTGACTTATTACAAATACACGGTGTGTTGAGCTCATCGCACCTATATACGCGTGGGAAGGTACTACGGTACAATAAAAAGGTATTTAATAACATTTACAAACGGTACAATATCTGTTCATTAATGTAATTATGATGTATTTTATTAGTTTTTATTTCAGCAGGCCATGGTTAACGGTGTAATACTCTATCTGCCTCTTTATAATAGATGCACTAATGATTTCAAACGAACTTAAATTAAGGGATCGTGTTTCAAGGTGGACATCGAACTATCTGCATCCAGGAACTCGGCCACTTAAAGTGCAGCCGTGACAAAGACGTTGGTCGAGTTTCGTGTCCTGCTCCAAAATGAGAGATTCCCATCGCAATAAGTAAAGGTTAAAGGTACCCGGCTTTAACTATCGAACAATTAACCCCTCAGACTAATTTGTTCACTTTTTGGAACAACTCGCGTAGGTCTCATAGAAAACGTTGTGTCTCTCTTATTATCATAACGAGAAAAATTATCTAAACGGTATTAGAAAGAAAAAAATACATGCTTTATATTTTTGAATGTAGCTATCACTTTGTGGTTATCCATTATAGAAAAATGAAACAATACAACTTTGTATAAACCACTTATATAATGCGTAAATCCTACCGGTTTCGGAACAAACGTTCCTTCTTCAGCTTTCCCTGAAGAAGGAACGTTTGTTCCGAAACCGGTAGGATTTACGCATTATATAAGTGGTTTATACAAAGTTGTATTGTTTCATTTTTATACAATGCTTTATATTCAAATCTAAAAATTAACCACAAAAGTAAAATGTACACCTTTATGAAACCGAAGTTTCGGATGGAAATTCGAAGAAAAAAATAATTTTGGGAATTTTTTATTATTTTTACATGGAACGAAAGTGAAGTGAAACTCACGTTTATAATATATTTGTCTAATAATATTTTTTTTTCGTTATCAGTAATTTTAGAAAAAACGCAAGATGAGACATTATCAAAACTTTTTATGTTTGCATGCAAAAATTGAGTATTTTATCATCTTTCAAAAACAATTTTTAGTTTTCGGATACGTTCAGAAAGATTCCATTTATTTGGATTTTATTGAAAAGCAGATATATTTTGACCCTCTGACAAAATACGGTCGAAGCCTAAGGGGTTAAGTAGAAATAGGTTTAAGTAATGAGCACATAAATAACCTGCTATAAAAATAAAAAAAAACTGGCAAGTGTTGTCAATCAACTCCACCAAATTAAATGCCAAAACAATAACAATAATGAGAGGAGAGCATTTTTGCGTGAGAAAACGCTAACCTTTTGATAGAACACAACATGATAAATTCACGAGAAGAGCTGTGTGTGTGTGTGTTTTTATTGGGTGTGTGTTTGTACGTGTAAGACCTCATTATCATATTGCTACTGTGACTGTATGTGCCGGAAATGCGAGTGTCAAACTTGACAGCTAGCGACGGAGACAGTGGCGGACAGGTGACATTATTTCGATCTACTCACGATTATACAACTTTATCAACTCTTCAGGAGTGACATTTTATGCAGCGAGTGCAAAAAAACATTCAGATAAACTATTTTTAGTACAGTATGGCGTACCTACTGAAAAATACGCTATTAATAACCCATAAAAACGTAGGTAACAAATTACTGTTTACGATCTTTTGTAAATGGAATTGTAACTAGCATACTCAGAGAAAATAATAAAAAATCCAGAGAATCTGTTGTTATGAGTACAACGGTTGAGAAAATAATAAAACACTGTGACTAAAGCTATAAGAAATGAGGCGTTTTGATGACAGATTTATACGGCCAAGATGTTCTCGGATAAGGAAATTTATCAACGAAGAAAGGCTTTTAGGAGAAGAAAGTAGACATAAAATAGTAATAAAGCAATATCTTACATCGATCTTGGTTTATGGCGCAGAATACCAGCGAAAGAAATCATTCGGAGTTTAGGATAAGGAAAAAGTAACACATCTTTGGCAGGCTATAAACTCTTTAAAAGCGATGAAAAGCTACGGAATTATTTACATCTCTAACCATTTTAGGGTAAAATAATGGTTTACTATTGCCTTCATTTTAACGGTTCTACAAGCCTACACGACCAGAATAATTTATTACAATTTATGTGAACAGATAAAAATACGCGAAATCATCAAGAAAAATGGCAGTGATAATATCATAATAGTACGTCCACTTTCTTAAAGTATTGTATTATATTAATGAGGATCAGATGGGATACGGGGAATGAAAGCCGATATAATTTATTGTAATCCTTCCCCAAATACAAAAGCCTATCGTATCCATAGAGGGGTAACAACAACACGATGTCTGCATACCCTTAAAAAGCATCTTTTTGATGTGATGAAAGGGTTCACGGCTCTACGCACAGTTAGAATTACACCATTGTTAAATATAGCTATAGCTTCTATAATTATCGAGGCCTACCAAAAGTAATGAAGGTACGAGGATTGTACATGGTTAGGGAAATGTATTTCAAAACTATTGTCAAACTGGTTAGTCCAGTTAGCCTCAAAGGGCTCCCAGTGGTAATATAATAACAATATGACCTTTGAGATGATAAAGAACCATTAACAAAGTTGGTGGCCTATAAATAGAGCCACACCAATTCAGGAAGTTGAAACCAAGACGATAGGGCGTTTAGAAAGAAAAATAAAATGAAATATTTTTAAAGATTAAAATGTTTTCCAGAAGATGTTTGTTGTTTGATGTCAAAGCTATTACAATTTAAAACGCTGTGTTCTGGGTTGTTAGCTTAATTGAAAATCATAAATTATATGTTTTCGTGTTTATAAATGATGTCCCAAGGTTCGGATTCTTTGAATTTTGGGAGTTGTTGCATCATGCGGGAATCCAAGCCCTGCAAACAGTTATAGCAGGAGTCGTATCTCCTTTCACGATTGCATCACGCATGAGCGGTTAACCGAAATAGAAGGCCGGAGACATTTTAAATACCAATAACATATCGAATATCGGTTGAAAAGTTTAACGAGGTCAAAAAAACTGATATAAAATGAAGACTTTTTATATTGAAAGAAATGTAAAAATTGGTGTTTTTGTGTTTTGTTGTTACAGGTTGGTGCAGAATTACTTTCGTAAATACACATTACTCAAAAGTAAGAATATTAAAGTTTTATACTATTTTAAAACTATGTTAACAACTTTTTTTTTGTTTTTCTAAACGATCTCATTTACAAAATCCTCATTTGTAAAGCGATGCAGTTCCAACCCGTGACGTGTTTCGGCTCCCAGACAGAAATCCCACTAAAAAAAAAGTAGTGTCTCATGTAGGTATCCGCCTGATTTGTCTTATGACTTATGAAGTTGAATATATATTTAAATATCATTGTAGAAGAAGATAATAATAATAATCTAAACGAAAATATAGAGAGGTTCTGGGTTCGAGTCCCAGTTGAGACCATTATCTTTTACTGTTTTTCTGTGTCTTGTTCTCTTTCGTATTTTCGTTTAGATTATTATTGATTTATTTATTTATTTATAAGTACATGTTACATGATTAATACATTTACTCGAGAAGATACAATAGGTCACCATACTAGGCAGCTGCCTGTTTCATGGTGACCAACGGAGGATAGTTATTTTGAAATGAAGTCTAGTAAGTGTAAACATATTTAAGTAAAAATATTTTTTTTAAATTAGAAAATTGGTAGAAATGTTTCGAATAACTCACAAATAGCCAAAGTTGCCTGGAAAATAAACACAAATAAGTAAGGTAGCTGTTATGTAATTAAATACACATACATACATACACGCACTTATACATACATATATATATATATATACTTACATAAACATGTATTTATGCATGTTTATATATATTAATATACACATACATGTATATTAATATATATACCTACACATATACATACATATACATACACATACATATACATACACATACATACATACATACACTTAAATTTGATGTCAGAAACAAGCCGTCAGCAAATAGTGACAAAAACGAGAACATCTAAAGGAGGCTGGATACTTCTATCGTATTATCGATATTATTATCTTCTTCTTCAGTGATATATTACATTGATGGGATTAACCTTCAAAAGTTTTAAAAAGAGAGTTTTTCTTTAAAAAATTAATATATTTAAATATTTGAGAGACGACCAGACAGATGCACACAAACCAGTTACGGAGTAAACACTGGTAAATGGCAAAATTATAAAATGAACCATATTACACCATGAACCATGAAACAGGCAGCCGCCTAGTATGGTGACTGAATGTATCATACATATATGTAAATGTCTTAATTAAATATCATGATAAATAAAAATTATGTGCAGAAATAAACAGTTTTAGAAGGTGAGGTACATAAGTTGTTTTATAATTCAATAATTTTTTAAGAGCTAACTTGGCAGAAATTGCATATTTTAAAATTAAATAATAAAAAATGATGACAACTTCTTTTTAGTTTCATTTTAGTGATAATGAAAAGGATTTTTCCAGTTTAATCGATTTTATGCAACCAAATCGTAATATGACTCTAAACATGAAATGGATAAATAAGCAGTTTTAAAAAGGTGATTAAATTTCAAACGTTTTTGCACAATTTTATAATAATTTCTGAGTAGTAAGTTTTGCATAATTTGCAACTAAATCACAAGAATTTCCGTAATTATCCACATATATTGCCTTCGTAATATTCTTTTGAGAAAAATGAAAACTTCCAGAATGAAGTGCTTCCAAAATTACGGCATTTTATACTGCATCTACTAATGGTTTATTAGCATTTATCAATAAAGTAGTACCTTTTTATAGGCTATTCCAGGATTTCCTCGAAGTCTATATACTATCTATCTCAATTAAACTCTAGACCGTCCCTGATACATCCTAGTGAAAAAGTGTGTTAGGCCTTTGAAGCTGTAACATGACTGACGTCGGTAAATCCGGACACTTCTATAATTATCCAAGTTATGTGGACGCTCTTCTCGGCGAATATTCATTCAATAGGTAGCTGCTGGATAGCTATAGCTAGCAAATAGCTATGGCTATATATGATACTGGCCTATTCCGCCCACGAAAACTCGGTGGGCGGGAAGTTCTAGGTTGTTAATCAATAGCGCGAGAAGAAAGTGGGCTCTGATATAAATTGATAAATAAATAACACGGACATAATACACGGTCAGAATTCATATTTAGACGTATGCTTGAGGGCTGATTACAAGGCAAACGCCGCATACGCCCCTTTTCTGAAGCGCCCAAGAGCTCCAACTGCTCTGAGCCAGTGAGGCTGAATGAGGTACGGGAGAAGGATAATGGAAAGAAGAAGGTTGAGAAATGTCTGGCTATTCAAATCCGGTCACTTAACAACGCTATTTCAATTCTGAATGACGTCACTGAAATTCCAATATTAAACTAACGAGGTTCATACAAAATTTTAAAAGAAAAAAGTGAGGTGGATAGCAGATAGGTGTGAGAAAAGGCCCTTAAAAATATATACATTTTTATTGACGGTCTCCGTGGGTAACTTGATAAGCTTCTTCGTTACGGATCCGGAGGTCGTGGGTTCAAAATCAGGTGTGCGCTAAATAAATTTTAATTAATTATTGTGTGTTATATCATATTTTATTCAGTTAAAATATTTAGTATCTAGTATATTATCAGCACGTTACAGAGTGTTTGATTCTTTCAGTATCGCTCCGGTGAAAGAGCACCATTCAGAATATAAACAGCTTTAACCATTTTGGTGGTAAGATTTCAATAGCCAGGTACCTCCCTCTCCTTCCTCTTCCCCTTTTTAATTCATTCAACCTTATAACGTACCCTAATCGGGGATACCAGTCTCACTGGCTCCAGAAGATTGGGAACAGTTGGGACTCTTGTGCGGTACTCAAATTTAAAAAAAAAGTTAATTACAGAGATATGAACCTGCGACCTCAGGAACCAAGGAGCTCTGGACAGTGGGGATGCTCTACTTGTGGTCGTTTAAAGAGAATTTTGATAATTAATATTTATTTTTTAGGATACAGACAATTTATTTGTAAGAGACAAATAGCTTATACATAAAAATATACACATACAATAATAAGTTAAATTAAGTCACGTTTACTCTCTTATCTGCTCTTATCATAACATTAGCAGATGCAGGAAGCAGACGAACACTATAAAAATTTCTAAGACATTAAATCTTTAAAAACACGACAGGCATCAATCAGACCAAATCATCCATGTCCTTTGGGTCAAAGTTTTATGTTTTCCTCGTTTGCATGGTTTTGTCAAAAAAAAAAATGACCCACTTAACTTTATAAATATTAACCATGGATATAGAAGTAGCGTGTCTAAAATCCCGCGGTATTAAAAACAAACACTATTAACGACACAGAAAAAAATTCCAGGAAAAAACTTTACATTATTAGTACATTGCGAATCTTTTCACTCGGTTGAGTCTCACTTATTAAATATTACGTGCCATTACCCGCACATTACTCTCTAATGAAAGCGTAGTAAAAGAGGATATTATACAGTGGGTGTGGCGCTGAAAGAAGTATGATTAACCACACGAACGGTATGTTTTATTACTGAAGCACAGAAAAAAAACTACAATTGTAGGGGTGATTTAGGGTCGATGGGACTTTGCAATTTGCAGGCACACATATTGTTAAAGCCTTGTTTCTGCCCATGGAACAATACATCAAAGAGCAAAAACCGAACGTCACAAAAGTCTTTGATTAAATTGAATTACATTTTAGATAAACATCTAAATCTTAACGGAAAAAAAATTACGTTAGCTCCAAAAAGGAGGTCCCGAGGAAAATAATTTTATTTAGTAAATAGGAAAGGAGGTTCTGGGAAGGAAAACGGTATGAGGGGTGGGTATGAATCTGAGAGGCAGTGTACAGGACGGAAGTATGAATTCATCCCTCCCAGGGTTGGGAGTTCATCTGGAGAGATCAAAGTGTTTCCGGAGATCAAAGTGTCTCGTTCAATCAGCTTTTCCAGATCCGGACCGCTACACCTAAGGCCACCACCGGTGGGCAGACGCATCTATCGTCATGGCTTGGACAAACCTCGCCCCCGGGCACTCCTTTTTTTTACATGAATACCGCACAAGAGTTCCAACTGCTCCCGTCTGGAGCCAGTGGGAGTATGGCATACCCAATTGGGGTATGTTGTGTGGCTGAAGGAAGTGGGGAAGGGAAGGAGATAGAGGAGAGGTAGGTGGGGAAGTACCTGGATATTCAGATCTGGTCACCAAATACGGCTAAAGCCATTTCAAGCAACGTTTCAATTCTGAATGGTGGTCTTACACCAGGGCGATACTGAGAGTATCTTCCACTCTGGAACGTGCCGCAAATATACTATATATTATTTTAAATGAATAAATTGTGAAATAACACAAATTATTCAAATAAAATTTATTTGCCACGCCGGGATTCGATCCCGCGACCTTCGGAGTGCTAGTCAAGGGCCTTACCGCTGGACTACGCCGGCCGTCAAACTCCTGCTAAGTCAACAAACGTACGTCACTTATGGTAACCTGTGGCAAACGTGTTGGTTATCCGATGAATGGTTCCAGAGGCGGCGGTACCCATACCCGCCTCCCAAATATTAGCCGTGTTTGGTGACCAGATCTTCCCCACCATCCTCTTTCCCATCTTCTACCCCTCCCAACTACCTTCAGCCTCACAAGTGGGGATGCCATAGTCTCACTCGCTCCAGACGGGAGCAGTTGGGACTCTTGTGCGGTATTCATATAAAAAGGCACTCATATCATCGATCAGAAATATTTGTGACGGAATGTACCCAACTGATGAAACCCAACCATAGGTGAGAGAACCAATGGATAAAGGTTAACACGAGAGAAGCCAAGCATTCAATACTTGTAAATATCCTGATGAAGTAAGCATTGCTTTTGAATCATTATGGTTATTGAAACAATAATAAAAGTGGTTGAAACAAAGTATTTCTTAATTTTTAATTAAAATGTTGACATAAAATAAGTTTTGAAGAAGTAAATTTATTTTATTCACGGTTAGTATGATATTGTAACATTCACGCTAAAAGACTAATCCAATTCAGAAAACGGGCTATAAAGAACTCACTATTCTTAGACGTTTTCCAGTAAATTTGTCACTGTCAATATATCTCCGACTATTTTTTTGTTATTTCGCTCAAAGCAGGCGAATCGGCGTGCCGTTTAAGCGATCCGAATGGGGGCATCATTTATTAAAGTTCCCCGAATAAAGCTCACTTTCCAGCATCGTAAAAGCTCCCCAATAATGAGGTCACACGAATCAGACTTATCGGGAATGTCTGGAGTAAATCTAAGTACCCGTATCTAGCACGTTAAGGCGTACCGCTGATAGCTCCGTTGTAAACTATCACTCTTTCTCATAAATGACGCGGGTAACAGACAAACCACATTCGTCGAGATTTTATACCATTTCAAGGTGGATAAAATATTATTATTTTTAATATGATAGAGGTCTCACTCTTTTCACGTGTTTATTTAGGGTCACAGATTAACTACTGCACAAAATAAACGTAATTTCTTCACAAAATAGTATTAATACCTTGCATACGCGAAAAGAAGATACAAATGAAAATTACACAAAAGAAAAAAAAATGAGTGTGCTTTAAACCACACGACAGAAGTAAAACTTATATCTCCCTCTCAACTTCCGTTCGCCTCGCCCGACCGTTTGCCTCGCCCGATCACACTTTTCATAACGTTCTCGTCACGCATTCACCAACATACTCCCCAAGTCAAGCGTGCGAAATGAAGTTTTACTTCAAAAACTTGTAAAATGAAAATAAGGGGCATACATTAATTACGTGAGCTCAAAAGAGGGGGGGGGAGTCCCGCACGTTACTTGAAAAGAATATACGAAGTGGCCCAAATTTATCTCATCAAGGGGGGGGGGTCTAGATTGGAAGAAAAACTGCTCACGTAATTAATGTATGCCCCCTAAGTATGTGCCTACCAACGCTTACCACCTTTGCTCCTGCGAACAATTTTTTTTTTTTCAAATTTAATTTAAAGTTAATTTTTTTTACGTATGACTTCTGAATAGGTACTTTATTAAATACTAAATATTGTATGAATAAACTTTACCAAAGTTCCTTTATTATGTCACAAGGTTTGTTAATTGTTATAAAATGATCCATGAGTTTAAAAATACTTAATCGTACAAGCGAAATTTTATTAATAATTATAAATCAAAACACTTGCGTGCAAACCAAACAAAAACTCAAAAACGGTGAACTCCGGAGTCATTAAAATTTGACAAACTTTTATATCCTATTTACACATCAAATATTAAACATTTTCTGCTCGAAATGTTCTCTCCATGGTGAGACATATTTTTACATATATATTTTTGACATTTTATATCTAGTGCATAAACTCGGTATCTATTCTAAAAAACTGTTATAATATTTTATTACCTACGTACTAAAATTTGGACTTCACAGCATTGAGACATAACACACGAAAAAATGCAAGACTTTTAGCTTCCTTAATTAATAATAAAGTCACCTTAAGGAATATCTGCGTCACATACAGGTGTAACAGCACTTACCAGAAGATTATAACGGTCGATTCTGAGCATATTTATAGTAAAAAACATAGATGTCGTTTTGCTGTCCGTGATATTTAAAAAAATCCATCACACTTCACAACTGAGAAGTTGGGTGTTGCCAATGCGGGTCACGTGATTCTTGTTCCTGCATCGCGGTAACAGAGGAGCGAGAACGCGTATCACATGATCCCGAAGGCCAAGCGCAGGGTGATCAGTGTGATCAATCACAACGTATGATGGAAACTTATATATATATATACATTTTTTTTTAATTGAAAAAATATACCATCAGACAGCAAAATGACATCTACGTTTTTTACTCCCAATACGCGCAGGAATCGTTGGTTGAAATTCTTCGGGCACGTGCTGTCACACCCCGTATAAAGAAAAGAAAAATAAGTAAATAAAAGAAAAAAGCGAAACACAAGCTAATACGAATTTAAGTTATTTCAAAGTATAAAATTATCAACTACATACCAACGTAATCACAATTTAAACATCTGGTAATGTTATTATGCTGCGATCTGAACCTGTGAACTTGACTTGGGCCGCAAAGAGAGTTGACTATAATATTCTCACGAGCATTCCTCTAAATGCAAATGTCAAAGTGCATCTAAATGTTGCGCATGCACCGCGGACAGATAATGGCATGCTTCTTGCGTACTGGGCCAGTGGCCAGTACTGTGGTGTAGGAATTGGATAATTTATGTAACGCCATTTTTTGTGAAGAAACACATCTAGATGCTGTTCAAATTTTACTTACCAAGCATGTACAAACAGATACAAAATACTTATCAGAAATTAAAGTTTTTATTTTATTTATAGTTCATTTATTACAGGATTCAATGTAAAAAAAACTAGCAAATACCATCAGGGTTGGTGTCAGCACTCCATTTGCTTTACACTTTGCATTGCTAGCCTCTGTAACTTACGGGTAGCGAGCGACATAGTTTAATTTATGCAGAGTGATTACAACAATAAATCAAAAGTTAAAATGTCAGAGTAGTTTTACCATTAACACTATTTATTATTGGAAGGAAATTGATGCATTACAATTTAATGTCAATATTTCCTATCAAATCAAGTGCGTGACATTTTCGTTTATGATGTATCATTATTTATTACTTAGGTTATCGCTGTTGAACTACGAAAACGAAGAAACTAAAAAACTGAATACTTAATTATGTTTAACAAACTCGTTTATTTCTTAAAATGTACTTTTTAAATATTAGGAATTGTTGAAAACTGAACTTAATGATGTTTACACGTATGATGATCTCACATAATGTTTTTGTACCGTCTGCAAAATTTATTTCAAAAAAATAACTGTATAAACATTTTTTCCTAAGAGCGTCCTATGTACAGCGTATGTATGTATGCGTCGTACAGTGACCGGGGAACTATGTCGCCACCCGGTTGGGCAGCGTTATAAGGCGGGTTAAGGTAGGGGCTGTAGGAAGGGATTTATTAATGCTGGTCTTGAAGAAGTTCTGATTATATGAAGAGGGAAAAACAGATGCCGGTGGTTCGTTCCACAACCGAGCTGACTTGCACAAAAACGAGTCGAAAAACATAATGCACATATCTACACCGATTATTATTGTCGTGGAAGGGCAAGGAAATTTATATTAAGCAGTTAAATATAAGTATCATAAAAATAATAAACAAAGTAAAGAAACAGTTAATAAACCAAAAATATTTTTAAAATGTTGATTTTGGTTGGTGCCTATTGATAAAATTACATTCATGTCTATCTTAACAAGCGGATTGCAATCTTTAGAGCACAGGCGTCAGGTAGGTGTGCTGTCCTTGATCTAACGGTATAGCAATGGAAAATGCTTCGGTCTCGGTGCATAGTCGGGAAACGCGTCATACGCGCGCCCAACATATGTATACGGTTAACATTTGACAACGGCTCGCTTCTACGACTGGTTTTTGAGTTCAACAGCTCGGTTGTGGAATGATTAGTCACTTCAAGACCCATGTTCACTTCTTTCTATCCTCAAAAAGACCCTCCACACAACATCTCCAAAGATGACACATGCCCTGAGGGAAATTATTTTCCTTAGGGCCTCCTTTGTGGAGTTAATGTAAAAAAAGTCGTCTTTTATATCCAGATGTAGTAGGTAGGTCTCGACCAAAATATTCATAAATTTACAAGACAAAATAAATAAAAACGCAATTTGGACCATTTAAAAATTATCTAACTAGGTAAAATCCGGTCTGAGATCACCGCAATGCAGCTGTTACGCGATGCAACCAAAGTAAAAATGACGGCGATGCACTTTTGGTTCGCGAACACTGTGGGTAAATGCTTGATTATCACATTTCAAGAGACTTGCAAAAATTGACAGTTTTTCCGATATTTAATAAAAATTGCTTAAAATTCGAGTAAAGGCGAAGTATACGGCACGTGTAAAAGGCGACGTGTGTCGAAGAAATTTCGAAAGACATTGAAGATGGATACCAGTGTCTGTTTCGGGGCCCACGGGAATGTCGTATCCACATTGAGGAATCTCGGGAACTGAAAATAAAAATGTGGGAAGGAGGGTATAGGTAAACATTTAAGGTCAATAATTTTCGATTATGGTCTATACCTGAAACAAAAATCAATATACTTAACTAACTATCACGCCGTTTCCTCACAGTGGTAGGCAGACGATGGACCGCCAAACAACTCGGTCCTGTCACATTTCTCATTCACATTATCATTCACATGTCCTCATTCACATTCATGAATCGTCTCCTACATACTCTTCTATTATTCTGACCCTTGGCGATATTTTTTAACAAAAATATGCAGAAAAAAAAATCACGTTTTCATAGGTTTCGTAAATAAATAATATTATGCAAATAAATTAAACTACATAATCTTACGTATCATTATATAAAACTAAATTGAATTCAATAGGTTCAGTGGGGGTGGGTTCGGATGGTGAGGACATTTATTTCAAATGCCACGTTGGCGCCACTCGGAATCAAAAAGTAATTCACCAAAAATACAGACATTTTAGGCGGAAGGTACGAGTATTTCATAAGGGCGCCGATCAGGCAGCGAAGGGTGGTAAAGGGCGACGCAGGGGACGGAGGCGCGTGGAGGAGGGGGGGGGAGTTAGGGGATGTAAAGGTTATTGCATTTCACCCCAAAGCAGGAAACTTAACTTGCAGTTCCGGAATGATGAGGCGTCCCCAAATCGGAGCCGAAAATAAAACACCCATTAGGTTATTTTTAAAGAGAACTTGGGCAAAAAAAGCGTATTGTAACACAGAGGGGATAAAGGCAATGTTTTGGAATATTTTGATGGGTAGTTAAAAATACCTTGTGTTACTAGGGGTAAGCAAAAGTATCAAAAAAGCTATACATATTTAAATAATTAGCTATTTAGAGATTTTATTTGTATTATTTAAATTTTTGACAAGAGTTAGAAAGGATAATATCATTGACCAATAAAATAACGACATTACAAAAAATAAAAAATATGTAAAACATAAAAAAGTTTTGATAAAGTACCTACTAAAAATATTATTATGAAATATTACCTAGGTTTATATTTAAACATTGGTCTTAAAATATGTAAGGTTTTATGTCACTCGTTTAGGTCTAACCACTAGTCGAAGTTAGAAGTCTACGGTATAGATTAAATGTATAAATTTAGTTGTAAAACGCCCTTTAGGTGATTTTATCATGAAAACGGCGCTCTAGAAATGATCCTATCATTATGTGGGTGTATCGACAATAATAATAAGCGTTAGTACCTAATTTCATATTTGTAAAAAGCATTTAACTTTGTTGCTCGCCATAATTTACAATAAAAAACACATAAATTTGTTTAAGACCACTTTTATTTTAAACACTCTACCGGTTTCAGAAGCAACTTTTCCTTCGTCAGGAGAATATTATAACTTATAACTAATCTATGATATAGAATATTGACACATAGATTAGTTATAATATTCTCCTGACGAAGGAAGGGTGCTTTTGAAACCCGTGGGGTGTTTAAAATAAAAGTGGTCTTAAACAAATTTATGTGTTTTTTATTGTAGGTAATTTCGTTCAATTCAAACCACTGAAAGTAAAAAGGGAAGGAAATATATTGAAAAAAGCAGTATTTCTATAACATATAGTATAAATTTTCAAGAATGCGAAGAATTTCAAAGTTTTAGCCAATAAAGAGACAAAGAATACAAAAAGAGAAAAAATAAATAAATAGATATCATTAGAAAGTTTTTGAAGTTCGGTTAATTTTCAAACAGTCAATTTTTGTGAAATCAGAGCACGATTTAGAAAATAGTTGCAAACTATTTCTATTTAAACCTTTAGGCACAAACTTTCTATTAAAATAGATTAAAAGAGGTATTATAAAATAAACTGGTGTGTATTCACATAATTTACATTGCTCGAGGGTTGTAAACAGTTTCAGATGTGTGAAGTAAACTTCCAATAAAGAAAAAATAACACAAAGAATATAAGTCTATTAAAGATGAGAAGTCGGTATGTGAAATGAAAACATAAATTTGATAATCAAATCGATTCTGATAAAGCCGATGAATAAGGTAAACAAGTGTTGAGTTAAACCAATCGATAATCACGAAAGTTTTACTGCCTCAGATGGAAAATATTCTCTGTATTGCCTCGGTAAGAAATTACCATTCAAAATCGCATCGTGCAATGAAATGGAGCATTTTTAACAACCGGGTTTGAATAATCAGTTACATAAAGGGGTATTTCCGCGTTTTTTTATTGCTTAAAAAAATTAAGCAAAAAATTACGATGATTACAGCATTGTTATTTTATTTTTATGTTGACGAATAAATTTTCTACAGCGAGTCAGTTTCTCATTTTTGAATTACCGCCAAAACGATAATTTGGGGCGGGGCCATCGATTGACGTCATGAGCGTGGACGCTCACTGACAGTGTTTATTTATGCTGCCCCAGCTGAGCGACGCTTGTGACGTCACATTCCAATTTTCAAACCATGGGTCGTTTTGATTTTGTCAGTTTCAGACCGTTTTTAAAATCAATAATATTCAATGAAAACATATAAAACAAACATTTTTAGTAGGATGATTAAAATTAAAATAAAAAATGATCTTTAAATATTCCGTACATTTTCAACAGAATCCCTCGTTTGTCGAAATACCCCATTGTCCACCCTCTTCGTCCCATAACATTTATTTCCATAATATTGAACCAACGTCATCTTACACATTTTTATGTTTCAGTTTTTGACAAGTTAATCTTTCAAATCGGAAAAAAATTACGTTGCGGGTAAACCAATGATACTTACGATTTCCTCATTAATTAAAAACTACTTTATAGCACCATTTTTGAATTAAATAGGATTTTTTATTGCAGAAAATGGGTTTTTTTTCTTGTTTACATTATACCTGCAAAGCTACTGCAAGTAAGCTTGTCGGCAGGAAAATTGTGTGGACAAAAACATAGTACAATATAGAATGTCTTACAATAGAAGAAAAAAGTATTGCAATTTAATAAAAATACATAATAAAAACATAAATTAGTATAAAAAGAGAAGTATGTCTAAAAAAATAAAAATTCAAAATGCACGAGGAGTCAAGTCAATACAGAAAATCTGATTGCAATAGCCATGTTTTTAACAATAGTGCAAATTCAGGTGTCGAGCAACATTTTTTCAAATCATATGGCAGCATATTAAAAATAAGTGGTACAATGCATTCAAAAGTTCGCTGGCTATGTTTATTAGAAAATCTAGGTACTATCGTCCCTTCATTTTGAGTAAGCCTAGTATTGTACACGTGATCCACCATTGTTTTCTATGGGCTATCTAGGATATGTTGCATATAGATTTTATGCCAAAAAAGAGCTCTAATAGGTAAAACTTTTATGGATTTATACATATTGTGATATTTTGTCGCTGGTCATAAACTGCTTTGCTGACGAGCAATTTGACCATGGCGTTTTGAATTGACTGTACATGTTGGATGTTTGTCTTACAAGAGTGCCCCCAAGAAGTTATACCATATCTCACATTAGATTCAGCCACGGACAAATAGATTAATTTCTAATATTATTAGGTAATAATAAAAATAATCGTTTATTCCAGAATGCATGCAGGGAAAGAGCTAATATTTCGAAATAGTATAAAAAATTACATGTCATAATAGAATAGAAAAGATGTGAAAAATATAACACATAATAATTAATATTTTTAAAATATGCAAATCTCCGTTTTTGAGGAATATTTGACCGTCTCCCGTTTCCAGAGGGTATTAGGGAGAATCTATCCAGGCAAACATGGCAGTGAAGATGGTATTTTGCACTCGTCCCTCCAGAAACATTTCCGTGGCGCTGCAGTATCTCGGTAGGCAGAATAGTTGGCGCTAAGCATTTTTTCAAACAACTTTTTAAGCAGATGCCATTGGGATACATTGTAACCAGAGGCGGCTCTAGGGGTCCAGAAGTGGAAGGTCATTTAAAAAAATGATATTACCTATGATACAATGTCATATTAAATATAACAATATTCATTTGTAGGAACCTCACGAGTTTGAGAGTCAAATTCACCCACATACGTCAAATTACGTTTAATATAGTAAATTATTTCATGCGACAAGCGTAAAATATGCGAAATCAACCTACGTTTATCAAACCATCTCTTTCAGACTAATGATATTCAGCATGCTCTCTCTCCCTCACGGCTCTGACCCAAACCGTCTTCAGAATCCGAAAACTTTTTAAAAAGGGACATAATGCCATCTCATTTATTGTGTAGTGCATAAAGAGACAGAAGATATGATACCAGGGCATTTCACAATTTGACCCAGCCAATCGCAGTGCGTGGGAAAGGAAGCTTCCATTTAAGATGTTAGATGTCACTGCTTGCCGCTGCCGGCTTTCTCTCGCGGTACATTTCAAATACATTAGAATAATACCAGTTGTTTTGATTTGCTTAATATTTCATAATAATATTGTTTTACGGTCATCTTATAATTTTGGGAGGTTTTTGACCAATTGTCCCGAGGGAAGGACCGCCACTGATTGTAACTAATAACGTAACACTATTTTTAACACCGTAATTATTAAGAGGAAAATGATGTGTTTAAATAAAAATTATTATTCTGAATTCGACATTTTTATTAACAAATAATTCTTTTGATTTATATCAATTGTTGATTTATTTATATAAGGGTTTGGAACTTTCGTGGACATATACCAGGGGTTCACAATTTGATAATATTTAGAAATTTTGGAAATAAGAACATGTAACAGTGAATTGAATATTATTAATGACCATTTTTTTACTGATAACCTCCTAAATGTGTTTTCTCATTAATATTTAATTAGTTATCACCCTCCCTCTAACCCACCACTTATTTGACATTTGTGTTTATGTCTACCAAGCACTTATTTTTATTGACATCCTCTATCAACAATGTATCAAATAATTTCGATTCTATAATCCACACAAATCTGTTTATTAAAATTTTCATGGTTTAACAGAAAACTATGAAACTGATATTAACATGTATTTGGGTAAAATGTCATACGGTTTTAATATATTAGTGTTGTTTAAAAAATATCTTAAGCCTTTGTAATGATTCTTTTATCAAAAGTAATGTTCATGTGTGAAAAATGTCTTATCGCCAGTAATGACTTTATCAGAGAAATTATAAGTATAACTTCTCGCAATCTGATGGAACTATGTAGGTCAGCCTGTATTGCACACCTTACGTCACTAAGTACCGACATATCATTTAATTTTGTGTAATTATGTAGATTGCAGAACTTTGGTATTCAAATTATAGATACTACTGTTGAGTTTGGTAGCCAATTCTGATTTGGAGCACTTAGGCCACCTAAATACTGGAAAAAAGACTATTGACTCACTTTAACCTTCTTAACAGATTCCCAAGTCTTTATAACATAAATTTTAGGTAGGAATGGTGTAGGGATGTGACTTTTACATAAATAATCGATTTATAAATAGTGAGAAAAATCGATTTTAAATCGATTTATTTCACAATCGATTATTTTTTCACATCCCTATTCCGGACTAATGACTAAGCTTAGTAGGGCTGAGAATTAGGGATGTGACGTTTACATAAATAATCGATTATTAAATAATCGATTCTTTTTCTTAGCATGAAAAATCGATTTTTTAGAAAATTAAAATAAACTTAATAAAGTCGATTTTTGTTGGAGAAAAATCTATTTTTTTCATAATCGATTATTTTTTCACATCCCTAGAATGGTGTGTTTGTTCCACCGGTACTTCAATACAAGGTATTCCGAAGAATCAACGTTATCGATCTCTTCAGGGAGAAGCACCAAACGGCTGCCCAATATTTGAGCACGGTTGATTATTAGACAATGGAATAATTAGTCGGCCACTGGTTTGCTCCATTCAACAACAATCTGTATTCAAGACCCAGTTTCACTCCTCTCTGCTAAAAAAAACTCTCCGGAAACACCCTCAAGATGACACATGTGTTAAATTTCCGTTTATGTGGAGAAAATATTTAAAAAAAAAGAAGATATTTATATTCAACCTATGAACTCAAGAGTCTTCTTTACAATGAAACTTAATAGGGAACGTACCCATAATACGTGACACGTTTAGGGGGGGGGGGGGGTCTTCAAAATGTCACGCTCGGTACAAATGAGCTGCGGGTTGCTTAGGTTTTTGGTCACCGGGGGGGGGGGGGGGGGTTAAAAATTGCAAAAAGTTGGTCACGTAGTATGGGTACGTTCCCATATTACGTTTTGGCATTTTAAGACCAAAATTCCTGACCAAATTCAAAAATTATTTAAGGTGTTGCGGATATGAGCTATTTTATTTATTTTTGTTTTATATTATAAAATGTTTGTAATATAAAGAAGTCAATATTTCATGATTATAGAGGCAACTTTGGCATTTTGTGTGAGAAAATTAAAATTATTAAAAAAATTATCTTACCCTTTCTGCTGAGTTATATAATGAAAAATAAATAAAAGACTAATCCACTGTACAATATAACTTTTTCTTCTACACGAAGAATTTTTAATTTGTCTTGCAAACATAAATCGGTCGTTTATAATTTGCAAATGTGTCTACCAAAATGCTTTTTTTAATCATTTATATTTTTTCATTTTATATTTCATCATATTTCTAAACATATTTTTAAATAATTATCATTAACTCACAAATAATTGCCAAAGTTGCCACTAAATCAGGAAAAATTCATTTATTTAATTGCCCATTTTTAATAACTTAACAAAGATAAATAAAGTAGCACTCATCCGTACTAGAAATTTACTATAACTTTTGGTTAAAAAAAATATTTTCAGTTTGGTGAAGTATTTAAATCCAAAATTAAGCTTGTATGAAAAGGGCTGTGCAGCCTTTCCCCTTAATAGCGATTACATAAAGTTGTGCCTCAACACGTGGGAATAATCTGTAAAACCCAGAATAATAAATAAATAAAAGTCAAGGATGAAGATAATAATCTCCGACACGTTTGTGAACAGTACAACCATATTCAGCCTACCATATCATAACATTTATAAATCTAACAATAACCCCATTGTGGTTAGACTTCAATTGATATAAAATAGTACCTAATAAAGAAACAACAGCAGTAGTTGTTATACAATAAAGTAACATTGAATCAGTATTTAAACCGGTTGATAGCGATGTTACATAAAGTGACGATAAGAAGTAATAGGTCAATAGACCACAGCGTGATAAGGCCAGACCAGTCGACGGAGGAACAACTAACAACATGGTATATCTCCCACTAAGCGTGGTTTAGTCTTCAATGAGCTTTATTGTAATGATATATTAATGATACCCGTATGTTAATATAAATCTTACTGGATCAACATACTACGGAAAGAGGTCAATATATATGTATGTATATGTGTTTATATATGAATGTGTGGGTATGCATAAATACATGTTTATGTAAATATATATATATATATATATATATATATATATATATATATATATATATATATATATATATGTATGTATGTGTGCAAGTATATACGTTTACGTATGTATGTGTATTTATGTACATACATAACAGCTACCTTACTTATTTGTGTTTATTTTCTAGGCAACTTTGGCAATTTGTTAGTTATTGGAAACATTTCTACCAATTTTCTAATTTTTTTAATAATTTTACTTAAATATATTTACACTTGCTAGACTTCATTTTTTCAAAATAACTATCATCCGTTGGTCACCATGATACAGGCAGCTGCCCAGTATGGTGACCTAATGTATCTTCTCAAGTAAATGTATTAATCCTGTAACATGTACTTATAAATAAATAAATAAAATATATTTAATAAATATATATATATATAAATATATATAAATTATTTATTTATATATAAATACTATTTATATATTAAAGCCTTGAAGGCTTTTACGTGTACCTGAACATTATTACAGGTAAATTGCCCAGGAGTATAATAATAAGTGTATAACTATTACATTATATAGTAAACTAAATATGAAATATAATATAAGAAGGTGCAACACAAGTAGGTATGTGGTTTCATTATTGTGTAAAGTTGCATAAATAAGAGTAAAAAATAAGTACTTAAGGCGCCGCAACCGGGCTCAAAAAGAAGAAGATGGAGAGATATGAAATAACGAATGTTTGCGCGCTAGTACCTATTTAAAGCGACAAAATCGATGCGAAAATTGTGAAAATGTTTAATAAAACACGACTCGCTTAAAATAGAGTGAAAATCTCGCGGGGGTTGTCTTAAACAGCATTTAAAGAAACACTGTGAATTTTTTCATACATCTAACTTGTAAAATAACTGAAACAAACGTGTTTATAATAATTTTTTGGGTATACTTAGCGATTTTTTTCTGTTTACTGTTTCAGCGTGGCAAATGATATTATCTTAAAAATAACATATATATTATTTTAAACTTGTGTTTAAGAGAAAAGTGTTATAAAACGTAAATCGGTAGAAATTCTGAATGCCGCGGCTTAACGTCCTATGAAAGTAGTGGCTGAGCATTGTGTAGTAACTTTGTTGATATTATTATAAACATGCATGGTAGATTGTAAAAACAAGTTTGTAATTATGCCCGATTGGATGTTTTACAGAACATACAGTTTGTCAAATAAGAGTGAAAACATAGGAGGGCGCCACTGTTGTTCAAATGGCAATACTAAAAATATAACTCGTGGTGGAAATGTAAAGCTGTGTAACCTACATTTTTGTAAAAAAATAAAATGGCATAAAAGGGAAAAAAAAATTTTTTCATTGCAATATAGACCGCCGCTGATCTCAAAAATAGAATTGCATATAGGTATATTATACCTTTTCAATTTTGTGTTCACATAATGAAGAATAAAGAAATTGTAATAAAACCACAGTTTAGAAATTGCTCATATTTATTTAATACTAGCATAAGTACTTAAGCGTTGCCCGGGCTTTAGTCAGGTCTCTAATTTTAGATCTGAATATGTTGAACTCATTCAGATCTAAAAGTAGTGTAACCAAACTCACCATTAGTGATTCTTCCTTCCTACCTCTGTTAAAATCAAATTTATGTTAAATTAAATGAAAGCAAATCACTTTGTAAAACACCATTATACCATATTCAAATATATGTCATTACCTTAACAGTAGTTCTTCGTTTTTTTTTTAAATGTGATTTTCAGTGTTCTATATTTTCAGTGTCTTTGCGCTTCAAAAGAATTGACAGACTATAGCTAAATTAATTTGCAGCCGCAGGAGAGATTAACCGGTAGCATTGTGTTGTGCAAGTGTCGGTATGACGTAAACTAATTTTTTCGCTACTTCTAGTAAAAGTGATCAAATTTTATCAAATGTCGCATTTCTTTCGCGGGTTAGGTTTAATTTTAATTTTATAATTATTATAAGCTACCCGATTTGGAAAGAATTATTATTTATTTGTTTTAAGTGATATGACCAACTTCATGGTATCAAAAATATTATACGAGTATTTTTTGTAAATTGGCAACATTTAGGACGGGTTGTTTAAAAAAAAATTCCGTTAAGTAGTTTTTGAGTCTATCGCGAACAGACAGACAGACGCGGAGGAGGACTTTAACTTATAATAAGCAGATATATGATTTACCATTATTTTAAACAGCTTTAGAATAACTAATTTCCTTTTCTATGTTTTAGCTAACGACATTTTAATTGATAAAATGCCATCCAACTAATCATTCATATATTTTATAGATAACATTTGACGGTTATATTTGTTTTATAATTCCATTATATCAGCGACACTCCATACTGTATTTAATAATATACAGCTTTAAAATCAGTTTTATTTCTTATTGAAGAATCTTTACACTGCGTAGGTAAATTGAATAGATAATGTCTACAATTTCTAATCCAAACCGATTTTAAATTGAACTCTAAGGATGGGTTGTTTCAAAAAATTTGACGGATTCATCAAATATTCAAAGTTAATTTTCACGTTATGTGTAGGTTCTATACAAGTTCGGTTATTATATCATTATAGGTCAGTTGCTGCACGTAACTGAAATAACCACAGAACTGAATAGATCTTACACAGAATGTGAAAATTAACTTAAAATATTTGATGAATTCATAATTTTTTTGAAACAATCCATCCTTAGTATTTTTACTACGAAAATGCTGAATCCACTGAAGTTACGATCGTGAATTTTACGACCAGGAGCTAATTGCAAAGGATTTATGCGTTACTTTTATCACCACAGACGATGTTTCATATGCTCTCACAAACGAAGCATTATAAAATATTTATGTCTCTTTCTAAATGATTAAATTAGTCAAACAAAAACCTGACGACAGAAAGTGAAATGGAATGACAATGTTTAACGATTTGAAAGTGACTTACATGGTAATAAACGTCAGTGCAATCATTATAAAATTAATGTTCTACGTGCTTTAAATATTTCTTAATAACTTTCGCATAGAGATAGAGAAAGGTAGATTATAGGAGGTAGATATTCAGAATTCAGACATGTTTATTAAAAAAAGAACTAGCATAATTCACATCCCTTTAAAATGAATAATGTCAAATATTAGCAAAGAAAAGTTAAGAGACTGAATATGATGATACGATCGCCACCAACGGTTATTCTAAATAATTCTAAATTCTAAAAGAAAAACAATGAAAAATGAACAGCGTATGGTTACGTTCTCATTAAAAGTTTACAGGTAGAGACGAATTTGTGAAGTGTTAACGAATTTGTGTTAAATGAGAACAAAAACTTCAAAAGCACTCTTTTAAATTTTTTTTTTTTTTTTTTTTTTTTTTAATTTTCTTTATTCATTTTGTTTATTACAGGATTTTTTTTTTTACATGGTATTTCGACTACCAAGCTAGGCAAATGCCCGTATTATGGTAGTCGAGATTCATAAGATATTAAGTATATAATATTAATAATCATCCATATATATGTAGATGAAAGTACAAACATATAGCATATCTATTATACTAGTATTAGGTACATGATCACATACAGGAAAGGAGTTAAACTAGGTGAATCTTGTATAAATAAAAATAAAATAGAATAACAAATAAAAATAAAAGTAACAAAATAATAATATTTTAAGGATAATAGAAATACAAAATAATTTATTATTATTTGGATGAATGCAGCACTTATTATGGGGGAGACAAAATCCATACGTGGAACCAATTTGATAGGGGTTAATTAGGAAACGTGTTTCTCCCATTTCAACCCAACATTGCGGCTGGGCATAATCGAAAAACCAAGTAAAAATCTAAATAATCAAATATTTCGGTGAAACGAAACTTCTGGTGAAACTGATCAAAAAGAAATTCAAATCTCAATTTAGCGTTCAAATAAGAAGAAGGTTTGAAAGGGAGATATGTAAGGGGGCATACATTCATTACGTGAGCTCAAAGGGGGGGGAGGGGGTCCAGCAAAATCTCACGTTACTTGAAAAGAATATACGAAGTGGTCTAAATTTATCTCACCAAGGGGGGGGGGTCTAGATTGGAAGAAAAACTGCTCACGTAATTAATGTATGTCCCCTAAATACGAATGTTATTGAATGAAATAAATGATTATAATTAACATGCGTAAGAGAAATATTTAATAAAGCTTGACTTTTCTGAAATAGAGCAAAAATCTAACAACAAGTGAAGAATTAAAGTTTTTTTTAAATACTTAAGTAGAATTTAAACAAACACTGCGGATTTTTTTTTACATCTATAAAATGCTAAATTACAGAACCAGGTGTATTTTTTATAATTTTCGGAGCATTCTTGGCGATTTTTTTCTATCGAAGGAATTTCATGTAATTACTTTTTCAGTTCAGCAAATTTAAGTATAAAAATTTATTTAAAAAAATGACGAAGATATTTTTAAGAGAAATTATAATGAAATTCGGATTGCGCAGTTTTTAATAATAATAAAATATAATATAATTTAACTTACATCCTCCGTTGGTCACCATGATATAGGGCAGCTGCCTAGTATGGTGACCTAATGTATCATCTCAAGTAAATGTATTAGTTACGTAACATGTACTTATAAATAAATAATAGTTTATTCCAGAATGTATGCAGGGATATTGCAATGCAATACATTCAATATTATGGAATAACAAAAGAAAAACTAATAATAAGATAAGGTAAAAAGTAAATTAACAGACATAAATTAAATAAAAAAATAATAAGCACTAAAATTAATGCAAGCAGCCGTTTACGGAAGGCATTTTCACCGCGAGTAGAAGTTTAAAGGTCTCATGTAAAAAAACGACAACAGTTTTCTTTGAAAATGTGTGAACATCTAAATATGTTTTGTTCAGTTGTTGAAATTCATCGAACTGTGTTCGATTTGTAAGGACATCGTCACTGAGCATAGAGACAATATTTTTTTGGAGAAAAAAAATGTTAAAGGTGCGTTGTGCTCATAACGTATTTTATTTCAATGTATTATAATAGTTGGTAAATTCCCCCCTGACTGCACGCATCAGCTGGCACAACTATGCACGCCTAGAGCAATAACCGATAAGTGAAGGAAGGTAGGTACCCCTATTATTTATTCGTGCATCACCCGAGGGTCCCGAAAAACAGCTGACTAACAACAATGGTATGAGGAGTCAACCTTTTCTAAGCGAAGATACAGCCCAAATAGTCACCCTTGCTAGAATTTACCAGCACGATGATAATTTATGTACATAATTTTTCAAGAAGAGCGGGTACGACCTCCGTAGTCCAGAGGGTAAGACTCTTGACTCACAATCCGGAGGTCGCGGGTTCGAACCCGGCATGCGCAAATAAATTTTATTTGATTAATTTGTGTTTTCACAATTAATTCATTTAAAATAATATATAGTATATTTGCGGCATGTTCCAGAGTGGAAGATACTATCAGTATCGCCCTGGTGTAAGACCACCATTCAGAATTGAAACGTTGCTTGAAAATGGTTTTAGCCGTGTTTAGTGACCAGATCTGAATAGCCAGGTACTTCCCAACCTTCCTCTTCCCCACCTCCTTCCCCTCCCCCACTACCTTCAGCCTCACAACATACCCCAATTGGGGATGCCATAGTCTCACTGGCTCCAGACGGGAGCAGTTGAGATTCTTGTGCGGTATTCACTGTAAAAAAAAAAAAAAAATGTATGAATGTAAGTGAGACAAAGAGTGTGTGCCAAGACCGAGTTGTTTGGCGGTCCGTCCTCTCTACCTACCCGTGCGGAGAAACGGCGTGATGGTTAGTTGGTTAATTTTTCAAATTAATGACACTATCAAATAAGCAACATATGGTGTTCGTTCTTAAATATTCATCCGTCCATCTAAAGCAGTGGTTTGCGACCTTTTTTTGACCAGGGACCACTATGACATTTATTTATTCTCACAGGAATCACAAGATACAATAAAGAACTGTTAATCGCGAAAGTAAACGCATCCTTGCAATTTTTTTTTTTTTTTTTACAGAGAATGCCGCACAAGAATCTCAACTGCTCCCGTCTGGAGCCAGTGAGACTATGGCATCCCCAATTGGGGTATGTTGTGAGGCTGAAGGTACTGGGGAGGGGAAGGAGGTGGGGAAGAGGAAGGTTGGGAAGTACCTGGCTATTCAGATCTGGTCACCAAACACGGCTAAAGCCATTTTCAAGCAACGTTTCAATTCTGAATGGTGGTCTTACACCAGGGCGATACTGATAGTATCTTCCACTCTGGAACATGCCGCAAATATACTATATATTATTTTAAATGAATTAATTGTGAAATAGCACAAATCAATCACATAAAATTTATTTGCGCATGCCGGGTTCGAACCCGCGACCTCCGGATTGTGAGTCAAGAGTCTTACCCACTGGACTACGGAGGTCGTCTATCATTTTGCAATTCTAATGTGCTCTTCTTGGATTTCTACAGCTACCTCTCCATCATTAATACCAAAAGGGTTATAAAATACGAATCAGCTTTTGGATACCTTTCAATTCGGTTTTGTAGTAAATGAATAAATGTTTCTTGGACCACATTTTAGATCTCGGATTGGACATTAGACATTGGACCACCTGTGGTCCACGGACCACCGGTTTGGAACCACTGATCTAAATCTAAAGAAATGAAATAATATATATCGTGATTAATTTTTGTTAACGTTTCGGACAGCGTTACAGTTTTCATAATCATGGCAGAATAATACTTGTTAAACTTTTCTGGCCCCGGGAATGATGTCCTTTAAAAATTAATATATTTTTTGTAATCTTCTACTGGTTTCCTCTGCTATCGGAGTTTGGCCATCACCAGGATAATCTTTACCCTGCAGACTACAACCATGAACGAACCCACGACAGTTGTTCCCCCACAGTTTACATATATGCAATATGCAGTCGGTTTAGGAAAAATCAGTATACATAATACATAATCAGTATACATAATATAGCTAATTGTCCCCGAAGCGGTGTGCTGAGGGGATATACCGCCGAATAATAAAGACATAAAACATATTTTAATTCAAATGCTTCATTGTTAAAACAACTTGTCTATATACTGTGTACAGGGTGTCCGGGGGTAAAGTGCATTAACTTAGGGAGGTGATTCTACATGATGGTAGGAGTAAAAAAGACTAACAACTTTTTCCGAAATTCCAACTTCTTTTTCCATACAAAAAGACGTACCTACTAAAAATCCTTTAGTGTGAGGTACGATCTTACTTGCTGAGAGCCTTGCAGAACATTGCATGGTTGTAATTGGCCCATATCGTAAGAGCGGAAAATAATAAAGCTGGCCGCACACGCCGGTCTAATTTTACCTTTTTACCACAAAACTACCCCTAAAAGTTGGAATTTCGAAAAAAGTAATTTATCTTTTTTACTTATACTATCACGTAGAATCACCTCCCGACGTTAATGCACTCTACCCCCGGACCCTGTATGTTTACCAGTATAAATACAAACACTGATACTGTAAATAAATTCGTTTGATAAACATACCAATTTATTATTAAAGGTATTTTTGAAGCCGATTTTAGGTCCGAAATTGGTAAATAATGCACAAAAAAAAATATTTTGAAGGGTCAACTGTCGGGGGATCAACTATCGGGTCACCCCCTGATGAACTCTGCGGTGGTTGAGAGTTGAACCAACCGAAACAACGTCAAGAAGAAATTGGTTGGCCATCACTGATGTTCAACAACCCAAAATATGTTGGTTACAATGACCCCATCTGCATTACTATTACCGATTTATATTGTCCAATAATTCCAGCATCCACCATTGTCGAGAGAAAAAGCGAAGTGTACCCATTTAATGCCGTTAGACAATAATTACTACGGGGAGGGCTATTGAATTTAGGAAGGCATTGTACTATCCCGTGTCCAATACACCGGGGATTGAGTGCTCCGTGTGTACCGTTGCTAATGTTTAATGCAATAATGTGAAGTTATTCAACTTATTTAGCGACAAATAAGACGACCCCCGTGACAGAGGTTCAAAACCTGCGAAGTGCACATAAAATCTTAATATTAGGTCCTTATCCTTACATATGAAATTGGCGTTTTGTATGGGAGGAACATAATTTTTTTTTAATATAATATATTTATTTAATCAAAGTATGTACTATTGCTATCTATGCACTTTTGCCATCTCATAGGTAGTTCATCGATCCCTTTACTAAAAAAACCATTCGGACGGGAATCAAGGCGGTTTGGACCGCCCCATCGGAGTTGAATTTTTTCCCTTGCAAGAAGTTATCCAAATTTCGAAAAAAATGGTAATCTGTTGGGGCAAGGTCCGGAGAGTACGGTGGATATCCAATTGAAGCTCCTCTAATTTGGTAGCCGTCTGTTGTGCAGTGTGTGGTCTAGCGTTGTCATGAAGCAGCAATGGCCTAGAGCGAGTAACCAGCC
Organism: Limnephilus rhombicus; assembly: GCA_929108145.2. Taxonomy (NCBI): domain Eukaryota; kingdom Metazoa; phylum Arthropoda; class Insecta; order Trichoptera; family Limnephilidae; genus Limnephilus; species Limnephilus rhombicus. Next base: position 50,580,432 of record OV815274.1, read on the forward strand.
TCGGTTGTTTAGCAGCTAGCTTTTCCATCATGGTTTGCAGTTGCTGACAATAGACATCTGCCGTAATCGTCTTGCCAGATTTAAGAAAGCTGTAGCGAACGACACAAAAAAAAACAACTGTGTTTTCTTTTGCGGCACCGTCGCCATACACATCATTAATCCTTCGAGCCGATTCTGCAGCACTGGTGTCACGGTGGAACTCGAACCCGTAAATAGCGCGATATTTCAAGTTTTCCATTTTGTAAACTAAGTGACCTCAAAGAAAAAAAAACAATTAAGGAAAAAACAAATTAATTATAATTTTCGAAACATAAATAAATAGCTGTATAAATTTGAATTTGCAAATACATGAGTAAATAGCTGTATAAATTTGAATTTGGAATTCCTAACCAAAGAGAAGATATTTGAGATCAATGTTTCCTATCTAATATAATCTAATATATAAAAATGAATCTTTCTTTGTTTGTCCCTCGTAAACTATTCATCCGATTGTGATGAAACTTTGTTGTTTTGATGTGCGCATGCCCGCAATGGTTTCTGCATATAATAGTGCGTTACGAAATTATTTTCTGTACTATTCACTCGATTGCGATGAAACTTTGGTGAGTTGTTGTGTGCACGTTCGCGAAAGTTACTGGTGAGCTCTGTAGTTATTTTTATAAAAAAATTGCAATAGGTGGCGCGCGATTTGTTTAAAAAATGAGTGTATTTCAGATGGTTTAGCGTCAGGGAGGGTAAGCGGGAGGGCGAGGGGAATCCGGGAAGAGCGGAGGGGAATGAAAGGGGGGGATTAGCGGAAGGGGGGATTGAGGGAGGGGAAAGGCGGGGAAAGTGGAAAGTAAATGCGAGGGAGGGTTTCGCGGTACGGGTGGAAGCCGAAAAGAGCTGGGGGAAAGCGAGGAAAGTGGGGGGGAACGCTCAAGGGGAAGAGGAGGCGGAAGGGGAACGGGGACGAATGGGAAAGAAAACGCAGAGAGAAGCAATATCTTTATTTAAGTGGCATTTCAACGCATGCCGGGAACTCCCTCCTACCCCTACCCCCCTCCCGGATTCTCTTCCCCCTCCCGCCTTATCTCCCGGCGCTTAACTATATGAAACACACATATTTTTTCAAAAAACTCGCGTGCCACCGATTGTGAAGTACAAATTTCACAACGCCAGAGCTCTCCATTACATGCAGAAACCTCCGTGGGCGTGCGCACAACAAATCACAAACATTTCATCGCAATCGGATGAATGGTATAAGAACGCATACAAACAAAGAAACAATCATTTAAATTCTAAAAGGGGAAGTACCTACAATAAAGTTGTTTGCTTACAATTCTAATGCCCTTTTGAGCTATGAAAGCATAACTTTACTTCCTAAAGGGGTTCAAGTTTGATCACAAAACTAGCGCCTATGGACGAACTTAGCAAATAAATTTTTATACGTGTGACACGCACGTGTAATTTATCTTAAATTCGTTATTAGGGTACCGTGTCCTACATCCCTCATCATAACCATTACATTAATTAATTAAAACGATACCCTTTACTAGAGTCAACAATGGAAAAGTTGAGCAAACAAATCAATACAAGTTTCTGTAACATTTTCATTGATGATTTTATATTCTGAAATCAGTTCCTGGATATCCAATATCGCACATCCCCTAGAAAAGTGTCATAAGTAAAAAAATCTATTTTAAGTTTTATCTTACCGGTCAGTGGTTGAGTGGGCATAGCGCTTGGATCCCACCTGGACGTCGCGTGTTTGATTCCTCGGCTGGCTAAGTTCTCCATCACAACACAACCAACATTTCCGGCTTTCTGTGGTGGTAGTAGGAGATTTTCAAATATTGTTGGGTTATTCGTAACCCGGGAATGTTTGTTTAAAAAAAAATCTCTGTAAAGCAAAGTGATTATTACTGCGCGTTTACTAATGAGCGGCTCTGGAATCTTTGTTTTGCCACCGCCAGCCGCATACCACGAGTGACGATTATCTAGGTCCCACGAAAACCGTATTTAAGTTAGATCACTTTATTCATGTCCGCAAGATGCCGATAGTATCTCTTTTCGAGGGAACCGCTTGTTCATCATTCATTCATTTGTTTTCGCTCTCCTGTAAAATTTACTTTTTTGACTCGCGACATTGACTTTTCTATGGGATGTACGATACTTAACTATTACTTCCAAAACAGCAAAAAAATCTTTTTTATTTGGAAAAAGAGATAATTTATCAAAAAATTGAAACGAAGATTGTTAAGGCGGTACACAATTCTAATAATTTTTGTATGTTCAAAACTCACATTTTAATCATTTCCGGCGAATCCGTAACTATAATAACTTTTTTATTTCCATGCCGCACAAGAAATGCGAGTTATTTATATATTAGATTAATAAAAACAGTACCTTACCATTAATATGTTTTACGTACAACGATTTTAAAACTATATAACCCGTTTTTCAACTATAAAGTTAGGGGTAAGCACCAGATTTTATTTTTCTAGACAATGAATTAATAATTTCGGGAGGACAACATGGAGACACATTTTAAATATTTGTAGCACGTTCTTCAGAATTAATTAAAATGAACGCGGCAGAAAGGTCGAATATCCAGGCCTGCTAGGGTGAATTCGACCGTACGTTCGTACAATACGCCGTGCCGCGGCGTATATTTGTTTACACGCTTTCTTCACTTACATCGTTAAGATTCCCACATTATTTATCTTCTTCTTTTCTTTGATACGGCAAATTCGACAGTAGGTCCGTCCAGTGCACGGGTCGCGAGTCGCAATTTGTATACACGGCTTCTTTACTTACGTCGTTAAGATTCTGAATATATTTTAGGGTATATTGTCGTCTTAAGAAGTGGGAGTACTTTATCTTAAGGTCACACGTCACACTTCAATAATAATAATAGTTTATTCCAGAATATATAAAATACTCTCGGCTTTCGGGAAATATCATAAGTTGTCAGAAAACAGATATCTGTCCACGTTTGATATCTTTGGCAATTTGTCTTCGTAGAGCTGTACAAATAACAGAGAATAAAGTTTAATTTTAAGAATCTTGTTTGTATTTTAAAAATGTAAGGTGACTAATGTATGTAGATGTACTTCATCGAGTTACAAAATATTGATTAATAGAATGAGACACAAAATAGCATTACTGCATTATCTTAGCTAAACACAAGATCGTCCAACTGATAGTCAAGACGAATATTGATCCAGAATCAGGATATTCCGGATCCCAAAAAATAGAGCCTGTAGGCTGTAGGTACTGGGATGCCTCGAGGTTCATATTGAGAAATAAACCACATTGGGCTCAACAGCGGGAAAATGGTGACTTGCGATATGAATAATAGTATAAGTCAAGTCAATTAAATAAATCGCACGAAAAGACACAAAACTGCAACTCACCTATCTGACAGACAGCGCTTTAATAGGCACTTTATAAAATTATTAAAAAGTCACCTGGGCGTTAAACAAAGCTCCATTACTTTAGGAGGCGCCCATTAAATTGAAGGTACTAAGTTAATAATGGTCATAATCACAAATGGGAGGAGATACGACACTGTTTAGGAGGTTTATTGAGCAATTATTACAAAAATAATACGAATGCTTCGTGATCGCCCATAACAATGGTCCGCTAATCCGGCCATTGTGATGGCCGCCAACAAAAGAGAGTCACGTGCGTGTTAATAGTAAAGATCGATTTCAAACAGTTAGACGATTGGATCGATAATGATTCTATGGAAGACAACAAAATCGTGAACCGCAGTTTGAACATTTAATTGGATTTGGACATCCGTGTTCCGATCTAAGAAATGGTCGGTATTGGATCACACAACTTAGACAGAAGGAGGCAATCCATTTGATACAATTCTATAAGATACGAATGTATCACTCCAGCCAGGATCTATTCTATTCACCAGTCGGCACTGATTTGTTAGGAATCGGAATACGATCACGTGCTCTAAAGACGGGAAGGAGGATTGGTATACAGGGTGTCCGGGGATAAAGTGCATTAACTTCGGGAGGTGATTTTACACGATAGTACAACTAAAAAAGATAAATAACTTTTTTTCGAAATTCCAACTTTTAGGGGTAGTTTTGAGGTAAAAAGATAAAATTAGTCCGGCGTGTGCGGCCAGATTTATTATTTTCCGCTGTTACGATATGGGCCAATCACAATCGAATCGAGCACCCGGCAGGCTCTCAGCAAGTAAGAGTAGGTTCGTATTTTTGTATGGGAAGAAAAAATGTTGGAATTTCGGAAAAAGTTGTTAATCTTTTTTACTCCTACCATCATGTAGAATCACCTCCCGAAGTTAATGCACTTTACCCCCGGACACCCTGTATAGCAACTTTGATCCAATTTAGAAATGTTGAATAGACAGGTATCGATTGATGGATGGATGCATACTTTTTTCTCCTTTCCGTATATTGTCGTCCCTATTCATGCTTTTTCTTGCTTCTTCTTTCCCCCTTTGTCCCTACTTTATTTTTCTAGATATGATTTAATCAATTTATTAGGATAAACTGATCGTATAAGGTTTACAGTCCTACAAAAAAGCTGGAAGAGAAATTGTCTAAGTTCTATTCGCCGAGGAAGACGTAACTTTTCTTCCTGTGTCGCTTTACCATCTCGATTTCGTTCAGCAGAAATTGATAATTTACAATTGCTTCATCCGAGATGCTGGGCGCCTAGGTAGCCTGGCGCCTGGTTATGTCGCAAAGTAATATGTATTACTCATCTCATAGTTAACTAGAAAGATACCTAACAACACATGTTAAAACATTTTCGAATGGAGAAACTTTTGAAAGCATAGATACTTCAATTTGGGAGGCGGATATGGGTACCGCCGCCCCGGGAACCATTTATTGGACAACCAACACCCCTGCCACAGGTCACCCCAAGTGGTTCGCTACGTTTGGTGACTTAGCGGGGGTGCCCGGGTTCATAGGATGAGGTTTGTCTAAGTCTTGGTGGCGGATACGTTTGCCCAACCACCGCGTGGCGGGCAGTATCGGAGGAGACTGATTGAGGGAGGCCTTTTGACTTCTCCAGCCGGATTCTCCCGACCCTTCGCCTTGCACCGCAGTGTGAGGTATAGATTCATACGTCCGTCACTCCTGGCCACACTGACCCCCAGATTCCTACCCACCTCTCATACCTTTTTCCTTCCCATATCTTCTTCTCCTTCCTTTCCCTTAAAAAACCCTCCACACAGCATCCTCAAAGATGACATAGGCCCTTAGGGAAATTGTTTTCCTTGGTGCCGCCTGTGTGGAGCTAATGTAAAAAAAAAAAAAAATAATAATGTATAAATGAAATGCTGAAAATTTCAATCAACATCAACCTTAATTAATATTTTTAGAGGAAGGGTGATTATACTGATTATGTATCTTTTACGACAGCGTAACGCGTGTTAAATAAGCCGTGTACGACACATTTTGACATTTTTCTTAAATACTGTATTCCGTATGGCGCTAACTAGCTAAATACTGCGCTTGTGTTAAGACATCAACTCGTAAATGTAGTTATCCTAAAGCCCGAGTTGACGGCACACTTTGTAGCGTAATCCTCGTTAAGAGATGTCGAGAATAGAATGTTTAGGTATACAAATATAAAAATTCATGAACGCCTTTTGGGCTTATATGTAATTAGTTTTAATAACTAATAAACAGTCATTTGTGTTATTAAGTAAATAATTAATTCAATTAACAGAAGACAGGCATAGACAAGCCTTTGAAAGTCGTAGAAAATCACAAAAATATGACAGCCGATAACGCACGACGGACGACTTCTGTTGGTAACCCACGGATTTTGCATTTTTGTCTCCCAAGGCTGACTTAACGTTAAGGATAACACAAAAGAAACAGAATCACGAATGAAAATAATCAGCAATCGTTTGTGCCAAGTTTCATTAGGTCTGTAAAATAGTAACTAACAATAAAGGGAAGCCATTGAGATAAATACAGATACGTATGTAATTGTAATTATGAAACATGGTGAGAAAGTATACGTATATAATATATACATATTCCATATTTTTTACCTAGGTCTCTAATTCAAAATTTAGGCGTATTAGATTTGTCAAAGAATTTATATATAAAAATGCAAAAATCGGTAATTTTAAATACATGTAGGATTACAAAAGATTTTTTAAATATTTATATTGAGGGATCAGTAGGATTTATAGGTTCAATAAGGAGTTCCACAGAGCCGAACCCTCTGATATGAAAATATCTGGAGTCGGTGAATTATTTTCCCATCTGGTCTCTGGTAGGTTGACATGTTGTTCTTGTATTGTTTTGTAATTATAATACTTATATAGTGCAATTGCATAACGTGGATTGACCAGATGATCATTTGGGAAGTGTGTGAAAGGGTTTAGTTTTTCCTGTGGGGAAAATTAAACCCGGACATTTAAATCTGGTTCGTACGTGTACAAGAGGGAACACAAGAGGGGTGGGCGGGGGGGGGGGTTGAATTTTTGAATTTAATAGAAACAAATCATTCTTTTAACAATAGCCCAGGGATTAGCATGCTATATAAAAATTAATGGCACCAAAAATGTTAATAACTAGTGTAATTAGAACGTGACCACACCACATTTTTCATAAATGACGATTATCACACACCACGCTGGTGAAAAATTACAATTTAACGAAAAAGTAGATAGTATAGTCAATCCAGCAGAAATTCAGTAACGAAAAGAATCATAAAAGCACAGTTACACGGAAAATTAAAAAAAATCAGAGTGTTCAATTCACACGCGGTGAAAGTGAAACCTTCAGAAAACTAAATTAGACAAGAGTGGGGAGACTACGAATCACTTTTTTTAATCAATGCGAAGGACGATTTTTCCATATTTTTTCGTTCAATTCCAGTGTACCTTTTCCTATACATTTGGTCATCTTATTAGTATTTGTGTTTTCTTTTGCCTGTTCATTTTGGAGTGGTTTGAAGATTGGATATTGATTTTACAAAAAAAAAATTTTGTTGAATTTCGTAGGATTCGATCCTTGGTCTGCTAAATGTCTGCAGAGGTTCGTCAGGCGCCTTATATCACCACACCAAATGAGACTTGCGTGCGAAATGTGGATTTATGGTATTATATTGGAACCGAGTACCTGCGATTTAAATAAACCTTTTATTGTTATCTCATTCTCTCGCAGGCTAGATCCAGTAGATGTATGTGTTTGTCTCGTTTTAGTGTCGCTCGTTTCCGTTTCATCGAGTTTCAAATCACAATGGTGCAAAAGAAGTTTTCACTTCAAACAAATAATATTTTTCTCAACTAAACTCACATATCGTGGTGCAGAAAAAAAATGAACAAAGAGAGAAGAAGTACATGTTGGCTCAAATATAATATGATTTTCAACATAAGGGGGCATACATTAATTACGTAATTAGTTTTTCTTCCAATCTAGACCCCTCCCCCCACCTTGGTGAGATAAATTTGGGCCACATCGTATATTCTTTTCAAGTAACGTGAGATTTTGCTGCCCCCCCCCCCTTTGAGTAATGAATGTATGCCCCCTAACACCTACACTGTTTAAGTCATGTAGGATCTACATAATAGTTAATATATTATAATAAAACAAACACAGGAACCACGAATACTGGTTACATTCGAAAGCAGTCCAAACATGTCGTGACTTAATTGAACTTTTCCTTTGCTTGTCTGTAATTATCCAGGCGATCAGAAAGATATATGTGTATGCCGAATGTACTGTACGTATGGAGCGACATTTCCAATACATTTGGAAACATAGGGAGGGAGTAATAAGATATATCGTAGTTAGATACCCCATTCATTAATATTAATTTATTTTCTAGGTCGAAATTAGCAAGCGCAAAAACACGGAGAAAGTTACGCTGATTGGAAAAGAGAGACTAGTTATTCATATTACTTTCAGTCTAAAAGAGTTGTAGTATAATATAGTCTTTCAAATCATTTTTTAAAACTGCTGTAAGTAGGTAACACTTTGGCCAGCCATTTCGACGAGTCTACTACAACGTATGCAGCTTAGAATAATTACAACGATTTACAATTCTACCGGGTAACTTTTAAAACTTCATGACTCGTGGGGTGAAATCAAAAGCATTGACTCGGTGTATGGCATTTAAATAGCCCCTTAATTAGATGGAAGAAGTCGAGGTCGTCCCAGGAAGACACAGCACGACAATGTAAATCAAATACACATGAGTCGGGTCGTGTCAAAAGTAGTAATAACAGAAGACAAGTAAGATAAAAAGTGAATTATGATACACGTTAGAGGGGTACATAGATTATCAGTAGGTTATTTCACCTGAGATGTGAACGGTCTATAAAACATAACTATGACCGTATGAGTAATAGTAATAAAAAGGAAGAATGTGTATGTGGAGATATAAATATAAATTTTGAAATCAAGAATTATATTCTCACGAATTGTAATTGACTGATAAAAGTTAAAAATATTTAGTGAAAGTAGATTTAACAATTTATTTCACGCTAAGAAATTTAATAAATTAGTTTTGTATGTTATCAAGGAATCATGAAGAATGTTTTAAGTGTAGTAATTTTACGTAGTGGGTATAAGTTGTGATTGCGAAAGTAATTGGTGAGTTATTTGCTGTGATGTGAAAGATGAATGAGAAAATAAAGAACCTCAAAAAGACAGAAGGGTACATTAATTTTATAGACGACATATTCTCTGTCAAAATGAGGAATAGGACTGTCAGACATCTATTAAAATAAAGCATAAACGTCTACTAGGAAAATTAGTTGTTAGCTGTTGTTTTAGATAAAAGAAGTTGTTCATTATTACAAGTGATATTCATGTTAATTATAAGTATTCTTTAAAGGGGTCCAATTTAAGTAATTTTTGTTATGTCGCAATATATTCAATAAAAATAATTTAGAGTAGCTAGATAGATTGGCGGCACCTGCCACAGTTTATCGCCCGCCCTGGCGTAAGACCACCGTTCAGAATTGAAACGTTGCTTGAAATAGCTTTAGCCGTGTTTGAAGATCAGATCTACATAGCCAGGTACTTTCCAACCTTCCTTTCCCCATCTACGGATGCTGAAAACTTACTGCCACTAGACGATTGGGAGCAGTTGGGACTTTAGTAAAGTAAAATGTTGAATGATTAATGCAACTAATGACTTCCATTGTTTTTAATTTGAAGTTAATTTACTTCTACGCGAAGTCACAATGATTGTTGTTAATAATTTTTTTTTTGATTTTTTAGTTCACAGATACGAATCACTGATTTTTTTTGGGTTTTCATTGTGTATCGTTGTTCTCATTGGTTTTCATTGTGCACCATCGTAGGATCGCCGTAATTTTTTATGTTTATTTATTAATTGCATTGTTTATTACATAATTGAGAATTTTTCGACCACCATGCAGGCATGCATCCTAGCCACTGTGAATCACAAGCCAAGTAAAACACCGAGTACCCGGAGCACACGCCGAACAGAGGGTGATCGTAATATCACGTAGGTGACTAATGCACAAATTCAACGACGAGAAATTGAGAACGAACTATACAAGTAATTATTCATTATTCATTGCGCCGGCGAAGTAATGCAGTGCGCGCGACATCCGGGACACAAGAACCGTCTCGATTATTTTTTGACCATCGACAAAATTTATTCCCGGCTCGTGGAGTCTATAAAAATGCCAGCGTCAGATATCTGAACCGGAGCCTTCGACGGAGCGTGAATGCACGAACTAAAAATTCCCGGATAGTTCTCCAGACGTGCATCGACGCATAAAGCATTAGAAAATTAAGGTAAAGGTAAGACCACAGAACCTAATACTGAACACTGCTTATTCAGTCTCGACTATTCCATTCAAATTTTTAACCGATTTCTAAATGTTTTCAATGTGTGGTTTACAGGAAACCTACTTGATTAATTGACTTGACAACTTTTAAGAGATCCCTCTGCGTCTATGTACTATTCGCATAATATGAGAGGACGTAACATTTACGCTTCAACCGCTGAGGAAGTAACATTTACTTCAATCATGTAACAACAAATTTTGTTGCATTTTTCAGCGATTCATAAAAAAGTAAGAAGTTTAGATGACAATCTTCCGGGACATTAATTTAGAAGTCTAACCAGTTTATTTTGTGGTTTCACGCCAACTCAACAAAGTGGCATATGAACAACTTTTTGAAAAGTCATAAAAAGTATGAAAATATTTTTTTGAAAAAAGCCCAAAACCTAACTGTAACCGTAACCTATTTAACCATTTTTTCAACACTTTTCAGAGAAGTTGCATGATTTTGAGTTGTCCGGTCACCGTAATTTGTATTTCATTCGCAGCAATGGTAGGTGTCGTTACACGAGGGACTGAAAACTGAAGGATCTCCCTTCCACGTAAAGGAAACATCAAAGTATGCACCAATCAGCTATGGACATAACACACAGTAATCCGTAATATGTCCTTTGATTGTAAAAAGCATGCAATGTTGTGCTTAGTCATTAGCTATCAATCTTAGTTATAAGCCACTTAAAATATACATATATATAGTTTAAATGTAAAAATGAGTTTGTGAAGCGCCCTTGAGGTGATTTTCTCATGAATGTGGCGCTTTAGAAATCATCCAAATATAATAATAATTATTACTGTGCAAGTCAAAACAGAAGTTGCTTATTCTAACTTACTAGTTACCACCTACTCAGTCAACCTACTCGTCTCTTCAGAGATTTTATCTACAAAACTTAAAAACTTTAAAAGTGAATATTTTAAACCCAAGCTACAAGGACGGCAACTTGTTTGTATGCCGGTTTGATTCTGCATTTCACACCCCAAGTTTCTGACCCCAGCTCCGGCGTATAGCTAATAGGCACCTTTACATTTCTAGTACTTCCACATTAAAAGTATCACACACTCGTGTGCACATTACGGGGAATTATTAATGGTGGGGTCATGCTGCGAGTATAAAACATAGCATGTATATATTGTACACACACTGAGTGTACGCAAGTACGCTCCCTCAAATATGGCCTTCAGGGTCATCACGAAAACCACAACAGGGAAATAATACATTTTTACATATATTACGTATAATTTTTAATTAGGTCAGTCTACGTAAACGATTCTTCCGCAAACAGGATATTATGAAATTCAAGTGACGTGGCTGAAAGTTAAGTCAGACAACGTCTGAGTATTTTGTGGGATTTATGATTCTTCTAAAACTATCAGTTCCCTTCATTTTATGTCAACATTTATTATAGCTTCTTGTTTTCGCATCGCACGTCGCGTCGGCTAAAGTTAAGCATACAAAGATAAAAGTAAATTTTAAAATATTATTAATGTTAATTCCAGACTACACAATTTTTTAAATACATCCATTTGAATTTCACTTTTGTTTTCTTGATTGAACGAATGTATGCTTGAAGCGGAATCTTTTAAGTGGAAATTCCCCACTTTCCGACAACCGATCAGATAGACTCCTTGTCAATGACAATGTATTATTTTATTTTCATTTTTATGGCAATCACGCACATACACGTGGACATACATGCATCTTTTTGAAATTCGAAGAAATTAAATTAATAAACGAAATTAATGTCGGTTTTACCAACTCCGGATTTGGCCTGATTTGTAGGTGATTGATTATGATAGTGTGGTAAGATTCAAACCTCAGTCAAACCAAAAAAACTTTTAAAAGACATTTGAAAATAATTAATTATAGTAAAAATACTTTGTTTTTTACGGGTTGATTTTTTTCGTAAATAAAAATGGATAATTTTAGCCTTGACACAACAGTTCTCTCTGTAGTTTAGTTCGGTTAGAATGATGGACGCCAATCACATAAAAAATAATGTAAAGAATTAATAATTTTCAAGAAATAAGATATTAATAAAAATGGCATTGAAGCCTCGATGACATTGAGAGAGTTTACAAGCCACTAGCCGGTGAATTCACTATCTGCTAGTAAACTAGCTCAGTGTAATCGTATTACTAGCTAACTAGCAGATTGTGAACAACCTACGAAAAAAGTTGAAAGGGGGTCAACTTTGCTCGCTACTCGCTAGCGTGTAAGGCGGACGGCAAGATGGCGGCCCTTGAACAGCTGATTTCGTAACTGTCAAACTACTGTTTGATCTGGATTATTCGTTGTACAATCTGTTAAATAACCGGCAAATAGCTACTAGTGGTGAGATAACTGCGAATATCTCAGTTTTCTACAAAATGTCGACAGAATTATTTCGTGCGGGAGTTATTATTTTAGTTCAGCTTTTCGCTAGCTAGTTCGCTACTGAGCGAGTGGACCGTTTTATGTATCATCATGTAGAGAAAAGGTTACGAGATCGAGTCGTGGTAACCTTTTTTTAATATTTTCCTTGTCAATTTGAATTAATATTTAAACACCTCTTTCTGTATATCTGCCCCCGTGCAGAGAAGTGAGAGGAGAATCTATTTACACACACTATTCAATTGCACACCGTGTTTCAGAATCTATGTATGTGTGTGTTAAAGCAATCAGCGAGAGTTCGAGGTTACTCGCAGAAAGTCGTAGGTAGCTACTTATCGATTGTCGCGTATTTTGATGAAACGAAATTCTAATAAAAAACTCACGGTCAAGGTCGGAGGCCTGAAAAGCCCACAGCGTTATAGCGCTGGACGATACATTAATTCGGTAACGCGAGAGGAGTATTGACTGATAAGAAAGTTGAGTAAACAGTGTTTACGAGTACTTGTACGTTCATACACACATAAATTGTGGATTGTCCGGTAAGTATGGGTTCGTATAAACTTGTAGGTATTACCGCGAGTCGTGAATTGTGAGAAAGGATCGATGCATTAGGTACAAGCACAAAAGTATAAATAAATTCAAGGTCAAATTGTGTCTACATGACTTAAACTTTTTTTTATGTTAATACCTCACAAGGGTCCCCCCTGCTGCTCCCGTCTGGAGCCAGTACGACTATGGAATGCCCAAATGGTTTATGTTGTGAGGCTGAAGGCAGTGGGGAGGGGAAGGAGATGTGAAAGAGGAAGGTGTGAAAATGCTTGTCATCCGAAGATGAAGAAGTTTTAAAGGAGGTAATTTCCTAGTGAAAGATCAAAATTCACATATACATCGACTCCTAGGCCCCAGACAGGCTAATGAAATTGTTACTGATTAGTACTTCGAAAATTGAAAATATTTGAAAATTTTTTTTTTTAACATTAACTCCACACAGGAGGCCTTGAGGAAAATAATTTCCCTCAGGGCCTATGTCATCTGGGATGCTGTGTGGAGGGAAAAAAATAATATTAATGTAACTTTGGGTTCAGAACACACTACAAGAGGTCTTCAGTGACTGAAGTGAAGAAGAATTTAAAAATAATAAAATAAATTTAAAAAAAAAAACAACACGTTTTTCTACAAAACTACGAGAGCGGCCTGTTTCTCCCGATAAAGCCAGCATCGGGTGCCAAACACATTCACGCAGGCGCGTTTAGTATTCAACCCAGGCCTGCGAGCTGCGAGTGCCGGTAGTGCCAGTGCCTAGGTACTGTCTGTAGTCTGCACTGTCTGTAGTGGTGGTATCAGCTCCGGAATCAGGCGGGTTGCCGAAATAATATCGACAGACGCGCACACACCGTCACCCTGCCGCTTTATACATACTTTATCTTCATACATGCACCGCACGTAGGTACTTTATACATGCATCGTGCATGGCGTGTGTGTGGGTGAGCGTGAACATGGGCATGACGTTGAGAACGAAAAATATGCACGCACTCAGTCACTACACCACAGGGATGAAAGCATCCTTTCAGAAATAACATAATATACAGGGTGTTAAAGGACGTATTTGACAGTGACTCCTGACATTATTTGAAGTAAAAAATGTAATTTTGGTCTCCGGTGACTTTTTGAGATGTTTTTTTTCTTCTTCAAAATCCAACAAAAAAATATTCTTTCACTTGACATCGCTGCTCAATCAGCCGAACAACCGCCCAACCCCTTACCTTGAACTGTCCAACAACTATTGATTTTATGTGTTTTAAGTTGAGAAAAAAAACATCAAAAATGTCACCAGAGACCAAAATATCATTTACCTTTTAACTCCGAATAATGTCAGGAATCACTGATTTAAGTCAAGCATTGTCCCTTAAAAAACATCCAGTATGGACTTTAGATAGAGTCTGAGAACAAATTTTTAAGGCACAACGTAATGGTGACAGGATAATTCAGAATCACGCAACTTCAACACCTCCTTTGAAAAAAAAAATTGGTTAAATAGGTTATGGGCTATTTTTCCAAAAATAATTTTCATAACTTTGAATGCCTTTTAAAAGGAATTTTAAAATGCCACTTTGTTGAGTTGTCGTGGAACCAAATATAACACAGCCTAATCAAAAAAACAACGTTCTTTGAGCCAGCATAAACCCGTAGGGTGAAGATTGTTCTAACGATGGTTAACATCCGATAAAATCGAGCATCAGAAGAAAATTATAATTAAAATAGAAGCATTTAAAAATGGCTGACGTTTTGGAGCACAACTCACAGGATTCAGAAAAGCCCTGAAAACAGCCAACCTCCGATAAAAGAAGGTACCAGAAGGAGAAAAAGCGTAGTAAGTTAGTAAGACGGCGTTTTCAGGACACATCAATCTTCGGTTGCGTAATAAAGTACTTAATTACGTCTGTCGTATAAATTCCAGCCATTAAACTAGTAGTAATAGTAAAACAGATGTTGAAGAGAATAACACTTCCGCTTCTTCGTAATAAATATAAATAACAAATCCATACCTACTAATAATTATCCGTCAGGACTATAAAAAAATCCGCGGGCACTCCAAGCAGAGCGGTAAACATCCATATTCAAGTAGTAAGTACCTATATCTATATATATCGGGTACGCATGTAAGTGTGCATGCATGTATATGTATGTTTGTACCGGGTACAGTGCCTTGGTATTATATTCAGTAGTCCAAGTTCAAGGGCATCGGGGACGGCAAAAAAACAACCTATATAATACGTAGCTTAGTATCAAGTATGATATGGCGGGAGGGAAGGCGATGTTAAATTGGCACCGTGTAGCGAGAAGTTGGTACTCGTGAATCGTAGCGTGTACCAATCTAGTACTACTTTGTGTGAGTAATATTTGCTTACATTGAAGGTTTCTAAATTACCAGACAATATAGTATGTAATATATAAAGATGTACGTTATTGACTTTATAAAGGTTGATAACATTTGAAATGCAAAAAAAATTGTTTACATAATAATAATTAATCAATTACTTTATGTTACGTCGCGCGCGGTAACAAGTGCTTAGAAATCGTAATGGCGATTATAATTTATTATTGTACTAGCGAATACCCGGCATGCGTTGCAGGCCACTCAAATAAAGAAATTGTTTGTGTTTTAATTCTGTTTATTAAAGTCCACCTGTCCCGGATTCCCCTTCTCCTCACGCCTTCCCTCCCTGCTACTAAACTATATGAAGTGCACACTTTTTTTCGAGCGCTACCCATTGTATTTTTTATGCAAACTTTCATAAAGCCAGAACTCACCAGTTCCGACAGAAACCTTCGCGAATGTGAGCACAACAACTCACCAAAGTTTCATCGCAATCGGACGAATGGTATAGGAAATAATTTCATAACGCCAGACCTCAATATTAAACATAGAAACCTTCGCGGGCATACGCGAAATATGCGTGTCGATTACGAACACTTACCCCGCGTGCGGGGTAAGTATTCGCATACCGTAGAGAAGTGTTCAAATCAGATTAGTGGTTATCTTTAATAGAATTATCACTTTGCACCCATGTAACTAACAATATTTTACCAAAAATTAACTCAGTTGGTTACACAATAGCACACATCGGTAAGCAAACATGTCGATAGCAGATGACAAAATTTAAGAAAAAGCACGAAAAACAGTAATTTACCAACAAATTTTTATTTTCAAATTAGGATTCACTGTAATCATATCCTGCTTCAATGCGACCCAAAACGCTACTGAATTAAGGAACGTGCGGGCGTGAAACAGGCACGACCACCTCGGAAACATTATTGCGAACACTTACACTCTGCGTACGGTTACCCCACGTGACTCTATGTATATTGTAGGAGCTTTCTTTCCGCCGACAGTGTCGTAGAGACATTTCCAGATTATTTTAAGTTAATATCAACCAAAACCAAAAGTATATAAACAAACAAAACATTAAAATCATAATAACGGTCGTGACGACCTCCGTAGTCCAGTGGGTAAGACTCTTGACTCACAATCCGGAGGTCGCGGGTTCGAACCCGGCATGCGCAAATAAATTTTATTTGATTAATTTGTGTTATTTCACAATTAATTCATTAAAAATAATATATAGTATATTTGCGGCATGTTCCCGAGTGGAAGATACTATCAGTATCGCCCTGGTGAAAGACCACCATTCAGAATTGAAACGTTGTGTGAAAATGGCTTTCGCCGTGTTTGGTGACCAGATCTGAATAGCCAGGTACTTCCCAACCTTCCTATTCCCCACCTCCTTCCCCTCCCCACTACCTTCAGCCTCACAACATACCCCAATCGGGGATGCCATAGTCTCACTGGCTCCAGACGGGAGCAGTTGAGATTCTTGTGCGGTATTCACTGTAAAAAAAAAAAAAAAACTAGATCTCGCCGTTACCTTTTAATTTTATGTGTCTTTATGTCTTTAATATTTTCATTACGAGTTACTCTGATGTCGTCCTCTTTAATGATTAATTCAAATTTAATTTAGCGGGATAATTTGGTTGTTTAAAACGGTATTTATAATTATTACGTATAGAGGTACATACGTTTTGTTTCATATGCGCGTCATCACAGCGTTGGCCTGAAAGTAAAAACAAAAATATTAGTCAATGTATTCGTTGATCTTAGAAAATCATATTTTTTAAATGATTCACTAGAAACTTTCAAAATATTAAATAACCTTTAGGTACATAAAGTTTTAAACAATAAAACATATATGAACAAAATGTGAAGAGATCGTTATTTTTTGTTGGAGCAACGATAGTAATTATTAGACATTTCAAAGAAAAAAAGTACATCCCCAGTCGTAGCATGTTGAGAGGCTGAAGGGAGAGGAAATTCGGTAGAGGAAGGGCGGCAAATAACTGCAAATGAAAAACTATAGGTGGCAAATAACAAAATGCGCATAGCTGCGGATAGAGAGGAGAAGAACTCATCGTGCAAGTGCCATTCTACACAGATTCAAGCGAAATATACAAAACATTAGAAGTCATGTCACTAAAAAAACTTTATGCCGAATCTGCTCTGCTACATTCCTACAAAACAAACTCCATATTCCAATTCAACCAACACCAATAATAAAAACCAGGTCCTCAACAGATATAACACTAAACATACCGATAACACACACCACACACGGACAAAGACACTTTCAGTTTAACGCAACCAAACTTTTTAATTGTTTGCCCATTACTCTGAAACAACCACTAACTGCAAATACATCTACAAACATTCACAAAAAACTTATCACAGCCTGGATCAAAAATCAAGATATTCACTTTATTCAAAATATTTTAATCCCTAACCAAACATAACCAAACTATAAAAAGAGTAAAATAAATAAACATGTCTTTCAAGAATTTACCAACTATTCGTATTATATACATATATATATACTTTAAATATATATATATTTTCTTCTAAATAGTCAGTGTACAATTACCATTAAAATGTAAAAAAAAGAAAAAAAAAACGAACTTTCTACTACAACACTTAAATATTTATACTTGTCACACTTAATCATAAACACGTAAACACCTCGGCACAGGTTCTCCTAGTGAGGTGTTAACGAAACATACAATATTACCAACCAACAGTTTCATATTCTCAAACCTACCTTACACCCAACATAATAAAATGTGATACGTAAAAATGATTTCAAAACATATTATGTAAAAATGTTAATAATTAGGTAAAAACTGTAATATTATATAGAAATAAATAAAAAAGGGCAAAATACCCACCACTGACCAGATACCTACACCGGAATATTACAATAATTGCTATGATGGAATAAAACTAAGTTCATACTAGTAGGTTTATTACATCCAAAAGAATACTTAAACGATTTTAATATCAATAGAAATATTCAACCCTGCATGGCTACGGTTAATTACCTACCTGATTATATTTTACTGCCGTAGTAAAAAAGAAAATTATTACAAAGAGGAAGAGGGCCTTGAGAGCGTAGGATAAACATCATTAACAATCTTAATTATTACTCCATAATAATTAATTACACCAGCAAATCCAATCGGGGTAAACCAATCATTTTTAATTAAATGAATATAAACAGCAGTCGTAAAGTAAAAAAATTCATTGCTTGGTCCTAACACTTAGGTACTTTATAGGAAAATTTAAAAATAAATGGATAAATTAAATGCATTCATGCGAAGTGTCATTCACGAATCAAATATTGATATCATATGCCGAAATTTGCCGAACACCACACACTAGGAAAATTGAATTACCAAAAATAAGTGAAAAAAAGTGCTTTGTGGGCGTCTATGAGCCCGAATTAAGATCAATTTTATCTTCTAACGGTTTATCTATTCAGTGGGCTAACCCCTGGTTTAAAGAAGCTAATCGTTTTAATCGAAAAAACTCTATTCCAAACTCTCGCTTTCAAAAATGCCCCGTAAAAGTTTAATTTGTATGCATTAAAAAGTCATCTAGAAAAGCAGGGACGGGAATATCGGGTCCGCCGTAATTATAAAGGAATACAGATGGAATAAATTCATAGAAAGTTTGGTTGGATTAATGAAGGGGGTCACACAGACACGCTGGCCAGACGGCGGCACACACACCAATTCACTAAACATGAGTAACAACAACTAACACTAATAGCTAGCAAAACTGACTCTATTGTACCTACCAATGAAGAAACTTGCCAGTCTGACAGCATGTTTACTGAAACTAAATATGTAAGATATTTTTCTGAAATTCTAAACTTCGGCTTCGACAACCGATTTCACGTATGTACCTACTGTTTTACTATAAAGGTGGATTTAGACCAAACGAGCAAATGCTCATTCTAGTCTGCTCTTGCAAATTATGATGGTATAAAAAGTTGTCGGCTAGGAAGATTCCTAGATGTGATCGTATCTTGTATTAATTTTTCTGTATCAGATTTTCAATAGAGTTTCGCTAATATTGTCTTCA
The DNA here is from genome assembly GCA_929108145.2 of Limnephilus rhombicus. NCBI lineage: Eukaryota > Metazoa > Arthropoda > Insecta > Trichoptera > Limnephilidae > Limnephilus > Limnephilus rhombicus. The sequence goes on from OV815274.1 coordinate 50,599,596, forward strand.
TTTATTAAATATTAATCGATCGTCCTGATCTTCTTCAGCGCCAAATATTCCATATTCCATAATATTGCATAACAGCAGACAGTCGTTTACTTTTCATCTCCCTCTTTGCAAGATCAACTCTAAACAGAACTTTATTATGTCTACAGATCCACACATTCATTTAACTTAAATTATTATTATCACTTTGACATTTTTAACTCGACTTTACGGTCATAAAATCATTTAATCTACCCTCCCATATATTCCTGTCCTTCGTCCCTTAATCCTAATCCTATGTTCTTTCTCCACACCTCCCTCTCACAAATAATAACTAAAAAAAAAATTATAAAAAATACACTTATCCTTTTACACTATTAGCATTACCATCACCAGTGGAAAGTTCATAATTGGCATAATTAACTATGATACGCTGTCAACTATCACAAATATATATATATATATATATATATATATATATATAACAATTCAAATAATAAAGAAACTTTAAAAAAAAAAAAAAAAAAAAATATATATATATATATATATATATATATTGACCTCTTCCCGTAGTATCTTGATCCTGTAAGAAGTTGCTTGACAATGTTGATCCACCTTTAACACCGTATAACTTGGCTTTGATGGAATACATCTGTATGAATTGGCAACAACGTTACTACAAATACCAATGTTGCCAGTTTTTCGGTAAAAGTTTTTGATATATTGCACATAAAATTTTCGAACTTTGTATGGAAATCATACGCATCTTTTTTGTTGATCCGGTCAAATCCCCATACGTTGTCGATCTGCCCAAATCCCCATACGCGGTTGATCCGCCTGTTGATAATCAAAGATGGCTGAAAAAGGAAGCCTTCTGATTGGTCGGACGAAGCCTTCTCATTGGTTGGCAGATATGGAAGGCACCTACTAAAAAAAGATATCCAATTGTTCAGCTAAATTTTTACAACGGTTATGAAGAATATATATTCTTCTATATTCTCCACAAAATATTATTGACATTTCTTGTTCACGCCCCTACACGGAGAAAAATGTTTTGAGAATTTATTGGGAATTCTTGTCTTTTTATTCGGAATTACTGTTAAAAGGGGACTGCAGTTGTTACAAATGAATTAACAGGAAACGGAGTCCTAATAGATATTCGGACGGCGACTGTCAAAAACTTTACGAATATATTTTCATGATGTCTCGCAATTTCAACTCTGTCTGCATGACAATACTAATATTTTTGCATTACAATTACGAATATCTAAGAGTGATTCATGATATTTGCCAGTAGTTAATAATATTTTGTTAGTTCTTTTACGAAAATATTGACAGTCCTCCTAATATTTTTTCAGCAATTACTAACCATTTATTCGTTCTTATACGACGGTCTTCCTGATATTCTGCTAGTAAAATACTGACAGGTAATTTTTGTTCGTTCTTTAACTAATACTTTATTAGGTTTTACTGATATTTTGTTAGGTTCTTGGACTAATACCTTATGCTTACTGTCAAGTTAATTGCTCTTTGCGTACTGATAGAAGTATATGACTTTTTACTAGTATTTTTAATGATTCCACTGACATTTCATCATTCCAGTCCAAACTGCACTAGGATTGGAATGATGGAATGTCAGTGCAATCATTAAAAATGCAAGTAAGAAGTCTTATAATTTTATCAGAAAGCATTGGTAAAATTAACATGGCAGTACACAAAATAAACATGAAAATGAAACAACTTAATAATACTTACAATCTTATATAATATCTTCCAATGAGTCAACGGGATCACGGAGGCCCATTTGGAGTATGTTGGGAGGCTGAAGGGATTGGGGAGCAGGAAGGAGATAGGGAAGACGAAGGTTTGTTAGATAATAATTCATAAAGAATGAAGCTTTAAATAGTGTAAGTATATTTAATTACTCATCATAAATCACATTGTATAAATTATAAATTTCAAGGAATGTCGAATCTCATATTACTAAGGGTAAAATATAATTACAGATTGTAATACCATACAAAAATACGATACCTAAAGCAGAATATGGACTGGTAAAATAATAATTAATTAATAAATAATTGTATGTCTTCCAATGATAAAAATACTTGGGATGAACTCAGCTTCTGACAGATCTGCCGAGCATATTTTTTTCCAATTTATCGCAGTATTTATTGGGAAGATCTCTAGTAGCAAAGTAAGGTTTTGTAAAGGAAATAAACTTTTTCACTGTTGTAATCAGTGATTAAGTTTATACTTAATTAGACCGCAGACACCAGGCATTTTACCACTGAACTGCCCTTGTGAGGTGAAAGTATTCTATAAATCATCTAATTATTTTTATCATTTAAGTTATATCGTTGTACTTCATACTTTACAAAACCTTTTTTTATCACCATATCGCAGACCCAAGTTACAATACTACATAATAACGGCGCTCTGCGAATTTGATAATTTACAGGGCGCCATTTTTGCGAAAAATCACCTCAAAGGCGCTTCACAACAATACCGTAACATATATGTTACATACAATACTACTCAGGATTTACAGGTGGTAAAGTTGTTCTCTAATTTATGCTGAAAAGCACGTTAGCTTTTTGGTCTGAGTTGAACTCTATAATCCGCCTGAGTTCCTTCCTTGGTGAAGTCAGTTTTGTATAATGTCCAGCATCCTCACTCTGTAGTCTGTAAATAAAAGACAATTGGAAATATTAATACTAGATAGAAGCAAGGCTCCCATCTCCTGTCTTATTAAATAATTACTTCCAGAGCCTTAAAAACATTCACTCGGTACATAAAGTATTTTACTTTTAAAAGCGTGGGAACAAATAATATCATATCATTATTATCATTACATAGTATAAAATGACGTCGCTCAAAATGTATGTGCGCGTTAATCTTTTAAACTACGCAACGGATATTCATGCGGTTTTCACCAATAGATAGAATGATTGAAGAGGAATGTTTATATGTATAATACATGTAAATTATATTACAGAAAAGCCGAGAAATTCAAAGAAAACATATTTTTGTGCGTTTTAAAACGGCTGGCGGGCCGTACTATAGTAGATGTCCTAGAGTTAGTAGGTACCTATTCGATTTTCCCTTTTCAAATATCCAGTGTTGCAATGCAAGCATTGTATAATTAGTGGCGAGTTAATTAGTTTATATGTATAATACATGCTTATTATAGTAGAGAAAAGACGATAAATTCGAATATTCAATTCAGGCAGCGGGCAGCGAGCAGCTGGCAAGGTGTGGATTTTATAAATATTGGGTAATGGCGTTGTGTTTCGTTAGCCACAGCAACGTGTGGCCGGGTCTACTAGTATCATATAATACACTTACATAATTATAGCCATCATATATTTGAAGTACACAATTAGATTTGACTGCGCCAACGTGGGTATTGACATCTTGCCTTGGTAAAAAGCAGGATTTTGAAAAAGTCAGTTTTGTATAATCGTAATGTCCAGCATCCTCACTATGTAGTCTGTAAAAAAAGATATTTGTAAATATTAATAGGTACTTGATAGAAGTAAGGCTCCCATCTCCTGTCTTATTAAGTAATTACTTCCAGAGCCTTATAAACATTCACTCGGTACATAAAGTATTTTAATTTAAAATCATCTGAACAAATAATATCATATAATACACTTACATAATTACATCCATCATATATTGTAAGTATACAATTTGATTTGACTGATCCCACATTAATTTCACATCAGCGCGCCAACGCGGGAATTGACATCTTGCCTTGGTAAAATGCAGGGTTTTGAAAAAGTCAGTTTTGTATAATGTCCAGCATCCTCACTATATAGTCTGTAAACAAAAAACATTTGGAAATATTTATACTTGATAGAAGCAAGGCTCCATCTCCTGTCTTACTTCCATTCCTTCCTGAGCCAAACATTCACTCGTACAAAAAAGTATTTTACTTTGAAAAGCGTCTGAACAAATAATATCATATAATGCACTTACATAATTATAGCCATCATATATTGGAAGTATACAATAAGATTTGGAATAAGTTCGGTTTATGGGCGAAATTCCTAAAAAATAAAACTAGTTATTTTTATACTAATTTGGGGTCGGGGAATCCGAATCTGAAAGAATTAGGCGGCGGCAAGCAATATTAACAGAATTACACGACTTTAAAAAAATTTATACACATACAGGAAAATAGCCATTTTGGAAGCATTTTGATTCCTAGAAAATCAAACTAGTTATTTTTATACTAACTATGGGCCGGGGAATCCGAATCTGAAAGAATTAGGCGGCGGCAAGCAATATTAACTGAATTAAACGACGTTAAAATTTTCTATACACACACACATGAAAATAATCATTTCGGAAGTATTTTGACACAGGCAGTACCATAAATGAACTAATACCTAGATCGATATCTTGGGGCTTTTTGTTCCCAACTGGTTTCGACACTATTTTAACTGTCAAAATGAAAATTTTATTACTCTGACGTCACATACCATCGACAAGGATGGTGAAAAGTAAAAAAAAAAAAAAAAAAAGGGTACTACCATAAACAACATAAATCCCTACCCACTACCTAATTTATCAGCCTAAAAATTATTTTAAAAATAAAATATCCAGGATGTTAAAAGTATTTATTTATTAATCTACATAATATGTATAAATTCACAAAATAATATACAAACATATTTTAAAGGTGTTGAAAGATATTCATTACAAAGCAGTCATTTTAGGATAATTTTATAGGATTTTGCTGATTTCCAAAAAAAAGGATGTTCATTGTGATGTCTTATAAATAATAAATAAGAACAACAAGACAAGTAAGATAAATGAGGACAACAATTTCATCCTATATTGAGCATACTTTAAATATATTCATTCAGAGAGAGCCGGAAAGAAAATCTTCAATACTCGTAGCGATGCGTTCCGTTGCATTATTTTGTTGGGCTATCTCAATTGACGCCTGGTCCCCGCCATTTGCAACTGCATTCTCCTCTTTCTGGGTGAGAGTTGAGACTTCCTCTTACCTAGAAAAACACAATATTTCAAACAAATTACCACATTATTCAAAACAAAAACCTATAATTGCACCGTGTAAAAAGGTAGTCCAGTTAAATGACCAACTTTACCATCATGCTGTTTCCACAGGGGTGGGCAGAGAGGACAGACCACCAAACAACTCAATCTTGGCACACACTCCTTGCCTCGTTCACATTCATACATGGTTTCATACATGCTATTCTATTATTCTGACTCTTGACATGGCCCGACTCAAGTATCTGATTCACTTGGTCATGCCATGTCTTCCTCGGCTTCTTTTACCATTCACATTTGGAACGTGTACACTATTTTCCTCGTTCATTCGCTCTACATGGCCAAACCATCTGAGCGTCCCTTTCTTAACCTTACTCAGTATGCTTACATCAGCCTTGCATTCTATGCGGATCTCCACGTTTCTCACACGATCGTGGATGGTTTTACTACACACATGCCTCAGGGATCTCATTTCTACAACATTCAATCTACTTTTTTCCTTCCTCTGCCAGTTCAATGCCTCACTGCCATACATCAGGGCAGGTACCAACAGTCCATTACAGACGAGGTGATTTTTCTCAAAAACGGTGCTATACAAATCATCCAAATATTATTAAAATGTACTTATAAACGTACCCAATCTGAGCCAATCTCTGATTTCATCATCTGCCTCTTCTTTGAAGTCGTTGATTTTGTCCTCGTCGAAGGTAAAGCTTGTGGAAGTCCTCCTTGTATCACTGATATTACATTCCGGTATTGATTATCAATTATTTTATCTAGAAAAACACAATATTGCAGGTCAATTTTCACATTATTCTAAACAAAAGATACCAGACGCCGATTACCAAGCGAACGCTCACCCGGGATGCTTTTGAGGAACGAATTGCTGCTGCCAGGCTTCGGGACACTCCTTAAGTGGGTCGGTAACTTATGTCGAATTGAATCAATATCTTCACAGCCTTCGAAACCGCAATGATATCAAGGAATCATTTTCACAAATATTTACGCCGGCGTTGGGAGGTTAGGAATATTCGGTTCGAACAATGTGCTATCTCTATTTGACATATAATGCCATAGATATAATACTTAGATATACTACTCAGTTCTCAACAGTCTTTCTATGGAAATTTGGACCAATAAAATGATATGGTCATGAATCATACGTCACGACACAAAAAAGTTCGGAGTTATACCCCCCTGGGCAGTACAAAGATCATAGAAAAACAAGAAATATACAAAAACATGTGCCGGCAGTGTTACCAGCTCTCAAAAATATTTATCCCTATATCAATAATTTCCGACACGATAATTCTTCACATAACACATTAACCTGATGAATTACGACTATCTCAACGGCGTATTCTTAAACCAAAAGTATGAAAATTCGTAGTCTTAAAAATGCGTAACCTAACCTAACCTAACGTTAGGTTTGTGTAACATGGTTTGTGTCCCTTTATACCGCCTGCTCGCGTCCCTAACCTAACCTAACGCTAGGTTTGTGTAACATGGTTTGTGCCCCTTTATACCGCCTGCTCGCGTCACGGCAAAAAAACATCCCTGTTTTCGAGTAGTTTAGCGGCTACGCTAGGTTTGTGTAACATGGTTTGTGCCCCTTTATACCGCCTGCTCGCGTCACGGCAAAAAAACATCCCTGTTTTCAAGTAGTTTAGCAGCTACGCCGGGTTTATGTAACATGGTTTGTGATACAAAAGAACGTGCCCCTTTATAACGCCTACTCGCGTCAAGGCATAAAAACTCCACAATACTAGTTGGTGTACCTTCCTAAAATATTTGAGAATCAATTATAAAAAATAAGTACTTAAAATATAAACATGTTATTTAACGTTATAAATATTACTGCTTAATGGCAACACTTAATTTTGTGTGGTAAAAACATCTATGTTATCGTGTTTTTCTATGATCTTTGTACTACATGTGTCAAAATACTTCCGGAATGATTATTTTCATGTGTGTGTGTATAGAAAATTTTTAAGTCGTGTAATTAAGTTAATATTGCTTGCCGCCGCCTAACTCTTTCAGATTCGGATTCCCCGGCCCATAGTTAGTATAAAAATAACTAGTTTGATTTTCTAGGAATCAAAATGCTTCCAAAATGGCTATTTTCCTGTATGTGTATAAAAATTTTTAAAGTCCTGTAATTCAGTTAATATTGCTTGCCGCCGCCTTATTCTTTCAGATTCGGATTCCCCGACCCCAAATTAGTATAAAAATAACTAGTTTTATTTTTTAGGAATTTGGCCCATAAACCGAACTTTACCCTAAGATTTGACTGGTCCTTCATTAAATTTCATTTCAGCGACAACGGGTAACATCTCGCCTTTGTAAAATGCAGAATTTTGGCGTATAATGTCCACCATTAGACCTCAAAATTCTGTAATCTATTATTCTGTAAGCAAAAGACATTTGAAATTATTAATACTTGATGTTATTCAATGATAAACCTAAATAAATAAAACTGTCAACTGAAGTGGTAAAATTATTACATTTGGTTGGATTTTTAATGCAAAGCAAAATCGATTAACAAATAAAAATAAACAAAGTATTCATTCAACACCCTAACTTCATCTTGCGTGTAAAATTGTAGGTTTGTTTACATTTTATAAATTCTATTTCGTATTCTTTACATGGCAGCCATTTTTAAACACAGTAAAGAGACTATTACATTGGTTTTTTAGAAACAAAAAGAGCACTTTGAGTATTTCATAGTTACGATTATATAGGCAACATTATTTAATCGTAAATTATATCTTAACATATATAATGATTTTCTTTATATTCTTGAATAAAACAAAGGCGTAATTGCGTTTCTCTATAAAAACAAAAGATTTATTAACAATACGTATTTACAACTCTTAAAAATTATATTATCGGTTAACAAAAGATTCACTTACCTATAAAAACAAAAGAAACAACATTTAAAGCCCTTATTTCAGGTTTCTTTAATAAATAATAAATAAAATAAGATAATATTTTCAGGAATTGTTAATCCAATAATTCTGACAGTTATATTTTCCTAACTCGATTCATTTGTTTGATATCTAGTGGGCCACCAAGTAGCTCAGTACTTACTCAGTACTTACTCAGTGAATACAATCTTAAGGAAAGCACTCATAAGTGGTTTTCTTTACACATATATAAACTTTAACCTATGCAGCTCACGCTATAACACGCTGCCATAACATAAATTATTTGAAAACAATAGGTCAAAACGTCAAAACTTACCTACCTCATAATGCACTATCCCAATTTTTCTAACAAATGGATAGTTTGTCAAATGTCGATCAATTAAGAGATTATGGCTTTATTATGAAAATAAACAAATGGTTATTTATTGTTAAAATTTTAAAAACTACTAACACTATTGAAAGAATGAACACCGCTCGTCAACACGCCATTTTTAATTTGACTGACGTGAAGTTGCCAATGTTCGCATAGTTTGCGGCTTTTAAGCATAAGCGCCGTTTACACGCACACTTCGGAGCGACCGAGTCCCGCGCCACTTCAGGCCGCCGCGCAGAAAAGTAAAGACCGATAGGTTTACAGCGCAGTTCACTGTGAGACTTTTCTGCGCGGCGGCCTGACTCGGTCGCTCCGAAGTGTGCGTGTAAACGGCGCTACGTACAAAAATCTATAGTACAAAAAATAGAATATTGACAATTTATAAGACCGGGACAGAACGATCTCCAGGCCGGCAAGTGAATATTTTAGCAATGCAGAAGGGCCTACGAGATGCGCAGTATAAACGACCGGAATTTGGCCCTTTCTGGTAATACCTAAGAAATTAGTTGCTAAATAGTTATGTGATATACATTATTTTTAAAATGCAGATCGAATAGTTTTTCTATGATTACCTAAATTATGAGTATGTGTTATTAAAAATAATTTAGCCATAGCGTAAAACCCTTGTTAGTGTAGTACATGTAGGTGCATGCCCCCGGTGCCGTTGGCACTAATAAAAAGAAGCAAAGCTAGCAGTCCACAATGGAGTCCTGGTACCTAACCTGATGTATCGCAGTGAGGCATGAAACTGACAGAGGAAGGATGAAAGTAAGCTAAATATAAAGCTGTTGAAATGAGATCCCTGAGGCGTAGGTATATATGTGTAGCAAAACCATGTACGAACGTGTGAGAAACGTAAAGATCCGCAAAGAATTCTACCTAGTCTGATGTATAAGTAAGATTAAGAAAGGAACTCTCCGATGGTTTGAACATGTAGAGCAAATGAGCCAGGAAAAGAGTGTAAGGAAAATATATGACGCAAATGTGAACGGTAGAAGAAGTCGGGGACGCCTGAGAAAGACATGGCAATAAAATAGCTATCGTAAAAACTTAACGAAAAAAAATTGGACAGGAGGCCCTGAGGAAAAGAATTCCCTTCAGGTCCTATGTCATCTTTGGGGATGATGTGTGGAGGGTATTTCTTAAATAATCCCCTCAGGTCCTATGTCATCTTTGGGGATGATGTGTGGAGGGTATTTTTAGGAAAGGAAGGAGAGGAAGTTCTGGGAAGGAAAAGGGAAGTTGGTTTGGGTAGGAATCTGTGGGTCAATGTGTCCAGGTGTGACGGACGTTTGAATCCATACCTCCCATTGCGGTGCAAGGCGATGTTCAGAGAGAGTACGGCTGAAGAACAACGGGGGAGAACGGCTCCCTCAAACATTCTCTCTCGATCCGGCATGCCATGCAGATGGTGGATAGACGCGACCGTGGTCAAGACCCGCACAAACCTCACCCCATGAACCCGGGCACCCCGGCTAAGTCACCAAACTTAGCGAACCATTTAATTGAAACGCTGCCCCGGAAACCATTTATTGAATAACCACCTCTGTCATACGTCACCTTAGGTAATAGGTTAGTCTATTCTATAATAGCTTTTTCTATTCTATATTAATTTCAATCGAGTCTTTGTACCCTACCTTAATCCGTCTCACGAAGTTGCCCAACTGTGTAGCGATAAAAGAAACCCCTATACCTAGTCCGCTCACAGAATGTCGCACATAAAAACAGTTTTCAAGCGTTAAGTACCAAGACGAAATTGTTAGGCAGTCTATCCTCTTTAGATAATTATTTCTTCAAAGAACTTACAGGTACCTACTAAAATAAGCTGAAAAGTACGACCGAAGCGCATCTTTGTTGATGGTCAAAATCAAAATCAAAATAAAAATCAAAATCAAAATCAAAATCAAAATCAAAATAAAACTCAAAATCAAAATCAAAATCAAAATCAAAATCAAAATCAAAATACAACTCAAAATCAAAATCAAAATCAAAATCAAAATCAAAATCAAAATCAAAATCAAAATTAAAATCAAAATCAAAATAAAAATCAAAATCAAAATCAAAATAAAACTCAAAATCAAAATCAAAATCAAAATCAAAATCAAAATCAAAATAAAAATTAAAATCAAAATCAAAATCAAAATCACAATAAAAATCAAAATCAAAATCAAAATCAAAATCAAAATCAAAATAAAAATCAAAATCAAAATAAAAATCAAAATCAAAATCAAAATCAAAATCAAAACCAAAACCAAATCCAAAATCAAAATCAAAATCACAATCAAAATCAAAATCAAAATCAAAATCAAAATCAAAATCATACCAAAATAAAATCCAAATCGAAATTGAAATTGAAATCAAAATCAAATTCAAAATCAAATTCATAATCAAAATCAAAACCAAAATCAAAAACCAAAATCCAAATTAAATCCAAAACAAAAATACAATAAAAAAACTAATTAAATAAGAACGTACCTACAAGTACCTACTAAAGGAGCTGAAAAGTTCGACAGACCGTTACTAAATGGACCTGAACAATACGACATAGAACTTCTCATTTGCATTGCGCACAGTTCGCGGTCAAAACTTGGCAAATAAGAACGTACCTACAAGTACCTACTAAAAGGAGCAGAAAAGTTCGACAGACCGGCACCATCCATATATACATATATGGATCAACAAATAAAAACGTGTAAAATGTATATCACACCGAAAAATAGGCGTGGCTTACAGGTAAATCTCGATGACAAAAGCTGATCCACATGGATCAGGATATGTATCCCAGCTTCGGTAACGGATCCACAAATCCGGATAGATCAACAAACTCAAACGGATCAACAAAAAACTGGTGTACCGTCGCGCAAAATCAACAAAGTACGTGAGGAGATAAATATATATATATATATATATATATATATATATATATATATATTTTTTTTTTTTTTTTTTTAAAGTTTCTTTATTATTTGAATTGTTCGTTACATGAATTAGGGATTTTTCGACCACCATACTAGGCACATGCCTGTGTTGTGGTAGTCGATTTTCGTATACAGTATATTAACAGACGAAATATAAAGAAATGTGCGAGAATATAAAAAAATTAAATTAAAATATATAAATGTACATATGATATAAAATAATATTAAAGAAATTTAAAGAATACAAATGAATATAAAAGAATGTAAATGACTAAAGAGTATGGAAACAATAAATGACTATAGAGTATAAAAGAGGATCGAAGAATATAAAAATAATATGAACAGTTTAGAACGTAGAAAGCAATACATGAAAGAATATAAAAATGATATAATTATAAAATATATAAAGTCGAAGTAAGTACTTTATAGAGTATGTAAATAAGAAATGATAACGATTGTAATGAAGATCTGTGTGTACGTGGTTATATTGGTAGGTACATTATTAATAAATAAACCTAAACAAAACCAAAAAAGAAAATATGATCATTCATATACAAAATCAAATTTTGAGAACACCAAAGAGAGCTGTTACAACAATTTGGTCAGCTCTAAGGTAGATGATTGTACATAAATGTTCAATCTACGATCTCAGAACAGTTCAGATGAAACGAGAAAAGAAAGCGGGAGTCCAATCTTCTCCATGCGACGAAATGTTATCAACTCTACCCTCGTTGTATGCAGTTTGAAGGAGACATTTCAATGAAAATAAAAATTCTACAACCGAGTATTGTGAAGATTTATTCAACTATTAATTCTGTAAAAGGTCCTGAAAGGGGGAATTCAGAGCTAGCTAGCCAGGTCAAAGGGGTAGCCGGATTGTTGCCATGCGAGAAATACATGATATTGAATTAGAATAAAGATTGCTAGAACGAGAGTTAAGTTTGAAAACCAACACGGCAACTAGAAAAAACTTTAAGAAATAATAACGGCTTCATCATCAACCTAAAAAAATCATGAAATTTTTTCTTTGAATACGCAATACATACTTTTTTACGCCAATAATTCGACTTTGAAAGAACAGATAAATTTGTTATAAGAATTATCAATATCTGGTACAAAATCGAGATAAAAAGTTTAAAGTTGCTTTTCAAACTTATTAATCGATACAATTTTATAACAAAAATATTTTAATATTAAATAAAGGTGTACATAATATTACCCAACTTAATAATAATCATCAAATCAAATTTGGAGCGATTAGAAAAACACTTGAGAAAGAATTTTTTTTATATGAATACCGCACAAAAATCCCAACTGCTCCCGTCTGGAGCCAGTGAGACTACGGTATCCCCGATCGGGGTATGTTGTGAGGCTGAAGGTAGTGGGGAGGGGAAAGAGATAGAGAAGAGGAAGGTGGGGAAGTACCTGGCTATTCAGATCTGGTCACCAAACACGGCTAATGCCATCTCAAGCAACGTTTCAATTCTGAGTGGTGGTCTTACACCAGGGCGATACTTAAGAGTATCTTGCAAAAGAACGGAATTTTGTTTTTGTAATGTGAAAAAATATAATTTTAAGATCGATATTGTTTCAATTTTTATTTTATCACTTTTCACTGTATTCTCATAGTACTTACTTGTAATATTAATTGTATCATGTCAGCTATATTATTTTATATACATTCATATGCTTATTTTATTACAGATATCCCCCTTTTTTGCAATATATTATCTTTTTTATGTGAATACTGCACAAAACACTTCTCCCAACCATTTGGGGTAAGTGAGACTATGGCATCCCCAATTGGGATATGTTGTAAGGCGCAAGGTAGTGGAGAGGGAAAGGATATGGGGAAGAGGAGGGTGTAGAGTACCCGGCTGTTCAGATCACGGCTAAAGCAATTTAAAGCAACGTTTTAATTCTGAATGGTGGTTGATCCCGAGATTATCTTAAAACTCCCGAACATGTCGAAATTATATCTTACTAGCAGACCCAGCCACACGTTGCTGTGGCTAACGAAACACAACGCCATTACCCAATCTTTATTAAATTCACACCACCCGCTTGCCAGCTGCCCGCTGCCTGAATTGAAAATTTGAATTTGTCGGCTTTTCTCTACCAAGCATGTATGATACATATAAATCTTCCTCTTGAATCACTCTATCTATTGGTGAAAACCGCATGAAAATCCGTTGCGTAGTTTAAAATATCTATGCGCACATACATTTTGAGCGACTTCATTTTATACTATGTAATGATGATAATGATATTATTTTAATTATTATTTTTAAATTGTGAAATAACCCAAACCAACCGAAAAAATCGGGATTTGAACCTTCGGATTGCTGGTCGAGAGCTATACTCCTCGATCACGGAGGCCGTCGATGATTTCATGAATCACTTTTAAGTAAAAGCTTTTTTTGGCGTATAAATATTTTTTTTAAAATATTTTGGTAACCAAATAGAACAGAAAACGACAACACAACAGGTTATGTTAGATTTGTTCTTTTTCTTCAATGTTCTGTTTTGTCTTGGACCCCTATACTGACGTTTTAAAAAATTGTGTGCAGTTCACACGCGGTAGTTAAGACGAAACCGATTAGTCAATCTCATTCTCAGGCAGGCTAAATTCTATAGATGTATATGTTTTTCTATTTAAATGTTCGATTTTTCGTTTTGTAGTTTCAAATCACAACGGTGCTAAAGAAGTTTTCACGTCAAAAAGAATTTTGGACACCATGATATATTTCTGTAAAATAAAAAGAGTATGGATCGACCAAATCTAAAAATGAAAAAAAACGAATGACGTAACCGATTTGCGAGTGGCAACCACGCGCTCAAGGCTGGCCGAGATGCACAAATCGCATTAGGGTTGCCATAAAAACTCCATTCTCCCGATCATTGCATTCCCCAAGGCTAACCGGTCGAGGGAATTCTACGACACGTGTAACCTTGGCAGGACTACATGTATATTATATACCTATGATTTCCATATTGTATTACACTAGAAGTGTTCCAGAGGAAAATAAAGAAAGTTTTTCATTCGCAGAAACTTAATTTAAAATGATGTGCAAGCACTGAAGAGAAAATCTGATACAAGAGTGTTGAGAGCGTGTCCGTGGGCCCGAAGAATACATTTTTTACTTCGGATGAATTGAGAATGAAAAAGGTATGAGGGTAGGGTAGGAATCTTGGGATCAGTGTGTCCAGGAGTGAGGGATGTACAAATCGATCCCTCCCACCGCTGTGCAAAACGATGTTCCGAGAGGTCAAAAGGGTCTCCTTCAACCAGCCTCTCCCGATCTGGCCTGTCACGCAGTTGGTGGGCAGACGCATCCGCAGTCAAGATCCGGATAAACCTCACCCCATGAACCCGGGCCACCCTCCTAGTCATCAAACGTAACTAACTATTTGAGATGACTTACGGCATAGGTGTTGAGATGTGAAGATAATAGGAACGATATTGCGTTTGTGTAATATTGGAAAAGGTCCAACAAAAATAAAACTTTCAAGATGCTATCTTAGCCTTTGTTGAAAACTTTTACCGGTATGCAGTAGTAATTGACCTAGAATCGTTACAACGCGATACGTCTAACAAGAAAACAATAGTTTAAAACTCAAAGGAAAATTAAATAATGTTGTGAATTTAAAAAAATATCTTTGTTAGTCCATTGCCAAAGCGGGCCATTTGCAATTTTTCCGATAGGATTGGGAGTATTATGACTGTTGTTTTGTTTGTGTTCGCCACGATTTTTTTTTGCGAACCCGACGAACTTCGTACCGCCTCAGAAACAATAACTGTTGTGTTAACTTATTAGGAGCCGTTTGTTTCAACGCTCGCTAAAGTAAAAGTAAAGCAAAAAGCAGTTACTAAAGTTAAATTTCACCAAAATGCGTTTTTCAATCAATTTGACTGCTTGTTTTACGTTACTTTTAACTTTTGTATTTACTTTCCGAAAACAGATAGTTACTCTAGAGTTACTCCGTCATAATGAAACATTTGACAGTTCTGTTCGAGGTAAACTACGAAATTGCGTGCTTCAACATTGATTACTAATATACTAATCAGTAATCATGATAAATATTGTAGAAGACGATGATAGTGACGATGAATTCCTCGTCCAATATGTGTTGCAGCGAAAACCAAAAACATTTCAACCCCGCGTCAATAATTTGGTTATATGGGATGATCTCGAATTTTTAGCGCGGCACCGCATGTCGAAAAAATCTTGCTCTTGAACAGAATCAATTCAGATATCGACATATTTAGCGTTACTTTTAAAAAAAACAAGCTTTAATAATGGATGTATCGCAAGTTTTACAAGATCTTCAAATCAATTTATTGTATCAAAAACATTACAAAAATATAACATTTATTAGTAGGTAGGGCCTGAACAGAATCGTTTCTGATATCGGCATATTTAGCGAGTAAAAGCTGCCTTTAAAAGACAAGCTCTATGAATGCTAATATATTTAGTACACCTACTACTTACGTTTAATGTAATACTCATACCAACAGATTTTTAAAAAAGGTATAAAATGTATGTTTTTCAAACGTTATAGATTCCGTAAATAAATTGAATTGAAGATATCGTAAAATATGTGACACTTTAAATTCAAGAAGATATCACAACTACTGGAAATTAAATTACATTCATATTGTATATTACATGTATTTTAATAGGTCGTGATTTATTTGTAAAGATTCATACAAATACTTTTTTATCGGAACAAAGCTATCAGATCCTATGACCCGACACAAAATACAACCGGATATTTTCATATTTTGACAGTTGTTCTGATTTAGCTTACGGTGTTGCCGCATCAAAAAATATTTCGATGCGTTTTTTCACATAATTCCGACGAATATTCTAATTTTTAGACTGGCCACACTGACAACTATTACTTCAGCGAAAATAGGTAACTATGCTTGAAACAGCGCGCGGTCCTATTTAACATCCTCGTTACTTTAACTGAGAGTTAAAATTTAACTTTAGGACACGATTTAACTTTCTGTTAAAACAGACGTCCCTAGCTGAATTGAATTCAGTTTTTTATTAAGTTAAAAATAACACAATGAAGCAATTATCGATGCGCATTTGTCCGTGTTTTGTTTTTGTCAGTATCAGAAATGGCATTGTGTACGGATTGATATTTTTTGTAATTTTCTTACTTTACATACGGGAATTGCGTTTCATTTTCTTTATAAGTGTGAGGGAGATTTATTATCCCACCCTTTTGATCTCACGTAATTAATGAATGCCCCCTACCTAACCCGACTTTGTTTTAAATGTATATTAAGGCTCCGCAACCGGGCTAGAAAAGAAGAAGATGGAGAGATACGAAATTACGAATGTTAGAGGAGAGCGCTAACATTTACAACGACAAAATCGATGCAAAAATATTTAAAAATAATAATAATTAATATTTGACAACTTTAAGTATTTCCCCAATAAATGAAGACATAATTTGTCTCGACGCCACCTGGCGAGGGATTTAACACTAACAGTGTCTCTCTCGCAAAAATAAAGTTGGTTGTTTTCAGGTGGAAAAAATATAATAAGCAGTAATTGTTGAATGAAACACTAGTATATATTGAATCATTTGGCGGGTATAAGATAAGCCGCCATAGCTCAATTGGGAGAGCAGCTGACCGGCAATCAGAAGGGCACGGGTTCAAGTCCCGTTGGCGTCATGTATCTTTTCTCGGAAGATTTTTCAATGTGGATGAGTGTTTCAGGCTGATAATTATTGCTTATAATAATTGTCAATCAAAAATTGTTAAATAAAAAGCCGGAAATGCCTTTCTTAACGTGGATGATTTAAAAAATGCAAGTATTTTGGAAATTTTATTCTACTTTCCTTTGATAGTCTTAACACGTTGATTTTTTTTTAATTCAGTCTTTGATTCAAAGAGATGAAGAATAGTCGTGATATCAATAATATTTTTGTTACTATTATAACACTACTGCACTGCCACGACCCTGTTTTTTTCAAGTTTTCCTGAGAATTAACCCTTCAAAACTTAACCAAATCTGTGTGCAATTTTTACCCCCCCCCCCCCCCCCGGTGACCAAAAACCTAAGCCCCCGCCGCTCATTTGTACCATGCGTGGTATTTTGAAGACCCCCCCTCTTAACAGGTCACGTAGTATGGGTAATGGGTACGTTCCCTAAATATGGGTGTTTCTTTACATCCAAGAGAGAAGCAGATCCCGTCATACTGAGTGACTACTTTTGTGACTTGTTCAAACGCAATATATAAAAAAAATGGGTTTATTATTCGATAAAAGAAAATTTGTTTATTCTTTTCTTAAATTAATTAGTAGTGTAAGAAGAATATACGACGCGAATGTGAATGGTAGAAGAAGTCGGGGACGCCCGAGGAAGACACGGCACGATCAAGTGAATCAGATACTTGAGTCGGGTCATGTCAAAAGTCAGAATAATAGAAGAGAATGTATGAGACGATGTATGAATGTGAGTGAGGCAAAGAGTGTGTGCCAAGACCGAGTTGTTTGGCGGTCCGTCCTCTCTGCCTACCCCTGCGGGGAAACGGCGTGATGGTTAGTTAGTTAGTTTTCTTAAATTAGTTCCACACATAAGACCTAGAATCCGTTCTCCTCACCGCGGTGCGAGGCGATGGGTGGATCGTCCGGCTGGTCTCCTTTAACGAGTCTCTCTCGATCCGGCCCGCTACACAGTAGGCCCCAAACACATCACCGCCAATACCAACCTTACCCCCATGAACCCGGGCACCCCTGCTAAGTCACCAAATGTAGCGGACCACTCGGGGTGACCTATGAGAGGGGTGTCAGTTTTTACTAGGATTTTTTATTTATTTATTTCACACACTTCAGAAATATAAGACAAAAAAGTCCCGGTAAACTACTTTTTAGCAGTTTGTCTAACGGGTTCTTTACATTAAAGATCTTTACATTAGAGTTAATAGTTACATTTTTACAATTAGGTATGTAAAATAAAAATTTAAAAAATTACAGAAATATAGAGAAAATAAAAATTATGAAAACATAAATACCAATTTCAAAGTCTTTAGAATAATATGTCATTGTAAGCTAATACAAATTAATTCTTTCAGTAAGCCAAGTCTTCAGTAAATTCACCAATTGTTTGTTTAGGGCACAGTTTTTAATTTCAGCAGGTAACATATTTAAACAACTGAGAATCATGTAATTTAACGTTTTTTGTCCATATTTATTTGTATGCTTAGGTACAATTAGTCCTTCGTTAAAGTTAAAACGAGTATTATGGTTGTTATTATGGTTGTGCATGTGCATATAATTTTGTACCACAGAATTGCTCTCACTGAAAGAATTTTGAGACTCTGATAAAAGTATGGAATATTACTTATGCCTTTCTTTGTATAATTTTTTTTCAGCTAATAATTTAACCAATGAATAAAAATATTATATCCAACAGAAATTTATTAGAAATTTCGTAAGTTGGACGTGCCGACAAAAATGAAAACGTAGTTGTCAAATGTTTGCTGGGCTAAACTGCCTTTATCTACGCTGTCCCGAAAACTAGTTTAATGATAAATCACTATTCGTTCATACCGTATCGGTAGTTTCCAAACTCTTGCCCTTTTCGTGACCTTTTAAACAACGGATACACCTACCTTCGGAACGGTTCAGTTGTTCCGACGGGCCTTTGATGTTCTCGTTGCTTGTTTATATAATAATAATGGACTATATTGTTCTGATATTTATAGTATGGAGTTTTCTCGTTTAGGCACTTGAATAATGATCACTTTTTTATTTACAAGGCGATTGGTGTCCACTTATTTTTTATTTTTTTTTGCAGAAACAAACACTACATTATTACATAATGGAAATTATTTACAAAGTTATGGAATTAATACAATAATTGGTACCAATGACATGTCGCTGTTATATACTTATATTTTTGTGAGATAAATAATACATTATACCTAAATTAAGTTAGTAACTTATGATGCGAAATCAAGGATTTAATCGAGGAGACACACTAAAGCGAAAATTGACATATTAGAAATATTTCATACCAGCTGGGGTACCCAGCTTCGCTCAGGGAGTTGATATGAGATGAACTGGCGTTCGAACCCACGACGGATCTTGCTTTAAATACCTCTTCCGATGGATAGCCCATCCATACAAAAAAAGGCTCCGAATGGTCCACAATATTACACAACATTCAAGAGTGTTTTGAAATGTTCCGCAATGTTGTTCCCGATTACCTATTCCCGAACATTCCAGAATGTCCCGGGATGTTCCGGAATATTGTGGAATGATCCCTAATGCTCTCGAATGTTCTGCATTGTTCTAGAAATTTCTAGAAGGCGAAACTTCCAGCCCTTATACCTTCAAAAGCACCCCCCTTCAGGTAAAAACGGGAACCTTCTTCATGGATGAGGGATAGAGGGCTACCTCTCTTGTAAACTCCCTTGATCGTATCGGGACTCGTTTCTGAATTTTAGCGGGACGCGCATTTTTCATACTTTCTTTTATAATATAACTAGCAGACCCGGCCACACATCACGGTCGCTAATGAAACACAACGCGACGCCTTTACCCAACCTTTATTACCAACGCCATCTGTTAAATCAAATCCACACCGCCCGCATGCCAGCCCACTGCCCGCTGCCTGCTTGCGAGCCCGCTCCCTTTATTTATATATTTCAACCTATTTAGGCAAAACCATGAAAAATAATATATACCTGAAAACCTTCCTCATGAATCGCTCTATTTATTGGTGAAAACCGCATGAAAATCCGCTGCGTAGTTTAAAAGATCTAAGCGCACAGACAGCGGGAGCGACTTCATTTTATACTATGTAAAGATATTGAATATTGATTACCAAAAGAGCAAGATTCAGCTCTCAACACAGCAAGATTCAGCTGAAAAACAGCAAGATTCAGCTGAAAAACAGCAAGATTCAGCTGAATCGCAATGATTCAGCTTTCAGGAAAGAGTATTTCGTACACACTTCGACCGAATTGGGAGTATTTTTTATATTTTTATTTTTAACTTTATGAGTAAAACCTCAAATTGTAATATTTAATTAAATGAAGACAGTATTACCGAAACTCAATCGAAAATCTGGAGACAGAAAAAATATTATAATATTATAAAATAATTCATAACATTCTGTAATAAAATAATACATAACGACCGGTAAGTGGCGGAGTTGGCATCGCGTTTGGCTCCCACCCAGGCGTCGCGTGTTGGATTCCTCGGCTGGCTAAATCGCTCATAACGATAAAAGCAACATTTCCCGCTTACTGTGGTAGTAGTAGCAGATTTTCAAATATTGTCAGGTTATTCGTAACTCGGGATTGTTTCTTCCTTTTAAAAAACCAATAATGTTGAGATCGGTGGAATGTGCATGGACGAGATTGGTGTTATCATAATGATGATTTATCTATGCCACTTCTATAGGATTGTCCGTGCTCCATAACCACTTCCACTTGAATAGATTGTCAACCGGAGTGGATAAATAACATTCCAATTATAATCTTGTTCCGATTAAACACCACAACATAACACGCACAAAAATGCTAAAATCCTGTGCATACCCAGGCAAGGGTGGATTTAGGGGGAGGGGGGGGGGGGGGCGGGTACGTGCCCATGTGCCATGGGCACGTGCCCCCCCCCCCCCCCCGAAGGTATTTTTGTGTACTGTGGAGATTCCATTACACAGAAAACTGTCTCTATTAAACATTTAATTTTTCTATTGTGTTAACACTTTCATAAACCTTCCTATACATACTTGAACTTGTAAAAATAAACTTGAAGTATGATACCAGTAATTGTTGATTTTTTTGCCCGTCCGCCCCTTGTGCTCCCCCCAGAAAAAAATCCTTGATCTGCCCTTGTACCCAGGTAAACCAAGCTGGGCAACATCAATGATATAAGTTATTAGTTAATAAAATAATTATATAACTTATATCATTGATGTTGCTATTCCAAATTTCTGTAATATTAAAAAATCTGTTTCTGAAAAACTAAGAAAATATACAGATTTAGGAAAAGAAATTGCCATTCTCAGACTATAAAAGTATTACCATTTGTTATTTCGGCTACTGACATTATACCTAGCTATCTCATTCAAAATTTAGGCATATTAGATTTGTCAAAGAATTCATATACAAAAATCAGTCATTTTAAATACATGTAGGATTAGAAAAGATTTTTTAAATATTTATATTGAGGGATCAGTAGGATTTATAGGTCCAGTTAGGTTTAGGAGTTCCACCGAGCCGAACCCTCTGATATGAAAATATCTGGAGTCGGTGAATTATTTTCCCATTTGGTCTCTGGTAGGTTGACATGTTGTTCTTGAATTGTTTTGTATTTATTATACTTATATAGTACATTTGCATGGCGTGGATTGATTAGATTATCATTTGTGGAAAAGTGTGTGGAAGGGTTTAGTTTTTCCTGTGGGCAAGTTTTAAGCAAGACATAAAGTCATTAAAAAAAATTGTTATACATTAATAAAATATTTCCAATGAACAAAGTCATGAAAATGCATTCTTTTTTTTTACATTAACCAAAGGCTCTTAGGAAAAAAAATCTCCTTACGGCCTTTGTCATCTTTGGGGATGTTGTGTAGCGGAACTTTTTAAGAAAAGGAAGGAGGAAATACAGGGTAGGAAAAAGGTAAGGGTGGGTAGGAATCTAGGAGTCAGTGGATCCAGGCGTGTGAATCAATCCCTCCCATTGCGGTGCAAGACGATGGGTCGAGAGATTCCTGTAGGAGAGGTCAAATAGTTTCGTTCATTCAGTCTCTCCCGAACTGGCCCGCTATGCAGCAAGTGGGCAGTTGCATCCTTCGCCAAGACCTAGACAAACCTCACCCCGTGAACACAGATACCCCTCACCATACTGCTTACACTAAATTCATGAAACATTCCATATCCAGCTGTAGTATGTTTGTAACCCAAATTTTAAAATTTCACAAAGCGAGATAAACATAAATTGAGTTTACAGATATAGTTTGTGCACCTAACAAGAATACTTAGTCGAAACTGCTACGCTTCTAAAAACGTTTTGGCATTTGAATTGGCTTTTTTTATGACAGGTCGTCAATAAGGTAGATACATTTCGTTATCTACCAAGTTTAGAACTTGCTTTTTTGAGGTGATGATTTCATAAAACTGTTATTAAATTGACACTAATATCCAATGCACATATGAACTATTTTGCTTACACATTTCTCCTCTATTACGACCTCCAATAAATCGCATCAATTACAAGGTACATTGCAGATACTTATGGCGAACAACAACTGAGTAAAATAATATTATTATGGATTCAAAAACATTGGATTTTCCTGGTTTTAAGAATAATCTTATGGCAGTTTTATTTTATTTATGAAGACAGCGTGATTTATTTTGAAGGGCACGCCTATGACCCATACAGATCTGGCGTGAATCATCGCAGTGTTGCAGAGACGTTACTTGTTATACGAGACAGTCTGGTTACAAAGATGAGTCTCAGCGACCATTTGTCCAACCCAACAGTTTGGTCGATTGCGTTCACTGGCCATCCCAACGGAGTATTTATCAATTTCACGGCGGCTGGTCCCGGCAGCTTTATTCCCCGAAAATCCCTTCTAAGCCCGTCATTATAGTCTGGAATACATCCTCTGGGTCCATATACCCGAGACGAGAATCCTATTTCAAACTTCTTGAGGATAAATTTATAAAATATTAAACAAGAATAGTTTTACAGCAATATCTATGGGAACTAAAAATTCAAGACGAAATAATAATTTGGATGACGGTCATCTTATTTCCTACGGATGCCGAACACTTTTTAATAATAAGTTATTAATAACATACCCACCGAATACTTTTTATACTTTCTAAATAGGTAAAAGGAAAATGTGGTTCTTTTATGAAAGGTTATAATACCGGTAGAGGGGTGTCCATAAAGATTGAAAGCTTAAATCTACACCTACCCTAAGAAAATAAACCAAAAAAATATATTAAGGTGATTCTCAAAAGAATTCATAATCTCCTCTTTCATAGATGGCGCAAGTATAGTTATTTTAGGGAAAAATGCTTTTTACAAGTTATGCTTTAAAATATTTAGATGAATTAATTGTTCGCGCCCATATCTCCGAAATACGAACATAAATAAATAGTTTTGTCCATAAACAAACCCAAATCTTTCAAGAAAGGCTGAAAAATAAAATATTGGATTGAGTCACCGATACAAAATTGAATTGTTCAGCCTTTCTTGAAAGATTTGGGATTTTTTATGGACAAAACTATTTATTTATATTCATATTAAATGTGTTCGGGGCGCAAACAATTAATTTACCTTAATATTTTAAAGCGTAACGTGTAAAAAGTATTAAAAACCCAAAATAATTTAATTGGCGCCATCTGTGATTGCGTAGATTATAACGTATGTGACGTTTAACCCTAATAGATAAATTCAACAAATTTTGGATCAAAATACAAAATACCATAACACAGGGACATCCCTAGCATGGCGGATGAAATAACACAAAAACTAAACAATGTACAATATTCTTATAATAAATAAATAAAAATAAATATGCATTTTTAAATACATCTATTTGATTTACGATTGTGTTTTCTTGAACGAATGAGCGAAGTGGAAATTAACCCACTCACCGACGATCGAGCTAAAATTCGGCGGACAGACTCGTTGTCGATGACAATGTATTCTATAAACTTTAGGTGGCATACACAGACGGACATAATATGCATTTCTCTGAAATTGAACACAATTACTGCAGTTAATAAAATGAAATACATGAAACACGT
This sequence comes from Limnephilus rhombicus, assembly GCA_929108145.2. Lineage (NCBI taxonomy): Eukaryota > Metazoa > Arthropoda > Insecta > Trichoptera > Limnephilidae > Limnephilus > Limnephilus rhombicus. Next base: position 50,623,619 of record OV815274.1, read on the forward strand.
GTCGGTTCTATTTCCAAGATTTGGCATAGTTGTTAGCGGTGTTGACTCCGATCCCTGGGGAGGAAGGTTCAATCCTCAGTCAAACCAAAAAAAATCTTTGAAATTGGCTGTTAGCCGGCCCAAGAGAAGGCGCTACCACGTCGAAAATTGAAAATAGATATATTATAGAAAAAAAATGTTTTTAAGGGTTGATTTTTTTTTCCCTGAATTAGTTTGCACATTTTAATTCGGTAGAACACAATTTGTTTCATTCGGTAGAGCACAATAGTCAGCGAAAAATGATAATAAAATGGCAATTTTCAAATATTCAATTCACAATTCGTACCCGAACTTGAAAAGTACACAATGACTAGAAAATTATCTAATAGAACAATGCACGCCACTGGTAAGTATTTAACAAAATGGATTCCCTAGCGCGGGAAAGATGCCCCGCTTTCAGATACCTACATAAATCGTTTTATGCCATCCAAACAGAAATTTAATTATTTTATTAATTGGATTAGAATAAACACCAGAAGAGAATCATGTTTATACAGCATTAATAATATTCAGTTCTTGGATTAGGTACACCAAATGTTATCGTTTATATTCCTAATTTGAATACCATTTAATATATTAATGATTTTAATCTAGAAATAGTTACAAAAATGGCGTTGGCCGGGTTTGTTTGAGTATGCTGTGTAGAAAAAGATTCATTAAAACTTTGATCAATTAAGACAAGCTAAGCGACACGAATTTAAAAGATTTTTCAAAATCAAGTTTTAATTTTGTTTGACCTAAACTTTCAAAGTTAGGATGAGCTCGTCGGAAACGAAATATTAGCGGAGGCGTGATCCCCAAGTTAAAAAATAAACTTAATAGACTTAATGAAATAAGTTTATGCTTTGGTTCAAATTTATAATGAAACCAACAACTTATAATGTAACCTCCAGTGACAATTGAAACTTTCCTGTGATCACTCCTTTCATTTCTCCGTAAGCAAGTCTCGTTCTATAAAGATTTTAAAGTTTTTAACACCATTTATACCATCCTGATTTCGACTGAATAAGCGTGCGGTTTCTGCCAAAGTGGCTACTAAATGTTCTAGAGCAGATGTAGAATAGATTTTGTTTTAGATTAATGGAAAAATTAAAGAGCTAACAGCTAATGAATGGCAGAATCTTAACTAACTTTGCAAAATGTAATCCTTCAAGATATGTAACATTTTACACTAAGATGACTAGACAAAAAGTCACAATTTTTTAAAACATCGTGGATATAATGGGTTCAAATCTACTCTTTTGCGTTTTGGAAAAGGGTTAACCTTTTCCAAAAGTATTGTTTCCAGCCTTGCTCGAAAAACAGGGTTCGACCTTGATCCCAAAATTGATATAGATTTCGTTACACGAGTGGCACCGAAGGAATCGAAGAAAGGTCAACATAAGCCCATAATTATCAAAATGCAAGCTAGATATAGAAAGGATGATTTCTTGTCTTCAATCCGAAAGATGCAAAATTTAACCGGCAGCGACATCGGATGTGGCGGCGACTCCCGCGTCTACGCTAACGACCACCTGACGAGCGCATCAAAACGGCTGCTGCACCTGACGAAGGAAGCAGCCAAGCAAAATAACTTTCGCTTCGTCTGGGTCCGCAATTGCAGAATCCTTGTCAGAAAATCCGAGGGTTCTCACATCAGATCGATCCGAAAGGCTGAAGACTTAAACTAAATCTTATAAAACTTACACCTACACAAATGTTAACATTTTTATTTCTTATTTTTTATTTCTTCATAATATCTCTGTTTTTAACATGTAATTGCCTCTTAATCTCAGCACTGCATAACAAAATCTCTTCTAATAATTTTAACTCTCTTGCCTCGCTCACTACCATATTAATGAATCATTTACTTTGCTGGAAGTACTTAACAAAAATAATATTATTGTATTACTCCACTGTAACCACTGCAAACGTACGTTATTATTGTAACCATGTAAATTTAATGGGTTCGATTTCAAAATCAAGATTCACCATAAAATCTTTAAAAAATGTATACTATTTTACAGTTTTCAATGTCAAATTGTCAATTATAATATTATATTCAACTGATCTTTGCTACGTTTCCATAGTCCAACATACTGTATTATTATTATTATTGTTTTCACATAATATGTTGACCTACATTTTCCATTCAAATGCATGCTCTCGGTGAATTAAATATATATTATCAAAATATTAGAGGTCTCCGAACCAAAACGCATGTGTTTCTTTCCAGCATTCTTAATGCCGATTATGACGTGATATGCCTAACTGAGACATGGCTTCTGCCAAGTATATTTGACTGTGAGTTATTCGATGAACGTTATGTAGTGTACCGTTGTGATCGCGACTACATGTTGTTAGGCCAGGCGCTCGGTGGTGGTTCACTGATTGCAGTACGTCGCGAACTGCCCGCGTGCCCCTCACTCTCCCTCCCACCCGTACAGCGCGCAGAGATATCCACAGCTACTCTTGCACTAGGCTCTGGCGCGCGTGCTTCTAAACTACGCATATACTGCTCATACTTCGTCCAAGGTGCGGAGCAGAGTAAATCTTTAAGTGACTTTTTTGAATTTATATCTTCGTTGTATACCAATTTCCCTGATGATGAATTCCTTCTATTAGGAGATTTCAACATACCACATGCCCAATGGCTTCTGCCTTTGACCGCAGACGGTGCCCTGGTACTTAATAGATCCTCAACCGATGCACTAACTTCAACACTTTCTGATTTTTTAGACTTTACCGGCTTCCATCAATTCAACAACCAGCTTAATGTAAACGAGCGTGTTCTCGACCTGGTGATTTCGAGTTGCATGTGCACTGTAAGGGGGTGCAATACACCGCTAGTGCCGGAGGATGCACACCACCGCTCGCTAGAGGTGGTGCTGCGCATGGCCCGCGAGCCGTCCCTCCAAATCCCACGCTCGCGCACGGTCCGCTCCTATCACAGCGCTGACTATGTGCAGATTAATAGCGCCTTAGCAGCCGTTGACTGGACAACGACTCTTAACAGCAGTAATGTAGACTCAGTCACGGCGCGCTTCTATTCAGAATTAAATAAGGTAATTGTCATGCATGTACCATCTAGAACAGTTAACATAGATTCCAGGTACCCCCCATGGTACAGCGCTATCTTAAAAAAAGTAATTAAAGATAAACTTAAATTCCACAAAAAATATAAAATTTATAACCGCATCTCTGACTATCAAACTTTCTCTCTTCTCCGAGAACGACAAAAGCGTATGGAGAAGGTGTGCTATGATAATTTCAATAATATGGCCGAAATTAATATCAATACCGATCCCAAACACTTCTGGACCTTTGTTAAATCTAAGCAAAGAAGCTCTGAACTACCGAACAATATGTTTCTTAACTCCCAGCGTGTATCGGGTGGAGAAGCTATAAGTAACTTATTCAACATACATTTTTAATCCTCCTTTGAATCCCCCGCCCCGTCCACCTCGTCTACCAATCGAATATATAATCCAAACACTTCAGTACTAAATCTTAATAATGTTTATATAGACACTGAATTAGTTTGTAAATATCTCAAATCATTAGATCCTACCAAAGGCAGTGGGCCTGATGGTATACACCCGGTATTTTTAAAGAATTGCGCTAATGTTTTATGTTATCCGCTAAGTCTAATATTCAAAACTTCTTTGTCTTCTGGTATTTTTCCACTAGAATGGAAAAGTTCATATATTGTGCCTGTATTCAAAAAAGGCGACAAACACAACATAGAAAATTACAGACCAATCTCTAAATTAAATGTAATGGGTAAACTTTTTGAAAAGATTGTTTTCGATATCATTTTTCCTTGTATACGACCACACATCATTTCAAATCAACACGGCTTCGTGAACAGAAAATCAACAGAAACTAATCTATGCGAATTTGTTGACACAGTCCTTGTTGCTATGGATAACGGTTTTCAAGTCGATGTAGTCTACACAGACTATTCCAAAGCCTTTGATAAAATTCCACACAGCATTTTAATTGAGAAAGTCGAAGCAATGGGTATACACGGTGACCTCCTTCGTTGGTTAGCCTCTTATCTCGACAATCGTACGCAAGCTGTAACTGTACTGGGGTTCTGCTCTAGCTTTGTCCCCGTAACCTCAGGAGTTCCCCAAGGATCTCACCTTGGCCCCCTTTTATTCAACATTTTTATGAACGATGTTAACAAAACGATTCGTAATTCTCAGCTGTTCCTATATGCGGATGACAAAAAGATTGTCAAAATCATTAAATCTGAGATGGATTGTATAGAGCTCCAGGATGATCTGAACTCCCTGGTCAATGTGTATTGTTTAGAAAACCGCCTTCTTTTGAATGCAGATAAATGTTCCGTCATATCTTATTCTCGAAAGAAAAACACCATACTATATCCGTACATAATTAAAAACAATCTTTTAAATAGGGTAAATGAAATTAAAGATCTTGGAGTTCTATTAGACAGTAAGCTTCTTTTTCAATCTCACGTCGAGCACATCACGTCTAAGGCTTTGAAAATGCTAGGATTTATACTTAGAGTAAGTTCTGTTTTCAAAAATCCACAAACATTTAAGATTCTCTACATATCATACGTCAGAAGCCACCTAGAGTATGCTTCAACAGTATGGAACCCCCATTGTTCTACATATAAATCAAATATAGAAAGAGTCCAGAAAAAGTTTTTGAAATATGTTTCGTTTCGCATGCGAAATGATGTAAATTATGTCTCTATGAACCTCAAAACCCTTGATCAACGCAGAGATATCAGAGACCTAGTAATGCTTTATAAGATAATCCACAATTTTATTGATAGCCCTTACCTATTACAAAATATCAATTTCAGATGTCCAATAAGAGTCACTCGATCTCCAGACATATTTTATATTCCTAAGAGCAATGCTAATTATCTTCAAAATGTGTTTATAAGAAGAAGCTGTAGCACTTTCAATAGATTATGCACAGACATTGACATGTTTAACACGAACCTTGCTAACTTCATAAAATTCGTAAAAAGTAATATTCAACGGAAAACTTAATGTTTCATTAATTCCTTATCTTTCTTTTACATTTTCATTTTTCTTCATTTTCATTACATTTTCTTTTTTGATTTCAGCAGTTTGAAAATAAATTTTTTGTAGATTTAAGTGAGTAGATGCACTTTTTCAGAACTGTTTATATTACATACATATATTGTTTTGTTTGTTTTTTTTATTTTTATTATGGTCTCAAATTTTTATGTCGTTATTTTATTGGTCAATGATATGACTATCTCTAACACTGTTATATATGAACTTGTAATGACTGTTTATAACGCTAATAAATAAAATAAAAAAATTTTCCAAAAGGGTTAACCTTTTCCAAAAGGGTTTCCAAAAGGGTAACCTTTTCCAAAAGGAAAAGGGTTAACCTTTTCCAAAAGGGTTAACCTTTTCCAAAAGATGCCTTGCGTATTAGATACTAGGCATTAACTTTAGAGTAGGTAGTCTGCGGTTTCGATTTTTATGGTCTGATTGTTGAGAAGATGATTTTGATGTTTGATGAACCTTACAAAAATAAAGAGAACGAAAAACAAAATAGACGATGTTCAATATCATCACCATCCCAATTCCTTGAGGAAATGCAATGGGAAGACTCGCAGATTATTCCAAAAAGTAGAAACAAAATAAAAGTGTTAACATTTTATAAATCAATTATGCGAAGTATTCTCGCTATTTGGTCTCCCAATTATGAGATACACAATTATAGAATCGAATCCATACAAAGAAAATTAACCCGTGTAATTGCTTATCGCGAAATCAATTTGGAACGTATGACGACCGAATTTTACACTATAAACTACGCTCTATGACATTATAACACTGTACACTAAACTGTACTCTAATAATGAAATGGAGAATTTTAATGACCCATTTAAACACTTTAAAAATATTTATTTTGCCATCAATTATATAAATCTGAAATTGTGATGAAGCCCTTTATTTCAAGATAGGCAATATTGGGATTGGTTAATTTGTGGTACAAACTAAAGTATTGTCCCACCAGCACAGGTGCCAATAATTATTTTTGCATATTTATCCAACTATTTTTAACACCCGACGCAAAACGGACGGGTGTTATAAGACTTATAACTTATAAGTTTGACCGACGTCTGTGTGTTTGTCTGTGGCATCGTAGCTCCTAAACGAATGGACTGATTATGATGCGTTTTTTTGTTTGAAAGCTGTCGTGATCGTGATTGTTCTTAGCTACAATTCATGAAAATCTGTTCAGCCGTTTCAAGGCCATCAGCTTTTTTTGAGTCGGGGGTTACTTAAAAATTTTGAGACTATTTTTGTTATAGTTTCGAGTATTACATTGTAATTTGTTTTTTTTTTATTATTGTATAAAAATTCCATAAAATTGGAATCTATTACCCGCTAAGCTACTGCAAGTAGCTTGTCAGCAGAACATTTGTTCCACAGATTAGTTACAACCACAAATTAAATAATCATAAACGCATTAGCGTAGCAACAACACACACAAATACTCATACACGTATAACATACCTACCACGGATGTGATGTGGAATAGGAAAATATGTATATATTTTTAAATATCATGAAAAAGTTGAGCATTATAAAAACAGCAATACATTAGTAGTCAATCACATCACATCTTGCAATTTAATGCATGGTAAGAAAGAGCAAAATATAATCTTAATACATAAGGTTACTCCATAAGAGCCATGATTTTAACATCAGTGGGAATTTTGTTATAGAGCAATTTTCTTTAAATTCGTATGGCAATTTGTTAAATATTAATGGTGTAATATATTCAAGGGATCTTTGACCATATTTGTTTTGAAACACATTTATGTGTGTAAATTTTTGGGCAACATGCCTGTTTTATGTACTAAAATAAAAATAAATAAATAAACACCAGATTCTTCGACTGTACCTAATATTAGATATTTCAGAAATGCAGTGATGGAAAAGATCGAGGTCTTAACGAATCCACTTCACGTCTAGATTCTTTGATCAATCTCCTTTTGATTCCCTATTGACCTCAATCCATCGGATCCTCTCGTGTTCAAGCTTCCTGTCTTCTCCGCGAGGGTCCCCATTATTACTAACAGACTAAACTGAATATGTCAATATGCATTGATAAGAAAACATTGAGATTTCAATCCTTTTTACGCACCCTTACGTTTCTTGAATTGGAGAATGTTACTTATTTTTGTAATACTCACAAGCAATTCGCTGTAATGAGTAGAGTCAAGGAAATGATATCACCACACGACTAGCCGGCATCCTGAGGCTGGTTTGGGAGTGGGATTTGACAATCTGAATCCAAAAAATGTCTACTTGAAATGAAGAAATAAAGATGACATCCGAAAAATCGCTTTACATTATCAACACAATAATAATAAAAATAAAAATAAATAAAAAATATAATAAAAATAACACACATTAAGTTTGATAAAGGACAGTCAGGTGTCAATATCTTCTATCAAAGATACCTATTCAAACGAAAAAGCACTCAATAAATACGTTTTAACCTCTCAGCTCTCGACCATATTTACAATAAAAAATAAATAAATGGAATATTTCCGAACGTATCCGAAAACTAAAAACTGTTCGTGAAAGGTGATAAAATGAGCTTTAAAATTTTATAAATCAAAATAAACATTTAATAAAGATAGCAGCCAATAGTATATGCGTTAAGAAAAATGAAGATAGTGTGGGTGGTTCTTAGTCGAAGTATGATACAGTTAAAAGTGACCGAATTGGATATCGACACGGTGGCGCAGTGGTTAGCGCGTTCGCCCGGTAAGCGAGAGGTCCTGGGTTCGAGTCCCAGATGTGTCAATATCTTTTTCTGATTTTTCTGTTTTCAGATTTTCGATTGAGTTTCGCTTATATTGTCTTCATTTAATTAAATAAACATTTAATTTTTGAAATACTAAAATTTTGCTTGCAAACATTATTTAAAAATGGTTACGGTTTTTCTAACTAAAATTACTGATAACTAAAGACCGGATTATTTGCATATTTTGACCCTTTTCAGCGGAAGTTGCATATTTTAGCAATACAATTGAGATGTTGCATATTTACGCTCGATTTCGTCCATCGTTCAGATTTCAGATGCCTCACATAGTGACAATATAAAAGTCAGATAGCAAAGCGCGCGGCTAGCAAACTTTTTACAGTGGCTCAGAAAACATTGCTTAAATAAAAATATACCGGATGAATCTACTTTACGTAAAAATTACATACCATCAATTTATCTATATGTCCTGGAAGAAATCCGCAATGAACTCAAGAATAACAATCATATGGATATCAGCTGACGAAACCACCGTTACATTGCAAATTTGATTGTTGGTACATTAAAACTTGAGCCTTCACATTCCTATTTGGTGGCCTGCAGAGAACTCGAAAAGACAAATCATTCTACGATTTCCAGATTTGTGAATGAGGGTATAAAAAAAAATATTTCCTGATCTTCTGCGGAAGAAAATGTGTATGTGTTGCTCTGAGATGCTGCCCCCTATATGATCAAATCAGGAAAAACCCTCCAAGTATTTTATCCCAATTTGATTCATGTGACGTGTTTTGCTCACGGAGTACACAAACTCGCCGAAGAAGTGAGATCCACGTTTACGAAAGTAAGTAAACTGATTTCATCAGCAAAGAAAGCGTTCCTTAAGGTGCCTGCTCGTATAAAGGCCTACAATGAAAAACTGCCAATGTCGCTTTACCTCCCGAGCCAGTAATAACACGTTGGGATACATGGATCGAAGCTGCGATGTTTTACCATGAACATTTTGAGGCCACCAAGGGTGTTATCAATGACTTCGATAGTGCAGAGGCTTTGGCAGTTTTCCAAGAAGCGTTTGACGATGCTAGTATTAAAAAAAAACCTAGCTATGATTAGCACTCATTTCGCCTACACACTCGTACCTGCAAGTATAAAAACGCTTGAAACTCATGAAAGGCGGTGAATGAATCTATTCAGGCAATGAAAAAAATTCGCTTTATGAATTCACCGTTGCCAAAGCTATACCCGATTAAACTCAAAGAAAAGTTTGAAAACTTACTGAACAATAACCCAGGGTTTGAACCCTTACGCCAAACGGATAGCTTCATCAACGGGGCAGGTGAAATTTTGCCCGACACAATAAGTTCAAAAATCGCACCCAAATTTATATTCTGTCCAGTCACATCAGTAGACGTAGAACGCTCCTTTTCCGCTTACAAAAATACATTAAGCGATCGTAGACACAATTTGTCTACAGAACATTTAGAATAGTACTTAGTCATACCTATACGTTTTTAAAGGTAAATTGTAAATTTCATTGTTAAATAAATTTTGTAATTGATGTTATACTAAAATAAAAAAAATATTTAAAAATACGACTTTCTTTATTATTTCATCTTGCATATTTTGGCCCTTTTTATGGATTTTCGTGCATATTTTATCTATTTTTATTGCATATTTTCATGCATATTTTGGGCTGTTTTTGTTGCACATAATCCGGTCTTTACTGATAACCAAACTAACTGAAAAAAAATTAAGTACATACACATTTTATTAGACAAAAATGTATTACAAACGTTATGTCACCTCACTTTTTATCGTTAAAAAGAATTAATGAAAAAATGAAGAATCATAATTTTTATTCAAATTGCGATCCGAAACTTTGATTTCATAAAGATGTACATTTTACCTCTTTTGTTTATTTTTTAAATTTGAAAAGAAAGCTTTGTGTTTTCTCTTTCCAACGGCGTTTTTATCATGTTTCTCACTACGATAGTAAGGGAGACAACGAATTCTAAGCGATCCTCATGAGGTATTCCGAAAAGCGAACAAATTAGCTTGACGAGTTAATGAGGAAGGCATGGAAAAAGGATAGTAAACGGACGTGAAAGGGAATAAAGGCGAGACAAAAATAAGCATTATGATGGTGGGAATAAAAATAACCTAATTCGGCAAAGATTTTTTTAAAAGTCTAATATCATAGGTACTTACACTTACTTTTGGTAAGAAAAATACTTTTAAAGGGGATACAAGTAATGGAGTATCCACTTATATGTAAGAATTTATGCACAAATATATGGTGAGCAAAGGAGATAAGACGCCATTTTACGGCCCATATGTCTCATACTGTAGATGGCTTTCATAGATAAATTACCATCATGCGCATGAAACCTTCCGCGGTAGACATAAAATATGGATGGCATGAAAAATAACGCACTTAGGACATAAAATATGCAGTAAAATAGTCGAATGATCCGTAGGTACTATGTGTATTTCGAACGGTACAGTCAGCTGTAAGAACACACAAACGTTAAAACTCCAAAAAAGCTAAACTGTTTATATTAGTTGGGAGATCCTAAATAATACATATGGCTAAAATACCCAACCAAACTGAATGATCTTAGTTTATCACTGAAGAAGAAGATAACAATAATAATCTAAACGAAAATATGAAAGAGAACAAGACACAGAAAAACAGAAAAAGACAATGGTCGCAATTGGGACACGAACCCAGACCTCTGGTCTAACCGAGACGTGCTCGTTAACTAATTTCGCTATTGCCACCTTCTGTCAACCGTCACATTTGTCAATCTCACATTTCAAATTTTAGAATTAACAATATTATCTTCAACTAATTATTTTTTCCATATTAAGGGCAACTACCCTTTTTATTGGAAACAATCATTCTAAGAATTGGTTTGTAATCTGGATAGCGTCTCGGATAAATATATCTGAATTTATTCATATGGAACTATTGACTTAAAATTAGAAGGTGGCAATAGCGAAATTGGTTAACGCGCACGTCCCGGTTAGACTAGAGGTCTGGGTTCGTGTCCCAGTTGCGACCATTGTCTTTTTCTGTGTCTTGTTCTCTTTCATACTTTCGTTTAGATTATTATTGTCATATTCTTCTTTAATGATATATTACATTGATGGGAATAGCCTTCAAAAGTTAGAGTTTTTCTTATAAAAAAATTATCTTATTTTAAATTAAAAGGTGCCTAGGTATGGCGAATATCGGTAACCGAACAACTCAGCACAATTTTGAAAAATGATGAAAAACTAATATCTTAAACACATATGAACTATTTTGCCTATACATTTCTCTACTATTATGTCCGACAACAACCGAGTATAATAATAATTTTATTATCGATTCAAAAACACCGGATTTTCCTGATTCTAAAAAAAATCTTATGATTTTTGTTTTAATCTTGCTTTAGCTACTGTTTGATGAAAAATAAATAATGAAAATTGGGATTAAAGGTTTAAAAATAACAATTGAATATACATGTTCTAAGTAATTTTTATGTTAGTTGTTTAAATTTACAACTCTTTTTTTATACTAAACTGAAGATTGAATATGCATTCAGGCTGGTCAAAACAAAGCAAATTGATGAGTGTTAAACATATTGTTTTCATTCGCACCATTAAAATATTAAACGTTTAATGCGTTCCAAGCATACATGACATCTTTGCAGCAAAACACCCAGTGTCTTTGCCCGCGCATAGATGCATATAATTAGATGAGGCACTGGGCGAAAAAAGTGCTTCCATTGAGTTGGGGGTTGTACCTCCAACGCTCTATTCCACCACTTTGGTCGACATACGACCATCGACAGCGGTTGAAGTGTGACAAATAGAAATATATTTGTGCTGTTTATTGCGCAACTGCAATAACAGTTAAACTGCATAAACGTTAGCAACAAAAAAATCTTTGTGTTATAGTCAAGCAACGTTATATTCGAAAAGTCATACCAATAGTAATTAATATTCGTATGTTTTTGGGTAGATAACGTCCTTTAAGTCCCCAGGGTACTTTTTTTTGTAGGTAACGTTGTTTGACTTGCAAGACCTAGAATTATGTGTATGTTTTTGTAGTAAATACTGTTGCTTAAAGTTTAGCCCTCGACTACCCTAAACACAACTACATGCCACAGGAAAGTGCATTTTTATATCATTAAAATAACTGCCTCCCGACCGAAGGTAATAAGTTTTTTGCGATGTTTCGGGGGGTCTGCCTATAGATAAGTACCAACGCTCGTTCTTGCCCGATGGTTTTACGCTCATTCGAACATGTCTCAACGCGTGTACCATCTCCGATGCTGTTATGTCCGATCTCGAGCGTGTGGACGCAACAACGAACACAGTTCCACTAGTCAAAATGTTCGATCGAGCCAAGCCGTCAAGCAAGAATATACGTGTGTAAATAGCTTTAGTGTCTACTTCAGTATGACAACTCTTTGCCCGCGTCCCGAGCTCCGTAGAGCGCGCACTATATTAAATATTTTAAGAGGCACATTAAATCGTGACGTCAATGTGTCATTATATGCAAATAACACTCACTGTTCAGTACCACCACTCACTGGCAACGGCAGTAGACTTCGATACAAACTGTCTAGCGAAACACTTACGACGACATTGCGATGTGAATGACTCTACGGGGACTGGTTTGTCAATGACCAGAGAGTCACTGACTTTTTTCTACCGACAATACTACTACCTAGTTTTGTTGACGGAGTAGTATAGGTTCCGAGTTGTCATGGCCGTATTAATTAATTATAACAATTGGATATTTTCTATGTCACAGTGCATCAATTACAGTGCCATATTACGTTGATATGTGTGGGTACAAATATAGTTAAAAATTTTCAGCAAAATATGTAGCGTTCTTCATAATATTTTTCAACATAACTTGAATGCGAACACATCTTATGAGGTCTGAAGAGGAGTGTTAAGGGGAAGGAGATGAGAAAGAATACGACTATTAAGATCTGAATTCTGAATGGTAGTAATATTTTATCAAGGTTTGCATTAAAAAAAAACATAAAAGTGAAAAAATCAAACACAACCAAAAGAATGAGACACAGGAGAGAATGTTTTGTGAAACCAATACATCTATGTCAAGTTTAATGGATGAGGTTGCAATTAGAACGGAATTTTCAAGACGCTCGTGTTGGATTCTTACTAAACTTCTCGTTTGGAGAAAAACTGTTCTATTAAAAAATGAACACAGACGACATGAGGCACGCTAGTGAGTTGGGTTAGGCATAATTGTGAGGAAGAAAAATAAAAATAATTTAAAAACCTAACAGACATGACAAAACTTTTATTTCGAGTTCTCCTGAACTCTATATAACGAAGGTATGAGTATATCAATAAAATTTTATTTAGATAAAACTGATAGTAAGTAAAATTAACGTAGTATTTGAGTTCCATTCCTCGTATATCTCGTGGTCAGTCAGTAGTTAATCTAGTACAAAAAAGAAAAATCACAATATGTTATAAGCATCGAGAATTGCGGGTTTAATACATTTGATTCAATGTATTGTGAATAACATTCAATTTCATTTCAAAAAGGACTCGGTTTACGAGCTTGCCCGGGGCGAGTAAGTTTATAGCAATGCCATTGTTAAATCCTTAGGGTCTTTGGATTATAACACGATCTAGGAAAATTTTCATATAATATCGTGAACATAATTTACTTGTGTACAGATTAGTTGAGATGAGTGAGTACATAACAACCACTGAAGGGCTAAACTCTAGCAATGTTATTCAAAACGATTTGAAATAAAACTGATGTTAGTGAATAAGTTGATTTTAAGCTCGGCTTGGTTGGAATGTCGAGCTTAGCACGGCTTGGAACATAATCCGGACATAGGTCGAAAGCTTAGATGTCACTAATATTAATGTATTGTCTATAACTTTAATAGAGGAATGTGTTTCTTTTCTCTTTGAAAAACAAAACTACTATCTACATCAGTGGTATATCTATGCTCTCTACTGTCATCGTCATCGAGACATATCTATGCACCGAGAGATCGCGATCTTTCAGAAACGCCGGCAGTTTATTTTTAGGCGGGTTTAATTTACGAATTGATTTTAGATAAAATTCCCCACTCCAATCAGCACGGTGCTTTAAGCGAGTACACTAATGTTCAATAGAATTTGTTTTGCTGGAGTTAGTGCACTATTAGTGAAATTTTAACTAACTAACCTCTGAAAACAAGCTGTCCTGACGTCGAAACTCAAAATTCCTTACTAGACTATTTAAAATTGATCTTCAATTAATTACATCGACATTCCTCATGGCCCGATGAATTTAATTCATACAGATAAAATTATGCAATTTACGTAAATTTCGGTGAGATGTAATTACCTACGTAAAAGTCAAGTTTGGCATGTGACTGCTAGCGCCCCGACGTGTAAAAAGGGAACTATTCTGCGGCTTATCAAAGGCGTAAACGGCCGATTTAGCCCGCTTTTGAGTGAGGAATGTCGGACATAGCGAGGATACGGAATGACTGATATACCGGGCCTACGAAATTCATTTCCTGCTTAAGAGAGAATATCACATTGGAAAATGTTTAGATCAATCTCACCCGAAACAAGGGAAAGTTGAGCTTACTTCTCAAACACAGACACGTCCAAAACAACTTCCATTAGTTAATTTCTTCAGTGCTAACAACTCTAATATATGGGAGTAATCGTAGTGGACGAGATGTGAGAGACTAATTAATTATGATTCAAAACAAAATAATTTTACCAGTTTGGAACCATTAAGAACATGTTATTTACTACGCAAGAGAAAATACACACTAAACTGTTAAACTATAGTTTTAACCAGTATACATTATTATTTATCATCAATTGAGTAAAGTACAAAATTATACGAGCGATTTTTTTTATTGTTGTGAAATGCGTCTATTGATAATTAATAATTACAATGTCAATGCAATCACAACAATCGTCATTCACCATATCGATCGATCGTGAGTTAAGTATGCAGTTACATGTAAAAGTGTATCCTTCATCTGGTACGATACTCAGATTACTAATAAACATCACCAAATCAATTATAAAGCAGAAAAACTTTTAGTGGATTAAACAAAATTTGAATATTTTCTGGGTCAGTAGTAGATATTTCAAAATGTCGTACTTATGTACGTAATATGTACAATGTCAAAATGTGACCCTTATATACCTACCTGATATGTACAATGTCAAAATGTGACACTTATATACCTACCTGATATGTACAATGTCAAAATGTGACACTTATATACCTACCTGATATGTACAATGTCAAAATGTGACACTTATATACCTACCTGATATGTACAATGTCAAAATGTGACACTTATATACCTACCTGATATGTACAATGTCAAAATGTGACACTTATATACCTACCTGATATGTACAATGTCAAAATGTGACACTTATATACCTACCTGATATGTACAATGTCAAAATGTCTTATGTACCCATTATGTAAGTAATATCTCTCACCACTGCAATTTTAGTTCCTCTAAATCACAGGTTCTCAACCTTATTTTGCCCACCGCCCACTTTGAGAAGTTTTTTTTTCTAGAGCCCCACAATTTATGTTTACTTACGGTGGGGGGGGGGGAGGCTCAATTGTCACAGAATCAATAATTCGATTAAAAATATGTTAAATTATTTGTTATACCTTTTTGTTTTGCTGCCTCCTTCCTTCGTGTATTCATGATAATGTGTCAATTCTTAATAATAATAATACACATAAGAGATGAAAATATTGTAAAATAAAAAAATAAAATAAATCATATCATCCAATTTAATGCAAATCTGAAAGTAATGGAATCTTTTAGTTCAATTTTCACCCACTTCCCGAACTACCGAAATATGTGAATTTACCGCACACGTGATAAAAATTATTACAATACATACAATAACAAAAATTAACCAATATTAAAGTTTACCTTGCTTTATTAGTAAGTATGTAATAACCGTGTTTTTTGTCTTTTTAGACCATTTTTTGTTACCTACCCACGCCCTACTTGTGCCATCTCAACGCCACCTAATTGTCTCTGGGTCTTCTACCACCCCCCTGAGAGTCTCAACGCCCCCTATTTTTTTCTGGGTCTTCTACCGCCCTCTTGACAGTCTCAAACGCCTACAAGGGGGCGTTATCGCCCACGTTGAGAACCTATGATTTAAATCTTGTGTTTACACCGTGTAATTGTTTTGTAATCCATTTTTATGTAAAAAAAGTTTAATTCTGTATGTTAAAGGTATTTGTACCGTAAATAAATAAACATATAAAACTACTTAGGTAATATACCTGCTCGAAAAGTACGTTAAACTAAACAAAACTAAATAAAACTCTTATAATTTTTTACAACATCGCACAAAAGCAGAGCTCGAAAACAGGTTTTTTTCAAATGAGCATAAAAAGTAATATTTAAAAGGAGCCTTTTTTAATAGGGGTTCGTTCAACCCCTTAAGTGTCAAATGTTGACAATTATTAATAGAGGGGTCAACATATTCACATTTAAATGAACAGCGCGACCGGTTTTAAAGTTTCTAACACATTCACCCATTACTAACACATTCACCCATTACTAACACATTCACCCATTTCTAACACATTCAGCCATTAGCCGGTGCGTACCGTGTCCGTCATGCGTCACGCGTTACCTAGTGCACTTATTTATGTGAAAAGGTAGGAGGGTGTCTTATATATATATATATATATGTATATATACCAAATGTTTGGCAAGCTAGATAAAGGAAGGGAGTAGAAAATAATGTTCATACTTAGGTGCCTACTGATAGGTGCACACAAATATCGATACACTTTCGCAGCTGCACAATTTGGGAGGCGGATGTGGGTACCGCCGCCCTGGGAACCATTTAATGGATAACCAACACCTCTGCCATAGGTCACCCCAAGTGGTTCGCTACGTTTGGTGACTTAGCAGGGGTGCCCATACTGCCCAGTTTCATGTGATGAGGATTGTCCGGGTCTTGGCGGCGGATGCGTCTGCCCACCAGCTGCATGGCCGGCCGAAACGGGAGAGAATGGTTGAGGGAGTCCCTTTGACTTCTCCAGCCGTACTCTCTCGGAATATAGCCTTGCACCCAGTGGGAGGGATGGATTCATAGGTCCGTCACTTCTGGACACACTGACCCCCCCATTCCTACCCACCCTTAATACCCCTTTCCTTCCCAGAACTTCTTCTATTTCTTTTCCTAAAAAGACCCTCCAAAAAAGGCAAAATCAACGGTTTTTGCTAGTAGACATAGCCTGCATTTACTAAACTCATAATTCACTATTTACATAAGATCTCGTGACCTCGAAAATGTTTGATGAATTTAGTCAGACTTCATTTCGGGCACACGGACACGTCCACAACACATCTGTTTATCTATTCACTAAGCTTCTAATGAGGAATACACATGCCAAAAATGTGTATAGTCTTAGTGTACCTTATAATCACCATGAATACAGGTATAGGTAAAAATCGCTTGGCAATAGAACCTAGCGATTTTAGCACAAAAGTGGATTTTATTTATTTTGTGAATAATTTTATAAAAAATAAAAATAAGTTAATCAAGGGAAACTATCACAGACAATCTTAGAATGTTTTTTTTAAGTTGCTTCTTACACGAATTCACACATTTCTAATGAATAAATACATTTTTCAGTAGGTTACGCTTATATTTTTCATAAAGCAATTAACAATTTTATTTTAATTCTTATCAAGCGAAACGAAAGATAATGTTTCAAATTATCCAAGGCTAATATTTTGGTATCCATAATGTTAACGAATTCGTAGTAAAGATTAATCGAACATAGTGAATTCACGTTAAACATCGCTCTAACTAATAGAAAGATCCACAAGGTAGGTATCTAAAAACATAGTGTATCTATCCAACCAGGCAAACGATTACAAAGCACATTATTATAAAATGTTATTTTTATAGAATTCTTGAAGTCAGTACAAACTCGACGTTCCTTTCGACAATGGGGCTATAATTCACAGTTAGCCTCGTCAATTCGTTGTACGCCGGAGAGCGTCCCAAATGGCATCGGCCAACGTTCTAAATAAATAATAAATTCTAACCACGCAGCTTACTGTGGCGGCGAATGCACACAACGCCAAGATGCACTCCCAAATATTATAGCGACGCGCTCTTTTTTAGTCGGGAAAAAGGGAGACGGGTGTATTTCGGGCGTCGCGTCGTAGACCCTCGAGAATACTCAAGCTGGACACGCACAGCTTTGCAATAATAAATTGGTGGCGTAGCTAGCGTAGATTTTTTGGATACAAATAGTATTTCGTCTTCGGACGCCTGAAAATTAACATTTCATTT
Source organism: Limnephilus rhombicus (assembly GCA_929108145.2). Taxonomy (NCBI): domain Eukaryota; kingdom Metazoa; phylum Arthropoda; class Insecta; order Trichoptera; family Limnephilidae; genus Limnephilus; species Limnephilus rhombicus. Next base: position 50,641,799 of record OV815274.1, read on the forward strand.
TTCTGAACGAAAAATAATTACACTCGAAATAATACCATAATGTTATTATATACGCATATTTCGAACAAAATAAAAATTACCCCCATAATACTAAAGGCACACAAACAAAGAATTTTGGTTGGAATTCAATTTTAAGAATATATTTTTTGAGCTCTGGCGTTATGAAATTTATATTTAAAAAAATTACAATAGGTGTCGATAAACCAAAAGCACGTCAATATGCAGAATTAAAACACAAACTCGTTTTTTCTTTGAGTGGCCTTGCAACGCATGACGGGTACTCTACAATTTATGGTGTTTTGTAGAAAAAGAAATGACGAAACGCTGTTTTATGATTTTTCAAAATTGAAAATTGAACGACAGTACGCGTCATTTTCGACGTGAAGGTAACTGCGTTCTGCTTTATGGCTGTTCCAGCTTATCAAAAAACCACAGACATAAGACATATTTAGAACGTGTGTTTTAAAAGACCAGAAAACAACGTAAAAACACGAAGATTCGCGTTATTTGTCCTAAAATTTCGTATAAATGGCTAAATTCGCGGTCTTCGCGTAAACGTTACGATTTCGCGTAAATTCGCAAACGCGTTTTTTCCGGTCTCTAGCAATGACTAATAAAAGAAACGCAACCGTATGTTCGTACATTAGAGACTATAGATATATGTAGACTGTAGATATATAGATAATCTTACATGAGTCGACCTCAACTGATAGTGGGCGATTCTTAATCATCTGATATAGATAAATACACGTTAAATCACAGATAAAGTAAATATTGGGTCAAATTGGTAGATAAGATCACGTGTTTTTGTTATTTGTTGTGCAACAAATTGAAATCGAAATATTTATTGACTTGATCGCTTTAGGGAATGAATTGTATTGTTCCTTGTGTATATAATTAAAGAAGGACGTTCGGATTAAATGATAATACTGGGAAAAAAGTATTTTTCCGGTAAAAAGAGGGTCCCCTCGAATTAGGGTTACCATCTGTCCGGATTAATCCGGACATGTCCGTACTTCTAGCCTTTTGTCCGGCCCTTTAATTTGTCCGGATTTTTTGGTTTAGATGGAATATGAGTTATAAAACTTACATAAGTAATATCAAATAAGTCTAATCTTTATTAATTTCCCACTCATCTAAAAACAAAATATAAATCTTCTTTAAAAATCAACTCATATTTATTAGTTTTGACGTGCTTTTTCTTTTCAATGTCTCCCGCTCCTTCGTGCTTGATTGGGACGTACAGTCATAAATAGAACACTTCGCTTCATTTAAATTTCTTTCTTATTGTAAAAACGGGAGTTTGGATTGCAAAATATCTATGAATGAGCATAATCGTTTACTAGTTGAAGCCATTTTCGACTGAACACACAAGCACTAAATATAGTTTATACTCGAGCAAAAGCAAACTATCGTAATACTAAAAGAAGCGCGGCTCGTTAAAACGTGCGATCCGCACTGACGGACGGACGCCGAACGGGCAACGACGGACGAAGGACGGCGTTATAATAATAATATAAGTTTATTCCAGAATGTATGCAGGGGAAGTGTAATGCAATACATTCCATATTTTAAAATAACAAAAAATGATAAATAATAATTTAAGGTAAAAAGTAAATAACACAAATTAAATTAAGTAAACGAATAAGCATGAAAAATGAAACTGAAAAAAAGGTGTATATATCAAACACTAAAATAAACGTAAATAGCCGTTTACGGAGGGTATTTCATCGTCTCCCGTCTCCAGAGGGTCATCAGGGGAGATTCCATCCAGGCAGTCATGGCGTTGATGATCGCATTCTTCGAATGGCGCAGTCTGCGCCATAAACTTCCCATGCGGTGGCGGAGAAGTGCACGGAAAGTATGCACTCGTCCCTCCAGGAACATTTCCGTAGCACTGCAGTATCTCGGTTATGAAGTGCGTACCTGATATTTGCAGTAGGTATGTGATTAAAATGTCCGGACTTTTTTTGGACTGTCAGGCTTTTTGCCAGGACTTTTCAATTTTCTAAATGGTAACCCTAACTCTAATGCACTATCGCTTTTTTATAGAGTTCCGGCTAGCTGGCTACATATTATGAGGGTAGATTTTGAAATAATAAACACGTCCCCGACATCCGGTTTCTAGCTAAATTTACTAAAACCAAACAGCAATAATGAATTTAAATTATTGAAGTAAAAACTTCTTCAGCACCGTTGTGATTTGAAACACGATAAAACGAAAAAGCGTCACCAAAAAGGGACAAATACATACATCTATAGGATTTAGCCTGCGAGAATGAGATAAAATAATCATCTCCTCTTTGTGCGGTGCTTAAACTCCTAGTCTAGCCTCCCCACTCTTGTCTACTTTGGTTTTCTGAAGGTTTCACTTCTACCGCGTATGAATAGAACACTCTGTTTGTTTTAAAGAAATACCTACAAAAATTCCCCGGTTACGAATAACCTGACAATATTTCAATTCCGAATTCCGAACCACTTTTATCAATTTAAGAGAAAAGGTTTGCTTGTATTGGATATTTTCAGTTGTTCATTTTTATGTGAAACGGCGAAAACTACTCCTGAAAGGTCAGCTTCGGCTTTAGCTCTCCAACCCAATTAAATTCAGCTCTAAACGTCATTTCCATCACGAGTCATGAAACTTCGAAATATCCAATAAAAATTGAAAAAAACAATTTATGAAAAAAATCATACGATTGTTTTAATTTAGCTATGTTCTGTAAAACACCCCACCGGGCGTAATAATAAAGGCTGACTGAATTACAAACATGTTTTATAACTGCTCATGTTTATTTTTATAATAATAACAAACTTACCACATATTACGCTGTAAATAAATGAAAAATAAATAAACGCCCGGGTTGCCGGCATTGAAACTGAACTGAACCATTAATTACATAGCACCTACTTACTTCTTTCGTACTCCTTCGTACATCTGTGTATAATAATGTAACTACATACTAATTGTACCTACTCATATCTGTCACACTCTTTTATTACTTTATTTACTACTGGCGATTTCCCGGCATGCGTTGCAATGCCTCTTAATACTTAATTTGACGACCGGCGTAGTGCAGCGGTAAGGCTCTTGACTCGCACTCCGAAGGTCGCGGGATCGAATCCCGGCGTGACAAATAAATTTTATTTGGTTAATTTGTGTTATTCACAATTTATTCATTTAAAATAATATATAGTATATTTGCGGCACGTTCCAGAGTGGAAGATACTCTCAGTACCGCCCTGGTGTAATACCACCATTCAGAATTGAAACGTTGCTTGAAATGGCTTTAGCCGTGTTTGGTGACCAGATCTGAATAGCCAGGTACATCTCTACCTTCCTATTCAGTCCCAGTAAATTCAGCTTTCAAACGAAATTCTTGATTTTATGAAACTATATATATACATTCCATGAAAAACTTATCAACAATTTCCATTAATTCTGTTAAGATTTTTGGTTTTATGATACCATGTACATTCCATGATAACCTAATAACAATTTTCAATAATTATTTTTATGTATAAAAGTACAAAAAAAAAAATCCTAAGCTTTTTAAATTATAAACTAAAAATACCAAAAGAACAATTAAACTACACTTATCTACTGCGATTATCTAATCCATTTAATTTGTGTGATGGAAGAAATGTTTTCGATCTAGTTTTTTTTATTTAAAATCTTGCATAATACAATTGACAGCCCTGAATTCTTGGCGCTCATAAATTTTAATGTGCCGGCGAGAAACACAAGGTAAGTACTACCATATTACTGTGGTAATACTACAACCAAGGCACAATTCAATATACCACTGCACGGAATTCAACACTTGGGCAATATGTATTCGCACATAGATGTATGGAATATGTCACTAACGCAATTTAAATATGAAATAATTAAATCATTTATCTATGATACAAGTACTCACTAAGGAAATTCTTTGATAAATTTATTAAACTACTTGTACATCGACAAATTTACTAAACTATCTCTACCTATCTTATTAATGTAATTAAATGTAATGTCTTAGTAAATTCATTGAAATATTATAAATGTCATAACTTGTAGTATTATTTAGTTTAAAAAAAAAGATTTAACTTTCTTATCTAAAATATTAAAATCTAAATTGGACAGTTGCGAACTCCTGCAACTTGCAGAGGTCTTGGAGGTACCATCGATGTAGCGGTTTGCCACTTTGCGAAACTAATACTTAGGTTTTATTAGACATGGTTAACGTTGCAATTTTGTAAACCTCTGATCACCTTAATTTAAAATTTTTGTTGTTTGTATTTTTATATCATATATGTATTTTTTTATCGAAACTTATCGTTATTATATCTCACTGTACTTTAAATTTTCTTGCTTATATTTTTATATAATTTGTGTACTTTTTTATTTCTATTGTAATTTTATTTATATTATTTCCTTCTCATGTTAAAGATGTAATGCCTTTATTTATTTATGTAAAAGCCCTCTGGGCGTATAATAAAACAAATATATAAATATTTGGTTTTATGACATTAGGGGGCGTTCAAGTATTACGTAACGCAATTTTTGAAGATTTTTGACTCACCCCTCCCCCCATGTAACGCGCCGTAACGTCTTTCCGTATCACACCCCCTAAACGTTACGTAAGGCCCAAGTGACAATTTTTACCTGAAAGTCACAATTAAGTTGCGCAAAGTACTGGAAAGTCGCTTAAATAACCTTTTTCTTATTTTAACCGCGTTTGCGGTAATAAATAAAACAAGAGATTTCGAGAACGAAAAGGATTGCCAACTTGGAAAATTTTAATTCCCTACTTTTTTTATCTAAATAAAGAAAAACATGTCACGTAACGCGTTATTCGAACCCCCCCCCCCCCCACGTAACGCACAGTAACGTTTCACAAGACCCCCCCCCCCCGCCCCAAGTGCGTTACGTAATACTTGAACGGCCCCTTATGTACATCCCAATATAACCTTTTAGCAATTACCAAAAATTCGTTTCAGAGTTTTGGTTTTATGATAACCATCAACAATTTTATCTGTATTCTATGTTTTTATGATTATGTGCATGCGTGCGTATATGTATATATGTGAATGTGTGTATGTACCTATGTGTATATGTATGCATTTATATGTACCCGTCTCAGAATAGACATCGTCTAGTGAGGCGAGTTACTTACTTGTTTGTATATGATAATGTTATTTCAATAAACGCCCGGGTTGCAGGCAATTAAAAAAAATTAAATTTAAATTTAAAGAGCTCACTTGCCACGCATTACATTTTTTTATTAAAATACATATAATTCTTGTTAATTAGTACGGGCACAAGTAAATGAATTAATTTAAAGAGTTAATTCGAAAATTTGATTGAACAATCGATGGTTTCAAATGTCATTATCAACCTTCGCGAGGGTGGAAAAAAGGTACTTTGAAAGTTTTAAACATTTCCTACGCTTAATATGGCAATACATAAACAACTTACATATATTTAAAAATCATATTTTGATTTTTATCTATATATATGTATATATATATTTTTTTAAAGAAAGACAAACATTCCCGGGTTACGATTAACCCAACAATGTTTGAAAATCTCCTACTACCACCACATAAAGCCGAAAATGTTGCTTGTGTTGTGATGGAGGACTTAGCCAGCCGAGGAATTGAACATGCGACGCCCGGATGGGATCCAAGCGCTATGGCCACTCAACCACTGACCGGTCATATATGTATATATAAGATACAATTATTGTGCAATTTACCTACATGTAAAAAAAACACTTAAGGCGTGAATACCTAAATAAATAAGACAGCAATCGAAAATGTAATTGTGAAAACTCAGATAAAGCAAGTAAAGTCCCTTTTCGGTAACTCTAAAATCGCGTTTATTAATTTGCTTCAATTCTCACTGTCAGAGTTGCCAGTTGTCTTGAATTCTACGAATTCAACTGTCGATCTCCAGTAGTTATTTTGAGACAACGAAAGTTGAATTCTCAAGAGGTTTTCTCACTGTCAAAGTTACAGAAAGCAGATTAGCATTTTAAAAAACTAAACACTATCATAGAAAAATCCATTACAATTTTAATGTTATTTCAAATGTTCCACCGACTAGGGATGTCGAAAGTGAAAAAATATCGATATATCGATGGATCGATATTTATTAAAATATCAATATCGACGTCGATATATCGGGGAAAAAATATCGATATATCGGTAAAATTTTCAAGAGATTTTGCGTTTTTAAAATAATAGTGTATTCAGCTCAATATTATCAATAGTAATTTTTGTACACAATGTGATTTTTTTAATGTACAACAATCTCAATAAAAATGAAGGTATTTTTATCACTATTCATTTTTATTACGTAATAATTACATAAATATCAAAAACTAAAAAGCTGTCTTCTAACTTATATGTAAACTGAGACGCATACAAAGTTTTTAGTACAAAGATAGTATTGGTGATCACAAATACTAATGCAAAGACAATAGATTTGTAAGCTATTAGTAGTTAAAATTTCAACCGCCAGATGTCATGACCCAATACAGTTACTTTTTTCCGTTCGTTTCTATACGGTTTTGGATTCTAGTGACTTTAAATACATAAATTTTAAAAAAATATCGTTTTTGATACAATTTTCGATATTGGATATTTTGTATCGATATATCGGATCAAAATATCGATATACTGAATTAAAAATATCGATATATCGATACTTTTTCAACAAGCCTACCACCGACCCAGCCGAACGATTAGTATTCAAGTCTTCGGTAGGCAAATGTCCATTTTTCTATATTCCCGGTTAATGTTTAGGGTTAGGGCTTGCTTTGAGATAACACGACAGGAAAAGGAATTGCCTTGCTTGGGAGATACAGCTCCACGGTGATGCGATGTATGGAATACGAGAGTAGCCAAGCCCTTTGGCCTTCCATTTAAACGTTGAAGTAGACGTACGAACCTATTCTGGTCAAGACTCTTCGAATAAATACTTTATTTCGGGGTCTATTGGGTACCTACCACAGCGAACACAGCACAAGGGTTTTAACTGTACGAAGGCAGTAAAACGGAGGCGTCTACTAATATCTACAGGAATTCCAAAAACTGAAAAAATCGAGCTAATATCTATGAGAACCAAAGTGTTGACGAGTTTCTACAGCTCAAACTGTTGACTAATATCTATGAGAAAAAGAGTGTTGACGAATATCTACAGCTCAAACTGCTGACTAATATCTATGAGAAGTAGGAGAACCAAAGTGTTGACGAATATCTACAGCACTGGCAGAGGTTGGATTTGCAATTGTGTAAAGCATACTGGAATAACGTAATATTGCGTATGCAGTTTAAAAAACTTAATTTATGTAAGTATGTATGTAAAAATCCCTAATATCGGACTATTGGACACATTTAGCTGATTAGTTCAACCTACGCTCTGTAGATATTAGTTCAACCTACGCTCTGTAGATATTAGTCAACACTGGGACCGTCATAGATATTAGTTCAACATATGAACTGTAGACATTCGTCCGACATACACGTTGTAGATATTAGTATCTGGAGGCAGTAAAACATGGGAGGGGAGAAGGTGTGGATGAGCATGTCTGGGTTGACCATGTCCAAAGATGGACGCCAGAAAGTACAAGAAGAAAAAGTAGAACGGATATGGTCAGAATAAAAATATTGAAACTTGTCGATCGTTCAGTTGATTAGTCAGACATCTCCAAATATTAAGTTTTGAGATAATTACGAGCAAAATGAAACCGGGAGGCATAACGATCTGGTACATGCGAATGACATTTTGAAATATCCTACTGGTGACCCAGAAAACATCAACATTTTGTTTAATTCAATACAGTTTGGGAGGCGGGAATGGATACCGTCGCCCTGGGAACCTTTATTGGATAACCAACACCTCTGCCATAGGCCACCCCAAGTGGTTCGCTATGTTTGGTGATTTAGCAGGGGAGCCCGGGTTCATGGGGTGAGGTTTGTCTAGGTCTTGGAGGCGGATGACCGGGACACACTGAACCCCAGACTCCTACCCACCCCATAAACCCCTTTCCTTCCCAGAACTCTCCTATCCTTCTTTTCCTTAAAAAACCCTCCATACAGATGACAAAGGCCCTGAGGGAAATTATTCCCACCCAGTAAAAACTGTGGATCTCATCTCATCTCTTATATTTCAATATCTTTGGGGTGCACCTTCTGATATAAATGCATACTCAACTCAAATTTCGATTTTTCGGAGATGTCTGACGATCTAATAAACAGCTTCCATGCACGAATCTATTCAAAAAAATTGTCAGACGACTAGGACTATTTTATCATTCATGCGTGAAAATATTATAGTCATTATTATTTAACTAACTAACTAGCCAACACACCGTTTCCCCGCAGAGGTAGGCAGAGAGGACGGACCGCCAAATAACTCGGTCTTGGCACACACTCCTTGCCTCATTCACATTCATACATCGTCTCACACACGTTATTCTATTATTCTGACTTTTGACATGGCCCGGCACAAGTATCTGATTCACTTGGTCGTGCCATGTCTTGCTCGGGCGTCCTCGACTTCTTCTACCGTTCACATTTACACTCCTTTCCTCTTTCATTCGCTCATCGGAGCGTTCCTTTCTTAATATTTTTCATTACGCTTACATCAGCCTTGCATTCTTTGAGGATCTCCACATTTCTCACACGACGTACATGGTTTTACCACACGCCTCAGGGATCTCATTTCTACAGCATTCAGTCTACTTTCATTGCCAGTTCCATGCCTCACTGCCATACATCAGGGTACCATTATGGACAGCTAACTTTGCTTATTTGGACAGTTTTTTGTTGGTGCCAACAGCGTTCAGTCCTCCATTTAGAGTTACCTGCATTCACCCTTTTTTCAATATCTTTATCAGCCTTCCCATTTCTCGTAAACATACTTCTCAAATATACAAACTCATCCACCTGCTCCGTATTCATCATTCGCAACTATGTTGCACATTGTTTTCGTACTCTCTCTTTCAAATACCATGGCTTTAGACTTACTTACGTTATTATTTAGCTTAATCAAATTTTGTTCGAAGACCGAATGGTGGAAACCGCTGAAAATACATAATTCCCTGCACAAGCGAATGCAATTCCTGTACGTACCTGGTAAACGTGAACCATTTTTTTCATCACAAAATATGTAACAGCTGTTTATCGGTGTGAGAACCACAGAAGGACATTAACCCCCAGCGAACACACTGAAATAATAGATAATATCTTTTCCTAGAAAGGGTCGCCTACCTTGCCTATTATTACGGCAGTACCTTACCTACCTACCCGTCGATAATACCGAAGGCACACTACAGCACTACACGCGGACAGCAAAAACGGTTTAAAAGTATCGTGAAAAGAGGCGAGTGACGTGGCAGAAGTTTGTAGGTAGATTGAGGTACGCCAGGGTTGAAACATCCTTGCGATGTTTTACCCCTGGCGTATATATGTGACGCACGCGGGCGACCCAACCAAGGGACGGTCTTCTAAATTGCGTCGTTGCAACGGTCTGCATTGTGCACCGCAAATTACACACTTCATCATAAATTTCAGTGAAATTATTGTTAAAAAACACCCGTACAAAAATGAACGCGATATCTTTAGAAACGTTATTAAGTTGGTGGTAAAACCGTAAAATAAAAGATATTCCTGAGGCGTACTTATGGTAAAATTATTGAATTAAATGAGAAAATAATTTATATCGAAAGTACCTAAATGAATTGGTCGAGATAAAAAAAGGCTACCTAAAACAATTTGAAGAAAATTTCATTCGCATTTTAAATAAATTTGTTTCAATGTAGATTTGTTTCACGATATTCGAAAGTACTCATTTCACATGCAGCTCTAGATTTCAGAGGAGTGGAGCAATTCACCTTTAAAAATAAAAAAGACAGCATATCTTTTGTATGAAGTATTCAATGAAAACGGTTTGGTAGAGAAATCAATGAGATTTACGGCCGTTGTTTCCAATCCTGTTGATCAACTGTTGAGCCGGAATTGAGAATCAGTACTCCTTAAATGCACAAATACAGTGTCTTCCCGACGCAACTCTCCGACCAACAGGCAAATCGAGCGTCGTCACTAAACATATCGCTTAGCTAATCGGAGACTTAGATTGATCGATCGAAAAGTTGGGAACAACGGCCGTTAGTGGCGCGATACGGAGTGGAATCATATTTGTCTTGTTCGTCGATGCTACACTACTCTCCTAATGGAAAATACTCCACTGCTCAGGCAGCTGTTGTACCCTCGCTGCGATGCTATGTAGGTATCTTTTAACTAGCGGGAATCCGGAATTCTAAATGGCGCATAAGTAAGCAACACTGAGCGCCCATCAATCATGGTGTCGATCCAGCGCCAAATGACAAGCTTTGTGCTCACCATGAATAAACAATGTAGCAGTGGGCCGTTTTGCCAACTATATTTTTTGAGGGAATACACGCGAAGATAAAATGAGTTACTTTGAATAAAGACTCGTCAAGAAACATTGAGGTTAGGTTTTGGTTTTCATGGAGTGTTGATACCAACCCTGATGAATGGCAGTGGTAGAGAGGCATAGAAGAATGAGAGTAGACTAAATAATTCTCCAGCCCTTAGGAGTCCTAAATTCTCCATTCTTATAAAATAAATAACAACTCTACTTTTGCCACTAATCTTCTCATAAATGTAATACCAACAGGGATGGGTTAGCAAATGTAAAATCATACAATGTCCAGGGTTTTAAATATAAAGTCCTCCGCGTGCAAATATAAAGTTCTCCAAGATAAACTTTCTCATTAAAGTGTGTTTATCGGGAGTGACCTGTTAAGTAAATACGTTTTCTGTGGTTCTGCCAACTCAGAATGAAACCAATTTTGAACTACCCCAGAAAGGTCATTAAAAGAAATGAAAAAATAATTTTAAAATAGCCGGTAACCCTAACCTAACTTAACCTATTTAACCATTTTTTTATTAGAACAATCTCGATCACGTCAGCTTTCAAACAAAAAAGCCGCATCATAATCTGTACATTCGTTTAAGAGCTACGATGCCACAGCAGACACACAGAAAGTCAAACTTATAAAACCGCTCCTTGCGTTGGTCGGGGGTTGAACCACGGACATATGAATATACATGGACCTGCCCTAAGTGATAAAAACGTATTATTTCCCCCTCCACATGGCGCCGGCTGAAGCTCCTCCTTGGAACCGGCTCGCTCCATGGGGAGGGGATAGAGCCTCGCTTGAATCTAAAATGTGTGACGTCATCATTCTTGCCGTGAACAGCTAGAAGGTAACATCCATACATTTAACGAAATACAACGCCAAAACGGTAGCGTATTCTATACAATATATCTACATATCAATGTGCACATAGCGAATGTGGGCGGTTCTCCAGTGTGCTCGTCGCTGGTTACAGGGGTAAGTAAATTATGAAACATTTGTAATAGTGTTTTAACTAAACACGGCAACAAAATATTGCTATGTGTACTGGGGCGAGTCTTTTTGGGGCGAGCATTTGGCCTTAGCAAATATGTTATTATCGTGGCAAGCAATTCGCGCTCCCATGTAAAAAAGTCTATTCATTCAAAGCAGCTTTTGCTTTTAAGAACTAAATGGTGATATTGTAATGCGAGATGCCTATTTACTGTCAGATTGATTGTATAACGAATCACAGTCATCTTTCCCTCTTCGCCCTCCATGGTTTGGTTTGACCCCTCACCTGTAACTGCTTGTCTAGTCATTTGGATGTCTATGGGTTGAACAAAGAATTCATAATGCGTTGAACATCGCCCGTGAGGTATTTTTCACAAAAACGGCGCTTTGCAAAATATCCAAACATTATTATTATTAAATGAGGTTCCTGAAGCGTATATGTGATCAATTTCAGCTGAAGTATGATAAAATTTACTTCTCTGACACATCCAACTCTTTCGGTTTATCTAATATCCCCCTAACTTATAAACTGTTTTAAATGTTAAACAACTGATAAACAACAACAAAAACAATTATCTTACATCACCATCTTAGATATCGGTCGTCCGAAAATTTGAGTTGAGTATGCAGTTTGTGGGAAAGTGTACCCTCCAACTGGTACAATACTCAGATTACTGATAAATACCAACAAATCAATTATAATGCATAAACCTTGTAGTGACCTCCGTAGTCCAGTGGGTAAGACTCTTGACTCACAATCCGGAGGTCGCGGGTTCGAACCCAGCATGCGCAAATAAATTTTATTTGATTAATTTGTGTTATTTCACAATTAATTCATTTAAAATAATATATAGTATATTTGCGGCATGTTCCAGAGTGGAAGATACTACCAGTATCGCCCTGGTGTAAGACCAGGATTCAGAATTGAAACGTTGCTTGAAAATGGCTTTAGCCGTGTTTAGTGACCAGATCTGAATAGCCAGGTACTTCCCAACCTTCCTCTTCCCCACCTCCTTCCCCTCCCCACTACCTTCAGCCTCACAACATACTCCAATTGGGGATGCCATAGTCTCGCTGACTCCAGACGGGAGCAGTTGAGATTCTTGTGCGGTATTCACTGTACAAAAAAAAAAAAAGTGAATTAAATAAAATGTTAATATTTTCTGGGTCCCTAGTAGGCTGTTTCAAAATCTGTTACCCCCCCCCCCGGTATTATTTAATATGCAAAACATAGACAGGTGTAAGTAATATTTGATATATTGAGAGCATTCGAATTTTGCTTTCCTTGTTATCTTAAAACTTAGTATTTGGAGATATCTGACTAATCAATTGGACGATCGATTTATCAATGTTCCCATTCACCGTCCGTTCGATCTGCTCCCCTCACTCTTCACTAATCCCTAGTTAGGCCTCCACCCCCGCTTTGACATCATATAATATATGTTCAACCATAAAAATTTTGTAATATTACGTACCCCGAGTAACTGATTTTGAAACGGTTGTTCCAAAACCATTTGACGTTAATATAAAAAGATAGCTGTTCAAAACACAGTAATATTGTTTCACGTAATGTTGAACAACCATTTATCCTACTTGAATAAAATTTAGAATACTTTTATTAGTGAGGCCCTTAAAGTGTTTTATTCCGAGCATAATGTTGTACATATTCGTGTCAGTATTATTGATTAGTCTACGCGTGACGTTGAGAAATAGAAATACAACTCAAAGAAAATTATTCTTCGCTCCACACGAACACAACATTGTATGAAAACCATTTACCATTGTCCATTTATCGATTTTCCCTATAAATGTGAATGTTTTTCAGGTGTAGCACTATTTCCAATAGATGAATGATAGGGGATGTCAATAACCGTTAAACATCATGCACCAGTGGTCGTCAACCAATTTTATTTTCACAGAGTGGGAATTTGTTCCTGCTAGGCTACTGACAGTCTTACTAAAAAACGTTATAAATATTTTATACAATTGATAAACAACCGTGTATGTGAAAACATTTTTTTCTTTCTTAATTCATTGCTTTGAATGGTTACAATGGCTCATGCGCATAATTAAACCTTACTAATAAAAGTTCACGGAAATATATACACGGCGATCGTAAAATCAGGCAGATCATGAGGCGCATCATGGATCTGCCCGATTTTACGATCGGCCTACGACATATACCTTGCTTATCCAGCCAAACAGAGTGGTTTATATTAATTCTAGTGGTATTAAAAATAATTCAACATTAAAAATAGAATTTCGAAAATTTTCTAAGGTATTATAAATGTCGTCTATATTTCTTATTTTTGAAGAAAAAACAAATACCATTTTAGATAAAATTAACAAACAAGTAGATAAAATTAGCTAAATAATAATATTTGTATGATTTGGATGATTTGTATAGCGCCGTTTTTGTGAAAGATAACCTCAAGGGTGCTGTAAAGCTTTTAGAGTTTTGTATTAGAAATATACTTAAGTGTTTAAAAATTGCAATATTTTAAGCTTCGAACTCGAAAAAAGCTTACCGCAAACATTTTAAGTAAGCGGTTGAAAAATTTAATAATATTAAATTTTTTAAAAACACATACCTTTTATTTTAGAAATTTGAAACAAAACAAAACTCTTTATCTCGCTCATACAATTGAAAGTAATTAAAAATATATACACTCGTATACTTTCCTTAAGAATAATCGAAAAGTTCCGACACTTTGGATTCATTTTTAGGGGACATACATTAATTACGTGAGCAGTTTTTCTTCCGATCTAGCCACACCCCCCTCCCCCCCCTTAAGATAAATTTGGGCCACTTCGTATATTCTTTACAAATAATGTGAAATTTTGCTGGACCCCCCCCCCCCCTCTTTTGAGCTCACGTAATTAATGTATGCCCCCTTACACAATTTAAAATTTGGTTTCTCAAATTTGTATTTGTTTACACATGCATAAGGCATTTATGTTATTAAAAAAAATTACTTTCATGAAAGTTTTATTAAGCTCAGGCGGCAAAAGTCAATTAAAAAATAATGTGTAGGAAATAACCTCACTTTTTCTGATAACAAATCTAAATTCACAACAAGATTCAGTTTCACATTGTAATTAATATCAATGTAAAATACTGAATAGATAAACCGATAGCGCTGTGTTGTGGGCTTGTCTGTGTATAAGTATATGTAGTAAGTTAAATGTTATCTTACTCAAGTTTAAGACGACAATATTCCTAAAATATTTTCAGAATCTTAACGACGTAAGTAAAGAAGCCGTGTATACAAATTGCGACTCGCGACCCGTGTATTGGACGGACCTACTGTCGAACTTGCCCTATCAAAGAAAAGAAGAAGAAGACAAATAATGTGGGAATCTTAACGACGTAAGTGAAGAAAGCGTGTAAACAAATCTACAACCGCGGCACGGCGTATTGGACGAACGTACGGTCGAATTCATCCTAGCAGGCCTGGAGATTCGACCTTTCCGCCGCGTTAATTTTAATTAATTCTGGAACGTGTTACAAATATTTAAAATGTGTCTCCATGTCTCACTCCCGAAGTTATTAATTATATTATTCATTGCCTAGAAAAATAAAATCTGGTGCTTACCGCTAACTTTATAGTTGAACAACGGGTTATAAAGTTTTAAAATCGTTGTACCTACGTAAAATATATTAATGGTAAGGTATTGTTTTTATTAATCTTAAATACAAATAACTTACATCTTCGGTGTTCTGTTAGAATAAAAAAGTTATTATAGTTACGAATTCGCCGGAAATGATTTAAATGTGAGTTTTGGGCAAACACAAATTATTAGGGTTGTGTACCTTGTGTGTGTTGTTGTGCGCCTTAAGGCTCTGCAACCGGGCCCGAAAAGAAGAAGATGGAGAGATACGACATTACGAATGTTAGAGGAGAGCGCTAACATTTACCGCGACAAAATCGCTGCGAAAATGTTTAATAAAACACGACTCGTTTAAAATAGAGCAAAAATCTCGCGGGCATTATATTAAACAGCATTTAAAGAAACACTGTGAATTTTTTTATACATATAACTTGTTAAATAACTGAAAAAAACGTGTTAATAATAATTTTTGGAGCATACTTTGCGATTTTTTTCTATCGAGGGAATTTTATATAATTTGCGTTTCGGCGCGGGCAAAGTCTAGATATTATCTTCAAGAATAACATATATTTTTTTAAGAGCTTTAAAACATACCGTGTTTAAGGGACATATGTAATAAATCGGTACAAATCCGGGTTGCGGGCCCTTAAATTGATCAAACATCGTATCTATAGTTGGCACTCCTAGGAGTTACATGTTCAATGCTGAACGTCAAGAATAATATTACTTTCAACGGAGTTATGGACGCCTGGCACGAGAGATTTCTCACTCAGGTGTGTTATTTATAAATAATTATTAAATGTATTACGTAAAAGAAAAAGCAAGGCTACACCGACACGTGACGAGTTTTCTCCAAAATTATTATTTAAATTTAATAAACGGCTTTCACGTATTTCGCACCTCCCTCCGAAGACCGGTAATTCTAAGGATTTATTCTCACAATTTCTTGGAATAATGTAAGATAATCCGCCAACGCAAAAAGGGATTTAATGAAATAATACATATAGGTATATTATAAATATAATGAAAAAAACTCTTTCACACTTTTTATTTAGTAGATAGGTACCTACCCTTTTTATAAGAAAAACTCTCTTTTTATAGCTTTCGAAGGTTATTCCCATCAATGTAATATATCATTGAAGAAGAAGTTACCAATAATAATCTAAACGAAAATACGAAAGTGAACAAGACACAGAAAAACAGAAAAATATGGGACGCGAACCCAGAACCTCTAGTCTAACTGGGACGGGTGCGTTTTACCAATTCCGCCATTGCCACCTTCTGTCAAACCGTCATGTAAGTCAATCTACTATTTAAAATTTTAGAATTATCTTAAAATGCTGACGTAATTTTTTTTACGTGTACTGTGACGTGGGGGCCTGGGCCTGTTACATTATATTAGTGATCCATGAAAATTTTGAGATCCAAAATATTATTTATTGGATAATTCAAATATTATGAAATAAGAATTAAAGAACATATGAAATCTTTAAACAATAACAGTTTCTCGGAGTTTGCCAACCATTTGGTGGAAACTAGTCACACCTTTGACTTCAATAGTGGAATAGAATTAATGCATTGTAATGTCAATGGCATTCAGTTGGATAAACTAGAAATTTTAGAAATCCGAAAGAGTGTTAATGCGAATTTGAATATTATTAATAACCAAAAATTGTTCTTAAATGACCCAATATTAAACCTTTTCGTTATTTGTTTTTGAGTGTTATGCCGTGTTGCGCTACCTCCTTCTTTAGCCAACGTTTCGGACATCGTTGCAGTGTCCATCATCAGGGAAGATCCGGTAACACCCCAAAAACAAATAACGAAAATGCTTTTGGCCGTGAAAATCTTAAAACTTATCCAATATTAAACCTGTTCCCTTTGTAAATTGTCGCCCATTGCCCCTCTATCCTCTACCCACTCTCATATTTTCATTGATACCATTGTCTATGTCCATTCTTTTTCAATTGACACCATTGTCTACGTCTATTATTTATGATTAGTATCAATAAAAAACCCTGAAGAAGTGAGCGTTGCTCACGAAACATGTTGGTTTTGTAAACAATAAACGTGGTAAAGACTTTATTAATTTAAATTTAAATATATTTAAATAACATAAAATAAAATACCCTTTTGTTGTTAAGTAACTTACATTTGACAATTTGGTTATTAGGTATGTAATAATTTTTGGCAAAAATCACTTGAGATGAGAAATCAGTCTGTATTATCTAATAAACGAAATAAAAATAATAAACTCCTTTTAATTTTAATATTTCAATTGTGTCTCGAATAAACTATGTATATATAAAAAAAACTTTTGTAAAATTGTTTATGTTTATTTTTATATAGTAAAAATCTACTTTAAAAAAAACACGTCAGTACTTACGATGAAATGAATTTACTTACAGAAATTTAACTTTAAAAATTGAAAACTTACGGCTCTGGCGACACTAAATTCGAAGCCAAGTCACACGCGGGGGAGGAGAGTATTTTGATATTATTACTATTGCTAGAACGGAGCGGCCCCCACGTCAGCAGTTAAAGGTTAACAATATTATCTTCATCATATGAAAAAAAAAATTGTTGATTAATAAATGTTACATTTATTTGGATCTTATCGCAAACGGAAATATTTTGACCTACCGAAAAATAGACCCGAGGCCTGAGGGGTTAAATCTAGCTTACCAATATGAAAAATGATAAATTTTCGTCTTGTAAAATATTAGTAGGTACTTGCTTTATTTGTCTAGATTTGGAATGATACTTTTCTACCTAATTTGTTTCAAATTTTATTGAAATATTTAAATTCGCACTCACAATGAAATAATTTTTTCGAACACAGCAAACTTATTTTTGGCACCATTTTAATTCAAAATTAATAGAATACTTAGTTTTTACCACATTTATTGTTTAAAAAAACTAATATGTTTCATGAGCTCACGTCTTCAGGGTTTACTAAGAACTTTTAGGTTTACTAAAACTTTAAGTAAACCCTGAAGAAGTGAGCGTTGCTTATGAAACATGTTGGTTTTTATAAACAATAAAAGTGGTAAAAACCAAGTATTCTATTAATTTTTAAATTTTTTGTCATTAGATTTTGGGGTATTATGCCGTGTTACGCTTAACCACGACAAAAATACGAGACTTTTTGAGGCTTGCAAAGACCAAGTTTCCTCTGGAAACAGATGGAGTATATAAACTCAGCTGTTCCGGATGTGATAAGGTCTATGTGGGCTAAACAGAGCGAACGATTTCCAAAAGGATATCGGAACACTTTCGAGCGTGTAAACTTGGCCACCCTGACAAATCGGCAATCGCCGAGCATTTAATTGAAACCGGCCATTACTTTGGATTTGTTCCTGAAGTCCTGGGAAGACCGAAAACTCATAGAGCACGCCTGATTACGGAGGCAATTGAAATTCACAAAAATCCTGTAAATATTAATAGAGACGACGGAGCTAAACCCAATAGTTCTTGGTATCCGGTAATTGACGGTTACATCAAGGCTAAACGCAAAAAAACAAGTTGAAGTATATTGTAGCGCCAGCTCGTAGAGGAGTGGAGCTGGCGACACGGTATCGCTCCTAAGTAGATAAGTACAAACATCACCCCTAACTATCACACATCTGCCCTGATGATGGATACTGCAACGCTGTCCGAAACGTTGGCTAAAGAAGGAGGCAGCGTAACACGGCATAATACCCCAAAAACTAATAACAAAAATATTTTTGGCCGTGAAAATCTAAAATCGTATCCAATTTTTAAATTATTTTATTTAATGTGTGCAGTAGGTTATAGATTTTTTTTTTAGATTTCTTTGCGGAAAATCAGAAAGAAAGTCATCAAAGGAATCGAGAGCCGCGATTGGCTCAGGCAAAAGAATAGGAGTTATCTCACCAATCACAATGCTCAGTGAACCGCTGTGACCCGGTTTCATCACAGTTGGCGCCAATTTGGATACCGCTCGCCGAAAAAACAACACACAGTCGCCATCTTGTTTATATGCAAATACAAGGAACGAGGTGAGATAAAAATATATTACGTAGGTACCTACCCACTTATTTAAATATATTTATAACAGCCGAAAAGCAGGCTCGGCAACCGAAGCAAGTAGGCACCTACCTATAAGATAGAATCTTAAATTTCCCACTAAATTACCCGCGGAACCTATCTACCTACTATTCTGGTTTGTTTAATTGTTTTTTTTTTTTACTTTTCATCTGTCTGTAAATTTGTTTTTGCATTTCGTTTACGGTTTGGATAATCTGCTGCATCACGTTATTATTCAAGCAAGTCTAAGATTAAGAGTCTGTCAAATAAGAGTAGAAAATATAAAAGTGGAACTATAAAATTTGTAGGCTGGCAACACCAATTTACCTGACAAATATTCTTTTAAAGTGCAAAGACAGTGAACATACAGAACACTATACACATTTGAAAAATACATTTTTTGTTCAAAAAAAAAATTTAAGAAGCACTGTTGTTAAGTTACCTGCTTTGACATAAATTTGATTAAATTGTGTTTTACAAAGTGATTGGCTTTCATTTAATTTAACATAAATTTGAATTTAACAGTAGGCAGAAATGAAGAATCACTAATTGCGCACTCTGTACTACAATATGGAATCATAGCTTGGGGGGGGGGGGGAGTGAATATAAATTATCCCTACTTCCAATGGAAACAATTAAAAAAATATTAATAAAAATCATCTTAAGAAAGCCCTATTAATACCCAACAATAAATGTTTTACAAGATTTCCCGGTTCCCCACTAACAAAAATTTATGACAAAATTGCACTAATACATTTACATAAAGATTTTTTTAATAAAAATACTATACCACAATTAAATATTAGCAAAAGAATCATATCTGTTGGAGGACTAACCGTACCATTAGTACAAACTACAACAGCACAACATCACTATACATTCAAGGGTTTAAAATTATTCAATAAATTACCCCTAGATATACGATCGGATGAAAACTACGACACATATATATAAAAAAAAAAATTGAAATACTCTAGTACCACCTCATAACTTTAATTATTGTTTAGAAATATTTTTTGCATTATCAATCCTTTTCATCATTTATTAACTAACCAATAATTTTATTACATGTATCGTATTTTCTCATAAAATTACTATTAGTTTTTGTAATAATATTTTTAATTTATATACTTAGATGTAGAAGTATTTAGTTGTCCTCCCCTATACACAAGCAACTGCTTTATTAGGAGAGCGATTGAAATATTGTTGTTATATAATGTTGTAAAATTGTAATTATAATAAATGTTTCAGTAAATAAAAAAAATAAAAATTATGGTGAGTTTAGTTACACTACTTTTAGATCTGAATGATTTAAATATATTCAGATCTAAAATTAAAGACATGATCGAAAGCCTGGACAACGCTAATAGGTAGGTACTTAAGCTAATATTAAATAAATGTGAGCAATTTCTAAAGTGTACTTTATGTTTTATTACAATATCGCTATTCTTCATTACGTTAACACAAAATTGCAAAGATACAATAATAATATACCTTTATGCAATTCTAATTTTGAGATCAGTGGAATGAAAAATTTTTTTTTCACTTTTATGCATTTTTAATTTTTAACAAAAATGTAGGTTACACAGCTTAGATTATCACCATGATTATATTTTTAGTATTGCCATTTGAACAACATTGCTCTCTTGTTGGCCCTCTTATGTTTTCTACTCTTATTTGACAAACTGTGCTTTGACTAGATGGCTAACTTTGAACTTATCAACATTATAGTACCTAACTGCCCAACTGCCTAACTGAAGAAAGTTCGAAAAAGAATATTGTCATAGAGTGGTGGAGTGATGTTGTCTCTTTGCAAGGTTCGTAGAAAATACGTTTAACAAGGTTAGTTCATCGAGGGGGTAGTGCGGTGATTGGCTAAAAATTCTTGACGTAGCTTGAAGTCCATGTTCCACTAGGAGATTTGAATAAATTAACTGCAATACAAGTGACAGTGTTTTACTTCAAGCTACGACACTCGTTCGAAATTTCGAAAGCGACTTCATGACTTTTTTTCGAAAAAAGCCCGTATGAGCTTACCTTGTTAAACGCATTTTCTACGAACCTTGGTTTCTTTGAACAAATTATAAAATTCTTTATTTGAAACTTTTAAAAATGTTTTATAAAATATTATATGGCTACTTACAGAATCTTATGATTTCAGAGAAACAGATCATTTCAAATAAATATGTTTCATGGTTTTTACTTGTAGTATCTGGTAGAATAATAATAACACTCACGAAATTATTCAACAAGAACAGCAATCGTGAAGAAAAATCTAATTTGAAATATTGAACAAGATGGCGTCAAAATTGGCTAGTCCATCAGCACGAGAAAGAAATGGAAGCGAAATCGAATGAAAAAAACACCTAAATATATCCACAATGCTTTTGTACTGTACTCAACCATTTCAAGTCAACAATAACGAAATCAGCATTGCGAAAGTTTGATAAATAATACTTTTTCGTAGGTATTGTAAACGCTCGGCGGGATTCCTGCACAAAAAAATAACAAAAAACACACTGAAAATATATGCAGTAGAAGAATAGTAATAAGTAATAACAGTAATAACCGAGATACATACTTCAATTTCTTTACGTGGAATTAATTAGGGTTATCTCCATACCGATTTGAAAGAAAACTGCAGTTACCGGTTTACATAAAATCTTTCAAATCCCAGGCCAAAGACGCCTGTCTTTAAGATTAAAATTGATTACTTGTTCAAAAAAGAATTTCTATATTTGAAATTTTTTATCATTATTTGATTGAAAAAAATTTATTCTTTCAGAAGTAATACAAATCTAACTTTTTATCGGACACACAGACACGCCCACAATACACTTCTATTGGGTTTTTCTCTTCAGTGGTTAGTACCTACTAGTAATACACGGGCAAAAGTTGCAAAACTGATTTTATTTAAATTTTAACTTTTTGTCGTGATTGTATCTGGGGCGGTCCGTGACTTTTCACTGAAAAAATTGAAAAATCAGACATTATTGATGTTATTGCCAGCTAAAGATGAATTTTAGTTTTTTTTTGAAAATTAAAATTTTTTGTAAGGTGTTTTTCATTTTGAGAATCCTGTGAATCTTCATACGAAAAATTGATTTTGATAAAAAAAATTTCAGCTAGGTACAACATCAAAAATTTCAAAATTTTAAATCTTAGTACTCTAGCTCACTGAAAAGTCACGGACTGCCATTGCTTTGTACGTACTTTATTTTCATTAAATTAGTGATAGAAAAGTGGCATCACATCATAAAACACAAAATCCATTAATTATAAGTATTGGTGAATAGGTAACTACTAGTAATACACGGAATACCTATTTAGCAGGGCAAAATACTGATTTTATTCTTGTCAGTATCTTGTTTATGTGGGACTTCTTGCCGCGGTGGTACTTTTATTATACTTTGCGATAAAAAAAGTGGTTTTACACACGAGAGAAGTGTCGCGCCGGAGTCGCCAGTCCGGTTTGGGGGCCGCGGCCGTCTCGCCCCCGAGCCATTATGTATCGCAATCGCAATGATGGCGATTGGCACCGACGCTGTTTCACTGACCTCAATAATCGGTGTTTATATCCGATTCACAGACTTACTATCATCACGTGTCGGTATGTGCCGGTACGGCGCGCACCTAGCCGGTACCAGACTACAGACAACCACACAACCAGACCGGCCGGTATTTCATACAAGGCGGATGGATTGACGGGAGATGATCGAGTCGAGGAAAAAATTGTACCAGATGTGGTTTTATGTAATTTAAACATGTGATTGTATGATATGATTTTGATACCTAAGCTAATGTTTTGATACGCATTACCTACAGTATAAAATATATATTTTTATCGAAAGAAGCAAATACTTTGTGGTGTGACATTATATATTAAATTAAAAAACACACTTTGTAAAGCACCACTTTTTATTAGAATTGATATTTAACAGCCAACCAGGTTTCGCTCATCTCGAGCTTCATCGGGGCTTATTATAACAACTCATCTCGAGCTTCATCAGGGCTTATTATAACAAGTTGTTATAATAAGCCCTGATGAAGCTCGAGATGAGCGAAACCTGGTTGGCTGTTAAATATCAATTCTAATAAAAAGTGGTGCTTTACAAAGTGCGTTTTTTAATTTAATATAAAATATATATGTTACGAGTAGGTTAGGTTAGACAAGGAAAGTTTACACCACATTTGGGTTTATACAGTGTACCCAATTCACATATAATAATTTTACCCGCGTTAGGTACCTAAGCTAAATATTATATACGCTTTAAGGACCTAAGTAGATATCTACGCTACATCTCATCCACGCGTTAGGTAGCTACGCAAAATTTGTGGGATTACGAAAAGGGGATACATTTCTCATAGAGAGTTGGGTCTTCACGTCAATTTGATGGATACCATAATACTTATTGAAGAAAGTGACAGACGTTGGTCGTTGATCGATTGAGAAATAAGAAAGAAGCGTATAATATTTCCAAGATAAACTTCATATAACTTTCAACTTAAAAGTTACTTTGATGTTAGATAAAAATAAAATATAAAATGTGGAGCGATTTTTCAAAGAAAAAACCTGATTTTTTTTTCGTTTTTTTATCTCTAAATGCACATTCAATTAACTGTTAGACATGATGAATAATAAAAAAAAAACTCAATTCATTTTGAAGTCGAAAATTGCGAATTTTTACACAAGAGAAACATCTACAAACTAAAAAAAAAAGTTTTCACAAAGTGCAATATAGTCCTAATAAGTAACTAAGTTATACATAATATATACATTTTTTAAATAAAAATAAGAACAGATTTTTGCGTTACCATTCAAATTCCCTACCATATATAAAAAAAATATTATATTGATACGTCCATAGAAAAAATGCATAAGGAATACCTAAGCAAAAAGTGTGGTAGAGAATCAGAAATAAAGTTTGTTTTTTATATGACTAAGGGGCTACTCTACATTGATAATAAAGGATCTTTTACATTACATACCCACCTAGTTATTTCACATTTGTACAGATGTACTTATGTGGGTATTTCACTTGTGAAATTTTATCATTTTCTATTACAAATAATGCAGGTAAATATATTGATTTAAAGATTGAATTTACAATTCTGTAGACACCTATATAGAGAATAATATGCATAGTTCCTACCGGGATGTCATTTTGATACCAGCATCACCTTGCTGGAAAAGCATTTTAAATTTGTAACAATGACAAGATTGCAAATTAAGTTTTTGAAAAGCCGAAGAAGAATTAAGACCACCTTGGAAGCAAATTCTTTATCGGTGTTTGACCATTTTGAAAGAAGACAAAACCGTTTTGTTGTAGCGATAATCACCTCAAGATATCGCGGTGGAACAATGTCTCCACATTGAGATTGTGTTGTGTGCTCCTTCGCAGAGGTAAAGTGGTAAGTGATTGGTTATCCTTTTTCCTAGCATCCAATGTTTTTCCTACACATATTATTATATTCATTTTTAGTATTTACAGTTCATTTCCGAGTGCATATGAAGCTGAAATTCGAAAGCAGTTTCGGATGCAACAATAATAATGAAAAAAAAATCGTGAGTTACACATTTCTACTAACCATCACGCCGTTTCCCGCAGGGGTAGGTAGAGAGGACGGGCCGCCAACAACTCGGTCTTGGCACACATTCCTTGCTTCGTTCACATTCATACATCGTCTCTCACATGTTCTTCTATTATTTTGACTGTTGACATGGTCCAACTTCTTCTACCATTCACATTTGCATCATATATTTTCCTCACACTCCTTTCCTCTTTCATTCGCTCTACATGCCTTTCTGAAAACGCTTCTCAAATGGTTGTGCATGGTCATGAGTGATGTGATACATAATAAAGTTTTTTTTCGCGTGCTTCCAGGAATTAATGAAAAATAAAATGTAGACATAATAACAAAATTTCTTCATAACTATGGCAACTACTTTCTCAATTTTCAATTTGGAGGCGGGTATGGGTACCACCGCCCCATGAACCATTTATTGGATAACCAACACCTCTGCCATACGTCACCCCAAGTGGTTCGCTAAGTTTTGTAACTAAGCAGGGGTGCCCGGGTTCATAGGGTGCGGTTTGACCAGATTTTGGCGGCGGATGCATCTGCCCATCTGCTGCGTGGCGGGCCGGATCGACAGAGACTGATTGAGGACGTCGTTTTACCTCTCCAGCCAGAATCCCTCGACCCATCGCCTTGCACCGCAGTTGAAGGGATGGATTCATACGTCCGTTACTCCTGGGCACACTGACCCCCAGAATCCTACCCACCCCTCATACCTATTTCCTTCCCAGAACTACCTTTCCTTAAAAAAACCCCATACAGCATCCCCTAAGATGATGATAAAAAAAACTTCGACTTTGGAACAAATTAAAGCATCTTCAAATGTGAGGTTATGTTTGAATCCAGAATTTGGCACTTTGACTCGTGACAGGGAAAAGGGGAAGTCGATTAAATTTATTACATTTTTTTTACATGAGCTCCACACAGGAGGCCCTGAGGAAAATAATTTACCTTAGGGCCTTTGTCATCTTTGGGGATGCTGTGTGGAGAGTTTTTTTAGGGAAAGGAAGGAGAGGAGAGTTCTGGGAAAGAAAAGGGGTGGGTAGGAATCTGGGGTTCAGTGTGCCCTGGTCATCCATCTCCAAGACCTAGACAAACCTCATCCCATGAACCCGGGCACCCCTGCTAAATCAGCAAAAGTAGCGAACCACTTGGCGTGACCTATGGCAGAGGTGTTGGTTATCCAATAAAGGTTCCCGGGGCGGCGGTACCTATTACCGCCTCCCAAATTTGAATCGGTCATATTCAAAATCAATAACGACCCTTTCTATCTCTTCAATACCGCACAGTCGAATCACGACACAATACCGCGGATCAACAACAAAGCGGTCTGGCTGAAAAAAAAACCGCATTTCGAAATAATTAATCGGTACAATCGGCACTCCGCACTAATATGCCCGACCGGACCCTGATCGAGCAGAGGGCCTGGGCAATATCTTTGCAGTTTTTAATCGATTGTTTCGAGTCGGCATCTTTTTGCTGTCCGTTAGATTACGTATTGATTGATCACCGCACACGATTAATCGAACAGAAGTAGCATAACCATACTAGTCTTGCCGCTGAGAACTTCGTAGTAACCTCTCTTTTGGTACAGTAGATTATTGGTAGAGTAGAATTGTGTCGTGTCATTACTACATTGAAAAAAAAGTTAAAACATAGAGCTTCCGAATCGCCCATTTGCAAGTTACTAATGTGGCTTTACAAGGCTTTGCAATAATTATCCATGTGGCTTTACAAGGTGTAACATAATATGCCCGAATGGTATTAACCAGCGCTCAGCATATTCGGAGTTTTTTTTAAAGTAAAACATCACTAGCCCCGTTAGCGATTCGGAATTCGGATGAAACGAAAATGACGCAAACAGCACCTGCAAAGCATTATACTCCTATTGGTTGAGATTTAAAACGGAAACGACGCGAGGTCTGCGCTCATTGGCCTGCTCACTGCGTTTTGATAACGACCTCACTTTTCAAGGATCCTTGTTCTTCATAGTTTGAGTTTGTTTTGGTAAAGTTTCGCTTCTATCGCGTGTTTTATTAGTCGAGTTTTAATAAACATTTTCTCAATTTTAGCCTAAATATTATCGATTTTATCATTAGCGCGCTCTTTCTCGTATTCGTATTTACATATCTCTCCATTTTCTTCTTTTTGAGCGGGCACACCGCGCCTAAACTCCACACAGGAGGCCTAGAGGAAAATAATTTTAGTTAATAGTGTGTGGAGTGTCATTTTAGGGAAAGAAAGGAGAGGAAATTCTGGAAAGGAATAAGGTATGAGGGGTGGGTAGGAATCTGGGGGTTATGTGTCCAGGGGTGACAGACGTATGAATCCATCCCTCTAATTACGGTGCAAGGTGATGGGTTGATAGAGCCCGGCTGCAGAAGTCAAAAGGCTTCCCTCAACCAGTCTCTATAGATCCGACCTACCACGCAGTGGTTGAGAAAACGTATGTGCCGCCAAAACCTAGACAAACCTCACCACCATGAACCCAAGTACCCCTGCTAGGTCACCAAACGTAGCGAACATCATGGGGTGACTTATCCAATAAACAGTTCCCAGGGCGGCGGTACCCATACCCGCCTCCCAAGTTGTATACACATTACACATACCCGCTTCCTAAAAAAAGTATACGTCGTTTTGCTGTTCGATAATATATTTTTTTCACACACACCACGCTACTGGGGTAGTTGGGTATAGCTTAGCGGGTCATCTGATTGGCACTCCGTCTCGTTCCAGCAGCAAGGCAAAAGACGAGACAGTACATCATGTGATCCGTCGCGACGTGTTGCAGTGTGATCAGCGGCAAAATGTGAAAGAATTTTTTAAATTGAAAAAAAAATCATAGGACAGTAAAATAACAACATTTTTTATTCAAAATATGCTCGGGAATCGCTGGTTAAAATCCTTCGGGTACGTGCTGTTACACCCTGTATAATAATAATATGGCAATCATTTCATTATTTTGTGGTATGTAAAAGATAGACGGAAGGCGGAGGTTGATAAAGAAGTACGAATATGTAGGAGATATGTTTATTTCAATGAAATGAGCGAAAACACGCAAAAAAGATAAGAATGAACAATGAAGCAGTCAAATATTTGAGTCGCCAATAACTTTTGATACCTATCGTTAATTACAAAGATCTGTCAAAAAAAGTTTAAAACACTTGTCAAGTAATTTTTTTTTTTTTTTTTTCTTTATTCATCATATAAATTTTTATACAGTTTTTACAGGTGATTCGACTACCACGCTAGGCACATGCCCGTATTATGGTAGTCGATTTATGTATATAATTGTATAAATGTAAGAATTGTTATTGGTTAATATATAGTTTAGTTAGGTACAATGTTTTTGTATGACAACGAATTCTTTAAGTGGTTTGTCAATTAAGTAGATAATATTTATATAATAATAAACATATAAATAAACCATTATTATTGTAGGCTGATGTTTCGCTTAAGTAAAATAGGTACATAAATACATGATAAGTAGATAAATAAAATTGAAAAACGAGTGTGCTTTAGACCACACGACTGAAGTAAAACTTGTTTAGCTCCATCTATAATATCTAAATGATAGGAAGAGAGAAAGAAAATGTGCGCGCGCAGTGCTCTCTCTTGCTCCTACAGTGTGATACAGACAATAGACCTTAGCTATACGAAACGTAACTGGCTATAAGAGAAAGAAAATGCGTGCTCGCACCTCTCTCTCTCTTGCCCCTACAGTAATATATGAAACGTAACTCTCTCTTTCTATCTTCACTAACTTATATCTTGCTTTTCGTACTGCTCTCGTCACGCATTCACCAGCTAACTCCCCAAGTCAAGCGTGCATAAAAAAGTTCTACTTAAAAAAATACTTAACATAGGTACAAAACAAACATTTCAAGTTCAACAGTACTCAGTGCAACAAGATACAAATATGCCAATTTATAGTATAGTCTTTTCGTATTATAACTCCGATCAGTTGTTGTAGTTGTAGATACTCTCGGTATTGCCCTAGTGCTCAGCTCAGAATCTTTTTTTTAATTTTTTTTTTTATTGGCAATGTTTATTAAAAATACATATGAAGTTACAACAGTTACATAGTTACATAAGGTTAACAAAAAATAAAAATAAATTGCCTTTCCTCACCATAAAGAGACAATGCTCTTGTGTTTGGTGAGGGAGTTCTAGCTCAATTAGTAAATTAATGATCGTGTAAGTTAGTAATAACGGCTATTGTAAATAATAAGTAGGTTAAAAAATCTTGTATAAATTTAAAAATAAAAATACTGAAGAGTTTAAAAAAATCATAATGTAAATTAAAAAAATCATTATAAATGGAAGAATCATGTAAGTTAGTAACAAAAATTATTGTAATAAGTAAGTAAAGGATACGTAAGAAAGAACGCAAGATTTATACAATAGTAGACTCAGAGATTTAGAAACTAAGAAATGAAAGAAAAAAGAAGGAATAAATGATTTATAAAATAGCAGACTTTAAGATACAAAGTAAACATATTTGGGACTTTTATAGTAGTTTCAGGTAATTTTTTAATTTGGGCTTAAATTCCTGCATATTTTCGATGGTTTTTAATTTTAATGGGAGGTTGTTATAATAGATTATGCCCAGATAAAGATAGGAATTTTGGATGTGCTTGGTATCGAATGTTTATTTTAGTTTATTTGTGAAATACACAATTATACACAGTTAAGTAATATAACAAAATCATATAATAGACAAGGTATGAATAGCCAGCTACCTCTAAACTTCCTTCTTCTGTACATCTCCTTATCTTCATTGCGTACTTTTGTAATTGCCACGGTAAGGGCACGGCAATGGCAATAAAAATACGTTCCTCATCATCATCATAATAATGCTGCAATTCTTTCTTACACACTTAATAATAGAGAGACAAACGATGTACGTACGTCGGTTTCCCCCGTAAGAAAAATGCAATCATTATCTTACATCTCCCTCACCCGTTTAAAGAAATGAGACGCCGCGGGCGCTGAATTATATATTTTTAAATAGGCAATTCACCACACTCTGCCGTAGGTCTCCTCAAGTGGTTCGCTACGTTTGGTGACTTAGCACGGGTGCCCGGGTTCATGGGGTGAGGTTTGTTCGGATGTTGGTGGCGGAGGCGTCTGTCCACCAAATGCGTGCAGGCATCGGTAGAGACTGGTGAAGGGAGACCTTCTGACCTCTCCAGCAGGACTCTCCCGGAACATCGCCTTGCACTGCAGTGGGAGGGGAAGATTCGTCCGTCACTTCTGGACACACTGACCACCAGATCCTACCCACTCCTCACACCTTAATCCTTTTCAGAACTTCCTCTCCTTCCTTTCCTAAAAAGACCTGCCATACACATCCCCAAAGATGACATAGACCCTGAGGGTTATTATTTTCCTCAAGGCTTCCTGTGTGGAGCTAATGTAAAAAAAAACCTAAAAAGGGCTTTGTATTAAAAGCAGTCTTCTCTTTAGTCTCAGAATGAACCACTATTCGGATGCCATAAATCATAGTTCCACTGGCTCCTGACAATTAGGACTCTTGTGTGCTATCGACAAAAAAAAATAGCTCAGTCGTCCAACGAAGTCTTAGAGGTCTATATGAAGTTATCGTCTCACCACTATCGGCCGCTTCTCTTACATTGCAGTAAACGTTTTATCGAGAAACTTCCTTAATTAGACATCCGCACTTTTTTAACGCTTCCGCATCAATTCGTCGTTATCCTATTTTTGAATTTTGTTAAAAGCTTTAAAAATCCAGGCTGCTTTTAAAATTCCGACGTCAACGTCACGGCGACGGCAACGGCAAGCGGCATTTCATTTCTTAATACGATTGAGGGAGATGAATATATACGATTGAGGGAGATGATATAGATTGCATTTTACCTTTGGGGGAAACAGACATACGTAGATAGTTTGATCTTATTTATTCTATTTAGGAACGTGCGGTTTTTGCCTTTTTGTGCCATTGGCGTGCCGTCACCGTAGGAATATTAAAAGCGCCCATTATGTATTCTAGAGAGAGAGACAAAGATTCTCCGGCGCATGTGTGCCTCTCACGTGACCCGAAGATTTATTTAAAACGGCGAATTTCTTATCGAGCAAAAACCAAACTAACATCAGCGCACGAAATAAAATATGCCGGAGAATGATAAGAATATTGTTTACCGTTATGTTTACTGTAGGTAGCGTTATGCATGGACCGCTGATTCGTTTGCATTATTAATTTAACACGGCGCTCTTTATTTTGTTGCTAGAAATCGGTATGCAAATAGTAGTCCCAGAGAGGAGTCGTTAGTGTGTCGTCGACGATCTTCTTCCGTCTCACTCGTCTTGTATGAAAACAAAGAAGACAAAAGATACCACTGGAACGATGATGTCGCGTACGACTTCTCTCTGCAACTACTGTACAGATGCGTAGCGGAGCTGCTACGATCGGTAGGTAGGTACTCTATATTAACATTATTGCTGCATTTGAAGAATCTTCGGGCAATCACAAAAGACAGTATGCTGATATTTTGAAATGTTTATTTGTCGAAATGAAATCTTCACTGGGATGTCAAGTTTTAGTTCGCTAGACATAAAAACTAAGCAATCCAACTCGAATGACCAAAAATGGACGAAGCACTCAATTAATCCAGAGTCTAGTAGTCCGATTAAAAATTCAATAATAAAATTAATTAATTGTTTGAAATGATCCTCTCATTTTGTACGTCAAAATTTTAAGATTTCTATACAAATCAAATCCACGCCGCCCGTCCAACCGTCCACTCGCCCGCCACAAAAAATCAACGTTTTACATTAGTTAGAAGATAATTATTTTATAAAATTACAGAACGTCTTAAAACGGGCTCCCTCCTAATAATTATTCAATGAATACTTATGACACACCAACCTGCACAGAAAACTAACCAATACAAATGACCAGTGCACAGAAAATTAAAAATATTTAAAAGTTCGTCGCTATAAGTTTATTTAAGTAATAAAAATACGATAAAAAACATAAAGCAGGTAAATGAGGTTATCAACACCGAGATACCGATAGTAAAATAAATTGGTTTGTAGGTAGACAAAACAGATACCAGACTAAAATGCAAAAACGAAAAGAGATAATAAAAAATTGCACCTATCATTATTATGTGGGTAAATAAATGATTGATTCAATGAATAAACTAGCATTTATTATACCTACTGGGCGTTTTTATTATTACAGTGAAGATCCACGATTACGGTACCATAACGGCATAAAAAAGACAAAAAAAACATACGTTCCTTATCACTTATCACAATAATTCTGCAGCTCTTTCAAAAGATGAGATACACAATATACGTAGGTCTGTTTCCTCCAAAGGAAAAAGTAATCATTTTCTTGCATCTCTCTCACCGCACCGTGACGTCTCCGTAGACCCCTACAGTACTACTAGCCGTGACGATAATTTAAGAATGGAATAAAGTTACAAGGATACTATTGAAGTGTGAGTGAATTCCAAAAATTCAAAAACGTCAAACGTCAATGCGCTGACGATTTTCTTCTTAAACATGTAATGCAGCAGTTTTTTCTTACACACTAAAAATCATTCGAAATTGAGACAAACGGGCTACGTATGTCTACACTTCTTACAACAAGGAAACATACAATCATTATCACACATCTTTCTCACACGTATAAAATATATCGTTTAATATAGCGTATATTACGTCTTACTTTTGTCTCACCGTTATGTATGTCCTCTTATTGGCCGGAGACCCGAATCCACGCCAGGAAAAAATTACGAAAAAAAAAAGTTTGTCTGCGATTTTGACCCTTCTATGTACATAATTTGTATGAAGGACAAGGTCAGAATCGCTTGCGCCAACATTCGACCAGGTTATAGGCTAAAATTTCGTTCACATGGCAACCCTAGAATATTTTTAAATGAATTTATCTGTGGCATTGATATGTCAAATTTGCCGCAATTCTTTCTGTCAAAAACATCGTAAATCCTATCAATTTACGTATTTAATGCAAGTAATGTTGGTTTGGTACATAGTTTATTGTTCTAGGAATGTGTTTCGGTCAATAAAATATACGGTAGCTCAAAATTAATCCACAAAACATTCAATTCAAAATTCAAAGTGGTGCTTTGTTAGGGAATTTTCGTGAAAGGGCCTGGCCTTTAACAGTTTGGAAGACCTGCAGCATTATTAGGATAAAGAACGTACGTTAGCGCTAATTATGAAAATATTATGTTATAATTATTACTGCTGGGGTTCTAACTGCACAAAGCTAGTTTAGAGATATTTACGATTTAAATTAGGAACTTTGTTTAAAAATGATATACGAGTACGTATTGATAATTCGGTTGTTAAAGGTCAAATGATAACGAACCGATAACGATATTCCCACGAAAAACATAGAATTGTACAAACCTCGAGTTCTATTTGTTACTTAAAAAGATCAATGCATGCAGTCAACACGAGGCATTTATAAAATAAAAAAAGACAATTTCAATTAAAATAATAGAGGTTATTATTCCAATGCACTTCAAACGATCAAACCCACTCGAAATCACACTGGCCTCCCGGCTGAGTAGATAAGGCAACATATTATTCCTAAATAGTACACTGAAGGACTGAAGTCCATAGACTAAATATTTCAGAGAAAACACATCATTTAAGATTATTTAAATCATCGCCGTTTTAAGGATGCTGTATACGAATGATTTTTTAAAGCCTAAGAAAACACAATCGAATTTTTTTTTATCAATTTCACCAAAAGTAAGAATAAATTAACCCTACTTCGAGCACACCGTACCAGCCCAAAGCCGAATTCAATCGTTTACCTTATCGGAGAACTCAGGGAATAAGTGCCCGCAACCCGGATTTGTACCGATTTATTACACGTTTCCCTTAAACACGGTAAGTTTTAAAGCTCTTAAAAAATATGTTATTCTTGAAGATAATATCTAGACTTTGCCCGTGCCGAAACGCAAATTATATAAAATTACCTCGATAGAAAAAAATCGCAAAGGATGCTCCAAAAATTATTATTAACACGTTTGTTTCAGTTATTTTACAAGTTATATGTATGAAAAAATTCACAGTGTTTCTTTAAATGCTGTTTAAGATAATTCCCGCGAGATTTTTGCTCTATTTTAAACGAGTCGTGTTTTATTAAACATTTTCGCAATTTTCGCATCGATTTTGTCGCTGTAAATGTTAGCGCTCTCCTCTAACATTCGTAATTTCGTATCTCTCCATCTTCTTCTTTTCGGGCCCGGTTGCAGAGCCTTAAGTAGGTAAATGATATTTTAGTAGAAAATTAATAAAATAGGTTACGTTACAGAATAGGTTTAGTGTGTACGAGGAAGATATTTGTATTTTTTAAAGTTTCGTGTCAATTTTCCGCTTTCTGAGAATTGTCTAATATTGCACACGACAGTTTGAAATCATATAAAAAACAATTCCTCCAATGGCTGCTTTTATAATTCCCGCGGAAACGGCACGTTTACGGTAATGGCTCGCGCCATCTCAGTTCTAGTATACGAATGAGAGGCAAGAAAAGATAATAATCATTTTCTTGCCTCTCCTTCACTCGTATTAAAGAAATGTGATGGCGCTAGCCATTTTCGTCACCGTGTCGTTTCCGCGGATATACTAATAATAAATCATATGGACGAAAAATGTGGGATGTGCAATTTTGTAATTTTGCAGAAGAGCTGTTTTTGTTTCTGATTTTGATTGTTTTTGAAATCAAGAAATATAGCATATTATAAGAAAAATATACATATTAATTTAATTTCGTTTAAAATTCTGGAAATTTAGACTTTTAAATCAACAAGAGGAAATTAAAATAAGCCAACAAAACCATTTAATTTTTTTTTGCAGATCCGATATTGTTCTACGGGATCGTCGATATTCTCTTTAATATTCCATCACTTAAAACAAACAAGTGTACGATAAGTATAATCTATAATATACGTGGCCGAAAAACGCATCCCGCCGCAGTGTCGCGAGTGCATCGCCCTGTCCGATAACTGCAGATAAGCCGAACCGATAACGCCATATACACAGATAGAATACTATCTGTTGGATAGTGCACACAAAACAAACAACCAGCACTCAGTGGCGGACTTACTTTTCTGACTTTTGATATAATGGCATACAGAGCTCCGGGCCAAAAAGGCCCCTTTCTCTTTCATCGTGAGTTTATAATACATGGTTGTTGAAAAATTGGTTTATTTTGTTGTTTGTTAAAAAATATTTGCAAGGGGACATGGCTGCAATATGGGGAGGTTAATCTTTACGGAGGATTTATTTTAGTTTTTTTTTTTTTTTATGTGTGGTACATAAGTTTTCGTCGTACCGGGCGAGCAGTTTATGGACGCATTATCATGGGTGGGAATTCCCACATAAAATGTTTTCGTGAGACTTAAATATATTTTTATTAATAAGGGGATTTCGGAATATTTGTGGAGTTGGGAAACCATTATCCATTTGGGGGCATCCAGGGCTATGCGGATGGCTTTATTCAGGAATGTTTGATCCCACGATAATTGGTGTGTGAAAATACATCGATTACACGGTTTTTAAAATCTGTAACAGACGATGTCAAACTCATAAACGGCATTAATGTGCCATAAATAAAAATTGACAAACAGAATAAACTCATACTTACCTACCACTTAATTCGACTTCGGGAGACTTGAAATGGCGGGGTGCGGTGTCCAAAACGAAGTAAAATCTGTATTGAAATTTGATGAAATGTTCTATATTCAATGTTCAGCCTGTGTTGTGTGACTCCGTCTATTTCCTGTAGAAAATTACAAAACTTGGCAGTGCGAAATTTAAAACGCACCTCACTAAGTATATAATATGACAAAAATATTTCAGACCTGTGCCGATTGTGGTATTTTATGAGTATTAAAAGGGAGGTAAATTTAAAATATGTTAGTGTTTATATTGATTGACGACTAGGTACTCATTATAATATGTGGGGATATACAATTATTGTACCTTGGTACGTGCCTTACCTGCCAACACCCCATCCTTTACTGGTATTGGCCTCGGTTTCAAGCAATACCATAGGCGTAGGGGACAAGTAACATGAAGGAGCCACTTTTTTCCAACCTTAATAAATATGTTTTATGAAGACACATTAAGACAAGCATTTTGCCATAATATAAGATACTTAAATAAAATCAAAATTTGAATCAAAATAAAAAAATAAAAAATGACGTTACTGAAAAAGTGAATACACGCAGAAAGAATATTGTAATTACATTTTCTTTATATTTTAGAGAATATCCTACGCAGAACCTTGTTGATTTGAAAATCAACTAAACTCGGAGCAAAGGGGTTCTACCTGATTTTTTTAATTTTTTTAATCTCATATTAGCAAAGTTACAAACAGAAATTTACTTTTTTAACAACAAAAAATTACGAGCCTTCAAATGACTGCGGACGATCTATAGACATTAGGTATTGCTACCTAAAAAAAATACAAAGCCGTCATCGATACTGCCCAGTTCGCATAGTAGCAATTGACTCCTTCAAAACCGCGGTTCCCCCGTTACACTTCTAATAATATAATATGTATAATATAATATAAAATGTATAATGTGACACTTTACCACTCAACTCAATGATAACAGATACAAATAATCCGAGTATCGATATTTAAAATATTGAACGTAAAAATATCCCAGGAAAAAATACTTGCACCTACCTCTTCGATCGTTGCACCTACGTAATATTGCACATTGATTACTTTAGAAATGGCTCACCTTACTTTTTTCTACCTAAAAATAACGAAAAAAAACACATATATTTTATTAGACAACTGCATTATAAACGCTACCATCACCTAACTGTTTTTTCGTTTCATGTAAAAATAATTCTTAAAAATTTCACAGAGTTTCATATTTTTTTTCAAATTGAGGTCGAAATCTTTGGTTTCATAAAGGTCTACAATTTTATTATTTTGTGGTAAACTTTTAGATTCGAGTATAACGCGCGTTATTTTCTCTTTCCAATACTGTTTAAATCGTACTAATCACTCACTATGACAGTAAGGAAGACACAATTAATATTGTCTCCTGTGATATTAAATGGGTCAATAAAAAATACCAACATTTGAATTTTTTTTTAAATACACTAAAGAACCAAAAATATACATCCCAATCAGCAGTTTATGTGACACTAACAATTTGTTAACGTTACTGCATTATTAATAGGCATTAAAAAGCTGCATTATTAATAGGAATTTTGTCCATACACTGCACTGCATTCCCCAATTTTCTGTCTGGATTTTGACACTAACGCAATTTAAAAAATATGTAATACAAATATCGAGCACTAGCTTGTCCGTATGTTTTGCTTTTTTTGATAAGTTACTTTTTACCTCCAAAAATCGTTAAAATTGCCGGGTTTGAACGCCGCCCCCATCCGCGCTCCAAAAGAAGATGAAGAGATATGTAATTAATTACGAATGTTAGAGGAGCGCGCTAATATTTCAACCGATAAAATCGATGCGAAAATGTTTAATAAAACACGACTCGTTTAAAATAGAGCAAAAATCTCGTGAAATTAAGTATCATTTAAAGAAACATTGTGATTTTTTTCACAATTATAACTTGTAAAATAACTGAAACAAACGTGTTAATACTAATTTTCGGAGCATACTTTGCGATTTTTTTCTATCGAGGGAATTTCATATAATTTGCGTTTTAGCGTGGAAAGCGTCTAGACATTATCCTAAAAATAACACATAACATAAGAGCTTAAAAACTTCAAATGTTTAAGGGAGATATGTAAGAAATCGGTAGAAATTCGGGTAGCGGCGGCTTAACTTTAGGCCCGAAAACGTTTCGGCACTTCAGAATAATAATGTACCTACATACTAGGTTTATTCCTTTCGGAGGCCCGTGAAAGTTTTATGGCGTTTTCAGTTTGTCGTTATAATAATTATTTAAATATTGATAAGTACCATGGCTGGTATTTTGGCTAAACGCCACCAGTACTCACCCACCTACTAGCGATAACATAGCTATACAACATAAAATACCTAATAATATGTAGTAACCAGGATGACAGATAATTTATAATTGATCTTGGAGGGAAGATTGCCTACATAGAAGTTATTTAATTATGCAACAAAAAAGATGTAACTAAACCATTTTTTGAAATTGGCGTATAGGCATGTAGACAGAAATTCAAAAGAACAAAGTGAGATCTCCGTAAATCAAAACAAATTTAGTTCTTCTGGGATGAAATTCCTTCCTTAATGCTGTGACTTCATGGCTTCGTATTCTGCATGATGGTATGAGTGCAGTTCCACAGAGTTGTTCCAGGCCGCAGACTGAAATGATGATAGCCAACCTCCGATAGAAGAAGGACGTCAAAAAATCGAAAACTCATTTAGGTACTTAACCTGAAAATTAACAATTTCCAGCCTTTTCTGGTATCTGCCAACCCATGTAGGTACCTAATGTCAGTCAGTAAATGAAAAAGCATTAAATACGAATGTAATTGTCAGAAAAACACTAAGTACTAAAATAATTAACAAAACCAATGCACAAAAAGAAGAGTGCGATAACAATAATAATCACATGCCATATAAAATTCTGTAATCCTCACCTGCAGTTAGGTAGTTACCAGGTACTTCTACTTCAACTACTATTGGTACTTTCATAGTATAGTGTGACCAGTAAAAATACACGTAACATCAATTTCTACACACGTGTACACAAATTCACATTGTAAATTATACACAAAAGGTACCTACCTACCTACATCATGTAGAAAATAAAAATTTATTAGCGAGTTTTCCGTGATAAAAAAATCTCTAACCCTTGTCTTGAAATTACTAATAACTTATAGCGTAGTGTGAAAAAAAGTATACGCGCTATCAATTTCTACAAACCTGTATACAAATTCGGATTGTAAAAATACATTTTCAAAATAAAGACTTCATCCTGTAGCTACTCATTACTAGGTACGTTGATACCTACATGGAATAGTAAATATTTTAAGGGCCTAACACGAAAATGGTGCTATAGAAATCATCCGAACATTATTATTATAGTAACCAGAAAAAAATACACGTGTAACCTTCACCAATCAATTTCTATAGACATGCATAAAAATTAAGACTGTCAATGACGTTACAATACATCTAGACATGCTATTGTCCCATAAACTCGAGATAAAATGCGGCAAGTAAGAAACACTCTTGTTTCCGGTAAATTCTTAATTCAAAGGTTGTGCATGTATAACAAAGACAAGACATCAACGAATATGTGTGCATGAACGAAATATACGGTAAGAACGGGCGGCGTTTTCATATTCAAAAGTTCCCTCGAATACTACCTACTAGACATCAAAAAATATGTGTGCACGAACGAAATAAAGGGTAAGAACCGGCGGCGTTTTCATATTCAAAAGTTCCGTGGAGAAGGTTAGTTGAGGTGTCAAGTGATCAAGCTGTAATAGAGCAACGACAAATGGCGGCGATTATTGTTGTACTCGTTATTACTGATTTGGAAATTGTTTTAAATCAAGCACATAAATAACCAGAGGGATTAAACTGTGTAAAACAGTGAAGTTTACTTAGCGAAATAATTGACTTCGTAATTTGACTGTTGCGTGCCCAGTCCCGTACCAGTAGGACTTGCATTAAATATACATTAAATCTACTGACGCATAAAATCTGCTGGCCGAACACAATTGTATTTTTTTTGTAATAAACGATAATAATAAGTAATGTATGCATTTGCATCTACAATAAAATGTTATTAGATAATATTATAATTTAAAAACAGATGAGGCAAAAAATGACAACATTGTGTGAGTCAGAAGCCTCGATAATATACATGACATTAAAAAAATGTTATTCCTTGGAATTTACTAGTGTTTTTCGAGTAATGAAAATATTTTCTCATAATATACGAGGGCATTTTGGCATTTTTAATGCAATTTACTTAAAGGTACACGTCCTTACGAGACGTGGAAATGTTTAGCTTAAAAACTATGAAATGGAAAACACTACAATTGACTTGCTTTTGACTTGCCAATTTGAAATTTCCATAGCGCGTCCATATAACATATTGTAAAGGAGGAAAAAATGGTACCTAAACAAGGAAAACAAAAAATAAATAATGAATTGTAGCTATTATTAGACATAAAATAGCTACAATTCATTCTTTATTGTTACAACAGATAATGACAAAATGGACGACCTTGCAAACGACCTTGGGACATTTCATACCAAATGTGCTCCAATTTAAAACATCTTTTTTCGAATACGAAAATTACTCTCAAATTTCAAAGTAAGATTGAATTTTATTTTGTGATATAACGATTCTGTATTGTCAATAATCAGAAAGCATGCACATTCCAATATTGCACAGATAAAAAAGATTATATAACCATCAAATGTCAATACAGCTAGGTAGGTACGTAATATTTATTGTTGTGAATATTATTTGCATAAAACATCCTAACATTTTAAAAATAGACTTTAGAATGAGTAAATCTGAAATCTACGCCTCTATTTTATACCTACCAATGGAAGACTGGAAAAAAACAGGTAGGTATATAAAATTCTTCAAACAATCACAAAATAATATATCAAAGATAATTAACATAGAAACAGTATTGTAATGAATAAAATTATTAAAGATTCGGTAACTGTTTATACAGAAAGAACATAGTAAAACAGAACAATGACAGAAATCGGAACAGCAAGAAAAAAGTACAGTGAAAAAGAGGACAATGAAGTATAAACCATTTATTTTAGTTGCAAAACTTGCAACCATGTAATTAAATTTCTAAACAGATAAAAAATACATTAAATATATATTTTATTTACATGTACCTACAATCTTAGTTTACGTTCTTTATTTCAGTATTCTTTCTTTGCTCTGTTTTATTATGTTTTGTTGGAACAAAAATACTAATATAACCTATAAAAATGTTAGAAGTTATAAAAGACAGGATAAGGTACCTACCTATACAGTACACAAATTCCGTATTTTTCTCAGCAAATCAAAATAAATCGACTGCATAGGTACCTAGGTACCTAGGCACTCTAGGCAGGTTCGGTAATCAAACGAAAATGTTGTGCCTTTCGAGGTCAATTATTTATAAGCATACCTACTCAGCAATCAAACATCTTAAAATACCTACCTACCTAGCGTCGGCAAATCGTGCCACTAAACACATGCTAAAAACTGTAGGTACATAATTAAAAATGTAGGTTGTCCACGTGCACGTAACAATTATTTTTAATGCGTTGAATTTCCACAAGGCAAATCAAAAATTATCATCAATCGAACAAACTTTATGAATGAAAAAGACCAGACTAATGAATTCTATGAATTATTATTAGTTGTTAGTTGTTAGGTTATATGTCATACATCAAAAGTAGCACAGCTTGCAAAGAAATTGGTAAACGTAAATGTCGACAGTCGTTTGTAGTAAATGGTATAATACTATTTTAGGAAAAATATTTTAAAATAAGCCGCGTCTATTTCAGGCATTTGGTGTTTCAGGAACGTAAACACGTTGCATGCTTATTATTGAAATATAGCTACGGGATAAG
The DNA here is from genome assembly GCA_929108145.2 of Limnephilus rhombicus. Taxonomy (NCBI): domain Eukaryota; kingdom Metazoa; phylum Arthropoda; class Insecta; order Trichoptera; family Limnephilidae; genus Limnephilus; species Limnephilus rhombicus. Next base: position 50,683,043 of record OV815274.1, read on the forward strand.
GCAAAGTGAAAATGAATGCTACGTCTTCAAGTCATCAATAAACACCTAGGTAGGTAGTGAACAATATAACATAAAGAATATTTGGTGGAGTTTTTTAGTGAGTTTTATTGAGCAACGAAAGTAGGACAAGCTCTCGGAACTCGGAGCGCTCGAAGTGTGTTGGTACATCTACTTACGTTTGGGACGCGTGATATTTAGGCGTCCAAAAATACGATGGAATTCCAAAATAGCTGCCACGCTTTCCCGGTCCAAAACACTGTCAGATGGTAAAATTACAACAAAGTCTATTATTATGTAAATAGCACAAAAACAATTGACACAAATTCAATAATCATTCAACCAATTCGGGCACGGTATTTTTTTTCTTTCTAGGCGTATTTTTTCGCCGCTGACACTTGTTAATGGAACTGTTTCGCACTACAACACAGATGTCACACACACGAGTCGGTTGTCAAGTGGAAATCGATGCATTTACTGGAAATGCAGAGAGAAAACATACACAAAATGGCAACGATCGGTCGACAGCCGCTCACGCTGACAGCGGAAAGGTGACTGAGCGTTCTGTCGCGGGATGGCGCTAGCGTCGACTTCGCTTGCACAATTCAAATGATCGGGCCGGGCGATTCAAATACGGCCACTCTAATCAAACAAAATAAATTACTTTATCAAAATGGTTAACCATTTGTTGCCGGCTTCATATTATTTCAATTCATCGAAACACACTTTTTATTAAGGTCTGAATGAATTTATCGTGAAATGGAAGCCTAGCGTACAATCTACGCAAGACAACTCAATTTCAAGCCATGAAAATATTGGAAAGGATAGTAAAAAAGCGTGTGCCAATCTAGTCACAGTGGGTTGACAAAAACCAACAAAAGTATTGTCATTTTTACTCATACGTTAAATTAAGTATCTATAAACCACTCTAACCGTTTGTAGCTGCCTATTTGTTTTTGGTCCATTTTTTACCTGATTCTGGCACGACGCACGACAGACGCAAAAACATTTTTTTCTAAATAAATGTACTGAATAATTTATTGTATCTTTTGAATGTTTCATTTTTGATTTGCAGGTACTATTTTCTCGCAATATAATTTATTGTAGACGAGACGATGCGCGCGCAGCCTCCCAAACAGGCCATCTACTTTGATATAATATTATTTCAATAATTTTTATTGTAAATTGTAAAATACTATATGGAGATGAGAATCATATATTATGCATACGGAAAAATAAAGGTAAGTGTAAGTACCTACCTATTAGAACAAATTACAGGTAGGTATTGTCCACATGCTGCGTTGTGTGTACAGGTGAAACAATACATTTGTAGTTAGGTACCTACCTCACTTCGTCATATTATTATTATTATCACTATGCTGCCTGTGATGACAGAATCGTCTAGCGGAAGGTCACTCGTTTGACATTTTGTGTGATTAATAATTTATCGCGATATACAGAGTGTAACAGCACATAACCATGGGATTTTAAAAAGCGATTGCTGAGCATATTTCATATAATAAATAACAAAGTAGTTTTAAGTAAGTTTTAGTTTTTTATATATTTTTTGTTTTATTTGTGAAAACTTATTTAGCACCATTGTGATTTGGAAATCGCATAAAGAAATGGCGCATTACAGCACCTGCTAAGTATCAAACTGCGCTCATTGGCCGCTTTGATTGAGATATGAAACGGAAATGACGCTAGGTCTGCGCTCATTGGTCGCTTTGATTATGACCTCACTTTTCAAGGCTCCTTTTGGTTGATATTGTTTCGGTAAAGTTTCGCTTTTACCGCGTGTTAACTGCACTCGATTTTTTTCAGTGAAAACTTCTTTAGCACCGTTGGGATTTGAAACTCGATGAAACGAAAAATTGCGACATTAAAATGAAATAAAAAAATTGCGACAATTAAAAAAATACATTTATTGGATTTAGCCCGCGGGAGAACGAGATATATCGGTCCTAATTTAGTTTTCCAAAGGTTTCACTTCTACCGTGTGTGAATTGCACACTCTAATTTTTTTTTAAATAGGCAATTCACCCTAAAAAGTGTGCTTTGTGATTTGATTATTTCTTGTTCCCTATTATTAGAGGTAAAATCACAAGAAGGAAATCCATAATTGGTTTTATTTTTGATATAAATATTACTCATGTACAAACTGAAAAAATGTAAACTGTCGTTTTCCCGAAAAATAATAAAAATAAATATATAAAATAAATAAAATAAATATTTGGTTTAAAAAATGTTCATTCCCTTTTCCGTCGGACGATTTTTTTTTCGAGCAAAAACAAAATAAATATTTTTCACCACACGTTGCAACTGAGTGGTTGGGTGTTGGGTTTATGCACTTCGTCTCGTTCTAGCAACATGGTAAAAGAGGAGAGAGAATGTGTATCACGTGATCACGTGAAAATTATCATCGAACAGCAAAATGACATCTACGTTTTTAACTTCTAATATGCTTAAGAATTGCTGGTTAAAATTCTTCGGGTTGTGCTGTTAGCTGTTACACCCTGTAAGTACTATCTATAAGAAAAAATGCTACCCAAAACAACACTGAATGCGTATCACGTGATCCCGTCGCCACACGTAGCCGCGTGATCAGTGGCGAGGTATATGATAGAAATATAATATATCGACGGTCCCGAAGAACGATGTCGATCTGTCAAAAATTAAAAATCGTTCTTTTGGCTTATTTTGTTGATTTAAAAGTGTATTTTCGAAATTTTGAATGAAATAAAATAAAAAGCCAAATATCAAAACAACCTATCTTACTCTCAACAACAGTAAAAATGCAGAAACGAAACTTTAAACAGCTCTGTTGCAAAACTACAAAATCGCACATTCGATATTGTTCTTCGGGGCCATATATGTATAGTATGTTTATATATTTAATTGAAAAAAAATATCATCGAACAGCAAAATGACATCTACGTTTTTAACTTCTAATATGCTTAAGAATTGCTGGTTAAAATTCTTCGGGTTTTGCTATTAGCTGTTACACCCTGTATTTACTATCTATAAGAAAAAATGCAACCCAAAACGAAAACAGCTATCTTTATTGATTTGTAATAAAACCGATGTCCCAAATTTACGTAGGAGCATTCTACTCGTAGGCAAGTCAACGTATTTGATTATTTGTTAAAAAATGATTTAAATATTTGAAAATTCACCAGAAGTAAGAAAAAAAATGATCTTACTTCGGGTAAGCGCCCGCAAAACGCTGCAATCAGTTTAAATCTTCAGTGACTGATAAAAAGTGATAGATCTTTTTAAGCTATATTTTAAGGTTGGTTCGAAATTTTTTTTTGCATGTTTGGGTGGGTTCCATGCCAACTCAGAATCAAGTCAACTCAACAACTGTTTGAAAAGTCATTAAAAACCATTTTTTTTTTTTTTTTTTTTTTACATGAGTTCCACACAGGAGGCCCTGAGGAAAATAATTTCCCTCAGGGCCTATGTCATCTTTGAGAATGCTGTGTGGAGGGTTTTTTTTAAGGAAAGGAAGGAGAGGAGAGTTCTGGGAAGGAAAAGGGTTTAAGGGGTGGGTAGGAGTCTGGGGTTCAGTATGTCCTGGTCATCCGCCTCCAAGACCTAGACAAACCTCACCCCATGAACCCGGGCACCCCTGCTAAATCACCAAACGTAGCGAACCACTTGGGGTGACCTATGGCAGAGGTGTTGGTTATCCAATAAAGGTTCCCGGGGCGGCGGTACCCATTCCCGCCTCCCAAATTGGATGATTTTTTTTTTAAATAGCCGGGTTCATGGAGTGAGGTTTGTCAGGGTCTTGGCGGCGGAAGGGTCTGCCCACCAGCTGAATGGCAGGCCTGATCGTTTGAGAGTGGATGAGGAAGTCCATTTGACTTTTCAACTTTTCACTCTCTTGGAACATCGCCTTGCACCGCAGTGGGAGGGATAGATTCATACGTCCGTCACTCCTGACACACTGATCCCTAGATTTCTACTCACTCCTCATATCCTTTTCCTTCCCACTACTTCCTCTCCTTCCTTTTCCTGAAAATACCCTCCACAGAGCATCCCAAAGATGATATAGGCCCTGAGGGGAGCTATTTTCCTCTGGGCTTCCTGTGTGGGGTAAAACAAAATGACCTTTCTGATGTGGTTTTGAGTTGGTTTCATTCCGAGTTGGCCGGTCACCGTTTGGGTGTAAGCATATTACGTCGGTAAGTATGTCGACCGTCCAGTTGATTAGTCAACCATCTTCAAATACTAAGTTTGGATATAACGACAAAAGCAATATTCGAATGCACACCATAAATTAAATATTATTTACACGTGTCTGTGTTTGACATATTAAATATTTTCTAAAATAACGGTTTCATGACAGCTCAGAATCGTGCAACTTCACTTCAACACCCCTTTGAAAAGTCATTAAAAGTTATGATTTTTTTTAAAAACCCCACAACCTAACCTAACGTAACCTATTTAACCAATAAAAAAAAAATTATCGCTTTAAAAAAATCATCGCTTTAAAAAAATCACCACTTTGGGCTCCCATACCCTTAAATGAAAATACCTATCTGAGAGTATCATAAAATTTTATTTTTATTTTCAAAATACGCTCATTACAGAACACATTATATATATTGACCGGTCAGTGGTTGAGTGGGCATAGCGCTTGGGTACCACCCGAGCATCGCGTGTTCGATTCCTCGGCTGGCTAAGTCCTCCATCACAACACAAGCAAATTTTTCGGCTTTCTGTGGTGGCAGTAGGAGATTTTCAAACATTGTTGGGTTATTCGTAACCCGGGAATATTTGTCTTTCTTTAAAAAAAAAAAAATTATTCTTTTTTATTCTGGCGCTAATCTTAATCTGATTGTATGTTATTAAGTCACTAGCTTTAGGTCAGCATTTATATGTCTTAAGTCATAAGTCACCAGCTATAAGTCTTAGATTTGGTGTTATTTATGAGTATGAGTAATGTGAGTATTATTATCAGATAGAGTTCTAAATCTTTTATTTGCCTCATTCCCGTCAACAAATTAAAAAAATCGAAATACTTGCTCGTTTGAAAATAGAACATCTAAATTCACATAGTTGAAAACAGCAATGCGTTTTCAAACTGACGGCGCCAAGTTCGAGGTATAATACTAGCAATCCGAAGGCGCGGGATCAAATCTCATCGTGCGCAAGTAAATTTATTTTAATTGAATTGGGCTATTTCACAATTTAATCATTTAAAATAATATAAGGTATATTTGCGATACGTTCCATAATGGAAGATACTAATAGTCTCACTGGCTCCAGGCGGTTGCGAGCAGTTGGGACTCTTGTGCGGCATTCACATAAAAAGAGCAACACTGAGAGAAACCATGATGCTGTGTGGAGGGTCTTTTTAGGGAAGGAAGGATAGGAAGTTCTGGGAAGGAAAAGGGTATGAGGGGTGGGTAGGAATCTGAGGGTCAGTGTGTCCAGGAGTGAAGGACGTATGAATCCAACCCTCCCACAGCGGTCCAAGGCGATGTTCCGAGAGAGTACGACTATAGATGTCAAAGGGACTCCCCTCAACCATTCTCTCCCGATCTGGCCTGCCAGGCAGCTGGTGGGCAGACGCATTCACGATCCGGACAAACCTCACCCCTTGAACCCGGGCACCCCACCAAACGTAGCGAATCGTTATCCAATAAATGGTTCCCGGGGCTGCGGTACGTATACCCACCTACCAATTGAAATTATTATTTAATTGAAATTATTATTTAATTTAAATTCTGTATGAATTTTCGATTGATCGTTATTACGAATCTATTTATGTTATAAATACTGTAAGATGCTTTGGATAAATTGAAGCTTTATTATCGTTTCGATTGAGTGGATTTGAAGTAAAGAATCTTAATTTCTTTTTTAAAAAATGTTAGCATAAAACACTGAAAAACTTTTTTTTTTCATTTGAAATGTAAGAACCTTCGACCTAGTTTGATCGATGGTAAGAACGCATAAAAGAAATAACTTAGTTATGGTTAGATTATCTGTGTGGGTTTCCCTTGATTAACTTTTTTTAATCGTATCAAATTATTTAAAAAGTAAATAAATACAAATTTTGTACAAAAATTGAGCGTTTCTAGACTCCGTTTGCCGAGCGGTTTTTATGCCCACTACCTATATTCGTAGTCATATAAGACACACTGAGGTTATAAACATTTTTGGCTCGTGTATTCCTCATGGCGGTGTTCGAACTCATGACATCTACATCCGTATTCGAGGATCTTAACCACTCAGCCAAGGCAGTATCTTTCTCAAAAGAAAAAAAAGAACTTTACCAACTCTCCAGCAAAAAGAATGTATTATTTTATAATGCTGTTTTCGTCCTACATTCGCCCTTACAACCGCCCAAGATAGGTTTACAAAAAAATTGCGTAAATATGCATCTCATAAATTACAAAGCCAAAAAAGAAAACATCTCTCCCAAACTGCATTTGTAACATATTAAAGGCATCATCCTTTACAACTGCTGTCAAATTTTTCACATTTAAATTACGTGCCTTGTAAATTGCGTTCATTACATTCCTGCCACGCATGCGCGCATCAACATCTCAAACAAAATATCAAAGGACCTAAAAATATGAATAACGGCGTGACGACCGTTTTATTTTGTCCGGTGGCGGGCGGTAGCGATCTTGGGGAGGATGTTAGGTATTATTTTTTACTAATGTGTGCTTAAATGTCACATTTTTCAGAATCAAAAGAGACCATTTAGGATTTGGCATCCATATAGCAGCTTCTTGCCACCATTTGGCATCAAAACGCGATTGCGAATCGCACATTTTTTAAAAAGCACATATTTTTAGCATGATGCATAAATTTGCGGCGTTTTTATTAAATTGGTAACATCAGCTACAGGAATCTTTACGATTGGCTCTTGTACGTTCTGACAGCTATTCTAGTTATCCAGAGGAATGGAGGTAAAGACGTCATCAAGCCAATTTTTAAGAGCAGACCCTGCCCGTCTTCTGAGATTATTATTTTATGAAAATATCGTTAATTTTTAAATGTCTTATTTATTTATTTACACAAAATGAAAAATGCTAGCATATTCCATAAAAAACAATACTTACTAGATAACGTATACCTTAAAAATGATTTAATAAAGGTTATATGCCTATTTATTTATTTATTATTTATTATTTATTTATTATTAGTTTCAATAGCAAGGTTTGTACATGTATGTATAATGTATAGTATAAGTATAGATTCTTTTTTTTTTCACAGACCTCCTCACTAGGATTTCCTGTTCTGAGGTGGCCTGTAGTTTTTTTTAAATATTTGTATTTGGTTATGGATTGTCTTTATATCGTCTTCATGATGTTTGTAATTTTATTATCACTTTGATCTCTCAGTCATGTTTTTACTTTTGTTTTAAATATATTCATTTCCTTTATATTTTTGATTTGATCTGGTAGAGCATTGTATAATTTCATAGCATGGAATTTATTATTTCTCTGTCCAAAAGATGTGTTCAAACTGGGAGTAACCAGGATGTTATTGCTTACTGCCCTGGTTGAGTATTTATGTTGGGCAGTGGAGTAAACATATATGTTTTTTTTCAGTTTAAATAAAATATTTTTTGAATAAAGTTTCTGTACATTGAAGACTTGAAAGTTATTAAATATTTCTTCCGTCGGAGTTCTAAGCGGCATAGCATGAAAGTTGTCTAAAAAAATTTGCATTGGCAAAATCCATGTTTTGCATAAATGTCCTTTGTTCATCATAAGTAATTTATTTATTTATTTATATGCGCCTATTTAGGCTTTTACATATATATAAAAATATTTACAAAATTATACTAGTAAATAGTGCAGGAAACGACTGTTTAAAACAGTTGCACAAAAGTAAATATAATGTAAAAATATTATTGAATTTGATCCACTCAGTATCTCGTAGGTACAAAATATAAAAAAATCCAAAATAGTTTTTTTTTTCTTTCAGCCGACAAAATACTGTCAATGTGTTTGTCAATTTAAATAGTTTAATCAAAATATTCCCCTACTTGATGAAAAAAAACTTCAATAAAGTATGCTTATATATTAAAATTGATGTAAGTACTAAATGTATCAGCAAAATCGGAGTATTTGTTTCCTAGCTGTTGAATCCGTCGCATAAGAGTGTAATATTGGGACGTTGATGTAGAATTGCTACAATAATATGGTAGGTACTGTCTTGTAACTGACCTGCCTGAAGTATGAAAAGAGATTACAAATAATAAATCAGGGGTATCAAACATTGAATTAATGATATTATACAAACAGGTTAAATCGGAAATGATTCTACGATCAGATAATTTTATTAAATTTAATGAACAAAGTACGTTATCGTTACTGATTCTGAATGAACCTCATAATTTGGGGACCAAACCGTGGAACTGTATTCTATATGACTCCTTGCTAGTGATATATATATATATATAATGTTTTTACAGTATTGACATTGTTGAAATCACTAGATACCCTTAAAATAAATCTCAACATTTTCAAAGCTTTATTGGTTATTATTTCTATATGCATGATAAAGTTGAGTTTCGTGTCAAATCAAATACCTCAGTCGTTAATTTCTGTAATTAATGGAGTAATCGAAAAATATTGGATTCTTTATTCGATAAAACCTCATAATTTGACATTTGCAAGCGGTTATCATGACACCATGTAATAAATCTCAACATGTTATTTGACAATGTGTGGCAATCATCAATGTTTCTGATTGCTTTGAATAATTTCAGATCGTCTGCAAATATTAATACTTGAACATCATTGAAAATATATTACACATCATTAGGGGGCATACATTAATTACGTGAGCAGTTATTCTTCCAATCTAGACCCCTCCCTCCGTTGGTGATATAAATTTGGGCCACTTCGTATATTCTTTTCAAGTAACGTGAGATTTTGCTGGACCCCCCCTCCCCCCTTTGAGCTCACGTAATTAATGTATGCCCCCTTAACAAATAAAAAAAAAAACAGGATTGGACCTAAATGTGACCCCTGGGGAACACCACTTGTAGCAGTGAATTTGTATGAAAATGTACCATCAATTTTAACAGACTTGATATGTTGATCAAGTAACTGTAAAACCACTTATATGGTGAACCACCTATACCGTATTTATGATTAACTTTATCGAACGCCTTACTAAAATCCGTATAAATAGAGTCAACTTGACATTTACTTAATAGAGTCAACTTGACATGGGATCAGATATATATAGGGATTGATACGTTAACAAGTTAGTAAGGGTAGATTTTCCAGTAGAGAAACCATGTTGTTTAGGAGAAATGACGTGGTTTAATCGGAAAATAATTTTTTAAGAAGATTTTTTTTTTAACTTTAGGAATTATTATTGATAAAAGGCACACCGGTTAAAATAGGCGTCCTAAGGAAGCTGAATTTCCATTTAGTAGGAAAACGTTATGTTCGTGAAGACTGATTAAACAGCAAATATAAAGGATACGCCAGATTGGTAGCACAATATTATTCAAAAATACAGGAGGTATTTTAACTGGTCCACCGCTTTTGCTTTGATCTAGTTATTTTAGTTCAGTCAGTATATCATTATTTATTTATTTTCGGGAAATCGACAGTTTACATTTTTCCAGTTTGTACATGTTTGTATAGCCAAAATAAAACCAATTATGGATTTCCTCCCTGTAACTTTACCTCTGATTAAACAGCATAATAAAAAAACAGAAATAATAAAATTTATAATAAAGGAGTATGAGACCAAAAATTTTATAAAACAAAAGATTAAGTATAATAAAACAAAAATTTACATAAAACATAAAAATATCAATACGTTGGCAAACCGTAGGAAGCCAGGTTGTACATAAATCAAATCATAACAAAATTATAAGTATGAGCGATAGAAACGTAGACCATATGATATTTTATGTGGATACAAGATAAATTAAGATTATGATCAGTGGTAAAATTTGATGCTGTACTGACAGAATCACATTCATAAACGCTTTAAAAAAATCAGTATAAAGGTCAGCGATACTTTGAGTGTCTTTTGCCTTTTTACCTGCATATTCCAAGTTGGCGGGTATACCAAAGTTGTTATTTTTCATTGATTTTGCGTAGTTCCAATTATTATTATTCTTTATATTATGATTTATTGAAGTTACAACATTATTAATAAAAGAATTGTAGCAAATTTTTGATAAGATTTTGTAATCTTTTCTAACGTTTTTAAATTCAATATAATTTGATAGAGACCTGTCTTCTTTATATTTCTTTTGTTAAGGGCAGTTAATTGAACAAGTTCTTTATTGAACCATCTCGGATATTTCGATTCTTTAAAATGAATGAGTGGGATGAGATCTGAAATAGTTTTATCCAGCAAATAATAAAATGATTCAATTAAATTGTTCAATGCATTTTGCACTAGCCTGTATACATGTGAAATATGGTGTCACTATCGAATCTGCTCAATAGAACGACTCCGGATCCAATATAATGATGCTTGCAGAATTGTATTTGGATACAGAAGATACAGCAGCGCATCTTTAATGTTTACTGAGCTAGGACTACACGGATTCGCCGGTCTGATGAGGAGCCAGGATGTGGCTAATGGCTTCTGATAACACAGTGGTGATGGCAGCCTTCCAGCACCAAGCGCCACTCCAGACCACGTCCTATATTAAAATTGATTATTTATTTTATTTCTATTATCGCTTATGTTTTTTATTTTTTTTTGTTTTTGTTTTCTTTTCTATTTACTTTATCTGTTTTGTAAATATGTCAAACTTTATGGGACGTGTGGGATTGCACTATCCTCCCCACATAAACATTATTATTATTATTTATATTTTGATTAATATCGCCTTCCTTAACCAATCTTCCTTGTGGAGACGATCATTTATGTCCCGATAGTACGCTTTTTAAAGTTAAACGTAGGAGTTGAAAATTTTTGATTGCCTTCTTTAGTACAAGGTATAAGTATTGCTAGTGCTAGTTATTTTTTTTTTACATAAGCTCCACACAGGAGGCCGTGAGAAAAATAATTTCCCTCAGGGTCTGTGTCCTCTTTGGGGATGCTGTGTAGGGGGGTATTTTTAAGGAAAGAAGGAGAGGAGAGTTCTGGGAAGGAAAAGGGTTTAAGGGATGTATAGGAATCTGGGGTTCAGTGTGTCCTGGTCATCCGCCTCCAAGACCTAGACAAACCTCACCCCATGAACCCGGGTACCCCTACTAAATCACCAAGTTATGGATATAACATAAAATAGTTTGGGACAAAAATGGGTTATAGATTTCATTAATCTATGCAATGGACAATACAAAGGACGTTTATGCAATAAGAATATCTACTAAAACTTATAAAATAAAATAAAAAGGTTTTGCAGGTTTTTTTTTGTTTTTGCTTTGATTTCATTAATGTCAAATAAATTATATTAGTGGCGCAGACCCGTGATAAATAAATGGTTCCAAGAAAACTCAATATGGTGGCATTTCAAACCCTTTTGAAAAGTCATTAAGCTTATAAGGGAACGTACCCATACTACGTGACCTGTTTAGGGGGGGGGGATCTTCAAAATACTACGCTTGGTCACAATGGGGGGGGGGGGTGGGGGGACTTTTTAAAGGAGTGATGAAGAGCCACTTTGTTGAGTTGTCCGTTCACCTGGTAGATAATGGAATATTGTAATAATTGCAAGATTTGGAAGTTACTGTCCAAAATAAATGTTGTCAATTTCCTTTTCAGAAGTTTACCATCGAAAGAACACCATTAGAAAACATGAAAAATCACGAATTTGGTTGACTGGAAAATTTTATAAATTGCAAATATTCTTCGTATTTTTACCTTTTATTCAAAACATTAGTTTTAATAAAATAATTAGTATAATTTTACCAATGCATTATAAATAAATCATTTTAAAATGCTTTCAGAGTCGCTTGATGCCACTTGCATAGCAGTAAAATAAAATCTCGCGGTGAAAAATGAACTCCAAGCTACGCCACTACTCACGACTTTCCATCAAATCACCTCTTTACCCCCTCGATCATGGAATCTTGTTAAAATACATTTTCTATGAACCTTGGTCTGAATTTCAACAAAGTAGTTATAATTCTAAAAATGTAAAATAAAAAAAATCTGTTAAAATTATGTAAATGGTAGGCAATTTTTCAATTTAAAAAATGACACTTAACTTCAATTCAAATACGAGTTCCAGAGATCAACTATCTGAAGTTACAGACAGAGTTATAACCGAATTTAGTATTTTTAATGTCGGAAATTCTGTAAAATTTTATAATTGCTATGAAAACGATTCTGAAGTTTAATGCCAATTAAATTAAAGCACTGCACAGAAGTTAGTTGGAGTGCTAATAATTTTACTGACAAATTAACGGAGAGCAGTAAAACTAAAAGAATAATAAAATGAAGTTTTAAAAACAAACAAAGAAGCATTAGTTTCTCATTATAATTTACTAACTGGAAAACTTTATCCGAGAATATATAACTAAAATTATACAGCCATAATACTGAGAAATATAGATAAATATTTAGGTGTTGGGATGGGAGGTCTGTAAGGGGATGGTGTACTTAGGGGGATTCCGGATTACGGGGAGGACATAGCGATTTACTAGTAATATCGATCATTCAGTTGACTAATCAGACAGCTCCGAAAAATCGGAATTTGAGTTGAGTATGCAGTTATATGTAAAAGTGTACCCTCTGCCTGGTACAATGCTCAGATTACTCTTAAACACCTTCAAATCAATCATAATGCAGAAAACCTTACAGTGAATTGAACATTGTCCTGGGTCACTAGTAGCATATTTTAAAATTTCATTCTAATCCCGGTTTATACAGGGTGTCGGGGGGTAAAGTGCATTAACTTCGGGAGGTGATTCTACATGATAGTACAAGTAAAAAAGATAAATAACTTTTTTTGAAATTCTAACTTTTAGGGGTAGTTTTGAGGTAAAAAGATAAAATTATTTTCCGCTGTTACGATACGGGCCAATCACAATTGAGTCGGGCGCCCGGCAGGCTCTCAGCAAGTAAGATCGTACCTCACACTAAGGATTTTTAGTGGGTACGTCTTTTTGTATGGGAAAATAATGTCGGAATTTCGGAAAAAGTTGTTAATCTTTTTTACTCCTACCATCATGTAGAATCACCTCCCGAAGTTAATGAACTTTACCCCCGGACACCCTGTATATATTTGATAAAATATAGTTACCAAGCAAAGCGGTGCTTGGTAACTATAAGTTATTATTTGACGTGCGCTGTCATTTTTTTATTTGTTTAGGTTACTACGGAGATCCCATTGATAGTTAAAATTATACTAATCTTTATTAATATTATAAATGCGAATCTGCGTGTGTTTGATTGTTACGCTTTAATAGGTGGCACGCGAGCTGTTTGAAAAATGAATGTAACGGGTTTTGAGGGGGAGGCGAGGGGGGGTAGAGTGGGAGGTGGGGGAGAGGGAAGGTGAAGGAGGCGGAGTAGGAACCCCCCTAATAGATACTATGCGAGCGAAGATCGAAAATATATTTGAGACACGTTCCAGAGTGGAAGATACTATCAGTATCGCGTGTAAGACCACCATTCAGAATTGAAACATTGCTTGAAATGTCTTTAGGCGTGTTTGATGACTAGATCTGAATAGCCAGATACTTCCCCATCTCGTTTCCCTCCCCACACCTTCAGCCTCCCAACACACTCCAATTGGGGATGCCATAGTCTTCCTGGCTCCAGACGGGTTCAGTTCTTATGAGATACACGCATAAAAAAATCATTTGATGAAGCGAAACCGGCAGGTCGTAATTTTCGTGGTTATAAACAAATAAATAATTTTATTTCATTAATTATTACTCACACTATCAATAATTAGACAAAAAAGCGAAAGATAATGGTAGAATAATTCGGGGGCGCCCGAGGAAGACATGACCCCAAAAGCACAACCTTGAGTCAGTTCATGGCAAGAATAGAAAAATCAGTACACGAGAAAGACGATGTATGAACGAGAATGAAACAAGGCTGAGTTTTATGGCGGTCCCATTATCTCTGCGGGATTAATATCAAACATTATCATTAGCATCAAAATAAGAACATTTTTTATTAAACGTAATTAGACCATAATTACATTCATAAATCTAACGCATCACAAAAGATATTAAAATAATTTTACTTGTTAAAACATGAGTAATCCCCTTCCTTTTTCCTCATTAGTATTCAGAAAAGCCGGCCAGATTACAAAAGAAAACTTTATTTTTATTTTCATAGCCCACGAAAATACAATACGAGTTAAAAAGCTTTCATTAAAGGAATTTTTTAAGACTTTCCTCGAAGTGGAGGGGTAAAAAAAGAAGTTGCATTTTCACAGGACCCAGACAAATAAATCCGGGAGAAGAGGACTATGCGGGATGAGCTGGCGATATCAAAATAGAGCCAATGACAAAGGATAAAATAATGCTAAGCTAAAGTGGAAATTTGTCAGCATGTGCTTTAGACAAGTGCATAATCTATGAGACGGTTTGAATGTGGAATGGAAGGAAAACATGAATATTAAATAACTCACTGTTTTCCAGCAGGAATACGCGGAAAGAATGGATCACCACTAGGGAATGCAATCCCGGTATACCGGGATCCCGAAATACCGAGATCCCTCAGACATTTTGCGGGACTAATCTCGGTCGAAAATTTTGCGGGATCCCGCTGGACTGGCGGGATTACAGAGAAGCGTAGTTCATTTCATACGTGTTACTCTGCGCACGGCGGAGGTTTTGATAAAGAAGGAAATGAATTACTTGGAGTCTGGTGGATTAAGGCACATACCTTCAATTCACTTACAATGCGCTAATGACTATTGTGCCAACCAGCGTGGAAGCTGAACGAGCATTTTCAGCCGCTGGCTACCTTGTGTCCAATATCAGAAGCCGTTTATCAGACGACACAATTAATACTTTAACTTTTTTACGAAGCTATTTCAAAAATAATGTTTAAACTTATGATGCTTATTGTACAAGAATATTGTTTATCGTGTGAACGTTATTATTTAAATTTAAGTTGTTATGTAAATTTATTCTTTGCCAATTTATATTCTTATCTTATTCTTTGCCAATTTATGACTTAAACTTCCCACTTGTCCACCCTGCTGGATCCCGCAAATACCTGGATCCATTGATTGACATGGTCTTGCAGGATTTCATTCCCTAATCACTACACAACTCTGCCTTGGCACACACTTCGTGATTCTTTCCATTCGTAATACTCTAACGTTAATCTGACTCGAGAATTTGATACACTTGATGCATGTCTTCCTCAGGCATCCCCGACTTCTTCTACCATCGCATCCGCGTTATTTATTTATTTATTTTATTCAGGTTCTCCATAAAACAGTTATTCACTACAAAATTATGGAGAAGATTATTTTTTTTTTAAAAGTGCATGTGGGCAGTTTAACTACGTTGTGACGTATGTCAAGAGATAGTTACTGAATTCTCTGTAGGTGACATTGAAGATGTCGATGCTCAATGCACAGTCGTTAAGCATTTGAGTCGCCCTGCTTAATGGTGCATTCTGATGGGCAGAAGTTCTCGCTTTCGGAGCATAAAATTTTTTTTTAGGCCTGTGGCAGCCTGTTAAAGTTTGTTTTGTGGAAGAATGTTGAACAATGTCATTTATTGAAATCACGGCGCATGGTTTAATTTATGGGAATAAATGGAGAAAACGAACGTCTTATGGCTTCAACTAGAAAGTCTTCAAAGCCAAGAAGCTGAAGAACGTAGGAAATTAGAATTGTTCCATAAAAAATATTAATAAGCCTTCTTTTTAGCCGTTGAAACAGTTTTGTGGAATAATATTGTATGATGGTCTCAAGACATCTAGAACGTAAATGCTTTATTTTATTAATATATTTTTTCTTTGTAAGCTCAAATACATCATAGACATGTGTACATTTATGTTAGAAGAGCATGTTGCTTTCTGTAAGGTACGAAGTGTAACAAAAAAAAAACGTTTTGTGGAAACCCATTGAAGGCCTTAAAGCCACGTCTATTTGAAAAAAACCGCGCGAAAATTACCTTCCTGATTTTTGCTTAAATATCCGTATAAATATGAAAATGAACTGAAAACACCACGCTTGGTACAAATGAGCGGCGGGTTGCTTAGGTTTTTGATCAACGGGGGGGGGTTAAAAGTTGCGAAAAGTTGGTCACGTAGTATGGGTACGTTCCCTTATATTAAAAAGGGAATAACTCAATTAAAAAAAAATAATAATAATATATGCAACTTCTGTAAACTTGTAGAAAAGTTACATTTTTTTTATTTATTTTTTTTTTTTTTTTAATGGCTCTTCACCCCAAAAGAGTGTTCTGGCCAGTGTCAAGTGAATGCTTTTGTGAGTGTAATTTTGTGAGTGTAATTTTTGGTTAATATTAACTAATTTAGTTTTAATAACAAGAACCTATCTACATTATATAATAATACTATACAAATAATAATAATACGCAAAATTATTACAATAAGAGATGATTTTAATTAAACATAACAAGGAAATTAAAAGATATGCTGACACAATTTATTGTGCGTAAAAAATAAAATAAATAAATAAATACATGAAACTTAACTTACAGTTACAAATTGATGCTGTTAATATTCAGGAAATTAGCCAAGACTTTATACACGCGTTTGTTCACAGAAGATAACAGGCATGCAATGTTGTAGGGAGGCAATATACCCGAACTGATTAGGTGAGGGAAGAAATTTTTGTATGAATTATTTAAAGGACAACTGAAAAAAATATGATTGAGATCCTCTTCACCAAGACGACATTCACACATCGCAGAATTCTTAATATGAATTTTTGTCAGGTGAACATTGTGGCAGCAATGCCCTATCCGCATGCGGCAAATGGATGATGTCGAGATTTGTTAAAAGAAAGTCTTGAAAACCACGGTTTTGAAGGAATCGTTGGCTGAATTGTGAAAAAGCTATATCCTTTTGATTGACTAGATTCTTCCCAATGATTCTGCCATGTAGAAATCATGTTTTCCTTCAATTTTATGAAAATGTCATCGGTGTTTAAAAATTTATATAAAATATCCCCCGAAATAATGGCATCTTTCGCCAATGAATCGGCCTTTTCATTTCCAGGGATACCGCAGTGACTAGGTATCCAAGCCAAGATGATTTCTTTGCCAGAGTCGGTTAATTTATGAATTAAAGTGCGAATTCCAACACAGAAATCGTCTTCTGGGTAATGGAAAGGGGAAGAGTTTAATTTTTGAAGTGCACTCAGGGAATCGGAGAGAATTAAGAATTTTCCAATGTTAACATCGTCAATGTATTTGAGGGATTCAAAAATGGCTATACATTCAGCAGTGAAAACGGAAGCCTCTTTTGGAAGTTTAATTTTTCTATCGACTTGATCTGATGGGCAGTGGAATGCCGCTCCCACATGGTTTGATAAGGGAGACTTGGAACCATCTGTGTAAATAATTTTCCAGTTGGAATATTTCGAATTTAAAATTTGGATAAGTTTTGTTGGAGCTTCGTGATTGTTAATTATGCCGAGAGAAAAAAGAATATTTGGTTTACACAAATGAATACGAAAGGAGTTGGCATATAAAGGAAGTCTGTCTGATGGATTTAAGAGGGGTTTATACGAACAGTACGTATGGAGGCTTTTAACAAGAAGAGGGATTGATTTGTTCCTCCAATATGGAAGTGATTTCACTTGAGCAGTGAGTGCAGTAATTTTGTCTTTAAGTGGGTGATTAGAGAGTCTTAAGCATTTAAATAAAAACTTGTCAGCCAAGAACTGTCTTCTGAAATGAAGAGGAGCCTCCACAGCCTCCACTTGTAAAGCGTTAATTGGGGAAGAACGCATTGCTCCGATAATCAATCTTAAACATTGAAATTGAATACGGTCCAACCTTGCGAGGTTCTTTTTAGAAGTGGGTTCAATGAGGAATGACGTGTAATCCAAATGACTCCTAACATATGCGTTATAAAAAAGTTTTTGGGTGAATGGATGACTTCCCCACCAGACCCGTGAAACGGCACGTAAAGTGTTGAGGCCAGCTTGACATTTGTTAATGATTAAATTAACATACGGGTTCCATGTTAACTTAGAGTCTAAAATTACCCCAAGGAATCTTATTTGTACCTGCATAGGGAGAATTGAATTATTTATTTGGACTGTTACACGCGGAGTAACACGTTTTCTGGAAAAGACGATAACATTGCTTTTGGACGGAGAAATTTCTAAGCCGTGATTTTTTAACCAGGTGTCAAGGTTTTTCATGCAAATGTTAATCACATCCTCCAGAATAGAAATAATTCGTCCTGAAATATATATAAAAAGATCATCCGCATACTGGAGTATTTTACAAGATGGATGCATACTCCGATGCAGGTCAAAGGTATAAATTTTAAAAAGGATAGGACTAAGGACGGAGCCCTGAGGCAAACCCTTGTTTACTATTCTTTCCAGTGGAGGAGAATCCAGCACCTGGATTTGAATTTTCCTGGTAAGAAGGAGGTTAATTATAAAACTGGAAAGCTTACGAGGGATGCCAATTTTTAATAATTTATTAAATAAAACATCCAATAAAACATTGTCAAAAGCTCCGCACACATCAAGGCAAACACCGACAAGGAATTCATTATCGGCCAGGGCTAACTGGATATCAGAAGTCAGGATGGACACACTTTCGATCGTACTTTTTCTTTTTCGAAAGCCAAATTGAGAGCTGGTAAGAATTTTCTCATTTTCTGCATACCAGTCTAGACGTCTTTTAATCATATGTTCAGCTATTTTAACTAAGGAAGATGACAGAGCTATAGGTCTGTAAGAAAGTCCAGAGTTAGGGTCTTTCTGGGGTTTCAGAATGGGAACAATTATTTGAGTTTTCCAGGATGATGGAATTTTGCCGGAGTCAAAGATCAGATTTATAATTGAAAGAAAATAGTTTAGTGTGGTAACGTCGCAGTTTTTAATAAAGCTATAAGGAATTCCATCTACACCAGCGGATGAGTCTGTGAGATCGTTTAAGACCTCCCTAAGTTCCGTTAAATTGAAGTGGGTGTCCATCCAACCCCGTGTTTTAAATGAGTATGTGAATTCTGTTTCATTAAAATTACTTGCAGTTTGAGGAGCTAGTTTATCGGCAAATTCCTTCACCCACTCTGAAGTGAGTGGTCGAGTCACCGTTGGGACGTGAGAACCCTTAAACCTGCGAATTGAATTCCAAACAACTGAAAGAGGAACTTCGGGAGATAATGATGTGCACAATTTTTTCCAGCCTTGACGTTTTTTGTTTTTTAGAAGACGTTTGGTCTTAGCTTCAATTTGTTTGTACTGAAGGAAGTTCTCCATATTCATATTTGTTGAATAAATTTTCGCATATTTTTTCCTCATATCTACTGCGTCTGAGCATTCAATATCCCACCAAGGAGCTGGGGGAGGTTTCCCTTTGTTACGTGTCGTTTTAATGGGGATAAATTTTTTTGCGGCCGTAATGACTGCAGACACAAATAAATCGTAACATTCCGCAACATTTTCTGTAGTTGGAGAGGGCAGATTTTGCACAGAGAACTTTGTATGATTTGAATAGTCATTCCAGTTGGCTCTGGCAGTTAAGAACCTTGGTTTTCGACTACTGCACTTGACATTTTTGTTGGAATGATAAATATTTGAGGATTCAATGAGGATGGGGTAATGATCACTCCCATGAGGGTCATCCAAAACCTTCCATAACAGGGATGCGGCTATGTTGGAATTGCAAATAGTAAGATCAACCATGCTGGGTCGCTGACCAGGCACCTGAAGACGAGTAGGAGAACCATCATTGATAATACAAAAGTCTAGTTCATCTAGTAGATCAACAATATCTCTGCCCATTCTGTCACAATTGTGAGCTCCCCATAATCCGTGATGGGCATTGAAATCTCCCAGAACAAGAGAAGGGGTAGTGACCTTGGAAAACATAGCTTTTAGGATTGATTTAGAAGGTTTATTAGATGGTGATATATACAAAGAAATTATTGTAGTGTCAAAAACCTTTGCGGCCGTCACTTGAAAAGGACAACCAATTGGTTTTACATCTACAGGGGAGAAGGGTAATGATTTTTTAATGAAAAGAGCGGAGCCGCCCTTTCCATCTTGACGGTCGTCTCGAAGACAATGGTATCCCCTGACTCTGAAATCAGAATCCGGTTCCAGCCACGTCTCCGAGATGGCAGCCACTGCAATTGAGTTTGAGTGTAATGTGTTTAAAAATTCTTCAGTCTTATTTCTAAGACTATGACAATTCCACTGAAGAATCCTCATCAGAGGAGCCATTTCTAGTTGAGTTGATAATATTAGTAATTTGTTTAGCAACGTGGGACGGTATTTGAATGTTGTTTTTATTTAAAGTTTGTAAAATATGTAAAAATGAGGTGATTAGTGTAGAGTTAAGGTCTATATTATAATTTTGTTCTTTAGTAGATGACTTTAGGTAAGAATTGAAATTTGAACTGGAAGGAATTTGTCCATTAGGGAACCACAGAAGGGATTCGTGATTAGCATTATTTTTTTTTGTTAGAACTCTAGGTTTCACGACCCTTTCAACAGTTTTTCTAAATGACGAAGAAGAAGGTTGAGAAGGGGTGGATTTTTTAGAATTTTTGGAAGTTACTTCAGAATAAGATGGAATGGATTTGTTAAACATTCTTGATGCTTCCGCATAAGAGATGCTCTTCTCGGCCATTGTGTGTTTAATATTGCGCTGCCTTGACAGTTCAGGGCAAGTTTTGCTGATGGACATGTGGGTACCGGAGCAGTTTAAACATTTATAATTTTCCTCTGTTTTATCACAGGAATCGCCACTATGGGACGAACTGCACTTGAAGCAACGGGGTTCTGATCTGCAGAGGTTCTTCGTGTGTCCAAATCTGCAGCACTTGTAGCATTGCACAGTTGGGAGCACATAGAGCTCTACTGGTAGAGAGACGTTAAACATAGTAACATTTTGTGGAAGGTCTTTGCTGTCAAATGTTAGGACAACGGATTGGGAGGGTCTCCATTCTACAGAGTTTCCCGTATTAAACCTGTAATTTAGACGACGCGCTTTTAAAACTTTTCCGAAACCTTGAGGAACAGTAATGTTTTCCAGGATGTCCTCTATCGACCAGTGCGGTGGGATCCCTTTTGTGACACCTAACTTTGTAACCTGATATGTAGGTATGAAAACGTTGTACGAGTTTTTTTTGGCAACATCAGATTTTACAAAGCTATTGGCCTCAGCCGCTGTCTTGAATTCAACAGAAAGACGGTTACGCCCAACCGATTTTACTCCATTCCAGACAGGGTGGATTTTATTTTTAAACATAAAATGTCCAAAGTCCACATCGTATAAATTTGATTGTTTTTCATCCTTTGAAATTTTAGTCACGTGTGTAATGTAAGGTGGTCTATCAAGATTATTATACAGACGTGACATTTGTGAAGAAGTATTGTTTACCAGTGGGGCGGGTGTGGTTGAAGGGCTTGCTGGACTTAGACTTGAAATCGAGGAAGAAGTGGACGGAATTACATCCTGTAAAACAGAATTATTTGGAAGGGAGTCGTTTTGCGTGGAGGGTGTTTTTCGATGTATTTGTTCAAAATCTGTTGCATTTCTATTATCTGCTGGTTTAGCAATTTTTCTTTTTTTTGACGTAATCGTTACGAAGTCTGAAGCCTCCGGAATATTAACCGCGATTATTTTTTTTGTAACACCCGAGGATTCAGATAGCAAACCATCATCTGGGGGATCAGGTGGTTTTTCTTTATCCATTTTCGAATAAATCTACAGCACACAAATCAAAAAAAAAATCTTACCTTAACTGCTCCGAAGAACCAATTATATAACACAAATACTTACAGTGAAAACAAATATACAAGTAAAAACTATATTACACTAATTTACAATACTATTTTAAAACTATTATCTATATAAAATGATTAATTTTGTAAAGAGGAATGAAATGACCAGTTACATTTTTCTCAATTTTCTCTTTTTTTCATTCAAAGTGAATATTATCTAGTGTGTTTTTTTAAACTACCTCTTATAATAATAATATAAATGATGTTTTTCACACACAGGTAAATCTGAATCAAGGTAAGACGAATCGTCAAGGAAGGGGAAAAGGCAGATGGAAAATTTAAAACACCGGAAAAAACACGGGAAAACGGTAAATGGGCATAATAATAATATGTGATAACATAAGTAATAATATGTAATAACATAATTGGAAAAATTGTTGCACACACGTGATGAAAATTGAGGCAGAATATTATTAGGGAGTATATATGATGATATCGATGAACTGCGTTTAGATGAAGATGAAGATACGGAAGAAGAAGAATCACATGAGGATGAAGACAATAATTACATGTCGGGTGTTGAATTAATAAACTCAAATTTTTAAGTACCTACGTTTTTATATATCGAAATAAACGCCCACTTAAAACTGGTTTTTGTTTTATTTTACTTCTATTAAATTACAGTTTTTTGTCCAAAATTTTTGAAAATACATATACGCTATCAAATATGCATTTTGGCAGAAGTGTTTTTTAAAACATACATTCATTGTCTTGTGAGCCATCTTGGTGTTGCCATTTAAAACCTAGAAAACGATCGCAGCGCCATCATTTATTTTCTACACTTAATTGCCAAACTGTACGTGAAAAACCACATTTCAAAGGTCATTGCAAATAAATAAATACCTTGATATGCATTTGAAAAAAGAACAAAAATGCCAAAACGCCGAGTTTTCGGTTTTGACAGCGTTTGCAAGTCGCACATAATTCAAACACAAACAGTGTAGTGTCGCCACATTAATGAAATCTTTGAAGCCACCAAGGGAAATATTGGCGCAAGTGATTGTGACCTTGTCTTTCATACAGTTTCTTTATGCACAAGAGTTAAAATCGCAAATAATATTTTTTTAAATTCTACCGTGGCCACCGGGTGACAAACGGCCTACAACCGGTAATGTTGTGTGTGAAATTTTTATGTTCAACATTATTCCACAAATTCATAATAATAAACTCATATAGTAATAAACTCTAATTTAATTGCCTTTCTAGACGACTTTTCATTTAAAACTCTTAAAGATTGTAAGTATTTAAAAAAAAAAGTTATGAAACATATTTGCTTCCGTTTTTTCAATTTTTCTCAGAACTAGAATATTGTTGGATACAACATGCTTCCGGCCAATTGTTGCTACTTAAAAAGTCTTATTATTTCTTTAACCAATAGTCCAAACTTACATATTAGATTTTTTTATTTTTATTTTAGTATTATATTCTAAACTGTGCCCGTTTTGGAATAAATTCGGTGTTTGGGCTAAATTCCTAAAAAATAAAACTAGTTATTTTTATACTAATTTGGGGTCGGGGAATCCGAATCTGAAAGAATTAGGCGGCGGCAAGCAATATTAACTGAATTAAACGACTTTAAAAAATTTTATACACATACAGGAAAATAGCCATTTTGGAAGCATTTTATGGGCCTATGGGCCGGGGAATCCGAATCTGAAAGAATTAGGCGGCGGCAAGCAATATTAACTGAATTAGACGACTTTAAAATTTTCTATACACACACACACGAAAATAATCATTTCGGAAGTATTTTGACACGCGTAGTACAAAGATCATAGAAAAACAAGAAATATACAAAAACATGTACTGACAGTGTTACCAACTCTCAAAAATATTTATCCCTATATCAATAATTTCCGACACGATAATTCTTCACATAACACATTAACCTGATGAATTACGACTATCTCAACGGCGTATTCTTAAACCAAAAGTATGAAAATTCGTAGTCTTAAAAATGCGTAACCTAACCTAACCTAACGTTAGGTTTGTGTAACATGGTTTGTGCCCCTTTATACCGCCTGCTCGCGTCCCTAACCTAACCTAACCTAACCTAACCTAACCTAACCTAACGCTAGGTTTGTGTAACATGGTTTGTGCCCCTTTATACCGCCTGCTCGCGTCACGGCAAAAAAACATCCCTGTTTTCAAGTAGTTTAGCGGCTACGCTAGGTTTGTGTAACATGGTTTGTGCCCCTTTATACCGCCTGCTCGCGTCCCTAACCTAATGCTAGGTTTGTGTAACATGGTTTGTGCCCCTTTATACCGCCTGCTCGCGTCACGGCAAAAAAACATCCCTGTTTTCAAGTAGTTTAGCGGCTACGCTAGGTTTGTGTATCATGGTTTGTGCCCCTTTATACCGCCTGCTCGCGTCACGGCAAAAAAACATCCCTGTTTTCGAGTAGTTTAGCGGCTACGCTAGGTTTGTGTAACATGGTTTGTGCCCCTTTATACCGCCTGCTCGCGTCACGGCAAAAAACATCCCTGTTTTCGAGTAGTTTAGCGGCTACGCTAGGTTTGTGTAACATGTTTTGTGCCCCTTTATACCGCCTGCTCGCGTCACGGCAAAAAAACATCCCTGTTTTCAAGTAGTTTAGCAGCTACGCCGGGTTTATGTAACATGGTTTGTGATACAAAAGAACGTGCCCCTTTATAACGCCTACTCGCGTCAAGGCATAAAAACTCCACAATACTAGTTGGTGTACCTTCCTAAAATATTTGAGAATCAATTATAAAAAATAAGTACTTAAAATATAAACATGTTATTTTACGTTATAAATATTACTGCTTAATGGCAACAATTAATTTTGTGGGGTAAAAACATCTATGTTATCGTGTTTTTCTATGATCTTTGTATTACATGTGTCAAAATACTTCCGGAATGATTATTTTCATGTGTGTGTGTATAGAAAATTTTTAAGTCGTGTAATTAAGTTAATATTGCTTGCCGCCGCCTAATTCTTTCAGATTCGGATTCCCCGGCCCATAGTTAGTATAAAAATAACTAGTTTGATTTTCTAGGAATCAAAATGCTTCCAAAATGGCTATTTTCCTGTATGTGTATAAATTTTTTTAAAGTCGTTTAATTCAGTTAATATTGCTTGCCGCCGCCTAATTCTTTCAGATTCGGATTCCCCGACCCCAAATTAGTATAAAAATAACTAGTTTTATTTTTTAGGAATTTAGCCCAAACACCGAACTTTAGCCCCCGTTTTCACTACAATATTTCCTTCAGTACATCATCACTATAAGAATGCATTTTTAAGGATTAATTATAATAGTCCTGGAATGCATAAAAAATCACCCGAATTCTTAAACTAACAAAAAAGACAAGATAATTGAAGAGAAGTTGTATAAACAGGTGTCTGTAGGTTGCAAATATCGGGTCATACCATTTAACAGTCGACATTGAGATGCTGATAGGCTAAAAGTAAATTATTCAAAAGTTTCTCTGAACAATTTAAATTTAATTTAAATTAACAATTACTTCAATTTAACAATTTGCATTTAACTTCAGAATCGTTTTCATAGCAATTACAAAATTTTACAGAATTTCCGACATTAAAAATACTAAATTCGGTTATAACTCTGTCTGTAACTCCAGATCGTTGATCTCTGGAACTCGTATTTGAATGGAAGTTAAGTGTCATTTTTAAAATTGAAAAATTACCTACCATTTACATCATTTTAACAGTTTTTATTTTTTTATTTTACATTTTTAGAATTGGAACTACTTTGTTGAAATTCAGACCAAGGTTCATAGAAAATGTATTTTAACAAGATTCCATGATCGAGGGGGAAAATAGGTGATTTGATGGAAAGTCGTGAGCAGTGGCGTAGCTTGGAGTTCATTTTTCACCGCGAGATTTTATTTTACTGCTATGCAAGTGGCATCAAGCGACTCTGAAAGCATTTTAAAATTATTTATTTATAATGGATTTGTAAAATTATACTAATTATTGTATTAAAACTAATGTTCCGAATAAAAGGGAAAAATACGAAGAATATTTGCATTTTTCCTTCTTCACTGATCGTAGAATCGAAGCTCTACTAGAAACTAAATACAAAATTTAAAAAAAAAACTACATGCCGCCTCAGAACAGGAACCAGAAAATTTTCTATGGCATAAATTTTTCCAGTCAACCAAATTCGTGATTTTTCATGTTTTCTAATGGTGTTCTTTCGATGGGTAAACTTCTGAAAAGGAAATTGACAGTAACTTCCAAATCTTGCAATTATTACAATATTCCATTATCTACCAGGTGAACGGACAACTCAACAAAGTGGCACTTCATCACTCCTTTAAAAAGTCATTAAAAGTGATGAAAAAAGTAGGTTAAATAGGTTAGGTTAGGTTAGGGGACGTACCCATACTACGTGACCCACTTTTTGCAACTTTTACACCCCCCCATCCCCCCCGGTGACCACGTGTAGTATATTACAAGACCCCCCCCCCACCTCCCTCTACAGTTTTTACGTAGTAAATCATAAATATGGTTTTGAATCATTTCTTGCCAACAAAAAGTGATAAAAACCTAAAAACTTAAGCCCCCTCCCCCCCCCATTGTGACCAAGCGTGGTATTTTGAAGATCCCCCCCCCCCTAAACAGGTCACGTAGTATGGGTACGTTCCCTTATAAGCTTAATGACTTTTCAAAAGGGTGTGAAATGCCACCATGTTGAGTTTTCTTGGAACCATTTATCACGGGTCTGCGCCACTAATATAATTTATTTGACATTAATTCTGTCTACTTCTCATTTATTTTAATTTTATGCTTATTTTTTGTTATTTGTGTGATGAATTTTATTTTCATTTTATGTTTTAATTAGGTACCTACCTAATATTTAAACACTTTTTTTTTTCTTTCTTTTATAGTTGTTTATGTAATATGGCAGACTGGGATTGCACTACCCTCCCAGTCCTGCTGGAATAAAAACTTAAATAAATAAATAAATTAATTAAATCTATAACCCATTTAGTGCCGCAAAACCTTTTTATTTTATTTTATAAGTTTTAGTAGATATTCTTATTGCATAAACGTCATTTGTATTGTCCATTGCATAGATTAATGAAATCTATAACCCATTTTTTGTCCCAAACCATTTTATTTTATATCCATAACTTGGTGATTTAGCAGGGGTGCCCGGGTTCATGGGGTGAGGTTTGTCTAGGTCTTGGAGGCGGATGACCAGGACACACTGAACCCCAGATTCCTACCCATCCCTTAAACCTTTTTCCTTCCCAGAACTCTCCTCTCCTTCTTTCCTTAAAAATACCCCTCTACACACCATCCTCAAAGAGGACACAGGCCCTGAGGGAAATTATTTTTCTCACGGCCTCCTATGTGGAGCTTATGTAAAAAAAAAAATAACTAGCACTAGCAATACTTATACCTTGTACTAAAGAAGGCAATCAAAAATTCTCAACTCCTACGTTTAACTTTAAACTTCGGGACATAAATGATTATATGTATTATACACCTTCCTGTCTTAGGAATATTGGTCAGAATCGAATTAATGTCTACCCAGTTCGCTCTACTGGGACGTCAATATTTTATTGCCATTTCCTCTGATGAGAAATAGTTACATCATCAGAATTCTCCAAAGGTTGGATGGGTTTACTTTGGGCGAAAGCTTTAAGATATTAGTAAATAGTGAAGTATTCTAATCAGGTACGCAATAAGTCCGTCAGACCTCTTCCAAGAATTTCTATTAATCAACCGAAATTAAACTATCTTAACTATTTCAACTCCGGGGAAAACTAAATACTATTTTGGCAAAATGATTTTTGCTACTTTCAAAACCACTGAAGCTATAAATCGATAGAAGTGCGTCACATGACGTAAGGACCATTTTTCTCTTACGGATGAATTGAATAACATTTTTTTCAAATTTTTAAATAATTTAAATTGATTGGGCTGTCTGAGGACTAGGTTTCGAACACCCCTTTTAAAAGACTTTAAAAGCAAAAAAGTTTGAACTAGCCTGACACCTAACCTTGCGAAACTTTTTGTTTTTATTAATTTCTTTTTGATCACTTTTAATGACTTTTCAAAGGAGATGTTGAAGTTGAACGACTCTTTTTAGTTTCGCAGGCGTCTTCAGTCGTCAGCTATGTTTCAAATCGGTATGGATCATTCAAACCAACAGTGGAGCAGCGTGTTCCCACTGTTGATTATTCATTGTGTTTGAGATGTGAAAATAATCAACCCTTTGTCCTTAAGTAGGCCACCAAGTGTGAATCAACCTGTTGACCTTAATTTATACACCAAGAGTGAATCAACTGTTGTCCTTGATTGTCGACCAAGTGTGAACCAACCTGTTGTCGTTAAGTTGTCCACCAGTGTGAATCAACTGTGGGCCTTAAGTTGGCCACCACGGATGAAACAACCTGATGAGCGATTCTATATCTTTTGTGAATATGGAATCGATTCCACACATAATCTCCTGTCAAATTTGTGTGATTGTCTATGGCTTGCAATTGCCTTTTTTATGGACTAATATGTCAGCTGTCGTATTTCAACTAGTTTTAAACATGAAATGCATCCGTTTAATGTACATGTAAAGTTGTATACCATGGATTTGGCATTTGCGAATTTTCGTTTTAATGTAAATACGCATGAATTGCTAACTTTGCCCAAATTAAAGTTATTGTGGCGGTATACACGTACAGGCTAGGCTTGCTTTCAATAAAAGGTGAAAAATAATAGAATCGAATAATATAGACCTAAAACTGAGAATACTCCTCATCAAGACCTTTGTATGGAGTATCTTGATGTACGGCTGCGAAATATGGTGACTATCCGAAAGAGATAAACGGAGACTAGAGGCTTTTGAAATGTGGTCCTATAGAAGACTATTAGGAATTTCCTGGAGACACCACATTACAAATGAGGAGGTTCTCCAAAGAATCCATAGCCATGTAATACGACAAGAAGGCCTCTTGCATGCCATAACGGAGGGTATGACCGAGGGGACAAACTCTAGGGGACGCCCACGCCGAGAGTACCTGGAGGACCTGCTAGTGGACGTGCGCTGCTCATCATATGCAGACTTCAAAAGAGCCGCACAAGACAGGGAAGAATGGAAGAAAAGAATAGAGGAAATTGCTGCAAGCCAATCCCAGGATTGAAACCAGAGAGAGAGACACGTACAGAATAATTGAATATTTGCGGGAATTACACTTCTTTTCAACAATTACTACAAGAAACAACTATTTACGGGCACAAAATTATTAGATTATTAGGTTCTTAATTTGTGCAAACTATAATAAGTAATTCATGCGTATTTAGATTGAAACTTGGCAAATGTCAAATCCATGGTATACAACTTTTAAACGTACATTAAATGAATAAATAATCGTGTATACTTGCAGCGTTTCGTGTTAATAGTTGAAATACGATATCATAAATAAACCAATCCGCCGACATACCAGTCCGTATAAAAAGCGATTACAATCCATAGACAAGCACACATATTTGACAGGAAATTACGTATGTAATCGATTCCGTATCCACAAAAGATACAGAATCGCATGGCTGTTGCCCTTAAGTCATCCACCAAGTGTGAATCAACCTGTTCATCAATTGTGAATCAACCCTTGTCCACCAAGTGTGAATCAACCTGTTCATCAATTATTCATCTTACTAACCTATTTTTTGCATTTTGTTTTTCCTGTTAAGCACTTGCATACTGCTTACTAACAACGTATGCATGGACACTGGAGGTCTAGATTCGTTCAAAATAAATAAATGTAGCTTCGTTTAACAAAAAAAATTAGAATCTTGCGAGAGCCTTGAAGGAGTAACCATCAGTTACTTATACCAAGGCGGGTAAGAGGTGGATTACCTCCACTGTTCATCAATTGTGAATCAACCGTTGTCCACCAAGTGTGAATCAAACTATCATCCTTAAGTGGAACGTTTGCGCGGCTCGTTTCTGCCCGTTTCATAAAAATCTTAATTTTGGATTTGAGATCAGAGTACCCAACCAAACTTAAAAATTTTTTTTCTAGTCAAAAGATTAAATATCTACTAGGGATGTGAGCTACTTTATTTATTTTGTATTAAATTATAAGATATTGGCCATTAAAGATTGTAGTGTTTTATGATTTAAGAGGAAACTTGGGCAATTATTTGTGAGATTTAAATAAATATATTGTATTTTAAATAAATATAGTATACAATTAATTGTTTTACTTTATTTATTTAAAAATATGATGAAAAATAAATAAATAAAAAACATCTTTGAAAATGCAATTTTTGGGTAGTAATTTTAATATATAAACGACAAATCTTTGTTCCGCCGTAAGTAGGTAATTTGTATTTTTAATTTATACTCATCAAAATGATTTCTTTCATTAATTTTAATTTTTTATTTCATATTTCATTTTATTTATGTAAAGGAAATATATTCCCTTTAAATTTGAATCCTATAATGTCAGTTAGAATGCAATAATCAACTGTCATTTGATTTGTTATTCTATTATTTGATTGTAAAATATGAGATTTTGTTAGAAGAAACCATTCAAAGGAAAGTGATATAAATAAACATAAATGTCGTTTCTTTGTTAAAAAACTTAGCAACACAAGTGTTTTATTTATAAATTAATAGAAAGGAATTAAACCTCTCAACTTATTATAAAACGACATTTCATTTTAAACCAAAAATGGAGAAACTTCAGTTCGAATTTACGCTTTTACCTTGTTAGGATACGCTCCCGACAGGGCAGGTGGATTGTTCCGCCGTACCCAAAACAAGACCACAGATGGCGCTAAACGCATTTTCCTACGCGCAAGCCGTCCAGCGCAGCTCTGCAAAACGGCTATGCGCTGGGCAACAGAGACGACGACCGCCATTCGCCCCCATTTTCGGCAATGCCCGTGATATAACCCCTGGAATTGATTACTAATCAGCGTTCGGCCCAAGTTGGCTAGAGACGCGCAGTCAATGTTTAAATTCACTTTTACGGTTCGGGACCCTGTGATAAATCCCGAGATGTGCTGTAGACGCATGCTCCGTTGCGTCACCCCACGTGGAGACCTGACCTGCCACATAGGACCGGCGCGGGCAGCTCCGCCTTTCACCTCACAGTAAGCCCGACCCTTATTCTTCCCCGTATTTGTGCTGTTAATTACCTTTCGCGTGTTCGCTGAGACGAATGCTACTGGGAGAGAGAGAGACCTTTAATTTAGCCTAGAACATTTGTAGCCATACCTAAACTTGCCCTGTTGTACTTGCTCCCTGTGTACTGAATAAATCATGTAAGTCAACCCTCCCAACACTGACTTCAACGTGGGGACTCTTTTTTGCGATTCCTAACAATGGCCCCCAACGTGATTCCTAACAACCTGGAGGCGATGGCAGGTCAAATATTATTAGCATTACAAAAATAGTCACAAGTGATGAAAAAGTGTTTACAATACCAGAAATGCTACAATCCGCCAGCCATCACGAGGAGATAATGAAAAGTGGTGCTTTTTGAAAAATAAAAAAATTGTTTAAAAAAAAGATACCAGGTTAGAAGAGTATGGTTAACCATGACAGAAGAACTAAAAAAAACATATGTAGACGAAGATGGAACCTACAGTTCAGAGACCAATACCTCGAAGAATTGGACGAAAAAAGTTTACAAGTACACGAAAAAGAAGATGCATTAGGAAAATTGATTAAAAAGTTAATGGAAGATAAGCAACAGAGCTTAAAAAACTTTTGCTGAGAAGTTTGTTATAGAAAAATTCTGTACTAAAAATACAAATGCAAGGCAATGGATAGAAGTATTTGAAAACGAATGTTTGCGGTTTGATATGACCATGGATGGAAAAAAAATAGAAATACTCAGATTGTTTACGGATAAATCTTGTATAGACTGGTACAGTTCCATGATTATAAAACTAACAATGAACTCAAAGTGGTCAACACGGAAAAACAAATTCTGTGAATCATTTGCAAACAAATTATGGAACCCTGTCACATACGCACTATCATTTAGATACAAAGATGGTTCTCTGTTGGATTATGCTATGAGAAAAGAAAAACTTCTATTGGATATGAAAAGATCAATTGACACCGGTACTTTGATAGATCTTTTTGCTTCCAGACTACCAGAATTCATACTTAACAAGATCGATAGAGAAGGATTACAAGATACTGTAGATTTGTTTAATGAAGTAAACAAGTATGAACATACGGTCAACAAAAAAAGATTTATGAATAAGAGAACATTTGGAAATGCAGAACATAATAAAAATGGGGGTAAAAATCCATGTAAAATTTGTGAAAAATTGAATAAGGGCATTCGTTACCACCCCGAAGCTACATGCTGGCTCAAAACAAAAGAGGATGAAAAATTTAAGAGAAATGCCATTAAACATGTAAACAATTCAGTGATACAGACTGAGTTAACTGAAAATTATCTAAAAAACTAAAAGTTACACCATTAATAAAAGCCAAACTATTACTAAATGATAAATTAAAAATATACAGAATTTATGATTCGGGTTCAAATGTTCCTCTAATTAATTCTAAGTTATTGAAACTAAAAGGAAAAGGAAACAATTTGAATGAAGCAAATTTAGTAACGATTAATGCTGTTAAAAAGACAAGTGGTTTGACAACGTTAAAAAAAAAAAAAAAATGAATTGGAGAAAAAAGTTGATGTGTACATTATTGATGAACACAATTTCAAGTATGATTTTTTAATTGGATTAGACATGATAAAAGACTTCAAACTTATCCAAAATGAAGACTAACAAATATCACAGAAACTCTGCCTGAATAATACAAATAAAAAAGAAAAATATTCTACAGATATGAAAACGAATACAGAATTTAAACATGTAGAGAAACACAGAATTAATTTTAATGAACATGTTAAGGAAGAAGATTTTAAAATAACAATGAATCATTTAAACAATGATAAAAAAACAGAAATAAGTGAACTAATAGACAAATACACATCAGTGTTCGCGAAGAGTAAATATGATGTTGGCACTGTCAATGGATATGAAGCGAAGATAGACTTATTACTGGATAAATATTGTAGTAAGAGGCCTTAAAGATGCAGTGTAGAAGATAAAAAGGAAATAGAAGAGCAAATAGCAAAATTATTAGACAATAAACTGATAGAAGAGTCGTACGTGCTGCACCGGTCACTCTAGCATTTAAGAAAGAAGAAAACAAAAGATCCAGATAATGCATAGACTTCAGAGACTTAAATAAAAAAGTAATACCTCAAGCTCAATCATTTCCATTGATTGAAGACCTAATGACAAATACCAGATATTGCAAATTTTTTTCAACGCTGGATAACTCAGCCTTTTGGTCTATTCCGTTGCGGATTGAAGACAAAAAAAAACAGGATTTGTAACACAGGAGGGACATTATCAATGGACATTATCAGTCAATAACAACAGTGACACAGCAAGCACATTAAATATTCGTTTTACACAAATTAACAAAAAACAGTGAATTTTTATGCTCTAAGTAGTGCAAACTGTACTAAAACGGAGCTTAAATTGGCCACTAATCTAACTTGACTTACATCTTAATAATAAACGTGTTTATAGTGTTTCAAAAGTTAAAACAAAATAAAATTAAAAGTGAATCTGTGTAAATATCTGTTAAATTAAAACTACTACCCACATTGTCAATCTTACTGTCTCGAGTTTGCCTATATAGGTACTTGGAGCTAACAAACTTTTCAGGGGAACAAAACCATAAATCCCAAATTTAAAAAATAAAAAATATATTTAATAATAAATAACCAAAATGTCTAAATCTCGCAGCAGGATTTGCAGTGTGAAGAAATCACTATCATCACCTCTATTGACCGCATCTGGCACCATGGAATCACCGTCGGCAACGCACCAGTCAATGATAAACATTGACACCGACTCCCTTATCAACTTCTATGAGTCGAAACTTGAAACAACGCGTACTGAGAATAAGAATGCCATTGACGCTATTCATCAAAAATTGGACACTTTATCAAATTAGTGGAAGGACCGGTACACCAAAATCATGGGGTGTGTGACTGTTCTTCAGGAAGAAAATGCCAGCCTCCGACAAGAAATCCAATCTCTTAGAGATGCTCAAGATGACATGGAGCAGCGTAGCAGAGTGTGTAATTTGGATGTTCACGGCATTCCCGAGGTGAAAGGTGAAAATCTGTTCACCCTACTGGAGAGAATGGGATCAACCATCAACGTGCCACTTCCTAGTAGCGCTGTGGTGTCGGTGTCCACGCAACCGTCCACGCAACATAGTCGTCCATCTCACGACAAAGCATCTCCGTGATGATGTCATCGCTGCGGTAAGGACTCGCCGCGGCCTCACAACGGATCAACTAGGACTTGGGGCTCCCAACACTATTTTCTACTTAAACGAGCACCTGACACTAAAAAATAAAATACTCTTTGCCAAAACACGTGCCACCGGAAAAGAAAACGGCTATAAATACATATGGGTGAGGAATGGCAGTATCCTGGCGAAGAGGAATAATCTCTCTCGAGTTTAAACCATTCGTTGCGAGGGAGACCTCAAAAAAATCAGCACTCATGATCAACAAAATATGTGATTTCTAGAACAAACTCGTTACTGTTGCTATCGATGCCAGCTTTCTATCACTAACCTGTACCCTTGGTCATTAATTTTTTTCTTGCAAAATATCTCAATATATTTGTTTATAGCGCAATACCTCCATAATCATATAGCACTATCATGTTTCTTACATATTCTTTCATATTTTAGACTAAGTAATCAATGTTTTATATATAATTTTGATGCATCATACGTCCTAATTAATGTACCGCTCCCGCAAATGTGGAATAAGTCGAATAACACTCTTACACTAAAAAAATTACCTCATCATCTATTTCTGTTTATTGCCAGAACGGTGGTGGTATTAAGACCAAAACTCAGGAGCTTCTTATTAATATTTCATCGAATAACTATGATGTTATAGTCCTAGTTGAAACGTGGCTTGTAAGAAGTGTAAATACGGCCGAATTCATAGATTCGTGTTACACGGTATTCCGACGAGATAGGGACCGCATAATTACCGGTAAGATGGACGGAGGTGGTGTGTTAGTGGCAGTGCGCAAGGAGCTCGCAGCTTCCCGTCTCGGTGATTGGGAAAAAAATCAAATTGAACAAATCTTCCTGTCTATTCCAGTAAGGTCTCTCAATCTCATCATATGTGCTGTATATATACCTCCTGTCTCGCCAGTAATGCTTAATGATATTTTCTCCAAAAACCTGGAGTCCGTCTTTTCTTCAGAACCAAATAATATGCTTTGTGTTCTAGAAGATCTGAATCTACCTACTCTTACATGGACATTTTCCGAAGGCGGCAATTATGGAATTGCCTCCTCAAACACGGCTGCATCGCAAACTTTTCTTCAAACAATGGCATTGATGAGCTTACTTCAATATACCTAACCACAACGATAAATTCTTAGACCTTATATTTTACAATCGCGAAACAAAAGTTACTCATAGCGATGACCCTCTCCTTTCAGAGGACAGACACCACCCAGCCCTGGAATTCGAAATATCATCCGCGATCCAACCAAAAATTAAAAACAACAAAGAGCGTAGGCACAATTTCAAGAAAACTGATTATACTCAAATTAATAATGACATTAATTGTATTTATTGGAAGTCTGAAATCGCGAATTTATCAGCAGAAGAAGCAGAAGACCGATTCTATGTAAAAATAAACAATGTCATTGATAAGTTTATTCCCTTTGTTTGGTTTATTCCATTACCCCACCGGGGTACGAGAAATAAGGAACGGAGGTATAGTCGTGCATCCAAGTACCGATGCGGAGGCCATAAAACTTGCCAATGCACCGACCCTATCCGATGCTGGTCTGAAAGCAGCAGTTTCTTCACATAAACTTCCTCGGATAGCTATCCATGGTCTACCTCAAGTTGTGCCCCTCGAGAACATCATCTTGGCAATCCACCAGCAAACACACGAAGAAACCGGTCTACAAATTAATGAATTGAAAGATAAATTGCAGTTCTCTCACAAAGTAGGACCTCGTACCGGATCGTGCACTCATGTCTTCAGAGTTCCTCCTTCTGTTCGTCACTCCCTCATTCGCTTCTCTAAACTGGCTATGGACTGGCAAATACACACCGTAAGGGATTGGATCGACAGTCTAAAATGTGGACACTGTCAACTTTACGGCCATACGGCGTCGAAATGTAACGCAGACATGCCTACATGTTCTCACTGTGGAAAACCTGGACACAATCGAGATGCTTGCCCGACTCCTGAAAAGCCACCAGCATGTGCTACCTGCAAGTTCTTCAGAAAACCGTCCACACACAACACTGGCTCCCCTGACTGTCCTGCCCGCCAAGCCGCTGAGAGACGCGAATTATCTCGAGTCAATTTTTTAGGCTGAATCAGAATCGACACCTTATTAATACTAACTTTTCCACCTATTATCAAAATATTCGTGGTCTCAATACTAAGCTAAACTCCTTTAGATGCTCCATAAATTTATGCCCTTATGATTTTTTATGTTTTACTGAAACATGGCTATCAGACAATATTGCTTCAACAGAACTTGGACTACAAGAGACCGCTCTTCCTCTTCTAACAAGTGTAGATGAGGTGGGGTAATGATATGTATTAAAAAAAAATACTCTTGCCACATTCTTGAATCGTCTAATAATGTATCTGAACAATTATTTATTTGTGTTCTACTTGGTTCCAAGAAACTTGTCATTGGTTGTGTATACATTCCCCCCTCCTCTTCAATAGAAATCTATAAGTCACATTCTGAAGCAGTTGAGCGTGTTTCCATAAAGGCCGATTCCTTACTTATTTGTGGTGATTATAATCTTCCTAAAATAGTGTGGCTTAATGATAGTCATGGTGTGAAAACTCCTAATAATGTTTCCCTTCATGCTTCCATAATAGTAAATTTCTTTGCCTTCCTGAATATGTACCAATTAAACTCGATCAATAACTGTGGAGGTTACTGTCTTGATCTAATATTTACCAATATGCCTAGCGTTTGTGTATGTGAAGCTACTGACTCAATATTACCAATAGATAAATATCATCCACCACTCGATATTAATTTCACTAATCCTTTCAAAAGTGACACTCTGAAATCAGCAGTTACATTCCACTACAAATTTAACAAAGGTGATTATACTGGCATGAATAGGTACCTTGCCCAATATGTCTGGGCAGGTATGTTATCAAACAACAATATTAACGATGCTGTATTTAAATTCAACGAATGTATAACTCATGCTATAGATTTGTTCGTTCCAAGGGGAACTTTTTCCCAGCCTAAATTTCCTATTTGGTTCAGTATGAAACTAAAGCATTTGATAATGGAAAAAAAGAAAACACACAAGTTATTCAAATTAACGAACAACTTAGCGCTTTATCAAAAATTTTCTCAGTTAAGAGAATTATCCAAAATTGAATCTAACTTGTGTTACAAATCTTATATTGAACTCACTGAGACAAAATTAAATCTTAACCCTAAACAATTTTGGAAATTTATTAAACAAAAACGTATTGATAACGATGTCCCTTCAAGTTTATTTTTTAATGATACTCACGCCACCAACGATTTCGATATTGCCAACCTTTTTGCTGAACATTTCTCCTCTGTCTATACTGATAACATATGCACCATCCCTCCACTTAAATATGCTAATACTATTGACCTTAATAATTGCGAAATCACACTTGTAGATGTTTTCAATTACTTAAAAAATCTTCCCAGCAAAACAAGCACTGGTCCTGATGGTATACCTGAAATATTATTGAAAGAATGTAAATCTGTTGTATCTAAGCCAATTTGTTTATTATATAACTTATCACTATCATCTGCCACTTTTCCGGATTCCTGGAAGGTTTCCTATATACGACCTATTTTTAAATCAGGTAATAGGTCGAACGTAGAAAACTATAGACCTATATCGATGTTATCTGATATTCCTAAAATCTTTGAATCTATAATCACAAAAAAAATAACACCTATTTTCAAAAATGTGCTGATTGAGGAACAGCATGGCTTTAGATCTGCTAAATCTACCACTACAAACTTACTCTCCTTCACCAACACCGTAGTCAATGGCCTAGA
The DNA here is from genome assembly GCA_929108145.2 of Limnephilus rhombicus. NCBI lineage: Eukaryota > Metazoa > Arthropoda > Insecta > Trichoptera > Limnephilidae > Limnephilus > Limnephilus rhombicus. Next base: position 50,721,044 of record OV815274.1, read on the forward strand.
AGATAAATCACAAGTAGATGTTCTATATACCGACCTTTCTAAAGCTTTTGACAAAGTAAAACACGCTATCCTCATGGCCAAGCTATATGCTATAGGTATACGAAACCCATTGCTATCTTTCTTTAATTCTTATTTAAGCAATAGAAAACAAAGAGTTAAAATAAATAACATTGAGTCTATTATTATTGAAGTAACATCCGGCGTACCGCAAGGAGCACATTTAGCCCCGCTTCTCTTTAACTTGTTTATAAATGACATTATTCGTATTTTCTCTCACACACGCTTTTGGCTTTTTGCTGATGACAATAAGATCCTAAAAATAATCAAAAACTACCATGACTGCCTTCTTTTCCAATCAGATATTGACTCTTTCAATGACTGGTGTAAAATTAATTGCTTGGAACTAAATGTCGATAAGTGCAAAATTATGTCCTTCTACAGATCTAAAAATCCGATTGTTTTCGAATACAAATTAAATAATAATTGACTAACAACTGTTCAATCTATTAAAGATCTTGGTGTCTCTCTTGATAGCGAGCTTTCTTTCCGGGAACATATAAATACGATTGTTAATAAATCTCTCAAACTACTTGGTTTTATCACTAGAACCACTTCTGACTTCAAAAACATAAATACCCTAAGAACTCTATACTGCTCCTTGGTTCGTCCCCATCTTGAATATGCTTGTATTATATGGTCTCCTTTTTATGCTATCCATATTCGTCATATTGAATCCGTTCAACATCGGTTCCTAAAGGGAATTGCTTGGAGGCTAGGATTAGAGCGAGGCAATTACTCGTATGCTGAAATTGAACAAACTCTAAACCTTTCTCCTTTAGAAGACCGTCGGATAAAATCTGATCTCATTTGTTTCTTCAAAATTATTAACTGTTTAATCGACTCGCCTACATTACTACAACTCATCACATTTAATATACCTTCTCGTAGACTCAGAAATAAAGACCTGCTTTTCCTCAATCAGCACTCGACTAACTATGGTTATAACTCACCACTGTCCAGAATGTGTAGACTGGTCAACTCACGTCAAGACCTTGATTTTTTTGGTATTAGCTTAAATGATTTCTGTCGCTCTTTAAACAAATGAAGATATATAATATTCACCCTAATTTTTGCAAGGTCTTGACGTGACTTGACACTTATTTTTCTTCTATTTTCACTGTTTGTCTTTGCTTTCATGTACCATCCGAATCCTTACATTGTCCATTTCTATACTTCGTGATAATTTGTTTTAAATTGGACGTAAGTCCGTAAATAAATAAATAAATAAATAAATTATTGGCACGAAGAAATGAGAAATTTCCCATATGGTTTACCCCCGAACTTATTAGGTTATCACGGAAAAAAGACAAAGTCTGGCTCAAATGGAAGACATATAAAGGTCTTTTTGACTATCGCGAATTTTCCCTCTTACGTACTACATACAAAAAGTTGTCTAGTGAATCACGAAAGCTATTCTTCGACAACATTGAAAGCTCATTACCGTGAGTAATTTACTTATTTATTCAAATTTATTGTATTCTAGCATGGATCGAGGCCACCAGGTAGATGCAATTTACTGTGATTTCAAAAAAGCTTTTGATAAGGTTGACCATCTTATTCTTATTAAAAAAATTATGTATAACGGAATTAGGGGAAACTTATTACGTTGGTTCGTCTCATACCTAACAAAACGACAGCAAGCTGTATCGTTACAAGGACATACTTCCATGTGGCAACCAGTTAATTCTGGCGTGCCACAGGGATCAATCTTAGGTCCGCTGTTATTTATAATTTTTATTAATTCCGTTACTGAATGTTTCATCCACTGTTTATTTCTGTTGTACGCCGATGACATAAACATATTTGCCGTCGTTAGGAATTTAAATGATTGTCTGCTCATCCAAAGAGACTTGTAGTGAGGTTCGAAGCGTTTTTCAATGAGAACAAAATTTACCTAAGTTACAACAAATGTAAACAAATGAGCTTCACTAAAAATCAAAACGTTATCATACACAATTATTATATTGGTAATTATTCACTCGAGCGCGTATACTGTATAAGGGACCTCGGCGTACTTTTTGATTACAAACTTCATTTCGGTGCGCACGTTGAAAACATTGTGAATAAAGCTAACTGCATGCTAGGCTTTGTTATCAGAAACAGCCGTGTATTTCGAAAACCTGAAACCTACCTTCTGCTTTACTATACGCTGGTCCGTTCTCAACTTGAATACTGCACCTCCATATGAACCCACTTAACGGTATCTATAGAGAAAATATTGAAAGTGTCCAAAAGAAATTTCTGCGTTGCCTCAATAACATAATGAGCGCACCTAAACGGGGATACACAAATATGCTCTCGAAATATAACGTCTCCGCTCTATCTAACCGGCGAACATACCTTGACCTAATGACCCTGTATAAAATCTGCAACAACGTTATCGACTGTCCTGACTTACTCAAACTAATTCATTTTAAAATAGCACCCAGAACAACTAGACTTAACGACTTATTCCACATTAACCGGACACGTACAAATGCTGGTGTCAGGGATCCAATCAGAAGAATGTGCGAATTGTTTAATAAAAACCACAACTTTAAGGATTCCGATATATTTTTTGATACTTATAGCACTTTTGGTAGAAAATTGAAGGCTGTTTTCCTATAAAAAAAGAAAACTTATATATCATTCACTATACTTTTTATGTGCTTCTTTTTAAACAATTTTCGATTCATTATTAATTATGACTTATTTTTAAACATGTATAAAGAATGTATTTGAAAATCTTTATTTATCAAGTCAATCAGTGAGAAATAGTTGGGGTGCAGGCGAATTCTCAAGTTATTGTTCATAATATTGTTTTGTTAATTATTATCTGCATCTGTGTTTTATCCTTAAATTAAAAAAAAAATTAAAATAAAAAAAACTATGTTTAAAAATAAATATATGAAATGTAAAAAAAAATAAATATATATTATTAAAAAAAAACCTTACAATGAGCCGTCTTGTACTCTTGTCACCAATATTCCAGACAAGCTTTCCCAAAGAATTTTAGCAAGCAGATAGGTAGTGCATACTGAAGCTTGTACAACATTTATATTTTAAACATAATATAATCTTAATATATAAAACAAAGTCGGGTTAGTTACACTATCGAGATCGGCTGGACCGATTTTGATGTTCTTTGATTTGTTGGATTTGTCTCGGCCCCGGATAACAGAGTAACTATTAAAACATCGCAAAAACTCACAAAAAAGAAAGTTATGAAGAAAATTATTTTTTCCATACATTTTGCATGGAACGAATTCTCATATTTTGAAAGAACTGCAGCAATATTGTGATAGGTATAATATTTAACTGTGCGTGAATTCCAAAAATTCAAAAATGTCAAATGTCAATGCGCTGATTGTTTTGCTTTTGTTCTTAATTATTTAATGCTGCTCCTCTTTCTTACACACTAAATGTCAATAGTCGAAAATGAGGCAAACGGTGAACGTATGTCTCTGCACCCCTCCAAAAGACAATGATAATAAATCTCTGAAATGAAACGCATTTTTTTACGTAAGCTCCACTCAGGACCTATGTCATCTTAGGGGATGCTGTGTGGAGGGTCTTTTAAGGAAGGGTAGGATAGCAAGTTCTGGGAAGGAAAAAGGCATGAGGGGTGGGTAGGAATCTGGAGGTCAGTATATCGTTATACTGACCTCCAGATTCCTACCCACCCCTCGTGTATCCGGGAGTGAATCCATCCCTCCAACTGCGGTGCAAGGCCATTGCCTTGACCGAAATTGACATTTTACCTTGATCTTTCCAGCCGGACTCTTTCGACCCATTGGTCGAGAGAATCCGCCTGGGAAGGTCAAAAGGCCTCCCTCAACCAGTCTCTCTCGATCCGGCCCGCTACGCAGCAGGTGAGCAGACGCATCCGCCACCAAGACCCACACAAAAGTCACCCCATGAACCCGGGTACCCCTCCTAAATCACCAAACGTAGCGAACCACTTGGGGTGACGTATGTCAGAGATGTCGGCTATCCAATAAATGGTTCCAGGGGCGCGGCACCCATACCCGCTTCCTTAGAAAATTTCCCGTAAGTAGGTGGAAAGTAAGAAAATCACAAAAAATATAAATCCGTACACAACGCCATCTCTGATACTGACAAAAACAAAACACGGACAGTTAAGCATCGATAATAATTGCTTCATTCTGTAATTTTTAACTTAATAAAAAAAATAAATTATTCAACAGTTATTGATTCTGAGGCGGTACGAAGTTCGTCGGGTCAGCTAGTTAGAAATAAAACAAAACAAATGCCAATATAAACCACACACGGCACCTTCAATCCCTTCAGATACTAAGTAATGTAGCAACAAATAGAAGGAAAGAAAATTAAAATACAGCTATGTTTATATATTTGTTTTAATTATAGACTTTTTATTTATTATTTGTGCATGATGTGAACATTAGTTGTTTATTGGGTTATAACCTTTCCGAAACTTCGTTGCTCACTAATTGAAGCAAGTCATTTTTTCTCGGGACGCAGGGCCTCTAACCGATGCGGGGCCCCTGGGCAGTTGCCTACTCTGCCTTAGGGATAATCCGGTACTGGCTATAATGAGCTTATTTTATTTTCTCAACTTTGTTTAATAAGTTTGTTTCATTTTATCATCTTTGTTTAACAAGCTTGTTTAATTTTCTCATATTTTTTTAATAAGTTTGTTTAATTTTCTCATCTTTGTTTAACAAGTTTATTTTAATTTCTCGTCTTTTTAATGATGGTTCGCCGCACAAACTCACTTTAGAGAAAACCACCACTTCACATGACCAATACAAACACACCCTCACACACACCGTGGTACGCTCAGCAAAGTAGAGACGACTGAAAGATCTGATATCTGCATACTGATCCCGAGGATTGATGGGCTAAGAACACGCTAGTTTGCGAAACCCGGTCGCGCTGATCAGCGGCGATACCATCGGGGCTATTCATATCTCCAGGTCAATAAATTCCGCTGTGACATTTCATTAGTCAATTGCAGATTGCTAAGAAATTATTTCCATAACGGACAGATTTGGTTCCGATTTTGTTGTAACTTGTTACTGTTCTGTTTTTCGGTGACAAAATATTTGCAATTGTCCGAACATATAAATTATCGCTGAATAGACACGAGGATAAATAATTGGCGGATACTCGACGTAACCTTGAAAAAAATGCTTGGTTGATACATATTCATAAATTGAGCTCTTAGTATAACCCCAGTACAAAAGTGTAACATTCAGAATCGAATTAGGTAAAACTGGTAAGAATGTTACAACTTAATAGAAAAAGAAGGATATGATTTAACCAACAATTATTGAAAAAGCCGACCACAGAAGTTGTAAAATATTTTAGACATCTCTGGAATATACTTTTGGCCAAGGACTTCTAATGCTCTGGTCCTCTAGGATTAACAACAAAAGAACTATCAAGACCGCTGCCATTAATTCACTAAACCTTAGAAATTAATGGTTCATTTCTTCATTACGTAATTAACCATTTATAACCTTCCCTGAAGCTTTTAATTCCATCTACTATGTTATTTATCGAGTAAGTAAGTGAAGACGGTAATCTGCGTAGTAGATTTAAAGAAAATAGACATTATTTATTTGTTATAAATTTAATTTGTAGAACTACATTTAAATTTTTATTTCTTTTATATTTTCAATAATATTATTATTAAATTAATAAAAACAAATTTAATTTGCTGCGCAATTATTATTACGCGTGACAGCTGTTTTGCCCTCTGAAGGCATTATCAAACTGTGGTCATGCCACATACAGACGATCTATTTATACTATTTCTAGATAGGTATTTACTGTGACTAATTTCTAATTTCTGATTTAAAATGACTGAAACTATTAATGGTTATTATTATGCCAATAAGGAAATCCAGTGAAAAATATTATGTCTTTAAAAAAATATGTTCATACAGACCAATGAATGCTGATTCTGAATATATAAATTTTATTTCATAATATTAAACATAGAGTTCTTAAAAAAATAATAAAAAGAGCATTTTTAAAGGTCTCGTTAAAACACACTGTAAATTTGGTATTATTGAATGGTTAGTGCTGACGTCACGCCTCACCAGTCATTGTATTGAAATGTAGGTATGACACAAGCCATCGGTATTAACAACATTTCATGTTATTCGTTATTTCACACTGTTTATGGAGATTTAGTTGTTGTGTTTATTGAAACAATATTTAAGCCTAAATAATTCAGTATCAAAAATAGCGGTATCTCCATTAGTTTATCTCTATTATTTAAAATATTGAAAAACTTTAAGCTGTACGAAAAAAATGTTTAATATGCTATATCAAAATGCTACCTAGAGACGGGCAAAGTGGCTCAGTTGAACGAGCCGCTTCACTAGTGCACGAGCCGTTATACGCGACATCTTTTTTCAGCCCGATTCCAACTAGACACAAAAGTCAACATTTTTCACTTTAGGCAATCGCTATTTTCATCTCTATTTCGATCTCCACATGCTTCATTTCAGAAAACGCCTAAAATAATATCTCATGACTTTACATGTATTCATCAAAACATTTTGCAGCCCTGCATATGCGATAATACCTATTGAACTTGTAAATGAATATGTTTATTTGGGAGTGACTGTTGATTGTAATTTCAAATAGGATATTCAAATAAACAAAATTTGTAAACGGCTGAGGGCGATAGGAGTGGGTAGGCTGTACAAACTGAAATGTTTCGTTCCGGTGAATATTTTAAAAATTATTTACTTATCACTCTCAGAATCAACTTTACGGTATTGATTAACAACTTGGGGACACTCTTGCAAGACTAATTTGAGCTACCTACAATCAGTACAAAATTCTATGGTTAAGTTATTAGTTCAAAAACATATTTTTTCACAGAGACGAAAAGTATCATTGTTTTATGGGAATTTAACAATATTACCGGTGCAGGCCTTATTATGGTCCAAAATATCGATTCAGCGTATGTCTGAGTCTAATTATAAGAGGAAAGTAGAACATGATTATAATACAAGGTTCACAAAGAATGAAGGAATGCTTGTTCCAAAATATTATAATAACTATGGACGGCGAACCCTGGAATATAACGTGCCAAAAATATTTAACATGTTACCAATTAATATAAAAAATTGCGATTCTACAAATAGATTCAGATATATGCTGAAACAATGGCTGCTAAATAGAGATAGTTTATATTAATTCATTTGTGTTAATTGTGGTAATCTGTACAGTTATAGTAATAATATTATGTACGTATGTTTAAATTGTAACTGAACATTAACATCCTGTTGACAAACTGCCTTATTGCGGTTTAACGGGATTGTACCTTGAAAACCATTAAAAAAAAATGGCCGTCATCGATCAGCTGGAGCTGATCGACGCTGTATCTTATTTGCCTACAACTGTGCAGTGTGCAGGTGATGCTTCGTTTGAGATAATATTGATATTAAAAGCTAAAAAAATAATAATTTCAAATAATTTCTATACCACTATTCCGTAATAATATTGAAAAATATAATAATATAATAAATATAATATAATAAATAAATAATTCCACCTAAATAATGTTTTAACTTATCGAATAGTACCATACTTTCTTCCGTATAACTGTCATACAAAATGAACACCTGTTGAAAAACTTTTCAGGAGCGATTACCTCACACGATTCACTACACGTACGGTGGTTTTCGGGGGATCTTGAAAAATTAAAACTTTGACAATTATTTTTACTATTAAAGCAACTCTAAAAAAAATATATGCAGTTATGTCAGAAGGTAAAAAAGAAGGTATTCATAAAAAAAATAAAAAATTGGACTGGAGTTCTCTATATGGTTTTCTTTTCAGTCATAATTAATTATTTAAAATTGGTTTGAATATATCTAGAAGCGGAGAGTGTAATATATTTTTTTGTTCGTTTATTAAAATAGCATTAGGATTATTATTATGTTTGTTAATTTCCACCTGCTCTAAAAGATTAAGTTTACGTCCTTTGTTTTGGATGTGTAATTGGTTTATTATCATCACTAGCCTTCTTTTTCTATTAAGTTGTAAGATTCTTACCAGTTTTACCTAATCGTTAGTCACCTACGACCTTTGGGAAATTGTTCTAATTATCCTACGACAACACAACACACTTCTACATTATTTATCAATTGTTACCATTACAAAAAATTGCTCGCATTCCATCGATTAGAACATTAAACGATGAATTACATGATGACATATTTACAAAAGATATCAAAAATATTCATTTCGGTTGTGTGACCGTCTGTAACTCTGGTTCGATGAACACGGATTGGCTTTGAATTTAGGTGTCGTTTACAAAATTGGAACTAATTGTGTGAAAATTTTGGATAAGTGATAAACTAGAAACCTACCCTTAATAAAATATTTGAATAGACAAACATTAATTTAAGGATGGGTTTTTTCAAAAAAAAATTTAACAATTCATCAAATTTTGAAAATAGTTATTTTCACGTTCCGTGAAAGTTCTATACAAGTTACGTTATTATTTCAGTTTTATGAAGTAACTGATCAAATACCAGAACCTCATTAGAACTTACACAAAACGTAAAAAATAAACTTAAAAAGAAATCTTTGATTTTGTTTTGAAAGGTTTTATTTTTTATGTATATTCGTTACTTATTTTTTTTTGCTACCTACCGGTTTCGACGCATCCGTGTCATTCACTAGCAAACTTAAAATTAACTTCAAAATTCTAAGCAAGTACAAAAAGATTAGATTTAATTGAACACCCAATTAAATCCAATCGTTTGGTACTTGCATAGAATTTTTAAGTTAGTTTTTAGTTTGCTAGTGAATGACACGGATGTGTCGAAAACGATAGCAAAAAAATGGAGTGTGCTATAGTCCACACGACTGAAGTAAAACTTCACTAACTTATATCTCCCTCTTGACTTCGGTTCGCCTCGCCCGATCACACTTTTCATAACGCTCTCGTCACGCATTCACCAGCTTACTCCCCAAGTTAAGCGTGCGTAAAGGCCCGACCGTACGCCTCGCCGGATCACACTTTTCGTAACGCTCTTGTCACGCGTTCACCAGCTTACTCCACAAGTCAAGCGTGCGTAAAGAAGTTTTACTTAAAAAAAAACAAATGTGCTTTAGACCACAAGACTGAAGTAAAACTATGAGACAAACCTCACCCAATGAACCCAGGAATCCCTGCTCAGTTACCAAACGTAGCGAACGGGGTGACCAATGACCCAGAGGTGACATATGACATTGAGGTGAAATATGACCATGGGGTGACCTACGACCTTGGGGTGACCTACGACCTTGGGGTGACCATCCTTATCCCTATCCTTATCACGACCTCCGTAGTCCAGTGGGTAAGACTCTTGACTTACAATCCGGAGGTCGCGGGTTCGAACCCGGCATGCGCAAATAAATTTTATTTGATTAATTTGTGTTATTTCACAATTAATTCATTAAAAATAATATATAGTATATTTGCGGCATGTTCCAGAGTGGAAGATACTATCAGTATCGCCCTGGTGTAATACCACCATTCAGAATTGAAACGTTGCTTGAAAATGGCTTTAGCCGTGTTTGGTGACCAGATCTGAATAGCCAGGTACTTCCCAACCTTCCTCCTCCCCACCTCCTTCCCCTCCCCACTACCTTCAGCCTCACAACATACCCCAATTGGGGATGCCATAGTCTCACTGGCTCCAGACGGGAGCAGTTGAGATTCTTGTGCGGTATTTACTGTAAAAAAAAAAAAAAAACTCCCCTAGTCAAGCGTGCGTAAAAGCCCGACCGTTCGCCTCGTCATCGATCACCGTTCGCATCGATTACCGTTCGCATCACACTTTTCGTAACATCACACTTATCGTAACATCACACTTTTCGTAACACATATCCACTTTTTGTAACACATCACCACTTTTCGTAACGCATTCACCAGCTTACCCCCCAAGTCGAGCTTGCGTAAAGAAGTTTTACTTCAAAAACATATTTTGATACAGCCCGTCCTAAACATTAACAGCCTTACTAAAAACCCAGTGAAAATTTTATTCAATTGACAAACGGCCGCGAATGTGAAAACATTACTAATTAAAAATTTGTTCATTGAAAGAAATACACGTGGTTTACACGGCCTGAGAGGGTAGTTTATCTCTGTTTTAACGATTGATGTACGAACGAAATTTGAAATTTTTCCAAAGTATTTTGAATGTTCTATATATTTCTTATTTCTGAAGGTGTCGTAAAAACAAATACCATTTATGAAAACTAGATAAAATTACCTTTTAGATTTGTATATTTAAAATACAGTTTAGTTTTCAAAAACTGACATATTTTAAGATTCAAACTCGGAAATAAATGGAAAAAAATTTCGTACCAAATTTTTTTTGACTAAAATGTAGAGAAATTAAAAAAAAAACAAAATTTCAAAAACACAGTCCTTTTATGTAATAAATTTGGAAGGAAACTATCACCTCACTTTTTCCTCGTGCATACAATAAAAAAATAATATTTTTTTTTTTATTTCTAAAAAACTAACCTAAAAATTATACCGTCTTTTATATCAGATTTCTTGCATCTCTAAAGACGTTAATTTCTTTGATTCATTTAGGAATTAGATATTATTATTTAAAAAAACACCACTTTCATAAAATTATCGTAAAATAAAATCTCTTAAAAATGTAAAGTTGAATTCTCATGTATCATATAAAATAGTTTTTGACACTTCAATTTTCAAAGTACGATTATTGTTTTATAACTTGACTAAAATTTATGAAAAACCACAAAAACACGGCAAATATATCAATGATATAAATATAAGAGTAAATTATTCATATTAATAGAAATTAACCATCACATAAGTAATATTGTACACACAAAAATCATTTCGCACACACAGAAATCATTTCGCGCTTCCAGCGTCGTTTACAAGCGCGAACAACGAATGCGCAGGCGCCGCGCGCCGCCACCTAGCGGTTATGAAGGAAAACAAACAATTTAGTACTTAAATATGCATTGTTGCCGGATTTAAAATACATTTTAAGATCAAACCATATTAGTAATATTTCCTGTTTTAGTGTATTTTTGTTTTATTCATGTTGCTGCAACAACACCGGTTATCTGGCGTGTTATGTTTTTTTTTTAGTAAGGCTGTAAGTTTTTTCAAAATTTGAAATTAAATAACGGTTTTATTAATGTTTTATAATTTAATAATGTTTTTTCACGGTGCGCTAGTATTTTAACAGTAACCGAAGAATGTAATTTGTCGTGTCATAGCATGCTTCAAAGATGAATGACGTTTCTTTGACGATATAGGTACGCTGTTTGTATGTGAAATTTAGGGTCACATTTTTAATGAAATGTAGGAAATGTAGGAATATTCTCAGAACACAATTTTTGTACAACCACCAAAAACAACGATTGTCGGAGCTTTTTGGAAAGGTAGAAATTACGAAATTCACGAATGCATTATTAATATGAACTATGAACACTGAACATTGTTAGTCTGTGAGTTAATTAGGGGAAAGTTTGTACCTCGCCATCCAATTGCCCCGTCACTATTATAAAACAAGTAACTTTTTATTTTATTTTATTTGGAAAACCAACAGTTACATTATTTACTTAGGTGTATTTACATATGTATATGTTATTGAACCAATAATAGGTTTTCACTGGTGTGTATTAATTAGAGAGATTAAAAAGTTATAAAAGTTATAATAGTTATAATAGTTATAATAGCTTATTGGGATGGGATGGTGGGCGGGAGGGGAAGGGGACGGATCTAATCTGGGAGTGAATAAGTTATTTGTATAGGAGTATAATAGTTTGTATATGTTTAGAAGTTATTTATTGTTTATTTTTTTTAGAATTTGGGGTGCTGTGTTGAATAAGTCGAATTCATTGTATGAATTGTTAAAAAAGTGTGAAACGCGGTTAATGAATGTGTTTTGTTTAGAGTTAGTATTGCATCGAGGTGTGTTAAGTGTGTGATTTAGTCTAGTTTGTCTGGTGGGCACTCTTAATTGAATTCTTTCAAGTAATTCCGGGCAATCTATCGCAGAGGTGGCTATCTTTTGCAAGAATATTACGTCTGCAGAATTTCTACGATTTTCTAGTGACGAGATTTTGAAAAAACGTGGCTGACTCCACATAACTTAGATGAGGACGATATCCCCGAAAATCAAGGTATCGTAGAAAACGATTTTGTATTTTCTCAATCCTTTCTATGTATGTTGTGTACCTGGGATTCCAGACTTGAGAGGCGTACTCCAGAGAACTGCGTACATACGCAAAGTACAGCATTTTCATAGTGATTACATTTTTAAAGTGTTTGCAGATTCTGAGTATGAAGCCAAGTACCTTGGAAGCTTTTGCAACTATGGATTCGATGTGTCGGTCAAAAAGTAATTTTGGGTCTAGCACTACTCCCAGATCTTTGGCCTCCACCATTTTTCTAAGTATTGTGCCGTTAAGGGAATAATCAAACGAAATGGGATTTTTGTTTCGGGTAAAGCTGATGACGCCGCATTTTTTAACATTTATTTGAAGGTTGTGTTGTGTGCAGTAGCTATTTAGGCGATTTAAATCTTCTTGTACGCGAGTACAGTCATTGATACTTGTAACAGGAGAGAATATTTTCATGTCGTCTGCGTATAGTAACGTTCTGGAGTGGAGAAAACATTTTCCAATGTCATTAATGTATATATTGAAGAGCAATGGTCCCAATAATGACCCTTGGGGTACTCCTGACGGTACGGTTACCCAATTCGATTTATAGCCACCGACGACTACTGCTTGGCTGCGATTTTTCAAATACGACGAGAGCCATCTGAGGAGATCTCCGTGTACGCCGATTAGTGAAAGTTTAGTCAACAAAACATCATGGATTACTAAATCAAAGGCTTTGCTATAATCTGTATATATTGCATCTACCTGTACGCGTTGGTCCATATTGTCTTGTAAGATTTCGACAAATGCCGTTAGGTTAGTGGTAGTAGATTTTCCTTTCATAAATCCATGCTGATTGTTGTTAAGTGACGATCTCAAGGCTGTAAACATCTGGTCGTACACAATTTTTTCGAAAACCTTACTGAAAATGCAGAGCTTTGATATGGGCCTATAATTTTCAACGTCAGATTTTTGGCCGTTCTTGAAAACGGGAGTTACAAATGCAGTTTTCCAAGTGTTTGGCACGATTCCCTCATTAAGGGAGCGACTAAAAATTATGAATAACGGTTTAGAAAGGCTGCGCGCACATTTGCTTATGAAGAAAGGGGGAATTTTATCTGGGCCTGCGCTTTTATTGGGATCTAAATTTTCAAGTTGTTTCTGTATGTGATGCTGGTTGATTTCAATATTATGAATGCTAGCAATACAGGGCTCACTGGTGTAGTCTGGCAGGATCTGGTTAATCCGAGCATTATTATTGTAGACTGAAGTGAAATATTTAGAGAATAAGTTGCAGATATCAGATCCATTTTCAGCTTTTACGTCTTTGAACATCATGGTATTCGGAACGCCATGGGATTTGGAGTTTGACTTAATGTAATTCCATATTTTTTTTGGGTCGGAGGATATGTCATGTTCTATTTTAAGTAAGTATTTATTATGGCATTCCCAGTTAAGTTTTTTGTGACGTGATCTTAGTAGAGAGAAAGTGGCATAGTCAGAAGGGTTTTTATATGTCTTGAACTTTTTAAAGTATTTATATTTTTCTGTTGTTAATTTGATAAGGGCAGAGTTATACCATGGCGGGTATTTCGAATTCCTACATAATTTCATAGGAATATGGGCGTCTATAAGATGATTTAATTGTGAGTAGAATTTATTTAATGCTGCGTTCACGTCACCAAACGAAAGTAGCTCGTGCCAGTTTACCTGGTCGAGAGATGTGTTAATTTGGTCGTAATCACCGCGCTTATAGATGTAAGCCCTTCTAGGCTCTTCCACTAGTGGAGCGGGTTCAGAGAATAAAACTTCCATTATTAAGGAGGTGTGATGAGGGTCTTCTAAAATTAATGGTTCATCACAAGCAGAGACCGGTACCAGGTCATTACATAGAACGAGGTCAAGAAAGTGACCGTTGGTATTTGGAATTCCATTACATTGATACAATCCCGAAAAATGCATGCAGTCAATAAATGATGTACTAACAGGCGATAAGTGATCACTGGGTATAAATGACGTATTATTGAGAGACTTATTCCATGAAATGTCAGTGAGGTTAAAGTCACCTAGGATAATGAATTTGTCTGTGGGGAATTACAACGTAAGTGCTGAAATTTGTGTGAGGAAGCTTTCCATATTTTCACGATATGTTGGTCCTTTAGGGAGATAAACACAACATATGTGGAGATTTGTGTGTTTGGATCCCCTGGATTCTAATGTTATCCAGACGTCCTCAGCTTGTGAGTGCCACCCTGGACGCTCGCGAGGTACCAGCTCACGACGAACAGCGACTAAGACACCCCCGCCCAAGCGTTGGCCCGTGCGAGTGTAGTCCCGATCTCGGCGGTGTACATCGTAGCGATCATCAAATAGCTCTTCGTTGCGGATGCCATCAACGAGCCATGATTCAGACAGAGCGATAACATCATATTCGTTGGACCGAACAGCCACCAATAACTTGTCAGTTTTAGTGCGTAACCCTCTCACATTTTGGTAATAGATATTTAAAGACATTGGTTAAACCGTGCGAATCTATGATTAAGTGCGGAATTGAAGTGAATTTGTGTCGATGTTCGAATTTTATTATTGACGGATTTGTGTTTATTTTTATGAAATTCCCAAAGAATTTTACAAAAAATGCTAGAAAATTGTACAAAAGCTAAAAAGTGTGTTAGAATGAATGGAACTAAGAAATGTATTAGAGTGAATAGATCCATAGGGTAGGCGTGGGGGATAAGGGAGGGAAGGGTACATTCTAAGTGAGATGAAAATATAAAAATAATTAAAATGAAATAAGTATAAAGAAATGTAGTAATTTTAAAAGGCCTTATCTGGAGGCTTGGCTCAGCTGAGAACTTTCTGCATCTACTCTGTTGGGTCCTGTGGCTGGAGGCTCGCGGTCCATTTTCTTCAAATCTGCTTCCTTTGAGATAATGATGGGTGCTGACGTCGTATTTCGTCGAGCGTAAATTAGGCAGTTTTTTGTCCAGACGAATCTATAACCTTTTTCTTTGGCGAGAAGCCTTGCGCGGTAGAATAGATGTTTATTCATGCTCGTGAGATGGTCACCTATGTAGACATTTTGCGGGGATCCCGTAAATCCTAGTTCCGTTGACGTGATCCCTTTGCGGTCTTTTACCGCCTGCAGAAGTTGGTTTTTTAAGCTTCGGCTGGTTAATTTTACAATCACAGATTTTAGTGGCTTAGTCTTCCCAGTCTCGCCGCCTCTGGGAGCAACTCTCGTTATGAACTCCACGTCCCTTTCACCTAGACTCATATTGCTCAGACTGGCGATTTTTGAAATGAGGGTTATTAAATTTTCACCTTTTTTTTCAGGGATACCCCTTATTTCGAGGTTTTGAAGTCTTGCCCATTGGTCTTTTTTATTTGTTTCTTCAATTATGTTGCGTACTTCCGTTCTCAGGTTTATTACTTCTGCTTCCAAGTTTTCCACTTTTGTAAGGCGTTTTTCAAAATCATCAATCTTATTTCCAAATGAAGCGACCTCCTGGTGGCAGCTGTCAACCGATTTCTGCACCCCTTGTACTTCCTCACGCAGAGATTTTATATCGTCGTGCAGTCTCTTAAATGAGGACAGGTCCTTCTGAATTCTTTTAATATCTTCCATGATGGTGCTCAGATCTTGGACGCCCACAGCAATATTTGAAGATTTGCACCTGCTGCATCGCCAAGTACTTCTCAGGTCGAGCTTCATCTTTTTGTAATTTTCCTCTGATATACCTCCACACTTGTAGTGCAGATTTTCCTTGCAGGACGAGCATTGAACTCCTTGAGTTATGTTGGAATTGCACACGCCGCAGATGTTCATTTTGTTTTATTTTAAATGCGGCCCACAGAAGATTATTTAAGGAAATGTGCGGCCTCTGTGTGATGGCTGAACTAGCGAACAAACTAACAAATCTGCAGTGTATTGTTCTGTTAATAATGTTATTTGCGTGTATGCAGAGATGGCGTTTTAAATGAACAAAAATACAGAGGTGAGTAATGTACTGCTTGTTTATTGGATTTGGTCTTCCACTGGACACGAAAATATTTTTTATTTATTTATAAATATATATTTTTAGTATTTATTTATTTCACTATAAAATTTATTGTTTATGTTCGAGGCAATATTATTTATGTAGGTAGGTGCTTTATCAGACAGTGTCACAGTTTGAACTGAATGTAATTCTTGTTCACAATATTAAAACAATTCACACTGTTAAAATATTATCACTTTGTGCGTATTATATTGTGTATATTATTACTCGTTCGTTGAATATTATGTATTAGTAGGGTCAAAATGTAAACACTGAAAACTCTTATCGCGGTTGTTGTTCGATGCTAAAATTATTTCATTTAAATATTAATATTATAAGCTTATTAATAAGTTTTTTAACTTGTTTAGGCGTGTTGCCACTTAATCGTTTCGTTATTATTATAAGTTTCAACGTTTAAAACTGCTATTAACTGATAACTTGTTGCGCATAAATTTGTGTGTGCTCTCTCGGTCACTACTGTTTACTGTGTTTTGTAACTTGAGCTTAGTTTAAACACTGACGTCTAATGTTACCATAGCTTCTAATAACTTTACTCCGTGAATAGTTAATGAACACTTTATCATTGAGATAAGGTCCATAGATCCCTACTGCAGTTCTCTTGTTATGAGAAACATCGGTTTACCTGCAGATGAAATGTCCAGATAGTTGAGTTATGAACAATCGTTCCACAGACAGAGAGCTGAGATTCTGTGAACTCTGAATAAGATATCAGTTCTGTATTCTCAAAGACACGTTTGCCTCTCCTACCATTAATGTGATTACAAGCAGGTACTGTGCAAGTGAATGCGTTTTCTTGGAAGCCCGTTTGAGTTGAAAACTAATTAGATTTGTTGGTTTTGGTTAAACAAATACTTATAGACCGAGATGAAGTTAATTACTTTATGAAAAGGTCATTACTTGGTTCGTTGGAGATTATAATTCTTGAAGATCTATTTATTTTTGGTATTTGCAATGAAAGCAAAACATAGCTTTCTCAGGGAAGTGTCTGTTCAAAAGCAAAAAAACGAAAATTAGAGGAATCAGGTTGAGGGCGCTGTATAATGTTAAGATATAAGAACACTTAAAATTTCTTTGAAAATGCTTAGCTAATCACACTGCTAAAAAATATTTCGTTACTTTAACCGAATACACAATGGGTTGTTTCAAAAAATTTGACGATTTCATCAAATTTATGTTTCTATGTACGTGTGTTGTTTATGCATCGCTATATTAAGCATAGGAAATGTGTGAAACTTTCAAAATATCTTCTTTCCACCCTCGCGAAGGTTTCTGGATGGATACAACCACATGACAATACATCTGAAAAGTTTTTTTTTCACATTACAAAAATTCTTACGAAACTATTTAAAATGTAATAATTTGAGAATGATATTTTGCAAACCATCGATTGTTAAATCAAAATTCAATTTTCGAACTTTAAATTAATGAATTTAATTGAAGTACTCACGTATGGTACTAACCAAAATCTAATACGAATCTAATCAAAAATTATATTTATTTTAAACAGGTCCCTACCTTAGGTACCAAATTAGATTGATTTCTCTTATAATATACAAAAATGAATGTTTGTAATATATGAAAAATGAAAACTTGTAAAAAAATGCAATAGGTGGCACGCGAGCTGTTTGAAAATCTGAATGTACCGGGACTGAATATATTGAACGCGGCAAGGTGGAGAAGGTGGAGGGGGAATGGCGACAGGAAGGGGACATGGGAGGGGAAGGGGGGGGGGCGTAAGGGGAACGGGACGAATGGGAAAGGACACACAGGGAGAAACAATTTCTTTTTAGTGGCATTACAACACATGCCGGAAACTCGCTAGTTTAAATAATAATAGTTTATTCTAGAATGTATGCAGGGAAGGTGCAATGCAATACATTCCATATTTTGAAATAACAAAAGAAAGACAAATAATAAGATGAGGTAAAAAATAATTAACATCAACATATAAATTAAATGAAAAAAATAAGCATGAGAAATGAAATATTAAGCACTTAAATTAATGCAAATAGCCGTTTTTGAAACCAATCCTTAGTCTATTCGGTGCGTCCCGGTTTGAATTTGATGATGAATTTAAAATTTCGATCTAGAATAATTATATACATATATACCTACATACAGGGTTTTAAGGGATGTATTCTACTAACTTTAAATAGTGATTCCCGACATTATTTGGAATAAAAAAAACGTAAAAAATGTGGGTATAATATTTTTCAAATTATCAACTTACTAATCTTCTTACATAATAAAATGAATCGCTGAATGTGTTGCTAAGCGCAAATCTCGAGAGCAGCTGAACCGATTTCGCTAATTCTTTTTTTAGAATATTCCTTGAAGTACGAGGATGGTTCTTACGGAGAGAAAAATTAAGAAAATTGCGCAGAAAATTGGATAATTTCAGAAAACCTAACGACTATCGCACGTTTTACAGTTTGCGTGTTTGAGAATGACATTTTGCAAAACAATGATTGTTAAATCAGGATTCTATTTTTGAAAATCTTTAAGTTGATATATTTATTTAAAGTAGGTACTCCCCTAATAGTTTGAATCGAATCAAGAATTTTAGATATTTTAAATAGGTACCTATGTTAGGTACCAAATTTAATATACATAAAGTAGGTACTCCCCTAATAGTTTGAATCGAACCAAGAATTTAAGATATTTTAAATTAGTATCTATGTTAGGGACCAAATTTAATATACATGAAAAATGGAAATTTGAATAAAAATTGTAAAAGGTGGCACGCGGGCTGTTTAAATACTGAATGTACTGGGATTGAATATATGGAACGCGGAAGGAGGGTTGACGGGACGAGGGAGCGGGAAAGGGAAGAAGGAAGGCGGGGAAGGTGGAAGGGGAACGCGGGAGGGGAAGTGACGTGTGAGGGGGGAGGAGAACTCGGGAGGGGAGTTCGCGAGACGGGGGAAGGGGGGGGGGGGGAGTGGAGTGGGGAGAAGGAAGGTGGAGGTGACGGAGTAGGAACGCGAGAGGGAAAGAGGACGCAGGAGAAGAAGGAGAGACGGAAGGGGAACGGGACGAATGGGAAAGGACACTCAGGGAGAAACAATTTTCTTATTAAATGGCATAGCAACGCATGCCGGGACCAGATAGTTATAAATAAAATAATGAATATAATTAACTTACTAATTTCGCCTGTCCGTGATGATGCAGAATGACCTATATAACCAATTCTTCCAATTAATATAAAAAAAATCCTTTCTGTTACTGCGTATTGCGTAATGCACTGCAATAAATAATTCAGTTAAATGAACTGTTAATTTTCAAAATTGGATTAGAATTAGATTGTGGGAATTAAGTGATAAAGTAGGTAACAAAATCATTCTATTTCAATAATTTAAATTTGAAATATGTATAATGTACGATTATTTTGTTTTAATTTTTGGCATTTCTATATCTGTATCACCGATGATTTTTAAGGTTTACTAACAGTGATCATTCGAAAATAAAATTTCTGATTGTCTTCTGAATGTTTGCGGCACGTTCCTTAGTGACAGATACTCTCAGTATCGCCCTGGTGTAAGACCAGCATCCAGAATTGAAACGTTGCTTTAAATGGCTTTAGGCGTGTTTGGTGATCAGATCTGAATAGTCAGGTACTTCCCCAACTTCATCTTCCCCATCTTCTTCTCCTCCCCACTTCCTTCAGCCTCAATATACCCCAATTTAAGGAAATGCCATAGTCTCACTGCCTCCAGACGAGAGCATTTGAGACTCTGAGGTATTCAAGGGCGGATCCAGGATTTTTTTCTGGGGGGGGGGGCACAAGGGGCGGACGGGTTAAAAATTCAACAATTACTATTAGAAATAAACCTAAGTTCAAGTGAGTATAGGAAGGTTTTTTTTTTTTTTTTTTTACATGAACTCCACACAGGAGGCCCTGAGAAAAATAATTACCCTCAGGGCCTATGTCATCTTTGAGGATGCTGTGTGGAGGGTTTTTTTTAAGGAAAGGGAGGAGAGGAGAGTTCTGGGAAGGAAAAGGGTTTAAGGGGTGGGTAGGAATCTATCTGGGGTTCAGTATGTCCTGGTCATCCGCCTCCAAGACCTAGACAAACCTCACCCCATGAACCCGGGCACCCCTGCTAAATCACCAAACGTAGCGAACCACTTGGGGTGACCTATGACAGAGGTGTTGGTTATCCAATAAAGGTTCCCGGGGCGGCGGTACCCATTCCCGCCTCCCAAATTGTTCAGGTTTATGAAAGTGTCAAAACAATAGAAAAATTAAATGTTTTATATAGACAGTTTTTGCTTCTAAGAATGTACTGTGATGGAATCTCCACAGTACACAAGAGTACCGTCTGGGGGGGGCAGGTGCCCCTTAAATCCGCCCTTGGAGGTATTCACATATAAAAAATCTTCAAAAATCGTTCAATTATAATATCCCATGTTATTTGACGGGTCTATGCTAGTATTGATTTAAATAATTAGGTTACATTTAATTAAAAAAAACAACAACAACAATATCTCAAATCTAAAGAAAAGTAATTGGATTCTAAACGAGTTGATGCTAACGGCAATTTATTTATACCGTACAGAATACAATTCAACATAATGTAAGAATAACAAAATTGCGCGAGATAATATTATTATTTTATAAAGCAGCCTTATCTTCGCGGTAGATAGGTATACTTAGAAGATGCTGTGGACACAGTTCTCATCTCCATACGTTTACCTTTCATCTCGAACGTCAACGTTTTGAAATGTAATGCAGTCTACCCGCAGACGATACATCCTTTGTTGTATTATTAAGTTGCATTTCCATAACGCGGATCATCCCTTATTATTCTTTGACGTCACCTACCGATTTTCTCAGCGTGACCTTCCCATGATTTGGAAATACCATTTAAACATTAAACAAACAGTGAGATAAATTTATTCTAATATAAAAACAACTCACTTGTTTATTCATCGTTTTTATTTTAACATTTCATAGACATTCAATCAATGCTGCCAATCATCGAAAAAATATAATTTCCATGTAAAACAAAGCGAATGCATTATTGCCAAGTTTGTACCTGTATTCACAACAGTAGAACATGGAAAGAAATGTTTTAGAATAATTACACAAACCCGCCAGACAAACTCTGTTTTGCCAAACAAATCATTCAAAACCTGGGATGTTTTTTTTTAAATTATGATGACATGCGAGTTTATTATAAAGAATTTATTTTATAAGATTGGTACTTCCGACAAATGTCATATTTGATTGTCTATTAGTTAAAAAAGGAATATTCCGTATTATCCGTGCATCAAACTTCGACAACACGAACGTTCCGTTTAAAATTAATTCATTCACGCGGTAACGCCATTGTCTATTCATCGTTTTTATTTTAACATTTCATAGACAATCAATCGATGCTGCCGATCATAAAAAAATATTGTTGTTTAAAACAAAGTGAATGCATTATTGACAAGTTTGTAAGTATCTGTATTTATAACAGTAGAACGGAAAGAGATGTATTAGAATAATTACACAAACAAACCATTCAAAACCTGGGATGTTTTTTAAAATTAAGATGAAATGCGAATTTATTTTAGAGAATTTATTTTATAAGATAATGTCATATTTGATGTAAAAAAAGGAACATTCCGTATTATCCGTGCATAAAACTTCGAAAACACGAACGTTCCTGTTTATCCGTGATGTGGACTAACTGCATATTTACCAAAAATAAATAAAGATGGCTCACCTTATTTATTATTATTTTTTTTTTAACTAAAATGACTGATAACGAAACAAAATGAAACACATACACATTTTATTATACAAATGTATTATGGAAGTTAGCTGTCTCGTCACTTTTTTGCCAAAATAATTAATAAAAAATTCCCAAAGTTGAATATAATTTATTTCCCAATTGCAATCCGTAAATTCAGTTTCGTAGAGGTGCATATTTTAATTTTTCTATGTGCATATTTGGTTATTTTTTAGATTTGAATAGAAAGCGTGAAGTTTTCTCTTTTTAACATCGTGAAAATAATATTTCTCACCATGACGGTAAGGGAGATACACAATGACGTTATATAAATAGACTCGCCATAGTCTCACATACTCGCAAAATAATGTGGCAAGTTGGCTTAGGTAGGGTGGAATCTGAAAAACTATTAAATAATGTCACTTAAAATTTTACATGGCCCATTAACGGCACATTTAGTAAAAAATTGGTACGTGTATTATTTAAATAAAAATAAAAATAAAACATTTTTCTTTCCCTTTTCTTTTTTTTTGTTACAGAATAAATT
This sequence comes from Limnephilus rhombicus, assembly GCA_929108145.2. Classification (NCBI taxonomy): domain Eukaryota; kingdom Metazoa; phylum Arthropoda; class Insecta; order Trichoptera; family Limnephilidae; genus Limnephilus; species Limnephilus rhombicus. The sequence continues at coordinate 50,743,567 of OV815274.1, forward strand.
TTCTGGCATTTTTATTAAAGTATATTTAATTTTAAAAATTAAAATGAATATTTTGTTAAAAAAAATATTTTTTTTGCATTCTCACCAGCATTTGGTTCCTTAGAACGGGCAATCTGCCTAGCTAGGAACTAATATCGACACACAAGACATAATAACACTTGTACACATTTTATAGTTATTTTTCAATGTTATTATTATTTTATTTTTGCCATACAAATGTATCAAATGTAATGTTATAAATAAATAAAAAAAGTAAGCAACACTCTTTTATTTTCAGCGGTTTTCAGTAATTTCTTAATTCAAAAGTTATTCGTGTATTAAAAAGATATGCTACTTCTACACCGAAGCCAAACTTTCAACTCGAACTTCCAACGCACGAACTACCCTTCTACAAAATCGTCCGAAAGTTTGAAGTTGGCCTCAGTGTGGCCGTACCATAAAACAATCAAAGAATGTGTTTTTTCTTTAATGATGCACAAAATTGTCGGAGGGGGAACATGAAAATTAATTGTATTGCTTATAATAATCGATAATAATAAGTAATTTGTGTGTACATATAAATGAAAGGTTATTTCTTCACTTTTACTACTGTTTGCCGTGTAATGGAAACATTTACTCACCACACGGGAGGGCATTTTGGCGCTTTTTAAATTTTCAGTAAGACACGACCTTAGTAAAAGTTTAGTATTAAAGTAGGTACTAGAAATCGAGACCAGTGCAATTGCCTTGCTTTTGGCTTCCCACTTTGAGATTTCTACTATATATAACGATTTATATGAAACCTATGTGAGCCGGGAAAAATAATGGTCTCTTCTGATTCAACCGTCCCAACCGTCTGGAGCCAGTGAGACTATACGCCAATTGGGATATGTTGTAAGGCTGAAGGTTGTGAGGAGAGGAAGGAGATGGGGAAGAGGAAGATGGAGAAGTACCTGACTATTCAGATCTGGTTACCAAACACGGCTATAACCTTTTAGATCCCCGAATGGTGGTCTTATACCAGGACGATACTTAGTAATAAATTTTGAAATAACACAAATTAATCAAATTAAATTTACTTGCGCACCTTGGAATTTGAACCTGCGATCTTCGGATTGTTAGCCAAGAGTCTAACAACTCCACCACGGAGGTCTATCTACACCGATTTGAAAGAAATCTGATGTCGCCAATTTACTTTATTCACTAGGTTCAAGACAGGCCAAATTTTACTTGCTAAAAATATTGCGGTTGGTCATCTCAAAAAAGACCAAAAAAGCAAACACCTCACTATAAAACCAGAGCAAAGCAAATAGACAAGTCAAATATACCCAAGTGTAATAATACTACATTTGGACAAAGAAGCTCTGACTTTTTGTTTAATGTACAGACGAACTCACACTCAATATCAAACATATAAAAACACATGGGACAAACATATAAAAAAAACCTGTAAAAGACTCAGATCGATTGCTGGCAGAATGTACACATTAAATTTTTTCCTATCAATTGAAACACTTAAAATAATTTATATGTCACTAGCAGAATCTATTATAAGATATGGATTAACAATATGGGGAAATACTTCTATAACCAATCTGAAACAAGTGCAAGTTGTACAAAACGCAATTGTAAAATTATTGGTCGTCCCTAATATTTTCAAACAGAGACAAAATAAACCGTTGCTGTTTCAAAGTTCCAAAATTTTACCTGTTAAGGCAATACTTTGGCACAAAATTATAATTCAACATATATTTACCCCGCAGCATAAAGAGAAATTAGAACATAAATACAGCACTAGATTCACGCTTAACGACCGAAATTTAACAATAAGTACGGACAGAGAACGTTTGAATATATCATACCGAAGATATTTAATTTATTACCTGACACTATAAAGCAATGTAATTCTATGAATAAGGTTAAATATATGGTGAAAAATTGGCTATCGGAAAAAAAAGATTTATATTGATTTTGATATGTATGAAAAAATGTTGTATCTGTAGACATAAGATGTAAATTTTAAATTTTAAAAATGTATAAATATGTAACTAAAATATAAGCACCTGTTGACAAGCCGATTCAATTGGCTTAGCAGGACTTGTTTGTTGATTATATTATGTATTATCTATTATTTCAATAAAAAAACAAATTAAATTTAAAAAAATATCTTTATTATGTCCACTAAATCTTGGCTTAAGAATTTATCAGAAAAATAAATGATTACTATATTAAAAACATCTTCATAGAAGTTACTGCGCAAAAGATTTCAATTAAGCTTCCATATTTTTCAATAATCCTTCCTTTTAGTTAAAATTGTTGGTAATTACTAGTAATTAAGGGTAAAAACAAAATAATCCGTTGCAACTAATCCATATGCAGAAACAACGCGACGGTTCTCCGTTGCATATCAAAGCGACAGCTATCCCGGAAAATGCCACTTGCTGGAGAGTTTTCCCAGATAAAAGGGAGGATTCTTGCTAAAACGGATCTTAAGGACTTTCCTACCCTTGAAGGAAACTCTCGAATTACTCCGATTCGTTTCTCCTCGCATCTTCCAAATTCCGGAATCCGAATAAATATATTCCTTATAATTTAATCATTTTCTAGCTTCCATATCTCCCAACCCGTTCGTGACTCCGAAAGATTTCATTACAGGATTCAGTTTATTGATAAAGTTATCCCGGAAAGTTTACATGATGAAATAATTGCGCCGAAACTAATGAGAAACTTTTTAGTGGCTCGAAAGCCCGGAGCATAAAAATATTTTAAATAAAACGAAAGTTTTATAAAAATGTATTTTTAAAAGCATGACCGATTATTTTACTCATATAGATTACCCTTGAAGTGATTTTTCACAATAACGGCGCTCCAACAATTATCCAATTATTATTATACAGGAAATATTTCTGGCAGGATGATGGGACATACCTATATGTGATACGTTCCTGGGCTCAAAAAATAATATTTTGTCTCCTATACCGATAATTTCAAGTCCTATATGGATCTGTTGACGAGGAATAAAATATAACACAATAAATGTCTTTTGAGAGTGTTTCTTGATTCAATTACAAGCCCAAATTGGGCCCATATTTCCAACCAAAACGGTATTTTCGAAATTCAACGCATTTTGAGTGTGAGCGAGATGGGACGCTGAGGGATTGGGCTAAATAGAACCTTTGTAACCATTCAAATTTGTATGGAAGGCGCTTCTAGTGTTAAATTCTTTATTCTGCGTTCGGTTTTTTTTTACATTTGCTCCACAGAAGAAGCCACGAGGAAAACAATTTCCCTCAGGGTCTATGTATTCTTTGGGGATTCTGTGTGGAGAGTCTTTTTAAGTAAAGGAAGTTCTGGGAAAGAAAAAGGTATGAGGGGTGGATGAATCGGGAGTATGAATCCATTTCTCCTTCAAGGTATCTCTCTATCAGTCTCTCCTGATCCAGCCCGCCACGCAGTAGGTGAGCAAACACATCCGCCACCAAGACCTGGACAAATATTATCCCATGAACCCCGACGCCCCTGCTAAGTTACCAAACGTTCCCGGGCGGCGGTACCTGTACCCGTCTCTTGTCAAATAGTCTCATTTATCCACCTGTCTCAATTATTAATAAATAAATGTATAGGCTTTTTAGTACCTATCTCAAAAAAATGCAGCAAATTCCATCCTTATTCTTAAAACGATGTAACGCTCCGTCCACATACGGTTGCTTTCTAAATAATTCAGATGACAGGTGGCTGCGTCTCTCGGCTGCGACGGCTTTTCAGGCTAAGCTCCTCTCAAATAAGGTAGATAGGAGTAATAGGTACACCGAATAGGGATTGTATGCTTTTTATTCCTCTAATTTGTGGGAATGAAACTAACCTGAAAAAGCTATTACATGGGTCCTACTTGAGCTGCTTTAGAACGTTAAGTCGACAGTGTATTCAATTCACTTTGGATGAAAAATTCACATCTAGATAACGGAAAACTCTTACACTTTTCTTTGATAATTTCTACATTATTTTATTTTTCGGCATAATTTCTTGAGGTGTATAGGATTGTACTCGTACACGTACTTCCTCCATCAGAGATGTCATTAGTTTAGATAGTTATGCGTAGTTTTGAGGTGTTTCAACAAATGTCAGTTAAGTAGTACCTTGTAAGAGTGTCTATCATCGTGTGTGCCTAAAGCACGAACGGTTACGGAAATAGCCGATGATACACGAAAGACAGGTGGGCTCCCGCAGTTTCGGATTCTCTAGTAATTCTAAATACTTAGAGCATCCAGAAAGATCACTGGGATTGAAGAACTTGACAGTTCCTAATAAAACTAAGAAACTAGAAGTGTTCCGTCAATGAAGATTTAAAATTTATATTTATAACATTCCGCCTTCCGAAGGACTATCAAACTGTGGTTAGACCACTGACAGACGATATATTTATATTATTTGTAGATACAACTGCCAATGCAACCCGCTAAGACGGACTGAGACAATTTATTATCTCAGTCCTTCACGGGAATTTACGTTGACAACTATTTTAGGTGGACAGAACAAATATATAAAACAGCGTAAACAGCAGTAAAGTCAGAAAACTTATATATTTTGTAGGTTCTATGTGATGAAAAACTTAAAGCTTCTATTTTTATTGCCTACGCCTTTATTGATTTCCGATCAAAATGGCATAATAATAAATAAAATATAAGGGCAAAATAACAATAATTGACTAAATTAATGTTTATTTGGAAAAAAACTGACATAAATAGATAAAAATAAATAAATAAATTATTCTAATACAAAATGATGACGATTTTTGCCTTATGAAAGCATCTTATTCAAGAATAACTTGCTACATTATTTAAATAAATATATTAAAACGGTTCTCTTGGTTTTTGCAGAGAACGGGCGAATCGGTTATGCAAGAGCACTGAAACAAAGCAAAACCGTAATTTCAATTTTAAATTGAAACCTCCACCGTATGCAGTTTGCAGGATATATTCAATGGAATAGCAAGGATCAAGATTACCCTGAAGTGGAAGCGCAGCAGACGTAAGGAGATGCATTCAGAGACCCGAGATTGTCGGAATAATTGATGGCTGCGTTTTGTTAAACTGCGAGACGTTAGTTTGCTTGCGGCGAGAGGTATTACCGTCGGCGTCGGCGTCGGTACGACCCGCGGTATTACACTTTTCGACGTTATATCTCCCGGCGCTGAGGAAAGACAGGGCTTTCTTTGTGATTTGATCTTGCACTTTAATCGTCTATTTCTATTACATAACCAAGATCAGCGGAGCGGATAATTCTCGCAATGAGCGGGCATCTTTACATTTCATTGTTCCAAATATGAATATTTCAACTATGTAAATGTTGCCTTTTATACATGCCAACCTTGCGCGTTAGTCTCTTTCGCTTGGTTCTTCATTTTTTATTATAATGAATAGATCGAGCTTAGAATTGTTTTAATCGAAGCTCGATCTATTTGGATAAAGTCGGATTAATGCAATACTATGTTCAGGCGATGTATGAATAGTATTGAACCAAAGAGTATGCACTGAGACAAAAATGTGTGCCGTTCATCTCTGTGTGATTGCTTGTTCGTTAGATTATTACCCTTCGTAATTTATTGTTATAAGAATCTAGCTTGAAATTTTAAATATTAGACTTTAACTATAATATTGTTATTTTTTTCATTAGCTTCATAAAGGACGCCTCGAGGAAAACAATCTCACCCGGGGCCTATGTCATCTTTCGGGACGCTGTCTGAAGGGTCTTTTAGGGGAAAGGAAATTGTGGAATTTCTGGAAAGGTTAAAGGTATGAGGGGTGCCTGTGTGTACAAGATTGACGGACGTATAAATCCATTCCTTCCACGCAAGGCTATAGGTCGAGAGAGTCCGGCTGCAGAGGTGAAAGGGTCTCCCTCAACCAGTCTCTCTCAATCCGGCCCACCATGTTGGACAAAAGCATCTGCTGCCAAGACATGAACCCGCCCCCACCCCTTGCTTAGTCACTAAACGTAGGAAACCATTTGGGATGACTGGAAATGGTTCCGTGGCGGCGGTATCCATACCTGCCTTCCCAATTATATTGATTATATTCATTTGAGTTCTAGAGTTTCTTAGCTAACATAAATCAACAACTTTTACATGCATTTAATAAAAACAAAAACTATTTCAACCCTGATGGGAATTGAACAACAATCCTCGGCTAGGGTAGGCCATATTAGGAGACCATTGCTCTTAACAATTAGGCCACAGGGGAGGATGTCTAAAAGTAGAAATTAACAGAATACATCAGACATGTCCCTAGATTACCGACCACTGTTATATTTATTTATTTTTCATCTTTATTTAAGTAATTTATAAGTACAACGTGAAAAGTACATACGCGAGACGAGAACTTAACGTGTGCAAAAAGCTCCAAGTTGCAAAGTGCAGTAAGCTTACGTACATCACCGTGACACGACAATCTGGGAGATTTTAACAATAGTACAAAGTTTATAGTTGCAGCGGAATGCGCCCTCAGTTTGGGAGGAGGTAAACTTTCCAAGGAAGATGAATTGCCACTTTTTGAAATTGCCAGATCATCCGGCGTGGCTTTAAGGAAATTACTAGGATTTTGCCAAATATTAGCAGAGGGCTGTGCATACACGCCAGGCGTAAAGTTAGGTTAGGAAACGTACCCATACTACGTGACACGTTTAGGGGGGGGGGGGGTCTTCGAAATTTCACGCTTGGTACAAATGAGCGGCGGCGGGCTTAGGTTTTTGGGTCACCGGGGGGGGGGGGGGGGGGGTTAAAAATTGCAATTATCCTTTGGAGGAAACAGATATATCTTATTACAACTCGGCCACGGCGAATGCAATTTTATCGCTTCATTTTCTTTATACGTGTGAGGGGGATGTATTTAAGAGGAATATAAACGCTAGAAATATTTCGAATCTCATGCCTGCAAAATTTTAAAATCGAGCGTCTTGTTTGCACGAGGCAAGTAAGCGAAAAAGTGGTTTTAATTTATTTTGTGCATAATTTTATAAGAACGAAAAAAAGTTAAAACATAAAAACCTCAAAAATAGTCTTTGCCATGATGGGGTATTTTTATAAAATTTGTTTTTTTTTATCACTTCATAGTTAAGTCGTGAAAAAACTTTTTTTTTGGTGGTTTACGCTTATATTTTTTGTTACGTAAATAATAATTTTATTGTAATTCAAATACATAGAAAAGCTTGTAAAAGCTTCAATTTATCCGTAGCATATTTTTTGATGTTCATAATGTAAGCCGATTCGTCGTAAAGATTAATCAAAATAGGATTTCACGTATAGCTTCATCTTAATGATTCCCCTTGGCCGGGAGACCTAGTGGTCTTCGGCCCCTTACGTAGCGACATAATTTGCAGTCGGAGGCCTTCTTAATATTTGGGTGCCGCATCACTCGTAGCACTACCTTACACGCGCGGTAACATGTGGTCAACCAATGCCTGCTCCATTCATTCCTCGGTGGGATTGATGAGGTTCACAGGGCAACGCCTGAGGCCCTAGACTTGCTCGCAGACCTAGATGTCCCCCTCTGACCCCTCACCATACGAAAGAAGAAGACAGAAGAGGGAGATGAAATATAATTATTGTATGTTTCCTTTGGGGGGGTGCAGACTTACTTTCACCGTTTGTCTAATTTTCGACTGTTGTTATTTAGCGTGTAAGAAAAAGCTGCAGCATTACATGTTAAAGAACAAAAGCAAAACCATCACCGCATTGACTTTTGACATTTTTGAAATTTTGGAATTCACTCACAGTTCAATATTATCCTTGTAACTATATTCCATACTTTCGAAATTAGTAGTATTCGGCTAGCAGTATTGTAGGGGTTTTTGGAACCTTACGGTGCCGTGTGTGAGAGAGATGCAAGACAATGTTGACTTTTTTCCTTTGGAGGAAACAGACCGATGTATATGGTATATCTCATCTTTTAAAATAGCTGCAGCATTATTGTGATAAGGTACGTATGTTTACTGCCTTTTTTATGCCGTCACGGTACCGTATCCATGAATCGTCACGATAATTTTAAAAGCTCTCATTTTTTTTACTAAGTAAACCGAAGATAGAAATATCTTTGGACTCCAATTCCATTTGTTCTAACGCTTTGGAGCTTTTTTAAAGTCATCAATTTTCCATTCATTCCGCACCAAGGCTCTATGCTCTAGGTCTTGCTGAGAAATTAATGTATTTGGCATCATCTGCAAAGCAAAGTGAACATACTTTCTTTTACCATTTTAAGTAATTGTACTAGGAGCATTATTTACGAATTTTATTCGTTTACACCACAAAACTTGTGATTTTTTCTCGAAATATTGGAATTCTCGCTCAGCGCCGAACGAGTACAGTCGCATTATTTTGTAAGAAGTAAAACAATAAATATAGTTACTTACATTTAATAACTCGCCCACCTGGGCGATTCCATTCATTTAATATGGAAACCGAAGAAATTTTTAAAAATATTAAAGACTTAGTTAATAAGATCACTTCAGTGAAAGACTCAAAAATAAAATTAACACTGGAACAAAATATTGTATCACTGGAAGAAAAAATTCAACATGAACTAATTAGTCTACAAAAGAAGATCATAGAATTACAAGAAATTAATATTAAAAATAATCATCACTACACACAGAAACTCGAAGAAATTAATCAAAATAACAAAAAATCATACGCAAGTGCACTAAGTAACAATAAAAACTTCGCAGAAACTTCATATAATGCAGAACAGAAATACGCCATTTTAATTACCTCAAAAAACACCTTGAAGGCCGAGGACATAAAAATAAAAATTCAAAAAAATATTAATTTAACAAAAATAAAAGTTGGAGTAAATGGAGTAAAAAAGATCGGAGAACAAAAATTAGTGATTTCTTGCCAAAAAAAAGAAGATGCAGAAAAATTAACCGAAGAGATAAATAAAGTAAATGGAAAAGAAGTATCGGCTGAAGAAATAAAAAAAGGAAACCGTGTTTAATGTTGAAAAGGCTGCAATGCCAATTGACTGAAGAAGAAATTATAGACGGGATTGTACAACAAAATGAAGGATTAACCCTAGAAGACAAAAAAGACATTAAGCTTATCAAGGAATTAAAAAATAAGTACAATGAAGGAAAAGAAAACGACACCACTAACTACATTATTGAAACAAATGGAAAGTTAAGGAAAAAACTATTAGATAAAAAAAAATAAACATCAAATTCCAAAGAGTATACGTAGAAGACTGCAGCCCGCTCAGACAATGCTACCATTGCCTCAAGTTCGGCCACACAGCCCAAAGATGTCTCGCCAGGACGCAGCCTCCCATTTGCCCTCATTGCACTATGGAACACGTATTATCCAAATGTGAAAACAAAGAACAAACTCCAATCTGCAACAACTGCTGTGTCCAAAACAAAAGGTTTGATATGAACTATTCCACCGATCATAGAGTCGATAGCATAAAATGCCTTTACCGGCAAAAAATGCTTCAAATTGCTAAAGAGCGCATTGACTACGAATAAATATTGTAAATTTTCATTTCCTCAAACTCTTATCTATAAATTAACAATGAATGATTCTTTATGTAACATAGCATTAGGTAAAAAAGTATGTATTGAAGAAAACTTACATCACTCTATAAGAGATTTCTATTTTATTTGCACTGAAAAAGGATTTACTCAATTTCAAAAAAAGATTAAAAGCGTAAAAATTTTTTTTGAAAAATTAATAATATCTTTAAAAGAAATAATTTTTTTCCCGGGCTTGATTGGGTTAACAAAGACCTACTCTACTGGCGAAACTAATTACTCCATTCCAGGGTACCATGTAACAATAATAAGAATAAACAAAAACTCTGATATTGGAATACCTATTTCCAGCCAGTATAATGTTCCCAATATTAATGATTATGATGTTTATATTTTAATGTTTATAGTTTATATTTTAAATATAAAATTTAAAAACGTAAATAAATTATATATTTATATGTTGTTATTTCAGCCATCATATCTATGTAGACATAGTGTATATTTAAAATTCTTTGCCTCTACCATTTGTCATTACAAATTACATAAATGTATCCATAAAATAACTAACCTAAAACTGCAAAATGAATGATTTTTTATGTAACGCTTTGGATAAAAAAATTTGTATAGAAGAAAATTTGTGTCACTCCATAAAAGATTTCAATTTAATTTGTCCTGATAAAGGATTTAGCCTATTTCATGTAAATATTAGAAGCATAGAAAGGAACATGGATGAATTAATAATATCATTAAAAGAATTAAATTATTTCCCGGGCTGCATAGTTTTAACAGAAACTCACTCAGCCGGTGAATTGAATTTCACTATCCCGGGGTACTCTTACTACACAACAACAACAAAGTTAAACAAAAACTCTGGTATTGGAATATTTGTATCTAACCAATACAATGTACTTAATATTAAAGAGATTCACAGTATTAGTAATGTTAACATATTAAATATTGAATTTAAAGACATAAATAAACATTATAACATTATTGCTATTTATCGAACACATAGGTCGATAGTGTCACACTTTATTGATGAATTAAAAAATATTTTATTAAATTTTAGAAATAAAAACAATGTTTTGGTTGGAGATATGAATTTAAATATCGCAAGCGACTATTCTAGTAAGGATAAAGATAGCTATCTCAACATGTTAGCAGAACTCAATTATTTATCGTGCATAAATTCGTACACTAGAGACGTTCGAGGTCAACGACCTTCATGCTTAGATCATATTTTTACAAATATACCGGATATCCAAAATATAACAGCAGCTGTCATTCACACAACTATCACTGATCATTATTCTTGTATTTTTAACCACAAAACCAGCAATCCAATATTGCCATCATTTAAACAAACAAAATCTTCCAAAAAAGTACTCAATATGGATACATTAAAAAACAAATTTCAATCAGAAAATTGGATCAAATTATTACAATGTAATGATGTCAATATCTGCTGTAAAATATTTGAAGAAAAAATATCTAAATACATAAATGACTCGTCAAAAAATGTAATTCCCAAACACAAACTGTCTAACTTCAAACCTTAAAACCATGGATTACTCATGGATTAATAGTATCTGTACGACGTAAGCAAGCTCTTTATAAATTAACAACTCAACAACCTAATAATAAAAACTTACTTAATCACTTTAGAGCATATAAAAATAAACTTACATATATCATAAAACATACTAAAGAAAGTTACTATAAACGGAAGTTGGATCTAGCTGAAAATGATAGTAAAAGAGTATGGACGGTTGTAAATGAAATAATTGACAAGAAAAAGAACAATAATAACGAAATCAATGCTATTAATCATGATAACTCAAAAACATGCTGTAAAGAAAACCCCTCAAAAGCTGCAAATATATTTAACACTTTCTTTGCAAATGTTGGGAAAAATCTCGCCAATCTCATTCACATTGATCCAAATATTATAACATCTCCAGACTGTAATATAAATGCTAAAAATAAAATGACAACATTTGAAGTCACCACAGAGGACGAAATAGTTTCTATCATAACCGATATGAAAGGAGGATCTGCTCCGGGCTTTGATGCAGTCACGGTTGATATTTTAAAAAACATAAAAAACCAAATTTCTAAGCCATTAATGCATATAATAAATACAAGTTTCCAAAGCGGAGTATTTCCATCAATTTACAAACAAACTACTATTACCCCAATATTTAAGTCAGGTAATCCAGAAGAAGTAAATAATTACCGTCCCATATCAGTAATCTCAAATATAGCAAAATTTTTTGAAAAACTAGTTAAAAAAATAATGAGCCAATTTATAAAATGCAACGATGTAATTAATGAAAACCAGTTTGGTTTTATGGAAGGTAGAAGCACACAAGATGCAATTGCAAAATTAAGTAGCCTTGTTCATTGTTCATTAGATAAATCATTTAAATGCCTGGGAATTTTTATAGATCTCAAAAAAGCATTTGACAGTATATCACATGACAAACTTATAAGTAAATTAAGAAACATTGGATTAAATGGTTCAGCTCTAGAATGGATAAAAAGCTACCTTTTCAAACGTCCCCAAGTTGTAAAAATTAATGGTGTGCTTAGTTCACCAAAAATGAGTCATTTCGGTATACCTCAAGGTACAGTCCTGGGACCGTTACTGTTTATTATCTATGTTAATGACATATTCATACAAAAACTAAACGGAAAAATAATATCTTATGCTGACGATACTGTCATAATAATTGAAGGTACGGATTGGAATACTGTTAATAATCTAGCTAATATTGATATTAACATATTGAAAAATTGGTTCGATAAAAATCTCCTCTCTCTAAACACTGAAAAAACAAAATTTATCCCATTCTCTATCAATAAATTCAAATAAGAACCAAATTTAAACATCATAATACACCAAAGTAAATGTAATAAAACTAACTGCAATCAAGATTGTGCTATACTTAGTCCAACTCCCAAAATCAAATATCTTGGTGTATATATAGATCAACATTTTAAATGGAAAACACATATTTGTGAACTCGTCAAAAGGATTAGGAAATGTATTTATATATTTATTAGACTTAGAAATATTCTTAGCTTAGAAAACCTAAAAAGAGTGTACTATGCAACTGTTCAATCTATATTGCAATATGGTATTATTGGCTGGGGAGGAACATATGACAATATTTTAAATCCCCTCAAAATTGTTCAAAGGTTGATAATTAAGGTAATCTTAAAAAAACCGTCTAAATTTCCTACTGAAATTCTTTTTTCAATATTCAATGTGCCTATAATAGACAAAATCTATAAAAAATATTCAATTCTTCAAATTTACAAAGAAATACAGTTAAATACTCGTAACTTCCAATTCAATACATCAGCAAGATACCAGAAAACTATTAAAATTCCTAAATTTAATACTAAGCACATCCAAAATTCCTATCTTTATCTGGGCATAATCTATTATAACAACCTCCCATTAAAATTAAAAACCATCGAAAATATGCAGGAATTTAAGCCCAAATTAAAAAATTACCTGAAACTACTATAAAAGTCCCAAATATGTTTACTTTGTATCTTAAAGTCTGCTATTTTATAAATCATTTATTCCTTCTTTTTTCTTTCATTTCTTAGTTTCTAAATCTCTGAGTCTACTATTGTATAAATCTTGCGTTCTTTCTTACGTATCCTTTACTTACTTATTACAATAATTTTTGTTACTAACTTACATGATTCTTCCATTTATAATGATTTTTTAATTTATATTATGATTTTTTTAAACTGTGCAGGATTTTTATTTTTAAATTATACAAGATTTTTTAACCTTCTTATTATTTACAATAGCCGTTATTACTAACTTACACGATCATTAATTTACTAATTGAGCTAGAACTCCCTCACCAAACACAAGAGCATTGTCTCTTTATGGTGAGGAAAGGCAATTTATTTTTATTTTTTGTTAACCTTATGTAACTATGTAACTGTTGTAACTTCATATGTATTTTTAATAAACATTGCCAATAAAAAAAAAAAATAAAAAAAAAAAAATAAAAAAAAATATATATATATTAGATCAGGGGACATGTTGAGAGAAAAGTTTGCTAATTACTTTATATCTGCAGATGGTGCTGTGCCTTGGCAAAATAATAGTATATTTTGAATTAATTGTATGTATTGAAATGAATAAATAAACATGAAGATAAAAAAAAAAAAAAAAAATTTCAAATTGATAATATTAGAAAAGTTTAATTTAGAATTCGAAATGTAATTCGCACAGCTGTTGCTTGTGTTGTGAATTAGATATTAGATGGTTATCAGTTTACATACCTAAGTTACAATTTAGTACAACTTGGGAGGAAAGAATGGGTACCGCCGCCCCGGGAACCTTTATTGGATAACCAACACCTCTGCCATAGGTCACCCCAAGTGGTTCACTACGATTGGTGATTTAGCAGGGGTGCCCGGTTTCACGGGGTGATGTTTTAGAGCCGTGGTCGTCAAACTGCGGCCCGCGGGCCGCATGCGGCCCGCGGCGCATGTTTGTGCGGCCCGCTCAAATATCTGGCGTTTTCTTTTAAAATTTTTTTTTTCACGTACAATTATACTTTCCGTTTTTTGCGGCCCTCACAAATATCTGCCGTTTTCTTTTTAGATATATTTTTTTCATGTACTTACATTTATACTTTCCGTTTTTCGCTTCCCACTCAAATATCTGCTGTTTACTTTTAAAATATGTTTTTTTTTTCATGCACAATTATACTATCTGTTTTTATGCGGCCCGCACAAATATCTGCTGTTTTCTTTTTAAATATTTTTTTTCATGTACAATTTTATTGTATCTTTTTTTTTCGCGGCCCGCACAAATATCTGCCGTTTTCTTTTTAAAGATATATTTTTGCACGTGCAATTATAATATCCGTTTTTAAATATTTTTTTTTTCATGTACAATTATACTATCCGGTTTTTTGCGGCCCGCACAAATATCTGGCGTTTTCTTTTTAAATATTTTTTTTCATGTACAATTATATCTACTATCCGTTTTTTTGCGGCTCGCACAAATATCTGGCGTTTTCTTTTTAAATATATATTTTTTCATGTACAATTATACTATTCGTTTTCTTTCAAATATTTTGTCTACGTACCCACATGATTTTAAAACGTTGATTTTAATTGATTGACATTTGATTTCAAATCGCCCAGTTGGTTTTTGAACATAGGTTCTCGACGTGGGCGATAACGCCCCCCTGTGGTCGTTTGAGACATTCAGGGGGGCAGTAGAAGACCCAGAGAAAATTAGAGGGCGTAGAGATGGCACACTGTAGGTACAAAAGGGTCTAAAAAAGACCAAAAAAACACGCTTGTCATGTACTAATTAAAGCAAAGTAAACTTTAATATTGTTAATTTTTGTTATTGTATGTATTGCAATAATTTTTATCACGTATGCGCAAATTCACACATTCAATAGTTGGGGAATTGGATGAAAATTGAACTGAAAGATTCCATTACGTGCATTATTATTATTAAAAA
This sequence comes from Limnephilus rhombicus, assembly GCA_929108145.2. Classification (NCBI taxonomy): domain Eukaryota; kingdom Metazoa; phylum Arthropoda; class Insecta; order Trichoptera; family Limnephilidae; genus Limnephilus; species Limnephilus rhombicus. The sequence goes on from OV815274.1 coordinate 50,758,580, forward strand.
TTGACACTACATCACGAACACAAAAAGGAAGAAGGTGTAGCAACCCGGTACTTAAAAAGCTTTTTCAACTTGCTACAAAAAGATACAACCCCCCCCCCCCACAAAAATCATAAGTGTGCGGCCCGCGGTGATACCTCACATTGTCCTATGTGGCCCTTGACCAGAAAAGTGTGACGACCACTGTTTTAGAGTCTTGGAGGCGGATGACCAGGACACACTGAACCCCAGATTCCTACCCTGCCCTTAAACCCTCTTCCTTCCCAGAACTCTCCTCTCCTTCCTATCTTCAAAAAACCCTCCACACAGCATATCCAAAGATGACATCTCCTGTGTGGAGCTCATCTAAAAAAAAAGTGTTTATTTATTGATCAAGGTTTAATTTGTATTAGTACTCTTTTTTATACCATAGGTATGTTCCTACCAATATCAAATTAAAAAAAAATCGTAATTTATAAAATACAGTTCTGGTGTGTTATCATTATCACTTATCACGCGTGATTGAATCGCCTTGAACAGTGAATGAACAATACCAGTTTTCCTACTTGGAGGGGTACTCCACCAATTCCACTCTCGATAACTATTAACCATTGTAATAAGTAAATACTTACATTAGGTAGAAAACTCGACTAACTTATCCGATGTATTACGTAATAATAGGTTTGAGTACCGAATAATAAACTCGGACTCTATAAATAAATAAATCGTTAAATCGAAAATACACGTAAACCCGTCGGTAATGCTTTTGACAGCTTATCGATAGGATGATAAAATACTTATAAAATAAATAAAACTTTAACATCCCGTACTTAAGTTTAACATCATGTTAAATCCTTTGAGAGTTAATTCACAAATATCTAAAACAACGCATAAGTCTTATTGGGCTGGGTTCACATAGCACTGCACAGTATTCGATTTTAGGCTTGACATACATCAGATCTTTCCATCCGATTGTCTGATCATACAACTGGAAGGCCTTCGCGCCATACATTTCTTATGAAAATCGGATAACTGCACACATCCGATTCGAAAACCGGATCGGTAATGAAAATAGGCCTCGCCTTTCCGCGCCGGACGTCCAATCCGGCCCGACAACGGGCGTAGCCCCGGTATTATACCAATCCGGTTTTCGAATCGATTTTTGTCGGATCAGACAATCGGATGGAAAAATCTGATGTGTGCGGCCAGCCATAAACGTACAATCAGCGGGATGTTCACACGGTAAATTTTTATTCGTGTAAAAACGAAATAACCGCAGTTTTAATTTGGCATTCACTCTGAGTAAAAATCTGTGATGGATCTTATGCTGGTTGTTGTGATTTTATACTGGTATCGTCGGTCAGAAGGTTTTGGGTTCATCGTATAAATTATGAATCAGTGCATACTAAGACATTCGAAAACTTGTACGAAAAACTTTGAAACGATGAAAATAAGTTTTTCCGTTACTTTCGATAAAAAAAGCATCGAAAGAGACATTGTAATACTACACGCCACAGCAAACCGAATACGACAAAGTTCATTTGATTTACCTGACGTGTTTAGCTATGTATGTTTTTCAACGTGCAGTACAATGCAGTGTGAACCCAGCTTTACTCTTACTAAATGCCTGTCTAATCCGATTTGCAATATAACCGACATAGTTAGGCTAATGAAAATAATTATCTACTTACTTATTTAGTCCACTTCTTGTAGAATCTTTTTCTTTTCACAACATTTTACTAAACTGTTACTATTATTATTTTTTATTTTATTTTATTTTATTAGGAAAACCAACAGTTACAATTAATAATACTGTTTGATGAAATATGTACAGAAATTTAACCAATAGTAGGTTTTCGCTGAATCATGTAAATTATTTAGTGAGTAGGTATATAGAAAAGTCGAGAAAAATAGTTAAATTATGTTATGTGGATGGGATGGTGGAAGGGAGTGGAAAAGGATGGATCCTTTCTGTGTAAATAATGGTATGTATGTCCGACATACACACCATACTGTAACAGTATGTGTAAATGTTATTTATTCATTTTAGTTTTGAAAACGTTAGGTACTATGTTAAATAAGTCGAATTCACTGTATGAAATGTTAAAGGTGTGTGAAGCGCGATGAATGAATGTTTTTGTTTAGAGTTAGTGTTGCATTGAGGAATGTTTAATGCGTGGTTTTGTCTGGTTTGTCTGATGGGCACTCTTAGTTGAATTCTTTCTAGTAATTCCGGGCAATCTATCATAGAGGTAGCTATTTTTTGTAAGAAAAGTACGTCTGCCAAATTTCTTCGACTTTCCAAAGACGATATCCTGAAGAACGCGGCTGACTCTTCATGGCTCAGATGAGGACGATAGCTCCGAAAATCAAGGTAACGTAGAAATCGGTTTTGCACTTTCTCAATTCTATCTATGTGACATATATACTTGGGGTTCCAGATTTGAGAGGCGTACTCCAGAGAACTGCGTACGTACGCAAAATAAAGCATTTTCATGGTTTCTACTTTTTTAAAATCTTTGCAGGTTCTAAGTACAAAGCCTAGTATCTTGGAAGCCTTTGATACCATGGATTCAATGTGGCGATCAAATAGTAGTTTCGGGTCAAACACTATTCCCAAGTCTTTGACTTCCGTCATTTTTGTAAGTACTGTACCGTTAAGTGCATAATTGAAAGAAATTGGTTTTTTATTGCGGGTGAAACTGATGGCGCCGCAAAGTGGTGAAAACATTTTCCAATGTCATTAATATATATGTTGAAGAGTAATTGCCCCAATAGTGATCCTTGGGGTACTCCCGACGGTACGGTTACCCAATCTGACTTATAGCCACCGAAAACTACTGTTTGGCTGCGGTTTGCTATATAGGACGAGAGCCACCTGAGAAGGTCCCCGTGTACGCCAATTTGTGAGAGTTTGATCAATAATATATCATGAATTACTAAATCAAAAGCTTTGCTGTAGTCTGTATATATTGCATCTACCTATATGCGCTGGTCCATATTGTCTTGTAATAATTCGGTGAACGCCGTTAAGTTTGTGGTTGTAGATTTTCCCCTCAAAAAGCCTCGTTGGTTGATATTCAGTGACGATCTCAGGGCCGGAAACATCTGGTTGTACACAATTTTTTCGAAAACTTTACTGAATGTCTATAAACTATTATGACGTGTTACTGCTACAATTTAACATAAAATATTATGTTACACATAATATGCGAACACCTCAACACAGGTTCTACTAGTGAGGTGTTCACAAAACATTACTACTTAACCATTTGCATACATTTACTGATTACTTTACATTCTTTTTTATTTTTTCATTTTAACTTTATGAGTAAAACCTCAAATTGTAATATTTAAATAAATGAAGACAATATAAATCTGGAAACAGAAAAATCAGAAAAACATATTGACACCTCTGGGACACGAACCCAGGACCTCTTGCTTTCCGGGCAAACGCGCTAACCACTGCGCCACGGTGTCGATATGAAATTCGGTCATATTTTAACTGTACCATACTTCGACTAAGAACCACCTACATTATCTTCATTTTCTTTAACGCATATATTATTGGCAACTATCTTTATGTATGATTGCAAGATTCAAACCCGAACTAAATGCTCTCTAGATAGTGTCTGGATAAATCTTTATCCATTTTATTTAATATGCGACATCTATCGACTTTTCTGCAAGTCTAGGATGAATATTTTATTTTTTCATTTTAACTTTATGAGTAAAACCTCAAATTGTAATATTTAAATAAATGAAGACAATATAAGATTGAGTTTCGCTTATATTGTCTTCATTTATTTAAATAAACTTTACATTCTACTACCATGTTTCATATTAGGGTCATTTTTTGCGTAACTAGCATTTATCATTTATTTACCTGCAAATAAAGTTTTTAAAACATACTTGCTATGTCTTACGGCCCATAAACTAAACAGTTTTGCATTAAATTCGACTAATTAAATGTGTCTACGTGTGTACAGAGCAGTCTGAAAATTAAAGTTGTACCTTTCTTGTTTCCCATTGTGAAGCAACAATAATAACAGTTGCGGTGATGGATTTGATTGCATCTTCTTATTGTCCCTTTTAATGAAGTGCATTCCCAGCTTATTGTTCTTGGTAATTTCGTCACAGTATTATTTGTTTGAGGAGCGGCAAACATTGACAGAACTGCTTCCTGTCGAAATAAAGAAATCTCAACAACGCTTGCCACGAAACATTTTGATGGTTTCACCACAGCTCAACAAAGTTTCAACACCCCTATAAAAAGTCAAAAAGTTAATTAAAAAAAAAAAATTAAAAAAGCTAACAACCTAACTTAACATAACCTATTTAACCATTTTTTTCATCACTTTTAATAACTTTTCGGAGGGGTGTTGGAGTTGTATGTTGTTGAGTTAGTTATCCGGTTTAAAGACAAAAAAACATGCAATAAACATTTTTTTTTATTTAGTAACTATATAATAATTTTTACATTTTTATACGAAACATGTTAGTTAGATGTATATATAAAATATATTCGTAGTCCTCCTCACTAGGAGATCCTGTGCTGAGGGGGACTATGCTTTGGATAAGTTTTTCAGCGACTTCTATGGTTTAACTTCATTGATTGGATAAGGTTTTCCAGAAACTTCTATGATGTTTTAAGTATACTAGTAAGTTCATTTTCCGATAGATTCTTCAGCCAACATTTAATGTCCTTAATGTAGCTATTTTTTATTTTTATTTGTTTGATACTAAGTGGGAGTTTGTTATATAACTTTACTGCTAAAAATGCAGATGCAGATATGCTTTTAACCTTTCAATTTTGTTTAAATTAATTCACTTTCATATTTTTCGTTTTTATTTAACATTTCATAGATAATCAATGCTGCCAATCATAAAAAAAATATTATTTCCATATAAAACAAAGTGAATGCATTATTGACAAGTTTGTACCTGTATTTATAACAGCAGAACATGGAAAGAATCGTATTAGAATAATTACACATACCCGCAAGACAAACCCTGCTTTGCCAAACAAACTATTCAAAACCTGGGATATTTTTTTTAAATTATGACGGCATGCAGCTTTCGTAGTTTGAATCTCAAACCAATAATTCGAAGTAGGTACTTTTTTGTTTTTATTTTGGCGAGAATTTATTTTATAAGATGGTACTTTCGAAAAATGTCATATTTGATTGTCTATTAGTTAAAAAATAAATATTCCGTATTATCCATGCATCGAACTTCGACAACACGAACGAGCCGTATTATCCGTGAGGTGGACTCTATGCATATTTACCTATTTATTTGTAAGAGACAAACAGCTTATACACAAAATATCGATACATATTATATACAAAGTTAAATTAAGTCAAGACAAAAAGGTTTCCTAACTTGGAGATGGAGTTAAATGAGAGATAGAAAATAAAAGTAAATATGAATGTATTTCAAAATAGGACGACAAAACACTTAAGGCTTTGCAACCGGGCCCGAAAAGAAGAAGATGGAGAGATACGAAATTACGAATGTTAGAGGAGAGCGCTAACATTTACAGCGACAAAATGGATGCGAAAATGTTTATTAAAACACGACTCGTTTAAAATAAAGCAAAAATCTCGCGGGCATTATCTTAAACAGCATTTAAAGAAACACTGTGAATTTTTTCAAACATATAACTTGTAAAATAACTAAAACAAATGTGTTAATAATAATTTTTGGAGCATACTTTGCGATTTTTTTTATCGAGGGAATTTTATATAATTTGCGTTTCGGCGCGGGCAAAGTCTAGACATTATCTTCAAGAATAACATATATATTTTTTAAAGAGCTTTAAAACTTACCGTGTTTAAGAGAAATATGTAATAAATCGGTACAAATCCGGGTTGCGGGCCCTTAAAAATTCATTCTCAAGTCAATACTGAATTTCCTTGGCCTTCTGAAATCTAGATTTCATAAGTGTAATACAATCTGGAGACATCAATTTCTTTCAAAAAACACTTCTAAGAAGTATCTGTTCAGTGGGAACTGGAGTTTCATTTCCTCTCCGTGCACAGCGTCAATTCTTCCCAAATAATCTAATAAGAGACTTGTAATGGTGAAGGGTTCGTTTACCCTACTTTACAAACCAAATAGCATATAGTATTAGGGCTATTTAGATTTAAATACGCATACCTAATGCCTCATACGTCAAATACCCCCCAGGCTTCTGGCGGTGAATGATATATCCAGATTATGTAAATCCGATCAAGATATTTATTGATATCGAAAGATTTTGTGCTTTTAATCAGTACCTATACAGAATCAACATAAATTCAACACTTCTGTCGCCACAAATAACCAATGACGTTACAATATATATTGTACCGTCATTGCACATATTTTTTTTTTTGCTTTAGCCCTAACTCAGAAGGCCCTGAGGAAAAATATTTTCCGTCAGAGCCTCCTGTGTGATCCCATCCCCAAAGATGACATAAGCCCTGAAAAGAGTAGTGGGCGTTTCCCTGTGCTCGAATTAAGCATAATTTGTTTTCATCACTTCTATTGAAATTAATCAAACATTTTCAAAAACCGAAATTCTTTTTCACGAGACGTGGTCTATGAGTCGAAAGGACTTGTGCAAATTATAACCGATTTCTTTCAAATCGGTCTAGAAATACTTCTGAGCAGTGGCGGTTCGTGGCCTATCTGAAGTTCAATGTTCGTGGCCTTAGATAAAAAGCACAGACCCTTGAATAAAAAGCACTTCAGGTAAAAAAATATATATCGTAGGTAGGTCTGAATACAATCAAAAATCTAAAATTTGAGTTGTGCCTATTGACATCAAAATGCATCTAATATGGTATATTATGTGAACGGAAATCTTGAAATTTTAAACCTCTCAAATCGATTTGGTTAAAAATTGGTTAGGGAGGAGAAACTCGAATTTTATAACTTAATTATTGAATTCCGATTTGCAGTATTTTTATTTTTTATTTATTGGAAGTGTGTTACTTAATAGAAATTAGTTTTCATGCGCCTAGTGAATTTTAAATAAACGAAGTTAGGGGTTATTTAATCCATAAATTACGTCACACGAATTTCATGATTTTTGACCGCCCAACCCCCCATCACTGTAACACATCGTCACATTTGTGACACCCCCTCTCCCCTAGTGTGATGCCACATATTTTTCAATTTTACATCTAAAAATAATCAAAATGGTAGTTTAAAATTTTTTCGTATACATTTAAGTTTGCGTTTTAATAATTTACATTTTTACATGTGACGTCATAGAGTTGCTGACCCCATATCCTTTGTCACAAAATGACACACTTCTCTACTTCCCTCCCCCCCTTAAGGAGTGACGTAATTTATGGATGGCCCCTTATACAACACACATATATTTCGTACGCATTTACAAATGTTTTTTTTTTTGTGATCGACAAATGACACTTTCTAATAATTGTTGTTGTACATACAAAGGGGTAAAACTCTACTATCAGAGATTCTAAATTAGGCGGAGGCGGGCCTTTATCTGCTATTTTCTTTAAATTATTTTATTGGAGTTCACTGTATAAACGCATTTCGGAGAAAACCACTGAGAGTGGAGAGATTATTGAGTATCATATACCTATAACCAACCATTTGAAGCAATTTTACTTAGCTAACTCTTGAGCATACCATTCTTTTCATATTACATGGTTATTATATGTAAATAGTGTAATTTTGTGTACATTGTGCAGTAGTGCACAGGTATCATTCAAAAAGCATCCCGTCTATCACCTTTAGGTAATGCATTTTTCTCGCAGCTCGCTAACATCAATTAGACATCTCTGCACTTAGAAAATTGCAAATAAAATGCCACCACCAGGGAGAGAGTGCTCGTTGAAGTGAAAATTTCATAAATCATCACCATCTTGGAAAAGCTTACTTCATTAATAATTTCGTTCCCGCATCGAGATATTCGCTGTTCACTTTTAGCTAGGTGCAGTATTTCACTGCACTAAGCCACACCCTGAATTCAAAGAATCGCTCCTGTTTTGCAGACGCGGAGTAGAAATGCATAATATTTATCCTTTAAATTTGGAAATATTTATAACAATGTAGCGAGTATCTAGTGTTAGTAATAATACGTTGGCAACACTCTCGGCCAGCTCACGGAGTTTCTCCATTACACTCCGATTACACGACACCTCCCGCTTTCGTAAAAGTTTTTTTTCGTAATTACCTACATACACACATTATTTAAACCCTTACAGCCTTACTAAAAAACCCAGTGAAAATTTTATTCAATTGACAAACGGCCGCGGATGTAAAAACATTACTAATTAAAAAAATGTTCATGGAAAATAATACACTTGGTTTACACGGCCTGAGAGGGTAGTTTATCTCTGTTTTAGTAATGATATCTGAAGAAAATTCGAAATCTTTCCGAAGTATTTTGAATGTTCTATATATTTCTTATTTTTGAAGGTGTCGTAAAAACAAATACCATTTATGAAAACTAGATAAAATTACCTTTTAGATTTGTGTAATTGAAATACACTTTAGTTTTTTAAAACTGCCATATATTAAGATTCAAACGCGAAACAAAATGGATTTTTTTTTTACCAAAACATATTTGATGAAAGTGTACAGAAATTTATAAAAAAACAAAATTTAAAAAATACGGACCTTTTATATTATGAATTTGAAACTAAACTGTCACCTCACTTTTTCCTCGTGCATACAATAAAAAAATGATAAAAAATTTCTAAGTTTTTTTATTGCCAAAAAACTAACCTAAAAAAATAATACCGACTTTTATAACAGATTTCTTGCAACTCTAAAGACGTTAATTTCATTGATGCGTTTAGGAACACATGTATTAGATATTAATATTTAAAAAAAACACCACTTTTATGAAATTCTCAGAAAATAAAATTATTTAAATGTAAATTTGAATTTTCATGTTTTACATAAAATACTTATTGACATTTCAATTTTCAAAGTATGATTATGGTTCTTATAACTTGACTAAAACTTATTAAAAACCACAAAAAACACGGTAAATATATCAATTATGCGAATGTAATAGTGAATTAGTCATATTAATAGATATTACGATCAGATTTGTGTAATATTTCACACACACCCGCGGAGTAAGTTTTTTTTTACGGTTTCAACGCGAATGACGAATGCGAAGGCGCTGCCATCTAGCGGTTCTGTAGGAAAACAAACAATTAAATTATGTTCAGTATGAAAAATTGCAAGGTTGCCAGATTTAAAATACATTTTAAGATCAAATCTTATTAGTAATGTTATCGTGTTTTAGTGTATTTTGGTTTTATTCATGTTGCTGCTGCAACACAGGTTATCGGCCGTGCTGTGTTTTTTTTTTAGTAAGGCTGTAGAAGAATAATCGTATTTGTGAATGTAAAGGGTATTCGTTCGTCGATTTGATACGTCTATAATGATTTTTATGTTTACGAAGGTACAAACTTGCACGTTCTTTTATGAAAATAGGTACTTTATATAAACGTTAAAAAATGTTAGTTCATTTTCAGCGCTCTTGAGGCGATTTTTCGTAAAAACAGCGCTATATAAGTTGTCCAAATTAATTATTATTTATTATAGAATTTTAATAAATTAAAAAAGATGATAAACCTCAAACGGTAATTTAACTTCTGGAATCCAAAATTAGCAGTCACAAATAAATCTTAAGAAAATTAACTAAAATGAAAGTAAATTTTGTTTTCTCGATCTCTATTACTAAAAGAGACAGACCCTGACAAATTACCGGTGTTCGTCGCAAGACAGTTACATAAACTGCCGCCTGTTAACTTTGACAGTGTTGACATTTCACGATTACTAAAAGACTTCAACGCCATGAAATCTGAAATACGGCAAATTAAAAACGAATTGAGTGAATCATCGAGCACAAACACAGCCGAAATAATGCAAGAACTTAGCTCACTTCGAGATCAAATTAAGGATATGAATATGCGTAACGAGAACAAGATGAAGACACAAATAAATCAGCCAAAACAAAACGGCGACCAACATGTGGGTAATCCTATAATAAACAATAACACAAGGCCGGCATCATACGTAGACGCATGTAAAAGTAATCCGAACGAGCCAACAAACACTATCAGCACTCCGGACAATACGCACAAGAACAATGTACGAGGAACCCACACAATCTCACCTACTACCGATACGGTGAACCTCGACGTAAACCAGCAGCGGGGTTCCACGCAGGGGTCGCAACCAGTGACCACCGACCAGAGCGGCTTCAAAATCGTTGTGCATAAGAAACGCATTCACAATATGAGAGGCAAAGCGCAATCAATTGCATTAAAATCTGCAGATATAATCGCATCAGTATACGTATCGAGGTTTGCGACTAATACGACGGAGCACGACGTAACTTCTTACCTAAAAAGTAACGGCTTGGATGGGTTCAAAGTAGAATTAATAAAGCCTTTCCACGAAACTCCATTTAACTCTTTTAAACTTGTGGTAAAAGCAAATGAAGTAAAAAAATACCTAGTGGAAGAATTATGGCCGGAGGGAATTGTTTTCCGAAGATTCAAAGAATCACGCACACAGAACAATAACCAAAATGCATAATAACAATTTAAAGATCATATCGGTGAATTGCAGATCCGTCCGCAGTTCAGAAAAATTCATTTATGATCTGTGCGATACACATGATATTGTTCTAATTCAAGAAACGTGGCTACTCCCGTCGGATTTAGAGTTCTTATCCCATATACATCCAGATTACAATAGCTTGGGAACTTCTGCAATTGATATATCGATGGGCCCGTTAGTCGGCCGGCCACACGGAGGAGTGGGTGTATTATACAGGCAATGTCTCAGGGCTGCCACGATCCCGTTGAATAATTGCCGCATGGCGGGCATTGAATTAGGCCTAAATTCCGAAAATTTATGCATTTTCACCGTGTACATGCCAACTTGCACAACAGATCACTTCGAAGAGTACGTTAACTGTCTTGCGGCCTTGCAAGCAATTATTGACGAAAAAGATTACACCAACTCCGTAATCATCGGAGATTTCAATGCACATCCGGACTCACTCTTCGGAAATGAACTGAAATCTTTCTGTCAAGAATATGATCTTACATGCGCTGATACCGTAATATTACCAGAAACCTCTTACACGTATATCAGTGACGCGCATCACACCACCAGGTGGTTAGACCACTGTTTAGTGACAAAAAATATCTTCAAACAGATTTCAGATATGAAAATACACTACGACGTGGACTGGACCGATCACAGGCCTCTCGAATTGACCTTACAAACAGAAGGAATACCGAAAACCGAAATTTATGCATGTATAGAAACCGACCGTGCAACTTGGAATCCCAAAAACGAACGCGATATCCATAGTTATACTCGAACCTCACAAGTTTTTCTACAAAAAATTAAACAAGGTCTTACGCGGTACGAGAGAAGTGACAACCCTGCTCGAGCTAACATTAAGACACTGTATACACGCATTATAGAGGCCCTGCGAAGCGCCGCGATTGCCGTATTTAACAATCGTAAACGAAGATTGCAACGACGTAAACAAATCTGTGGATGGAATGATTTTGTCGCACAAAAATACATAGAATCAAGACGTGCAATGATGATATGGATTGAAAATGGCAGGCCTCATGAGGGCTCAATTGCGGATGAACGAAAATTAAAGCGTGCTGCGTTCAAACTAGCACTGAAAAAATGCCAAAACGACTGTGAGCAAATTCAAATGGACAAAATAGCAGGAGATTTACATAGTCGTGATTTCAAACAGTTTTGGCTGAAGACAAATAAACACTGCAACGTGAAATGTAAAATTCCGTGCAACATAAATGGAGAAACAAACACTAAAGCAATTGCTAACATTTTTGCAGATCACTTCTCCATCTCTACTCCGACCTCACCGAACACTGCAAGCATACCACCACCTAGTCCTATCCTAAATGAAGACAGTGGTCTTTTGATCACAGCAGACATGGTCAACACCGCCTTGAGATACATGAAAGCTGGAAAATCAGCTGGTCACGACGGATTGAGTATCGAACACATCAAACACGCTGGAGGACCAATTCTTCAACTGCTGGCGAGTCTGTTTACCGACATCTTAAAGAATGCATACCTACCAACTGACATGACAAGAACAATAATAACTCCCATTCTCAAATCAAAATCGTTGGACTCTACCTCCCAGGGTAGCTACAGACCGATTTCAATTGCCACCACCATCGCACGAGTATTCGAACGTCTACTACTAAACCAGATCGGTCCCATCTTGGAAACTAAGGACAACCAAATGGGCTTCAAAAAGCAAACGTCTACCGATACTGCTATATTTACTGTGAAAAGAACCCTGGAATACTACAGGAATAAAAAGACCACCACGTACGCATGTTTTCTAGATCTGAGCAAGGCCTTCGACAGGGTTTCTCACCCTCTACTATGGGGTAAACTAAGGGAAAGAGGCATATCACCGGCGGTGATACATATCCTCGACTCGTGGCATAGACAGCAGGAAAACTTAGTAAGGTGGAAAGATGGACTCTCCGAACCTTTCCTCCTGAAGAGCGGCGTTAGACAGGGAGGATGCATGTCCCCGATATTGTTCAACCTGTACATGGACGAACTCACCGACAGGCTAAACAATGCAGGGGTAGGCTGCCAAATTGGAGGACAGTTCCTGAACAACATCAGTTATGCGGACGACATGGTATTGATGGCACCATCCATAAGGGGCCTACGTATTCTTTTAAAGATCTGCGAAGAGTTTGCTGAAGAAACAAACATGCAATACAACCCCACTAAAACGGCTCTACTGGTCGTAAGATATGGACAAGGACCAAAAAATATTCCTCCAGCTACCCTGAATGGTGTGAACCTGCAGGTGACTGAAGGAACTAAATACCTTGGACACATAATCACCAGTAATCTGATGGACGATGACGACATCGATAGGCAAAGAAGAGCTCTCAGTGTAAAAGCTAACATGCTCAGTAGAAGATTCCGCCTTTGCAGTACTGCTGTAAAAAGGACGCTCTTCCTTTCCTTCTGCGCAACACTGTATACGTGTGAACTCTGGGCAAACTACAAGAAGAGTAGTATAGAAAGACTTCGGGTTCAGTATAACAACGCCTTCCGCATAATGTTTGGTCTCCCCAGATATTGCAGCGCTTCCCGGATGTTCACGGAGGGGCGAGTTCCTGGCTTTGCAGCCCTTATTAGATCCAGGGTGGCAGGAATTAGGGAAAGGATAACCAGCTCTGGAAACATCCTCGTCATGGAAGCCCGCCTCAGTCCATCATCCAGTATTGATGCACACTGGAGAAAAATACTGGCTCCTTACGTGCTCACAGAATCCTGAAAGCTTAATATTATTATTTCATTTGTTTTTCCTTTTACTACTATTAGCTTATTATCTTTTTTTTGTTTCGTGTACATTCATATCCACCTTCTTTTTCTTTTTTTTTCTTTTCAAATACTTTGTACATGTATGTGTATATTACCCTTATGGAATGTGTGGGATTGCACTCTCCTCCCCACATACTGGAATAAACACTTATTTATTTATTTATTTATTTATTTATTTTATTTAAAAAGGGTTCATTCTCTTTGGTACAATTCCTTAGGTGCCTCATTAACATTCATCCTTAGGTGCCTCATCACATCTTCTCATACATACTCTTCTATTATTCTAACTCTTGACAATGGCCCGACTCAAGTATCTAGTTCTTAGGTCAGGGTTCAGGTTATGAGTAGCGGTATAATTTTTTTCAAACATTCGATGCTGCACAAATACATTCAAACGTGTCTTCTGTAAAATGATTTGCCTGTACCAAGGTTTTTATTTTCCCCGTAGAACCACACCTGGATAGTGCTGGGGATCGCCGCTAGATGGTGACGTTTTTCAAAAGCGATCACGTTCGCTAAGGGATAGAAATTGAATTTGGAATCTTTTGCGACGACCGGCAGGAAAAGAGCCCGAATTACCGTGGCACTTGATGTGACGAATGGTAAATACGTTTTTGATGATGGACTGCATTGCGCTGTGTGATATCGTGGTGCTGGTTCAGAAAGCGTTACCATGTTCATATACATATTTTGGTGTCATACGAATACAAATCAGAGAATCCAAGTCCTCGAAAAACTTATGATTTAAAAAAAAGGTTTTTCATTATTTATTATGTTTATTTAACGTCCTAACTGTTTCAGATTGCCAAGAAACTGTGTAACTATGGCATCCCAATTGGCGTATGTTATTAGGCTGCAGGGGAAGTGGGGAAGAAAAGGAAACGAGTAGAGGAAGGTTTGGAAGTTCGGATTAATTATTTCTTCTTTGTAACCTGATGGATTGTCCTGGTGATAATACTTTAGGACAATATGGCTTCAATTCCCGTCGCACTTAAAAACTATAAAACACTCTTATCGTGAAATTTTGCAGACCCTCCACACAGCATCCCCAAAAGATGACTTACCACTCCTGGGAAAACAAAACCAATTTGCAATGTTTGCAGGTTCGAATCCTATCGTGCGAATAAGAATTTTATTTGATTAACAATTTAATAGTTTTGTTTCAAATTTAATGTACAATTAATATAATTAAATAATATATAGAACCTATGGTTGCAGACCGTCAACACAGCATCTCCACAGATGACTTACAACTTCTGAGAGAGATTGTTGCTTCCTGTGTCGGAGGTAATTAAAATCAAAAGTTAATTGCAGAGTTTGCAGATTCGATTCCCATCGTGAACGCAAGCATTTTATTTGATTATTAGTTTAGTAGTTTTTTTTTCCAATTCAATGTACAATTAATATAATTAAATAATATATAGCACCTATGGATATTAGCGGACGTCTCAGAGCGTCAATTACCCTCACTGGTCGCATTGGTGAAAGATCACCGTTTAGAACCTTTATTGGATGACCAACACCTCTGCCATAGGTCACCTTAAGTGGTTCGCTACGTTTGGTGATTTAGCAGGGGTGCCCGGGTTCATGGGGTGAGGTTTGTCTAGGTCTTGGAGGCGGATGACCAGGATACACTGAACCCCAGATTCTTACCCACCCCTTAAACCCTTTTCCTTCCCAGAACTCTTCTCACCTTCTCCACCTGTGTGGAGCTCATGTAAAAAAAAGAATCAAAATATTGCTTGAAATGGTTTTAGCCGTGTTAAGTGATCAGTTAAAATTCAAAGAAAACCATTTTGAGTGACTGCCAAATTTTTTTTCGCTTTTTACGTCGCGAATTTTAACATTTTCCCTGAATAAAAATGGTATGTCTTCTAACGGAGACAATAAGAGTTCTTGTCACTTAACTTTTCTTTGAGAAGAAAATACCACGTGAAAATCGGACGACTATAGAGTCCTTGAACAGAAAAACATCTTGTCTCAGAGAAATTCAATTCAATGCACATATTTACTGAGCTGTTTATCGAGCTTCTATACAATATTTACCAACATAGGTATAAACCTTTCGGTCTGGTTCAAAATAAATAGTTCATTTTTTTTTAAAAACTTTTATGAAATTAAAAATCATAATTTAAAATTAAAAATGATTATTATGTACACGTAAATGAACATTTTACGTATCGTTTAACCATAACATGAGCAATTTTAAATAAGTAAATCACAGCAATTTTATGTGAATACCGCACAAGATTCACAACTGCTCCCGTATGGAGATAGTGATACTATGGCACAAATGGGGAATTTTGTGAGGCCGAAAATGGAAGGTGGGGAATTACCTGGCTATTTAGATCTAGTCACTACATGGCTAAAGCCGTTTAAAGCAACGTTTCAATTCTGAAATGTGGTCTTACGCCGGGCGATACTGAGAGTATCTTCAACTCTGGAATGTGCGCAAATATACTATATATTATTTTAAATAATGACATTCTGAAATAAATAAAATTTATTTGTGTACGCCGGGTTTTGAACCCGCGACCTTTGAATTGTTAGTATAGAGACTCCTACCCCTCGACTATGAAGGCCCGCAATACATATTCAACACCATAACAAAACACGTGAATACCTCAGTACAGGGTCTCCAAGTGAAGTGTTTACCAAACACAAAAAACCAAAATGTGAACAATTTACAGTCATTCTTACTTTTTACTACACAATCTAAATACAATATTTTTTTGTTGTTGATGTTATGAATGAATTTAGCTACGTAATTAATAGATAGAAAATAAGAGAATAAAATGTTCGAAATATATAAAAATCGACCGTCCAGTTGATTAGTCAGACATATCCAAATTCAAAGTTTTGAGATAATGAGGAAAGCTATATTCGAATGCTCACCATAAATCAAACATAATTCACAGGTGCTGTGTTCTCATATTAAATATTATACAAGATAACACTGGGAGCATAAGTCTGGTACATTATTATGACATTTTGGAACTTCCTGCTAGTAACCCAGAAAACACCATTATTTCAATCGTATCCATAAACTCAAAAATCTTCCACCTTCACACTCAATGCTAGGGACACTGTAAATAACTACATAATTTGTAATAATGTAGAAAAAATAATTTAAAAATCCTATTTGTAAGCGTTTGTAAAGGTCATTTCATGAACATTCTCCAGCCCTAAAGAGTCCTAAACTCTCCAGTCTTTCAAAATAAATATCAACTGTACTAATCTTTTCATAAATGTAAATAGTGATGGGGATAGCAAATAATGTAAAATCATGCAATGTCCAGTGTTTTAAATATAATGTCCTCCGCGTGCAAAGCCGTATCTTCTCCAAACATAAACTTTCTAATTAAAGTGTGTTTATCAGAATTGACCTGCCAGATAGGTATGTTGCTGTATCCATTTGTAAATAGTAAAATTAGATTGAACCTAAGACTTCTTAATATATTGTACAGCGACTTTGGGGTGATTTTTCACAAAAATGGCGGTCTACAAATTAACCAATTATTATTATTGGTTTATTTCACCACAAGTTTTTCTGCATTGTAACTGAAGGGTGGTGTTTTTGGTTACGAGGAATCTGAGTTTTGCACCAGATAGAGGGTATACTTTTATATGTAACTGCATACACAACTCAAATTTCGATTTTTCGGAAATGGACTGGACAATCGATATGTGAATTGCGCGCGTGCGCAAATTAATGATGATATGTCTTTCTTGGAAAGGTAGAATTCACACAATTTTGCAAGCAAAGTAAATCAAGCGAAAAGTACAGATCTAAGCTAATTTGTATGATTAGTTGTGTATTTTTGTGAAATTTAATTCGATGGTGTAATATTATGTTTAATGTTTAGTGTGATTTAAAAAATATATTGTTTTATAATGTATCGATTATTTTTTCTCCGAATTAAGTTATTTCTGTTTTGAACCGTGTTTTCTGTCTAGGCATTTATTAAGCTCACTCTCTAAATATAATTAATATCTTACAATCTTATCGGAAAATATCATAGAATAAAAATATTTGTAAGGATCGTATTATAATACATATCATGTGACTAATATTATCCTTATTTTCTTTTTTTTATGTATATCACTGTACAAGTCTCCGAAATGCTCGAAGCCGGTGGGACCATAACATCCCAAATTTGGGAATATTGTGAGGGCGAAGGGAATCGGGAAAAGAAGGAGCTGTGGAAGTGGAAAGTGGGTTGCTTTTCATATCTGATTATTATACACGGCTAAACCCATTTTAAGAGGAATATAAACACTAGAAATATTTAGAATTTCATGCCTGCAAAATTTTAAAATCGAGCGACTTTTTGCACGAGGCTAGTAAGCGAAAAAGTGGTTTTTATTTATTTTTTGCATAATTTTATAAGAACGAAAAAAAGTTAGAACATGTAAAACCTCAAAAATAGTCTTAGCAATAAAGGGGTATTTAAAAAAAAATGTTTCTTGTATTACTTCCCAGTTAAGTCATGAAAAAACATTTTTTTTGGTGGTTTACTCTTATATTTTTTGTTACGTAAATAATAATTTTATTGTAAATCCAATACATAGAAAAGCTGGTAAAAGCTTCGATTTATCCGTAGCATATTTTTTGATGTTCATACTGTAAGCCAATTCGTCGTAAAGATTAATCAAAATAGTATCTAAATAGGATTTAACGTATATATTCATCTTTCTGAATAGTAGTGGTCTTTCAACATGGCGATACTGAGAGTATCTTCCGCTATGGAAAATGCTGCAAATGTATTTATATTCTATATTCATTAATATTTTTGACGACCTCCGTAGTCCAGTGGGTAAGACCCTTGACTCACAATCCGGAGGTCGCGGGTTCAAACCCGGCATGCGCAAATAAATTTTATTTGATTAATTTGTGTTATTTCATAATTAATTCATTAAAAATAATATATAGTATTTTCGTTATTTGTTTTTGGGGTGTTATGCCGTGTTGCGCTACCTCCTTCTTTAGCCAACGTTTCGGACATCGTTGCAGTGTCCATCATCAGGGCAGATCCGGCAGATCCGGTAGATGTGAGATGTGTCCGGTAGCGCAACACGGCATAACACCCCAAAAACAAATAACGAAAATGCTTTTGGCCGTGAAAATCTTAAAACTTATCCAATATATAGTATATTTGCGGCATGTTCCAGAGTGGAAGATACTATTAGTATCGCCCTGGTGTAAGACCACCATTCAGAATTGAAACGTTGCTTGAAAATGGCTTTAGCCGTGTTTGGTGACCAGATCTGAATAGCCAGGTACTTCCCAACCTTCCTCTTCCCCACCTCCTTCCCCTCCCCACTACCTTCAGCCTCACAACATACCCCTATTGGGGATGCCATAGTCGCACTGGCTCCAGACGGGAGCAGTTGAGATTCTTGTGCGGTATTCACTGTAAAAAAAAATATATATATATGAAAATAACGCACACTCATTTTTTTTTATTTAAGCCGCGGCATACCCCATTTCTAGGTTTAAAGCTCTTAAAAAAATATCTGTTATTCTTTTTTTCATTTTTTTTTTTATTTAAAAGAAAGGCAAACATTCCCGGGTTACGAATAACCCAACAATGTTTGAAAATCTCCTACTACCACCACAGAAAGCCGAAAATGTTGCTTGTGTTGTGATGGAGGACTTAGCCAGCCAAGGAATCGAACACGCGACGCTCGGGTGAGACCCAAGCGCTATGCCCACTCAACCACTGACCAGTCAAAAGTCTTGAAGATAATATCTATACATTCCCCGTGCCGTAACGCAAATTATATGAAATTCCCTCGATAGAAAAAAATCGCAAAGTATGCTCCGAAAATTATTATTATAAACACGTTTGTTTCAGCTATTTTACAAGTTACATGTATGAAAAAAATTCGCAGTGTTTCTTTAAATGCTGTTTTAGACCACCCCCCCCTGAGAGATTTTCGCTCTATTTTAAACGAGTCGTGTTTCATTAAATATTATCGATTTTAACTTTGGCGCGCTCTTTCTAACATTCGTATTTACATATCTCTCCATATTCTTCTTTATGAGCAGGTATACCGCGCCTTAATATGAAATAAAATAAGCGTGCACTATTTTTTTTAAAGAGTCAAAGCCGTTACCTCTGTATTCATGGCTGAGGATCTGGAGGACTGAACCAATATTGCATACCTAAGTAAGAGTGAATTTATTGAATTATTTATCATAAATCGAATTTTTTATTAAATCTATTCGTTCTTAAATAAAGCACAACTTTCAACATCAAAAACATTACAATATTTTAACAAAATTCGTTCACGTTTTATAAGACATGAACGCCACAACCGAAGTAAACTAGAAATATATTATCTTGCTTGGTAAACTGAAACACCTTTGTTTGTGAAACTTTCCAGGGAACCTTTAATGGATAATATATGGTTTTCATGACGCTAGCTCAATGGGATTCGTATGATGAATAGAAAATTGAGAAGTGCAAGTGTGAGCTGCTGCTTTTCTATGAAGTCTGCTGTGGATTCTCTGGAACATGAAAGGAGCTCGGTGCCGCTATCATTAGCTATCCATTGTCTGAAACTGCATACAGACTCCGGTCATGAAATCTGTCGGCTTGGCACTTAACACTCCGGTTTATTAATAAATCAACGTTTCGGATTTATTGTAGGGGTTGTGAATCAGAACAGTGATGGTTAGATGGACGAGTGTTTGGGTTTTGTGTATCTCATTTGGCGAAAAAATTTATAATTCCTAAAGAGCGCTTTTAAACCACGACGATTCACGGTTACGGTAAATACCGTGATAATAAACGGCGATAAAAATATGTTCCTTATCGCTATAATGCTGCAACACTTTCTTACACATTAAATAATGGCAAGATAAAAGATGAGACATATTTTTTTTCCTTTGGAGGAAACAGATATACGTTATTAAGGCTCAGCCACAGCGACGGGAATTAATAATAATAATAAAAGGATTAAATTTCAAACTAGGATCAGAAATTATTATTTTTAATTGTTAAACTAATGTTTAAGACAAGATTTTTATGCATAGCACAAAGGGTAACAATTGTTATAAGCAATAATTATCAGCCTGAAACACTCATCCACATTGAAAAATCTTCCGAGAAAAGATACATGACGCCAACGGGACTTGAACCCGTGCCCTTCTGATTGCCGGTCAGCTGCTCTCCCAATTGAGCTATGGCGGCTTATCTTATACCCGCCAAATGATTCAATATATACTAGTGTTTTATTCAACAATTACTGCTTATTATATTTTTCCACCTGAAAACAACCAACTTTATTTTTGCGAGAGAGACACTCCTTGTGATGACTTTTTCCTCCAAAGGAAAAAAGTCATCATTTTCTTGTATCTCTTCCACGTACCGCACCGTGATTTCTCCGAAGACCCTACTACTACTTGCCGTGACGATAATTTTGAAAGTATGAAATATAGTTTCAAATGTAATATTGAAGTGTGAGTGAATTGCGCTGATAGTTTTGATATTATCTATAAACATATAATGCTGCAGCTCTTTCTTACACACTAAATAACAACAGTCGAAAATGAGACATACGGTGAACGTATGTCTGCACCCCTCCAAAGGAACTGTTATGGTAGTAATAAAGGAAGTTGGTTTATCTAAAGGGTAATTATGTAAAATAGGGTATGACACGGGATGTGTTTTATATTGTGTTGTGTTGTTGTACCTACTTTGTGGTCATGTTATCATGACATATACACCTCTTATTGAGTGGGTGTATTAGATGTTATAGTTACAGGGTTAAACATAAAGGTACACAGTTATCAGCTTTAACCCCATGGGATCCTGGACGCCAAATCTCGTTAGTACGAGATATGCTGAACTGTCGGTAAGCATGAATTACTCCCATCAGAGCGTGGGCACTGTTATTTTAATCAATGTTGTGAAACTTGGAAATATAAAATAAAAGAGTGGATGTATAACAAAAATTTATATATTAAAAGATTAAGCATACCTGTGGACCGTACCTAACGAGCAGTAGCTCGCTAGCTAACTAGCTAGCTAAAACCTATAACGTTGCTGCGACGAATCCAGATGCATAGCGAGGGAACCCTACCTCCCTTACATTGCATCATCGCCAGGTTTTTCGAGCTTTTCCATCCATCTTAGGTAATTGTTGAGTATGGGAACGCCATGCCCATGGCGTCCTCCATTATATGGTTCAGGTCCCATCAGGGTAGAAATATACGGCGTGGAATAGGCGGACGGGTTGTGTGCCGTTGTGTTATTGTGATTCATCTCGTCGGATGACGGATGGTGTATATAATCGATGATTATGATTAAACTTGCACGGTCAAGCCGCCATTTTAGCACATCGGGATTTTACACTTGAATACCCGTAAAATATAGGTTCTGCAGTCGCGATTACATTGTACAGGCTGAGAATTTAAGAAACTTATCGTTCACATATTAAATTAAACTGAAAAACCCGCAGATTAAACAATTTCCATTTAAAATTTAAATCCACTTGTTGACTGTCGGATTCACGTCCTGCCCTTAAGACGCGAATCCAAAGAGTAACTGAAATCGATGAAGAACCCCCTGTCGTTTGAAAGTTTAACTAATCGGAGAAAAGGTGAAACCATAAATGGCCAGTAAAATAATTGGAGTAAACAAATATTAATAATTCTGGGGTAATTTAGAACAGGAAAATAATTACTTGGGCATTCTAATTATTTTCATAACAGAACATATAATCATTATCATACATCTCCCTCACACGTTAAAGAAAATGAAACGCAATTCCCGTCGACGTGGCCGAGCCGTAATAAGATATATCTGTTTCCTCCAAAGGAAAAAAAGTAGTATTTTGGAAGAAACAGACAAACGTATTTTGTGTATATCATCTTTTGTCAATAAACATACATACAAAAAAGGCAATAAACATACGTTATAAGGAACATATGCTTATTGCCTTTTTTGGATACCGTAATTATAAAAACGTCCATTTTTATTTATCTTCATTTATTTATATCTATGTATTACAATTTATACCTTATTATAAACATTTTTACATAATATATTTTCAATTTTTTTTTACATTAATTAACATTACATTTCATTATGTTGGGTGTAAGGAAGGTTTAAGA
Organism: Limnephilus rhombicus; assembly: GCA_929108145.2. NCBI lineage: Eukaryota > Metazoa > Arthropoda > Insecta > Trichoptera > Limnephilidae > Limnephilus > Limnephilus rhombicus. Next base: position 50,781,087 of record OV815274.1, read on the forward strand.
AGGTGAAACTGTTCTCGTTATTTGTTTTTTGGGGTGTTATGCCGTGTTGCGCTACCTCCTTCTTTAGCCAACGTTTCGGACATCGTTGCAGTGTCCATCATCAGGGCAGATCCGGCAGATCCGGTAGATGTGTATTTGTCCCAAAAACAAATAACGAAAATGCTTTTGGCCGTGAAAATCTTAAAACAGGTGAAACTGTTGGTTGGTAATATTGTATGTTTCATGAACACCTCACTAGGAGAACCTGTGCTGAGGTGTTTACGTGTTTATGATTAAGTATGACAAGAACAGGTATTTATGTGTTGTAGTAGAAAGTTAGTTTTTTTTCTTTCTTTTATTTTAACATTTTGATGGTAATTGTACATTGATTATTTAGAAGAAAATAAAAATACATTCATATAAGTTATATATATGAACATATGAATAGTTAGTAAATTCTTGAGAGACATGTTTATTTATTTTATAGTTTGGTTATGTTTGGTTAGGGATTAAAGTATTTTGTATAAAGTGAAAATCTTGATTTTAGATCCAGGCTGTGATATGTTTTTTGTGAATGTTTGTAGATGTATTTGCAGTTAGGAGTTGTTTCAGAGTAATGGGCATATAATTAAAAAAGTTGGGTTGCGTAATACTGAAAATGTCTTTGTCCGTGTGTCCGTGTGTGTTATTGGTATGTTCAGGGTTATATTTGTTAAGGACCTGGTTTTTATTAGGTCCTTACATATGAAATTGGCGTTTTGCCGTACTGGCAACTTTGATCTCAAATATCTTCTCTTTGGTTAGGAATTCCAAATTCGCATTTATACAGCTATTTACTCATGTATTTGTGTTTCGAAAATTGTAATTCATTTGTTTTTTCCTTAATTGTTTTTTTTCTTTGCGTCACTTAGTTTAAAAATGGAAAACTTGAAATATCGCGTTATTTACGAGTACGAGTTCCACCGTGGCACCAGTGCTGCAGAAACGGCAGGATTAATGATGTGTATGGCGGACGGTGCAGCAAAAGAAAACGCAGTGCGTTTTTGGTTCCAAGGTTTTCGTTCTGGAGACCAAAGTTAATAATGAAGAATTGAAGGCTATTGTGGAAGCGGATCCATCGCAAACCACGTCCGAGTTAGCTGCAGGCTGCGGTGTTAGTGATAAAACTGTTTTAATCCACTTGAAGCAAATTGGGAAGGTGAAAAAGCTTGAAAGGTGGGTACCTTATGAATTGAGTGAAGCAAATCAACAAACGCGCGTTGACCGCTAGACCACACACTGCACAACAGACGGCTATCAAATTAGAGGAGCTTCAATTGGAATGTCTAAGACATCCACCGTACTCTCCGAACCTTGCCCAAACAGATTACCATTTTTTTAGAAATTTGGATAATTATTATTTTTAATTGTTAAACTAACGTTTAAGACAAGATTTTTATGCATAGCACAAAGGGTAACCGAGAAAAGATACATGACGCCAACGGTCCCGTTGGCGTCATGTATCTTTCTCGGAAGATTTTTCAATGTGGATGAGTGTTACAGGCTGATAATTATTGCTTATAATAATTGTTACCCTTTGTGCTATGCACAAAAATCTTGTCTTAAACGTCAGTTTAACAATTAAAAATAATAATTAATATTTGACAAGTTTAAGTATTTCCCCAATAAATGAAAACATAAGTTGTCTCGACGCCACTTAGCGACGGATTTAACACTAACAGTGTCTCTCTCGCAAAAATAAAGTTGTTTTTTTTTTATTTTCATTTTAACTTTGTGAGTAAAACCTCAAATTGTAATATTTAATTAAATGAAGAATTTAATTTGAGGTTTTACTCACAAAGTTAAAAAAAAAAAAATATTCATCCTAGACTTGCAGAAAAGTCAATAGATGTCGCATACGAAAATAAAATGGATAAAGTTTTATCCAGACACTATCTAGAGAGCATTTAATTCGGGTTTGAATCTTGCAATCATACGTAAAGATAGTTGCCAATAATATATGCGTTAAGAAAATGAAGATAATGTGGGTGGTTCTTAGTCGAAGTATGATACAGTTAAAAATGACCGAATTTGATATCGGCACCGTGGCGCAGTGGTTAGCGCGTTTGCCCGGAAAGCAAGAGGTCCTGGGTTCAAGTCCCAGAGGTGTCAATATCTTTTTCTGATTTTTCTGTTTCCAGATTTTCGATTGAGTTTCGCTTATATTGTCTTCATTTAATTAAATAAAGTTAGTGGTTTTCAGGTGGAAAAAATATAATAAGCAGTAATTGTTGAATGAAACACTAGTATATATTGAATCATTTTGGCGGGTATAAGATAAGCCGCCATAGCTCAATTGGGAGAGCAGCTGACCGGCAATCAGAAGGGCACGAGTTCATGTCCCGTTGGCGTCATGAATCTTTTCTCGGAAGATTTTTCAATGTGGATGAGTGTTTCAGGCTGATAATTATTGCTTATAATAATTATTTAAATTTGGATAACTTCTTGCAAGGGAAAATATTCAACTCCGATGGGGCAGTCCAAATCGCCTTCAAAGATTTTATTGATTCCCGTCCGAATGGTTTTTTAGTAAAGGGATCGATGAACTACCTATGAGATGGCAAAAGTGCATAGATAGCAATGGTACATACTTTGATTAAATAAATATATTACATTTTAAAAAATCGACTTTATGTTCCTCCCATACAAAACGCCAATTTCATATGTAAGGACCTAATATTATTCTTTTTGGTTGAATTGGAATATGGAGTTTTTTTGGAGGAAGTGTAGCAGAGCAGATTTGGCATAAAGTTGTTGGGTTCTAGGTATTTGAAACAGGCTTTTTAAAATTATTTTCACAACATTGTGTTCTTCTTTCGTATGGTAGGAAAGAGTGGGTAGCAAAAGCAGGATATTAACAGGATATTATGCAGGATGTAAAAAATAGGATATTGGTTGTTTTTTCAAAAGATACACGCCTGGGGATATACGCTTTCCTTAATTTCAATCACATTAAAATATAAAGTTTTATGTTCGGATATATAATATTACGGTGTTATATTTTCTGTCAACGGAGAGAAACACCCATGCAATGTGCTCACAACACTCCAGACGGTGTACAAAATGTTAGCACGGTCTATCCAAGGTGAGAGACGACACGTCAAGCAAAAGCCTGATTTATTCATCAAATACTATATCGGATTATTATTTCAAATTGCATTGGAGACCCGGAGATTCCCAAACTGTTTCCAGCAGTGACAAGCCAGCTGACAATTTATTAAGGTGCACGGAGAGTCGGGAATACGAAATTGGTACCCCTTACCACTTACCACCCCATTCCTTTACTCAGGGAACAAAATTGATTCCTTCCTTATATTGGAATTTGAACAATGGTCCAATCTCAATTCTAGGTAATGGATCGGAATAATAAGAGATGTTCTACTATACCTGTATATTTATGGAATCCCATTTTTCGAAACAGAAATACTGTGAGCAATAATTCTGGTGGCCTTGGATTAAGGGTTTTTGCGTCCCTTCTTTCTTCAGACGTACTACAACTACTGACATTAGAATGAAATAAATGTGAAAATGCCAATCTTACTTTTTAATATTACGATTTTGTTTAAATATTTAAAGTTTATCGTTATAATTATTAAATAATTTCGTTAAATTTACTAGATACTTGATCTAGACTTGTAAGAAAAGTGCTTAAAGTCTAGACCTACATCAGTCATTAGTTGATGTCACACCCCTTGTCTTCTAATGTGTTCTACATCCCCTTTGTGCGGAATATAAGAACCCAATCAAAACATCATAAATAGAGACCGTTCAATATCCATGTATATATGTATATCAACAGTTATCCTGCGGTAATCCGGCCCTGTCTAATCCGGCACCCCCTATAATCCAACATGCCTATAATTGTACATATAGATTAGATCTTATCATTTTAAGTATATAATTTGTCGGATTACAAGGTCCCTTTCAAAAACTTCCGGACTACAAGGGGTCGGCGGCAGTACTCTATAGTATCCGACAAATTCGATCATCCGATACCGCCTTGCAAAATGTTTGTCGGATTACCGCGGCTCTACATATATATATGTATATATATACGAATACAACTAATACCATTTGGTAAAAGCGTGCTGTGTACAAAGAGATGAAACTCTGTTAAACAAACAAGAAAAATCAGTCCTCGAAATCAGAAGTTTACATGGAATTCATCAGAAGTTTTTATCCTAACTGCCAAAGAAAATAATGGAACTACCTACTTCAAGAAAAACAAATAACGACACACTATGATTCTTTGAAATACAGCACAACCCTTAATAAACCCCCCGAGGGGCGAATAGAATATTTCAAAGAATGGAAATATTGTTATTTTTATTAACTGAGCAAATGTGACCGATAAAAAGGTATATCCCGACCGACTCACCTTGAAAATAGATGTAAAATAAATATGATATTATTTTTGTTTTAAATTACTTTACGTGTGTAATACATCGCTTTGTTTGTGTAGTCGCATAGTTTATTTATTATTTATTAAAGTAAACCGCGCTTGAGGTGAAATAACACACACAATTCCGAGCTACAGAAATATATATTTATTATATTGGTGATAAACAGGGTATGGCATATAAACCTTGTGGTTTACAAATTCTTTTAAAAAATTGTATCATTGGAGAAGAAGATAATACGTACTAATAAATCTAAATGAAACATGAAACACGACAAGACTACATATAAAAAGGTAACAGTCGCAACTGGGACTCAGGAACGCTGGATCTCTTAGCTTACCGGGACCCAGCGCTTTAACCAACTCTGCCACTGGGACCTAAGTTTTTTCAGTCATTTTGGTCGATCTCATATTTCAAATTCAGAATTAGCAATATTATCCTCAACTAATTTTTTCCATATTTTTGGCAGCTAACTTTTTGAATCATTACAAAGTTCTTTTACCGAAATTATTTGTAACTTGGGTGGCGTCTCGGATAAACACATCCGATTTTTATTTTTTTATTTTAACTTTATGAGTAAAATCTCAAATTGTAATATTTAATTAAATGAAGACAATATAAGCGAAACTCAAGCGAAAATCTGGAAACAGAAAAATCAGATAAAGATATTGATACCTCTGGGACCTTTGCCCGGAAAGCAAGAGGTCCTGGGTTCACGTCCCAGAGGTGTCAATATCTTTATCTGATTTTTCTGTTTCCAGATTTTCGCTTGAGTTTCGCTTATATTGTCTTTTTTTTTGTTGATAAAATACATCCGATTTTATTCATATGGGACATCTGTTGACTTTTTCAATAATATAAATGTTAAATAATAATATTTACGCACCAGATTTAAATGTCCGGGTTAAATTTTCCCCACAGGAAAAACTAAACCCTTTCACACACTTCCCAAATGATCATCTAGTCAATCCACGCAATGCAATTGCACTATATAAGTATTATAAATACAAAACAATACAAGAACATCATGTCAACCTACCAGAGGCCAAATGGGAAAAAAACATTCACTGACTCCAGATATTTTCATATCAGAGGGTTCGGCTCTGTGGGATTCCTAATTGAACCTATAAATCCTACTGATCCCTCAATATAAATATTTAAAAAATCTTTTGTAATCCTACATGTATTTAAAATGACTGATTTTTGCATTTTTACATATAAATTCTTTGACAAATCTAATATGCCTAAATTTTGAATGAGAGACCTAGGTATTATGCCAGTAGCCGAAATAACAAATGGTAATATTTTTATAGTCTGAGAATGCCAAATTCTTTTAATCTCATTTCCTAAATCTGTGTATTTTCATATTTTTCCAAAAACAGTTTTTTGAATATTACAGGAATTTGGAATAGCTACATCAATGATATAAGTTATTTTTTTCAATTTTGTCATGTAAAACTATATCAGGTCTGTTATGACTAATTGTTCTGTCTGTTAGTATAGTTTTATCATAATATATTTTATAAAATTCATTTTCTAAAAATGAATTTGGCTCATATTCATAATATGGTACTATATTACGGCAATCAATCAAGTTATATTTAATTACCAAACTTTGGTGAATTATTTTGAAAACCTGAGTGTGCCTAAATGAATACTCGGACGGCGCTTACACAGAACATCCCGATGTAATATGTTCTGTAGTTTCCGGAAAAGCCAAACATTTTCTACATAAATCATCAATTTGATTTTTATCTTTGATTATATGCTTCCTATAATTTTTAGTATTAATGACTCTATCTTGAATGGCAAGCATAAATCCTTCTATTTCTGCGCTCAACTCTCCAATACTCAACCATTTGTTTGACGAAAGTTTGTCAACATACGTTTGGTTGAGATAATTGAAGTGTTTTACGTGAATAATTTTATTTGACCAGGAATCTAATAATTCCTTGTTAGTATTTATAAGAATGTTGGCATTTTTGAAATATAAATTTAAAGGTGTAATGTTTCTATCTGCCTTGCAAATTATGTTGTGCATTTCTGAGCTATTAGCTTTCCTATGGGAAAAAATTCTAAGCATTTCTACCTGATTGTGTTTCAAAGATGTTATTTTGACTACACCTCTACCTCCTAAATTTCTAGGTAAATTAATTCGTTCTATAGCTGATTTTGGATGATGGCAATTAAACTTTGTTAACGTAGTTCTAATTAATCGTTCTAAACTATCTATATCTGTATTGGACCATTTAATTATGCCAAATGTATATAATTATTATTATAGGCATCTTGAATTATGAAAAATCATTGTAACGGTACGAATTTCTCCGCAAATACATTACGTGGATACAAAACAAAACACATAAAAACTGTAGGGAAGCATGTTCATGCGCTCTTGCGGGATAAAAAGCTACCTATTATTATACACGGCTGCCATCTTGACAGGATTGACCGGACTGGAAACACACATTTACAGATAGACGAAATGCAAAGTGGTCGAGTAAAAACAGGACTTCGCTATGCTCACTCAAAAAATTGATACTGAAATTAAAAAAAAATTGAAGTGGTTTTTTTTCTATTTGATAACAAATATCTATCAGTCATCCAGAGGAAGACCGAAGAACTCCTGGATGACTCAATGTTCCAAAATTCTTCAGAGAAACGGCCTGGATGAAGGCGATACCCAGAACAGAAGATATTACAACCTGAGAACGAGAAGAGCCGACCCCAACAGCCTACCTAGGCAATGAGTTGGGACAGCGCAAGGAAGAAGAAAAAAAAATATCTATAGAAATACAACACATGGTTATGAAAATTGTTTTGTTTTTAGAAATGAGCAAAAGAAATGGTTTTGCATTCAAAGGTCATTTTTGATTAAAAATGAACTTTCTCCAATATTCATATCACGATTTGTACAATAGGTTCAACCGTAACAATTGTAGAAATACTGGTTCTATCTCTACCAGGCACCCATAATCCTGAAAGCTAAGTAATAATATTTATTAATAATGATAATGGTAACCGTAGCCAGTTTGCCTGCACCTACACAGAACAAGGAACGATCAATCAATCTCTTACACTGTGCTATCCATTCCCGCCGAGGAGAAGTGATGTTTCTCATTCCACTCTGTCTTGAGAATAGCACTCAGTGCTCCACAATGAGTAGTTATAGAATAACCATTAACTTTAAGGCTTTCATTATTATTTAGAAAAATAAATATATAGTGATATGCATGTAAGTAATAGTTACAAATACGGCGTGTAACCCAGCAAAATATAATATTACAATAATTATAAATTTGGACACTTATATAGCGCTGTTTTTGCGAAAGATCGCCTCAAGAGCGCTGTACAAATTAGCAAGGATTTTAATTTAGAATTTACTTTACTATGTAGGAGGCTAGATAACAACTCGTCTTGCAGCTATCAAGCGCAAGGATTATTGGAATTCTAGCCCCCAATAAATTAAATAAAATATCTTTTTTATATGTACGTATTTCAATTTACCTCAATATGTAGGAGGCTAGATAACAACTCGTCTTGCAGCTATCAAGCGCATGGATTATTGGAATTCTAGCCCCCCAATAAATTAAATAAAATATCTTTTTATATGTACGTATTTCAAGATTATCGGATACATATAATTATTCTCTCGCTTCAACACACGAACCTAGAAATAAGAATTAGCTAACCGACCGCTCTTGTTCATACAAATAATAATGCCTGCTGCGGATACAATCGTATTGCAGTCTTACTAGAGGTAATGCAATAGCATTGCAATCTTATGAATTTAGTCTTACTGTATCAAAATAAAATAAATTAACCGTTAGGCGGCTTGATTCAGCCCTAGGGCTACTAACTAGAGGTGGCGGATGCTTTCCAGGGGAGCCTAATCGCCCTTCCCAATCAAACAAACGCACATAAAATCTTACAAATAAAACAAATCTTAGAAATTATAGCTCATGTAAGTTAATGCACAGTTAAGGAGAATACATTGGCTTGTTTCTATACATTTTATGTAAATATTAACCAAATATTGTATTTTGTTGATACGCGTTCAAGGAACTAAAGAAATTGATCGATAAGTGATTTAAAGAGTTTATTTCATATAGACCGGTCAGTGGCTGAATTGGCTTCGCGATTGGGTTCCACCCGGGCGACGCGTGTTCGATTCATCGGCTGGCTAAGTCCTCCATCACCACACAAGCAACATTCCGCTTGGCGTGGTGGTAGTAGGAGATTTTCAAACATTGTTGGGTTATTCGTAACCCGGGAATGTTTGACTATCTTTATAAAAAAATAAATATGTTCATTTGTTACTTAATTTATATTTACCTGCTTTCAACACATCCGTGTCATTCGTTAGGAATCTAACTAACTTAAAAGTGTAGAAATTATTATATTTTATTAGGTGGGGGTAGTGGGAGTGGTGATTTTGTAAAAAGATAAATAAAAATGAAGTAAAAAATGTACATGTGAAATAAAATTCCTGTGGCTAACGAAACCCAACGTCATCTACTGGATGGTTATTCAACTTTTATAACTACCGCTATCTGTTAATTTCCATCCAAATCTAATCCACACCGCCCGCTTGCCAGCCCGCTCGTTCACCACATACAGACATCTCTTATATGTTGAAGTGAAACTTCTAGAGCTACACAGTGATTTGGATTTCGGTTGTAACGAAAATGACGATTACTGCACCTGCAACGCATCAACTGTGCTCATTGACTACTTTGATGTCATTTTTAAAGGCTCCTATTGGTTGAGATATGAAATGGAAATTATGCTAGGTCTGCGTTCATTGGTCGCTTTGATTATGACCTTACTTTTCAAGTATTAGTTGAGATTATTTTGATAAAGTTTCGCTTTTACCGCGTATAAACTGCAATCGAATTTTTTAATATATTTCAACCAATTTGCACAAAACTTCGACAAATTTTGACCAAATTTTGACAAAACTTTGGCAAAACCAAAACCTTCCTCACGAATCACTCTGTCTATTGGTGAAAATCGCATGAAAATCCGTTCAGTCGTTTTTGAGTTTATCGCGAACAGACAGACAGACAGACGCGTCGGAGGACTTTAATTTTTAATATGTAGAGATAGAGATGTATTGCAGTGGGCAAAGTAAAGTTCAAGTAATTCCAACTATATTGCAGTGAATAAAGTAAAGTATGAGATGAACCAAATATTTTGCAGGGGTAAAGTGAAGTAGGTACTAGATATACCAAACATACTGAAGCAAGCAAAGTAATGTTCAATATATACCAAATACATTGCAGTGGACAAAGTAAAGTACAAAATATAACAAATATATTGTAGTGGGCAAAGTAAAGTATAAGATACACCAAATGTATTGCAGTGGGCAAAGTAAAGTACTACATGTTGTGCCAAACAAGTAATACCGACTAAATAATAAGACACCAAATATATTTCAGTGGACAAAGTAAAGTACAAGATTTACCAAATGTATTGTAGTGGGCAAAGTAAAGTATAAGATACACCAAATATATTGAAGTGGACAAAGTAAAGTACAAGATTTACCAAATGTATTGTAGTGGGCAAAGTAAAGTATAAGATACACCAAATATATTGAAGTGGGCAAAGTAAAGCATAAGATACATTGTAATGAGCAAAAGTATATGATACACAAAATATGTTGCAGTAGATAATGTATGGCATAAGATGCACCAATGATTTTTAAAAAAAGTAAAATTTATCTTAATTATGATTAGTCGTAGGTACTGTATTTAAAATGAGACCACGGGTGGTACATGGATCTTTTCAGTGGTATGTTACATGTGAAGGAATTTATGAGAAGATCTGATCTCAATGGGCAGAAGTTAATTGCAATTTTACATCGCGAGGGCTCGGCTCCGTGAGGTTATTATTACAAGGTTCAGCCATTCGATAAATTGAACAAGACGAGCTATTAAATGCAATTTAAACGCCCCTTTACGGTTTGAAGGGCTCATATTATTTATGTCAAGCGAAAGCTGTTTCTATTTAATGTGTTTATCACACATATCTTGCTTTTGATGACTTAAATAATACAAAGCTCAATTAAATGAGACTGTTGAGAAATTTGTTCTGCGAAATGCTTGTTTAAAAAAATAACTAATTAACTAACTAACTAAACACCACGCCGGCAATTATTCTGTTGAGAGTATGCTTGGTAAAGAGTATGGACAACTCTGAATTAGGACTTACCTACTCCTTACTTCATTTGTAGTCATACATAATCTTCTGTTTCCAAAATCCCGTTCAAATGTAACAATAACAGGACCGAGAATCAAAAACAGTCGCTTGTATCTAGATTACAACATATCTTTTCAATTAATATTAATTAAACCTAAGTCTCTGATAAGTGTTTTTATGTATGTGTATACAGCGTAGGGAGTGTGGCGAACCCACCGCTCAGGGAGTGGAAACAAAATTCTGCAATAGTCATCCCAAATCCCAAGCCAAGGTGTGAGCTACCGTGCTCAGGCTGAATGTCCTGGGGAACAGCGTCACGAACGGTGCCTCCGAGAAACAAGGTCGCATCTTGGAGTATTTAGACCTTACTCCAGCATTCGGGGCTCTGCTGGAGTGGACCCTATATTTCCTTGGTAACTCGTGGGACAACAAAAATTGGACCATTCGAAAACTAGGGGCCTTTTGGAAACCTAGGAGTGCTGAGGCCATCTCTGTGGACTTAATTTCTGGGGCCTGTAGGAGGAACCAAGGAGAGAAGCTGTGGAGAAGAGAGCTGAGGCCACATCCATGAACCTCTTGTGGGGATTTTAGGGAACCAAGGGGAAAGGCACTCTTCCTGCGCGGGGTCTTTGAGGAACCAAGGAGGAGTGAAGTGGAGAGAGATGATGCCCTCTTCCCATGTGGGGCTTTCGGGGAACCATGTGGAATAAGACCTAAGAATCTCTGTGAACTCTTCCCCTGTTGGACCTTTAGGGAATCACGGAGGAGTGAGGAGGAGAGATGAAGTTCTCTTCCCTTCTGAGGCCCTCGGCGAACCAAGGTGGAGTGGACTCTTCCCTTGTGGGACCTTTAGGGAACCAAGGGGAGGCGGACTCTCCGTCATGGAGCCTTCGGGGAACAAAGGAGTGGAGAGGAGAGATGAAGCCCCCTTCCCTCGTGGGGCCTTCAGGGAACCAAGGAGGAGTGAAGAGGGGAAATGTGACCTGGGAAGGCACGTCAAATCAGAAGATGTAGCTTCATTTCCAATGACAATTCTGGTGATCTTTATAAAAGGGACCGGGTTACTGTCAAAGGAATGAGGTAAAATGGGAGATAGCACAATGGATATACGGCCTAAGTGCTCACGGGAACTATATATATGTAAACCGTCTCCGCTCTAAATTAAAAAAAAATTCTGTGTATTAGTCCAGTAAATGAATGCTCCAAAAGGAGGTGTAGAGTGAGCAGGGACCTAAACGATTCCTTCAGAAACTTGTTTAGGGTGCTTAGGGTGTGAACATACTAAAAGTCCTGACGTCTAGGTGGTTAGCTAGGGGGAAGGGGGGGGGGGGGGGGGAAGGTCCCAATTTTCAGGTTTCCGCTTATATCTCAAAAACGGTGCGTCGCAGAGGAAATTTTTTTAAAAATAAGTAAAAGCTTATAAAATTATCTACAACTTTTATTCTATATGTAATTTTCTAAATCCCAGCCGTTTTTGAATTACACGCTCCAGAAATGAAGATATTTTCGAAAAAAAACATTTTACCTCACATTTTTCATCAAATATTCCATCATATCGTATAAAATATTCATCACACAAAGAAGTTTATTTGAAAGAAGTTGTGAAGAATTTAATTCGCTTTTAGAATATATATATGTATATATATGTATACATATACAAATAAATCTCCAACCAGTAAAATTTACAGCAATTTAAAGTTTTTTTCCAGCAGGGCTGGGAAGGTAGTGCAATCCCAATCTGCCATATTACATAAACTATAGCTGACCTGTTCTACAGCCTGCCTCCACTGCTAAGGGGGATGCCTCAATAGCGTTGCCGAGGACGACGATGAAGACAACGTAGAGCCTATTCAGCAAGAGCCATCAACTACTGAGGATGAAGATGCCATGGATGAACAACGCTTACCAGGACCCTCACGTCCAAAGAGGATGAGAGTGTAACATTATGTTATTGAGAACAGTGAGAACATTGAGGTTTATATTTTTATGTGCTTGATGTAACGAAATATTATAAAATTATCATGATATAATTATCATTATCATTATAAAACACAATTTGATTTTTTTAAAAGTAATATGGTTTTTGTCTACTTTATTTAATAACTGGCTTTAAAGTGTGGTCACACATATTTATTAGGTGAACGAACAAAAGCTGTGGGTTAGTAGGTAACAGGATTAAAACAGCTTTTTCTGAAAATGACGACATTTTACGAAAAAACTTTAAATTGCCGTTGCTCTTTCAACGGAAGCAATCTTCCGAACAGGCCCTCCATTGAAATGCTTGGTGTAACCCTAAGTGACCAGCTCAGGTATGGGGGCTCCATCGAAGCCAGAGTAAAGTTAGCCTCACAGAAACTGGGCGTACTGTACAGGGCCCGCAGATACTTTAATAGTACACAATTGCTAACCCTGTACAAATCACAAGTGCGCCCCACGGTTGAATTTGGCAGCCACCTCTGGTCTGGAGCTCCAAAATACCTGAAAAATACCTTCGACTCTGTGCAGAAACGGGCGGTCCGTTTGATAGATTCTCCCATCTTAACAGACGGATTGCAATCTTTAGAGCACAGGCGTCGGGTGGGAATGCTATCCTTGTTCTACCAGTATTACAATGGAAGATGCTCCGAGGAACTAGCATCATTGATCCCTTCGGCACCGGTCGGGAAACACGCCAAACCCGTGCCCAACATTTGTAGACGGTTGACATTTGCCACATGAGAACGGGTCGTTTCTTCGACTCGTTCTTGTGTTCAACAGCTCGGCTGTGGAATGATTTGCCGGCCTCTGTGTTTCCTCCTTCCTACAACATGGGTCTCTTCAAGACCAATGTTCATTCCTTCCTCTCCTCAAAAAGACCCTCCACACAGCATCCCGGATGACATAGGCCCTGAGGGAAATTATTTTCCTCAGGGCCTCCTGCGTGGAGTTAACATAAAAAAAAATATATATTTACTGGTTGGAGATTTATTTGTATATGTATATATATTCTATAAGGGAATTAAATTTTTTACAACTTCTTACGAATAAACTTCCTTGTGTGATGAATATTTTAGACGATATGAAGGAATGTTTGATGAAAAATATGAGGTAAAATGATTTTTTTAGAAAATATCTACATTTCTGGAGCGTGTAATTCAAAAACGGCTGGGATTTAGAAAATTACATATAGAATAAAAGTTGTAGATAATTTTATAAGCTTTTGCTTATTCTCACAAAATTTTCCTCTGCGACGCACCGTTTTTGAGATACAAGCGGAAACCTGAAAATTGGGACCGTCCCCCCCCCCCCTCCCTCCCCCTAGCTCACCACCTAGACGTCAGGACTTTTAGTATGTTGACACCCTAAGCACCCTAAACAAGTCCTGAAAGAATCGCTTAGGTCCCTGCTCACGCACTCTACACCTCCTTCCTTGACTGGACTATATGTGCGTATATCCCTGCAAGAGTTTAGAAGAATCTGAGTGTTTTCTTTAGATACTTTCTGATGTCATTGTAAGATCTAGTGCCACATTTAATTGTCACTTATTAAAATTATTTCAACTATTTTCTTATGTTTGTGTTTAACTGCGACATTTTTTTATTCAATTCAATACCGGCAACCCGGACGTTTATTGTAATAATAATATCTTATATAAACAAGTTAGTAGCCCGCCTCACTAGACTAAGTCTGTTCCGAGACGGGTACATATGAATGACATGCAAGTATTGTTTATGGTATATTTATACCGTTGATTTTAAATAATTTATTAATTTTGTAGTTAAGTTAGTTCTGTTCCCGTTTAATCACAGGAGACCATATTTGTCCCAACGCACATAGGTCTCATATAAAACGCCGTAACTCCCTTACTATCATAGTTAGAAATATGTTCTAATCGGTGTTAGAAAGGAAAAACATCATGCTTTATATTCCAATCTAAAAAATAGCCACCAAAAAAGTAAAATGTACACTTTTATGTACACAAAGTTTTGAATCGCAAATTGAAAAAAGAATATGAAACTTCGGGAATTTTTTATAAATTATTTTTCATAGAGCGACAAAAAAGTGAGGTTACAATATGTGTTTGTTATACATTTGTCTAATAAAATATGTATGTGTTTTAATTTTTTTTATTATCAGTAACTTTAGTTAGAAAAAACATAAGGTGAGCCATTTTGAAAACTTTTTTATGTTTGTATGCAAAAATTTTATAATTTAAAAAAAAAAAAAAAAATCGAATTCTATAATTTGAAAGCGTATTTCATCACCTTTCTAAAAAATTTTTTGGTTTTTGAATGTGTTCAGAAATATTCTAAATATTTGCATTTTATTGTAAAGCGAAAATATTTTGACCATCCGAAAAAAATGCCAAATTTTTGAAGGGTTAAGAAGAATCCAGCAATATTAGTTTTGTATTACGGCTTATCCCTTATTAGTTGTTCCGTGCAAATATTTCTTCCAATTAGATTCTCATAACCTTTCCGCGTCGATTAATAATAGATGAATGACTTAGGCCCGGTATATCAGTTGATTATAAGCTCGGCTTGTTTGGAATGTTGAGATTAGCACAGCTTGGAACATATTCCGTAAATACAACGAAAGCCTAGATGTCATCAATATTACGTGTATTGTCTATGAATTACTATCGTACGCTGGATACAATCACCCAGCGCTTGCCACCTCGTGGACTTTCACTAATATGTCCCATTATCTTGTCTATATTTTCTCATACTAACACATATTGTATCTTGTATTTCCCGCTAAGCACGTGCATACTGCTTGCTAATACATGTGCAGGGACATTGGAGGTCTAAATTCCTTCTAAACTAAATGTAGCATCGTTCTTTAAAAAAAACTAGAGTCCTTGCGAGAGCCTTGAAGGAGTAACCATCTGTTACCCATACCAGGGCGGGTAAGTGGTGGGTAATCTCCAATGTCCATGAATTAAATAAAAAATTATAATGATAGTTTATTCCCGAATGTATGTAGGGGAAGTGCAATGCAATACATTCCATATTTTGAAAAAAACAAAACGAAGACAAAAAATAATTAGTGGTAAAAAGTAAATAACCACCCATAAATAAAATTAAAAAAAAAAAAACTAATTTAAGGAGGGTATTTCACCGTCTCCCGTCTCCAGAGGGCCATCAGGGGGGACTCCTTGCATAATAGAGGAATAAGTTTTTTTTTTATTTGAAAAACAAATCTACGTGTAATATATACATACGAGTATGCACCGGGAAATCGCCATATAATGATTGCGGTCTTTCAAAAACGACGGCAGTTTATTTTTAGGCGGGTTTAATTTATGAGATAAATTTTGATAAAGTTCTCCACTATGGTGCTATACGCGAGAACAGTGGAGGTAATCCACCTCTTACCCGCCCTGGTATAAGTAACTGATGGTTACTCCTTCAAGGCTCTCGCAAGATTCTAATTTTTTTGTTAAACGAAGCTACATTTATTTATTTTGAACGAATCTAGACCTCCAGTGTCCATGCATACGTTGTTAGTAAGCAGTATGCAAGTGCTTAACAAGAAAAACAAAATGCAAAAAATAGGTTAGTAAGACAAAGATAAATTAAACAGGGCAAAAGAAAAACTCATTCATGAGGCTCCATGAGGCGGCATTGCATCTGTAAAAACCCGCAAGCACCCGCATAAAATAGAGAACATAAGTTTTCGGTCTGATCATAAACTACACTTAGCTTCCGTGTCCCTTAGCCAACCACTCAGTGAAGCCTCAAAGAATGTTAATTGAATATTTAGGGTAAAATACCCGAAGACTAAAAGAAAATTCAGCGTTGGGTAGTCAGAGGAGAACAGTAATTTTAATTAGTACTAATTAAAATTAATAATAATAATACTTATATGTTTGCTGGTGTCAGTGCACTGTTAATAAAATTAACCACTGAAAACAAACTGTCCTGACGTTGAAACTTTTAAAATCCCTTATCAGACTATTTTTGATCGATTATCAATTAATAACATCGTCATTCCTCGTCGCTCGAAAAATATCATAGTCCAAACATATGAATTTATGCAATTTACGTAAATTTCGGTGGGACGTATTCAAACATTATTTACGTAAATGTCAGATTTGGCGTGTGACTGCTAGCGCATCGATGTCTAAAATATGAACTATTCTGGGGCTTATCACAGCTTGAGCGGTAGATTTAGCCCGCTTAAATTGAAGCGAGGAATGTCGTAGGTACATAGCAAGGATACGGACTGGCTGATATACCGGGCCTTAATAATTCATCGTATTCCTTGCAACATCAAAAGATAAACAAACAATTCAAGGTAAGTATCTACCTATACCTATTACAATTATTGACCTTACATAACCTAACCTGATTTAACAAATCTGGAGGATACACGGTATTAACAACTGATTAGACATATTAGCTTTTTCTATAACTATACTAGCAGACCCGGACACACGTTGCTGTGGCTAACGAAACACAACGCCATATACTGACAACGCCATTATCCAACCTTTATAACCAACGCCATCTGTTAATTTGCATAGATATATATAAAATCCACACCGCCCGCTTACCAGCCTGCTTCCCTTTATATATTTCAACCAATTTACACAAAACCTCGACAAATTATATACTTACCTAAACCTTCCCCATGAATCACTCGATTGGTGAAAACCGCATGAAAATGAAAATGACAGCGGGAGCGACTTTGTTTTTTTTTTCGTGACCTCCGCACAGGAGGCCCTGAGGAAAATATTTTTGTTTTTTAAGGAAAGGAAGGAGAGGAGGATTCTGGGAAGGAAATGGGTTTAAGGTGGGTAGGAATCTGGGGTTTAGTGTGTCCTGGTCATTCACCTTTAAGATCTAGACAAACCTCACCCCATGGGCCCGGGCACCCCTGCTAAATCACCAAACATAGCGAACCACTTGGGGTGACCTATGGCAGTGGTGTTGGTTATCCAATGAAGCTTCCCCGGGCGGCGGTACCCATTCCCGCCTCCCAAATTGGATTTATACTATGAAAAGCAGTGTATCTGCAACCCAATAAATAAATTATTTGAAAGCTTGATAAAAATATCAAAAACAGTGTTGAGTTACATTTTATTAGCGACAAAAGGAGTTAGTGCGAAACCAATTAAAAAGTCAGCATTCTTATCGCGAGATTACGGAGGTCTCCAATGTTAAAGAATTAATTGAGCCGGTTCTATTAAAAATATCCATACTATTTCCTACTACTTAAAAAGAACCCATTCAATTACATCACTGTTAAAAATTGCAACTCATAATTTCAAATTCAGCAGGAATAATAATTGAGTTTAATAAATCAAAGAACGGCGGGAATTTAGCTGCGACCTTTCGCGACCTTTAAAACTGTATCGAGTGCTGCCTGCTCTCTCCCTCACACACCCGCACGGATACACCCTCTCCCTCGATCTCCCTTTCTTATATCCTTTTGCCACTCGTATCGTTATCCAGACCCGTGCTATTTATTGCCAGATTATTTTTAAAAATACGACCAAGAAGCGTTAAATTCAATTTAAATAATGGCGCAATGAAAACTATTTTTTTAAAGAATTTTGTTTCGAATCATGTTTTGGAGAGAAAAATATAATTGGTAATGTACAGCAATAAAGAAATAAGAAGGAGAAATAAAAAGCGGGAAAACGCTAGAAGAAGTTCCAATTCAATATTCCTAAATTGTACTCGTTACCGGCTGATTATACAATTATTACAAATCACAACTCTGTTCCGACTCTTCACAAATCAGTGCTCTGTGGTCTGTCGGTCACACCGGAATACCAGTGAAAAGTCACGGGATATTATAATTATTTGTTAGTGAAACCGAAAATATTTATTAAAACTTGAAAAATCATTAAAAAATCAGGACACGTATCAAAAATTAATCTTGAAAAATCAGGACACGTATCAAAAATTTTATCAAATTAAATACACAGTCCAGATAGAAGAATTATTAATGAATTAAATAATTTTTGTACCTACGTTATGGTTGGTCGGAATCATTCTCATATTCAGATTCAGGTTTGAAAATTATAGCAAATCCCATTTTTGTTCACTGAATCTGAGTTGCACGTAGACACACCGCCGATCTATATGTTTAATGAAGTTATTGTAGTAGAAAATAGCGAAATAAATAAAATTCGGAATAAAAACACAGTCACTTCTCTTTTATCTCGTTCGAATAATTAAAGATCATAAAAAAATATAATAATAATTCCCCAAGAAGGATTCATTTTTGCACAATTTATACGTTGATTTTTCGAATTTGTATTTATTATGTATGCACAAGGCATTGACATTATTAAATAACATTACAGTCATAAAAATTTTATTAAACTCACTCGGCAAATGTCAATTAAAAAATATTGTGTCAAAATAACCTCACTTTTTCCCGATAGCAATATAATATATAGTAAAATCACTACATGACACTATTGAAACTGACGAAAAATAACCCAAATAATAGTAACGAATATTAGAGTGAATTGGTCATTAGAATAGAAATGATGTACAAAAACATTAATGAATTTCATTTGAATTATCACATGTCAAAACTATAATTTGCCGCGCGTGAAAAAAAACACGGCGCATCTGCTCACGGAACTATCTACCAAAGTTGTTGCCAACATAATAATGACATTTTTCATTAGTAATAATCCGAAAAAGAAAATTTAGTCTTTATGCAATACGATATGATTGTGTAACTAGAACACCATATAACGGTCGTGAAGTATTTTTCTATAAGTAAAGGCGGGGGTTCGCGCCGCGACCGCGACTGGAGACCGAGAACAGAAACGTAGACAGGAGACCGCGACCGCTTTGTATGGGGGCCAATTCGCGCGTGCGACCGATACAGGAGACAGAGGCCGGAGACCGGAGACAGCAAGACGGTCTCCGCCCCGGACCAGTAGTGTCTCGTGTCACGCTTGAGAAGCACGTTTATTTGTTGTAAAAAAATGACTGCTTTTTCTGACGAAGTCTGTGAGAAGCTGATGAACTGATCACCCACAACATTTTCCATAGTGAAACAAACTTATCTTAGAGTTAGTGCTAATTTTTCTTACGCGTGACCGAGACAGGATACAAAGCGAAATGACAAGTACCGATCGCGGTCTCCAGCCTCCGTCTTTGGTCTCGGTCTCCGGTCGCAGTTGCGGCGCGAACCGCCGCTTTAAGGCTACTTGTGTTTAGAAGAGCATTCAATTACGTGATAAACTACTTTTAAATTAACTATTTTCAAAAAGGATATTCAACAATCTCGTTTAATCCTTTACTACATAATATATTCGAGACGATATCCTAAATATCTCCTCATATTCATAAATCATAAAAACGTTTATCTAAAATTAACATTTTTGTAAAAATTTTCGACGAAGTGATGTAGGTTTTTATCTATAACATCTCTCTTTTATCCGGGTAAGACCTCTGAGCAGCCCGCGGGAATTATCGACTTGCTCAATACATGCTCTTGAGGCGATTTTTCGCAAAAACAGCGCTATATAAGTTGTCCAAATTTATTATTATAACTCCAGCTAAACTCGCGACTTCGGAGATTTGTAGAAAAAAGTCGCAAATTAACCCGAGGGCCGCAACGGTCCTTCGCCATGTTTTGATGGTATTTTAATACCGATTAGCGGGTGCACTAAACATTTTCATTTCTATCAAAAATGTTTTTGACAACTGACGTGTTTCTCGCCATATTTATCTCGCCGTATCCATTACTTTTCATTAAACTGCATTATTTTAGGCATCTGACAAGACTAAGCGACTAATGATGCACAATATACCCGAAGAAAATTTATTTTAATGAATATTTAATATGTATTATGAACCACCCTTCAGAAAATTTTTAATTTGATTTAAGGGCAAAATGATTTTGCAATCAAGAAGTATTTTAATAAATCTGATGAAAATTTTTGCTTCATTAAATCTTTGATTTTCAATTCATACAAAATATGAATCATCAGAAAGGAAAACCTTGAAAAATCAAAACAATGACGGTAAGTATTCAATATGAAAAAATAATTTAAAATTAATTTTACAGAAGCCTGGCCAGTGAAAGGAATTTTTCAGGAATGCTTTAACTTTAGATATTATTTTTCTTCACAAATTTATTTTTCAGTTTATCATATAATTTTATTAATAATTAATTAATTAATTAAAATTAATTTTTGAACTAATGAAACCTTATTGAAATAAAGCATAGACATTAATTAAAACGGAAAAAAATAAAATGTGGTATCTAATAAAAATAAAAAAACTGAACGGTGAGCTCTAGTTGTAATTAATTTAGCACGTTTTTTGCAACCTTAATTCAATCATGAGCTATGGATATAGGCTGTATTACAATTCAAGGAATACAGAAAGATGTGGGAGATGATGTATGAGGTATATCTAATCTAAATTTATAGTAAATTCTTTCCTGAACAACTGAATGTTTTTCAGCAACTATAGATAGAAAAACTTTTTTGAGACGGGTTTACGCTTCAACACACTATAAAAGATATTAAATAGCTGATAATAACTCAATAGCGACCGATTTAATCAAAATTTGTCCAAAAAATTCCCACTTTGAACTCTATTCACACTTTTTACATTGCTCCACACAGGAGGCGACAAGGAAAATAATTTTTCAGAGAACAAGAATGTAAGAATTCATCCCTCTTACTGCGGTGCAAGGCGATGTTCCGAGACAGTCCTGCTGTAGAGATACAAGGTCTCTCAACCAGTAGATGGGCAAGCGCATCTGCCGCCAAAAACCGGACAAAACTCACCCTAGGAATCCGGGCTCCGCTGCAAAGTCACCAAACGTAGCGAACCGCTCGGGATGGTGACCTACGGCAGAGGTGTTAGATTGTACAGCATGATGCAGTTGGTTTAGGGAAAATACGGTAAACCTACTTATACAAAATATAACTAATTGTCCTCAGAGGGGTGTGCAGAGAGGATATATAACCTTTTAACAAAGTTATAAAACATATTTGCATTCAAATACACCAAGGATGGAACTACTTGTCCCTACCAGCATTTTTTGAATTATAACTCAATATCGATTTTATTTCATTTCAAATATGCTTTAATTTATACCTACATACATCCAAAAATGCTGAAAAGCGTGATGATAAAACTATTAAAATTATGTTTTTTCTTTGTAATTATTTTTTGATGACAAGTATTTACCATTTTTCAAAAATGTCAAAGCAAAATGAAAATGTTAAAAAATCTGAAATATATTAGTTGTAGGTGCGCAAAGAAATACACAAACGGACCAATTTTCGTCAAGAAACACAAGTACGTATATATTTTTTAATGATTTTATTTAAACTAAAATTAAAATTCTGAAACATGCGATTACCAGATTATGTGTGTATTATTTTACTGCACGATTTTTATATGATTTGAAATGGGTGTTGTATAATAAAAAATCTTTTTTGAAAATTTAACAAATCTGCCAACGACCTATGGTATCTTATTATACTAAAAATAAACATTTAAAATAAAACATGCGTTTACTAGACAAAAGAACAATCTTTCGAAATCAATTTATAATTTTTTTCTGGAAAAGAGTCAATACGTCTAAAATCTGATTTAAAAAGACATATTTATGGTTTTCTCTGGTTATACCCTCTTAAAGGTATTTTTGAAGTCGATTTTAGATGAGAAATTGGTAAATAATGCAGAATTTTTTTAAATTTTATAATAATTATATTTTCGCAGAGCCAACTGTCGGGTCACCCCCAAAATCGGCTATAAATCTGGTATAGATTCCGGACACCATGTATTGAGAGGTTGCAGGTACTTGATTGGTTGTGGTGTTGGGTGCACCTGCACATGAGTGCAGTGTTTCAAGGACAACAGGATCCTATGATAAACTATATAATGCATCTACCGCGTGCGCCCACCTCCAGTAATGCAGGCGTGTATTGAGATTGGTTCTGTAATATTCATAGTATAGGATCCCGATATAAAACGACCATCACCGAGATGTTTATTTCATGAAACGTATTTTACATTAAATTTAATATATCAATTAATATATTGCATATGGGTTGCCTTACAAATTTTAGTCCAGGGTATGATTAATTAATAATTTTAAAAAAATATTTTTTTTAACAGATAGGTATAAACAGGAAAATCGATACTAGCATTTTGCACCCGTCTGATTATTGAATTAAAATTAAATTAAATTAAAGATTATTTCATTATGAACACGGTGGTATCAAAATATACACACATAAATAATTGATTGATTAATTTTTTTTTTTTAATAACTATTCCTCTATTTTAATAATACACTACACCAAAATGATGCACAGCGTATAAGAGTCTATCGCTATCCTTTTCATTTTCAAGAACAAATAGCATGCACACTCTCTTTCTTTAAATGGACGGACTTCAAACAGCTGCTATGCTGTGTCCTCTTCTATCGCATGGGATGGTTGGTTGGGACATCTCAGTCGCACACATTCACTCAAACCGGTGAAATGTTTTAAAAAAAAAAAAAATTATTAATTAATTATCCATTAATTAATTAGTCCCGTTGGCGTCATGTATCTTTTCTCGGAAGATTTTTCAAGGTGGATGAGTGTTTCAGGCTGATAATTATTGCTTATAATAATTATTATTTAATCATACCCCGGACTAAAATTTGTTAGGCAACCCATATGCAATATATTTATTGACATATTAAATTAAATATAAATTACGTTTCATAAAATAAACATCTCGGTGATGGTCGTTTTATATCGGGATCTTAGATTATCAGACCCTGGTTTGAAATCTTACCCAATGTGGCTAATTAATCATATGATATTGTATATTATGGGATGGACATGAAACACGCGAATTACTTGAAATAAGTTGTGTTCGCGTTTGTTCGCAATCACAAATAATAACTAATAAATCAGCATCGCCCTGGTGTAAGACCACCGTTCAGAATTAACGTTGCTTGAAATGGCTTTAGCCGTGTTTGGTGACCACATCTGAATAGCCAGGTACTTCCCCACCTTCCTCTTCCCATCGCCTTCCCCTCCCTCACTACTTGGCCAATTTACTTTTCGTGAAAAATAAAAATTAATAATTTTGAATGTAGCTATAACTTTGTGGTTATCCATTATAGATAAATGAAACAATGTTACTTTGTTTGAACCACTTGTATATTTGTTTAAAGCCGACCGGTTTAGGAACGACCGTTTCTCCCCCAGGGCAAACGTATACTGATTTGACAATTACAAAATAGTGGGTGGGAACAATGCATTATTACTAAGGATTGAGGTAGGGGTGGAGACGTAAAAACGAAAGGTTAGAATTTTTTTTTATAAAGGTTTTCATTAAACAAAATAATATTTCATAAATTATATGTTTATTTTGAATTATAAAATTTGAAGCTTATTTTATCGTCTTTCAAAAACGGTTTTTAGTTTTCGGATAAGTTCACAAATATTCAATTTATTTGAACTTTATTGCAGAGCGAAAATATTTTGACCTTCAGAAAAAATATGTCCGAGACCTGAGAGGTTAAACATTAGCGGAAACCTTAGACGTAAAAATCAATTTTTGTTGTGGTAAAAGTTAGATAATAGCTCTGTCGAATATTTCGAGTATGCAATAGAGCTATTATATATAATACAAAAATAATTCATTATTTACTGACATTTAAAATTAATTGTTATTAAAAAAAAAAACTTATTCTTCCAACAGTTATGAAAGATGTCTGGAACAGCTACAGAAATATTATTCGAAATTTGAAATTGTCTGAAACAATAAGTTGATTGACGTGCACTTGTCAATTTGACGTATCTGAGCGATTATTAATGTGAATATGTACGCAAGAACGTTATTAATAATTTAAAGTTAAAATGTTTTTCCAGACTAGATATAAACATATCTAAATTATGTACAAAAGAGTCAATCGACACTCTTTCTAGAAAAAAAGTATCGAAAACCTTTACCTTTTTTTGAGGATATTTTTTTACAAAAAACGGCACAATCATCTAATTTTAAAAATTATTATTAGCTCCACACCTTTGGGGCCGCTTTTTGTAGTCTCTTTTTATGGAAAGAAATAAGAGGAAAATTCTGGGAAGGAAAAAGGTATGAGGGGTAGGTAGGAATCTGTGATCAATGCGACGGACTTATGAGCCTTCCCCTGCGGTGCAAGGCGATGGGTCGAGAGAGTCTGGTCAAAACGTCTCCCTCAACCAGTCTCTCGCGATCCGGTCCGTCACGTAGAAGACCTACACAAACATCACCTCATGAACACGGACACTCCTCATAAGTCACCAAACTTAGCGAACTATGGACCTATGGTAGGGGTGTTGGTTATCCAATAAATGATTTCCGGGGCGGCGATACCCATAATTAAGAATACTTATTTTTAGATAAGGAATAAATCTCTTACCATCACAATTTACAACTGCAGTCTTCAAATGGGTGAATGCCGCCCAGAATCGGGAAATGCGGAAAAAAATATTGAAGATTTGGAAAGCTACACTCCAGAAAGCTCATGAAAAAGATTTAAAGTAACCCGCATGATGATTTTAAAAGTCACCCTCTAAATTATTATTACAATAGCTGACCCGGCCACGCGTTGCTGTGGCTAACGAAACACAACGCCATCTGCTGGACGGTTAACCAACCTTTTAACTCACACCGCCATGTTAATTGTCATACAAATCAAAACCACACCGCCAGCTTGCCTGCCCGCTAGTCCACCACACACAAACATTCTCCTTTAATTACATATTTCAACCAATTTACACAAAACCTCAACAAATTTTATTCCTAAACCTTCCTCATGAATCACTCTATTTTTGATGAAAACCGCATGAAAATCCGTTCAGTAGGTTTTGAGTTTATTGCGAACAGACAGACGCGACGCACGGGAGAACTTTAATCTACTCGTATAATATGTAGAGATGAATTTTCATTGGATAACTTTAAAAGATCCGCTGTCCGTGATGCATACAAATTTCTAACCTTTCTTAATATGTAATTTCCCTAAGAACCAACATCAAAAGATGACCCTGGTCTACTTAATGGCCTTTGAAATAAGAATACTTCAAGCAGAAGGCGTTCAGAGAAAAAGGTTGCACGTTCCCAGGCTCGGTCATTAGACGGGAACCGCAAATTATTAAAATCTATGTTATTATAAACACATAAGGCATTGATTTGTGCCCTAGGTGTTCCAAGTTTCAAGGTTCAATTCTTTGGGGGTCTAGGAGGAAATGTATTAGCCGTTTAACTCTGTAAAAATAAATTATTAATTTTTTGAATCCTGAATTGATTGTCATTCATTAATCAACACAATGCTGATACGAATGCAATCGTTTAAAATTTAAACTTTAAATCGCAAAAAAAAGATGGCTCATAGAATAGTAGGAGAATGTTTATTTTTGATGTTTGACAAAGTGATAGGTATTGATCAGATACATTTTTTACGTATTATTATGTATAGACTGTATTCAGATATCTTATCTCATTCCGATCATCAAATCCGAATATATTATATGTTACCAGGTTAATTCGGTAAATCCGAATATAATATATGCTACCAGGTAACTTTTTTATTTTTTTGTTATGTAATTATGTACATTTCTTAATGAATAATATGAACTAAACCTGTCAATTTGTCTGTCCTGGAACGGGAAACTTTCCTAGTTGGACTGGCAAAGCTTCCTAATACGTAATTTGTACTTTCTTTTGTATCTATCTATAATAAATAAAATAAAAAAAAATATAAAAAGATATTCTTGATGAAGCTTGGTCGAACCGAAACTGGTCGATGTATAAAATAATAAATGTTCGTGGTTAAATACAAAGTGGTTGATTTATTTTTATAAAGCAATTTAATGGTACTTACGAACCTGAACAAAGTTTCAAAAAGATTATCATTGAGGTGACGTTGCTTTGGAAAATTGTATGAAATGAAATTCATTTTTGGTTTTGGAATAACTTAATGGGTTAAATCTCGAATTGTAATAATTAATCAATGAAAACAATGTTAGTGACCCTCAAACAACAGAAAAATCAGAAAAAGATATGGTCGCATCAAGGAATTGATCCCAGCCTTCCGGACTCTGCTAAGAACTACTAATATTTTTTATGACGCATATTTTTATTGGCTGCTATCTTTATGTATGATAGTAAGATTCTTCCCGAACTAAATGCAATAGGAAGGGATAGGGTCGAATTAGGTCAGTGGTCAGAGCAGAGCCCCCGGCAAGGCTAATGTCTTCTAGGTGCGTCAATTCCTAGGTGCGACCGTATCTTTTTCGTTTGAAAGTCGCATAAGTAAGCAGGTGTGTATTTAAAAACCTTCTTACAAATCTTATAATTTCAGAAGAAATTTTGGTTTTGATTTATTAATTAAGACAAAAGTAAAAACATACCTTTTCAAGCGCTAGTCTTCACAAAGTTTTTCATAAAACTTGTTTTTTAACGCTATGTTAGCCAAATAATTGATTTTATAAGGGTACTTTAATAAATTTCAAGTGTATATACAAAACAATCAGTTTTTGAAAAATAATTCAAATCAAAGAGAGGCGCACTTAAAACTTAGCAATTTAAAAAAATATATTTTTATTTTGTTAAATTGTTTTTGTCTTGCCATTGTTCCTCTCATTTGTACACACTGTCAAACTGATAATTACTCTAATTTTGTAAAATTTAAAATATCGTTAGTAAAGTCCGATGTATTTTAAAACGTCTTTTAGGATAAAAGTAACCTATTTTTTTATTAGAAAGAAAAAGTTATACAATATTACAGGAAATCAAATAAAATAAAATATTACAGAAATAAGAAAAGTCCCAAGAAACTACTTTTAAGTAGTTTATCAATGGGTGCTTTTACTTTGAAGTTTAAAAAACAAAACTTATTATGTAGTTAGACATTTTTTGTGGTACTACAAAAAATGTTAATACAAACTATTTCTTTCGGCGAGCCGATTTTTCAATATAATATTTGTTTTTACATTACTAGTACATTTTTTAATTTTAGCAGGTAACATATTTAAGCAAGTAGGTATCATGTAGTCCAGCGTTCTTTGTCCATAGTTGTTTAAGTGCTTAGGTACGATTAGTCCTTCTTTTAACGTAAATCTAGTATTGTAACTGTGGTCTAGTCTATTTATGTATATAGGGCTATTCATATGCTGAAAAATAATTTTATGCCACAGAATTGCTCTTACTGAGAGAATTTTGAGATTCTGGTAAAGGTACGGAACATTGTGCCTTTGTTCGTATAAACTTTTATGAGCTAATAATTTAACTAATGAATTTTGAACTGATTGAACATGATTTACGTCTTACAGAAAAGTCCCCAAGCCGTAATTCCGTTCCTTATAATAGACTCATCTAATGATAAATAAATTATTCGAAGTGTGCATATTGGAACATAGAATTTAAGTTTATATAAGCTACTATAATATATCTCAGACGTTCACAGACTTTATTTATTTGTAAATCCCATTTGAAAAAGCAGTCAATAATTACAAGTGGAGATGTTTTCATTCGCTTTCTTGACGGATTCGATAAACTAATTTGTTACAAAATTCATCGAAGCAAGTTGGCTAAAAAACCACAGGATATCAGAGCTGAAGTCTGGAGTGTCCTTCAAGATTGCAGGTACTTAATGAAATTGAAACCTCGGGGATCCTGTTGCAATGAGTGCAGGAAATTGCAATGTCACGTGTCATTACTGAAGCACATCACCTAATGATTGCAAAAAGCTCCAATCCGAGACTCAATCATTGGAAACTGTAAAGGGGTAGGAGTAGAAAGTGGAATATAAACTCTATCATAAAGACTTTTGGTGATTTGACAACGTGGCCTCCACGAATAAACGAAAATTTTCAAGAAATCTGAAAAAGTTAATTTTAAAGTAAACCGGGCGGGAATTTGTCCATACAAACGTATTCCCCAATTTCCCCTCTGGATTTGACACTAGTGCAAGTATTTTTGAAGTGAAACTTCTATAGAATCGTCATGATTTGGATTTCGGATGAAACGGAAATGACGATTACTGCACCTGCGACGCATCAACTGCGCTCATTGACCGCTTTGATTATGATGTCACTTTTAAAGGCTCCTATTGGTTGAGATATGAAACGGAAATTACGCTGGTCTGCGCTCATTGGTTGTATGGGAGTTGTTTTACACTCTCATAATAATTATTAAATCTATTCTAATATGTAGGGTTCTGTTAAAATACAATAAGAAGATTGGTACTCACTTGGTTTATTGACAAATAACAATTACTAAATAATAATTAACAGAGATGTTGCTTGATGCACCTATTGTCAGACCGTGCCGCGTCTCTCCCCACCTCGCGTCCCAATGGTGGTGGGAGTATCGACACTTCACAGTTGCGTTGATTATGACCTCACTATTCAAGTATTGGTTGAGATTGTTTTGGTAAAGTTTCGCTTCTACCACGTGTAAACTGCACTCACATTTTTGAAGTGAAACTTCCTTAGCCCCGTTAGAGTCATTTGAAATTCGGATGAAACGGAAATGACGCACTACGGCACCTGCGACGCATCAAACTGCGCTCAAGGCTCCTATTGGTTGAGATATAAAACGGAAACGACTGTAGGTCTGCGCTCATTGGCCGCTTTGTTTTTTTTTTTTAATATAATGTAGGTATCGACCACTTGCGGGTCGGTAGGTTTTGCTTTTTTGACAAGTTACTTATTACAGGAGTCACCTATAAAATCTTAAAAATCATTAATAGTGCCTGGTTTTAACGCCATCAATCATGACGTCTAGTATGCAAACTAGACAATGTTTTTTGTGAAAAGCAAAAGATTCATTTCTTCTAGTGGGTAAATGAAAATTTAAAATTGGTCCAATTGGAGGAGGCCAGTTGGTCAAATTTGAAGTGAAAAATAATGAGGAGTACAAAACCTCGATTTTTACAATTTTATTTAGGTATTATCAACCTGAGGTGCAGTTGTCCCTTTCGCTCAATATTCGTGTGGGTAACAGCGACAGCGACATCGATAGCTTGGTAAAATACCTATTATTCAAATATTTCGGCGACCGTCTCTCCTCTTAAATAATTAACTAGCTAACCACCACGTCATTTCTCCGCAGGGATAGGCAGAGAGGAGGGACCGCCAAACAACGCAGTCTTGGCACACACTCTTGCCCAATTCACATTAATTCATCTTCTCATACACACTCTTCTGACTCTTGACATGGCTCGACTCGATTATTGGTTGTATAATATACCATGTCTTTCTCGGGCGTCCCCGACTCCTTCTACCATTCACATTCGCATCATGTGTTCTCCTCACACTGTTTTCTTTGTTCATTTCCCGGAGCAGAACCCCTGAAGAAGAACCCACATCTGTTCAGGAAATCTGTTCGATATTAAAAACTTTCTTACGGTGATCTATTAATTAAATTGGCGTAGCCAATTTCTCTTGGATTTGAATTTAATTTATTTATTCATTTATAAAAGACATGAAACATAGACATTTTACGTAGGGTACATAAATTAGATCACTATACTATACGGCTGCATCTAAACTATGAAAATATGAAAGAGAACAAGACACAGAAAAAAGACAATGGTCGCAACTAGGACTCGAACCCAGACCTCTCGTCTAACCGGGACATGCGCGTTAACCAATTTCTCTATTGCCACCTTCTGTCAAACTGTCATAATTGTCAATATCATATTTCAAATTTTAGAATTAACAATATTATTGTTAAGTTTTGGTTTTTTATGGCAGAAGATCTTCAATAAAGACAATATTTCTTCAATGGCGAATTCCATCTTATTTATTTAACTTATAAGCACATGTTACAATAATAATAACTTTTTTATTTTTATTTTTTATTTTATTTTTATTTTATTTTATTTTATTTATTAGCGTTATAAACAGTCATTACAAGTTCATATATAACAGTGTTAGAGATAGTCATATCATTGACCAATAAAATAACGACATAAAAATTTGAGACCATAATAAAAATAAAAATAAAACAAACAAAACAATATATGTATGTAATATAAACAGTTCTGAAAAAGTGCATCTACTCACTTAAATCTACAAAAAATGTATTTTCAAACTGCTGAAATCAAAAAAGAAAATGTAATGAAAATGAAGAAAAATGAAAATGTAACAGAAAGATAAGGAATTAATGAAACATTAAGTTTTCCGTTGAATATTACTTTTTACGAATTTTATGAAGTTAGCAAGGTTCGTGTTAAACATGTCAATGTCTGTGCATAATCTATTGAAAGTGCTACAGCTTCTTCTTATAAACACATTTTGAAGATAATTAGCATTGCTCTTAGGAATATAAAATATGTCTGGAGATCGAGTGACTCTTATTGGACATCTGAAATTGATATTTTGTAATAGGTAAGGGCTATCAATAAAATTGTGGATTATCTTATAAAGCATTACTAGGTCTCTGATATCTCTGCGTTGATCAAGGGTTTTGAGGTTCATAGAGACATAATTTACATCATTTCGCATGCGAAACGAAACATATTTCAAAAACTTTTTCTGGACTCTTTCTATATTTGATTTATATGTAGAACAATGGGGGTTCCATACTGTTGAAGCATACTCTAGGTGGCTTCTGACGTATGATATGTAGAGAATCTTAAATGTTTGTGGATTTTTGAAAACAGAACTTACTCTAAGTATAAATCCTAGCATTTTCAAAGCCTTAGACGTGATGTGCTCGACGTGAGATTGAAAAAGAAGCTTACTGTCTAATAGAACTCCAAGATCTTTAATTTCATTTACTCTATTTAAAATATTGTTTTTAATTATGTACGGATATAGTATAGTGTTTTTCTTTCGAGAATAAGATATGACGGAACATTTATCTGCATTCAAAAGAAGGCGGTTTTCTAAACAATACACATTGACCAGGGAGTTCAGGTCATCCTGGAGCTCTATACAATCCATCTCAGATTTAATGATTTTGACAATCTTTTTGTCATCCGCATATAGGAACAGCTGAGAATTACGAATAGTTTTGTTAACATCGTTCATAAAAATGTTGAATAAAAGGGGGCCAAGGTGAGATCCTTGGGGAACTCCTGAGGTTACGGGGACAAAGCTAGAGCAGAACCCCAGTACAGTTACAGCTTGCGTACGATTGTCGAGATAAGAGGCTAACCAACGAAGGAGGTCACCGTGTATACCCATTGCTTCGACTTTCTCAATTAAAATGCTGTGTGGAATTTTATCAAAGGCTTTGGAATAGTCTGTGTAGACTACATCGACTTGAAAACCGTTATCCATAGCAACAAGGACTGTGTCAACAAATTCGCACAGATTAGTTTCTGTTGATTTTCTGTTGACGAAGCCGTGTTGATTCGAGATGATGTGTGGTCGTATACAAGGAAAAATGATATCGAAAACAATCTTTTCAAAAAGTTTACCCATTACATTTAATTTAGAGATTGGTCTGTAATTTTCTATGTTGTGTTTGTCGCCTTTTTTGAATATAGGCACAATATATGAACTTTTCCATTCTAGTGGAAAAATACCAGAAGACAAAGAAGTTTTGAATATTAGACTTAGCGGATAACATAAAACATTAGCGCAATTCTTTAAAAATACCGGGTGTATACCATCAGGCCCACTGCCTTTGGTAGGATCTAATGATTTGAGATATTTACAAACTAATTCAGTGTCTATATGAACATTATTAAGATTTAGTACTGAGGTGTTTGGATTATATATTCGATTGGTAGACGAGGTGGACGGGGCGGGGGATTCAAAGGAGGATTGAAAA
Organism: Limnephilus rhombicus; assembly: GCA_929108145.2. Taxonomy (NCBI): domain Eukaryota; kingdom Metazoa; phylum Arthropoda; class Insecta; order Trichoptera; family Limnephilidae; genus Limnephilus; species Limnephilus rhombicus. Next base: position 50,813,455 of record OV815274.1, read on the forward strand.
TGTATGTTGAATAAGTTACTTATAGCTTCTCCACCCGATACACGCTGGGAGTTAAGAAACATATTGTTAGGTAGTTCAGAGCTTCTTTGCTTAGATTTAACAAAGGTCCAGAAGTGTTTGGGATCGGTATTGATATTAATTTCGGCCATATTAATGAAATTATCATAGCACACCTTCTCCATATGCTTTTGTCATTCTCGGAGAAGAGAGAAAGTTTGATAGTCAGAGATGCGGTTATAAATTTTATATTTTTTGTGGAATTTAAGTTTATCTTTAATTACTTTTTTTAAGACAGCGCTGTACCATGGGGGGTACCTGGAATCTATGTTAACTGTTCTAGATGGTACATGCATGACAATTACCTTATTTAATTCTGAATAGAAGCGCGCCGTGACTGAGTCTACATTACTGCTGTTAAGAGTCGTTGTCCAGTCAACGGCTGCTAAGGCGCTTTTAATCTGCACATAGTCAGCGCTGTGATAGGAGCGGACCGTGCGCGAGCGTGGGATTTGGAGGGGCGGCTCGCGGGCCATGCGCAGCACCACCTCTAGCGAGTGGTGGTGTGCATCCTCCGGCACTAACGGTGTATTGCACCCCCTTACAGTGCACATGCAACTCGAAATCACCAGGTCGAGAACACGCTCGTTTACATTAAGCTGGTTGTTGAATTGATGGAAGCCGGTAAAGTCTAAAAAATCAGAAAGTGTTGAAGTTAGTGCATCGGTTGAGGATCTATTAAGTACCAGGGCACCGTCTGCGGTCAAAGGCAGAAGCCATTGGGCATGTGGTATGTTGAAATCTCCTAATAGAAGGAATTCATCATCAGGGAAATTGGTATACAACGAAGATATAAATTCAAAAAAGTCACTTAAAGATTTACTCTGCTCCGCACCTTGGACGAAGTATGAGCAGTATATGCGTAGTTTAGAAGCACGCGCGCCAGAGCCTAGTGCAAGAGTAGCTGTGGATATCTCTGCGCGCTGTACGGGTGGGAGGGAGAGTGAGGGGCACGCGGGCAGTTCGCGACGTACTGCAATCAGTGAACCACCACCGAGCGCCTGGCCTAACAACATGTAGTCGCGATCACAACGGTACACTACATAACGTTCATCGAATAATTCACAGTCAAATATACTTGGCAGAAGCCATGTCTCAGTTAGGCATATCACGTCATAATCGGCATTAAGAATGCTGGAAAGAAACACATGCGTTTTGGTTCGGAGACCTCTAACATTTTGATAATATATATTTAATTCACGGAGAGCATGCATTTGAATGGAACATGTAGGTCAACATATTATGTGAAAACAATAATAATAATAATACAGTATGTTGGACTATGGAAACGTAGCAAAGATCAGTTGAATATAATATTATAATTGACAATTTGACATTGAAAACTGTAAAATAGTATACATTTTTTAAAGATTTTATGGTGAATCTTGATTTTGAAATCGAACCCATTAAATTTACATGGTTACAATAATAACGTATGTTTGCAGTGATTACAGTGGAGTAATACAATAATATTATTTTTGTTAAGTACTTCCAGCAAAGTAAATGATTCATTAATATGGTAGTGAGCGAGACAAGAGAGCTAAAATTATTAGAAGAGATTTTGTTATACAGTGCTGAGATTAAGAGGCAATTACATGTTAAAAACAGAGATATTATGAAGAAATAAAAAAATAAGAAATAAAAATGTTAACATTTGTGTAGGTGTAACTTTTATAAGATTTTGTTTAAGTCTTCAGCCTTTCGGATCGATCTGATGTGAGAACCCTCGGATTTTCTGACAAGGATTCTGCAATTGCGGACCCAGACGAAGCGAAAGTTATTTTGCTTGGCTGCTTCCTTCGTCAGGTGCAGCAGCCGTTTTGATGCGCTCGTCAGGTGGTCGTTAGCGTAGACGCGGGAGTCGCCGCCACATCCGATGTCGCTGCCGGTTAAATTTTGCATCTTTCGGATTGAAGACAAGAAATCATCCTTTCTATATCTAGCTTGCATTTTGATAATTATGGGCTTATGTTGACCTTTCTTCGATTCCTTCGGTGCCACTCGTGTAACGAAATCTATATCAATTTTGGGATCAAGGTCGAACCCTGTTTTTCGAGCAAGGCTGGAAACAATACCTATTAGGTTTTCTCCATTCCTTTCAGGAATGCCGACTAATTCTATATTGGAGCGGCGCGCCCACTGGTCACGCTGCTCCATGTCATCTTGAATGTTGGCTAAGCGGACCTTCAGGGAATCGACTCCATTTTTGAATGAGTCGACCAGCTTCAGCTTATTCTCCATTGCCGTGATTTTTTTGCTCATATCCTCTACTATTTTTCCGCTGAAGTCGATGGAGTGTTTGACATCACTGACCTCATCCCGCAGTTCCTTGACGGCGGCTGGCGAGTAGGACAGCGCGGCTAGCTGGTCGCTGATCCTAGCAAGTTGCTCCATAACGGGCTGGATGAATCTCCCGAGGAAGAGTTGGATCTAGTTTTATGATGACGATGTGATGTTGCCATTTTTTCAGTTTGTGTTGGTGATGAGGCTATTTTTGAACAATCTTATTTTTTTTCCCGCACTTAATTAATAATTGAATGTTAAAGTATGAATTGTAACTCGGTACTAATCACTAGACACTTTTGGTATATCTTTAGAACACTATGTATTGACAGCTTCAAATTAAACTTTTTTCGAGAGCAGTTTAAGGTATATTGAGTGTATAAAAACTGTTAATAATGTAAGATGCACTTGTTTATCACCATGGGTTTTTGCCTACTACAATTTTCTGTTAACAAATCACTTTAAATTCATAGAATTTCTTAAATATAATGGGAGATATTTTGACAGAATATTGTTATTGTTGTTGTATTGTTGTATTTGCCAAACACTTCTCCTCTGTATATTTTGATGCTTCATGCAACATCCCTCCACTTAACTATGACTATAATATTGACTTAAATGATTGCCAAATTACACTTAAAGAGGTTTACCAATCCTTAAATAATATCTCTAACAAAAAAAGTACCGGACCTGATGGCATTCCAGAAATCTTGCTAAAAGAATGTAAATATAAACTATCTAACCCAATTTGTATGTTGTTCAACTTGTCACTTTCATCTGGAACATTTGCTGACTCATGGAAAATTTCATATATTCGACCCATTTTTAAGTCTGGAAACAAGTCGAATATTGGAAATTACAGAACGATATCTAATATTCCAAAAATATTTGAGTCGATAATTACAAAGAAAATTACTCCTGTTTTCAAAAATGTTCTAATTGAGGAACAGCATGGATTTATGTAGATCGGCGAAATCTACAACAACAAATTTACTTTCCTTTACAAGTACCATTGTGAAAGCCTTAGAAGATAACACTCAGGTTGGTGTCCTATACACTGACTTCTCCAAAGCCTCCGACAAAGTTAATCACCGTATCCTCATGGCCAAACTTTATGCTATAGGCATTAGAAACCCTGTGTTATCATTCTTTCACTCTTACTTCACTGATAGAAAACAAAGGGTTAAAATAAACAACTTTGAATCCTTCAACATTGATGTAACTTCCGGCGTTCCCCGAGGAGCCCATTTGGCCCCGCTTCTTTTTAACCATTTTATTAATGATATCACTGAAGTTTTTTCTCACACACGTTTCTGGCTATTTGCTGATTGTTATGTCTGCCCTTTCCTCGGCAGATAGTAATTATTAAATACAATAGGTTCTTTGAATATAAAAGTGTTTATTACTGGAATAACCTAGCTGGATAGCTACGACTGTTTACTATTCGGGGGTAGGCAAATCTCTGCGGCCTTGCCAGTGGAGCTCGTCAAGTCTATCGCTGAGACTGCTTCTTGTACGCCAATGCCATCTGGCGAGCTATGGTGCAAGCTACATGCTTACCGCCATCTATCGTATTCTTTCCATATGAAATACTTAATTACTCTACATCACACCCTCCCCCACCTAACCTCAAGCCCTGGCTACAATAAATACAAGACATGTTCTTTTCAAAGAAGTTATACAATTGACAACAAAAAAATAGGATTTTAAATATTTCATTTATACACGATTTTATACACTAAATTCAACCAAACATAGTCATGATTTTAAATATTTCAACTTAAATATTTCTGTTTCTCTGGGAGGGACCTCCCAGAGAAACAGGAGGGATAATAAGATCCTTAAGATTATTAAATCCCACCTCGACTGTTTACAATTTCAACTTGATATTGATTCATTTAACGATTGGTGCAAAATTAACTGCATGGAACTTAATGTTGATAAATGCAAAATTTTGTCCTTTTATAGAACCAAAAAACCTATTCAGATTGATTATTGATTATAAACTAAATAGTGTTTGTCTATCTACTGTCACATCTATCAAGGACCTTGGGGTCACTCAAACTTTCTTTCCGTGATCACATTAATAATATCGAAAATAAATCACTTAAAATACTCGGCTTCATTCATAGAATTACTTCTGACTTCAAACATATAAGTACACTTAAAACTCTTTACTGTTCGCTGGTTCGCCCTCACCTTGAATATGCTAGTGTCATTTGGTCTCCTTTCTATGCTGTCCATATTTGTCATATCGAATCCGTACAACATCGTTTCCTACGAGGAATTGCTTGGAGGTTGGGTCTTGAAAGAGGCAAGTACTCATATAATGAAATCGAACACATTTTAAACATTTCTTCTTTAGAAAAACGTAGAAAGGACTCTGATCTAATTTGCATATTTAAAATTATCAACAGTATTACTGATATACCTGCATTTTTACAACTCATCCAGTTTAACATCCCTTCCCGTAGACTTCGAAATAATGAAGTGCTGGTCCTCAATCAACATTCTACTAATTATGGATACCATTCCCCCTTATCCAGAATGTCGAGACCTGTCAACGCAAGACAAAGCATTGAATTTTTTGGTGTAAAACTAAATGACTTTCGGCCGCCGATACTCAATATTTAAATGCTTCTTCATGCTTTGACTTGTAGTGTCTCTGAATGTACTTTTTACATTTTATATTGTCATTGCTATTCATTTATATGTGCTCTCCCCTCACTGTCATCTCTGTTTTTTTTATTCGTGTTATTATTATGTTTTATTAATTAATTAATACATAAATAAATAATACTTTTCCCGACCCGACAAAGCATTAAAGTGGTCTTCAGACCATTAACTTGTTGATTTTAGATGTTTTCAAGAGATAAGAAGAGTTTTTCTCTAAAGAACACATTATTTATAACCAAAAAAAGACTCAAACTAAAACAATACCCAATACACCTGTCAGACTATGATATACAGAAATCTGCTTTATCAACTATCACTTTCACAGTGAAACTATCCGTTGCAAGTAGGGAATCTGCAATAATAAACTTGCTTCGAAATATTACGCTAGAGGTCGGTAACCTTCGCTTTTTAAACAATTATCTTCAACTAATTATTTTTCCATGTTATGGGCACCTACCATTTTTATTGGAAACAATCATTCTAAGAATTGGTAAAAAAAAAAAAAAAATTGAAGTATGAGATTGAAGGCAAAAGATAACACAAAATAAAGCGACATCTAGCGACTCCGAAGAAGAAAACACATATACTAATAAGATCCAAATGTGTAGGAAAAGGTGCACTGGAATTCGACGACAAAAATATGGGAAAAATAATCCTTCACATTGATAAAAAGGTGCTTCGTAGTATCCTCACTCTTGTCTGCTTTTGTTTTTTGTCTGGCGCGCCAGGGCGATACTTCATCAGGGAGTATCTTCCGCTCTGGAACGTGCCGCAAATATGCTATATATTATTTTAAATGAATAAATTGTGAAATAACACAAATTAATCAAATACAATTCATTTGCCTCGTCGGGATTCGATCCCGCGACCTTCGGTATGCTAGCCAAGAGCCTTACCGCTGGACTACGCCGGCCGTCGTACGACTCCCAACAAAAATAATATATAGGCCAAGGCGACACAATACTATGAGATCATTTAAATTGATATATTATCAATAGCAATATAATCAATAGTTTATTTGCCGTTTGTCCGAATGATGGGCAGTTCTGTTGCTGCAGTCAAGTTTTTGTTGGTGTGATGAATTGTAGGTAACCTTTGCTAAAATGTTTATTTACATATCTTCCTATTCAATAGACTTCATATATGGCTCATTAATCTTTAATTCAAAAGAACTCGTCATGATATTAAAATCACTGAATAAAAAATCCAAGATTAGTGATGCCTACAAAGACGTTACATACTTTAGACGCGGGGTAGAAATCTCAAAAGTGGGAAGCCAAACGCAAGACAATTGCACTGTTCTCGATTTCTAGTACTTTAGTATTAAACTGTCACTCGTCAAGTAAGGTCATGTCTTACCAGTAGGAAAATTGCATTTAAAAAGCGCCAAAATGCCCTCCTGTATGATGAGAAAATGTTTCCATTACACGGCAAACATTAGTAAAAGTGAAGAAATAACATTTAATTTATATGTACACACAAATTACTTATTATTATCGATTATTATAAGCAATACAAGTAATTTTCATGTTCCCCGTCCGACAATTTTGTACGTCATTTGAGAAAAAACACACATTCTTTAATTGTCTTATGGTACGGTCACACTGAGGTCAACTTCCAATTTCAAACTTTCGGACGATTGCGTAGAAGGGTAGTTCATGCGTTGGAAGTTCGAGTTGGAAGTTTGGCTTCAGTGTGAATGTAGCATAACTTTTTAATATGTGAATAACTTTTGAATTAAGAAATTACTGAAAACCGTTGAAAACAAAAGAGTGTTGCTTACTTGCCACATTATTTTAAGAGCATGTGAGACTATGGCGAGTCTATTTATACATATAACGTCATTGGATGCATAGCGATTTGTACTTGTCGTAATTGTCGTAATTGTCGTAATTATTGTAATTGTCGCCAATTTACATATTTAAGACCTGATTTGATCGATTGCACACAAATGAAATTGATTATCTATTAAAAAATGTTTTTCTTACTATAACTCCGCACAGGAGACCTTGAAGAGAATCTCTTAGGGCCTATAGCAATCTTTGGAGATGTTGTGCGGATGGTCTTTTAAAGGAAAGGAAAGAGTGTAAGTTCTGGGAAGGAAAAGGAGGTGGATAGGAATCTGGGGGTCCAGGAGTGATGGACGTACGAATCCATCCCTCCCACTGCTCTGCAAAAGCTGATGGGGTAAAGGGTGAATTCATAAAATTGCTATATTAAGAAAAAATGTTCTTGGTAGCGTATCGTTACATGTATTGCATGTCCTAAATTAAAAATATATATACACCAGGCTAGGCTTGCATTCAATAAAAGGTCGAAAATTATAGAATCGAATAATATAGACCTGAAACTGAGAATACTCCTCATCAAGACCTATGTATGGAGTATCTTGATGTATGGCTGCTAAACATGGTGCCTATCCGAAAGAGATAAACGGAGACTAGAGGCTTTTGAGATGTGGTCCTATAGAAGACTACTAGGAATTTCCTGGAGAGACCACATCACAAATGAGGAGGTTCTCCAAAGAATCGAAGGAGGAAGGCATCTGCTCAGGACCTTGTCCGAAAGGCGCGCAAGATGGATCGGCCATGCAATAAGACAAGAAGGCCTCTTGCATGCCATAATGGAGGGTATGACCGAGGGGACAAACGCTAGGGGATGCCCACGCCGAGAGTACCTGGAGGACGTGCGCTGCTTATCATATGCAGACTTCAAAAGAGCCGCACAAGACAGGGAAGAGTAGAAGAAACCAATAGATGAAATTGCTACAAACCAATCCCAGGATTGAAACCAGAGAGAGAGAAATTAAAAACTTATTTGTTGTTCATTATTTAATAAACTACCAAAAGAAATCAGAAACCATAATTATTGTAATATCTTCGCTTGGTTAAATAAATACACCATTGACTTACAAGCACTTGTCTTTTATTAAGACTTAGAATCATGAAATTCCACATAGTTCACCTAGTCTCCATTTTAGCAATCTCCCAAACAAAAGAGGACGAGACAACTGTCATTAATTCTATAAACAATAATAACTCAAAACTATGAAACAGTACTTACCGCCAACTATGCGGATTTAAACATAATTAATACATTACAATTATGAAGTATAAAAATTGATCCCTGTCAAGAAATATTTCAAAGACGTTACTTAGGTCTGGGGCGTGTAAAGAACCCCAAAACTATACGGGCATTCTATCCCTATGTAGAGTAATGAAAGTGAGTTAATACGCTGTGTACATTTTATCAAGGATTGAAGACACGTATTGCCTAAATGTATATAAAAAGTTGCACTAAACTGAAAGTGGTGTATTCCTGCAAATAGCAAGTCGTAAACATCCAGTTGGCAGATCCTACAACATGGGTCTCTTCAAGATCTTTCTCTTCAATACGTGCACTTCTTCCTTTCCACAAAAAATACACTCCGCACAGCACCCCCAAAGATGACATCGGCCAGGAGCAAAAATATTTTCCTCAAGGCCTCCTGTGAGAAGTTCGTAAAAAAACAATTCTCATCACCAAGGACCCGATGGAAGCCAAATTCACAATGGATGGTAGGTTAATGAGATTTAAAAAATATGTAAACTAAAATTTTTGTCCAAAGGGACATTGCGATGCCTTCTATTACGCATTTCAGTAACACTAAACATTTTAGTTTTTTTTTAAATATGTAGAGGAGGCACACAATTTTGCCGGCACACAACCGCCGCCCCGGGAACCATTTATTTGATAACCAACACCTCTGCCGTAGGTCACCCCATGTGGTTCGCTACGTTTGGTGACTCAGCAGAGGTGCTCGGGTTAAGGAATGAGATCGTTTTTTGGCGGCGGACAGCCTGGACACAATGAATACCAGATTCCCACCAACCCTTCTTTTCTTACCATTTGCCTTCACAGAACTTACTCCCACCTTCCTTAAAAAGACCCTTTACATCCCAAGCATCCCCAAAGATGATATAGGCTCTGGGGGAATTTTTTTCCTCTGGGCCACCAGTGTGGTGCCAATGTAAAAAAAATAGAGGTATGAACACTAATCTTGAGGTAGGTATGTAAAATATTTCTTGATTTATACTTTGTTATTAAAACAAAAATAATTAAATATTATTTATTTATTTATTTAATACAAACGGCATAAGTATGCCATAAACATTAATTACATGTCACAAATTCATATTCAAAATATTAGTAATGGTAAAACAGTGTATGTATAACAGTCAATTGTGACGATACATTGTGAAGTGACACCAGAGATACATTTACATGCAAAAATCTATAATACAAATAAAATTAATAGTCATTAAAAAAATATGATAGCATAGCCGTCTTGTACCTATGTTCCGTGCAGTTAAATAGATCTATCACATCAGCATATCTATTAGTAACTTCATGCAACCTAGGTAAAAGTGAGTGTTTCGTATACTCAGTCCGATTATTGTTACATTTAAAAATGATTTTAGAACGAGTAGTTCTCGTGGGAATATGAAATTCAATGAGCTTAGTTAGATCAGGACTGTCTATTCTACCATTTACAATTTTGAACATTAATATTAAGTCGGATATAATTCTTCGATCTGACAGTCTTAGTAAATTTAATTCTTTCATCAAGTAATTATAATTTATGTTTTCAATGGGAATACCGAGGTTAAAATTAATGTGTCTTAAGAATTTGTGTTGAATTTTTTCGATTGAATCTGAATGTATTTTAAAATGGGGGGACCAGATCGAGGAGTTATATTCGACTTGACTACGTACTAAGGATGTATACAAAATTTTTAAAGTTGAAATATTCTTGAAACCTCTGGAATTTCTAAGAACGAAGCCAAGCATTTTGATACCTTTATTATATATTGAGTTTATATGGGATATGAAGTTTAATTTAGAGTCGAAAATTATGCCCATGTCACTAATTTCTGCGACAGAGGTAAGGGTAGAGTTGTTAAGTTCATAAAGATGAATAATTGGTTGACTTATTCTGTAAAAACTTATTGAATAACACTTATTTATGTTCAGATAAAGTTTGTTAAAAGAGCACCAACTAATTAATTTGTTTAAATTATTTTGTAGACAGGCACAATCTTCAGCGGTTTTGATGATTTTAAATATTTTTAAATCATCTGCAAAAAGCAATACATCCACATCTTTATCAAATATGTCAACAATATCATTTATGAACAGTAAAAACAAAATTGGGCCTAAATGGGACCCTTGAGGTACACCACTGGTAGCTATAAATTGATTGGAATAAAACAAATTAATTTTTACAAGTAGAACTCTATCAGATAGATAGCTTGCAAACCAGTCTAAAAGTTTTCCGTCAATACCGAGCTTACGTAGTTTAACCAGTAGAATTTTATGGCACACTTTGTCAAAGGCCTTGATAAAATCTGCGTATATGGAATCGACTTGAGTTTTGTTAGCTAATGCATTTGATATAAAGTTTTCATATAATGAGAGATTTGTCAGAGTTGACCTGCCAGACAAAAATCCATGTTGATTTGGAACAATGAGACGGTTAATATATGGGGAAATTTTATCAAGAAGTAATTTTTCAAAAAGTTTCGGAATTATAGATAGCTTACATATAGGTCTATAGTTAGTGTCATCACTTTTATTACCCTTTTTTAGTATAGGCGTTAGATAACAACGTTTCCAAATGTCCGGGAAGCAACCTGTATCAAGCGATTGATTAAACAAAAGACAAATCGGCTCAGCCAGTGAAGCAATGCAATTTATGAGAATATTGGGGTGCACGTTATCAGGTCCGGCCTTTTTGTTTTTGTCTAGAGATTTAATTTTAGATTTAACATCGTTTATATTGATGTGTACAGCAGGGATATGCATGCTCTCAATAAGGGAAGGTGGTGGTATGTAATTTTCTGGGATATCTTCGTCATATACACTTTTGAAGTAATCAGCAAAATAGTTAACCTTAACTTTCATATCAGTGCTACTCTTATCTTTGAAGTGCATTGAAATGGGTAAACCTTGTTTGTTTTTTCTAAGAGAGTTTACATGTGTGAAAAAGTTTTGTATATTAGAGGGTATAGATTTTTCGATTCCATTTATATAATTATAATATGATTTTTTTGACAGTTTTTTACATTGAGTTCTGTAATTGTGAAATAACTTATAGTCATTAAGGGATTTAGATTCTTTAAAGTTTTTGTGTGCAGTTTTTTTGCAAATAATCAGGTTGATTAACTCGCTGTTGAACCATTTCGGGAACTTCGCTTCTTTGAAATGTGAAAGTGGTACATATTTTTCAATGGCCCTGTTGATAATTGTGTAAAAAATTTCAAGATTGTAGTTAATATTATTGTTGAGGTGAAGAAATGACCAGTCTTCATTTGTAAGATATTGGTTCATATTAGGATAGTCAGCTTTGGAAAAATTATAAGTAAAGTTAGGAAGAATAGTTGTGTCGTCTGGTGAGTTATTCATCAAGATGGTTATGCTTAAAGCGGGGTGGTGGGAGTCTAGGGGGAGGAGCTCGTCAACTGATTTAACAATGTGAATTGAGAGATCACTACAGAACACTAAATCCAGCAGCCGGTTATTGGTATTGTAGACTTGATTGACTTGATGTAGAGCGAGTAAGTTCGTCATATCTATTATTTCACGAGCATTTTCTGGTAGGCTTAAGTTGTTATAAGAGTTTTTATTCATCCAATCAATGCTAGGGGTATTATAGTCACCAAATAAAATTGTTCTGGCATCAGGGTATTTATTTTTAAAGGTTTCGAGGTCATCAATGTGGTTTCGGTAGACTGTGATGTTGGATCCAGGAGGAATGTAGACACATCCCAGTAAAATTTTACTTGATTTAGTTTTTAGTAATACAAATACCTGTTCTACGTCTAGATGTTTGCAAATTAATCGAGTGGATGGCAGTGATTTTTTGACGGATATGAGAACTCCTCCTCCTCTGGTTTTATTGCTGGTGGCTGGATTCCTGTCAAGGCGGTAGGTGTTATAAGATGAGAATCCAAGTTCCTCGGTGTGAATATCAGGATCAAGCCAGGTTTCAGTAAGGAGAAATACATCTACGTTTTTAAGTAAAGGAATAGAAGTTTGCAACTCTAAGAGTTTGGTTCGGCAGCCGCGGATGTTTTGGCCGTATCCATTGATGCGTTTGAGTTTTTTGGATTTTTCTTAACTATTGTCGGCTTGCTGTTGATATATTTGATTGTTAGTCCAACTTCTCCTCCCTGTATCCTACTTTCCATTGATTGACGTAGGTCTGATAAATATTTTCTTTGGTTTGGAGGTGAAGGTGCTAAACCGAACGTCATTAACAAAAGTACTGCTTCCACTATTTTCACCCGATGGTTTATATCATTGGTCTGCAACCTGTGGTGCGCGTACCCCTTGGGGTACGCGAAGAAAAAATTGGGGTTGCCCGAAAATACTCGTGTTACACTCTGTATAAAATTGAATTAAGGAGAACGTTTGCGCGGCCCGCTTCGGCCCTTTTAATACAAACCTTAATTTTGGATTTGAGATCAAAATACCCAACCAAACTGAAAAATTATTTTTGCAATCAAAAGGTAAATCAAATATCTAGTACATATGTGAGCTACTTTATTTATATTTGCTTTAAATTATAAGAAAAAGGCCAATAAAGATTTTAGTGTTTCATGATTTTAGAGGCAATTTTGTCAACTATTTGTGAGTAAATGAAAAACATATAAAATTCAACAATATTCATAAAAAATATATATATAAATTAATAATAATAATTATTTTCATGGGTGTAATGTCAAATTACAAATTACCTATTTTCGTAGGTACAATTTTTTTTTCGTTTACACCTATATTAAAATTTCTACTCAAAAATGCATTTTTTACAAAGTTTCATCATATTTTATTATTCATCACATTTTAAAAATAAATATGTTAATTTTTTAAATTTTTTTTTTTTATTTACTCACAAATAATATCCAAGTTGCCTCAAAAATGATGAAAAACTAAAATCTTTAATGACCTAAATATTATAATTTAAAGCAAAAATAAATAAAGTAAATCACAACCGTACCTACTAGATATTTGATTACAAAAATAAATAAATAAAATATTTTTTCAGTTTGGTTGGGTATTTTGATCTCAAATCCAGAATTAAGATTTGCATGAAAAGGGCCGAATCGGGCCACGTGAAAGTTTCACTTAATTGTAGATATTGTTTAACTTGATTTTTAAATTCATGTAATAATTAGTGTAATAAAAACTTACAAATGAAACATGTCTTCATTACACGTGTACATAAGAAAGATAGAGGGTAAAATAATAATTTTTTAGTAAGAGTCAAGGGTTACGCAGGCTCAAAACGGTTGACAACTGCTGGTCTGTATGAACGGCACGCCCCTGTACTTGTGTGCATTACCTAGACCTAGGTATAATAGTGTAAAATGCACTCGTAAGCAGTTCATCCCACATTGAACCCTGGGAATTGCGATAATTGAAGCCAACTAAGATAAATGACTTTACAAGAGATTCTGTCAGTGCAAGTTAATGGTTATCTCGTAACAATCAGCTCCGCGGAGACTAGGAACGGTTTTCAATGAAATTTTCAATTAACCGCGAGTATTTATAGCAATTCGTAAAAGTTCCTTTACTAAACTTGTGCAGTTCCGCGCGCTATCTGATATCAGATCTGTTTGATGTGATGCCGGCATGCCAGCTAATTATTTTCGAAATTTGTTAAATTCTAGGTAATTCAGTAGAGGCCGTCAATATACAATAGTAGATATATTTTGCACTACGCTAAAATGGGCATTTTTGGTTAGCGCATATTCTTCAAAAATTACCCCCCACCCCTATTAATTTCTAAAATACAGTAGTTTACAATCAATTTATTAAGACCCGGCATTCCGAATTTCTTTCTTTTTATAACATATTTTCCTGGATAAACTTTACGTTCTTAAGTTCTTTAAAAATTATGTATTATTTTTGAAAATATATCTGAACATTTGCTGAGCCAAAACGTTAATTATATGAAATTCCCTCGATGGAAAAAATCGCACAGTAAGCTCAGAAAAATAATAAAAACACATTTTGTTCTGTTATTTAACATGCTACGGGTATGAGCAAATTTGACAGTGTTTCGTTAAATGCTACTTAAGACAAATTCTGCTTAATTTAAACGAGTCGTGTTTTCTTAAATATTTTCAAAATTTTCGCTTAATTATTGTCGAAAGATGTAATAAGCAGTAATTGTTGAATTAAAAACTAGTATATATTGAATTATTTGGCGGGCAGGAGATAAGCCGACGTAGCTCAGTGGTTAAAGAGCAGCTGACCGGATATCAGAAGGATGCGGGTTCGTGTCCCGTCGGCGGCATGTATCTTTTCTCGGGAGATTTTTTTCAATGTAGATGAGTGTTTCAGGCTAATAATTATTGCTTATGACAATTGTTAATTATTGTCGTTTTAATGTTAGAATTATTTAAAACCAAATTCTTCTTCTTTTTGAACGCTTACTACGGAGTAAGCGTTCAAAAGCGTTTTACTGAAAGCACAAAAAATTATAATTTTTGCAAATTAATTGCTGAAAATATGGTCAGATTAGTGACATCTGTCGGAAAAATATAAAATAACGCTTTGACAATAACGTATTATAATTTCACATTAAAATTACATTTAGCTCTTTGATTGTATTATTATTATAAAAATTGACAAACACTAAAATCATATAATTATGATCAAAAGTTATAGGAGTAAAATTAATCTTATACTAATAATAAAAAATATTTATCTCATTTACACGCGTGCTGAACAGATTGTATGATTGAAGGCGTCACAAGGATTTTCATTAAATACATTCTTCTTATTTTGTTTATCTTATCTATCAATATTTGTGTGTTTGTATTTGCCAATATTTACAATTCATTTATTGAATATTGCCATACCGTTCGTCCGATTGCGAAACTTTGGTTATATATTGTGAGCACGTCCGTGAAGGTTATAGGGTATAAGTTCTGGCGTTATGAAATTTGTATTAATGAAAATGTGTGTATTTCATATATTTTAGCGGCAGGAAGGAAAGGCGGTAGGCGGAGGGGAACGGGGGAGGTGGGGTTCGAGGGAAGGGTGACGAGGGAGGGGGAATTCGGGGAAGGGGAACGTGGGAGGGGTAGGGGACTCCGGAAGTGAGCGGGGACGCACGGGAAAGGGCATGCAGGGAGAATCAATTTATTTCTTTGAATGGCATTGCAAATTGCAACCCATGTAACCAGCTAGTAAAATTTAAATAGTAAACTGTAAGATAAGATTTTATTTAACGTGACATGGCAAGAACAAATTTTTAATACCTGTTAATTAAAGTTTTTATTTTTAATTTTATCATAGCATTTATTGGATATATTTTTTGTTGAAACCTCTTCACTTTATGAATCGACATCTCAGTCTACCTGACAGATAAATAAATAAATAAAAATATGAATGTGTAATTGAACACTCCTTGATTTAAGACTCGTAAAATAGACAATGAAAAACTGCAGTAAGGTTGACTCAGCGGATAGCTTTTACAAGACTTGTATTAGTCATTTTAGAACATACCCAAACGTGCAGATAGAACCATACGCAGCGAGCTAGGGCATATTCATTCATTGCATAAGGTTCTAATTATATTATGCCATTCCAAGATAGGGCCACGTTCTAAATAAATATTTTCCTCTAAAATACTGCACATAAGATTAAACCTCAAAATCAGACAATTATTACAAGCAATAATTGTCAGCCTGAAACACTCATTTACATTGAAAAATCTTCCGAGAAAAGATACTTGCCCCCAACGTTGGGGGCAAAAAAAAGATACTTGTCCCGTTGGGGGCAAGTATCTTTTCTCGGAAGATTTTTCAATGTAAATGAGTGTTTCAGGCTGACAATTATTGCTTGTAATAATTTTTACCCTTTGTGCTATGCATAAAAATCTTGTCTAAACGTTAGATTATAAATTAAAAAATAATACTCAAAATCAGACGTTAGAACCTCGTCATACAAGTTTCCACGTAAATACAACACAAAGAGCTATAAAAATTATTTCGGTTGTAGATACGAGCAAAAAAAATGTCAGTTTTGTCCAACTGAGGTGATGATATTCCAATGTGTACTGAACATTGTTCCACAGGACATAATTCACTTGTCACTGTTCAACTGTCCATATTTGCACTGGACGTCGTACAACTGACAATAATTGTAAAATTGGCAAAAGTTGCACTGGGCATCGTACAACTGGCCATTGTAAAATTGACCATAGTTGCACTAACTATCGTACAGCTGGCCTTTGAAAAACTGGTGATGGTACAACTGGCCATAACTCGAGCAATTGGCCACAGTGCAACTGACATTGGAGGGGACCCACCACTTTCCCAACGGCGTTATAAGCAAACATATGGTTTCCTCCTTCACCGCACACGTCAAGACTCTACTTTTTTTGAACGAAGCTACATTTATTTGAACGACTCTAGACCCTCCAATGTCCATGCATACGGGGTAAGTAAGCAGTATGCAACTTACATGTGCAACTGACAATGACATAACGTGCAATAATTCTACAACGGTCCATATTGCAAGGCCATGGTGCAAATGACCATATTTCCACAGGACGTTATGAGCCAAATAATAAAGAAGAACACAAGAAATGGCTTGTGGATGTGTTTCGTGATCCAAATATTTGGCCAGTCGAGCCTTAAATTCCAATACAAAACTCACAATAATTACGAAATTCAAATGGAATGCAGACCTGCGACGCACGCCAGACGAGTGTAAAGCGTCGATGTTATTGGGCGAGTTTACCTGGGAAATTCACTATCTGTTAGTAAACTCGCTCCGTGTA
Source organism: Limnephilus rhombicus (assembly GCA_929108145.2). Taxonomy (NCBI): domain Eukaryota; kingdom Metazoa; phylum Arthropoda; class Insecta; order Trichoptera; family Limnephilidae; genus Limnephilus; species Limnephilus rhombicus. The sequence goes on from OV815274.1 coordinate 50,830,307, forward strand.
ATTTACTTGCTAACTAGCAGATTGATGATAATCGACGAAAAAAGTTGAAAGGTCGTCCACTTTACTTGCTACTCGCTTACTCATGATTGGTATATTTTTGCGTTCAAAATGGCTGCCAACAAACAGCTGATTCGACTCTCAAACATCTGAGAGAATTAGTTCACGCAGGCATCGTTATTCTCACTACTATTGCTACAAAAATGTTCGCTACTGAGCTAGTGGACAGTTTTGTTTGTCATCATGACATTCTCACTCGCCGATTCACTCGCTTTTAAGAGCGTTTAACCAGCCAGCGGAAGAAAATCCACATTTCATCGAAAGTTGTTCTTACGATCGTGCAGGGCGGTTACAATGAGAAAGATTAATTATTCTCCGAACCAGCTTTTTTAAATTATAACTCAATTTCGGTTTTATTTCATTTCAAATTTGCTTTAATTTACACCCATATCTAAAAATGCTGAAAGGCGTGATGATAAAACTATTAAAATAATGTACTTTTTGTAATTATTTTTTTATTTTAAGTATTTATCATTTTTCAACCAGTTAAATAAGAATGTTAAAAAAATCGGAAATATATTAGTTTTTATGTGCGCAAATAAATACACAAACGGACCAATTTTTGTCAAGAAACACATGTACGTATATATTTTTTAATGATTTTATTTAAACTAAAATTAAAATTCTAAAACATGCGATACCCAGATAATGTATTGATTTATTTTACTGCATGATTATATGATTTGAAATGGGTGTGGTATAATATAAAATATTTTTTGAAAATTTAACAAATCTTCCACCGACCTATGGTATAACCGAATTATACTAAAAATGAACATTTTTTCTCAAAATTTAAAACATGCGAATGCTAGATAAAAGAACTATCTTTCGAAATCCATTTATAATGTTTTGTGGAAGAGTCAATACGTCTAAAATCTGATTTAAAAATGGCATATTTCTGGTTTTCTCTGGTAATTCCCTCTTTAACTTAGTAGATAGTAGCTTATAAACTCGCTCAATGTATTTGAGGCTCAAGTGATACGAGAGAACGCTTGCTAAATGGACTAAATGGAACATTTCGTCGCTCTCAACGTAAATAGGCATATCTCATATTTGGATTTTTTTTAGGAGATTCTTATACTTTTTATTACATCTTAAGTCAGATCTCCAGCGTCAAACGTCGAACAAAATCAAAAACATTGTGACGGGGCTACAACATTTTTTTTTTCAATCGGCCATGGTAATCAAAAACGTTGTTGTCGTGCCCTAATGTTTTATGTTTGCCCAGACTTTTTTTTTTTTTTAAATGCGATGCGCCTGTTTGCATTGAGGGCGACGATTTGTTCCCATTTGTTCCTTCTTTATTCTACGTTGTGACCTGACAACACTGGCAACCCTGCGTGAGACAGTTGTACCTATTAGTCATTCAGGTGACTTTTGAATGTGTTTCAATGTCAGCGTGTCAATGGCTGCGTGGCGTTTTTTTTCTTCTCTTTGTCCCCCGCTATCCGCTATCGGGTGAGATAAGTGTTTCCTAATAAATTCTATTGAAAACAGCGCGGCCATTGTACCGTGATGCGGTGCTAGTGTCAATATTTAAAGTGCATAGATTCCACGTTCGCTATGCAGTTGCTAAACGAATGTTTAAAAAGAACAAACAAATGTTAATTTTCCAATAAATATTTTTTGTGCCATTGACAAAATGTAACCTCTATTTCTCAATACTAAAAGCCTGTGTGGTGTTCCATGTGTATATATTTTTTTCATTTACTCACAAATAATTGCCAACTTGCATCTAAAATCATGAAACATTAAAATCGTTCATAGCCTACATCTTAAAATTTAAAGAAAAAATAAATAAAGTAGCTCGCATCCTTATTAGATTTTAAATATACGAGTACCTTTTGATTATAAAAATAATTTTTCAGTTTGGTTGGGTATTTTGATCTCAAAACAAAAATTAAGATTAGTGTGAAACGGGCCGAAACGGCCCGCGCAAACGTTCCTCTTAAAACATTTATATACATAAAACAATGTGAGGAAGTTTTTTTTTTTAATTTTTTTTTTTATTCTCTGAAACATTTATTATAATTACAATTTTACAACATTATATAACAACAATATTTCAATCGCTCTCCTAATAAAGCAGTTGCTTGTGTTTAGGAGAGGACAACTAAATACTTTTACATCTAAGTATATAAATTAAAAATATTATTACAAAAACTAATAGTAATTTTATAGAAAACACGATACATGTAATAAAATTATTGGTTAGTTAATAAATGATTCAGAAACATATTTCTAAACAATAATTAAAGTTATGAGGTGGTACTAGAGTATTCAATTTAATTTTTTTTATATGTGTCGTAGTTTTCATCCGATCGTATATAAAGGGGTAATTTATTGAATAATTTTAAACCCTTGAATGTATAGTGATGTTGTGCTGTTGTAGTTCGTACTAATAGTACGGTTAATCCTCCAACAGATGATTCTTTTACTGATATTCAATTGTGGTATAGTATTTTTATTAAAGAAATCTTTATGTAACTGTAGGAGTGCAATTTTGTCATAAATTTTTGTTAGTGGGGGAACCGGGAAATCTTGGAAAACATTTATTGTTGGGTAGTAATAGGACTTTTTTAAGATGATTTTTATTAATATTTTTTGAATTGTTTCCCGTGGAAGTAGGGATGATTTATATGCACCCCCCAAGCTATGATTCCATGTTGTAGTACAGAGTGTGCAAGTGCGTAATAAATATCTTTTAGTATTTTTAATGTTACAGTATTTCTTAGTCTAAAAAATATTTCCCTTTCTGTCTTTTCCCTTTCTGGTTGTAATTACTAGAGTATTGTCTGGATTCTTCAAATAAACATTATCAATTTTGAAGATGAAGATTAAATTCAAAGCATAAGTTCAAGAGTTGAATCGAAGTTACAAACAGAGGCACACCCGAAATTAGAATTTTTACAGGATGAAGAATCTAATTATTGAATTCGTTAATTGTCTACAATAATATTTTAATGGTTTGTGCACGTTTCAAAAATCTTCCCCTGAAACATTGTTTAAGCAAATTGGAAATGGCAATTTGTTTCGAAAATACATTAATTTAATCATTCACGAATAACCGTCTTAATACCGTGCTACTTTGAATGAGAGAAAGGAAAATAAGTAACATTTGAAGTGCCTGCTATTTTATTTATAAAATTTTAGTACAATTACTTTCTTTATAAATGCTTTTGAAGGTTATTCCCATCAATGTTATGTATATCATTGAAGAAAAAGATAATACTCGTACTTAAGAATCTAAACAAAAATATGAAAAAGATAAGCCGCAGAATAATATAATGAAAATTAGTCGTTGATAATATTGGTTATAGTTATAGTGAATTTGAAATATGAGATTGAATAAAATAGCTCAAAAATAAAAGGTCTCAGTCTCAATGGCCGAGTTACCTTTTCCAAAAATAATAAAATACTTAGGAAGAGTTGTTTAAAAAAAAATTAACTATTCATCAAATAGTTTAAGTTGATTTTCACATTCTGTATAAGTTCTATTGAAGTTCAGTAACTTCATCCAACTGAAATAATCACAGACCGTGAAAATTAACTTCAAATTTATGACGAATTGTTCAATTTTTTTTTAACTTAGTTTTAATCACTTTTATTTATTGTTATCAAGTTTAATTTGTAGAACTCTATTGTTTAAAAAACCAACAGTTTCGTAAGCAATGCTTACTTCATCTGGGTACACTTTAAGTTTTAAGTAAGATGATAATGAGGTAAGCATGTTGTTTTTTAAACAATAAAAGCAGCTAAAACTGATTAATATTGAATTAAAAATTAAAAATTTTAAAAAAATAAGTTTTCCGTGTTTGAAGAAGGATTATATTTTTACTTAAGTTTGTCTTGTTCTTTTTCAAATTTTCGTTTAGATTTATCAGTAGATATTGTCTTCGTCATTGCCATTAGTCATCTATTATTTATGAATTATTTTATTATTGTATTTACGAATATTTTGTGTATTAAAACCATAATTGACCATTCCATATCATTTTGAAAGCTTGGGGATACAAATGTGACAATAGTGGCTACAATTTACTAACGTATATGAATTTAACTTGTTAGTCCTTATTCCTTATATCTCACCTAACCTAAACTACTAACATTTATTAAATTGCGTACAGTGTAGATTAGTTTGTTATGTCATTGGTGTAGGTTTCTACTTAAAAGATATCTCACATTCATCGAGTAATTTTTTGGAATTGTTTTTTTTTTAATTATTTAAAAGAAAGACAAAAATTACCGGGTTTATTACCTGACAATATTTGACTACCACCACAGTAAGCGAAAAATGTTGCTTGTGTCGTGATGAATGACTTACCAGCCGAGGAATCTAACATGCGACGGGTGGGACCCAAACGCGACGCCAATTCAGTCACTGACCGGCAATTTATTCATTCCCAGAGTTATGTCGCCTTGGTAAAAGACTACCATTCGGAATCAAATTGTTACGCTGCTAATCAGATCTGAATAGACAGACCTTCATCTACCTCATATCTACATAGGTACTTAATGAAATTTAGTCAAAAATGTTTTATCGACTGAGCGTAGTATCGTAGTCCTGTTTTAACTCGACCGTTTTGCATTTTCTCGGTATGTAAATTCGTTTGTAAGTTCCGTTTCTGTTTTAATGGTTCAGTAAAAAAAATTCTTTCAAATGTGAATTCTTTCAGCCTTACTAAAAACCCAGTGAAAATTTTATTCAATTGACAAACGGCCGCGGATGTGAAAACATTACTAATTAAAAATTTGTTTTTGAAAGAAATACACATGGTTTCCACGGCCTGAGAGGGTAGTTTATTTCTGTTTTAACCATTGATGTCCGAACGATATTTGTAATTTTTCCATAGTATTTTGAATGTTCTATATATTTCTTATTTTTGAAGGTATCGTAAAAACAAATACCATTTATGAAAACTAAATAAAATTACCTTTAAGATTTGAGTATTTGAAATACACTTTAGCTTTCAAAAACTGCCATATTTTATGATTCAAACTCGGAAAAACATGGAAAAAAATTTCCTCCCACAACATTTTTGACCAAAATGTAGAGAAATTTAAATAAAATCAAAATTTAAAAAACACATTCCTTTTATGTAATAAATTTGGAAGGAAACTATCACCTCACTTTTTTATCGTGTATACAATAAAAAAATAATAAAAAATTTCAAAGTTTTTTTTATTGCCAAAAAAATAACTTAGAAATAATACCGAAATTTAAAACAGATTGCTTGCATCTCTAAAGACGTTAATTTTTTTGATACGTTTACGAACACATGTATTAGATTTTAATATTATAAAAAATTATCACTTTTAGGAAATTCTCTTAAAATAAAGATCTTAAAATGAAAATAAAAGTAACCTATAAAAAACAATATTCTGACAGTTCAACTTTGAAAGTACGGCGTTTGTACAATAACTTGATTAAACTGATGTAAACCACACAAATAATATGGTAAATATATCAATTATGTGAACAGAAGAGTAAATTCGTCACTACAATAGTAATTATTTAGTAAAATCACAACATTTAGGCACTAACAAAATTTTCCATATCCCGCCATAAACACACCAAACTGTTTTGTCATCGCGGGCCGATATGCACAGACGCACCAATAATGCCCCTAGCGGAGAAGAATTAAAACAACATTGTTTCCTAGGAAATTAAAACCATTTACAATGTTGTCAGATCTTAATGCATTTTAACAGCGTGACCACGCAAAAAACGTTATTGGTAATAAAACGTGATTTAGTGTATACGGGGTTTAATTATGTTATTGCAATAACACAGTTAATTGGTCGCGCTGTGGTTTTTTTTTAGTAAGGCTGATGTGTTTATTTGGACTTTCTTATTCGCTTTATTCAATGTAATGAAATGTACCTAACCGAAGAGAGTTAAAAAATTACTAATAATTCCTTTTTTATTCAAAAAAAGTTTCATTTTATATTCGGTTTATAATGTAGATAGGTATGTCGGTGATTTAAGGGTGATTTTGGATTTGATTTATTAAATAACAGAAAATCAGAAACAGAAACATACTTTTTTGGACACGAGATCTACTGTTCACAGAATTACTAGGTACTAGGTAGGAAATTATTTTCAGGTTTTTTGACCTACACTAGATAACGCATAAATTTAGTCTGACTGTATTTATTATCCGCTTTTTATAGTCAAAGGTAAACAGCGAACACTGTCTAATCCTCAATGATAAGCCTTTTTGCGCGTAGACTGTCACTTTTTATTATTATTTACTGTTCGCATTGAAGGTCCGCCCAATGTCAAAAGTGAGTACCCTAATGTCAGCCCAGTGACGTACATTTTTTTATTATTTATTCATTTTTATTTATCCTATTGTAAGTGAGTTTTTGCGACGAGTGGTTGCGACGCGACGGGTCTGTTTTTACTGGCAATGTCAAGTTATTTGATACGTTCAAATTAATAACATTCCCACATAATTTATTATAATATAATGTTTTTGTACTACACTCTTGGTTGAATTTTGTGATTTATCGAAAGTTCTTATTACAAAAAAAATTACATTTATAGAAGTGTAGGCAATACAAGCATGATACTCCCAGATAGTTATATTTAAATTAAGGGTATGGATTTCATACTATCTGAAAAAAATACAATAGGTTTCGAATATAAAACTTTTAATTCAGGTTCAATGTTTCGAAATCAAAAATTGTTCGGACGCAAATAACGATTTTGTTATTCGATTAGGTAGGTTTAGACATTAACTCCACACAGGAGGCCCAGAACAAAATAATTTCCCTCAGGGCCTTTGTTGTCTGTGGAGATTCTTAAGGAGGATATTTTTGAGGAGAGAAAGAAGTGTCTTTATGAGACCAATCAATGTTGGAGGAGGGAGGAAACATATAGAGGCCGGCAAATCTTTCTACAGCCGAGCTGTTGCACCCAAGCACAAATCGTAGAAACGACCCGCCACAAACATCAACCGTGTACCGTGTACAAATGTTGGGCAAATGACGCTAGTTTCTCGGAACATCATCCATTGAAAAATCGGTAGAAAAAGAGAGCATTCCCATCTGACGACTGTGCTCTGCACTCTGTAGCTCAGTGCTGCAATAAAAATATTTTTTTAGGTACCTACTAGGTATTCAGATGGTTTCAAAAATATTTTTGTGCTACATTAATCTCGACTATAACGGCCCAAAAATATAAACATTAATCCCTGCCTTAGGTCACTCCAAGTGGTTCTCTACGTTTGGTGATTAAGCAGGACGCCTGACCAACGAGGACTATATCAACGCTTTCACAATTGTGAGTCTGAGTTTGGGGAGACCGAGACCTAGACCTCTTCAGCGGATTCTCTTAAACCATCGCCTTGCTCCTCAGTGGGAGAGATAGATTCATTCGTCCGTCACTCCTTGACACATTGCCCCCAGATTCTTACCCACCTCTCAAACCCCTTTCCTTCCCAGAAATTCTTCCTTTACCTAAAAATATCCTCCGCACAGCATCATTGTGGAGCTAATGTGAAAAAATAAAAATATATCCCCACAGCATACACAAAAACTGAATATTGTGGATATCTATGTAATCTGTTTTACGTTAAACAGAATCTTTTTTAAACGCTGCCCCAACGTTTTAATTACAAATACTATTAATAATTTTTTTATTTATTTGTTTTTGTTTACCGACTTCTTCTGCAGAACTCAATCTACAGTCAATCTATAACGATTCTCTTATTACTATATAGTCGTAACAAGGTCGCAATGGTTTTTGAAAAATCAATATTAAAAACGAACAATTTATTGTAACAATTATTATAAGCAATAATTATCAGCCTGAAACACTCATCTACATTGAAAAAATCTTCCGAGAAAAGATACATGACGCCAACGGGACTTGAACCCGTGTCCTTCTGATTGCCGGTCAGGTGCTCTCACCACTGAGCTATGGCGGCTTATCTAATACCCGCCAAATAATTCAATATATACTAGTGTTTCATTCAACAATTACTGTTTATTACATTTTCCACCTGAAAACAACCAACCTTATTTTTGTGAGAGAGGCATTGTTAGTGCTAAATCTCTCGCTAGGTGGCGTCGAGACAAATTATGTCTACAGTTTTCGGTGAAATACTTTAACTTGTCAAATATTAATTATTATTTTCAATTGATAAACTAACGTTTTTAAGACAAGATTTTATGGTATTAGATAAGCCGCCATAGCTCAGTGGTGAGAGCACCTGACCGGCAATCAGAAGGACACGGGTTCAAGTCCCGTTGGCGTCATGTATCTTTTCTCGGAAGATTTTTTCAATGTAGATGAGTGTTTCAGGCTGATAATTATTGCTTATAATAATTGTTACCCTTTGTGCTATGCATAAAAATCTTGTCTTAAAAACGTAAGTTTTTCAATTAAAAACAATAATTTATTGTAAATTTTCCACCGCTTCAAAATACGCGCAGCCTCTGTTTCAGGTATAATCTAAAAATAATAGCCGTGGAAGACAGTTTAAAAATATGAGTCATATTTCAAATTATTAAAATGTGCACCCAATTTGTATAAGCCAATGCACATTGCCCGTAACATCCCAAAATTAGATATAAATCTCACAGTTAGCCTGAAATATTGCTAGATAACAATCAATTATAACAGATTATATCGAAAAAGGTCGAGTTATGTAAAAATATTATGAACGAAATACATGCATTCAAAACGGAGCATTTTATTTTTATACATTTTGTTTTTCAATTTTAAAGCTTGTTCCAATGATTAAAGATGATTAAGGTTGGCCTTTGCGACACCGAACATAACCAGTATTAACATCACAATTCTTTACCTTTTTAGAATGCTATCCCCTCTATTAAAAGATGTTTTAGAAATTTCGTAATGATCAATTTAAAATATCGATCAAATTCATACAAATCCTAGCGTCGCATCGTTTCCACCACGAACAAGGTAGTTTTAAAATATCCATTACCTTAAAAAAAACGACGGAATAAATCTACAATATTATAACGTTAAAAGCTAAAAAAAAAAACAGAGTGTGCATTTCACACGCGGTAGAAGTGAAACCTTCAGAAAACTAAAGAAGACAAGAGTGGGGAGTCTACGAACCACGGCACAAAGAGGAGACCGATTGGCTACGAAGCACCGCACTTGAATTCCAGTGCACCTTTTCCTTTACATATGGTCATCTTATTAGTATTTGTGATTTCTTTTTCGGAGTCGTTAGATGTCGCTTTCTTTTGTTTTTTCTTTTGCCGGTTCATTTTGGAGTGGTTTGTATATTGGATACTAGTTTTAACAAATATATATATTTATTTTTTTGGATTTCGTGGGATTCGGTCCTTGGTCTTTATACGACTCCAGATACTAATATCTTCAGCCTGTAACTAACTAACTAACTAACTAACCATCACGCCGTTTCCCCGCAGGGGTAGGCAGAGAGGACGGACCGCCAAACAACTCGGTCTTGGCACACACTCTTTGCCTCACTCACATTCATACATCGTCTCATACATTCTCTTCTATTATTCTGACTTTTGACATGACCCGACTCAAGTATCTGATTCACTTGATCGTGCCATGTCTTCCTCGGGCGTCCCCGACTTCTTCTACCATTCACATTCGCGTCGTATATTCTTCTTACACTACTTCCTTCGTTCATTCGCTCTACATGCCCAAACCATCTGAGGGTCCCTTTCTTAATCTTACTCATTATGCTTACATCAGCCTTACATTCTTTGCGGATATCCACATTTCTCACATGATCATACATTGTTTTACCACACATACGTCTCAGGGATCTCATTTCAACAGCATTCAGTTTACTTTCATCCTTCCTCTGCCAGTTCCATGCCTCACTGCCATACATCAGGGTAGGTACCAGGACTCCATTGTGGACTGCTAGCTTCGCTTTTTTTGACAGTTTTTTATTAGCGCCAACGGCATTCAGTCCACCATTAATGGAGTTACCGACATTCACCCTTCTTTCAATATCTCTTTCAGCCTTCCCATCTCTCGTAAACATACTACCCAGATACACAAACTCATCCACCTGCTCCAAATATTCATCATTCACAACTATGTTGCATACTGTTTTCGTACTCTCCCTTTCAAACACCATGACTTTAGACTTACTTACATTCATCATTAGCTCATTCTTCATACATACTTCGTTCATCCTAGATACGAGAGACTGTAGATCTTCCATAGTGTTAGAAATCAGTACCGCATCATCAGCATACAACAGGCAACATACTTTCAGATTACTCAATTTCGCGCCCAATCCCACCTCTTTCAATTCTTGCATACAATTATCCATGTATAGATTGAATAACCATGGTGACATTACGCAGCCTTGCTTGACACCTTTTGTGATGTCAAACCACCCCGTAAAACCACCGTTTACCCTAACACACGCAACGCTTCCCTCGTACAGAGACGCAATTGCCTGTATGAGATTTGTATTCACTCCATACTTGGACAAAACCTTCCATAGCTTTTTCCTGTGGACTCGGTCGTATGCTTTTTGTAGATCTACAAAGGCGCAGAAAAGTTTCTGGTTTTTCGCCAGAAATTTCTCAGTAAGCATACGCAAGGAGAAAATCTGGTCCATGCATCCCTTTCCACTCATAAAGGCACCTTGCACATCCCATATTTTATCCTTTGTTTCCATTCTTACCCTTTCAATCAATATTCTTCCGTACAGCTTGCCGACTGAACTTAGCAGGCTAATAGCCCTATGATTTCCACATTCCATACGTGACCCTTTACCTTTGTATAACGGCATGATTACAGCCCTTCTCCAATCTAATGGCGTGTAACCCTCCTCTAAACACTGGTTAAAAAGTTTGCACAACCATGTGAGAATAATATGGCTATCTCCTTTAAAGTATTCGGCAGCAATATTGTCGAAACCAACAGCCTTACCATTCTTCATGCATTTTATCGATTTTTTTATTTCATCCACGCTGATTTTGATTGAATTCACTCCGTCATCGTTCATACCCGATTCACTACTGGCCTCACTATCACCCGGATTGCTTTCAAAAACCTCCTCAAAATATTTCATCCATCTCTCTTTTATTTCTTCCTCATTCGTCAACATTTTTCCATCTTTCGATTTTATGACTTTCCGGCTTCCGTTCTCTGAACCACTCCGGGACCTTTTGACCTCCTTCCAAAACAGTTTAATGTTTTCTTGGAAGTGTTTTGTCATTTTTATTCCCTCTTCCTCTTCCAGGCGTTTCTTTCGTTCTTTCACTCCAACACTTACTCTTTTTTTACATCCCTTATAAACTTCTTTCGCTCTATCTCTCTCTTCGCTAGAATCAGTGCCAGCCGCTATCAGACGTAACCATGCTTTCTTCTTCTCTGAGACCAGTGCTTTGATCTCGTCATCCCACCATGCGTCACCTTTCTTCCTACCTTGCGTACTTATTCCACATACATCTCTAGCAGATTCACAAAGACTCACCCTTATGTGGTTCCATGTTTCATCAATGCTTAGACCGTCCATTTCCTTCTCATTCAATCTCATCTCTGCCAAATTCTCATACTCACTTCTGACATTATCATTTTGCAGTTTTTCTACTTTGACTCTTGTTGGAGTTGATATCGTTTTCACTTTAGAGCGCCAGCCGCGAAAGAGGTTTACTCTCGACACCACCAGAAAGTGGTCAGTTTCAACCTCCGCCCCTCTAAAAACTCTGGTGTCCTCGGTAACGGCTCTCAACCTAGAGTCAATTACCACAAAGTCAATTATCGATCTTTCATTTCCTCTTTTCCACGTATATTGGTGGACACATTTATGATCGAAAAAAGTATTCGATACAAACAGGTTCCACTCTAAACATACTTCAAGTATTCTGTTCCCATTGTCATTCGTTCTTTCATCCCCGAACTTACCTAAGGCTGAATCAAATCCGTCACGTCTAATTCCCACCCACCCATTCAAATCTCCCGCCATTATAATCCTTTCATTCGAATTTTTTAATCTCATTACGTCGTTCGCACCAGTCCAAAAATCATCTTTCACTTCGTCACTTTCAGAATTAACAGGAGCATAGCAAATAACCAGGAACACCCTTGTCAAACCAATTTTGAATCGGATCCACATTATTCTCGGACTTACACATTCATATTGCGACATACATTCAACCATTCTGGGAGACAGTAACGCTGCAACACCCTGACAAGCCCTCTCTGTATCTGGTCTCCCAGACCAGATGACAAGTCTATCGTTGTGCTGCATTGTACCGCTCTCTTTTTTCATACTCTCTGTCACACAAAGTACGTCCAAACATTTACTATCCATTGTTTCACATAATTCATTCATCTTTCTTTCCATCCCTCCTCTGATATTCCACGTACCAATTCGACATTGTTCCCGTTCCGTCCTCCTCTTTGCGCTACCAAGGGGTTGGCGATGTGATGGGTAGCGAGCCTCATCGACACCTCTGTCGGCCATTCCCTTCCTCCACGGACTACATATAAAACTACCTTAACCTCATAAAAACACCGTTACACGTATTCAAACCTACCTCTATAAATATACAACTCGTAACAATAGTTAAAATTAAAACAATCATGTATGTCGGACGAATATCTACAGCTCATATGTTGAACTAATATCTACGAACTTCAGAGTGTTGACTAATATCTACAGAGCTAAGGTCGGACGAATATCTATGACGGTCCCAGTGTTGACTAATATCTACAGAGCGTAGGTTGAACTAATATCTACAGAGCGTAGGTTGGACTAATCAGCTAAATGTGTCCAATAGTCCGATATTAGGGATTTTTACATACAAACTTACATACATTAAATTTTTTAAACTGCATACGCAATATGACGTTATTCCAATATGCTATACATAATTGCAAATCCAACCTTCGCCAGTGCTGTAGATATTCGTCAACACTTTGGTCCTCATAGATATTAGTCAGCAGTTTGAGCTGTAGACATTCGTCAACACTTTGGTTCTCGTAGATATTAGTTCGATTTTTTCAGTTTTTGGAATTCTGGTAGATATTAGTAGACGCCTCCCTTTATACCACCACAACAAAGTTGGACTGGGGATTTATCGTTTTACATTGGAACCGAGTACCCGTGAATTAAATAAATATTTTATTGCTATCTCATTCTCTCCTAGGCTAAATCTTATAGATATAGATGTATGTACCTTTATTGGATAACCAACACCTCTGCCATAGGTCACCCCAAGTGGTGCGCTACGTTTGGTGACTTAGCAGGGGTGCCCGGGTTCATGGGGTGAGGTTTGTCTAGGTCTTGGAGGCGGATGACCAGGACACACTGAACCCCAGATTCCTACCCACCCCTTAAACCCTTTTCCTTCCCAGAACTCTCCTCTCCTTCCTTTCCTAAAAAAACCCCTCCACACAGCATCCCCAAAGATGACATAGGCCCTGAGGGAAATTATTTTCCTGAGGGCCTCCTGTGTGGAGCTCATGTAAAAAAAAAAGTATTATTGTGTTTGTCTCTTTTTAGTGTCCCGTTTCCGTTTCATCGAGTTTCAAATCATAAAGGTGGTAAAGAAATTTTTATTTCAAAAATTATATGACAGATATACTTTGTCCGCTTCCCTACGTTTTGATTTAGGTATTTTTTTAATCAACGCCCTTTAGTAAGAAATATACATTATTAATTGTAGGTAGATACATCTGAACTGCCTCAGTAACAATATTTTATATTTGTTTAAAGATAAATTGAAGACGTCCACTGACTTGGTATAATTGTTTCCCTCTATTAGTATTCTGAGCAAACAGGAATACGTATGGTAGTTAGTTCCAGAATTTCTGCACTGAAATACATCCTGACTTACGTAGTGGAATCCGGAAGCTAATACCGGACCATCAACTAAATCATTTACAATTTATACAGAAATACCGTCAGTGAAAATTCTTCCGTCTGACAATTCTTCGTATGACATATTCATATTATTTAAAATAGTGTTGTAGTTCAAAATAATTGCTGGAATACCCATTTTTAGAAAACGTAAGAATTTGTTTTGTATTCTTTCAGCAGCTTGCATATCTATATATAATACGGGTTCCCGACAGGAGAATTGTACTCTAGTTGATTTCTAACGTATGCAAAATATAACAGTTTAATACACTTTATATTCTTGAAATTTCTAGTCAGCCTAGTTAAACATCCCAACATTTTTAAGCCCTTATTAAAGATTTCTGTTACGTGGTTAACAAATGAAAGATTTGATTGAAAAGGGATACGAAAGTCTTTAATTTATTTGCATTCATAATGTAGGTTCTATCGTGGTAGTTTATGCCTAACCACAGTCATAGTGTATCAATGGGACAGACCAATTCAGTGAACATTTATGTTTTATTTCTGAGTGAGATTAATGACACATGTATATGTATGCATCCCATACTAAAACCCGATATTATCATGTTTTTTTTCTAATCGTACAAGTCCCCATTTTGTTCACGGAAAAATAAACCAAAACCGTAGGTCGTAAATTACAAGAATTGAAAAATAATTTGGGGGACCTAAAATTACTAAGATTATAGCAGGCATTATGCAGACAAAAAGACGTAGAAAAATAAAAAGGAATCAGAATTCTGAGTGATGTAATCATAATATTGTTTTCTTTTTATCGGAAACTTTGAAATATTAAGTGGAAGTTGTCTATAGATTGTCTATGGATTGGATTGGATGGATTGTAGATTTTTTTCAATGTTGAATTATTATTGATGAACGATAACCCTTCCGCAACCCTCGACGTCTACACACGTATTGACCAGTTTTCAATTATTATAAAACGCCTTCTATTTTATGATAATAAGGGATAACCCAGAAAAATTAATCGAGTATAATCAATCCATCCACAAGTAAATGCTATTATATGTACCATTTTTAAGATAAATAAAAAAAAAATCCAATTGGAAAAATGTGGTAAAAATGTGACGACTTTTGTCAAATCACACCGCGTAGATTAAGATAAAAGTTACATTTGGGAAGCGGGTATGTGTACCGCCGCCCCGGGAACCATTTGTTGGATAACCAACACGTCTGCCATAGGTCACCCTATCTTTCGGGACTAAGCAGGGGTGTCCGAGTTCATAGGGTGACCACCAACCGCGTGGCAGGCCAGACCGGTTGAGGGAGATCTCGGAACATCGCCTTGCACCGCAGTGGAAGGGATAGATTAATATATTTGTCACAGTTAATAATAATTACGTAGCAGAACTTGTTTGTAAATAGTCTATTTTCACCCCCCATACACACAGTACCGGATTATCCCTAAGGCAGAGTAGGCAACTGCCTAGGGGCCCCGCATCGGCTGGGGGCCCCGCGCCCCGAGAAAAAATGACTTGCTTCAATGGTTTGACTCTCTATCAGTAAGCAACGGGTAACGGGATGCCGCGCCGGAGTTTTGATCGGCTTAGAAAAGATCTAGCGAGGTACAAAAACACTGGTTAAAATATTATAGAGTAATTAATTCTTCAGACACCGGGTAATAGTTCAGAGATCTCAGGGAAAATCTAGATATCGTCAATTTTATTCCAAATCTGAATGCATTGTAAATGCACACCTACTGCTACATGTATTTATTTATTCTATGCCCACTTTTATAAGGTTGGCAGTAATGTTTGGAAAGACAAAGAGCATTGGGGACCCCGGATTTGGGGGAGTCCCCGATTGACTCCGATTCGTTCGATACGTATGTTGTGTCATGTGTCATAAACAAACTTCATTTCATTTTCTAAAAATCGGCGACCCGACGAGTGTAATAAACTGAAGTTACATTACGATACCACGTATGTTTAATTACCAGATTTTATTTAACATACTTATTTCATTTAATATTATAGAATTTGAATTGTGTCGTAAACACATTTCATATCGTTTTGTCTTAAATTACGATTTGGGAGTTTTGCGACAATGATTTAATTTAAACAGTTTTACTCTGTTCCATGTTTCAAAACTTTCGAATTTTGTTAAGAAGTGTTATATTTTTATAGTTTGCAAGTGCTTCGAGAAAATCGGCGAGACGACGAGTGTAATAAACTGAAATTACATTACGATACCACGTAAGTTTGATTACCAGATTTTATTTAACATAAGTATTTATTTCATTTAATATTATAGAATTTGACGAGTGTGAAGTTTTTTTTGTGAAGTTTTTCTTGTGAAGATATTATGAAAATTGTTACTATTTCATCTCGTGCCGTTTTCATTTTCTCTCCGTCCGCCTAATAGTACCTACCTAAGTAGTAAGTTAGAAAAATAATAAATGATGTAATGATAAAAATATCTAGATAGGTAAATATCTAGATAGGGTTCAGTTAATTTTATTTAAATAAATAAATGCTTTCCTGTCAAATGTTATTTGTAAATTTTTCTTTCAGGGACAAAATGTCGGAGGTACCCTTAAAGAAAAAACACCAAAGTGGTTCGGAAAAACGTAAAAAGCGGCAAGGGCAACAAAAAAAGCGTGATGAACAATTGAAGAAAACACAAAACCTTTTTCAAGTAGGATTTAGTCATCAAACAATGGAAAATCAACCTTATAAGTGTCCGCCGCGTACTGCCAGCCTCACGATGGGCGATGGTGGTGAACGCACTGACCCGGTAGAGATTCCTTGCGAGCATTCTGAACAAACTGGAAAGGATCAAGAAACAGCTACTTTAGTGGGTGCAGAGGAAAGTAAGGCCGAGTCCGAGGTCCAATTGCTACATCAAAACGTACTCCATCTAGGAGTAGAATACCAGAATGACATTGGATTATGGCTTAATATTACAGACGAAATACAACATTTTTGGTGTACTAGAGACCCTAACGAATGTCAACATTTTGACTGTGATTTTTCTGTTTCAAGCCGAAAATACGACGGTAGCAAAAGATTTTTTTCTCAATCTATGTTTTTTCGGAAACATATAAGTGGTGGTAAAATTAAACGAGAGTGGCTCATGTATTCTCCGTCTACTGGAAAAGTATACTGTTTTCCATGTGTTCTTTTTGGTGAAGCTCAAAGCAAATCACAATTTAAAAATGGATTTTCTGATTGGAAAAATGCTTCGCACCGAATTCAATCGCATGAGAATAATACAACGCACCAAGTATGTGTCCAGACACTGATTAGTAGACGACGTGTTCACGGACGAATCGACACCTCTTTGGAAATTACATTCAACAAAGAAAGAGAATATTGGTTGAAAGTTTTACAAAGAATGGTTTCTGTGATTAAATTTTTATCATGCCGTGGATTAGCATTTCGTGGTGATAATGAAATTCTTGCTTCTCAATATAATGGCAACTATTTGGGAATTTTAGAGTTAATTGCAGAGTACGACCCGTTCCTTAGTTCGCATTTAGCCAAATACGGTAATGAAGGCAGGGGAAAACAATCATATTTATCTTCAACAATTTGTGAGGAACTTATTGAAATATTGGGAAATAAGGTTTTAAAATGCATTGTTGATGAAATTATTGAAGCTAAATATTTCTCAATAAGTGTCGATTCAACACCAGATATATCTCATACTGATCAGTTGACTGTAGTGCTGAGATACGTTACGTCAAATGGAGAAGTAGCAGAACGTTTTCTTGCGTTTATTCCCATAGAAAGTCACAAAGGGGAAGAACTAGCCACCACAATTTTAAATTTTTTAAACCAATGTAACATTGATATAAAAAATTTGAGAGGCCAGTCTTACGATAATGCGTCAAATATGTCTGGTTGTTATAATGGTCTACAGGCGCATATTAAGAAAATAAATCACCTCGCACACTACGTTCCATGTGCAGCGCACTCACTGAATTTGGTTGGAGTACGTGCTGCGGAGAGCTGCGTTGGAGCAATCTCATTCTTCGGATTTGTACAGGCACTATACAACTTTTTTTCGGCGTCAACTCATCGCTGGGCAATTATGCTCAAACACCTTAAACAATACTCGTCATTAGTTCCGAAAAGAGTATCCGACACAAGGTGGTGTGCAAGGGCCGATGCGGTTAAGGCTTTTTCAAGAGGTTACAACGGTTTACAGAAAGCTTTGCAATCTATTGCTGAAGATGAGACTCAGATATCACAAGCGATTCACGAGGCCAGATGTCTATTAAAGGACTTGGAAAAAAAAGAAAATGCCGTAATGGCAGTATTCTGGGCTGCTATACTAGATCGAATCAATGGTGTCAGTATATCACTACAAAAACCAACTATTGAACTTCGAACGGCAGTCGATCTTTTAAAGTCGCTTTTAGATTTTTTGCTTTCACAGCGAGAATTATTTGACGATTACGAGATGAAGGCAAATGACGTAACTGATACCCAATACAGTGATGAAAATCAGCGTGTGCGAAAAAGGAAAAGACATCACGATGACGGATCTGCAGAAGACGTTGTCCACAGAGGAAAAGAGAAGTTAAAAGTTGAAACTTATTTGCCTGTACTAGACACGCTGTGTACAGAATTGTTGCGGCGACTAGACGCTTACCGGGAAATTAATTGTCTGTTTGGATTTCTTACAGATTTCTCGACAAAGTCCAACGATGAAATTAGAGAGGCTTGTACAAAGTTTAGGGAACATTATTCCGAAGACATTGAGCCTGAGTTTTCAGACGAGATGGTACAGTTCAAGTACTTCATCTTACAATTAGAGGATTCATTAAAAGATAAAATTGTACTTGCCGAGGATTCATATAAACTCATTTTTGGTAATATGGCACAATCGACTTTTCCGAATGTAATGACAGCATTGCACATATATAGAAGTCTAATGATTACAAACGCCACGGGTGAACGCAACTTTTCCAAACTAAAACTAATCAAAAATTGTCTTCGTTCATCAATGTCTCAGAAGCGTTTAAATTCATTGGCGATAATGTCGATTGAAAATGATATTTTGGAAAAGGTCAACTTTCAAGATGTTTTAAAAGATTTTGTATCTAAAAGAGTTAGAAGAGTTAATATTTAAACATCATTGTATTTTTGTTATTAGTTTTTTGGGTGTTATGCCGTGTAACCAAAGAAGGAGGTAGCGCAACACGGCATAACATCCCAAAAACTAAGAACAAAACACTTTTGTCCGTGAAAATCTAAAAACGTAACATTGTTGTATTTTACTTTACTTTACTTTTATTCGTTAAGCAGCATTACTTAGTATCAGGTAGGTGCCGAGTGTGGCTTTTATTGGTATTTATTTTGTTTCAGTTTTTTTTAAACTTTTTATTTCTAATTATGTGTTTAAAATATAAATGTTATACAAGCTTATCTCCATACCAAGGTGGTGTGGAAGAGATCACAAGAGTGATAAGACCGCTCATAGTACTGTTTAAAAAAAAATACTTTTTTTTATACAAGGTGTCCGAAAACTCGTAGTACAAGCGGGAAACTGGGGAATCCTCATTACATTTGGAGTCGATTTTGTGGTATAATTTTTTTTGATTTGAGCTTTCGTTTTCGAGTAAATCGAGTCAGAAGTTGATTTTTTTTTTGTCAAATTCTTATAAATTATTACTGACGTTCATAGTACCTAACTTAAGGTGCTCCCATAGTCGTTGTGCTCATATGATGCATAGATGGGGCCTTAAAGAGTCGGCGACGTGTGAATGCGGTGCGGTGCAGACCACCGAACATGTGGTCAACGAATGCCCGCTCCATTCATTCCCCGGCGGGATTGATGAGGTCCACAGGGCAACGCTTGAGGCCCTAGACTGGCTCGCAGACCTAGATGTCCCCCTCTGACCCCCCACCATACGAAAGAAGAATAGTACCTAACTAATAAAAACTAATTAAAAGAAAACAAACAAAGAAATCCGGATTTAAAGCATTATTTTGAAATTATCCATAATTTTATTCCGTGTAGTACGGTCGTTTCACGGTTAAAAACAGCTGTTCATTATTTTCGCGCTTTCAAGTCAAAGTGCAATGCGAAATTTGCTGTCCCTTTCTGCGCTCGGTTCTATCAACACAATAGAAGGGGTAAGCTACTAATCCGAATGGCTTGACCTTGAACTGTGAACTTGCGAACCAAATTCTGTACCCGAAACATACGGAAGCAAGTCCAAAAAGGTAAATGTTCAGGAGATGTTGTATGATAGATAAGAAAAAAACTAATTATTAAATCAGTTAGTTTTGTTTTAAAAAGGAGCAAATTAAACTAAATTTTTATAGTAAAGCCTTTAAAAATAATTGTTTTAAAAAAAACGCTGACTTGAGTCAACTTTTCAATTTGGGGCGGGAATGGGTACCGCCGCCCCGGGAACCTTTATTGGATAACTAACACCTCTGCCATAGGTCACCTCAAGTGGTTCGCTACGTTTGGTGATTTAGCAGGGGTGCCGGGTTCATGGGGTGAGGTTTGTCTAGGTCTTGCAGGCGGATGACCAGGACATGCTGAACCCTAGATTCCTACCCACCCCTTAAACCCTTTTCCTTCCCAGAACTCTCCTCTCCTTCCCTTCCTTTAAAAAGCCCCTCCACACAGCATCCCCAAAGATGAAATAGGCCCCGAGGGAAATTATTTTCCTCAGGGCCTCCTGTGTGGAGCTCATGTAAAAAAAAAACAAAAACATGGACTTGAGTCCTACTGCCTCTAAATGAAGTGGACTATTTTGTTATGACATGTGGTGTATTATAAAAGGAATAAAGTCCATGGTTCACCCTTCTGCTTCTATGATAGTTGTTGCATCATGGTACTTGCATCCACATGCAATTTTGAAAATCGTATTTTTTCTTCATAATGGGACTTTCATCTTTCTGCCACTGATAAACATGATAATTTACTTCAAGTCTACATCAAAAACTCATTTCTTCAAATTTCGGACTTGGACCGTTTTATCCTCGGGAACGAAAATAAAAATGGTTGCTTAGTGGCACACAACGCAACAAACATGGCCGCCATTTGACTACAGTCGTGTTCGAACCAATTTGAACAAGGTTTTTTTATTATTTTTTTATAATGTAATAAAATTTATCAATTTAGAAGGCGGGTATGGGTACCGCCACCGCGGGAACCATTTATTGGATAACCAACACCTCTGCCGTAGGTGACTCCAGGTACTAATATCTACAGCCTGTATGTCGGACGAATATCAACAGCTCATATGTTGGACTAATATCTACGAACTTCAGAGTGTTGACTAATATCTACAGAGCTAAGATCGGACGAATATCTATGACGGTCCTAGTGTTGACTAATATCTACAGAGCGTAGGTTGGACTAATATCTACAGAGGGCAGCTGAGCAAGAGGTTGTACGGAGAAGCTTAAATTACTTCAATTACGTAATTACTAATTACGTAAAGGCTTAATTGTTTAAAGTACATGAAGTTTTTGCATAATATTACGTATTTTGCTGTTTACGAGGACAATAATTTATTGAACATAATTTATTGGTCATAATACAAAGATATTTATTTATTTCGAAATACACGGCACCTCAACCTAAACTAACCTAACCTAACTCACATAGAAATAGTTATGGTAACAGACTACATAATTTAGAAGCACTCGAAATAAAGAAAGCTGTTAAAACAAAATCCAAATCCTTCAAATCAGCTAAATGTGTCCAATAGGTCGATATTAGGGGTTTTTACATACATACATAAATAAAGTTTTTTTTAAACTGCATTATTACGTTTTCCAATATGGTATACATAATTGCAAATCCAACCTATGCCAGTGCCGTAGATATTCGTCAACTTTGGTTCTCATAGATATTAGTCAGCAATTGAGCTGTAGATATTCGTACGCACTTTGGTTCTCATAGATATTAGTTAGATTTTTTCAATTTTTGGAATTCCTGTAGATATTAGTGGACGCCTTCGTCGTAGATCACCTCAAGTAGTGGTGACTTAGCAGGGGTCCCCGAGTTCATGAGGTGAGGTTTGTCCGAGTCTTGGCGGCTTTTATTTGTCTGCCTACCAGCTGCATGGCAGGAGATCGTGAGAGTGGTTGAGGCCGTACTCTCTCGAAACTCGAGCTAGTTTATACTTCCATTCAATAAATAAAGTTATAGATTTTAAACTGAAATACTCTGGCATTTTTAGTTGCTGAAACTTGAACTGATACCAGTAAGCATAATTTCACTTCTTCAGTATAACCAAAATTTAAAACAATTGACAAAAAATACAATTAATGAGTATAAACATCATACATGAATAGTGCGGTAAATCGGCTGCCGCGGAGCGACGCAGAGATGGTGCACCAAGCATTCACGGTTGATATCTGATGTTTTCTAGCCATAACATTAAAATATATAACTTTACAGCTCATAGAAAGGGCTACAATCTTTGTAGGAAACATTTTTTCATAAAATGTCGGCCAGAAAAGTTCTGTGACAAAATGTAAAATTACATGCCAAAAAATATACAAATTTTTACCTTTTCATACGAATTACAAACAAACGGTAAAAGTTACGACGAAAGTTAACTGAATATTAATTGTAGACAATGTTACAGCAAAGAGAATAAAAAAAAATTCAACCCGATATGTTGTTTAGTAATCGAGATAGACGTGATTTACAAAACCCTTACACTTTTCATGTTTGGGCGGGCACAGGCGGGGAAGCAAGGGGCGTAGGAGCGGGGACTTTTGGCTAAACACTTGTCTAAATGGTAGTAATCGATGGTGTTTCAATTGGTGTTCTACGACTTAGGCTGACTGGACTATTAAAATCATATTCCACAGCCATGGGAGGAATGAATTCATGCGTCCGTCACTCCTGGATACACTGACTCTCAGATTCCTACCCATCCCTCATACCCTTGATAGGTATACCTATTTTTGTTTGATGTCCGCAATAATTAACTCTGCAAAAATCATACCTATGCTGCTAAAATAAATTAAATAATATTCCCAGTGTTCAGCGATAATTTAATAGGACTGACCGGATATTTGTCTTCGAAATAAATTTATTTTTTATTTTTCGTCAGTTTGTTTTGTCTCTTGTTGATTGCGGTCGTTGACGTATGATGAAGATTGCGGTCGATTGATATCTTTTCTTATTGAACGGCGTACAAACCCTTCATTTAACAAGGTTTAAAATAAACTGTGTGTTATTTTCATATTTAAATGTGATTAATTAAATACCCCAGATACGATTTTAGATTTTCACGGCCAAAAGTATTTTTGTTATTCGTTTTTGGGATATTATGCCGTGTTGCACTACCCCCTTCTTTAGCCAATGTTTCGGACACTGTAACGCTGTCCGAAACGTTGGCTAAAGAAGGAGGTAACGCAACACGGCATAATATCCCAAAAAGTAATAACAAAAATTAAATACCCTTTCATTTAACCCGTTTAATCACAGGAGACCAGATTTGTCCCAACGCACATAGGTCTCACATAAGACGCCGTAACTCCCTTACTATCATAGTTAGAAATATGTTCTAATCGGTGTTAGAAAGGAAAAACATCATGCTTTATATTCCAATCTAAAAAATAGCCACCAAAAAAATAAAATGTACACTTTTATGTACACAAAGTTTTGAATCGCAAATTGAAAAAAGAATTTGAAACTTCGGGAATTTTTTTAAAAAAAATTTCATAGAGCGACAAAAAATTGAGGTTACAATAATGTGTTTGTTATACATTTGTCTAATAAAATGTGCATCTGTTTTTATTTTTTTTTATTATCAGTAACTTTAGTTAGAAAAAAGCATAAGGTGACCCATTTTGAAAACTTTTTCATGTTTGTATGCAAAAATTTTATAATTTAAAAAAAATATATATTTTTCGAATTCTATAATTTGAAAGCGTATTTCATCACCATTCTAAAACAGTGTTTTGTTTTTGAATGTGTTCAGAAACATTCCAAATATTTGCATTTTATTGTAAAGCGAAAATATTTTGACCATCCGAAAAAAAAGCCAAATTTTTGAAGGGTTAACAAACATTAAAACAAAGTTTGTGTTACTTGTGTGTTATTTTCATATCTAAACGTGATTAATAATACTTGTGCGAGATCAATCAAACACCATTTCATCATAACAAACTCTAAAACAAAGTGTGTGTTATTTTCATATTTAAACATGATTAATTATTGTGCATTACGATGGAATAATACCAATGCTGTTGGACGCTCACATGCTCCGCTCGGGGCTACTATCTACATAACAAAATAAACAGGTACGCTAATTAACCATATTGTTTAGAAGAGAAGAGGTGGGAGAATAAATATTATTTTTTATGCATTAAACCGCTTACTCGTTAATACGGAATAATTTTTATCCAAACAGTTAGATTAAGCTTTATTATTACGAAAAGTGAGTATTTATGTCGGGGAAGAACAAAAAACATGCCAAAAATATGGATTTAACATTTTAATTTTGTTAAAATTAATCCACTCGCGCGGAAACGCCATGTTTCATCGTTTTTTATGTTAACATTTCATCAATGCTGCCAATCATAGAAAAAATATTTTTGCGTATAACAAAGTGAATGCATTATTGACAAGTTTGTACCTGTATTTATAACAGTAGAACATGGAAAGAAATTTATTAGAATAATTACACAAACCCGCCAGACAAATCCTGCTTTGCCAACAAACCATTCAAAAACCTGGGATGTTTTTTAAAATGATGATGAAATGCGAGTTTATTTTAGATAATTTATTTTATAAGATTGGTAGGTACTTCCGACAAACGTCATATTTGATTGTCTATTAGTTAAAAAAGGAACATTCCGTATTATCCGTGCAACGTTGAACGTTCCGTATTATCCGTGAGGTGGAACATCTTCCATCTGTCATCATGACATTTCCGCCTTTTTAAAATTTTAACCC
This sequence comes from Limnephilus rhombicus, assembly GCA_929108145.2. NCBI lineage: Eukaryota > Metazoa > Arthropoda > Insecta > Trichoptera > Limnephilidae > Limnephilus > Limnephilus rhombicus. Next base: position 50,855,119 of record OV815274.1, read on the forward strand.
TAAATAAGCCGAATTTTTTTTTAAATATTTTTTTTTTTTAATTTTAAATTTGAAAATGCTTAAATTGAAAATCTTTATGTTTATTTGGGTTGTCTATGTGATGTAGGTTCACCAGTTTTCCGCTTGTACTACGAGTTTCCGGACACCGTGTATATCTGTGTCTTTTTATGTATAATAAAGAATTATTGTATTGTATTCGTTTCAATTTTTTTTTATTGGATGGGATGATGGCATTACTTCGTAGCCGGCCGGCTTAGTCCATTTCGAAGGTCGCGGGATCGAATCCCGGCGTGGCAAATAAATTTTATTTGATTAAATTGTGTTATTCACAATTTACTCATTTAAAATAATATACATATAGTATATTTGCGGCACGTTCCAGAGTGGAAGATACTCGCCCTGGTTTAAGACCACCATTCAAAATTGAAACGTTGCTTAAAATGGCTTTAGCCGTGTTTGGTGATCAGATTTGAATAGCCAGGTACTTCCTCCTCCCTGTCTCCTTCCCGTCCCCACTACCTTCAGCCCAAACATACCCCAATTGGGGATGACATTGTCTCACTGGCTCCAGATGGGAGCAGTTGAGACTCTTGTGCGGTATTCATATAAAAAAAATAAAAAATAATAATAAAAAAAAAAAATTAAAAAAATATGAATAAAAATACGTTGTGGTAGAAAAATATTTTTCATAGTTTGAAAAGGGTGTAGGTAGGGGCCCCGAGACGTGCACTGCCTACGGGCCCCGACATGCTTAATCCGGCCCTGCATACACACAAGCCCTGCTTATTTATGGGGGTACATCAAATACATGTATTATGTAATTAATTATTGTAAAAAATATATTATAATTTATGAAGAAAAAAAAAAAAAATAATTGTATTATCGAATATATAAATAAATAAAAATTAAAATGGAGTTCTACAAATTAAACTTGAAAACAATAATTAGATCATAATCGCACTCACAATAAATATGAATAAATATCTATAGGATAAGCGACAGTGAAAAAATGTATGTGTGTACTTGGGTATCATAAATTATAAAACCAAACCTCTATCCGTCTGAAAGTGTTAACACAAAATAAAAATAATAACATTTGGCAATAAATAACGCGACGGCATTCTGGGTACGATTTAGTGCTCGCCGCAAAAAAATTGACCTATTAAAACGAAAAGCAAAAGCTGGGATGTATTTATAAGAAGCAATAAAACGATTCATTCGAGGTCTGCGGTGTTAAGCGATTAAAAAAACACGAAATAAACATATTGAAACATTCTGCAGGGAAATTAAATTGGCCTTTGATATTCGGGATTCAAATTTTAAAGATTTATTGCTATTAAATAATACGAAATACAAACATTTGGAATTCACTCACACTTCAATATTATCAGACAAACCTCACCTCATGAATCCGGGCACCCTTGCTAAGTCACCAAACATAGCGAACCACTTGGGGCGGCCTATGGCAGAGATGATGGAAATCCAATAAATGGTTCCCGGGACGGCGTTACCCATACGCGCTTTCCAAATTGAATGTACCATCATGATAATATTGTTCAGTGTATGTCCATTCAAACCGTCGGATATTATTATGTTACAGAAATATTTCATAATTGTAATAATAAACATTATTATTTATTATGAAAGAATTTTAAAATCTGACCATAAATATAAGAGGAGGTAAAACCGGAGATAAAAAAGGTAAAACAAAAATATTTTTCAAAGAAGAGATAAAGTAAAAATAAAAAAATTGTCGCCCGAACAGGGACTTGAACCCTGGACCCTTGGATTAAAAGTCCAATGCTCTACCGACTGAGCTATCCGGGCAGATGGGCGGTGTGGCATAAATACTCAATAAGAACATACGAAGGCTTAAAAGAAAAATTATTTTAGATATTGAACACTTTTTTTCAGTAAGAACAGAAAGAACATGATAATTTTATTCGTAATGCGTAAAATAAATTGCCCTTTTAATTGAAAATAATTATAACTAACACCAGAAATTATTTTACAAGGCGTTAAAATAATTTATTTGAGTAAAAATGTCAACACTGAATTAGGTATCTACCTTTTGTCTTTTTGCATCGAATTTGAATCTAATGATGGGTATTGTAACGCATTTCGAAACGTCTTCCTTTATTTTTCAATAAATAAGTGCCTGTGTAATAAAATAGCCGATTGCCTCAACTAGGGTTTCGAGTTCCGAACCAATATATAGGTATAAAAAATTCTAGTCGAAAAATTTGGCCTAAGAATATTTTTCAGCTTCCGTTTCTTTCAGAAGACATTTTTATAAAGGGAACTTTTCACCCCTCGAGAACCAGCCCCTGTGGCCTAATGGATAAGGCATCGGCCTCCTAAGCCGGGGATTGTGGGTTCGAGTCCCACCAGGGGTAAATCAATATTTTACTTCTTAGCATATGTAAAAAACCCACACATAATAATTTAACATTTTTTGGGGTGGGGTGGAAGGATGGTCGGAAGCGAACTAAGTTTGTGCGTGCATAGTGAGTGTATTGAAAAATACAACATTTTATATTTTTATTTTTGTAAAAGTTAACTTTTTTTACATCGGGCAACACATTAACTTAGAGATATGTTTTTTTTTACAAAAACGGTACTTTGAAAAAATGATAGGTACGTTTTAGAAATCAATTACAATTATTACGATAAGCGTAAATATCGTTATTTGAGTGATAATTTATTAAAATGCTATGCCATGTTTTTTATGAATATTTTTACTGAATGCATTCCAGCAATGGTGCGATCCATTACCTATGACTTTTGATTTATGATGTTTCATAATGTAATTTGTAACAAAAATCTACGTACAATTCCCAGAAAAATTATAAGCAGATTACAATATTATGGGTTCGGTCTTAGGTCTTTGACTTCGAAATTTGAAGGGCAATGTAACGAGAACCGTATAATAATCCAGGTACTTTCGAATCTACTGACAATGTCATTTTATAATATTACAGCGGCGGTCGTTATATGGAGGCTTGGGAACGAAATAAAATAAAAGCGGTGGTTTGAGGCCTCGCTAGCGCCGCCTGGCGGAGCTCGGAGCAACGTCCAGGGCGTCTCAAGGGCGAATGTCTGCTGCCTACAGCCCCCCCCTCCCCGCTCCACTTTTCGCAGGTTGCGCGTCATGACTATGACGATATTATCACGAATGTACCTAGTACCTAAATCCATACATTAATACAATTTGCTATAATTTGACAAGAATTTTTTTTTAAATATTTTCTATTGAATGTTTTAAAACAATAAAGTTTTGTTGTACAATACATTTTTTGTATTCATATTTATTTTGAATTTATGTTTTCACTGGATTTGTTATTATTTATAATGCATTTTTCGCCATTGTTCTTCTTTTCTCTTATAGAAATTTCAATGTGCACATATTCATATTAAATTATGTATTTTGACTTCATTTCTCACCGGGGGCGTAGCTCAGATGGTAGAGCGCTCGCTTAGCATGTGAGAGGTACCGGGATCGATACCCGGCGCCTCCAAATTTTTTTTCTCGTTAATTTTTAAAACGTTTACATATTATCTTTTACTGTGTTTTCTTTCTAACTTACATTAATTTATGTGTACACAATTTTTTGAGGTTGAATTCGGAAATCAATGATGAATATCGCGTATCCTTGGGTAAATTTGGGAGGCGGGAATGGGTACCGCCGCCCCGGGAACCTTTATTGGATAACCAACACCTCTGTGTTTTTCATAAAAAATCTTTAAAAATATGTATATTTTTCATAAAAATTATACATGTTTCTTCACCAGAATACAAAGTATACATGATACATGTAATATTACAGTATAATTAAATATAACACTTACTTCAAAACAGCATTTTTCTCCATTAAAAAACTAAATGACAAATGAGAAAAAATTAATAAAATTATTTATTGCTTCTTCACAATTTATATACATATATTTTTAGCATGTAATTATTAACCCCCCCACTAGGGTTCGCTGTATCGGGGTTATTAGACATGGATTTTCCATGGAAACTACGCTGATAATGGTTTGTTTTAAACCTTTGCAGTTTGCAGGGGGCAGGTGGGTGGTGTAAGACCGGCAAGGTAAATGGGTACGGCCGGCGGGTGGGCCAGTGGGCGGGCCTGTGTAGGGTGGGATGAAGTGGGGTAGGTTGTAAGTAGTGGAGGTACGTCCCGTCTGCGACCTCGCTCAAGGTCGCCCGCGCCGCTGCTCGGCCGCAGCCGAAATACATTTTCTCTTCCCAATGGAGTGTAGTTGAAATAACGCCATCTTTTGTCTGATAAAGTACTCTGTTTAGTGTACAACTTGTTTGATATCTGACTAGCCTTCAGTAGGTACTTACTATATTAATTAAACAAACGAAATTCAGGTTGTTTGTGCATGGGTAATGTGAAATATTCCAGCTTAATGCAAAACAATATTCGAGTTCAATGCACTTTTAATGTTCAAAATTATAACTGGACCTATTTTATTATTTTTTTTTAAATTTATAAACTAACGTTTAGACAAGATTTTTATGCATAGCACAAAGGGTAACAATTATTACAAGCAATAATTGTCAGCCTGAAACACTCATTTACATTGAAAAATCTTCCGAGAAAAGATACTTGCCACAATGTGGCAAGTAAGAAAAAGTTGATATTGTATTCCAATATCTTTGGCGTGACGTAAGATCAACGCTTTCAAAAAAGAACACTGAAATTCCAAATTCAAATTACCAGTTTTCTTTTAGCATTACACTTTCCTCGATTTTTTAGTTCGAATCGATTTGTACCTACCGCTTGCACTGCGCTCAGTAGACAGACACTGCGGCGGCGGCCATCTTTGTTTTGCTTACGATTTGGCGGGCTGTCAGGTCACATCCGACGGTCGAGGGCCGAGCGTTGTTTATTTTAGTATCTAATATTAGTTATGATAAGGATGATAAAAATTTAATGCAGGCTCACGTAAACACGACTTTTTTATGAGTTAGTATTGAACTGCTGGCAGAAGGTAGAGGGCTGCCTTGTAGGCGAGTTAATTGATTTTTCATTAAACGCAGCAGGAGATTAGTCAACCAGAGCATAGATGTCGCTATAGTTATATTTCACTCTAAATACTTGCGGCCTTACTAAAAAACGTCGTAAATATTTTATTTTATTGATAAACGACCTTTATGTGAAAACTTTACTAATTAGAACTGTAAAAAAATAGTACTAAGATGCATAGAGGGAGATACACATTGCTTATATATAGCCAAAAAGGATAATTTATCTGTTGTATATACTTGTTTTATTAATAACTAGCGAGTTCCCGGCATGCGTTGCTATGCCAATTCATAAATAAATTGTTTCTCCCTGCGTGTCCTTTCCCTATCGTCCCGTTCCCTTCAGCCTCCCCTTCCTCTCCCGCGACACATAATTTCATGATGCCAGAAGTCACGTGGGGGTCATACGTGGGGGGACCCAAAAGTAACGGGACTTTATAACTTTTTTTATTTTTCAATATTTTTACACTAAAATTTGGAACACTGATTGGAATGTCCTTTATGGCCTCCAGTGATTTTTGTTTCACGGTATGAAAACATTTCCCTTTCAAGTCCCTTTTCATTCTAGGAAGCAGAAAGAAGTTACAGAGAGACAGGTCGGGCGAATAGGGCGGATGAAAAATTTGGGTCATTCCATGCTTGCTTAAATACTGCTTCACAGACAATGCGGTGTGAGCAGATGTTTTGTCCTGGTTGAAGAACTATGTCCCCTGTGCGCCAACGATTCGACCTTCAACGGGATGAAAACATTTCCCTTTCCATCCTAGGAAGCAGAAAGAAGTCACAGAGAGACAGGTCGGGTGAATAGGGCGGGTGAACAATTTGGGTCATTCCATGCATTCTTAAATACTGCTTCACAGACAATGCGGTGTGAGCAGATGCTTTGTCCTGGTTGAAGAACTATAACCCCTGTGCGCCAAGGATTCGACCTTTTTTGACAATTTTTCCTGATACTCTCTCGCAACCTCTTTAGTACCTCCACGTAGAACTGTCGGTTAACAGTTTGGCCTGGAAGAACAAACTCTGTGTGCACATCATCTTTGAAAAAAACTAATGAGCATCATCTTGGTGTTCGATTTCACCTGACTCTTTTTCTGAAGAGCAGAGAGAGCACTCTTCCATTGGCTTGACTGGTGCTTGGTTTCGGGACCGCACCCGTAACACCTGACTCGTCACTCATAACATTATCTTCAGAGAAGATCAAAGAATCGAACGAATCAAACCTCGCGTTTTCGCCGAAAGAAGAAATCTTGATTTACTTAAAATAAACTGTGGACGAACGCGTGAACCCACGGCGACGCCGCTTTGCACACTAACCGAGAAAGAGTGTCCGTACAACAGCCCACCACACAAAACCCGTCCCCCCTACACTTCTTCCCTCTACTGCCCGAGTTCCTTTACTTTTGGGTCCCCATACGTATATAGAAACCGCGGACATGCGCACATCAAATCCCCAAAGTTTCATCGCAATCGGATGAATGGTTAGCTACGCATAAATACATGACACCAGGGATCCTAGCATGGTCGATCGATACAACACTATATCAATACGATATCGGTTAAATCCGTCAATTATGGTCAGTTGTCAATATGTGCTAGCACGCTCAACAATTGATAAGGGATATACTGACCGAAGATTGACCAAAGCCCGCCAAATCGTATGCATTCTTGGCTGCAACCGTAGCACGGTCGATTGATAAAACCCCAATATTAATACGAAATGTAGTAAATCCGTTGTTTATGGTCAGTTAGCGATATTTGCGAGCACAGTGAACATACGATTCCAACAGTCGGCTGACAAAAGGCGCCGTTTTTACCGTGGCCTCCGGAGTGACAGATAAGCTGTCAATGTACAGATTTTTTAAAATAATGTCATTTGTTACGCAAAATAACTGGATAAAGGTGATCTAACAAAACTCTTACAGCCTTACTAAAAAAAAACCACAGCACGCCCGATAACCCGTGTTGCTGCAATAGTCTTAGTACTAAATTGTTTGTTTTCCTTCATAACCGCTAGGTGGCGGCGCCTGCGCATTCGTTGTTCGCGCTCATATCATAAATGAACTTTCGCGTTAATTTCTAAATATAACTAATTTACTCCTTTATTTACATAATTGAGATATTTATTGTGTTTTTTGTGGTTTTTCATAAGATTTAGTCAAGTAATAAAACAATAATCGTACTTTGAAAATTGAAATGTCAAAAACTATTTTATATGATACATGAAAATTCAAATTTACATTTAAAGGATTTTATTTTACGAGAATTTAATGAAAGTGGTGTTTTTTTAAATAATAATATCTAATACATGTGTTCCTAAATGTATCAAAGAAATTAATGTCTTTAGAGATGCAAAAAAATCTGTTCCGGTATAATTTTTAGGTTAGTTTTTTAGCAATAAAAAAAACTTTGAAATTTTTTATTATTTTTTTTATTGAATGCACGAGGAAAAAGTGAGGTGATAGTTTCCTTCCAAATTTATTACATAAAAGGACTGTGTTTTTGAAATTTTGATTTTTTTTAATTTCTCTACATTTAACTCAAAAAAAATTGGTAAGAAATTTTTTTCCATTTATTTCCGAGTTTGAATCTTAAAATATGTCAGTTTTAGAAAAGTAAACTGTATTTGAAATACACAAATCTAAAAGGTAATTTTATCTAGTTTTCATTATTGGTATTTTTTTTACAACACCTTCAAAAATAAGAAATATATAGAACATTCAAAATACTTTGAAAAAATTCAAAATTTCGTTCGGACATCAATCATTGAAACAGAGACAAACTACCCTCTCAGGCCGTGTAAACCATGTGTATTTCTTTCAATGAACAAATTTTTAATTAGTAATGTTTTCACATCCGCGCCCGTTTGTCAATTGAATAAAATTTTCACTGGGTTTTTTAGTAAGGCTGTTTGAATTTAAAGAAATCGTATACGAGACCCATTGACTTAATTAATTCATTTAAGAGGCGATCAATTGGTTGCTTTCAAATTCGAGAAACGAAATTTGTTAAAATGTCGTTTAGTCTCAAAAAGTTCGTATGTCAATTCGAAATTGTCAATTTATTGGTATTTTTAATTTTTACGTAGCACATTTCAAATTAATAATAATAATAATATTAAATATATTATGATAAAACTATACTAACAGACAGAACAATTAGTCATAATAGACCTGATATAGTTTTACATGACAAAATTAAAAAAATAACTTATATCATTGATGTAGCTATTCCAAATTCATGTAATATTCAAAAAACTGTTTCTGAAAAAATTAGAAAATACACAGATTTAGGAAATGAGATTAAAAGAATTTGGCATTCTCGGAATATAAAAATATTACCATTTGTTATTTCGGCTACTGGCATTATACCTAGGTCTCTGATTCAAAATTTAGGCGTATTAGATTTGTCAAAGAATTTATACATAAAAATGCAAAAATCGGTAATTTTAAATACATGTAGGATTACAAAAGATTTTTTAAATATTTATATTGAGGGATCAGTAGGATTTATAGGTTCAATTAGGAATTCCACAGAGCCGAACCCTCTGATATGAAAATATCTGGAGTCGGTGAATTATTTTCCCATCTGGTCTCTGGTAGGTTGACATGTTGTTCTTGTATTGTTTTGTAATTTTAATACATATAGTGCAATTGCATAACGTGGATTGACCAGATGATCATTTGGGAAGTGTGTGAAAGGGTTTAGTTTTTCCTGTAGGGAAAATTAAACCCGGACATTTAAATCTGGTGCGTAATAAATTTTAGTAATTTGTACATTTAAGTTTACAAATTTCTAATTGATAATAATATTTCATATTCACTATATTTTTTCAAGTTTTATGTAGCTCCTACAATACATCTTGAACTTTGCAATTGGTGTGGACTTTAAAGTTTCTGGTAGTGTGTTATACAACTTCATTCCCTTGTACAGTAGACTGTTCTGCGTATTCGCTTTGTCCTTTTTTTGTAGCCTAATTTCCTTGCACGTCCTTGTGTTATATCTGTGAATGTCTTTATTGTATAAAATTTTATTTGAGAAGTATTTTGGTAACGTGTTGTTCAATATTTTGTGAATAAATACCATCGTGTTCAAGGTCAGCATCTGTTTCACGGTCAACCAATTTAGTTCCTTTAACATTTTAATAATTTTTGAAAATCTGTTTCGTCGAAGAATTATTCTCATTGCCCTGTTTTGGAGAATTTGTAACTTATTTTGTTCTCTTTCGTTACATAGGAAAAGTATACTTGAGCAGTAGTTGAAGTGTGGAGCAATAATTGAATTGTATATGGTGATTGCTGTTTTTCTAGAAATTTTTGGCCGAATTCTTCCAAAAAAAGATATCTTTTTGCCAATTTTCTTTTGGGTGTATTCAGCATGTCTATTGAAGTTTAGTTTCGAATCTAATATAACTCCTAAGTATTTCATTTCAGTAACATTTTCAATAATTTCACCATCAATTTTAATTTTGCTTTCACTGGATGTCTTCTTGTATCCAATCACCATACATTTTGTTTTTTTTTGTATTTAATTTAAGCTTATTTATTTTTAGCCATCTTGATACATCATTTAGTTCATTATTTAAAATGTGTATTAGTTCTTCATAGTTATCTCCAATTAGGTATATTAGTGTATCATCGGCAAATAGTCGTACTTTGCATTTTGAAAATATTTTCACCATGTCATTAATATAGAGTATGAACAATAGAGGTCCAAGGACCGATCCCTGTGGTACTCCTAACTTATTTTCCATTGGTTTTGAAAATTGATTATTTATTTTTGTTACCTGCTTTCTGTCTCTCAAATACTCTTGTATTAATTTAATGGCTACAGATGAGAAACCAATTTCTTTAAGCTTTCTTATTAGTATGTCTCGATCTATAGTTTCGAATGCCCTTTGAAAATCCAGATCGCGATTGAAAATAAGAAACGCAAGATCCGCCAGTGTTGCCATCATGTGCCATGGTATATCGATTCCTTATTTATTTCCCTTCAACGTCGGTCTGTCTATCAATGCAGCGAGCATGCTAGGACTATCGGTACGTTATCGATCCGATATTGTAAAGTTACTGTTTAATCCTATGCTTTGTTTGACTGGCGATATTCACAACTTTAAATAATGCCGGTCTTTCTGCAAAATTACTGTAAAGTTACTGTTTAATCCTATGCTTTGTGGCGATATTCTGGCGATTTTTGATTTGCTATATTCACAACTTTAAATAATGCCGTTCTTTCTGCAAAATTACTGGTTTATTAATGAACGGAGGCAGATTGTCGAATATCGAAGGATTGAAAGACGTCGTTTGCCGCGATGATTTAAACCCGTTCGAATTAGGAGAGACGGAATTTAGACTTTTGTTTCGCATATCCCGCGTAATGGCTAGAGATCTCATTGATCAATTGACTCCTTTTTTATTGTCAAAAAATACTTGCGGACTTCCTATGTATTTTAAAGTAAGTGTATTTATATTATTAAGATATGGCACGACCAAGTGAATCAGATACTTGATTCGGACCATGTTAAGAGTCAGATAGAAGGGCATGTTTGGATTGCAAAGGGATGTATTAATGTAAACGAGGCAAGGTGTGTGTGCCAAGACGGAGTGGTTTGGCGGTCTGTCCTCTGCCTACTTCTGCGGAAACGGCGTGATGGTTAGTTAGTTAGGATATCTCAGTAAATATCACGTTGTAAATGATCAAAAATAAGGTTACTAATTCGTTGTTTTATTACAATGATGGATTATGATATTGTTGACAGGTATTAGCACCAATTAGCTTCTTTGCAACAGGTAGCTATCAACGTGGAGTAGGCCAAGACCTCTTGTTGGCTATAGGACAGATGACTTTCAGCAAATACATCATTATTTATGAAGGCAGTTTTAGAACACCTCTATAGAAGGTGGATACATTTTCCTGCAACAAATGAAGCCCGGAAACAAGTGGAGAGTGGTTTCAGGGAAAAACTAAACTTTCCTCATGTTCTGGGTGCCATCGATTGCACCCACATCGCCATCGTCATCCCATCCAGACACGAAGAGCAGTTTAAAAATCAAGGATTTCATTCGCTCAATGTTAAAGTGGTAAATTTTTTTTTCACAAAAATTACGTAAATAAAATGCCAGTTGGTGATTTTTCACATTTTATTGAAGGTTTTATATGTTTGATAAACAGGTCTGTGATGCTTCGTTGACAATTTTAAGTATAAATGCACGCTTCCCGGGTACTGTCCACGACCAAATTATTTGGAATAATAGTACTGTTAAGATGGAAATGACCAGACTGTATAATCAGAGAATTGGGACGTATTTCTTGCAAAGTATGTATTTAACAATCTATTTTTGAGAAAAAAGGACAAAGCCGCATAATTTAGTAGCTATAGGTACTCATTATAATGGGTATTTATGTTTGAATCAGGTGACTCGGGGTACATTTTGAAACCTTATCTCATGACTCCAATATTGGATGCAGCCGAGGGGAGTGCTGAATACAAATTTTAATATACAAAGGCATACTGTAAGGCGAGATGTTCTGTAGAACCCCTATTTGGGGCATGGAAGGCCTTTATATTGTATTTAGAAACCATCGCGGGCATGCGTACATCAAATCTCCAAAGTTACAGAATGGTTTAGCAACGCATAGACAACTCATATAAGCAAGCATATTTTGATTTTTATATTTATAGACCAGCTGTCACGGCATGCGTTGGAATGCCATATTCAAATAAATAAACTGTTTCTCCCTGCATGTCCTTTCCCGCACGTCCCCGTTTCCCTCCCGCATCTCCTTCCCATCCCGCGTTCATCTTCCACCTTTCCCCCCTTCCCTCTCCCCTCTCCAGCTCCTAGTACATCCGGTTTTCAAATAGATCGCGTGCCACCCATTACAATTTTTTTATTCAAATTTTAATTTTTCGTATATTACAAATAATATTACAAATAATCTTGTATATTATAAGAACAATTTATAATCGATTCAAGATATATCGATATATCTTGATTCGATTCAAAGCATAAGGCGAATACCTCAAACAAATTCATTTATCAAAGAGTTTCGAAAATTGAATTTTGATTAAACAATCATTGTTTTGCAAAATGTCTTTCTGAAATTTTTACATTTTTGGCAATTTCGCAAGAGTTTTTGTAATGATTAAAAAACTTTTCAGATGTATTGTCATGCGGTTGTAACAATACAGATACCTTCGCGGGGGTTAAAAGAAGGTATTTTGAAAGTTTCAAATATTTCCTATGCCTAATGTAACAATACATAGGCATCTCATACACTCAGTAGCGCACGAGGGGGGGCGGAACGCCCCGGGTGCCACCCGACAGGAGGTGATACCCCACCGTAAAAAAATTATGAAGGATATTTTCGCAAAAATATTGAATACGGTGTTATTTATATTTTCGTAGCTCTATAACTCCCTGTGGAATGTTCCGAAACGGGGAGAAAATTGTGCCTGACGGTATTTTAATTCACGAAAATAGCCTATTTCTGAAATTCTCTAATTAACCAAGGTACAGTTTGTCAAATAAGAGTAGAAAACATAGGACTGTTGTTTAAATGGCAATACTAAAAATATAATCATGGTGATAATCAAAAGCTGTGTAACCTACAATTTTATTAAAAATTAAAAAGGAATAAAGGAGAAAAATTTTTTTTTCATTCCACTGATCTCAAAATTTAAATTGCATATAGGTATATTATTATTATACTCGTATCTTTGCTGTTAACATCTGAAGAATAACGATATTGTAATAAAATATAAAGCACACTTTAGAAATTGCTCACATTTATTTAATCAAGTACCTACTAGCCTTGTCCAGGCTTTGGATCATGTCTCTAATTTTAGATCTGAATATATTTAACTCATTCAGATCTAAAAGTAGTGTTAACTAAACTCACCATTAACGATTCTTCCTTTCTACCACATGTAAAATTCAAATTTATGTTAAATTAAATTAAAGCCAATCACTTTGTAAAACACAATTTAATTAGATTTATGTCATTAAGAGGGCATTACCAGAGAAAACCAGAAATATGTCATTTTCAAATCAGATTTTAGACTCTTTTCCACAAAAAATTATAAATGGATTTCGAAAGATTGTTCTTTTATCTAGCATTCGCATGTAATAAATTTTGAGATTTTTTTTTAAAATTTTTATAATAATAAGGTTATTCCATAGGTTGTTGGCAGATTTATTAAATTTTCAAAAAAGATTTTGTATTATACCACACCCTGTTCTTATGAATGGTTCGGAATGCTGGACAATCAGTAAGGGTGATGAAGGAGCCCTAGAAAGTTTTGAAAGGAAGGTGCTGCGAAGGATTTACGGCCCAGTCTGTGATAATGGAGAATGGCGTAACAGATACAACCAGGAGCTATACGATCTTTACGAGGACCCTAATATCTCCAAGGAAATCAAAACTGGAAGACTCAGGTGGGCTGGACATATCCAGAGAATGAGCGAAGGAGATATTCCAAAGCGAATTATGGATGGTGCACCTGGGAGTCGGAGAAGAGTTGGAAGACCAAAGCTTCGATGGCTGGATGGAGTGGTGAAGGATGCAAGCACCATCGGCATCCGAAACTGGCGCAACGCAGCACAACACCGACAGTCATGGAGGCAGGCTCTGCTGGAGGCCAAGACCCGACCTGGGTTGTAGAGCCACAGATGATGATGATGATGATTATACCACACCCATTTCAAATAATATAATGATGCAGTAAAATAAATCAATTCAATATCTAGCAAACGCATGTTTTAGAATTTTAATTTTAGTTTCAATAAAATCATTAAAAAATATGTACGTACATGTGTTTCTTGACGAAAATTGGTCCATTTGTGTATTTATTTGCGCACTTACAAACTAATATATTTAAACTAATATAATATATTCCTAAACTAAGATTTTTTTAACATTATTATTAAATTTAGACATTATTGAAAAATGATAAATACTTATAATCAAAAAATAATTACAAAAAGTACATTATTTTAATAGTTTTATCATCACGCCTTTCAGCATTTTTGGATGAAGGTATAAATTAAAGCTAATTTGGATTGAAATAAATTCGATATTGAGTTATAATTTTAAAAAGCTGGTACGGAGAAAAATTAATCTTTCTCATTGTAACCGCCCTGCACGATCGTAAGAACAAATTTCAACGAAATGTGGATTTTCGTCCGCTGGCTGGTTAAACGCTCTTAAGTAGGTAACTTAACTACAGTGTTTCTTCGACTTAGTTTTTTTTTTTAAGAACAATAAAATGTATTTTTAAATGTGTCCAGTGTTCTGTATTTTCGGTGTCATTGCACTGGATTTTAATCGCAGTAAAAATAAACTAATACAGCGTTTGCAAGTCACAGATAATTATTTTTTTACCATTTCGGTGACCGGACAACTCAGAATGAAATAACGAATATTTGACGGGTAAATTGGTGTTGCCAGCCTACAAATTTCGTAGTTCCATTTTTTTTATATTTTCTACTCTTATTGACAGACTCTAGGTGATTATTCTGGTGCTTGCTTTCTTCCTCGTTGACATCAGAAGTGTATTCGGTAGGCACCCACTGGGCATGGTCAATAATGAATTATGACCAAGTTTTGAAAGAAGAACGAAAACCATTTGTTTGTTTATTTTTAACATCGAACAAGGTGCAACATAATTTTATTTTTGATAGTTGACCCTATACGTATTTAACAATGGCGAAAGTAGAATGTGAGTTAAATACAATAATAATAATATTCTTATTTTCTTATTTATTAAAAAAAAAAAACATTGGTGTTGCTTATTACATCACGCAAATAAAACATCAACCAAGGTTATACTTCTTCAACTGGCAGGAGCACCAGGTTCTGAAACCCACAGGAGGTTTCTGATCTGCTGTGCTTTCTGACATTTAATGTAAATATTGGTAATCTTTCGATCGAACTGGCCAAGTTTAATACGAATATAAAAATAAAAAAAACATTAATTTTTGGAGATCGCTGGCAACGGTTAATATGCACTTTAAAAAAACCTTTTGATTCACCTTAATTACATTAAAAGGCAACTATTTGCATTGGGGGAAGTGGAAAATATTTCATTCTAAATTTCGATTACGTAAAATTGAAATTAGCTTTCGTCTTGTGAGATTGTACGTCATTAGTTATTAGCTCATTCGCTGTCACTTTGGTATGTTGGTATTCCTGATACACTTTAATGTATAACGAACGGCTAGAAGATTTTGAAGGTACGGGGCACTTTCTTTTGAATCACAAACCATGTTACACAAACCTAGCGTAGCCGCTAAACTACTTGAAAACTGGGATGTTTTTCTTGCCTTGACGCGAGTAGGCGTTATAAAGGGGCACTTTCTTTTGTATCACAAACCATGTTACACAAACCTAGAATTCCCATGAAGTCTGCTACGCTTTGCTCTGGCATCTTTTCGTACAGTAACAAGAATACCAACATAACAAAATGACGTTTGAAAATGGACGGTCTCGTTTCACAGAATGAAAGCTAATTTTAATTTTACGTAATCGAAATTTAAAATGAAATATTTTCCACTTCCCCCAATGTAAATAGTTGTCTTTTAATGTAATTAAGGTGAATCAAAAGATTTTTTCAAAAAAAAGTGCGTACCATTGCCAGCGATCTCAAAAATGTACCAAAAAAACCTTTACATTCACCTTAATTACTATTTATTTATTATTTTAATATTACATTTGATTATAGTAACGACGTACTGCCTATCTCATTAGGTGTGAAAGGCCTGTGTTGATTATTTGTGGTTCCTTGTTTTTAAAGTATTTTACTTTACAAATTTTATGCCTATTTAGAGTGTAGCGGCATGCGGCGGCTTGTTCATACTTTACCATTTCATAACTAACTTTTTAATATTTTTTCCACTTGTAATTATAGGCATGCGTGCACTCTTTTTTTACATTAACTCCACACAGGAAGCCCTGAGGAAAATGATTTCCCTCAGGGCCTATGTCATCTGGGATGCTGTGTGGAGGGTCTTTTTGAGGAGAGGAAGGAATAAACATTGGTCTTGAAGAGACCCTTGGTGTAGGAAGGAGGCAACACAGAGGCCGGCAAATCATTCCACAGCCGAGCTGTTGAACACAAGAACGAATCAAAGAAACGACCCGTTCTCATGTGACAAATGTCAACCGTGTACAAATGTTGGGCACGCGTTTGGCGTGTTTCCCGACTATGCACTCTTGCCGTCATGCAGCAAGCGCCGTATTAAGAGGAATATAAACGCTAGAAATATTTCGTATCTCATGCCTGCATAATTTTAAAATCGAGCGTCTTTTTGCACGAGGCAAGTAAGCGAAAAAGTGGTTTTTATTTATTTTGTGTATAATTTTATAAGAACGAAGAAAAGTTAGAACATGGAAAACCTCAAAAATAGTCTTAGCCATAAAGGGGTATTTTTTAAAAATTGTTTCTTGTATTACTTCATAGTTAAGTCATGAAAAAACATTTTTTTTGGTGGCTTATATTTTTTGTTTCGTAAATAATAATTTTATTGTAATTTCAATACATAGAAAAGCTAGTGAAAGCTTCGATTTATCCGTAGCATATTTTTTGATGTTCATACTGTAAGCCGATTCATCGTAAAGATTAATCAAAATAGTATCTAAATAGGATTTCACGTATATATTCATCTTAATAAAGACAAATAGGAGCCAAATAATTTTTTTAAACTTTTTGTTAGCAAGAAATGATTCAAAACCATATTTATGAATTAGGTACTAGGTGAAAACGTAGGGGGAGGGGGGGGGGTCTTGGAATACACTACACGTGGTCACCGAGGGGGAAGTGGGGGGGGGGGGGGGGGGGCTTAAAAATGCAAAAAGTGGGTCACGCAGGATGGGTACGTTCCCTTACATAATATGACAATGACAGTTATATAATAAAATACAACTTTTTGCGGTAAACGTTTTTTATTTTTTTTTTTTTTTTTATTATTTTTTTTTATTTTTATTTTTTATTTTTTTTTATTTATTTATATTTATATATATTTTTTTTTACAGTTTTTTAGAGAAAATGTGTCCTAACTGGGGTACCCCGTTCTAAGGACACATTGTACAAGTTTTATTATTTTAATTATAAGTAAATACCTAATCTATGTTAGAATATTGCCAACGGAAATTATTAAGTTATATCTAAAAGAAAGTACAAAACAAAGCATTATTCTTTGTTGGGTTGCAAAATTGAATCTATTTTCTTCCTTCCCATGTCCATAATCCATATTTTTATGCTTCTTTTGAAGGCGGTTATTTTTTTTGTGGTTTACAAATAGCATACGCTTAATATGCACTTAAAAAATTATAATAGTTAGATATTAACTAGAACTAATTAATTCAGTAACCGAAAATTGGAAAAAATGCATTTTAACAGTTATTTTGTTAAATTAAATGAACGCGAAATTTTTGAGGAGAGGAAGGAATGAACATTGGTCTTGAAGAGACTCATGGTGTAGGAAGGAGGAAACACAGAGGCCGGCAAATCATTCCACAGCCGAGCTGTTGAACACAAGAACGAGTCAAAGAAACGACCCGTTCTCATGTGACAAATTTCAACCGTGTACAAATGTTGGGCACGCGTTTGGCGTGTTTCCCGACTATGCACCGGTGCCGAAGGGATCAATGACGCTAGTTCCTCGGAACATCTTCCATTGTAATACCGGTAGAACAAGGATAGCATTCCCACCCGACGCCTGTGCTCTAAAGATTATATCTTAATTAAAAGAAAAACGCGTACGTGTAAGTGTTGCGATGTAATATCTAAGAGCCCCTCAAATACAGGGAGTAGAATAATTACAATAAGACTTGCCTAAAAGCTTTAATTAATTTTATTTTTAGAATTTCGCCAAACTAGTGCTTACCTAATACGCATAAATTAAGTGGTAGTAACTTAGCTTCTAGCTCATCGTTATTTTATACATATCGGGAATACCAAGATGTATGAATGTGAACGAGGCAAGGAGTGTGTGCCAAGACCGAGTTATTTGAGGGTCCGTCCTCTCTGCCTACCCCTGCGGGGAAATGGCGTGATGGTTAGTTAGTTCAAAATGACAGGAGTTATTGTGCAAATTGGCTCGGTATCGGTGCGCGAAGTAAATTTTCATTTCAATTTAAAATTTAAATGCAATATTTTCCATCGCCCGAAATGCAAAAAGTTGTCTTTTACAGTAATTAAGGTAAATCTAAAGGTTTTTAGAAAAAAATATTGGTATTAAGCGTGGCCAGTTCGATCAAAAGTTTATCTAAAAGCCTCGGCAGCACTGGTTCCTGATGTACTTGTGGTGTCTGACATCTAATGGTGTTTTTTGCAGATAACCTTGCTGAAATGCATCTGGCCAAGGAGTCCATGATGGTGAAGTGCCCCTTTTGCAAGGCCGTCGGGCACACGACCGTGAAGCCCAAGGTGGGGCTCAAAGCCTGGTTCTGGTGCATTGGAATTTGCCTCGTTGGGTGGGTATCTTCGTAATAATCTTTACATACAAAAATTGCGATGAAACTTGCTAGTGATTTGTTGTGCGCACGTCCGCGAATGTTTCTATATATATATAATGGTGAGCTCTGACGTTATGAAATTTGTATGAAAAGTTTACAATAGTTGGAGCGCGAGTTGTTAGAGAGGTGTGTTTATTTCACGTAGTTTAGCCGAAAGGGTGGAAGGAGGGAAATCCAGGAGGGGGAGGGGAACGAAGGAGGGAGGAAGATCGCAGGAGGGGGACGAAGGAAGGAGAAAAGCGTGGAGGGATTAAGGGGAAGGTGAATGGGGGGGGAATGCGGGAGGAGTAGAAGACCAGGAATGAGGATGCGGGAGGGGAACGGGGGCGGGAACGGGGACACACGGGAAAGGACACGCAGGGGCGTGGTGACGGGGAGTGGGGTGGGAAACCCCCTCGTCAGGGATTGCAAAGGAGACTTAGTATCGGTAGGGGATAGCAGGGTGTAAATAGGGAAAAACAAAAAATATTGTGTATCCAAAAACACTTCAATGAACAGAAATAAGAAATAGAACACAAACACCCCTTTCTTTAAGGGGCATTGCAACGCACGCCGGGGACTCACTAGTAGTTATTATTTTTACTGATTATCAAACTGGCTAGAGTTGCACTACTTCTTCGACAAACTGTGCCATTACACGCTCCCCGTGAGGGGTTTCTTGCACATTCCACTGGGCCACCCCTAACTTGGCGGTAGCAGTGAAAGGGAAGGTTCCCTTCGCCCCGATTTACAGTTCTCTTGTGGTCCTGTTGGCTGGAGTGAGTTACTTAGTGCCCAGGGTTCTTCAGTAGTTTCTCCTCCACTATCCCACCATCCTCGCAGGGGTTACGTCTGGCCACTGTGCTGCTGGGGACGGTGTGAAGGATTCGAAGAACCACCATCCCGTCTCTCGTCGGGACTATTTTTGGCTTGACAGAATCTATAGATGCTGTTCTTTTGTTGAACGCAGCCTTAGCCTGTGTTTGAATTTGATTTTATTTTCTAGTGTACGTATGTTCCTCTATATAAATGTGCCCTCTCCACTAACTTCAAGAAAAGGAGCCAACTGCCTCGGTTTTTTGGTACGTATGTATGTTGCGCCGTGTAGGGAGAGTCGGGGCTTCTGAAATTATATAATAGCAGCTTCGTTTTAAAAACAAGTTGTGAGAACCGATAGATGGACCTACCTGATCCTTAAAACAGTTCGGGAAAGTGTTGAGTGCCCCTGACTGACCGGTAGTTCCTTTCAAGTAATCTGTCTATCTCATCTGTTATTAGGATTCCCGTGCTTCTTTTTTAACCAAAGACGCGATCCGACGATACTAGCATTGGAAAGCAAACCATTTTAAAAAGTGCAACTCTGATTTCAAATCCATTGTAGTGAGCAGCAACACCTTCTTGTACTGACCTGGAGACATTGTAATGAAAACCTCTGTTTTGTTTCACAGTGTAACAGATAACACCTGTAATCACATTTGTATATTTACAGTGGCGTCGTTGGCTGTTGTCTCATACCCTTCTTCATGAAATGCTCGCGGGACGTCGGCCACTACTGCTTTTCGTGCGACAAGTTGATTGGCCGCTACGACAAGGTCCGTGGGAAGGCCGTAAAAGGCTAACCGTCAGGTTAGGTTTATCGTTGGTTCGATGTTTTTTTCATTATGTTTCTGTATTGTAAAACCCTTGCCTTATTTCCGTCCTTTTATCGAGATGTACTAGATATTGACTTAAATTTTTTATCGTCATCTTAGGTCAGCCCCAATTCAATTTGTTTTCATTCTGGATTCGCCTCTCTGTCTTTTCATTTTCATTTCATATAAATTTCACATTACAATAGTTATTAGCATCATTATGACCACGATGCTAGGCTCATGCCCGTGTCATGGTAGTCGTATACAGGCTATATTACAATGTAATTTTCATTGTACGTTTCGTTCAATATGTTTTTTTCTTTGCATTGTTTTAGGCATGTTTTAATCTCCACCTGATATAGTCATATATTTATTATTCCATAATTTTCTGCTACGTTTCATTTTATCTTCCTCCCCTTTTATTTAGATGAACCCGCGATCGACTAATTTTATTGTTATTCATCTCAATCAAAATTAAAACCTTACCTACTAAAATCGCTTAACTTTTAGGTATAAATTTAGGTTTAATAATAAAAACACCAAGGAACCTTTGTATTAACATATTTACGTTTTTGTAAATATGTTAATACAAAGGTTCCTTGCAAGTTAACAAACATAGCAAGTCAATGAAGCACTGGTAGACTTTACATCATTAATAAAACTAGTGCAATTTTCGTATTTTCCATTAGTTTCTGTCAGCCGTGCACCGAACCACCGAATTCATTTTTCCCCAGACCCAAACCCTTTTTCTTGGTGCAGACAAGAATAATAATAATAATAAGATCGCCGTTTTTGTGAAAAATCACCTCAAGAACCCGTCCCACTCCGGACCTCCGGAGTGACGCACGCGCCTCCTAGTTCCCAGACTAATTTCTATACAGGGTGTTAAGGGACGTACTTGACTTACTTTAACCAGTGATTCCTGACATTAATTGGAGTAAAAAATGTAAATGAAATTTTGGTCTCCGGTGACTTTTTGATGTTTTTTTTTTTTTTTTCTACAAAAACATAAAAAAATGGTAGTTGTTGAACAGTTGGAGGCGGGGTAAGGGGTTCGTCGGACACCCGGCTAAGTGACCAGTGACGACATGCGGAAGAATTTTTTTTTTGTTTGATTTTGAAGAAAAAAATTTTGAAAAAAAAAAGTCATCAAAAAAAGTCACCGGAGACCAAAATTTCATTTACATTTTTTACTCCAAATAATGTCAGGAATCACTGGTTAAAGTAAGTCAAGTACGTCCCTTAACACCCTGTATTTATACTCGACGCCTGTGGAAGCCACCTAAACATATACAATTAGGGAGGCGGATATAGGTACGCCGCCCCGGAACCATTTATTGGAAAACCAACACCCCTGCCATCGGTTATCCCAAGTGGTTCGCTACGTTTGGTGATTTAGCAGGGGTGGCCGACTTAATGGGGTGAGGTTTGACTATGTCTTGACGGCGAACGCGTTTGCACATCTGCTGCACATATTTGCTGCATCGGGAGAGACTAGTTGAGGGAGACCTCTCTCGATCCATCGGCTTGCATCGCAGTGGAAGGGGATGGATTCATAGACGTCTGTCACTCCTGGACACATTGACCCCCAGATTCCTAACCTATACCGTTTTCTTTTCCAGAATTTCCTTTCCTTCCTTTCCCTAAAAAGAACCTCCACACAGCATAGGACCTGAGTGATTTTTTCCTCGGGGCCTCCTGTGTGGACCTACTGTAAAAATTTAAAAAATATCCTGAAACCTCTAGCCAATTTCACTTTGCCGCAAAAAAAAAGAAAATTGGATTATATTGCCTAGGGATTGCACTCACCGTATCTTGCAATCCCGCGGGAATTGGGATGTGCGGGATTTGCGGGATTAAAAAAATTTAATTTACATCAACAGCCTTATTTTTTATTTGCACGCTCTTATAAGTTGCGAGCCCGAAGATACATGTCAGTTCAGCAAAAGAAAATAGACAAAAACAAACGTGCAACTAACTAACCAACTAACCATCACGCCGTTTCCCGCAGGGGTAGGCAGAGAGGACGGACCGCCAAACAACTCGATCTTGGCACACACTCCTTGCCTCGTTCACATTCATACAAATTCAATGAAATTAAATTCACGTATGTTTTAAATCTGAAGACAATCTTCCGTTCACCTTGATAGGACTCTCTATATTTTATGCAATCTTATTTTTTTATGAAAGTCTTCCTAAATTATATTATTTATATTGTTACCTTTTCAATGTTTTTTTTTAATACCGAAGATGATAAATATCATATAATAAAATAATATTCCTGAAATATTGCATTGAGTTTTTCATTTTAACATCCCTTAATAAAAATCCCGCGGGATTGCAGGATAGATTTTAGTAATTCGAAAAGGTGCGGGATTTTCAATTCACATAAATGCCAATATTCTGTGTGCACATCGAACAAAATATTACCCAAAGAAGAACAAAATAACTAAATATTTCTTTCGTTTTGTTAGAGCGAGTCATTATTTACTAGTCGGAGCATAGAACGTCGATTCCCATCAATCTACCCCGATACTTTACTGAAGATTGATGGTCCAAAAGTCTGTTTTTCCCCCAAGATAGTAAACAGTGGACCAAAAAAGGACAGAATTTTTGAGATGTTATAACATAAGTTGGAGAACATTTTTGAAACACAACTTTTTTTCACTCTAAGGGGGCATACATTAATTACGTGAGCAGTTTTTCTTCCAATCTAGACCCCCCCCCATGGTGAGATGCATTTAGGCCGCTTCGTATATTCTTTTCAAGTAACTTGAGATTTTGCTGGACCCTCCCCCCCTTTTTGAACTCACGTAATTAATTATTGCCCCCTAACTTCCTCCATAGACACCAACCTTCTTTTATCACGCAATTGGATAATATAATAAATAACATGTTGGATTTCAGAGGAAAAAATGAATTAACCAATAATATACTTACGAGATGCGATCGCGATATGGAATCATTCTTCTTTCTTGGATCGAGTAGATATACAGGGTGTCAGGGGGTAAAGTGCATTAACTTCGGGAGGTGATTCTACATAATGGTAGGAGTAAAAAAGATTAACCACTTTTTCCGAAATCCCAACATCTTTTTCCCATTCAAAAAGACGTACCTACTAAAAATCCTTAGTGTGAGGTACGATCTTATTTGCTGAGAGCCTGCCGGGCACGATTGTGGCAACAGTGCATGGTTGTGATTGGCCCGTATCCGGCCGTATGGTAACAGCGGAAAATAATAAAGCTGGCGGCATACGCCGGTCTAATTTTTCTTTTTACCAAAACTACCCCTAAAAGTTGTAATTTAGAAAAAAGTTATTTACCTTTTTTACTTATAATATCATGTAGAATCACCTCCCGAAGTTAATGCACTTTACCACCGGACACCCTGTACATTATCGCTATATTTTGGTCATTTAATGGCTATTATCGCTACATTAAAGTAACTAGCAAAAACATCCCTATTTATACGCGGTAAATGGAAATTCATATGACAATCTCCCCTCATGATGAAATATTGAAGTTTTTCGTTTCTATATCTACGAGTAGAACCATTTTGCACCTTGTCTGCCGAGGGTATTTTGAGGAAGTTCTTTTGCGCCATACCCAATTATTCTAGTCGATAACATATGAAGCGGTTCGTAACGATCATTCCCCAATCTACGCGTCACAGGTCATTCCGATTCTCGCGAACAAATCTTTCAATTGATCTGTAGATCTAAAATTATTAGGTACATATTATTATTACATACAGGAAGGCTACCTAAAAATATCAAAAATCAAAACCTCTAAATTTAAAATTTAAATATTTATGCTTTTTTCAAATTTTAATAAAGTTAAGTAGTGAAGACTGGCTTTGTATGACCGAGTCCTTTTGTGAGAGCTTCACGAATAAAATAATGATTTACTATTCCTAGTTATACTCATTATATATTCTTTCTAACCTGATCATATCGAATATAACCAAATCATACCCAATCTAACCAAATGATACCCACATAACAACCATACTTTGCACTACTTTTGTTTCACGCATGGGGGGAAGTCGCCCACCCCACGGTTTCCAAAGGTCGCCAGACACGGCCAGTTTTAATGCAAATTATAAAATATGAAACATGCACTCTGTCTGGGACGTTGACCAGTGACCACGTGAGTCACAACTAACGACATGGTAAGCTTGTTAGCCAATTAACCATCTGATTATCTCTTGTTCTGTAATGAGCCCTACGGCAGGGGTTTCAATGGCCATTTTCGTTCCTGGTGATGTTGCTGGTGTTAGCGCTGTTACTGCTGTTACCGAGAACAATAGCACTGTTACCTTATAAATAGTATCATTTCCTTTTCTTTTCACCACTACATTGTTACTACATTTTACTGTAGTTGCCATTTCTATACTGTTATGATCTATTACTAATATAACAATATACAATAACACTTTATCTAAAACCTTCTAAAACCTTCTAACACCCCAGCACAGGTTCTCCTAGTGATGTGTTATCAAAATATTACTATTTACTTTTTATTTTCTTTTACATTAAGTCCAAATTCAAATTCAATTTGGGAGGCGGGAATGGGTACCGCCGCCCCGGGAACCTTTATTGGATAACCAACACCTCTGCCATAGGTCACCCCAAGTGGTTCGCTACGTTTGGTGATTTAGCAGGGGTGCCCGGGTTCATGGGGTGAGGTTTGTCTAGGTCTTGGAGGCGGATGACCAAGACACACTGAACCCCAGATTTCTACCCACCCCTTAAACCCTTTTCCTTCCCAGAACTCTCCTCTCCTTCCTTTTCCTAAAAAAACCCTCCACACAGCATCCCCAAAGATGACATAGGCCCTGAGGAAAATTATTTTCCTCAGCGCCTCCTGTGTGGAGCTCATGTAAAAAAAAAAAAATAGGTAAAAGTAAAATAATTTCTCTCGGGACCTATGTCAACTTTGGGGATGCTATGTGGAGGGTATTTGTGTTACTTCACAAATTAATTAAAAACAATATTAGTATAGACAAGTATACATACAGTCATTGGATAAATTTTTTATCGGAATAACCGACTGGTATTATTATTGAAACACTGTATATTTTGACGGCCTCCGTGGTCGACGGATAAAGCTCTTGACTCGCAATACGAAGGTCGCGGGATCGAATCGCGGCGTGGCAAATAAATTTTATTTGATTATTTTGCGTTGTTTCACAATTAATTTATTTAAGTATATTTGCGGCACGTTCCAGAGTGGAAGATCCTCTCAGAATCGCCCTGGTGTAAGACCACAATTCAGACTTGAAACGTTGCTTGAAATGGTTTAAGACATGTTTGATGACCTGATCTGAAAAGCCAGGTACTTCCACACCTTCCTCTTTTCCATATCCTTCCCCTCCCCTCTACCTTCAGCCGCACAATATACCCCAATTAGGGATGCCATCGTCTCACTGGATTAGACGGGAGCAACTGAGACTTGTGAGGTATTCACAAAAAAAATATAGAGGAAAGGCTAGAGAGAAAGTTTTGGGAAAGAAAAGAGTTTGAGGAGTGGGTAGAAATCTGGGGGTCAGAGGGGCGAGGAGTGGTGAAAGTATGAATCCATCCCTCCCATTGTTGTGCATGGTGATGGGTCGAGAAAGTTTCGTTGGAGAGGTTAAAGGGTCTTCCTCTAAACCCCTCCCGATCCGACCCGCCATGCAGTTGGTGGGCAGACGTATCCGCCACCAAGACCTGAATAAATTTCAACCCATGAATCGGGGCACCTCCGCTAACTCACCAAACGTAGCTAATCACTTGGAGTCCTGTGGCAGAGATGTTGGTTATAAATATAAAATTTCTCTAGACTACTACCACTACGAGTAAAAAAAGTTTAAACAAATTCCTCAACTTTCTCAAATGACTCTCGAATTTTTTTTTCCACATTTTCCATCATGTCTTAAATTTATTTATTTTCAGTCTCCGTAAAACAATGGGGTATTTCCACAAACGAGGCATTCTGTTTATTCTGATTAATTAAATTTTTATAGTAAACTAGCTTTTTCCCGCGGCTTCGCTCGCATGGTGTAAGGGGGGGTTCCCACTCCGCCTCCTCCACCTCCCTCCCCCTTCACCCCCATCTCTCCCTCCCTCCCGCTTTCCATATATTCTATCCCAGAACATTCAGTTTTTAAACAGCCCACGTGCCACCTTTTACAATTTTTATTCAAATTTCCATTTTTCATGTATATTAAATTTGGTACCTAACATAGGTACCTATTTAAAATATCTAAAATTCTTGATTCGATTCAAACTATTAGGGGAGTACCTACTTTAAATAAATGTATCAACTTAAAGATTTTCAAAAATAGAATCCTGATTTATTAACAATCATTGTTTTGCAAAATGTCATTCTCAAACACGCGAACTGTCAAACGTGCGACGTTTTCTGAAATTATCCATTTTTCTGCGCAATTTTCTTAATTTTTCTCTCCGTAAGAACCATCCTCGTACTTCAAGGAATATTCTAAAAAAAGAATTAGCGAAATCGGTTCAGCTGCTCTCGAGATTTGCGCTTAGCAACACATTTAGCGATTCATTTTTATACGTAAGAGATATAATTTCGGGGGGCCAACTGTCGGCGGATCAACTGTAGGGTCACCAATATTTACAACAAACATCAAAAATCATTTAGGTTTTCATCAGTATAGGTCGCTCAATGGGGTATTTCCACAAACGAGGGATTCTGTTGAAAATAAACGGAATATTTAAAGATAATTTTTCTGATTTTAACCATCCTACTAAAAATGTTTGTTTTATATGTTTTCATTCAATATTATTGATTAAAAACGGTCTAAAACTGACAAAATCAAAACGGCCAATGGTTTGAACATCGAAATACGACGTCACAAGTGTCGCTCAGCTGGGCCACCATAAATTAACACTGTCAGTGAGCGTCCACGCTCATGACGTCTCACGATAGTCCCGCCCCAAAATATCGTTTTAGCGGCAATTAAAAAATGGGATACTTCGACTCGCTGTAGAAAATTTATTCGTCAACATAAAAATAAAATAAAAATGCAATGATCATCATAATTTTTTGCTTAATTTTTTACAGCAATAAAAAAACCTGGAAATACTCCATGATACACTAATATATACATATAACAGGAAAGATTACAAAATTAGAAAACACAAATGTACAGCATCCGAGAAGTGGTAAAAAGAATAAAATATTTATGTAAACATATAAAAACGTACACTTTCCTCGGAAGCTCTCAGCCAGCATTTTGTTTAGAAAGACGTCTCAAGATGCCTTAAGGAATTAGCAATTTAATCCTTAAGTTTGTCGGTACTTATCGATTATGTCTGGTTATGATATTATAAAAAACTTCAAACAAATTAAAAACTTTGAGATGAATCCCCGAAAACTCACATCTTACTCGTAAATTCGCAAATTTCGTAAATTTTTTAAGCAAAACTTTAAGCGTTTGGGTAATCATGTACAGATATTCAAATTTGATTTCGCATGATCTAATATAACACCCCATCCCTCCCACATCGCTCCGCGTTACTGAAAATCGATTTTCGGAGAATTTTCACTTAAAGGAGGAAAACTTTTATGTCTGGATTTATAAAACTAGGAATAAATAAGTAGCCAAAATAAATCTTCGCCGGGTGAATTATATTAACATCGAGGCAGATATTTCCCAACATTTATAAGATTAGCTTTATTTGGTAAAACTGCTCCTCGGCTTTTTAATGAAAAGGTTTTTTTATTTAACGGACCCTAAAAGCCTGCAGGGTGAAGACTGACAAACTGGCTGTGTTGTTACCCAACCTCTGACAGGAGAAGACACCATAAAAGAAAATGATTTAATCGAGTCATGCTTGAAACCATTTGCGCGGGACTGACATTTTGGATTTCTACTAAGAATGGTGGCCCGAAGGTCTCATTTTGAATCCCTGTGGAATGCCATTTTTTATTTAAATAAGAACACTATATTATTTTCTTAAGACAATTCCTTAGATTCTATTGTTTATAACCTATACAAGTCATGACCGCATTCTAACCCCATTTATCTTCTTCTCCTATACATATATAAATTTAGGTTCCGTATGTTTGTGTCCTCAAATCTCGAAAAGTATGGATTATCTCGATATAAAAAGTATCTCGATGGATTGATTCAATTTTTCTACAGAACATTGCATTTTAGCAGAAGACTGTTTCTATATATATTGGTAAGCTCTGGCATTATGAAATTTGTACAAAAAAATTACTACATGTGGTGCTCGAGTGGTTTGAAAATGTGTTTATTTCATATATTTTAGCGGCAGGGAGGGAAGGCAGGAAGGGGAGGGTAACGAAGGAGGTGGGGTTCGCAGGAAGGCGGGGAAGGTGGAACGGGAACGCCAGAGGGAACGCGAACGGGGACATGGAAATGGGAATGGACATGCTGGGAGAAACAATTTATTTCTTTGAATGGCATTGCATACTGCATGCCGGGTGCCAGCTAGTATTGTATAAAAAAGGCAGGTACATATCATTTCAAACAATTTCAGCGCAATACATTGACAACATCTAATCATAGGTCACTCAGTTCTAGATGTTTCATTTAATATACACAGATTTCGGATTAATTTTTTTTTAAGACATTACCGCAAAGAGTGCTAACTGTTCCCAACCGCCTGGAGTCAGTAAGACTATGGCATCCCCAATTAGTGTATGTTGTGAGGCTGAAGGTAAGTGGGGAGGGGAAGGAGATGAAGGAGAGGAAGATGGGGAAGTAGCTGGCTTACAAATCTAGTCAGCAAACGCGGTTAAGATGAAGCCATACTAAATAATGCAAAATCATACAAAATCATATGTTTTTGTTGTGAAAATTTGATTGCTTAGAAGTATTAAAGATGCTTCAATCAAATACTGCGTTTAGAATATACCTTGGCCCTTAAAAATATCGGTCAGTTTTTTTATAAGTCTTTTAATAAGCCTAGAAAAAAATAAAGTATAAGGTCTATAAAAAACACTTTCAAGTCCAAACTCTCCTATTTATAAACAGCTTTTTTTACCTTTATTTTTTCGCATTTTATCTTGATACATTTCAAAAGTAATTTTTACACATTTTCTAAATATATATAACATAACACAAGATAAAAATAATATAAAAAGTAAAAAATATATATAAGACAAAAGTAGATAACGGGAACCCATTAAGGCACTGCCTGTGCGTGGGTAATATTAACTAAAGTGCTAAATTACACCAATAAGTTGGCGGTACGAGTAAAAAATGTAAATTTCAAAGTGAAAGTTTAAAAATATGTATCTTTGAAAATATTGAAGTAACAAAGTGACACATACAAGTTAGTTGAATTTTTGTTACGGTTTCAAGAAGATAAATAGAGTTAATCTTGAAGTTACAGTAGAATTGTAAAAGTGAAGCATGAAGGTTTTCACAGAGATTATAAAAAAAGTGTTTCAACATCTGCATCATTTAGCCATAATTTTAATTTTTTTTATGTAACGTGATATTTTATCTGTCATTTGAATGTGTTTTGGTAGAAGATTAAATGTACGAGGACCAATAAAACTGCCATGTGTTTGCATTAATTTGGTTTTGAACTTGAAACATATTATTAGTCCTTTTGCTAATTTTATTTTCGTTTTTTACGAAACAATTTTTGTTTTTAAATACATATTTCATTGTTTGCAATATAAATAATTTACGGATATTGAATGTTTTTGTCTCTTTGAATAATAACAGTCGGGAATGTTTTATTTCCATTATACATAATTTTAATGATGCGCTTTTGAGCATTTTGTAAAGGCTAAATAAATGCAACAAGCGCACCACCCCATCCTACAATGCGGTAGATTATTGAAGATTGTACCAGGGAAATATAGATCATTTCCAATTTGTCAAAATTGAGTATTTCCTTAAGTCTGTAAAAAGTATGTGTAAGATATCTTGAGTTCGAGATCGTTTTATCAATTTGTGATTTCCAGTTAAGATGTGTATCAATAGATACACCTAAATATTTAATATTTTCTACTTCGATGAGTTCATTGCATGTTGCATGTGAACATGTTTCTTGATTGCAACTTGTATTGTGGATTCTAATATTTAGGTTATCATGAGGTTTGTTTTTAATGTTTTTATAAAAAGTTAAATAAAATGTTTTGCTCTAGTTTAAGATGAGTTTGTTACATTTTAACCATGTTGAATCAAGTGCAATACATTATTTTGCCTTAGAAAATGTTTCAATCCAAGAATTTCCGTTTAATATTATTGATGTGTCATCGGCATAAGAAATAATTTGTCCAGGGATTACAAAATTACATAAATCGTGTTTATATACATCAAAAATAGAATCGGGCCAAGTACAGTTCCCTGCGGAACTCCATTTTTTATCTGAACTTCTGAACTACACACATTCCCAATATTTATTTTTTGTATTCTGTCTTTAAGACAGTTGGTGAGTATTTTTAGTGTGTGATTTTTAAAACCTAGTTGTGATATTTTTTTATGAGTATGTTATGATTTACAGTATCGAAAGCCTTTCTTAAATCTAAGAATATAGCTAAACATTTCTTATTTTTATCGATAGATGTGTATATATTTTTTGGTAGACCATATATTGCAGATCATATATGCAGATTTGGTAGATCATTATTGAGGAAGACATGGCACGATCAAGTGAATCAGATACTTGAGACGGGCCATGTCAAAAGTCAGAATAATAGAAGAGTATGTATGAGACGATGTATGAATGTGAGTGAGGCAAAGAGTGTGTGCCCAGACCGAGTTGTTTGGCGGTCCGTCCTCTCTGTCTACCCCTGCGGGGAAACGGCGTGATGGTTAGTTAGTTAGTTTATATATTGCATCTTCAGTGCTTAGGTCTTTACGGAAACCATACTGGTTTTGTGACAAAATATTATATTTTTATTCTACGATTCTATTTTTGATGCATTTTTCTAAAATTTTTGATAGGTTTGAAACAAGTGAGATTGATCTAGAATTTTCGGATATGGTTTTAATGTTTATTGTGGCAAATTCAGTTCTTTTTTCGCAAAAAAATATTATATTTACGCCCGAAGTTCACAAAATAAAATAAAATATGCATTTTGGCGTTGTTATTTTACAATACGGCCGGCAGTAGACGAATATGGATTTTCAAAGTGAACTCTATGCCGTCCACTGAAGGGCTACATTTTTTTTTATCAGTTCGCCCTCGGACTGAGCGAGGAACGGACGTTAGGCTCCGCGTCGCTTTGTTCCGTGAAATCAATTTTAAAATTCTGTTTTATTACAATAAACAATGCGTAAAAAATGAGTAAATGTTTTTTACAGGCCTTTACGAAATCAACCTGTTAAAAAATCTCAAAAATACCTTTTCCAACCTTTCCAAAAGTTTTTTCTCAAGTATTTTTAAACTCCTCCCATAAAAGGGCGTGAATTCCGATTTAGATTTTTTCCTGGACTATTGGATCGCCAAGCCATTCCAAGCAACGCTTCAATTCTGAATGGTGGTCTCACACCAGGGTGATACTGAGAGTATCTTCCACTCAGCAAATATCCTTTATATTATTTTAAATGATTAAATTGTGAAAACACAAATCATTCAATTAAAATTTACTTGCGCCCGCCGGGATTTGAACCCGCGACCTGTGGATCGTTAGTCGATATCTTTATATATATAAAAATCTCGCGTCACGATGTTAAGATCTCGAGATAAACTCCGAAACTACTTAACCGATTTTGATGAAATTTAGCTTACTGTGTGCAATTTGGTCCAACTTAAAAGATAGGATACTTTTTATCTCGATTATTGACCTAAATAATTATTCTTGCGAATAAATTGTTGAAAATATTTGTTATAGGACAATGATTTGTAATTATTTGTAAGTTCCATAAGTTTCTAACAGATGGCGGTGTGAGTTAAATTATCGACACAGCACTTGGTTATTTGGTTATCTATGTTGGGTAACCATCGGAAAGATGGCGTTGTGTTTCGTTAGCAACAGCCGAGTCATCTAGTTATTTTATAAAGCTTTTGTTTTTTATTTAAAAAAAAAATCTATATACATTATACATTAATTTAGTAAGTTAATAATTAAAGAAGAACACTTGTGTGTTGTGGTGTGTCGTGGCGCGCCAGAAGCACATCGGTTTCATACATTTATTATGGTTAGAGACATTTTTGTAGGTTGTGGCGTGTCGACAAGCGACGACGATGATTGGTTAATTTATAGTCACGACACACCACACCACACAAGTGTGTTTCCGCCTTTACCCTGTTGCGTGCCACGGGCGTAGCACCCACGTTCTGCCTCCAAAGCTAGCTCAGATAGGTCGGCAGAACTGGCAGGGCCCTCATCATCAAGGGTCGTAGGTAGCTAAAAAAGGGGGGGGGGGGGGGGGTACATGGTATATATCCACACTCGTTACGCCTCGTCAAATAAAAGATCGTCTAGGTAAACACTTCTTGTATTTGTCGGGATCACACACAAATATAACAGGGCAGTACATTTACAATCAATTACTAGGCACAGGTACACAAATCGACTACCTACACATGAGGGGGAAACCTATCAAATCTCTCTCAAAACGCGTCCCCACTGGGGGTCGGTCGCTGTTCGCGGGCAAGTAAGGACACAACAAAATGGGGAAAGTGGCGTTACTCACTGGTACCAGGTGTCATGGCAGGAGAGCATTCACGGCGAGGATCGCCGGCTACGCTTAACAGGGAATTCCTTGCAAGCGAGTAGCGTGGCTGGGGAGCCGGTCGACTGGGAACATGGTGGGCGGGCACGTCTCACGTTTTGGGCTCGGTGAATTCGGTAGAATGTTCCGGAACCGTGGCGCAGTCGCAGCGACGGGTACGTGTTGCGGCTAGCGGGGTCCCGGCGTGAGTGTGAGGCGCGTTGCCCGGTCGCGAGGGCGCGGGGCGTGGGGAGAAGGGGTATGATTGCCCGGGGGGAACGGGCGGTATGCCGCTCACTGGCGTAGGGTGGTGCCTGGGCGCTACGTAACAACCCTTTGCTAGCATTAAAATTAAGCAAACTAAACAATCTGTGCATCACGAAAGGAGAGTTTAACATACCGTTGTCGATATTTCACTTCATAAAACACAAATTTCTACATCATATTTGATCAACGTATTTTATGCTGTCTAGTTACTCGATTCCCTTAAAACACTTAGTGAGGTGGACCGCAAACGTGTATTATACAAAGGTCATTTCCATTTGAAGAGGTGTACTTTGTATGGTAGGTTGGGAGCTAAATCAACAAGGCTTCTACGCTACGAATGCGTCGGGCCGTCGGGGAAGGGGACACTTTTCACACAGCTGCGACGTCTCCCTTATTCTCCGTAGATTTTCACTTGGGGAGGGTCAGTGACGGGCGCGAATCCGCTGAAAAACTTTTCTTTGTTTCACAACACAATTTAAACACATGCTGGTTTAGATTTATGAAATGCTTGACTCGTGAAACTCATTTTTTGTGAAAGTGCGCAACAGTCCCACTGCCTGAGGCTAGTAAAAGATTTGGATATCACGAAGTAGGGAATTTAGTGAGGCGAAATAAAATGAGAGATAGGAAGAAGACGCGATAATTTAGGTGACGCAGAGAATGCTAAGTCGAACACAGTACTTTCACGGAAGCATTGCTTGCAAACAGCTACCTTTAAAAAAATCCTGTGAAATTTAAAAAAAAAAATTAAAATTCGGTTGTGTTGCTTATAATTATAATAGCGCAGATCCGTGAAATTTTAGGGTATTTTATAATTTCGATTTTGAAACAGACAATTAAAATAATTTCTGTTAAAACAATATTTTACAGGTAGATAGATACCTACTTTATCGTTTATCTGGATTTTTCTCACTCAATTCAAATCAAATCCGAATTCCAGAGTTTATTTATCTACAGTGATGCAGGACAAACACACAAGCCAAATTAGTATTTGGATTGCAGTGATTGGTTTTCGCAAACTTTTTTAATATTCAAAATTGTCAATCGAGTGCATTTGTTGTCCGTTTTCCGAAAATAATAAAAACTCATTTTTAAAAGGCTATTTCTCAGTGACGTTTCGTCAGGATAACGCTGTAGGAAGGAAGCACCAATACACACAATCCTAAGAATGTGATGTTCAGGTTAAATCGAGTTGAGCTACCTATACTGATGATAAGGGAAAGTACACATACTATGTGACCAACTTTATGCAATTTTTAACCCCCCCCATCTTCCTCCCCCCCTCCCCCCTCTCCCTCCCCCCCACCCATCCTCCCCCCTCTCCACTACCCCTCCCCCTTCCCCTCCCCACCACCCCCCTCATCAACTCCCCCCTCCCCCCCCCCCCATCCCCCCCCCCCTCCCCCCCGTTGACCAAAAACCTAAGCAACCCGCCGCTTATTTATTTGTACCCATCCTTGAATTTTGAACAACCCCCCCTGAACAGGTCACGTAGTATAAGTACGTTCCCTAACCTATATGATTTCTGATGTTTGTTGTAAAAACTGGTGACCCGACATTTGGCCCCCCGATATGATATGTTTCATACTTTTGTTATTCGGCAGTACATCCTCTCTGCACATCCCTTCGGGGTCATTTAGCTATATTTTGTATAATTAGGAATGCCGTATTTTTCCTAAACCGACTGCACACTGTATAAGTACTCGAGGGGAAATTGTCGGTAGATTAATTATCATGGAACCATAAAATTAAGTTTTCCAGTTCATATGCTGTCCTGTTTTCAATTTGTTCACTATTAATTAACGTAATTCTGCCATTTTAAGAATTTTCACTGAAAAGACCTGTCCTTGTGATTTATTTTACAGAAAACTTAGGTTTTTATTTTTATTGATTTACGCGCTCGATAAAAGATTAACGAGCTGTTCCGTGGAGAGAGAAAGAGATAGCAGAGCTGCCAGACGTCCAGAGGCTTAGAGGTGTTCTATGACGTAGAATGATATTTTTTTTTACATGAATACCGCACAAGAGTCCCAACTGCTCCCTCTGGAGCCAGTGGGACAATAGCATCCCCAATTGGGGTATGTTGTGTGGCTGAAGGTAGTGGGGAGGGGAAGGAGATAGGGAAGAGGAAGGTAGGGAAGTACTTGGCTATTCAGATCTGGTCACCAAACACGGCTAAAGCCATTTCAAGCAACGTTTCAATTCTGATTGGTGGCCTTACACCAGGGCGATACTGAGAGTATCTTCCACTCTGGAACGTGCTGCAAATATACTATATATTATTTTAAATAAATAAATTGCGAAATAACACACATTAATCAAATAAAATTTATTTGCCACGCCGGGATTCGATCCCGCGACCTTCGGAGTGATAGTCAAAAGCTTTACCGCTGGACCATGCCGACCGTGATATGACTAACACCATTATTGGAAATTTTCGAGTGACATTCTGATAAAAAGTTGGTTACTCATTATAGAGTTCGTCGATCATACTTTTAAAGGTGGTCTATTGCGTTGCCCGGAAAGCATTTCTGGTTTCAGGAAAAGTTTTGGATACGAAATGTCATTTTGCAAAGTCGATGCTAAAAGTACTTTCCACTCTGAAGTGATTAAAAAAAATAAATTATTCATTGATTTTTCCGGAATTCGGAAATAAACTTAAACCTTTCTAACGCTCATCCATTCTCTTATCTAAGCCTTATAACACAATATCCACCACAACCACAATATTGGAGATGACATAGTCCCACTAGTTCACGATGGTTAGGTGTAGTTGGAATACTTCTGCGGTATTTACTGTGAAATAATTAAAAGTTCTTTAATTCAATTTTTTCAAGAGTCCCAACTTCACCCAAACATCTGGAGACCATGACATCTCCAATTGAGTTGTGAGGCTGAAGGTAGTGGCGAGGGCAAGAGTTGGTTAAGAGGACGGTGGGGAAGTATGTAACTGGTTATTCAAATCTGCACATCTAACACTGCTTATGTTTCTTATTGTGATCTTTCTGTGTATCACTTTAAAAAAAAAATTCAAATATAAATTTTGTGTAAAAAGTAATGTTTAGTTATTTTTTTTCTTACTTGTCTTTTATTGTGATATCGCTGTGTATCATTCTAGTTATGTTGATTTTGGTTGTGCAAAGTTCCTAGAACTTTATATATTTTGTATTGTCTACTCCACCTCAGTCCCTGTATCTTTCAGGTGACTACTTGTAATCTTAGTATTTTTACAGTTATTATTTTTCCATTGTTTTGAGTGATGGCATTTGTTTTTTTCTTATATTTTTCTACAAACTTTTATAAAATAATATTTATCATATTCTCTGTATTTATCTCATGTTATGTTCATCATTCATTACACTAACCCATCACCCCATTTTCAGACTAACTCCTGTTTTACAGGGACATTTGAGGATTTGGCTTCGTGCATCATAAGTAGCTTCGTTTATTAAAAACAATTAGAGTCCTTGTGAGAGCCCTGAAGGAGTAACCATCTGTTACTTATACCAGGGCGGGAAAGCAGTTGGATTACCTCAAGTGCTTATGTCATTTCAAGCAACGTTCCAATTCTGAATCACCAGGGCTACTGAGAGAATTTTCCACTCTTGCCACAAACATACTCTCTAATATTATTTTCAGTGAATGAATTCTAAAATAATAAAAAATGATAATAAAATTTGATTGCGCACGCCGGGATTTGAACCTGCGACCTTCGGATTGCTAATCCAGGTCTTGCTCTCGACCACAAATGCTTCAGCGTATCAGTTTTCCAGTATTTTAGGGAATTGATTATTTTCGTACTAAAATTTTGTCTTATGTTGAAAAAAGATTTTCAAAATAAAAAACGAACATTTTCAGGCTTAGTGATTCCCACCCCATCGGAAAATTTCCCACCCCTTCCCCAAAACACAACACAGCCTCCCTTTCCCTTCCCCCTCTCCTTACGGCCAATAACAACAGACAGGTCAATGTCACCGCTGAGGTCGAAACATTCAATTCACATTGCATTCGAGCGAGAAGGACGAAACTAATAATAATAGGACAAACCCGAACAGACAAACTGAAACAATTCAATCAGTCCGAACACACCACGCAGAAAATCCAATCCACCAAACCAACGTTAAAAAAAATTGTACCAATTTCACAAATATTTTACTAAGTGTCTACAATTTACCAAGCCTTTTTTACAACAGAATAATTTAATAATTCTGAAACAATTGATTCAGTATTTCGGGCACTTTACAATTTTCATTACATGTAAAATTGTTGTTGCTTGAAATTATTCCTGCCTATTTAAGCGGAGCGCTGATTTTGTTGGTGGTTTTTCCTGGTTTTTGTGTCGGTCGAGACGGGCATTGCTGGAAAAGCGGCCGTGTGAGAGGGACGCAGCTCCCAGACGACCGCAGCCATTGCAAGGCCGCGTTCACTTGGATATTATATATTTTCGGCCCAGACATGATTGTTAGGTCGCGTTCTCACGTTACGAACTTTATAAGGGAGGATTATTAGAGAGAGGTGAATGATTTTTAAATTAGGCGGTTCAAGGATAATGAAAGTGCGGGTTAACACACTTCGACTGGAAAAACAATCAGGTTTGATAATATACAACACATGCAGACGTTCAGAGTTCAGTATCGACCTGTTGTCACAAAAATATACTATGGGTATACGTGAATTGTTGGCGCTCTGTTTACGTTTTCTGGTAAGAAAAAGAAGCCTTTGCAGTTAGTTGCGTCATTCCTAGTTTTATGCTACGTAAGAGCCAGTGGGACTGCGAGAATATGGGCGTTTTTATTATTACCGTGACGATCCACGTTTACGGTACCGTGACGGCAAAAAAAGGCAATAAACATACGTTCCTCATAGCTGTAATGCTGCAGCTATTTCTAAGCTATTTCTGACGCATTAACAGTTCACACGCGGCACAAGTCAAACCTTTGGAAAACTAAAGTAGACCAGAGTAGGGATCTACGAAGCACTGCACAGAGAGGAGACCGATTATTCTATCTCATTCTCTCGCAGGCTAAATCTACAGATTTAGGTGTTCTTCTCTTTACAGTGTCGCTTTTTAGTTTCATCGAGTTTCCAATCACAACGGTGCTAAAGAATTTTTCACTTTAGAAATGGCGAGACTAAAGAAGAGACACGCAAGAAAATTGTGTCCGTTTCCTCCTTTGGGGGGGGGGGGGGTTCACATATACCTTCACCGTTTGTTTTATTTTTCGACTGTTGTTATTTAGTGGGTAAGAAAGAGTTGCAGCATTATATGTTTAAGATCAAAAGCAAAACCATCAACGTATTGACATTTGATATTTTTTTTGAGTTTTTGAATTCACACACCCTTCAATATTATTCTTGTAACTATATTCCATACTTTCAAAATTATCGTCACGGCTAGAGTAGTATCGCGGGGATCAAAATAAATCAGCTTGTATATGTCGGCGGCCGATCGTAAAATCAGGCAGATCATGATGCACCTAGCTACTTCGTGAAGTGCCTGGCGGCAGATCATGAAGTGCCTCAGGTGCATCGTGATCGGCCTGATTTTACGATTGGGCTGCGACATATACATCACTTATTTAATCAAAATTATCAACATGTTGGTTTCTTCGTTAAGATAAAATTAAAATTAACAAAAATAACAAAAGACTAAGTATAGGCAAATAAGTTCATATGTAGACAATACATTATAAATAGTGCTGATTCATTAGTTAAAGTTATGATATTTTAATACATAAATGTAATTATCACATATTTTAAAATAATTTTTATCTCGTATTATTTTTATATAATTGGTTAAATAAGTGGTGTATATGTCGCTGGCCAATCGTAAAACCAGGCAGATCATGGTGCACCTCAGGCACTTCACGATCTGCCGCCAGGAACTTAACGATGTGGCTAGGCGTATCGTGATGTGCCTGATTTTACGATCGGCCTACGACGTATACAAAGTGATTCGTTTTCACATCGTTGAATATTATTTTGGTCTAGCATTAATTCGGAATTGATACATTGCTAAGAATGGTGGTAAATATTCCTCTAACCGCCTCACTTGTAGGCACAGGTTATGAAAATTACACTTCTTTTCCAATAATTAATACAAAATATGCACAAATTAGGTGATTAGGTTTTTAGTTTGGGTTAAGTAAGTAATTCATGCGTGTTTCGATTGAAACAATACTCACGCAAATGTCAATCCGTAGATACTAAAAAAAAACTAAAATGGCGGCAAAGGAATCGTTTTGTACGGGAAATTTTGAACTTCGATGTAATAAAAATTGAATTTTAATGCGTGCAGTTATTATCTATCCAAACGTAATTAGTTATTTCTTGTAATAAAATAAAGTTAAAACGTAGTGCCAAAATCTGTACCTTTTAAGTGCTGCAATTAGTGGAATATTACCGGAATTGCTTTAGCCGTGTTTGGTGACCAAATCTGAATTGCTAGGTACATTTCCACCTTCTACCTACCCATCTCCTTACAATTCCCACTATCATCAACTTCAAAACATACCTCTATTGGGGATACCGTAGTCGCATTGGCTCCAGACGGTTGTGAGTATTTGGAACTCTTGTGCAGTATTCATGTAAAAAAAAACAACAAGTGCAGTTCACACGCGGTAGAAGTGAAACCTTCACCTAGACAATCTCAACCAATAGGAGCCGTGAAAAGTTAGCTCATAATCAAATTGGCCAATGCGCGCAGCTTGACAGACCGCGACGCTTCGTATGTACTGTACGTGGGTAAGGTTTAATTCTATCTCATTCTCTCGCAGGATAATCCTATAGATGTATGTGCTTGTCTCTCTTTACAGTCACTCGTTTCCATTTCATCGAGTTTCAAATCACAGCGGTGTTAAAGAAGATTACACTTTTAAAAAAAATATTACATGTAAACGTCTGATAATTTTTTAATCATAATACATACAAACTAATTTCGGCAGTCGGCCTCTCTAAGATTGTAACTCTAGTTCTGAACTCGGATTTGCTTTGAATTTAATAATGGTTTTCAAAATTGGAAAAGATCGTGTCAAGAATTCGGACAAAAAGTATCAAAATTGAAACTGACTAGTCGAGAATTCAGACTATCCCATGATTTTTCACGGGTGTGCGCTAGTCGCTAGTGCATATTTGTGTAACGAATGCCTCATTAATGTCAAAATGTAACAGCATTTGTTCCATTTCCCCGCCATGTTTCGGTGACTGTTTTCTTATATTGTATGTTTGCCAATTTCCCCCATTCCCACGTCAATTACTCCCTCTAGTCACATATCAGGAGTACAGAATGAGTGCAGAGGTAACACTGTAACGTATGTAATGCGCTTTGCCCCAATGTGCAAAGGTAACTACAAATTGGATGCCGTGTTCCGCGAACCCGGAGACGCGAGACCCCGGTAGAACATTCGTTCACTGGAATAGTACTGATGTATTTATACGCTGCACTTTCATTCGTTGACTGAAATCCTCCCGGTGTGTGGCGTGCATCGCCCGGTGCGCTTTTGGTAATGTCGTGGGTCGACAAGCAAGGACGTGAACTAATCTAATCCAATAATATAAGAAGAGTAAGTAAGTAACTGATGCTCTAAGGAAAAATAAATATATGATACCTATATCATCCTTCAATAAAATAAACTAATAGTTTTTAGTCTTAAGAGGGAACCAGACACAACTAACAATCAAATTCTAAATGTATCATCTCCTTTATACCAAAAAATATGAATTGATTTCGAAAGATGGTTTTTTTTATCTAGTAAAGTTATGTTTGAAAAAATATGTTAATTTTTATTATAATAAGCTAATACCGTTGGTCGTTGTCGCATTTGTTAAATTTTCAAACAAAACGTTTCATTATAATACAACATACATTTCAAAAAAATAATCAATAACTTATCTAGGAAAGCAACTATTCAGAATTTTAATTTTTATTGAAATAAAATCACTAAAAAAATTCCGCGCACCTGTTTTGCGATGAAAATACTTATTTACGGTCTTTCAAACTAATGTATTACAGATTTTTTACACATTTATTTTGCTTAGACATTATTGAAAAATTTTAACATTTTTTAAAAATAATTTTATCATCACGCGTTTGAGCATTTTTATTGCTAACGTGAATGGTTTATCTATATTAAAAAAAAATTTGAATGCAATAACATCGATCAGAATATATGAGAATAATCATTCGTTCTCGTCGGAACCGCCCTGTACAGTTAAAAGGGTATTATCGCAAGACCATCTTTCGACGAAATTTGAATTCTCGACCGCTGGTTAATAGGCCTTAAGGGATTAATTAACTTAAGCGTACCAATTCCACGTTTTTGTTGACGGCAATACAATAAAAATATTTAATTAATCATGTAGGTATACAAAGTCAGTCTTATTCGCTCATCCCATAGCAAAGTGTCGTAAGTCAAATTAATCTGTTTTACGTTTTATCTCTGAAAAGTAAAGTGATTGTGATTATCTATCCCTACGAAGAAAACCATATTTAAGTTAGATCACTCCCATCTCCGCAAGATGTCGCTAGTATACTCGTACATGTTCTTAACACTGTCATAATATATATGAATTTATAAAGACTGC
Source organism: Limnephilus rhombicus (assembly GCA_929108145.2). Classification (NCBI taxonomy): domain Eukaryota; kingdom Metazoa; phylum Arthropoda; class Insecta; order Trichoptera; family Limnephilidae; genus Limnephilus; species Limnephilus rhombicus. The sequence goes on from OV815274.1 coordinate 50,896,792, forward strand.
TTAAGGCGCTAATAAATAAAATTAAAATTAAAAATGTGTTTCTTTTCGCCGGATCGATTATTCATCGTTAATTCAATTCATTTGTTTTCGCTCCACTGTAAATTTAAGTTTTTTGACTTACGACGCTTTTCTATGGGATTTGCGATATATAGAGTATTTGCGTTATACGATATATGTATAGAATGCAAAGGAAATGGAAGAAAGAAAATCATTACGTTGGATATAAACTGCCTTGCATGAATAGATTCATGACCAATTTCCATAAACGTTATTCAAAATCCAACACTTTTTTTACGTGAATACCGCATAAAAGTTCCAACTACTCCCGTCTGGAGCCAGCGAGATTATAACATCCCCAATTAGGGTATGTTTTGAAACTGAAGATTGAGGGCTGAAGGCTAAGGGTTGAGGCTGAAGTAGGGAGGGGAAGAAGATGGGAAAGAGGAGGGTGGGGAAGTACCTTTAGTATTAATTTATTGTGAAACGGCAATAATTAATCAAATAAAATTTATTTCCGCACGCCGTAATGTGAACCCGCGACCTAAAGAATTCGAATTGCTAGTCAAGAGCCTTACCTCTCGACCACGGAGGACCGTACCTTGCTAACACAAGACCTAGGTAGGGAGATAAATAAGCCAAAAATATTGCTGGTGTCGTGATGGAGAACTTAGTCAGCCGATGAATTGAACTCACGACGCCTGGGTGGGACCCAGACGCGATGCCGATATAAACTGCTTTGAATGAATAGATTCAGGACTCATTTCCATAATTATAATTCAAAATTCACCCTGATAGTGCGTTTGCGTGTCGTAAGGGGAAATGTCTTAATAGTGATGAATTTTCCTACCACACGAACGTGCTGATATTTAAGACGTTAGTTTCAGAGTTACAGTGTGAAATACGCATTTCATCGTGTACTTGGAAATCGGGATCAAAAACCTTTCAGATAGAGCCTTCAAGGTGATGGTCAAGGCTACAACACGTGAAGGGGTTGCTTCGGCACCCTAAGTTGTGTGTAGGGCGTTTGCAAAACGATGACTTAACTAAATATCTTGTATCTCCATAAAACATTATTTCGAGAAGGACGAATTAAAAAAAATTAAATATGTAAATATCTCCGGAATGGCGCGATTTATTTTACACATATTAGGGGACGTACCCATACTACGTGTCCCGTTCAGGGGGGGGGGGGGGATCTTCAAAATACCACGTTTGGTCACAATGAGTATTAATAAAGACAAATTAAGCCAAATATATATATATATATATTTAATTTTTATTAGCAAAGGGTTAAAAATTGCCAAAAGTGGGTCACGTGGTATGGGTACGTTCCCTTATCTACTTTGGGTTCTCCATGGTGGAGTCATATTCAATACTCCAATTTCATGATTTAAGTCATCGCTATGATTCTGTCGCTGAAAATTCCCCTCTTTCTGTAAGGCCTGGCTTTTTCTTACTATCGTGGTACGAGAACACAACAGGATGGAAGTTGCAGGAAAAGACTTCTTCTTCAGCACAATTTATTTAATACAAATACAAAGGGTTTATTTTCCCTTTGCGTGGGTGATCCCCACGATCACACCACAATGACAAATATCAGTTCAGTTCAGTTTCAGTGCCGGCAACCCGGGCGTTTATTTATTTTTCATTTATTTACAAAGTTTTATTTTACCCACCTCACTAGACATAGTCTGTTCCGAGGTAGGTAAATAACATTTTATATTTATTAAAAAGGATATGATTCAGAGTAGATATAATATTATAAAAAGATAAACAGTAGTATAAAAAGATAAAAAACAATGTGAAATTATATGCCTATATGCACTTTGCCTATTCCTATGCCTACTATGCTTATATGATAAAGAAATATATATTAAAGATAAAAAATAAAAACTATGAAAATATATACCTATAAGTACATACATGAACATTCATACATGTACATTTTCTTTTCCATATATCTATATATGTATATATATATATATGTATATATATATACATATATAGATATATATGTATATATATATATACAAACATACATTTATACTTATACACATATACACATACACATGCATACATGTACACATGCATACATGCATACATACATATATACATACACAATGTTGTTATATTAAATATTTCCGTATAAATTTTGATTTTGTTTTTGTAAGTTGACATGTTTTTGTAAAAAAATTATACAGTTAAATAAGAAAATATAAATACCGTGGGTAATAGTTAAAATTGTATGCTGTATTGCATTAATTTATTACATTACAACACAGGTACATGATAGTTTATATTATGTACAATACACTGCATATTTTGATATTATATAATTTCGTAGGAAATTGAAGGTCTTATTTCCCTCGATATCTCTATAGTCAGTTTTTAACACTCAACTGAAGGTACATATGTAACCAGTTCCACTCTCAGTTCCAGCGCCAATACACAACTCTACATGCAAAGAGTCTAATTTCCCTCTGCCTCAGCTGCAGGTACCTGTGTACGAGTAGTTCTCCAGTTCATGCTGTGTTTAAACCTACAAATAAACATGGTACTTAAAAAATGTTGGGAACAAAATCTTTAAGAATTTCCCACAACGGTTTTTAAAATTTATCATACAGAAACAATAAAACAATTACCTAAAAGTCGGCTGAAATTGAAGGCCCAATAAACCAAGGGACAAGCAAATATTGCTAATTTTATTACTAGAGAGTTTCTTATCATTAGACCGACAGTGAACATTTCTCCTCAATAGTGTCATAAACATTTTTTGGTTTCTATTTTTTTACATCAGATCCACACAGGAGGCCCTGAGAAAATTAATTCCCATCAGGTCTTTTGTCATCTTTGGAGAGGGTCTGTGGTAATTTTGAGAGTTGATGAGACGTTGGAGCTTCGTCATTTAAGGATTCGTCGCCTGAATCTCTGTAAACATCAGAAATGCGCGATTTTGTTTTAATAATAATAATAATAATAATAACGTAGTATTTATATAGCGCAGTTTTGTGATGTTTCACTTCAAGTGCGCTTAATTATAAAAGGATTTTTAGTTGACAAAAAGGATTAACTCTGATCTGATACTGAAGGCGCAGATACATCAGGACACAGAATTTCCTTTTGTATTTTGTAATTTGTAAGATGTTCCAAATCTTAATCGTCCCAATCACTTTCTTTTTCGTTGTGGTTTTTGGAGATTTAAAACCAGTGTGCATTTGAGATGAGACAGCGAGGTTCGCGCCACGGAAATGCTATCGCCGACTTCAGATTGAATGAAATATTTTGATTGAATGCCTGATTATATTTTTCAGCCTTTCCCATTTATCATCCAATATGACCATCTTTTCTTTAACTTCTTCTTTTGTTACTAATATAAAGAAGGATTTTCTTTAAATTTTCACCGATATTTCTATAAAGCGGTCTCTTTCAATTGTTCTTCTGTCATTTTAACCCATGTTTCTATCAAAAAGGGGAATGTAATACAAACACTCTTATTAAATATAAATCACCAGTCATACACAGCATATATTATTATTCAAGACATAACAAAACAATAAAATATACCTACGATGAATGACACAATAAGGGTAGTTGTCAAAGAGTTGCGCCCGCGAATCTAACATCACATCGCGGGTTCAACCAGTTTGAGTCAAAATTAATTTCAATTCAGCTAAAATTTTACTCTTAAAAACGATTGATTTAAGTTTGCCTTTGATTTCTTCTTTATTTTACAAAATTTCAAAAAGTTAGTAATTTATTTCTGTGAAAAACATAAACTTTTATATCTTTTTGTATCGCGGGTGCAACAAGCTAACAGTGTCTTCTTGTAGTCAATGATGCTTAAAAAATAACAAAAAGTACTTACATCTTTTAACACATAAATACAAAGTAATATTGTCACTACATGTTTAGCAGTAAAATATAACCTTAAACTATCGGTAACAGCTGTTTCGCGCTAATGTTGCATGGTGTAATTTTGCAGTTTATCTACCGATTCTTCGAATGACAATGTTTCCAAGCGCGTCAAAAATTTCAATATGAAATAAAATACAATTTTTTTATTATTATTAAATGTTGACCTTCTTCTTTGCATTGATATAAAAAATAACATCGTCTTTAGCGGAATCGCCCGTAAGGGGGCATATAATTAATTACGTGAGCAGTTTTTATTCCAATCTAGACCCCTCCCCCCCCTTGGTGATATAAATTTGGGCCACTTCAAATAATATTTTCAAGTAACGTGATATTTTGCTGGACCCCTCCCCCAATTTTGAGCTCACGTAATTAATGTATGCCCCCTAAGTCACTTACGTAAACGACTTACGGGACACAATTTACGTATGTACTCGTAAAATGACCCCTAGGTTGCAGGCGGGCCCTTGAAATTGAATACCTGTTCAAAAAAGGTTTTCGATATTTTTACAAAAATGTTTTTTCAATTCCTCCGAAAGTAAGCAAAACTGAAGTTAATTTCGGGTAGACTAATACGCCCGCAATACGCTTGTATAGATTTTTCTCCTTAGCAGCATAATTCTAGGAGCTCTGTTATAAATTTATTTGTTAATATTTCTGGATTTGGCATGAATTAGCATTTCCTTCAACAGAGATGAATAATTCGCTCGGACGTTCTCGTGAAAACAAACGCAGGCAATTTAGGGCGCGTGCCGAGTGTGCCGAGCGCCGTGAATCTCGGCGCGCTAATAACCCCGTAAATTACATTTCAGTGCCCTTTTGCCCGGGCTAAACAATGGCCCGGGGCGGAAAATTGGAGGGCGGCGGCCCACCTGATATAAAGGTCATACACAGTCAGAAATATAATTGATTTTATAAAAATATGTGTAACAGAGATTACGTTGTTTATTTTTTTCATTATTCCGACTGACGAGATAAACGTATCGAAGTGATTCGTGGTCGTTATGGCGTGCCCAAAGTAAGGTCGGTTTTTCCTCATTTCTAGAGAATTTTCGAATATCGAAATTATATTTTGAAAGATAATCATCTTCAATGGCCGCTCTGGGGCCTATGAGTCAAAAACTCGTATGACAGAAGGCACAAGCTTTACATCGATAGATTTGTGAACACAACTGGTTCATTCTAAGTAGGGTCCATTTTTTTTTGTGAACGTCTGATCAATATATCGATCGTCCAGTTGATTAGTCAGACATCTCCGAAAAAACAAAATTTGACTTGAGTATGCAGTTTTATGTAAAAGTGTACCCTTTATCTGGTATAATACTCATATTACTCATAAACACCACCAAATCAATTATAGTGCAGGAAAACTATTAGAGAATTAAACTAAATTTTCCGGGTCACTAATAGGATATTTCAAAATGTCATACTAATGTACCGGACCGTTATGCCTCCTTGAGTTATTTTAAAGTATATTTAAAATTGTGGAACACAGGCAAGCGCAAATAATATTTGATTCACGGTGAGCATTCGAGTATTGCTTTTCTTTATTTCTCAAAACTTAGTATTTGGAGATGTCTGACTAAGCAACTGGACGATCGAAATTCTTTTATATAAATATTGTACACCAATGTACATATTTTTATTTCATAATATAATTCCGGTGAAGAGCGTGAATTTTGGTCGAATTCGGTGAAATGAAATACATATTGTTAAACAGGTTTAAATGTTAAGGGTGAAATATATCGCATTAGTTTATCATTTCGGGGAACTCGCCCACAAGACCGTGTGGCCTAATGGATAAGGCGTCGGACTTCGAATCCGAAGATTGCAGGTTCGAGTCCTGTCACGGTCGAAATTTTATATCTTTTTACCACTTTTTAACGTTTTATTTACTTAACTGTTTTACACAGATTGCATACCGAGCGATTTTCGGCGAGTGTTTAGGTTAAACTTAAAAATCTGGCGACGAATGATATTTTTGATTAATTGCTTTGACATTATTTTACAAAATACACGTATATTATACCCTTTCTTATCGATAATAAATTTATTTTGCAAGACTTATAGACTCATTTTTTACTTTTCTACCCCTTGGTAAGTGGGTTACAAATAATTACACGGTACGCCGACGCGACATACGATATATACATACATATATATTAAAAGTTGATGAACGGCTTGCTAAGGCCGTTAGTATTTATAGTGTACCTTATTAAATGAATAATATATCTAAATATGTTTCAACAGCAGTACACCGAGGTACCAACTCATGTCATTATTTGTACCTTATGCTCGATTGATGGATTTGTAGTTGCAACCCAGAAATAATCAAGGAGGTACCTACTACCTATAAGTAGAGGGCGCTACAATTGTAAAATTAATTTTCAATGATTTCTAGATCAACGAAAGTATTTTAAGTTAATACATTATTTTCATCATGAGAATTGTAGAAACCATTTTTTAATTGTGAAAACCGCACAAGAGTCCCAACCGCTCTCGTTTTGAGCCATCCATGTTGGCATATGTTGTGAGGCTGAAGGTGGTGAGAAGGGGAAGAAGACGGGGTAGAGGAAGGTGGGGGAAGTACTGGGTAGATCTGGTCACCAAACAAGGCTAAAGTCATTTCAAGCAACTTTTCAATTTTGAATGGTGGTCTTACACCAGGGCGATACTAATAATATCCTCCACACTGGAATGCGCCGCAAATAAACCTTATATTATTTTAAAATATCAATTTTTAAAATAAGACAAAACAATCAAATAAAATTTACTTGCGTACGCCGGTATTTGATCCCGCGGCCTTCGGATTGCTAGTCGAGAGCCTTACCCACGACCACGGAAACTATTAATTGTTTAAAAAAATTTGCATATGAAATATTTTTCAATATTTTTCAATAAGAAATTAATAAGAGTGTTGCAACGCTGGCGTAACCGGGTAGTAACCACTCTAAAATAAAGCAAAGATTGTGAATTATTATAAAATTATTACGAAAAAAACAAATTCTGAACACTTAACAAACTCGAATGTGAAGTGTGAATAACTTCAAAGACAAATTCAGCAGCTTGGTGTTGCCGTGGTACTTAGGATGTGTATATACTATATTTAATGTAGCTTAGCGGGTTCTTTTAAAGATGAAGAATAAAAAAAAAAAAAATAAAAAAAAATCAGTGTCTGGAAAGCAGAGTGGCCATAGGTGGTATTCAGCTTCGGGCAGACCGCAAGCAAAATAGCTGAAAATCTTTGGTCGTAAATAATTCACGCGATACGTTTAGGAAAGATCGATAATTTTCCATTTGTGTTGGAAAAAATAGGCAGCGGTGTGGGGAGGGTCAAAGTACTGAACGACTGAACTACAACAGGCAACACTAAATAATTCATTGCGGCGAAATGATCGATATTAGTAGGTCTGTTATACTACTGAAAAACTGAAACGCTGAAGAGTTTCTTGTCCCATGCTTGTGTTTGTGCTGAAAATTTTTCAAAATAATTTTCATTAAAGGATTAGGTGATATGACATGATATTACGACAATGTGGCCATTGATTATTTAGTAGACCGTTTTATTGTGTTATTTATTTGATTGATATGACAGTTTAAATTGTACAACAATCGTCTTTTCTGTGTTTTCTTTCCAGCAATAGATTTCTCGTAGTTCTATTTTTTAGATCAGGGGTCTAGCATGGTCGATCGATACAGGTTTTATCGAAAATGTCGGTAACTTGCCATCGCTCCCGAGCACGACTGCAGACCGCTAACGAACAAACAATAGTTCACAATGACTAGGGGTTCGTAATATATTTGATGTAAACTGTTGTTTATTCGTTAGCGGCCTGCAGTCGTGCTCGGGAGCGATCGCAAGTTACCGACATTTTCGATAAAACCTATATCGATCGACCATGCTAGGGGGCCAGGTATTTCAAATGTTAATCGTTGCCTAGGAAGAAAATTCTGCTACAGTAGTAAACTTAATGCATTGCAAATTGCGTTTGTGTTGGATAGGTACTCTGTTCAGAAATCTTTTTATTATTTCCAATTCAATTTATGCCAGAAAGTCAGATTGGAATCCACTATTACATTAATATTTCATTTCGTCCACTTTCAGGGCTTCACCGCCTTTCACAATTTTGTGAATCCATCGTTGGTATTAACTATATGCAACGTTCAATCTTTGGCTTTACTAATATTCAATTTCTTTACTTTTATTTACAATGAGAGGAATGCCTATTTGATGCCGATTTATTGCGAATTCTTCATTTTTGTCTTACGTGGATCAACATGTTGGCTACTAATAATTGAATTTAATTATAAATAAGACAGGTCTGAAAACAGACCCTTGCGGTACTCCTAAGAAAATCCTCGTTAGCTCGGAGACTAACTCGCCGTCTTTACTAGTCGTTTTACTAGTTTCAAAAAATCACTGAAAGCTTCCCAGACCGAGTAAAGGGGCGAGGCGGGTGCCGTTAAGTCGGGGAAATTATGCCGTTTTTTTCATGATGTTTTGAAAATGATATCGTCTGGCATGGCGGCCTTGGCGAGCAATACACATATTGAGCCTTTCAAAAAAGTTTTCGGCCACTCTTCCTAGCACATCTTGCGGAATCCCAACGATGACGTCCTCAATCGCCTCGTTCAGAGCTTCAATGGTTCGAGGTCGAAGTTTGTTTACCTCAGCTTTGACGTATCCTCACAGAAAAAAGTCACTCGGGGTCAAATCGGGAGAGCGAGGGGGCCATGGAATGTCCCCCCGCAAAGAGATCAGGTGACCTGGAAAGAGCTTTTGCAAAATTTCGCATGAACGATGGACAGCACGAGCCATGGCTTCATCTTGTTGAAATTAGAATACTTCTGTGTCGTTTTCCTCGCCATACTCTTTAATTTTGGGACACCTAAGGTTCTCCAACATCTCACAATATTGAGATGAATAACTCAATAACGGAAATGGCTAATCCTTCGTCGCTACTGCACAAAACAGCGCCGAGGGATACAGCATTCACGATTGCAATGCATGCATCTCTACGTTTCACAAAATCTTGTGGGCTCAATTCCCGTGTGTGCATCATCTTGTAGGGGTACAGGTGAAGGTCTGAGTGTAAGATTTGCCTAATAATTCTGGACGATATTCCAAGCGCAGAGGCATGTTTCCGCGCTGCTCGGGTTGGAGACTCTTCGATTGACGCTCTTACTACCGTGATGTTTTCAGGTGTTTGCACACTTTTAGGTCGCCCAACTATTATTTTAGGATCTGTAGTTCCTGTCCACCTTACATTACTGATCCATTTGAGAATGGTTTTAGGATCAGGAACACTGTCATTACGGTTTAACTCTAATCGGACCCGGAAAGACCCATGCGGATTCACAACGCTTTCTCCGTTTTTAAAGAACGTCTCCACAACAAAGACACGGTACTTACCTGACCACGGCATGGTCACTACCATAAACGGCATCATTTCCCCGACCTAAGCCCTACCCCTTTGCTCGGTCTGGGGGGCCTATAGTGATTTTTTGAAACTAGTAACTCCTCTCTGCCCCACCCTGTATGTACAGGTTTATTTTATTTTTCGTGCAGTTCACTTTATCTGATGTTTGGAAAGTTTTTGAATGACGTTGTCCCTGTCTGTATTTTCAAGAGATCTATTATTAGTCCAGGAAAATCGCATTAGTCTAAGATAACCGCGTTGAAATGAATTTTTAATCTGAATCATTTTTCCTGTTTGGAGATTGGTCTGTGGTATTAGGTGAGCTGGTGGAAATGAATAAAAGCCAGCGTTTGCTTCTGAATTTAGGCACTCTGCATCTCACAGTCGTATATATTCATCCATATTCTCCGCGTTAGCTATTCTATACACTCTAGAAGTTTCGCGAAAAAAATAATATTGCTAACCTTTTTAAAACAATGTATTTTAAAACACATTTAATTATTTTGATTGTAGTTTGTATATTCCCTCTCGTTTATTGCGATTGGAGTGACATTTGGACTTATTATTTAAAAGTATTTGAGAAGGACATCGAGAATACAGTCGACAAAAATAAAGATTTATTTATACGACTATTCAGAAAATTATCAGATGGATTGCACCTAACTCCAACTAAAGAAGAACGTGGCGGTGGAGGTGATAGCGACTGGTGACAAGGGTGAGTTACTACTACTGCCGTACTAGGAGTCAAGAATCCTATTTTTTATTCTTTGGTAGTTTCGTGATACTGGGCAAATCGTAACCATAGTAAAATATAAATAAATATTACTGCTGATTCTTCCCACCTACATACATCTTCTGTTGACCATCCAGTGAAAGGTTAATTTTTCAATAAAAGAAAATCTCAAACATATCAATATATTTAATACATGTAATGTTTCCCTTCTCTTTTTTATTTTCATTCTGTCCCCGAAAAACAGATTTATAAACCAATTTCATGTAGTTGCTTCTGGCACTAATTTTGTGTAAAATTCTTGTTCACCGGAGATTTCTTCGCGTTGAGAATGAAACTTCCTCTGTCGACATATTTAATTTTAATAACAATATAATCAAATATAATTGCAACATTTAGATATGCAATTATCCTTAACCGTATCAGTTTGTTATTGTGTTGTTATTATGATTCCAAGTTTATTATTAGATAGCTATTACGTTCTTATATTCTGTAAAATATTTTTATATGTATGTGTGAGGAAAATGGGCATCTAAATCATAAATCATCGTTTTCTTATCGCATAAAAATTTAAGAAATAAATTTTATAATTAAAATGAAATTTAAATAATTTTTATAACATTTTGTACCTAATTTAAAACGTTGAGAACGTCACTTTTGTAAATCATTTATTTTTAGGCATTTACAATAAGATCTGTATTCAAACCGCACAGTTTATATTTTCATTTGTAAAATATATTCCTCTGTACATTCTGTCCTACTTTTACAGTTTCACAAAGAAGGAAAATCCCCTTTTTACATTAGCTCCACACAGGAGGCCCTGAAGAAAACAATTTTCTTCGGAGCCTATGTCATTTTTGGGGATGCTGTGTGGAGGGTCTTTTTAGGGAAAGGAAGGAGAGAAAGTTCTGGCAAAAAAAAGTTATGAGGGGTAGGTAGGAATCTGGGGGTCAGTGTGTCCAGGAGTGACGGACGCATGAATCCACCCTTCCCACTCCCTCAACTATTCTCTCCCGATCTGGCCCGCCATGCAGTAGGTGGGCAAACGCATCTGCCGCCAAGACCTGGACAAACTTCACCCCATGAACCCAGCCACCCCTGCTAAGTCACCGGACCACTTGGGATGACTTATGGCAGGGGTGTTGGTTATCCAATAAATATCTACCCCGCCTCCCGAATTGTACCTACCACATCTTGGTCTTTTACGTTAAAGTTAACTACGAGGTAATAATATTGATTTTTGTTTCAGGAGATGATTTCAGAAAGCAACACGTTTGAAGAGCATATTCTCGATACACATAAATTTGATTTGAAATTATATTGTTTTGGGTATTTTTCAAATTTATTTTTTCTAAGGCATGACTGCAATATTTTTAGAATGAGAATTATTTTAGTAATGTATTTATAAATTTTTTGACTCTTTTGTTTTTGTACATGCGACGATTTTAATTTTAATAAATTTTTTAATTAAACATCTTTTTTATCATTTGATTTCAATGCCTTACATTTAGTGGCCTACAGCAGCATATTTCTTTATTTATAAGAAAGCATTTATTTTATTTTTTAGTAATAATAAAAAAAAGAAAACATAGGTTGTATGTGCAAATAAATAAGATATTTTAACAATTTTTTTTTTGTTACGTGAATACCTCACAAGAGTCCCAGTTGCTCCCGTCTGAAGTCAGTGAGACTACGGCATCCCCAATTGAGGTAGGTTATAAGGCTGGAGCTAGTGGGGAGGGGGAGGAGATGGAAAAGAGGAAGGTGGGGAAGTACCTAGCTACTCAAATCTGGTCACTAAAACAAAGCTTACACCATTTCAAACTACGTTTCAATTCTGAATGGTGGTCTTACACCAGGGCAATTCTGAGAGTATTTTCCACCCAGGAACGTGCCGCAAATATACTTAAATGAATTAATATATACTGAATTTTGTGGAACTAAACTTTAGATCAATTTGTAAGTACTGGGAGCTATTTCATGTTTATTTTAAAGTCTGTTTAAATCACATTGACATACTCATGCTTTGCGAAACTGCAATTCGTAGGGAACTTGTGAATCTTTATGAAATCCCCGGATTCAATTCGTATCACTATTGCAGAAACCATAAAACTGGTGGAGGCATTTTGTTATTTGTAAAAAATAACCTCTCCTTTTCGCAAATATTTCTGGACACTAAATAACAGATTATATCTGAAAATCATCGATACAAATAAGATAATCTGTTGCTTGTCTGGTAAAATACAATGCGAGTTTTTTTTTAAATTTAAGATAGTTTTTCTCACTTTTTATTGCATTGGGTAATTAGTTATAGCCTTGGGCCTACATATTCATAATGGTGTTGTGCAGCTGTCGTGTTGCATCTAGGTACATATATACGTTCCCAGATGTTCTATGTTAGTTACGCTATTTATAACTCGAGAAGGGCTAGACCGATTTTGATGATCTTTGATTTGTTGGATTTATCTCCGCCCCGGATAACAGAATAACTATTAAAACATCACAAAAATTCACGAAAAAAAAAGTTATTAAGAAAATTCGTTTCCTCATACATTTTGTATGGAACGAATTTTCATCTTTTGAAAGAGCTGCAGCAATATTATGGTAGGTATAACATTGAAGTTGCGTGAATTCCAATAATTCAAAAACGTCAAATGTCAATGCGCTGATTGTTTTGCTTTTGTTTTTAAGCATATAATGCTGCCTTTCTTTCTTACACACTAAATGTCAACAGTCGAAAATGAGACAAACGGTGAACGTATGTCTGCACAACTCCAGGAAAACAGCCAATTCTTTCCAAAACATTCAAGGCGCATTGCAACACACGCTATCAAGTTGGTGAGCTACAATGAGGCGATTTGGTGTATATTCTCATTTCCCATTTATAAACGACATTCCATTGTTGTACATTTGGCGGTGCATCTGAAAATAGTCAACGAGTTTATTTCATTACATCGAATGTTGCCGAACGTGCTGAAACACCTCCAGCAACAACATTGACCAGTTCCTTTTCGATTTGCCAATGCGATCTGTTTGCCCAAACGTTGCTCTACTCTGAGATGCCACGTTACTACACTTGGAACGCTTCGTCGAAGAGATTTCCACGTCGGAAGCACGGCGATGTGGTTACTGATCATACGATTGTGCGTTCTACTCATGCTCTTGGTCGCATTTACACAGTTTATCTAAAAAGTGACGAATGCTTTTACTTTAGGTTGTTGCTGGTGAATATTCGTGGGCTGACATTGTTTGAATCACAAGTCAATGATGTAGTATGCCCAACATTTCGAGTTGCATGTCAGCAGGTCAATTTGCTTGAAAACGATATGTATTGGGACATGACGATCGCTAAAGCAATTGTTTCTGCATCTCCAAGTCTGATACGCACATTATTTGCTATCATTATTTCGACATGTTCCCCTTCGAATCCACGTGAAATATGGAACAAGTACAAGGATGACATGTCAGAAGACATTTTACATCGAATTCGTTTCAGTTCAGAGAATCCTGATCTCGAGGTGATTGAGGATATACATAACCAGGCTTTGTTTTTGATCGAAGACATATGTTACCTCATGTGCGGCAGTTTGTTAGTCATGTTAGGAATACCAACACCAGATCGTGGAATAAATTACGCTTTCAATCAAGAATTGGAACGTGAACGTGAATATGATCAAGATGCATTGAACCAATCAGTTCGAACGAATGTACCACTGTTGAAACCCCAATAGAAGGAAGTATACGATACGTTAATCAAGACAATTGATAATGGAAATGGTGGCTTATTTTTTCTCGATGCACCCGGTGGAACTAGAAAAACATTCCTCATGTCATTGATTTTGGCCACCGTTTGTGTGAGATCCGAAATTGCTGTAGCACTCGCTTCTTCAGTAATAGCGGCCATGTTGCTAGAAGGATATCGAACAGCTCATTCAGCATCGAAATTGCCGTTAAACCTTCAAACGACCGATAAACGGATATGCAACATTACGAAACACTCAGCAATGGCCAAAGTTTTGGTAGCAAGTAAAATCATCATCTGGTATGAATGCACAATGGAGCACAAACGCACATTGGAAGCACTCAATGGAACTATGAAATATCTGCGTAATGACTCAAGATGTTTGGAGGCACAACGATTCTACTTTCTGGCGATTCCAACCAAACACTACCAGTCATTCCAAGATCGACCGCTGCCGATGAAATAAATTTCCTCAAATCATCGACTCTGCGGAGCTATGTGTAGAAACTTCAACTGACGATAAATATGCGAGTTGCATAACGTATATGCTAAACGATCCATCTGCCGAAGATTTCTCAAATGAGCAATTCTTGCGGTAAAGAACAAAGACGTGGATCACTTAAACTTCATAATTCAAAATCAAATCGTTGGTCTTCTGTGTAAATCTATCGTCTGTGTAACAAACAAGGACGAAGCAACCAACTATCCAACCGAATTTTAAAAATCACTGGATCTCCCTGGCTTGCCACCGCACAATTTACAAGTTTTACAACTGAGGTTGGCTCGGTAGTCATCATTCTTAGAAATCTAAACCAACCAAAATTATGTAACGGGACGCATTTTGTAGTGAGAAAACTCATGGGCAATGTGATTCACGCGACGATAATCAAGGGAAAGTTCAAAGATAAGGAAGTTCTCATTCTGAGAATTCCGATGATCCCAACCGATATGCCATTCGAGTTTAAACTAATATAATTTCTGATTCGTCTTGCATTCGCCATGACGACCAATCCTTGAATTTTTGTGGCCGGAATCTAGAAAACGCATGTTTCTCTCACGGTCAATTATATGTAGCATGTTCAATCACACCGGCAATCACACAAGGCCAATCCTTGAATTTTTGTGTCCTGAATCTAGAAAACGAATGTTTTTCTCACGGTCAATTATACGTAGCATGTTCAGGTATCGGCCAACCATCAGCTTTGTTCGTTTTCGCACCTGACAACAAAACGAAAAATGTCGAATATCACGAGGTGCTTCAATGAAGGGAATCGAACCAAGTGCAACCCATCCAGCAAATAGTTTAATAGAAAGTAGTACAACAATGCCACTTGAATCATTTCGATTCGCTTTAATAAAGCAAATGCCTTGCTGCCACGTGAATTACATTTCTTAATTCATTTTAACTTTAAAAAAATTAAATTAATTCAGCTATTAAGTGAACACAACAGTTATTGATTATTAGGCGGTACGATGTTCGCCGGGACAACTAGTTATTTATATAATCGTTGGAAAAATACTCCACCAAACAAATACTATGAAAAATAATATAAAAATTTTAGAAATGTTTTAAATAAATTGTTACTTAAATTAAAAACCTCATACTATAATGATACATTCAAAAATCTATTTCAAGACTCAAAAAAGACTTGGGACGAGTGTAATCAAATCTTAGGAAAGAAATCTAAAAATGATTGTGATCAAATTGCCTCCAAATATCTGATGAAAGATCGGACCAAAGAAAATGTAACTAATGATTTTGTTAATTATTTCTCCGACAGTGTCTGCAATATGTTACAAAAATGTGATTACAAGACAACTGTTTTTGAACCAGAGGAGATGCCTCAAAGCATGTACCTACCGAGGGCCAAAACTGTTGATATAGGACTATTGTAAGGCAACTTAAAAACTCTTCTCCTGGAATTGATAATATCAGAATGTGCGATATTAAAAAACACATAATAATCGTAGCTCCAATTATAGCCCATTTTGTAAATAGAACCTTACTTGAAGCCAAAATTCCAGATGACTTAAAATATAGTATTATCAGACCTATTTATAAAGGAGGTGATCCCACTCCACTGGGTAATTAATGGCCGATTAGTATTTTGCCGTCACTTGAAAAAATTCTAGAAAAATACATTCAGCTGAAATTAATCAAATATTTAGAAGATTTTTCTATTACCAATCAATATGGCTTCCAAAAAAGGCACTGAAATGCTACTTCAAAGATTTGCAATCTTAATAAATAATGATTTGAATAGTAAAAATCATGTATTATTTTATTTTATTAGTTTTATTTATAGATTATTCCAAGGCATTTGACGCTATGAATCATAGAAAATTATTACAAATAGTAGAAATCATAGGAATAAGAGGAAGACTTCTAAAACTCTCAACCGGTGCATGAAAATAAAGCTATTGAACACCTTAAGTAAAAGAAGAAGACTTTTAGCAGGCGTTCCTCAAGGTTCCATATTAGGTCCAATTTTATATGTCATTTATGTATCTTTTATTAAGTACATTTTTAAACATGTAAAACACTTCGTGTACGCGGATGGTAATACGCTTAATACGCTGCATTGGTAATTTCATGCAGTGATCTGCAATTATGTATTAAACTTTTACAAAAAGATTACATTAAACTTTTGAAATGGTCTCATGACTTTGGTTTAATTATAAATGCAAAAAAAATAGATACATATTAAATCACCCAATGCCATTGTGTACATGTAAAAATATTGAACTGGTAAAAGAATACGTTTATTTAGGTGTTATTATTGACTGTTTTTTCAAATGGAATTCACAAATACGACTTTATTTACTGTTAGCAGATTTATTGTTAGCAGATTATATAAATTAAAATTCTATGTTCCAATATCTACTTTGAAAAAATCTTCCGATAAAAGATACATGCCGCCAACGGGACTTGATCACGGGTATTAGATAAGCCGAGATAGCTCAGTGGTAGAGCACCTGACCGGCAATCAGAAGGACACGGGTTCAAGTCCCGTTGGCGGCATGTATCTTTTCTCGGAAGATTTTTTCAATGTAGATGAGTGTTTCAGGCTGATAATTATTGCTTATAATTTGTAATAATTGTTACCCTTTGTCCTATGCATAAAAATCTTGTCTTAAACGTTAGTTTATCAATTAAAAAAATGATCATTAATTTATTTATCATTAGCTGAACCTATTATAAGGTATGGAATTACAGCCTGGGGACTTTCCCGCAAAATAAATGTAAATCATGTTCAATCGGTCCAAAAATCATTAGTTAAATTATTAGCGCATAAAAGTTTATACGAACAAAGACATAATGTTCCGTACTTTTACCATTTCAAAAACTCTCAGTAAGAGCAATTCTGTGGTATAAAATTATATCTCAGCGTATGAATAGCCCTGTATACATACATAAACTGGACCACACTTATAATACCCATTTTACGCTAAATGAAGGACTAATTGTACCTAAGCACTTAAACAAATATGAACAAAGAACGCTGGACTACATGGTACCAAATTTATTAAATATATCACCTGCTAAAATTAAAAAAATTACAAATGGTAAAACAAATATTATGTTGAAGAATTGGCTCGCCGAAAGAAAACACTAACACAAAAAGTATTAGACACTAACACAAAAATTCTAACTGCAAAATAAAGTAAAATTAGTTTAGACTTTGAAATTAAAACACTTTTGTACTTTCTTCCACTTATTTATATTTCACCAGGACCGGTTTCATCCTATTACGGATATTTTCAGACTGGACCAGTCTTAAAATGTCCGTAATATGATGAAACCGGACTGGACCAGTCTGAAAATGTTCGTAATAGGATGAAACCGGACTGGATCAGTCTGAAAATGTCCGTAATAGGATGAAACCGGTGCTGGTGAAATATAAATAAGTGGAAGAAAGTACAAAAGTGTTTTAATTTCAAATTCTAATTCAATGGAATTCCACTACGTGCAAAAACTAGACTCATTAAAATTAGTTTATTTATATCTTCAAAGTAAAAGCACCCATTGAAAAACTACTAAAAAGTAGTTTATTGGGACTTTTCTTTTTTCTGCAAAATATTTATATTTTTTCCTGTCTTATTGTATTACTTTGTCTTTATAATAAATAAAAACATAATATATATAAATTATACAATAAAATCCCCCCAGAATTAAACATTAAAACATGCAAAATGACATGTATCGGTTCAATAATAAATAAATGGTTGATTGGCTTAGGTAGGGTTGAGTCTGAAAAATTATTAAATAATGTCACTTAAAACTTAAAATTTTACATGGTAAACTATTAAATGGCACAATCAGTAAAAACTTAGTATATAGGTATTTAATCTACAAATAAAACACTTTTTGTACAGAATACATTTTTGGCATTTTTCACCAGCATTTGGTTCCTTAGAACGGGCAACCTGCCCAGGAGAGCTAGGAACTAATATAGACAAACAAGACATAATAACACTTGTACACATTTTAATATTTACAGATATTTTAAAATATTATTATTATGTTGTATTTGCTGTATAAATGTATCTTATGTAATAAATAAATAAATAAAAAATAATAAAAATCAAATACAATTTATTTGCCAGGCCGGGATTCGATCCCTCGACCTTTCGATTGCGAGTCAAGAGCTTTATCCCTCCACCTTTTAGATCGTCAAAATATACAGTGATTCAATAATAATACCAGTCGGTTATTCCCACCAAGTTAATAAAAATAATATTGATAACCTTTCCAATACAGATCAAATCCATAAATGTGAGATATCTGAAATGGTGAATGTGTTTATATAAGAGTATTTCACTTGGATAAAATCTTTATATTTATCGCAAACGTCCGAGAGAGCATAACAAATTAATTATCGTTGTAGTTATTAACACTGTTTCTTTCGTCCAGTGCAAAGAAAGTAGTAATAATGATTTTCAGGTCACCTGTTTTAGCGGTCCTGTTCCTTTGCGTTCTAACTTCGTTGGTGGTGTGTGACTTGCCTGACGAAATAAATAAATGGGTAAAAATTGCGGATAAGATTATCAAAGACAATATAATAATTGTGGATAAGATTGTCAAAGACAATATAATCATTGTGGATAAGATTGTCAAAGACAATATGCCGATCATCGCCAAAATCGTAGGAACAACTCCGGCAGAAATCACGGGAAGGGATGTTGATGACGAAGACTTTAAAAAAATGGGTAACGGCGGTGAAGACAGTGATTAAATCAACACGAGAAGGGAATCAGGTGAGAACTCATTCAATACCTATCTAATGTGATAAATAAAAGCGAGTGGAGAGAGATATCGATACTTTGTGGTATTGAGTACTTTTCCTTTCGATACCGATACTTTTGTACTCGATACTTTTACTCAATGAGTACTTTTTGGCAAGTATCGATACCTTTTAAAAATTTGGCTAAGTTGCTCATGTGTATGGCAACGCCATCTAGTTCAATCAGAGCAAACCTTCTAAAACATTCCATTGCGTTGGTATAATTGCAAGCACAAGCAATCTGGCGTGTCATGGAACGAATAGATGGCGCTGTCGAATTAGGACAGTAAGGAACTGACATAATATTCAAATTCTTTCTAATCCGTGACTTTTATTTCACGCCTTGTTTCATAGTTATTTATTTGGCGACCACATTAGTGACCTTTGCAAAATTTTGTCAAGATTAACAACAACGAAGTAAAATGCAAGATTTGTTTCAAAACCTTAAAATGGTTAATTCTGATCCAAGGGGGGGGGGGGGGGGGGGTACTCGATACTTTGAAGTATCGATACTTTTGTTTCAATACTTTGATAAGTACGATACTTTTCCCTATCCACTCTTGGTTCTGGGTTCAGAGTTTAGGTTTTTTTTACATTTGCTCCATACAGGAAACCCTGATGAAAATAATTCCCCTCAGGGCCTGGGTAGATGCTGTGTGGAGAGTATATTTAGGCAAAGGAAGGAGAAGAAGTAGTGGGAAGGAAAAAGTTATGAGGGGTGAGTAAGAATCTGGGGGAGAGTGTGTCCAGGAGTGAAGGACGTATGAATCCATCTCCCCCTGTGGTGCGAGGCTATTCCGAGAGAGTACGGCTGGAGAAGTCAAAGGGACCCCTTTAACCATTCCCTCTCGATCCGTCCTGCCATGCATGGCGGGCTGCCGCATCCGCCGCTAAGACTCGGACAAACCTCACCGCACTACAGGTTGAACTACCCGTTTGGAAATTATTTTAACTTTCATAATCATATATGTTCATTTCAGAGATGACTCACCACTAAGATCGATTATAAATTTCATGTAATCTTTTCAGGTGAATGCGGCCGGAGTGAAAACCAAAATAGCCACACGAAAAACCATCAAACATTTGAAGAGAAGTCGCTGGCACGGGGCGTCAAGGAATATTTTGAAGCATTGATTTCCGTTACAGTCCATAAATATTGAAAACGCCGGCCGGGCGGTTATTTAATTGGACAGAATAAAAAGTGTAGAATCACCAAATTTTAATGTAAAATAAATTCAAAATACTTGTCTAATCGGAGTGTGTTTTTTATTGATGTGACCAGAAAACTTAAAGTTTTTTTTATTTTTTAACTTAATGAGTAAAACCTCAAATTTTAATATTTAATTAAATGAAACTCAATCGAAAATCTGAAATCTGAAAAAGATATCTGCACCTCTGGGACTCGAACCCAGGACCTCTCTCTTTCCGGGCAATGCGCTGACCACTGCGCCAAGGTGTCGATATCCGATTCAGTCATTTTAAACTTTTTTTTTATTCACAAAGAGATAATAAATTTTTTTACAATTTTTTTACATATGATTCGATTTACCCCCCATAAATAAGCAGGACTTGTGTGTATTGGGGTGGTGGGGTGGTGGGGGAGGGGGGGGGGGGGAAACTGGATCGTACTTCGACTAAGAACAACCAATATTAACTTCATTTTCTTAACGCATATTTTATCGAGGTCCTGGGTTCGAACATTAGGTTAACCTGGGTTAGTAAAATAGTAAGAAAAATGCAACGCCCACAAGGAAAATGCATCACGTGGTTATGTACCAACAATACTCTTGTTAATTACCTTATTCTTTTAATATCGGTTGTCTGCAGTGGCGTAGCTAGCATGGGTGGCACCCGGGCCGGATGTCACCCCCCGGGGCGTAGTGTCACCCCCCCCCCCCCCCTAGTAAAGTTGACTTGAAAAATTCAAAACGCTAATTTTGACTTCATAAAATTGGGGGGGTGGGGGTGGATAGAATTTCAAAATAAAGGCTATTCTGGCTATAAAAGACCGACCGACCCAAAATTCGGAGCACTCCACGGGGCGCCATAGAGTTACGAAAATATGAATAACGGACTGTGTTCAAGTGTATGCCATATCTTGCATATCTTGGTTACGTGTGTGCAATATCTTGGTCAAGTGGCACCCCCCTTCGGGTGGCTCCCGGGGCGCTCCGCCCCCCCTCGCTATGCCACTGGTTGTCTGTGCGTTCTACGTAACTTTGATTCAATATACTCAATTTTGCTTTCAATTTAAGTATCACCTTCGAAATCGGAACTGATTGTGCGAAGTGGAGTATGGAGACAAGCGAAAAAGTACCTACCTATACTATTTTTACATTAACTCCACACAGGAGGCCCTAAGGAAAATAATTTTCCTCGGGGCCTATGACATCCTAGGGGATGCTATGTGGATGGTCTTTTTAAGGAAAGGGAGGAGAGGAAGTTCTGAGAACGAAAAAGGTGGGTTGGGTAGGAATCTGGGGGTCAGTGTGCCTAGTGACGGACTCATGAATCCATCCTCCAACTGCGATGGAAGAGGAAGGGTCCAGAGAGTCCAGCTGGAGAGGTCAAAAGGACTCCCTCAACCATTCTCTTTTGATCCGGCCCGCCACACAGAAAATCGGCAGACGTATCCATCACCAAGACCTAGACTACACCCCCATGAAGCTGGCCACCTCTGCTAAGTCGCCAAACGTAGCAAACCTTTTGCGGTGACCTATGGCAGAGGTGTAAGTCATCCAATAAATGGTTCCCGGGGCGGCGGTACCCATATCCGCCTCCCAAATTGAATAACATAATATTTTTAACAGATTTTTTTGCCGTTTTCAAAATTAGAACTGATTTGTCTAGAATTTAGACCATCCCGTGATTCTGACGAGTCTGTGCAAGTTTCGCATAATATTTATATATAAGTTGTTGACGCAATAATACCTGTGTAAAAATGAAGAAAAAATCATAATTGTCTAATTTTTTGAAAAACACCATGTATTATTATTGCACTTCATACAGACGGGCCGCATAACGCACGTGAGCCGCACCCAACTAGCAAATAAATAATTATGAAGTCAAAAGAGAAAAATATGGTGTATGAAATCAATTGTCACTATAATAAGGTGTCCGGATCTCCTCATTAATTTTTAACTTAATCTTAATATGTAAAAAAAAGGAATAATAAAATAATTATAATAAATCTCCCTAATAAATATAAAGAAAATGAAAAGAAATTCATGTAAGTAAGTTTAAAAGTAAAAAAAAAAATATAAATCTGTACAAAACGCCATCTCTAATAATCAGAAAAACAAAACAAGGACAAATGCGCTAAAAAAACTGAATTTAATTGAGCTAATAAGTTAACACAACATTAGTTGTTGATTCTGACGCAGTATAAGGTTCTCCGGGTCAGCTAGTTGCTAATAAATAACAATGCTCTTTGGATTTACCTTGTTCCAACGAAAAAGGTTATCGATCGTTGCAAACTTGTGATGAAACTAAATAAAATAATACCACATGTTTTTCCTTATTGAAGAAAATTTGGCGTATATAATTTATTTATATTTGTTTATGCCCTAGTGGGCTTTTACATGAATAGAAGGAAAATTATACTCACAATATTAATTATGTGTGTCACTAAACCAATAAAACAGAATAAATAAGAATGCAATCATCATCGCAAGGTATAGAACATCATAACAGAGATAAAAATAAGTGAAATCG
The DNA here is from genome assembly GCA_929108145.2 of Limnephilus rhombicus. Taxonomy (NCBI): domain Eukaryota; kingdom Metazoa; phylum Arthropoda; class Insecta; order Trichoptera; family Limnephilidae; genus Limnephilus; species Limnephilus rhombicus. Next base: position 50,919,595 of record OV815274.1, read on the forward strand.
TATGAGTAGTACTTATAAAAAACTAATACAATTCAGCTTAAAATATATATACACATATAAATAGTCAATAATAAGACCTGAAATAAAATAAAGTGCAATGTGTAAGAGCTAGTTAGTAGGTGTAAACAAACAATTGTATGTGTATATTGTTGTAGGATAATAAGACAGAACTAAATAGAACAGAAAAATAAAATAAAATAAGGATACAACTAATAACTGGCAAGGTGTTCGATAAGATAAGGTTTTTGAAAAGAACAAAAATAATAAAAGTTATATATTAGCCAATGAAATTAAAATTAGCTGCCTCTTGAAAATAGCAAAACTGTCAATACCAAATATATCTATAAATTTGCAATGTTTATTCGATAGACTATGAATTCTTGGAATTGGTGAATAAATATGTAGAGTAACTAGTGTTGAGGTTGTTGCATTTGAAAATATCTTTACTTCGAGTTTGTCTGGCAGGTATATTAATTAGTTTCAACAAATTAGGGCTGTAGACTAAAGATTTTAATTTTGTGTAAAACTAACAAATCAATTAACACTTTTCCATCTGATAAATTTAAGGAGCCTAGTTTGTGCGCGTAAGTTATTATAATTTATAAGTTCGATTGGAATTTTCATTTTAAAATTGATTTACCGAAATAATTTGTTTTGTAAGTTTTTCAATGATTGAGAATGGACTTTGTAGTATGGTGACCATACGGTGGAATTGTACTCTAATCTGCTTCGTACTAACGAGCAATACAGATTTTTTAATGTTGACATACTTTTAAAATTTGCACCCATTCTCAAAATAAAACCTAGTATTCTCATTGCATCGCTTGTTATTTCATCGATGTGAACATTGAACTGTAGACTATCGTGGAACATAATACCAAGATCACGAATCTGTGATACACAAAGAAGATTGACACCATTCATATCATAAGAAAACTTAAGAGGATTTTTACCTTTGTAAAAACTAATAATCTGGCATTTACCAACATTTAGTTGTAAATCATTGACAGAACACTACGCACATAGTTTGTTCAGGTTCAACTGCAGAATGGCGCGATCGTCATCGTTTCTGATTGTTCTGTATATCTTCAGATCATCAGCAAATAACAGGACTTTAACATTACTAAAAATATTAACTATATAATTTATGAATAAGTAAAATAATATTTGGCCCAAGTGAGATCCTTGTGGTACTCCACTCGAGGCAGCAAATATATAAGAAGTAAACGAATAAACCTTGACCGCTAAGTACCTTCCCAATAGATAACTCTTGAACCATTCCAAAATACTCCCTCTTATTCCCAACAATTTCAGTTTTCGTAATAAGATTCTGTGATTTAGTTTATCAAATGATTTACTGAAGTCAGTATATATGGAATCAGTTTTATGCGATGCAATCAGGGCATTAAAAATATCATTCGTGTACAATATTAAATTGAAAAGTGTTGATCTTTCTTTAATAAATCCATGTTGAAGCGGTAAGATGGTGTGATTAATTCGGGATATCATCTTGTTTAGTACTAGGCTTTCAAAAAGTTAGGGTAATGTAGACATGGTGCATATTGGCCTATAGTTTTTTACGTCCCTATTATTACCGTTTTTGAAAATGGGCGTCAAAAGACTAAACTACCAAAGGTCCGGGAACACACCTGATGAGAGTGACTTTGTAAATAACTTATGTATGGGATACGATGAACTTATAATGGAATCTTATTTCACATGCAAGAGCATAACGAATTAATTAGTGTTTAAACAACATCTCTTTGAAAGTACCTAAATAATAATGATGATTTTAACTTTACCAGTTTTTGTATTGATGTTTCTTTGTGTTATACTTTCGTTGGGGGCGTGTGATGTTGCCGATGATGTCAACAAAGTGATGAAAGATAATATCATAGTTCCGTTTCAGAAGATCGTGGAAAGCCTTGCCATGGGGATTTCCGCAAGTCTAGAGCTTTGAGGTTGTGCCCAATATCCAATGGATATCCAATAGCCCGTACGTTGGGGGAAATAAAATTAGCCTGTAGTGATGAAAGGAGCCCGGTGTGTGATCACGTAATACTTAATATAATTACAAGATTCTACGTTTGATTAGGCTTTCTAGGCGTGTATAGTGAACAGGTCTAAAAATGGCCCTAAGAATGACTCTTGGGGAACCCCAGAAAAAAAGAACAATTCAAGGGGTTTTGAAGATTCTGTGTGACAAATTGTTTTATTTTTTCTAGATAACTTCTAAAAAATGCTAGCATATAATGGGAGAAACCTATTTGTGCAAGATTGTGACCAAGAATTCGTGTCTCATGGTATCAAATGCTTTAGATAAATCATTATGAGAGCAGTCTACTCAGTATCCACTATCCCGGGACCTAGCAACACAGCTTGCTGGTGAAAACCATCAACTGCTTTCAGTGGATCTTTCTCTTCTGAAATAATGCTATTCGGGGATGATGTATGCGTCTGAGGCAAAATGCATTAGTAAATTAATTTTTCAAAAAAGCTTAGCGGAACTGAAAGAATGGCAACTGGTCAATAATTTTCACTACATTTTTTGGATCCATTCTTAAAAATGGACAAAAATTTAAAGATTTTCCATAATTTTGGAAAAGTGAAAGAACTGAGAGCTAGGTAAAAAAAAATAAAGGTGTAAGGGAACGTACCCATACTTTGTGACCCACTTTTTGCAATTTTTAACCCCCCCCCCCCCTCCCCCATCGGTGACCACGTGTAATATATTCCAAAACCCCCCCTCCCCCTACAGTTTTCGGGTAGTAATTCATAAATATAGTTTTGAATCATTTCTTGCTTACAAAAAGTTTAAAAAATATATATTTGTCTTTATTAATACGGCGCTTGCTGCGTGACGGCAAGAGTGCAAGCATACCTATAATTACAAGTGCAAAAAAAATATTTTCAAGATAAAACTTATGTCAAAATATATTGTAACCGGAACTTAATTTAGATTTCTAGATTGACTACGTGATAAAAACCTAAGCCCCCCGACCCACTTTATGACCAAGCGTGGTATTTTGAAGATCCCCCTCCCCCCCTGAACGGGTCACGTAGTATGGGTACGTTCCCTAAACCAAAAATAAAGAAACATCCTTTAAACAAATAAGGAAATTAAATAAGGGCCTACAGTATACGTTCCACTTTTAGGAGTCTTGTGGCAATCATAACGTCAGATACATAATAATAATAATACTTGGATAATTGACATTGGGTTCAAGTCAAATGTGGCACATAAAAACCATACATATTTGTTCAACTTAGAGAGACTCACTTTTGGATATAGGTGGAATAACAGGTTGAACTAAATTTGTCAATTATTATGTTTTCCGATGAAAGCGGCCATGTGCAAGAGGTAAATTGTTGAAAATACGTAAAATATTTGAATTTTGAGCTTAAAGAAATACATGCTCAAGAGTCGTCATAGTTTTATTATTAGTTTTTTATCACAAATGTACATCTAATATTGTGAATTTCAAAATAAACGACTAATATAATAAATGAGTAACATTAATGTTAATTACAATAAAATAAGAAATGTTCTACAAATTGACAGTTTTATTTAATTTTTGTTGGACTGTTGGACGAAAGCCTCCAAGTCTCAAGTAGAGTCGAAAAACAATGGGCTTATAATCAAGGGGCAATGAACCAGTATACAAAGAGTGACCAACCCCGCATGGGAGAGTGGGTGTGGAGAAGGAGAAGGCTCCGAGGGTAGATAAGGGTAAACGGTGGCAGAGGGGAGGGCGAGGAGTAGGACCGAGTTGACTGTTGGTGCCACCGTGAAACTTAGCAACCGGGTCAAGAATGCAACCAACCAACCAACAGAAAGCAGGGTGGTGGTGAAAAGGCGGAATCGATATTTTTCCTGGTGACTGTGTTAGAATGTTCTGCGAATTGGAAATAAATTTCTTTGACGTAACGCAAAGTATCGTTTCTTCTTTTCTTTTTGTAAGACTTTTTGTAGAACATGAATTCAATTTCCATAAAAAATTCTAAAATTCACTGTGTAAAATTTACAGAAGAAACAAAAAACTGTGTAACTTCGTGGAACTATAAAATTATGAATATGACTACCGAGTGCAGAGAGCGACAGGTAGGTTGATAATAATATACATTAACCATTGTAGTAGGTCATCTCGTTCTCTCACATCTCTGCTCGAAGATAGGAAACAAGCATCCGTAATTGTTGTACATGGTTAAACAATAAATGTAACCTCTAAAATTACGAGTATCATTATATCAAACACACCATTATAATAAATATAACAGTGGCGCAGCCGGAAAGATTTTTAAAATTGTAATATTTAAATTGTATTATCGTTTCAAAATTCCAATTGACAACATTAATAATGTAAGTTTGATGAATCGATTGTATCTAATTGCGCTGTTGGAGAATTGTTTCGTTGTATTACACAGTTATTAACAACTTAATTGACAGCCCTCGTCGTAAGCTTGTTGAAAAAGTATTATATCGATGTATCGATATTTTTACTTCTCGTCGTAAGCTTGAAAACCGATATATTTTTTTAAGTAAAACTTCTTTACGCACGCTTGACTTGGGGAGTGATGGTGAATGCGTGACGAGAGCGTTACGAAAAGTGTGATCGGGCGAGGCGAACGGTCGGGCCTTTACACACGCTTGACTTGGGGAGTAAGCTGGTAAATGCGTGACGAGAGCATCAAGGGCGGATCCAGGATTTTTTTCTGGGAGGGGCACAAGGGCAAAAAATCAACAATTACTGTTAGAAAAATATACTTGAAGTATCGTACTTTAAGTTCATTTCTACAAGTTCAAGTATGCATAGGAAGGTTTATGAATGTGTCAAAATAATAGAAAAATTAAATGTTCAATAAAGACAGTTTTTGCTTCTGGCGAGGCGAACGGAAGTTGAGAGGGAGATATAAGTTAGTGAAGTTTTGCTTCAGTCGTGTGGTCTAAAGCACATTCGTTTTTTTATTTATGTACGAGTAACTAAAGTCACTAGAATCCAAAACCGTATAAGAACGATCGGAAAAAAGTATCTGTATTGGGTCATGACATCTGGCGGTTGAAATTTTAACTATTAATAGCTTACAATTCTATTGTCTTTGCATTAGTATTCGTGATCACTAATACTATCTCACATGTGTAGGTACATTGCCTAATAAAAAGGAATAATCATAAAAATATCATAATTTTTATTGAGATTTTTGTACATTAAAATAATGTACATTGTGTATAAAAATTACTATTGATAATTTTGAGATGAATACACTTTTATTTTAAAAACGCAAAATCTTTTGAAAATTTGACCGATATGTCGATATATGGATAATTATTAAAATATCAATATCAACGTCGATATATCGAGGAAAAAATATCGATATTTTTTTCACTTTCGACAAACTTACCTTGTCATCGCCACTATTAAATTCAGCAAATATAAGACAAAATGTAGCATTTTTATGCAACACGTATACAACAATTATCGAACACACTCACTAACCAATAGGATGCATGATCTGGGCAACAAGTTTGGGTGTACTATTAATATTTGTGTACTATTTGCCGAATCCTACATATTATAGTGGGGTAGATAATGTAGTTTTGGTATTTGTCTTATAGTATCTCCTGTTTTAGTTTCTATTTTATTTTAACATTAATATCTTTTAATGAAATTGTTTCATATTTAGTTTATCAGTTTTACATTACTTTATGCTTTAAAAACTTTTTCAATTTAAATTGCGCTCCTAGCGTTCGGGGTAATTTCCAACCAACAAAAAAAACATACCTGTAAAAAAGGCAAAAAAATCAATTGTGAGCGTAATGAATGGAGGAGTTAATGTGAAGAACACATTTCAAAACAAAGTGAGCAGCTGGGTCGCTGGGTGTCGCCGTAGTAATGATAATGATTTTTTTAATAGGTACCAATTGATTAAATTTCTATGATATTATGCTAAGCTGTAAAATATACCACGTAGAAAGAACACAACTAGACCTAATAGAGAACTTTACAAGCTTGTTATAACATAATCACATTTTTATTTGTGATTGATTTATAATGGATTTTCGGTGTCTTATCGATAACTAACTACACACGACATTCATTATCTTAAGTCATCAGAGACATTTTTCATTTATTCTCAGTTTACTAAATGTACTTTTACTAGAAAAAATTAAAATAAGTTCTCAATTATGATTATGTATTATTTTATCTTTTCATTCTATTGATGTTTTTTCCTCTTGTTTATCTTTGAACATTATCCTATAATGTAAATATATTTATTTTTATAAAGGTACCTAGCTTAATTTCACATTATCTATTCTACATACTTTAATCTGTGTTTTTTATTGCTTTTTTTAAAGATTTTATTTTTCTACCAACTCCACTTTATGTTTACTTTAATCGTCTAAGTTTTTCTGTATATTATATGAATTTTATGCGGAATCTTCGCTGATGCAATCATGTAAAATATTATTATTTTAATAAAATATGTATTAGGTACTATTTGTTTCCTCGATAAACAAAAAAAAATGAGAAAATCGTAATCCCAAGGAGTACGTCATTGTGGAAAAACTTAAATATACTCGTAATTGTTGATTACGAATTTTTCAGTTATTTTGGGAGATGTTTGTACTATAAAACTTAGAATGTCCTTAGCCTCTTCCCATTTTCCAGAGGTTAATTCTGTAGCCTCTATTTGTAGTTATGTATTAACGTCTAATCGATTGATGGAGTTCACGTTAAAAGGCAAGTTGCCACCCAACCACCCCCAAGAGTTCAAGTAGTGGTCAGGCCATGAATATTCATTGGTTTCAATCACTGAAGATATAAACCTTTAGAAGGGTGTTGTGGAGTTGTGTGTTGGAAGTAAGTTCTAATTTTCTTTACATCTGGACAATTGACCAAAACTTTTCAAATATCGAAATTCTTTTTTGAACATAATGTATTTAATTTCACTTTATTCTAGGTGTTAAAAGGACTATCATTCCCTGGCGATCAGTTTTCTTTTCATTAAAGAGAGTATGGACACTATGCCACAATTTAATTGAACCTACAAATTCCCTCATGGCTTCGATATCTAAGGATAGGTTTTCGTTTCATATGTAACGATAATAATCTTTTTTGTACATTTCATGTCATTCATGACACGGATGTATCGAAAACCGGCAGCAGAAAATTTAAAATATAAAGTAAAAAATTGTACATTGAAAATTAAAACTCTTCAAAACAAAGTAATACTGTTATTCACGATTTTGGCGATTTTATTACAAATTATTATTATTTTATTACATTCTATTAGAAAAAAAAATCGTTTGTAAATTTTTATTTATTTATTTTTTTGTTTGTTTTTGTTATAAAGAATACATCAGTACAAAGAAGCTTCGACTGTCCAACTAGGAAGGTCTCCCGAACTAGGACAGTCAAATTACAGAAATATTTTGATAGGTGTAAATTTAATTTACAAATGACCGATTTGGGACACAAATCAAAAAATCATCGCCAAAAAACTATATTTTTTTTGATTTTTTATTATTTATTAACCAAGAATAACATTACAATACATACAATATACCTACATATACATATATATATATTTTTTGGTATATACCACCTCACTAGGCTGAGTATAATTATTTGCTAATTTAATTATTTATAATTATGCACAAGTGTCCTTTACGTACATGTTTTTTTTTTTCAATATAGAAAGAAGAAAGAAATGTAAAATTATAAGATTACTTGTAAATAAACCAAAAGAAAAATAATACATAAGAAAAATAATACATATTAATTATAAATAAACCTAAAGAAAAATAATACATATTAATACAAAGTTAATGAAAGCAGTGAAGTAGAAACAAACAGAAAAAACCTGTATATAGTGACCTTGTTAAAATATGTACTGCTAAATTGTTTAATTAGTACAGCTTTATACGTCACTAGAGGCATACAAAAAATATCAGAATCATTAGCATAAAAGGTTTTCAAAAATGTTTAAAGTGTTTTCCAATAATACTTTAAAGAACTTAATCAGCCTAAATGCTTGCCATGTTAATATTAAAAGAACTATGCTAACCAAAATAAGCATACATAACAAAACTATAAAATAACGGATGATTAACAATCACAGCAGATGAGTGCTCGCATGTGACGAAATAATTAAGCCAATACCACCCGTGTGAACTCTGGAGGTGAACATCTTCATTAGTGGGATTGAAGCAACCAATTCTGTCGCAGCGATCCCTGAAAAATACAAAAAAATTATGTAGGCATTTGCATTTGTAAAAAAAAAACAAAACTCAAGATTTAAGCAATTTTCTCAAAAGGAAAAAAAAACAAAAGATTTAAGCAATTCAATAAGCAAGATAAGCTGTGCCTTTAATAATGGAGTTGAGTTACTAAATTGTAATTTTAATGACGTTCAGCTGAACAAATTGGAAATCTTAGAAATTAGAAATAGCATAAATACGAACTTAATATTAGGTATGGATAGTCATAAAATATTTTCAAATGACCCATTATTAAATTTGTTCCCTTTGTAAAGTATGCCATATTACCCTATTGTTGTAATTAGTTATAAGTAAATCCTGAGGAAGGGGGCTTCACTCACGAAACATGTCGTTTTTTAATAAACAGTGACGTGGTTATAACACAGAAACCTACTAAATTAAAAGTAATAAAGAAATAGTAGGAAAGAAATAAATGTATATTTTTAATTCAAAAACTAAAAGAAAAAATGCAAATCATTACTTTATAATACGTTAAAATTTTTTTAATCTGAACCAAATTTCTAAACGCAAGAAAAATTGTAGCAAAGCAAAGTGACAAAGTAAATATCTAAGTAAACAAAATATATAACAATCCATAAAAAGTGCTAAAAATATGAGAGACAGGGGGGATTCACTGAACTAGGTCCAGTGGACATATTTTAGCAACCCGCTCATAAACATATTCTTTGGATGGTTATCCCTTTCGTTAGCGGTGCTACATTTACTTTCGATTAGTATAAAATATAAAGTGTGGTGTATTTTTATAACGTCATCGGATAAATAATTTTTCAAGTTTACTAACATTCGATGGGTAAATGTGTTCTTTTGAAAGGCAATGATTCCGTTGCAAATATTTTTTGAAGTGAAACTTCTTTAGATTTTGAAATTCGGATGAAACGGAAGTGCGTCACTAAAACTTATTATTTGACGGGTTCTCGGTTCTAACATAATGCGGTAAATTCACGGCTCCGCGCGAGCCTCCGAGAGCGCAGAGGCGTAAAGCGCCTGACAAATCTCAGCGGCCAGAGAGACATCCAGCGAACGGAGGTTCGAATTCTGCCAAATCCAAAAATTTATTTTTTATTTTTTTGTAAAATCAATATCCAATTTTCAAACCACTTTAAAATAAACAGGCAAAAGAAAATTTTATTATTAAAATACCAGAATTTTTCCAACCAGGAAACTTTTTGACAAATTTAAAGCTATTTTAACAGTTTTTAAAGAATCTGAAATGTCCTCAACACGAAATATAAGACCTAGAATATCTGGGAACATATATGTACCTAGATGCAACACGACCTCTGCACAACATCATTATGAAAATTATGTAGCTTTGATTTACCCGATACAATAAAAAGTGAGAAAAACTATATTAAATAAAAAAAAACAAATAACGTTGTATTTTTACAAATAAGCAATAGATTGACTTATTTTTTATCGATGATTTTCAGATATATATGCTGTTGATATTCTATTTCTATAATATATGTATTTTTCTTATTGTACAATATTTTGTAATATCTTAAAGTATTTTTGAAAGTATTTTATTTCTATTTTGTAACTATACATATTATCTATAAGCAGTTCTAAATAATAATAATAAATTTGGATCACTTATATAGGGCTGTTTTTGCGAAAAATCGCCTCAAGAGCGCTGTACAAATTAGCATGGATTTTACAGTAGAATTTACTTAACTTAGGAGGCTCGATAACAACTCGTCCTGCAGCTATCAAGCGCATGGATTGTTGGAATTCTAGCCCCCCAATAAATTAAATAAAATATCTTTTTTTATGTACGTATTTTAATTTACTTAACTATGTAGGAGGCTAGATAACAACTCGTCTTGCAGCTATCAAGCGCATGGATTATTGGAATTCTTGCCCCCCAATAAATTAAATATATATATATTTTTTTATATGTACGTATTTCAAGATTATCAGAATATATAACATCAGTATAAAGACTAGCTCCCCAGTTAGGCCCGAGAATATTTCTCTAATAATTGGGTAACTAAAAAACTGATGAATGATATGGAATGAAATGATATTATAATTGTGAATATTTTTTATTTCTTATTTTAAAAAAAAAGCGACATCTAGCGACTTTCTAGTTTCACTTCTACCGCGTGTGACTTGCACACTCTGATTTTTTTTATAAACACTTTCAGTTTCACAAATACTACAATTATAATATTCACGGGTCTGCGCTAGTAAAATACATAAACTTTGTATAAATATAGTTTTAAAAAGAAGTTTCAAATATTTTGTATGTACTAGTACAAGATAAAACTACTCTACCGTTGTCGTCAACGTGACTGAAATGGTATAGGTTTTGTAAATACGCAACCCGACTCAAGTATTCGCTTGGCCTCTTGGAATTGTTTCTTCAGTGGTTTCCACGTGGTGTACCATTTTCCACATTTCCAGGCCCGCGTGTTTGCGACTACCTACATAATAATACCGAATCGATACTAACTATTTTTTCAGGGTTCATGAATGTAAATTTTTCAGACTAACGACCTCCAATAGGCTCGGATGTATGTTATAAGAAGTTTTATATTTTGTGGAAGAAGTTATTTGAAAAAATAAAGTATGCTTTATAAGAATATTTGTCAAATAAAAATTCGTCAAGAAAACCGATTTGAAAATGAAAGTATTCACTATACTCAATTTTTAATTCCCAAATAAAAATTTATAACTCCATCGAAATATTTATTCCAAAATCGTGAAAATATTAAATTTATAATATGATTTTTAAATTAAATTAATAATTAAATTTATAAATTTATAAAGATCTTTCTTAATTTGAAGGGAAAGAAATTAACTGAGAATGTTGGGTTTCGTCCTACGCACTGCGAGAAACTTCAGAGACACCCGGGTTCTCACAGTACTATACAATGCTTTGGTTAGGAGTAGGCTTGAGAGTGGGTCGGTGATTTGGAGTCCACACCAAGTAAAGTATTCCCTCATGTTGGAGAGAGTTCAGAAGAAATTTCTGAGATTTCTTTACCTGAGGAAATATGGCTACTATCCGTGGCTCTACCCTACCCACTTTCTCTTGGGCATGCTCGGTGTGAACCTTCTACGGGTCAGAAGGGATGTGCTCATTGTAACACATTTCTTCAGACTGATTCGTGGAAGGTTCGAAAACTCGGCTATCATGGAGAGCATTAGTTTCTATGTTCCCGATGGTTATCTCCGTCATCGACAGCATAGACTGTTTTATCTCCCGGCTTGCAGAACTAACTTGCCAATGGTTATGCCAGTCGGGAGAGGAATCTCGCTGTTGAACAGAATTAATTCGGATATCGACATATTTAGCGTCAGTGAAGCTGCCTTTAAAAGGCAAGCTCAATTAATACTTATATAGTTTTTTTTCTTTTTTGCCTACCATTTATATATTTAATTTAATGTTTAAGGTAATACTGTTAGTTTTTTTTTAAAAACGCATTACAATTTTAAATTTTGTAATGTTTTTAAAGAATAAATAAATTGAATTGAATTGAATTGAATTGAATTGAACATGTTAATCAAAATTTTATAACCCCTACGAAATTATTTTTTCAAAAATCGTGTAAATATTAAATTTAAGATCTTTCACAATTTGTAAGGAAGGAAATCATTACACGTAACAAGCACTTTTTTATAACCACCAAATTAATTTAATTTATTTCCGATCGGTTTCGTTCGGTTAATTTTAAGACAATGCGCGACGATGTGTGGGCCAAGCGAAACCGGTTGGTAATAATTTTAAATAAATTAGTGGTCAAAAATAAAATGTTATTTAATAATGTAATAAGAACGTCAAACTAGAGAGTGATTGTTTTCTACGAAAACCAAAATTAATAAGTTTTCCACCTCATTTTCATAATTTCTTCCTGTAAATTTGTCAGAACCGGGTTACCTGTTTAATATTAACGTTAGATTTTTTTTTCAGTACCATGATATATAATTATTCCAAAATTAATTATTAATAGTAAAGTAATTAACAATCACATAAAATTAAATACAAGTCCAATACTTAGGTTGTTCCCTATTGACAAAGAACATTCCGTTTCTCTTCCCAATTCTCCATCTATCCTTACGCCTACTTCTTCCTTCACTGGAGGAGTCCAGCGCATTATTTAAACCATATATTATTTATAACTTACAACACTACTATTTGTTACTTAACTTTAATAGAGTATGCTTCAGATTTTGTGTCCGGGTTAAATCTTCCCCACAGGAAAAAAACTAAACCCTTTCACACACTTTTCCACACATGATCATCTAGACAATTCACGCTATGCAATTGCACTATATAAGTATAATGAATACAAAATAATACAAGAACAACATGTCAACCTACCAGAGACCAATTGGGAAAATAATTCACCGACTCCAGATATTTTCATATCAGAGAATTGAATGAGAGAGCTAGGTATAATGCCATTAGCCGAATTAACAAATGGTAACATTTTTATAGTCTGAGAATGCCAAATTACTTTTAATCTCATTTCCTAAATCTGGATATTTTCTTATTTTTTCAGAAACATATTTTTGAATATTACAGGAATTTGGAATAGCGACATCAATGATATAAGTTATTTTTAAAAGCTTGTCATGTAAAACTATATCAGGTCGATTATGACCAATTGTTCTGTCTGTTAGTATAGTTTTATCATAATATATTTTATAGAATTTATTTTCTAAAAATGAATTTGGTTCACATTCATAATATGGTACTATATTACGGCAGTCTATCAAGTTATGTTTAGTTACCAAACTTTAGAGAATTATTTTTATAACCTGATTATGGCTAAATGTATACTCGGACGGCCCTAATTATGTCCTATAGTTTCCGGAAAAGCTAAACATTTTCTACATAGATCATCGATTTGATTTGTATTTTTGATTATATGCTTCCTATAATTTTTAATATTAATGACTCTATCTTGAATGGCAAGCATAAATCCTTCTATTTCTGCACTCAACTCTCTAATACTCAACATACGTTTGGTTGAGATAATAAGGAAATCCAAAGAAAAATATTATGGCTTTAAAAAAATATGTTCATACAGACCAATGAACGCTGATTCTGAATATATAAATTTTATTTCATAATATTACACTTACAGTTCTTAAAGAAATATTAAAAAGTGCATTTTTAAACCTCTCGTCAAAACACACTGTAAAGTTAATATTACTGAATGGTTTGTGCTGACGTCACGCGTCAACAGTCATTGTATTGAAACTTTGATTATCTAGGTATGACACAAGCCATCAGTATTAACAACATTTCATGTTATTCGTTATTTCATACTGTTTAATGAGATTTTTTATTTATTTAGCACAATATTATACATAATTTATTAAACTTTGACGGCCCAACTAGGAGTTTTCCCGTTTTAGGACAGTCAAATTATTATGGGTATGAACATGTGGAACATGATTTGTACAAAAAAAGAAAGAAAATTGATGGAATAAAAAGAGGAAATAAAAAGTAGAGAAAGAATATAAAATAAAATAATAAAAAATAAAAAAAAGTTTAAGATATAGTACCTAACTGTTATTTGTTTAGCATAGCAAAAGAAAAAAAAGAGAAGAGAAAGAATAAAATAAAAATTAAATAACCAATTGAAACATAAAATAGCCGTGGATTGTTTAGCATAGTTGTTGAAATGATAATAATAATAAATAAAAATGTCTTAACATGCAAGTGATTAAACTATAAGGTGGTAACTGGTGTTTGAATTTCATATTATAGTCCTACGTACACATTTTGCATAATGAGAACTCGAAAGAGAACTGTAACAATAAAGTAAAATAAAATACACAATTAATGCTTGATTATTACTGTAGTTTGCTAAGCATAGTTATTAAAATAATAGGTATATATATATATAAGTTATTATATATATATATACCTACCCATACCCATTATATATACTACTTAGAACTGGTGTTTACATTGCATATTATAAGCCTACATACACATTATGTATAAATATAAATAAAAAAAAAGAAGAGATAGAATAAAATAAAGTAGGCAATTAAAACATAAGATTGGCAGCTGCTTTCTAATTTAAAAGTAATAGGTAGGTACATAATTACTCATAATAATATAGATTAGAAGATAAGGGTATTTTTTACTTAGTTCATTTTTTGTTGGAATTTTTGTTGTTGTTTTTGGTTTGTGTTTGATTTTATTTTTTGTGTTAAAAAAGTTAACTCTCCTTTCTCCCTAATTGTTGAAACCAAGTAGTGGTCAATTTACGAAGAACACCCGTGCTTTCCTTTTTCCAAGCATCAGGCATGAAGTTGTATAGTTTTGGACTTAGAAAGTGAAGTGTCTTTGAGCGAGAGATGTTTTGGTTGTGAGTGTTACAATTGGATTTCTCCGTGAGTGTCGGGTGTTGTGAGAGTGGTAAATAGATGGGTAAAGGTGGCGTTGTTTATGGGTGTTTAAATTTAGTTGTTGTGTTTATTGAAACAATATTTAAGCCTGATATGATTTTAGATTTTCACGGCCAAAACTATTTTTGTTGTTTGTTTACTTTGGCTAAAGGAGGAGGTAGCGTAACACGGCATAACACCCCACAAACAAACAAGAAAAATATTTAAGCCTAAATAATTCCGTATCCAAAATAGAGGTATCTCTATTAGTTTATCTCTATTATTTAAAATATTGAAAAACCTTAAACTGTACGAAAAAATTGTATAATATGCTACATCAAAATCCTACCTAGATACGGGTAAAGTAGCTCAGTTGAACAAGAATGAAAATATCCGGTTCAGTGAATCGGATCAATTGAACGACTGAATTAAGCTACGGACACACTTGCTCATTAGAAGCCAAAGAGCATGCTGCCTAGTAGCAATTGCTACCCGCTCACTCGTTCGCAAAGATCTGCGAACCGCGAGCAAATGTGTCCGTAGCTTTGAAGATCGGTCTTTCGGAACCGGATCTTACGGATCCGTATGAAGATCCGGGTCACTGAGCCGACTCGTTCGTGAACGACTCACTTCTCTACGAACTTCGAATTCAAAATGGCCGTGGTCGATCAGCTGGTAGGCGCTGTATCGCCTGTATCTTATTTGCCTACAATTTTTGCAGTGTGCAGGTGATGCTCCGTTTGAGATAGCATTGATTTTAAAAGCTAAAAAAATAATGATTTCAAACTATTTCTATACCACTCTCCCGTAATAATATTGAAAAACATAATAACATAATAAATATAATATAATAAATAAATTTTGAGGCGCATCTTCGGACCGGTTCTAGAAAATGGATTTTGGCGCAGACGTTATAACAATGAGCTCTATACTTTGTTTAAGGAGTTAAACGTCGCAAAATTTATAAAACTGGAAAGACTTCGGTGGCTGGGTCATGTGGAGAGAATGACCGAGCATCAAGCACTAAAGTCAATAGGGCGAAGGAGCCTGGGAAGACCAAGACTAAGATGGAGCTACAACGTCCTCAAAGACATATCTATCTTGGAGCTTCTAAACTGGAGAGAGCTGGCACAAAACCGAGATGAGTGGAGGAAGATTCTTGAGGAGGCCAAGACCCACCAGGGGTTGTAGCGCCAATAGTGATGATGAATAAATAAATAATTCCACCTAAATAATGTTTTAACTTATCGAATAGTACCATACTTTTCAGGAGTGATGACGTCACACGATTCACTATACGTGCGGTGTTTTTCGGGGGATCTTGAAAAATTAAAACTTTGAAAATTATTTTAACTATTAAAACAAACTCTAAAAAATATTTAAAATATGGAATTATCTAAGTCAGAAGGTCATTAAAAAAAAATGGACTGGAGTTCTCTATTGAAGCGTTTTGCGTGAATAATTTTATTTGACCAGGAATCTAATTATGTAACTAAGTATTTATAAGTATGTTGGCATCTCGTCATATAAATTTAAAGGTGTAATGTTTATATCTGCCTTGCAAATTATTTTGTGCATTTCTGAGCTATTAGCTTTCCTATGGAAAAAATTTCTAAGCATTTCTACCTGATCGTGTTTCAAAGATGTTATTTTGACTACACCTCTACCTCCTAAATTTCTAGGTAAATTAATTCGTTCTATAGCTGAATTTGGATGATGGCAATTAAACTTTGTTAACGTAGTTCTAATTAATCGTTCTAAACTATCTAAATCTGTATTGGACCATTTAATTATGCCAAATGAGTACGTTAATAGAGGTATTGCCCAAGTATTTATTGCTTTTACTAAATTTTTAGCAGATAGATTGCATTTAAATTTTTTTGTATCCTAGTTTGAAATTTAATCCTGATATCATTTTTAATACTAGTGTGATCTAATCTATTTGATTGCGGGTATCCTAAATATTTATAAACCTCATCCCCTTTCATACTTTTAATTTTGAAATTTCTAAATATACCCTCGTCTCCATCTACAATTTTGCCTTTCTCTATATGGATCGTTTTACATTTGTCTAAACCAAAAGTAGTTTTAATATCATCTGAAAAATTTTTAACTACCTTAATCGTTTTCTCTAAATTTGATTCAGAATTTGAAAATAATTTTATATCATCCATTTATAATAGATGTGAAACTATACTACTCTCTATCTCTATAGTATTATTATTTTTAAGGAGATTTTTTTAACTATCCTAGCATATTTGTAAGTTTTCGAGATTTTTTATAAACAAAAAGGTGATTTAAAAAAAATATTTTTGCAGTAGTGCCATCTTTGGACACCCTCAAGAATCAGAAGTAGTCGTACAATGTTACGAAAAGTCTTTTGTATAAATGCCGCAAGATGGCAGTACGATCAGTTATAAAGCTTCTTAAAAATTTCAACGGGGTAGAAAGAGGTTTACGATTGTATTGTAATAAAATATTACTTGGATGTCTATGATCATAATGTCATTTTAATACACATCAGCATGGCACGGATATCTTTGCAGGCAACCGAAGAATAAGCTGATGAAATATATCTACCTGTAAAATTTACAATATTTTTTTATATTCTACATCGATTACGAAGTAAAACGTGTCAAGTACCTAGGAATTTTTTATTATTCCAAATTTTTTATAATATTTTACTAGCTGGTACCCGGCACGCGTTGCGATACCACATACAAAGAAATAAATTGTTTCTACCTACCTGTATGTCCTTTCCCGTGCATCCGTCTCCTCCCGCGTATCCTTCCCCTCCCGCGATGATCCCCTTCCATATTTTCTGCTTTCCTCTCCCCTCTCCCGCTCCCCAGTCCCACCAACCCCCCTCCCGCGTTCCATACATTCAGCCCCAGTACATTCAGTTTTCCATCTGCCCACGTGCCATCTATTACAATTTTTTTATTAATTTTTTTTCTTCATATTATATTACAAATATTCATTTTTGTATATTATAAGATCAATCAATCAATTTTGGTCACTAACATAGGTATTTATTTTAAATATCTATAATTATTCTTGATTCAATTCAAAGCATGAGGCTAGTACTTCAAATAAATCCGTTTATTTAAAGATGTTCGAAAACAGAATTTTTATTTAACAATCATTGTTTTGCAAAATGCCATTCTTAAGTTTTGACATTTTTGACAGGTTTTCCAAGAGTTTTTGTAATGATTAAAAAACTTTTCAGGTGTATTGTCATGTGGTTGAATAATCCAGAAACCTTCGCGGGGGTTTAAAGAAGGTATTTTGAAAGTTTCAAACATTTCCTATGCTTTATGCATTTCCTATGCATAGCGGACATACATACATACATACAAACAAACATTTTTAGATTTTTATATAGTATAGATGTCATGTGGTTGTAATAGTCCAGAAACCTTCGCGGGGGTTTAAAGAAGGTATTTTGAAAGTTTCAAACATTTCCTGTGCGGAATATAGCAACACATAGCGGACATAAATACATACATACATCCAAACAAACATTTTTAGAATTTGATATATATAGATGTATAGATAGATTAGATAATAAATTTATTCCTGTTCAAAAAAACAATAATGGTTATAGGTAGGTACTAATTTACCTAATAAGGTATAGGTACTTATGTAAAAGCGTAAAATTAATATTCTCTTCAGTGGCGTAGAAATATCTCCTTTTTTTTAATAGTAATATAAAAAATATGAGTTACATAATATGTACATGTATATTTTACAAAATATTATAGATATTAATGGTCGTTTTTGGTCATGTATACTGTACTTGCACTATATCAGAAAATCTTTGGCATGATAAGGGAGTCACGAATCTTACTTATTTATTTATTTAAAATTTACGGTACCAAGTGCCATTTACGAACGTGTGTTATTTAATATATTTAAACAGTCATAGTACAGTGAAGAAAGACTGTTTTTTTTTTTTTAATTTCTCATAATAAGAGAAAAAGAGAAAAAAATTCTAAAAACTAATGAAAACTTTAAAAGAATACAATGAAATAAAAAGAAAAACTTGATGTTGTAAGTTATAATAATATGTGTAAAGTAACAATACTAAATACTTAAAAATATATATGTCACTATTTTGTTGTAACAATTTTACAAATTAAATTAAAAAAATATAAGATATAATACCTATATGATAAATGATAACAAAATACAAAAATAATATTATTATGCAATCACGTACCTCATTTTTTCCTAGCTTAAATACCTACCATTTTATTTGTACAACGCTCGCCAACGACCATACCATGTTGAACACACCGGTTCTCGTCCGATCACCGAAGTTAAGCAACATTACATTGGGCGCGGTCAGTACTTGGATGGGTGACCACTTGGGAACACCGCGTGCCGTTGGCCCGACTTTTTTTCTGTAATTAATTTTTATTTTTAACTAGATAGTTTTTTGTTTGTTTATTAAAACCCTCAGTGTACTAGGTGGGGTGTGACATAGCCCTAAGCCCAGTCCTTTAAAAATAGCAATAGTTTCAAAACTGTGAACTATGAAAAAAAATTTTAAACACCGCGTGCCATTGGATCGGCTTTTTTTTATGCAATTAATGTTTATTTTCATCTACATAATTTTTTATATTTGTTTATTAAAACCCTCAGTGTACCAGATGGGATGTGAGATACCCCAGTTCTTCAAAAATAGCAATAATTTCAAAACTGTGAACTGTGAAAAAAAATTCTCAGTGGCGGGAACTGCGATGTTGCCGCTCCGATCAGTGTTGCTAACGGCCGTTTTACACTATCTCTTTTTTCAGCCCGATTCCACAGAGTCCAAAGTCAATTTTTTTTGCTTTACGCGATCGCTTTTTTCATCTGTATTTTCATATCTACGATTTCAGTTGGCATCACAGCAAACATCATGGTTCATCTGATGTGTTCACGGATTTATATTTTTTTGTGATTTTCTTACTTTACTACTTAGTTACGGGAATTGTTTAATTTTCTTTATACATATGTGGGAGATTTATTAAAATTATTTTATATTTACTTCGTAAGGGGTCAGACAAACGTTCACTGTTTGTCTTATTTTCGACTATTGACGTTTAGTGTGTTAGAAAGAGGGGCAGCAATATATGTTTAAGAATAAAAGCAAAACAATCAGCGCATTGACATTTGACATTTTTGAATTTTTGGAATTCACTCACTTCTCAATATTATACTTATCACAATATTCCTGCAGCTCTTACAAAAGATGACAATTCGATCCATACAAAATGTAAGAGGAAAAGAATTTTGTTCAAAATTATTTTATTCGTAAGTTTTTCCGATGTTTTAATAATTATTCTGCTATTCGGGGCGGAGACAAATCCAAAAAATCAAAGATCTTAAAAATCTAACTAACCCGACTTTTTTTATATATTAGGGAACGTATCCATACTACGTGACCAACTTATTGCAATTTATAACCCCCCCCCTTCGGTGACTAAAAAACTAAGCCCCCCGCCGCTCATTTGTACCAAGCGTGGTATTTTGAAGACCCCCCCCCCCTGAACGGGTCACGTAGTATGTGTACGTTCCCTTATTAGATTATTAGAAAACATATTGTAGTTTGTTAAATTAAAACGATTGTGATAATTAAAAGTGCCATTTAAAATTAGTACATAAGAAAATGATTGTTAAGTTGCAAAGATTACAGAAGTTGTGTTTTTTTGTTCTTTTAAAATAAAAATGTTTTAATACATACTTTCTACTCAAGAGTTTTACTTAAACCTAATTATTACAATGTAGATTATTACCATGCGAGTATTTATAAATTCAAAATGTTTAATTCCGCCGAAGAAAATATATATGCTAATTTTATCACTTTTATGTTTTGGGGTATTTCATACCCCACCTAGGATGGGACGAGATTTTTAGTCACCTGGTACACGGAGGGTTAAATAAATATTGAAGGTGTTGCTTCTTATTCTGTTTATACATTTTCGAAGCAAAGTGCGAGCCGAGCCATGAATTATGGGGAAGGAACAAAACAACCACAAGTGGCGTTTCGTGACATTTGCAGCTGCTTTGTACCTTACCCATAAGTCGTGGTTCAGCCCGGCATCGGCGGTTCGGCTTGCGTCGGTATACGCAGCATCATGTCTGGCATTCGACCTACATCTATGTTCACTACTTCCTCGACTCTCTTCTCCGTTGGGGCCAGTGGAGCACCTTTATTATTCAGCTTCAAATTCTCCCACGACCCACTCTTCCACTGTGAATATGAGCAATCACTCAGATGCTACTCATAACAAATAATTATTATGTAAACAAAGACCTTTCACGGTGAAAATTATTTACAAGAAGTTCGGCTAGGCTACCTAGTTAGTATTCAACCAGTATAAAGTTGCGTTCACATGTTATTTTTTTTAGAACACCAAAGAGGTAAACACATTTTCAGATGTAGATGCAGTTGGACCATAGATCTGTTGTTATCAGTCATGTTAGGAGTCTATTCTTTGATACATGGAAATCGCCATCTTTGAACTTGTTTTTTTTTTTACTTTAACTCCGCACAGGAGGCCCTGAGGAAAATTTCTCTCAGGGCCTATGTCATCTGAGAAGATGTGTGGAGGGTCTTTTTGAGGAGAGGAAGGAATGAACATTGGTCTCATCAAGAGATCCGTGTTGTAGGAAGGAGGAAACACAGCGGCCGGCAAATCGTTGCACAGCCGAGCTGTTGAACACAAGAACGAGTCGAAAAAGTTCTCATGTGACAAATGTCAACCGTGTACATGTTGGGCACGCATTTGGCGTGTTTTCCAACTATGCACCGGTGTTCCTCCGGTGTTGCCCGCTAGTTCCTCGGACCATCTTCCATTGAAATACCGGTAGAACAAGGATAGCATTCGAGTCGACGGTTTTTTTTCAGGTATTTTGGGGCTCCAGAATAGAGGTGGCTGCCAAATTCAACCGTGGGGCGCATTTGTGATTTGTACAGGGTTAACAGTTGTGTACTTTTAAAGTATCTGCAGGCCTTGTTTTTTATCTGTACGCCCAGTTTTTGAGAGGCTAACTTTACTCCGGCTTCGATGGAGCCCCCATATCTGAGCTCGTCACTTAGAATTACACCAAGCATATCAATGGACGGCCTGTTCGGAAGATTGCTTCCGTTGAAGGAGACTAGATTTATATTTCGATCCCTTTTAGACGTAATCAGACATGATTGGGTCTTTGAAACATTAAATTCAACGAGATTATTTTTACCTCTAGAGAAAACACTCTCGAGGTATCTGTCCATTCTTTGCTTCAAATCCCTCCTAGCCGTTGAAATTTGTGAGCCCTTTGGGGGCTTGTTACACAAAACGCTATCATGGACTGTACTGACATCTGCTTAACAGTGAATTGCTGCACATGTCAGAAGGTCATTGATGTGCAACAAAAACAATGTCAGAGACAGGTTCCTCCAACAGTTCAACTTACTGATAGCTGAAGCAATGCAGAACTCTAGCTTAGGATGTTACCCTTGAAGTGATTTTCTCACGATACCGGCGCTATAAAAGTCATCCAATAATTATAATTATTATTAGGTATTACAAACTTCATCACAATTGCATGGTTGTTGTTTATTAATGTTGTTGTTCAGTGCAATTTACTTTGTCCACATTTGAATTGATTCTTGGCTCGTTTCAGCACTTGATCAAACCATGATCAGCATTCAAGCATGTCAGCGTCAGCATGACCGTTATGCACAATTTTATCAACAATTTGGTTTGAAAATCGGCAGTTAATACAGACAGTCTAGTAAACTTTTAAATTAAAAATGGTATTTATCGGCTATATCAAAACTAAAATAATTAACGATTGCAACTCGGTATGCAATCACTGAAGGCCGATGTTGTTTCATGTTGACAGACGGCCGCTTCCTACTGAAGGAGGTTTTCCTATTTCCAAATTCTCTCCCAACACAACACTAAAGGATACATAATGTATATTGTATATATGACCTTACCAGGTTGTCGATGGTAATGCACAGTCTAATGATGCTGCAAAAATACATGCAATTTTAGTAAGGTTTTTAGAAAACAAATTTTTCCCTGCCGAGAAAGTACAAGACCTGATACAATACAGCCAGGTAATATTTTAAACACACTTTACACTGAAGCGATTAAGGTCAAAATATGGACCGCTTTTATTTTTCTGCGATTGACAGCGGTCCAAAATTGAACGCCATTTTTTTGGACCACAGTTTACGATTTTATAATATTTTTTTTTATAAATCCTACGAATATGTTATAATCGACAAAATATAGGTGAATTCATTAGCTATACAGAACTATGATCAGTTGGTATGTCTCCATATTAAAATTAGGAGGTATGATTTTTTAATGTGGGCGGAAAATTAAAAAAAAAAAACACGAGCAATCGATGGAAGAAGTTTAAAATCGCGCTGTCGCTCGAGTGGAAAGTAAAAATTGTGAGGCACAAATGACGCAGCTCTGTTTGTATAAATAAAATGATGTAACTTTTAAACTCTGTTAATTTAAACGATTCACCACTTCATGGAAAATAAGAATCTAGAAAATGAAAAAAATACAATCTGCACATCTTTGCTGATGATGGACACTGTAACGCTGTCCGAAACTTTGGCTAAAGAAGGAGGTAGCCATACACCGCTTAATAAATAATAACCCAAAATATAATCACGATAATTTCATTTTTCTTTTTACAGTGCCATGTCAGAACGTTGCATATTGAACACAAAGAACTCATCGGCTATGTTTTTATCATCATCACCTAAGAATACAGTATTTTCGCGAGCGTGGGATACTTTATGAGAAGTGGATGTTGGTTTACATTATCTAGTATGTAGGTACTACACAATTATCGTAAACAAATAAAGGAAAGGAGAAGAAAACCAAATATTATTTTAAAAGTTACTTTGCTAGGTAGCTCATTGACCTCAAATTTAATTATGATCTCGATTAAAATCTTCTCGTGTTCTGGCGGTATTTTATGAAGATAGAAAGTTGTGGCGGCTGAATTTGTGTCAACACTATTCATGGTGGGTTTTAATGCTTATGAACGTCTACAAACTAGCGATGGGCATATTTGAGATATTATACATGTGTACATTTTATATTTGTATTATCCGCTACATGGACAAAAACTAAAGAACGAAATCTTTTAGAGCAAATGAAATTCAATATTTTTTTAAATAATTTAATACACGAACAAATAAGATAATTCGTACGCCACCCCTAACCCCTCAGGCTAATGTGTTCTCTCTTCGGAACAACTCACATAGCTCTATTGGAAATCATTGTGTCTTATTTATTTTATTTTATTTATAAGTACATGTTACATACATAATAAATTTACTTCAGGAGATACATTAGGTCACCATACTAGGCAGCTGCCTGTATCATGGTGATATATCTTATATATATATCTTCCTACTATCGTGGTGATAAATATGATCTAGAAAGAGAAAAGTCAAACTTTATGTTCAAATCTCAATGTTAACCATAAAATAATTAACATGTTCACATTTATGAAACCAAAGTTTCCGATCACAATTTAAAAAAAATGGAACTGGAAATTTTTTGTTGAATATTCCACATGTAACCACAAACAAGCAAAGGGACGATAACGATTGTAATACATTTGTCTCAAAAATAAGTGTGTGTTTTAAATTTGTTGAATTTATAGTTTTTTGACGAATAACTAAAAATCCAATAGTCAAAGACGTCATGGCAACAAAAATGGAAAACTCATATAAATTGAACAAAATCCTTGTAGTGTATCCCCCTCCCTCTCTCCCATTTATTATGTATATAAACTGTATGGTCACGGATCGGCGGTACCCATACCCACCTCCAAAATTGATAATATTTTTACAATATTAAATTTGATTAACATTAAAATTAATAATTAAATTAATATCAATAAAAATATATTATTCAAATAAAATAAAAAAAAATCGGTATATTTTGATAATCTTAATCTTATCTTATAGATATATAAAATAAAGTCGGGTTAGTTACACCATTTATAACTCAAGAACGGCTGGACCGATTTTTATGATCTTTGATTTGTTGGATTTGTCTCCTCCACGAATAGCTATTAAAACATAGGAAAAATTCACAAAAAAAATAAATTTTATAATTATTTTCCTCATACATTTTGTATGGAACGAATTCTCATATTTTAAAAGAGCTGCAGCAATATTGTGACAAGTATAATATTGAATAGTGAGTGAATTCCAAAAATTCAAAAACGTCAAATGTGCGCTGATTGTTTTGCTTTTGTTCTTAAACATTAGAGCCTTACTAAAAAACCCAGTGAAAATTTTATTCAATTGACAAACGGCCGCGGATGTGAAAACATTACTAATTAAAAATTTGTTCATTGAAAGAAATACACATGGTTTCCACGGCCTAAGAGGGTAGTTTATCTCTGTTTTAACCATTGATGTCCGAACGATATTTGTAATTTTTCCATAGTATTTTGAATGTTCTATATATTTCTTATTTTTGAAGGTGTCGTAAAAACAAATACCATTTATGAAAACTAGATAAAATACCTTTTAGATTTGTGTATTTGAAATATACTTTAGCTTTCAAAAACTGCCATATTTTAAGATTCAAACTCGGAAAAAAATGGAAAAAAAATTTCCTCCCACAACATTTTTGACCAAAATGTAGAGAAATTTAAATAAAATCAAAATTTAAAAAATACAGTCCTTTTATGTAATAAATTTGGAAGGAAACTATCACCTCACTTTTTCATCGTGTATACAATAAAAAAAGAATAAAAAATTTCAAAGTTTTTTTTATTGTCAAAAAAATAACTTAGAAATAATACCGAAATTTAAAACAGATTTCTTGCATCTCTAAAGACGTTAATTTTTTTGATACGTTTACGAACACATGTATTAGATTTTAATATTATAAAAAATTATCACTTTTAAGAAATTCTCTTAAAATAAAGATCTTAAAATGAAAATTTTATCTTTCAAGTAACCTATAAAAAACAATATTCTGACATTTCAACT
Source organism: Limnephilus rhombicus (assembly GCA_929108145.2). Taxonomy (NCBI): domain Eukaryota; kingdom Metazoa; phylum Arthropoda; class Insecta; order Trichoptera; family Limnephilidae; genus Limnephilus; species Limnephilus rhombicus. Next base: position 50,945,253 of record OV815274.1, read on the forward strand.
TTTAAAGTACGGCGTTTGTACAATAACTTGATTAAACTGATGTAAACCACACAAATAACATGGTAAATATATCAATTATGTAAACAGAAGAGTAAATTCGTCACCACAATAGAAATTATTAAGTAAAATCACAAAATTTTCGATATCCCGCCATAAAACACACCGAGCTGTTTTGTCATCGCGGGCTGTCGCGGGCAGAAGAACTAATGCATAGGCGCGCCAATAATGCCCCTTGCGGAGAAAAATTAAAACAACATTGTTTCCTAGTAAATTAAAACCATATACAACGTTGTCACATCTTCAATGCGTTTTAACAGCGTGACCACGTAAGAAACGTTATTGGTAATAAAACGTGTTTTAGTGTATACGAGATTTATTTATGTTATTGCAATAACACAGTTAATCGGTCGCGCTGTGTTTTTTTTTTAGTAAGGCTGTAATGTTGCCCCTCTTTCTTAAACACTAATGGTGGGTTTCTCCATTTACCGAGAATGCTAAATGCAATGCTAATTGTAAGGGAACTACCCATACTACGTGACACGTTTAGGGGGGGGGGGGGGGTCTTCAAAACCACGCTTGGTACAAATGAGCGGCGGGTTGCCTAGGTTTTTTGTCACCGGAGGGGGGGGGGGGGAGGAGGGGGCGATGGGGGGTAAGGGGGGGGGGGTCAAAAATTGCAAAAGGTTGGTCACGTAGTATGGGTACGTTTTCTATAAGTAAACGGTCAAATGCATAGAAATTTCGTTTATATGCATACATACATACAAATCGAAAAAAACCGGTCGATCGCTGATAAAACCGAATTGAAATGCCAATTTCGTTTGCGCGGAGGGCGATTTTCAAACGCTGCTGCCGCCATCTTGTCCACTTTTTGGAAACGTCAGCAGTGGTTTTTCTTTCACAAAATTTGATAATCTTTCAGATAAGCTTTGGTTTTTTGAGGAGACCGATGAGTACAGATACCTCGTACGAGGTGTCTCTTATTTCTCGGCAGCAACTGAGACGGCCCATCAGGGGGACGGGCAGCACTGCTTTTTCGTATAGTCCTACCTCTCCCCTCTCTCGAGGAACAATCAGAATTTGTGAGACTTATGATTACAGAAGTCTTGAAAAAATGTTTTTTAGTGCTGACCGGTCCCAGACATGGCAGATGGCAGCACCGCCATTTTGTGTACCCCTTTGAATGACCTAACGATTTTTGTGTATGATTTTTGGGAGACCTATCATTACAGGTTTAATGTCGCCCTCTTAGGCTATCAGTATAATTATATAAATGGAGCGACCGATCGATTTGATTTTTATGCAAATTAACAGATGGCGGTGTGAGTTAAAAGGTTGGGTAACCATCCAGTAGATGGCGTTGTGTTTCGTTAGCTACAGCAACGCGTGGCCTGGTCAGCTAATTAAGTAATAAATATAACTTAACTCATTTTCCCCCTTACTTTTGTACGAACAGCAAATTCCGCTAAGTTCTTCGTTATACATAGAGTACGCAATTTTATTTTATTGTAGCTCATTGACAAACTAAACTGTCAAGTCATAAGTTATCAAAGATAAGAGAATGATACTATTTTTAATGGAGTGTACAACAAATATTGTCCAAATGTTCAGTTCTCAAGGATCCATTATTATAACGATGTCGATTACTTGACGAGGCCAAAAGTTCAAGTCAAAAACAAAATCTACGAAATATAACATAATTTAACAGCTTACTAAATAAAACTTCATTCTGGTTACATATACACCTAATGCATGCCTTTACATCTAATACTTTAATGGACGCTGCCAAGATGCGTGTTGAAATATAAATCTTTGTAAAAAATGGAGACAAATTTTATTACCTAGTTAACGTCAAGTTATTCCAAGGGGATCAGATAATTCTAAAGTGAATGATTAACCTAAAAAAATGCACTTATGCAAACCCGTAGCCTCAATAATGATTTCGACGTGGGTTGAATAAACAGCTATTTTCTGGAATTGCCAAACAAGGGAAGGACCTACTGACTTAGTTCTCACTAGCCTACTTATTATCAATAGCCATTTGACATATACCTACATATTTGAGGCCTACATTTTTTAAAGATGAAATAGGTACCAATATCAAATATTTTGTCTATGTAAAGATGAGTGTTTGTTTATTAAGGACCTTTAACCAGCCAGCGGCACAAAAAATCCACATTCCGTCGAAAGATGTTCTTACGATCGTACAGGGCGGTTTCAAGGAGAAAGATTAATTATTCTCCGTACCAGCTTTTTAAAATTATAACTCAATATTGATTTTATTTCATTCCAAATTTGCTTTAATTTTAAAACTATTAAAATTATGTACTTTTTGTAATTACTTTTTGATCATAAGTATTTTATCTTTTTTCAATAATGTCTAAGCAAAATACAAATGTAAAAAAATCTTAAATGTTTTAATTTGTAAGACCGTAAATAGATAGACAAAATAGAGAAATTTTCGTCATAAACAAGTGTTCGTAAATTTTTTTTAATGATTTTATTTGAACTAAAATTAAAAATTTGAAACATACATTTACTAGATAACGTATTGATTTACAATAATGTATGATTACATGATATGAAATGTGTCTTGTAAAATAAGGTTTTTCGTTTGAAAATTTAACAAATCTGCCAACGGCCTGTGGTATAACCTTATTATATTAAAAATAAACATTTTTTCTCAAAATTTAAAACATTCGTTTACTAGAAAAAAGAACAATATTTCCAAATCAATTTATCATTTTTTGTGGAAAAGAGTCAATACGTCTAAAATATTTCCGGTTTTCTCTGGTTAAACCCTCTAAGTCTGTGTGTTTGTGGCGGGTGGGAGGGCGGCTTTGATTTTCATAAAAATCTATAGTTTTACTCCGATTTTGATGTAATTTTGTACGCTTGATCTTCAACACGAATGGAGTCACTACCTATATATGATTTCAAAAAACTCTGGGCGACGCGACGTTAGGGTCATCAGCTAGTAAAATATTCAATACTTTAAAAAAAATTGACTCTTTTTAAGCCGTGATCCACGGCATCGAGGGTTAAATTTCCTGTAAACTAACATAATATATGTAAGACCGCCACCATTGCGGAAGCGACTATTTCTAAGGAGAATTAGTTTTTCATTATTAAAAATATTCACATAACTATTTCCAACCAATCAAAAGTTTTGTTTCGTAATTTTTTTCTGTCAGTTATTAATATATTAATTTGTTTACAGACTAGTTGTTTATATGTCATTGAAGAAGAAGATAATATTAATAATTTTCAAACAAAATGTTTCAAAATAAATTTAGGATGTAATATCCAGACACAACCGGAAATATGTCATTTTTAAATCAAATTCTAGACGTACCGACTCTTTTCCTCAAAAAAATATAAATTGATTTCGAAAGATTGTTGTTTTATGCAGTAAAGACGTGTTTTAAATTTTGAAAAAAAAGTGTTTATTTTTATTATACCATTGGTCGTTGGCAGATTTGTTAAATTTTCAAATAAAAGGTTGTTTTCAAATCATATAATATAAACCAATAAATTTTCTAGGAAAACCGCTTTACATAAATTATATTTTATTTCATATAAAATCGTTAACAAAATTCCGCTCACGTGTTTTGTGACAAAAATACTTCAACTTGTCTATTTATACACGGTCTTACAAACTATCATACTTCAGTTTTTCTTATACACTTATTTTATTTAAACATTATTGAAAAATCATAAATACTTACGATCAAAAAATAATTACAAAAATAATTTTAATAATTTATTCCGCGTTTGAGAAGGTTTATTGATTTGATTGTATATGTTAATTAAAGCAAATAAATATTAAATCAAATTTTCAATTAAATAAAATCGATATTCAGTTATAAGTTAAAAATGCTGGTACGGAGGATAATCAATATTTCTCATCGGAACTGCCCTGTACAGTTGCAAGGATACGATTGAAAGACCATATTTCGATGAAATTTGAATTCTCAGTCGCTGGTTAATCGGCCTTAAGTTTGCTCCCGCATTTCCTATAAATAAACAATAGATACGTATTTGTCTAGGTAGGTACTATTGTTATTTTTATAATCTAATCCGGAAGCTAATTATATTACTAGTTTCATTGTCAGTTTCTTATCCGACACAAAAAGTGATTACTTATTAATTGCGAGTAAGTAGGTACTATTACAGTTGGTACCAAAATCACTGTTCTAAAATTTACTTCATTCATTTATTAATGCTTTTGCACCTTCAAAAATAAAATAAATAAGTTGGTTTTTAAAGCAGCAGTAATAAATTTTTTTTTATTACTTACCCATTTTGCAGTACGTACAGAATACCTACATACGAGAACCTCCTAAAGATATTCGATTTCCTGTGATAGATTTCTCCATTTTTTCTCTATTTATTTCGCAATCTTTAGAGCACAGGCGTCAGGTGGGATTGTTTTCCTTGTTCTATCGGTACTTCAATGGTAGATGATCCAATGAACTAATGTTATTCATCCCTTCGGTACCGATGCATGGTCCAACATTTGTACACGGGTCGCTTTTACGACTCTTGAGTTAAACATATCGGTTGTGGAACAATTTGCCTGCCTTCGTGTTTTGTCCCTCCTACAACATGAGTCTCTTCAAGACCCAGGTTACTATTCACCCTTCATATCTTGTTTAGTTCTGAAACAGTTTAAGAACTAAACCCATGCTCTCAAGTCCTGCATTAATTAATTATCCCCTTGCCTTCCGCCTTTCCTTAAAAGTCCCGACTTAGTTACTACAAAGAAGTGGAAGGTATTTCCTACCTACATGGAACACAAATGCTCACAAACTCCAACAGCTCGTAGGGCTTTGAAGCAAAGAATGGACAAAAATACCTGGGGTAAAAATAATCTCGTTGAATTTAATGTTTCAAAGACCCAATCTTGTCTGATTACGTCTAAAAGGGATCGAAATAAAAATCTAGTCTCTTTCAACGGAAGCAATCTTCCGAACAGGCCTTCCATTGATATGCTTGGTGTAACCCTAAGTGACCAGCTCAGGTACGGGGGCTCCATCGAAGCCAGAGTAAAGTTAGCCTCCCAAAAACTGGGCGTACTGTACAGGGCCCGCAGATACTTTAATAGTACACAACTCCTAACCCTGTACAAATCACAAGTGCGCCCCACGGTTGAATTTGGCAGCCACCTCTGGTCTGGAGCTCCAAAATACCTGAAAAATACCCTCGACTCTGTGCAGAAACGGGCGGTCCGTTTGATAGATTCTCCCATCTTAACAGACAGATTGCAATCTTTAGAGCACAGGCGTCGGGTGGGAATGCTATCCTTGTTCTACCGGTATTACAATGGAAGATGCTCCGAGGAACTAGCATCATTGATCCCTTCGGCACCGGTGCATAATCGGGAAACACGCCAAACGCGTGCCCAACATTTGTACACAGTTGACATTTGTCACATGAGAACAGGTCGTTTCTTCGACTCGTTATTGTGTTCAACAGCTCGGCTGTGCAATGATTTGCCGGCCTCTGTGTTTCCTCCTTCCTACAACATGGGTCTCTTCAAGACCAATGTTTATTCCTTCCTCTCCTCAAAAAGACCCTCCACACAGCATGCCAGATGACATAGGCCCCGAGGGAAATTATTTTCCTCAGGGCCTCCTGTGTGGAGTTAATGTAAAAAAAAACACAAACAATAACGCACAAAACTCTAAATTTACCTACATAAATGAGTTGAAAAATCGAAGTGATATCGATCACATCTCGCTTTCGAAATCTCGCTAATTAATCATAAAATACTCGTCAATATAACTCCAAAGTGTCGGTAATTGTGATCTATAGTAGTGCTGATATTGTGGAGTGCAGCCAGCATCAAAATCGGCCAGAAACAGCGGATGAACCCATCAAAAGGTAGGGACTTTTCCTTCCCATCGCCAAATCCTGTGATTGAGGTTTAAAACGCAGTCAACTTTCTTGTACCACAAAAATTAGATTTACAGTCTACCATCTCTCTCGTGTTACGATATTGTTCGTGACATACCCTTTTCATTCCCAGAATTTTATCTCCTTCCTCAAAAAAAACCTCCACACAGCATCCCTAATGATGACGTAGGCTCTGACGGAATTTTTTTCTCGGGTAGGAGTACATTCTAGTGGATATATGTACAAATTAAACTGTTTTGTTCAGAGCCAAATTGTGCTCTTCTTGAATATCTCTTTTATTTATTTATTTATACTGGGTTTTTACAGATGTTCTCAATCACATAAGAACAATCCAGTTATAAAAACTCAGTTAATAAACAAATAGGTCAAAAATTACATAAACAGTCAGCCAAATTATACATTTGTATTTGAAATTGTTTAAATAAAAATTATAAATTTCAATCATTCTCCAATCCACCTCTCCTACATCTGGACTTCTATGTAGATGATTCCCCAAGGTATAGGTAAGTAGTAGGTAGATACTATCTATTGCAAATGAAAATTCATCAAAAGTAATATGATGCCTTGTGTCATTTTTACTTCTTACACTTTTTTCCGTTTTTCTTCCAAGTTCTGGGAAGATTACTCTATAATTTGTCTGACCTACATCCGAATGATGATATCAAGTGCCTTAATGTGTCTGAGAGCGCCCATATATTAAGTCAATTTTTGCCAAATGCATGATTAGTAGAAAGGCCATGGTAAGAGGAGAAATTAGCCTGAATTGTTGACTGGGCAAGTGGAGCGCCCACGACATTTTGAAATAATTTAATATGTCCGAAAATGTTTTATTATCGCTATGGACAATCGTCTGGCGGGACGTTAATGATACTAAGTAAACGCATCAACATCGTTTGCAATCCACATTTTTATGTCTCTTTCTGTTTGTTTTGCTGATTTAATGAAATATGTCTGAAAAGGTCGAAAGGAAAGACCCAAATTCTGTCAGAAATTAGTAAGTACGGGATAAGTATTCCCATTTTGTAGAACCCATATATTTGAAGAGCTATCAATAGCAATATTTTAAAAAACTTTGACGACATTGGTCACAACATATATGTAAGAAGGGGTGAAAACCACCAAAAAGGTTTCTTTATAATTTACCAGCTGAAGTTCCCGCCTTTGCACGGCTCTTACACAGAATTTTACGAAATCAGATTTAGACAGTAATTTTCCTCCAATTTTAAACATCATGTGTGCAAAATTTCATCAAAATTATGCTTTAAGGGGTAGGAAAACGGGTGGAAATGGGGTGGGGGTGGTTCTTCGAAACCTCACATCTGTTTGAAAATCAAGTGCGCAAAATTTCATCGATACTGGAATAAAACTTTGGTTTTTTATAAAAAAACAAGTGCCGCCGAGGTCGAGGGGTAAGGCTCTCGACTACCAATCCGAAGGTCGCGGGCTCAAATCCCGGCGTGGACAAGACAAATTTATTTGATCAATTTGTGTTTTTTTACAATTTATTCATTTAAAATAACATGTAGTATATTTGCGGCACGTTCCAGAGTGGAAAAATACTTCCAGTATCGCCCTGGTACACGACCACCATTTAGAATTGAAACATTGGTTGAAACGGATTTAGCCGTGTTTGGTGACCAGATCTGAATAGCCAGGTACTTCACTACTTTCCTCTTCCCAATATTATTCTCCTCACTATCTTGACCCTCACAACATACCCCACTTGGGGATGCCATATTCTTATTGTCCTGAGATGGTTGGGAAAAGCTGGGATAAAAAAGTCATTCTTTCTTTACATACTAATTAATATATTGTAAGTAACCAGGATGTGTTGGGAGACCAAAATGTAAATAGGATGTACGGTGTGGAAGCAAAAACCGTTTATTAAGTTATAAATTAATCTGTAAAAGCTACAGAATACCAACAAGATATCAACTTATCACACCAATAATTGAAGCCATTTATTGCTAATTAATCATCCAATGTGTTATTAATTGTTTTGATTGCAAACTTGGGCATTTAAAATCATTTAAGTCGTTGGAAATCTCCCCGAAATAAATTATTCCATGGAGATTTATTAATGACGGAAGATTATGAACAATAAGTCAAATTAGCTAATACACAATAAGTTGATATCATAAAATAATATTAAATAATCACCGCGGAGATAAGCTGACAGAAGCACGTTTTAAACTTGTGCGTGTTCCCGAAAGAACTATTTTTTTCCTGCGTACGAATCGAAAGATCTTAAATGTAAATCGGCGACATTTTTTTAATCGTATTTTTGAAACCCTGGCGATTTTTTGAAAATTTCAATCGGAAAAATCAGAACATTATTTATAAACCGGAAAGACGGGACATAATTTTATAGGTGCGAAAAAATGATAATTACATAGCCGAAAATTATTTAAAAAAATAACAAATCTAAATAAAAATATTAAATCTCATAAATATTTTTTTCCTTGATCCATCTTATTGATCATAAATCATTATAATGTATAACGTCTATATTAGTAAATCAAATGTAATATACTCATACTTGTAAATAATAATAATAATAAGAATATTATAAAATTTGATTTTGTTAAAATCCGCACCATTATCATTATACCTCTAAAACACGTACGGACAACGTAAAATGTACGGGGTTCTCTTCAATACATCTGTCAAAAAATCAAACCAACTGATTCGTTCGCAGAGAACAAACAATAAATCTAGTGAACGTTGAATGTCATATTCAAAAATTCGCCTGAAATCAAAGTGATACCATATAAAAAAAATAAATCAGTGTGGAATTTTATAAAATTAATAGGAACATTTTCGGAGACGGGACATTTTCATGTAGTGACGTCACGAGCCCAAATAATGGATTTATTTATTTAAAAATAAAAAAACAGTACATTTCTAAAAATTTTTACTAACATTTTCGTAATCTTAGTAAAAAAATCTATCCACACGATTTTTTCCAAGTCGTTATGAAGTCCATGCAAGTGGCCTATTATCTTCGTTCTGTGTGAATTTCTATTTCTAATAATAAATTATCCTCTAGCATCTATTATTCTGACTCTTGGCATGGCCGACTCAAGTATCTGATTCACCTGATCGTGCTTCGTCTTCTTTGGGCATCCCCGACTTCTTCTACCATTCACATTTGCGTCATACATTCTCCTTACACTCCTTTATTCACTCATTCGTTCTACATGCCTAAACCATCTGATGGTCCCTTTCTTAATTTCAATGATGAATCTCCTTTCTTCGTTCATTTGTTCTACATGCCCAAACCATCAGAGAGTCCCTTTCCTAATCTTACTCATTACGCTCACATCAGCCTTGTATTCTTTGCGGATCTTCACATTTCTCACATGATCATACATAATTTTACGACACATACACCTCAGGGATCTCATTTCTACAGTCTACTTTCATCCTTCCTCTGCCGGTTCAATGCCGCACAGCCATACATCACGGTAGGTACCATTGTGGACTGCTTAGCTTCGCTTCTTTGGATAGCTTTTTGTTGGCGCCAACGGCAGTCAGCGCTCCATTAATGGAGTTACCTGCATTTCTTTCCATATCTCTATCAACCTTCCCATCTCTCGTAAACATACTACCCAGATAAACGAACGTATCCACCTTCTCCAAGTATTATCTCCATATATTCATTCGTAACTATTTTGCACACTGTTTTCGTAATCGCTTTTTCGAACACCATGATTTCAGATTTACTTACAGTAAGGGGGTACGCAATTTTTTTTGCTCAAAACTCACATTTTAATCATTTCTGGCGAATTCGTAACTATAATAACTTTTTTTTTCCAACAGAACACTGCGGATGTAAGTTCTTTGTATTTAAGATTAATAAAAACAATACCTTACCATTAATATATTTTACGTACAACGATTTTAAAACTTTTTAACCCGTTTTTCATCTACTCGTATATGTTAGCGGTAAGCACCTGATTTTATTTTTCTAGACAATGAATTAATAACTTCGGGAGTGAGACATGGAGACACATATGAAGTATTTGTAACATGTTCTTCAAAATTAATTAAAATGAACGCGGCGGAAAGGTCGAATCTCCAGGCCTGCTAGGGTGTATTCTACCGTACGTCTGTCCAATACGCCGTGCCGTGGGCGTACATTTGTTTACACGCTTTATTCACTTACGTTGTTAAGATTTCCACATTATTTGTCTTCTTCTTCTTTTCTTTGTTAGGGCAAATTCGACAGTAGATCCGTCCAATACATGGGTCGCGAGTCGCAATTTGTAAACACGATTTATTTACTTACGTCGTTAATATTCTGAATATATTTTAGGGTATATTGTCGTCTTAACTCATTCTTCATACAAATTTCGTTCATCCTAGACACGGCAAATTGTATGAACGAGACGAAGTATATATGTGAATAAGGCAAAGAGTGTGTGCCAAGACCGAGTTGTTTGGCGGTCCATCCTCCCTGCCTACAAGAAGGCCTCCATGTCGCTACGTATTAGGAACAGCTACTAATGGTGATGGTTTCCATATCTTTCCATCTACACACCGCCTGCAATAATACTGCTGTAATAATATAAAGTAAACATTTTTTTTCTGTCGTTTGTTTACGGCATTTTTTAAACTATTTTAATCACAAGTAGTGCATGAAAACAGGTATGGTTCAGTGTAATTGCAATGAAATAGGCGCTTCGGCTGTTGACTGCTATGACGAACGAATTATAGAGAACTTCTCAACATTAAAAAATATATTATTACCTACAGTAACCATGACGATGGAAATGTTTTAATACAATTCGCAATGAAAACTAAACTGGCCTAAAAAAATAAACCAAAAGGAGGTAGGTACCTGCAGTCATTTTCAAAGCCGTTTGAAGAGAGGCATCTGCAAAGGACGGAGACCGGTGGAGTAGCCCAGCCAAGGTCAAGGACGCCAGGAGGACAAAGGGAAGAAGACTATGATATGACGTTATTTTCTTTTGTACTTATCAGGCAGAGAAGGTAGTTCAGGAAGCCTCTTCTTCGTTCTATTCATAACTCATAACTCGCATTGTGATTTTCAGTTGAATTGCGTAACGAACATATGATATTCTACATAGTAGTTATTCATAGCTGGCACTGATAACAGTAGAGCTGTCGATAATACAGGAATTGAGGCATAGACAAATACGAGTGCAATCCCAAGGTCAGGGCCCATAATTATTACTACCACCTGCCAACAAAATCATAGCACGCTTCATTATAATCTATCACTAACAAAAGTCGAAAGTGTTTTGTTGACCCCGAAGTTTTTTTATTTATTTAAATAATTGTTAGACACCGGAGTTAAAAATTACAAGTTATTTCGATATCATCTACTGCAGTGATCAATTCAATTTGTTTGCAGGCCGCATGGGGTAGATACCTGCGGCTTGACGTTGGTGAATTTTCGAAAACAGTATTTTTTAATTAAACAATAATAGAACAAATAAAAAAAGCACCGCAGTGGAAAATTTTATATCTCAAAGGCCAAACCAATAAATGTAGATACCTGCGGCTTGACGTTGGTGAATTTTCGAAAACAGTATTTTTTAATTAAACAATAATAGAACGAATAAAAAAAGCACCGCAGTGGAAAATTTTATATCTCAAAGGCCAAACCAATAAATGCTGTCAATTTTTATCATTCAGAAATATTAAAGAACATGTAAAAAAATATCAACTTTACATTTTGGGCAATGGTCTGCCGCCATGAACAAGACAAGGATAAACTTCGCTCCGTAAACCCGTCACCAAACGTAGCGAACCACTTCGGGTTGCTTGTGGCAGAGGTGTAGGTTATCCAATAAATGGTTCCCGGAGCATCGGTACCGATACAAATATACCCGCCTCCCAAATTGAATGTTCTGTGAATAAAAAGAACTTCTATTATGTGTACTTTTCTAAACTTACACATAAATCTGCAACACACTTTGAGAGGCTGGTATGGGTACCGTAGCTCCGGTAACCATTCCATTGATAACCATTACATAGGTCACCCCAAGTGATTCGCAAGGTTTGGTGACATTGCAGGGGTACCCGGGTGATGTGACATGTGACCATTGACCTTTGAACTCTCCAGCAAAACTCCATCGACCCATGGCCTTGCACCGCAGTGGGAAAGATGGCTTCAAACATCACTCCTGAATATACTGACCTCCAGATTCCTACCAACTCTTTATCTTCTCTTAACTTTCTTATTCCTTCCCCTTTCTTTCCTTGAAAACCCTCCACAAATGATGACTTAGGTTCTGATGGAAATTATTTTACGACCCGCCCAGTTATTACACATTCTCCTCATAGCATTATGCATCCCTGTGCCTTCTGGCGTACCGCAAGGTTCTCACTTGGGACCATTATTGTTTAATGTGTATATATTTGATATTTTTAAATGTTTTTTACATGCTAACTACCTAGCATATGCAGATGACAAAAAAAATACTTAGTAATCAAGTCTATCAATGACTGCATAAAACTTCAAGAAGACCTAAATCGACTTTTTGCATACGCAATATGCAATTTTTTTCATTTGCCAGCGTGCAGAACCAACCTTTGAAAAAATTCTCCAATCCCCCGTATATGCGCGCAATATAACACGCAATTTAACAATATCGATATTCTTAATAATACTCTTGTGAAACCGAAACGAAGTCAAACGTACGACCACAAATGTTAATTAAATTAATGCACAACTATAGAAAACGTACAGCATGAGCATCTCCTGTCCCCATCCCACCTTCCTCTGCCTCTTGCCCTTTCCTATTCCTACTTCCTTCTAATATACTATTTTTTTTGTTATTGTTATTTTCATTTTCATTTAATGGTTATTACCAATTACAATTGTATATTATATCATAATAACCAACATTAGCATAAGAAACTGTTTTGGCTTACCTCACGTTTAACCTCTTGTATAACTCATCCTCTATATAAATTGCTGTTTGTTTCTTACAATAAATAAATAAATAAATAATATCCCACAGTTATATAATCCTCGGGTGACGGTGGCATAACGATCCACTCTGCTTACATCGACAGCACCTACATTCTAGTTGGCTGCGGCTCTTACGTCACAACTTTCTTCAACAGACTGTATCTATTCGGCCGGCGGTCGCGGCGCAGTGGTATAGAATGGTGATTCGGTTATGCAACAGCTATGAAATGTCGGATTGCTATTATGTTGTTCTTATTCATAATCGAATCAGAAAATCGAATTATTAAAATAAAGCAAACATTATCCAAAATACCTTGACGCATTTTAAAATTTGCTGGTTTTCAGCCAATGGTCAGGTTTTTTGTGACTATCTCGGAGGCAGTGATACTATGGCATTTAAAACAATGTCATAGTTAAATTTTAATAATTTTAAATACTCCATTGTAAGTTATCGTGTTGTTGCTGTGAACCCTATCCAGTTACTTGCAATCTTTACATAGTATAAGGCAAAGTCGCTCCCGCTGTTTGTAACCTTAGATCTTTTAAACTACGTAACGGATTTTTCACCAATAGATAGAGTGATTCATGAGGAAGGTTTAGATATATAATTTGTCAAGGTTTTGTGAAAATTGGTCGAAATATATAATATATAAAGGGAGCGGGCTGGCAAGCGGGCGGTATGGATTTGCAAATTAACAGATGGCGTTGGTTATAAAGGTTGGGTAATGGCGTTGTGTTTCGTTAGCCACAGCAACGTGTGACCGGGTCTGATAGTCCAATTTATAAAAATGTGTTCACTTTAGTTGTAGGTACATATTATTACTATTGCTGTTGGGTAGTGAGGATAAATTATTCAGTATATAATGTTTTCAAATTTATTAAGCAGGTTATTATTTTATTATTTACCTTGATATTGTCATTTATTTTAGTTCTCTCACCTTTTTTTTATTTTTTATGTAATATTTACAATGTTGTATTTTTTTAAGTATGTCAGCTTGATGTCAGCCCATAAATAAAAGACCCTTAGTTCTTAAATATAATTTTAAGTTAGGTGAAAATTTGTTATTCGATTTTATTTGTATTATTAAGTTTATTGTAAAAGATTTACCTAAATAATCTTTTGATTTTCCTAAAATAAATCAATCCCTAATTGGGGTACGTTGTGGGGTTGATGGTAATGACACTAATGACAAAGGGATGGAAATGGGAAGGAGGAAAGTAGGGAAGCCTGGCTACTCAGATCTGGTCACCAAACACGGCTAAAGTCATTTCAAGTAATGTTTCAATTCTGAATGGTAGCCTTATTAGGATATTGTGAGTATCTTCTACTCTGGAACGTGCCGCAAATACACTATTCAGGGTGGGACGTACTTGGTTTACTTTAACCAGTGATTCCTGAAATTATTAAATAAAAAAAATTAAATTTTTCAAAATTTCAAACTTAAAGCATAAAAAAATCAGTAGATTATGGACAGGTAGGGTGGGGATTAAGGTTGGGTGGTTATTCGGCAGAGTGACCAGTGATGACATGTGTAAGAAAAAAAAGTTTGGTGTTGACGAAAAAAAACATTAAAAAGTCCACATAGACCAAAATTTCATTTACATTTTTTATTCAAAATAATGTCAGAAATCACTGGTTAAAGTAAGTCAAGCACGTACCTTAACACCCTATTAATATTGTTATTCAATTTATAACTTTTCAAATTAAATGAAAATGAATCAATTTTTTTTTCGTTATTTTTTTTGAGGTGTTGTGCCATGTTGCGCTACCTCCTTCTTTAGCCAACGTTTCAAACAGCATCGCAGTGTCCATCATCAGGGCAGATCCGGTGATGACGTCTACCAGATCTGCCGGATCTGCCCTGATGATGGACACTGCAACGCTGTCTCAAACGTTGGCTAAAGAAGGAGGTAGCGCAACACGGCATAACACCCCAAAAACAAATAACGAAAATACTTTTGTTATTTGTTCATACCACGTATTTAATCAAAATTATTTTAATACTCTCTTTGATAATTACTTCAGAAGACGGAGCAGCTGTTACTAGTAATTTTACAGCAGGACTTGTTTGTAAAATATAAAGTTTACATAACTGTTTTTTTTTTAATAAATTTAATAATAATATTACTGAATATGTAAGAGAAAAACTATAAAATCAAAATTAAGTAGCAATCTTCCAATAACGGTATACAATCATACGTTTTAGAATAAAACAATAATTATGTAAAACAACAACAAAAAAGAGAAAATTAAGTTTGGTACAATTGAACACTAAAGATTCGAGAAATTTAGTGAAGTTCTGGGGGTAATTTGCCAGATCTGCCCTGATGATGGACACTGTAACGCTGTCCGAAACGTTGGCTAAAGAAGGAGGTAGTGCAATACGGCATAACACCCCAAAAACAAATAACGAAAACAATTTTGACCGTGAAACATGTGGGGGTAACATTAAAAAATTAGTTCAGAATCTTGCCACTACAGTGACGTTAATTATATTATTATATAGTTAACACATTCGCACAAGTTGGGAAAGGGTTAAGGTAGTTTTTTGGAAAGGAATATGGAAAATTTCGGGATTTATTAATAGACTGCGCTTGACATTGATTTTGGTTGTGGCCAGAAGGGAAGATTCTAAAATTCCACACGTTATTTAAAATTTTGGTAGGAAATTAATCGCACTTCTTGGAATTATCTGCTCAGTATCTAACAGCTTGCATGATTAGACATTAAAAATGTAGTTTGTCGCGCCTGAAACGTGTACCTATGCGAATTACTACTTAAGCGTCGATGACACAGGGCTAGTTTACAAGCTACTATCTGGGAAATTCACTATCTGTTAGTAAACTCGCCCAGAGTCATCGTGTCACTTGCTAACTAGCAGCAACTAGCAGATTGTTGACAATCTACGAAAAAAAGTTGAAAGGTCGTCAACTTTACTCGCCTACACGCTTGCTCCGCTTGCTCGTGATTGGTTTATTTACGTTTCCAACATGGCTTCCGATAAACAGCTGATTTCGACTGTCAAAAATCTGAAGAATTAGTTCACGCAGGCGTCGTTATTCTTGTTACTGGCGCTAAAAGCGACCTCGATTTCCTACGCTTCTGAGCGAGTGGACAGTTTTGTGTGTCATCATGATAATCTCACTCGCCGATTTACCCGCTTTTAAAACTTAGTAGATAGTAGCTTGTAACTCGCCGTGTGTCATCGAGGCTTAAATAGGAGCTAGCCGCAACTGTCAAAATAATTGGTTACGATAATGATATAATTGTTAGATTGTTGGCAAGCTTCAATGTCATGTTTTACGCCGCCAGTGCTGAAGCCGTTGACTGGTGACCCCGATTTGTGTGTTAGCAATTCAAAATAGTTTTCTTCGATTTTATTTATTACTAGCTAGTACACGGCATGCGTTGCAATGCCATTCAAAGAAATAAATTGATTCTCCCTGCATGTGTCCCGTTCCCTTCCACCTTCCCCACCTCCCCCCTCCCTCGTCTCTTCCCTCTGCGCAAACCCCACCTTCCCCCTGTAAATATATTAAATACACACATTTTCATCTATAGAAATTTCATATCTTTCCATTATATACATCCAATGTTACTCGCTAATAATGTAGCTTTCTATTGGTAATTTAAAAAAAAAAATCGATTTAGTGGTTTAGGCGTGAAATCGTAACAAACAAACACACGCACTTTCGCATTTATAATATTAGTATGGATGTTGGGAGTGAGGACATTGTTTTATTAACTATGCAATCTTCATTACTGTTGAAAAAAAATAAAATTTCAAAGCTTTTTAAAGGAGATAAAGTATTTTAAAATTTAAGATCTAAACAGATTTAAGCAATTTATACTTCAATGAAGCACAATCATACTAACAACAACAAAGCTTGTTGTCTGAATATTAAACATATCGATATTCGAAGTGATTCTATTTAACAACAAGACAGCTCTCCCGACTGGAATAACCATTGGCAAGTTAGTTCTGCAAGCCGGGAGATAAAACAGTCTATGCTGTCGGTGACGCAGATAACCATCGGGAACATAGAATCTAATGTTCTCCATGATAGCCGAATTTTCGAACCTTCCACGAATCAGTCTGAAGAAATGTGTTACAATGAGCACATCCCTTCTGACCCGTAGAAGGTTCATACCAAACATGCCCAAGAGAAAGTGGGTAGGGTAGAGCCACGGATGATAGTAGCCATACTTCCTCAGGTAAAGAAATCTCAGAAATTTCGTCTGAACCCTATATTCACCGTTCTCCTACTAAGCACAGGTACCTACACGATTTTCTAAGGCTGTTTTTGATTTCATTGAAAGCTTCTTAATTTTCCTATTTAAAAAAATATGTATTTTTTTACAGTAGCTAGGAAAATAAATCCTTCAGGGCCTACGTCAACTTTGCGCATGCTTTGTGGAGGGTCTTTTTAAGGCAAGGAAGGAGGGAAGAGGAAGGAAAAAAGTACGAGGGATGCATAGGAATCTGAGGGTTAATGTGTCCAGGAGTGAGAGACGTATGAATCAATTCCTTCTAATGCGGTGCAAGGCGATGGGTCGAGAGAGTCCGACTGGAGAGGTCTAGATTATGGCTGCCTCAAGCAGTGTCTTCTGATCCGGATCACTACGCAGTAGATGAGGAAACGTATTCACCACCAAGACCTAGACAAACCTTACTCCAAGAACCCGCGCAGCCCTGCTAAATCACTAAACGTAGTGAACCACTTGGGATGACCTATGGCAGTCTGGAGTTCGAGAGATTATGGTATCCCCAATTGGGGTATGTTGTGAGATTGAAGGTATTGGGGAGGGGAAGGAGGTGGGGAAGAGGAAGGTGGAGAAGCTGGCTAATCAGATCTGGTCGCCAAACACGGCCAAAGCCAATTCAAGCGTCGTTTCAATTTGAATGGTGGTCTAACACCAGGGCGATACTGGGGGTATCTTCCACCCTGGAACGTGCCTCAAATATACTATACATAATTTTTAAATGAATAAATTATGAAATAATACAAATTAATCAAATAAAATTTACTTTGATTGATTTGATTTGATTTGATTTGACTTTGATTGATTTGATTTGAAACCGCGAACTTCGGATTGCTAGTCGAGAGCCTTATCCATCGACTATATGTGCCAAGAACCTTATTCGTTGGGTTACTCTACATTTTTTAACAACTGTATAAAGTCTTATAAAATCTTATAAAATCTCTTATAAAATTAGTCTTATAAAATCTAAACTGTATAAAATCTTATTCGTTGGGTTACTCTACATTTTTTAACAACTGTATAAAGCAGTTGTCGAAACTTTCATTATCGCCCTGGTGAAAGACCACGTTTCAGAATTTTTGGTGACCAGATCTGAATAGCCAGATACTTCACCACCTTCCTCTTTTCGATCTTATTCCCCTCCCCCTTCACAACATACCTCGATTTGGAATGCCATAATCTCACTGACTTAAAATTTGTAGGTTTGTAGAAGTTGGAACTCTTGTGGGGTACTCGCACAAAAACAAAAAATAAAGAAGTGCCAAACCTTTTTCAGAATAAGGTCAATTTTCTTATGTTACTTCCAAGGAAGGTTGGCATTAGAATTATCTGGTATAATATTAGTAACTACAAAATATATTGATCAGCCAAGAATTTCCTAACAAAAGATTTTTTCACAGATCTTATCAAATTCTTTGTGTTTTGTTTGTGTTAGCAACGATTTAGATAATATACTTTGCTGCTCCAAAACCTTGTTCACATAATATCAAATCTTTTTTTTCGTATTCAACGAACCATTTTTGTCCATCCACTGTTGAAAAGTACGAGTACGTCCCAATTTTTAAATGACTTCAAAAAGGAGGAGGTTCTCAATTCGACGGTATTTTTTTTTTTTATGTTTGTTACCTCAGAACTTTTGACTGGGGAATGGATATCGATGATTCTTTTTTTATTTGAAAGCTGGTGCTTCCCGTGTAGTCCCATTTCAATTTGGTCCAGTTTTGCCAATGGCATCTATGAGAAAACCATATAAGCTTAAATTTGCATTAAGTATGTACGCAACAAATGGACGAATAGCTCAATATCACGCCAACCGATTTCGATGATTCTATTTTTATTGGAAAGGATGTACTTCAAGGGTAGTTTGATGAGAGTTTGGTTAGGTTCTGATTATGGGATCGAACTCTTCAATTCTTAGGAGCAAATTAACGATACTCGGCCGAATCTTTTATAGGCTATCCGGACTTTTGAGTCACCTACCGCAACGTCGTTATAGTCAAGTAATGTCTGTCTCATATGAGCAGCACGATTAGTGGATCTACCCATATTCAGATAAATTAGTTAGTGTACTTCAGATTCACTATAAATCAAAAAATAACAAAAATTTTAACAAAACAAAAAAATGACTTTAAAAAATCCACTAAAAAGTAAAAAAATAATTTCGTGTTCTTCTACAACTTAACAATCAACTTACTTTTTCTACTCAACAATATGTAGGTACGACTGTTATTTTTGGAGTCGGTGTCAGCCAAGGTACCCGGCCCGGCGTGGTCATTTGACAGCTCCCCTCCCGCCGCGGCGCGGCCCCGATCTCGCCTCTCGCCTCTATAACTATGTATGTTGTTACAAACTTAGCTTGACTGACACCGACTCCAAAAATAACAATCGTACCTACATATTGTTGAGTAGAAAAAGTAAGTTGATTATTAAGTTGTAGAAGAACACGAAATTATTTTTTTACTTTTTGGTGCATTTTTTTAAGTCGTTTTTTTGTTTTGTTAAAATTTTTGTTTATTTCACCGTCAACTTCGAGTTTTTATAACGTTTATAGCTAGATGGGCTGCTAAAAGATAGGCGCGCGAGCCGCATTACCTCTTGTTTAAATAAATAAAAAATTGTCCACCACTCTCCGTGAAGGCAAATAAATTAGTTCATTCTCCGTTTTTGGTCTACAATTCAAACACATCTACAATATGGTATTTACTCTTCCAAGGCTAAATGAAAAACGATACCGAAATCAAACCAAAGCATTGTATGAACGACTTATAATTATGTTGAACGTTACAACATAACATTTAGTTATTACTCATTACAATTCCTAGAAAGTTCTGCATAAGTGGAACAACACATTTTCCAAGTGCATTAAATATTTACAAAAATAGCTGTATTTTGCGATTACCTAATAAGTACATTGTATCGAGTTCTACAAAATTAAGGGTGACCGGACAACTCAGAGTGAAACCAACTCAGAACCACCTCAGAAAGGTCATCAAGAATGATGATAAAAAAATATAAAAAAGTGGTTAAATATGTTAAGTTAGGTTAGGATTACCGGTTATATTAAAATTATTTTTTCATAGGTGTTAATGATCTTTCTGAGGTGTTTCTGAGTTGGTTTCATTCTGAGTTGGCATGGAACCCTCTACTCAAGATGGCCACCGAAATTATGCATTTATGCTCTATATTCTACTTCAAAACCCCTCTAATCAAGCCTATATTTCTATTTCAAACAGAATAGTTGCAATTTTTTTATTTCAGTTTCGGATCGGAATTCCAAATAGTTGAACACATTGATGAGTCCGTCTGAGACATCAGTCAACTATTTGGAAGTCCGATCCAAAACTGCATTAAAAAATTGCAGCGATTTTGTTTGAAATGGAAATACAGATTTGATTAGAGGGGTGTTGATGCCGAATATACATAGAGCATAAATGCATAATTTCGGTGGCCATCTTGAGTAGAGTATTGTATAGAGCAGTGTTTCTTAAACTGTGGTCCGCGAACCCCTGGGAGTCCACGAATATATGTATGGGGGTCCGCAGTGTCATATCTGGACCATTTCATAAAAAATGCTACCAAAAGTCTCGTAAGCTCTACGCTTTTACTTAGAACGGCGAATGTGCGACAGCGGGCGGTGTGCTAAGTAAGCGTAAATTATAATGAAACATCAGAAGAAGCTTGAATCAATTATTATAAGCAATAATTATCAGCCTGAAACACTCATCCACATTGAAAAATCTTCCGAGAAAAGATACATGACGCCAACGGGACGTCATGTATCTTTTCTCGGAAGATTTTTCAAAGTGGATGAGTGTTTGAGGCTGATAATTATTGCTTATAATAATTGTTGCCCTTTGTGCTATGCATAAAAATCTTGTCTTAAACGTTAGTTTAACAATTAAAAATAATAATGAAGCTTGAATCATTCACTGCTTTGCCCAACCACATACCTCTGTGAAAAGGTATTCTCTCCTCTTGTATATACTAAAAACAAATAAGAAACAGATTTGGGATTATAACTTAGTGGTAACATCAACCCGAATATCACTAATTTTGTTGCAAAAAGCGACACCGTCCTTCAAATTAATTAACCGTTAATTAATATGAAGGTTGGTGTTGCTGTTCTACGTTAATTATTAACCTCTTTTTTAAATAAAAAAGGTGATTTTTTTTGTATTTGTAGCAATAAAATAAATGGTCTGAAATTTATTGGTGTTTTTTTTTCATTAAGGGGGTCCTTGAAAATTATGCTTGATTTCCTAAGGGTCCGTGGCTGAAAAAGGTTAAGAAAAGCTGTTATAGAGTATTGTATAGACGTATAGAGAGTACTCATTCTATAGAGTTTTGCAAAGATTCTGTGCCGATGTAGTTTAAAAACGGGTATCGGGAAAATTGTGGGAAACTAAATTCGAAATTTGCACATTTTCGGCGACTATTTTCAATTTCTATACTTTAGTACGGTATAGTTCAATATGGTAGTTTGGGAGGTCCTTAAGCTTTAGGATATCGGCTCGATAGGCGTATCTTTCGAAGATTTTATATCATTTTCTCAAGCACGCTTTTGAGGACAGCCGAACCGATAGGGGAAAAATAAGAAATCAATATACGCCGGCAACATTGAAGGGTTTTTTTCTATGAATTAACAGCACAAAATGTCAGACGCCAAGCAATGACGTAAAAAATATTAATAAATTGGCCAAGTTGAATTGATATACTTACCTAAATATGCATTGGCAGCGAGTATTTATTTTTTTTAAACGGGAGTTAATTAGTGTAGTTTTTATTCATATTTCAACCATTTTCGTTTCCCAAAGATCGAACGGAATAAATTGACTGCGAGTTAGATGCATCATTTAAGTCCATGGATCGCGTATACGACTTCTTTCATTTCTAAGAGCTTCGTTAGTTCAATACGTTCATTGAATAAGCTAGTAATTTTGTATAACGAACTACATAATTCAATTATATGTGTATTTATATTGATGATTAACCGAAACTTATAGGATACTATGAAGGACGCGCTAAAATTTACCGATCGTCGGCCGGAATACGTGTCAACAAAGCAGACCGTGCTCGCAACTATTGATAAAATTGACTATAGATGACGGATTTGGTCAATATCGTACTGATGTAGGGTTTCATCGATTGACCAAGCTTTTTACAATTTGGGAGGCGGATATGGGTGCCGCCGCCCCGGGAACCATTTATTGGATAACCAACACCCGTGCCTTAGGTCACCCCAAGTGGTTCGCTACGTTTGGTGACTTAGCAGGAGTGCCCGGGGGGTTCACAGGGTGAGGTTTGTCTTGGCGGCCAATGTGTTTGTCCACCTATTGCATGACGGGCTTGATCGAGAAAGATTGGTTGAGGGAGACCTAACCTAGACCTCTCTCGACCCATCGCCTTGCGCCGCAGTTGGAAGGATGGATTCGTATGTCCGTGACCTCTAGACACATTCACTACCTACTCACCCGTCATACCATTTTCCTTCCCAGAACATCCTCTACCTTACCCGAGACTCTCCGCACAGCATCTCGAAAGATGACGGAGACTCTGAGGGAAATTGTTTTCCTCTGTGTGGAACTAATTGGCCTCCTGTGTGGAACTTATGTAAAAAAAGCTAGATCTGAAGAGTTATTCTCTATCTTATGTGGGATCGTTATCCAGATAATAGGCGTGATCGCCTGTCAGATTTGTGTGATTTTTACATATTTACTTTCACATAAGTATTTTAGTTTAGATCGTTTTGAAAATGAATTTCTGCAAGTATGCTTGATTATTTATTCATTTTATGTACGTTGTACATAGAAAAAGAAAATAAATCACAAATCTAGCAGGAGATCACGTCCGTTATCTCGATAACGATCCCACAAAAGATGAAGAATAACTCTTCTGTTTGTGAATTGAAGTTCTTCGTCGAAATTTACGCTTTTTACGTTTGGCGTAGCATGAAGTTGGTAAATACATTTAATGTGGTCAATTCAAAAACCGTAGTGAGCCGCACAAAATATGCCCTGGGTCAGACGAATCACTTTTGCTTCGAGTTGGGTTTAGGTATCTACTTTCCCTCTGGTGGCGTAATGGCCACTTGTATGCAATGCGTTCAGGGAAACCTAATGACAACTTGGTGTTTACGACGTGCTCATTTTCAGCAGGTTTTTCCCGCAGAATTGTTACGCACGTCGATAAAGCACGCAATGTTTGACCCAGTATACGATATAATAAAATAAACAATTGATTGGTTTGTGACCGGGTGATCCAAAGCATCGGGTTCCCAGTCGAGTATCGCGGGTATATCCTCTATTAATAAACAAACAACATTTTCCTCTTTTAATGATGGTACTCGATGAGGAAATTTAAATGACAGGTTATTCATATAACCCTTGAATGGTACTTGGTCACTCCGTCGGGGATTTTTAAATAAGTTCTTCAGGAAAGGTAGGTAATGGTGCATACATTTATAGGAAACAAAATCGAATATCTGGACAAAGCGATTTGTAATGGCCAACATCGTCTTACACGCAGAACATTCTTTATGTATCTTAAAATTAATAAAATCTTTTATTGTTTAAAAAACCTACATGTTTCGTAAGCATTGCTTACTTCATCAGGGTTGCTTACGAAACATGTTGATTTTTTAAACAATAAAAGTGGTTAAAACTAAGTATTTTATTTAAATTAATGCGGTGTCACAAAATAAGTTTGCTGTGTTTGAAGAACTGTTTTATGCATCTATCAGTATTTTATTCCGATTTAATTATTTTTTACGAAATATTTATTTATTTACGCCTGTTATAATTTGGTAATTTAGCAGAAAGACTTCAAGAAAAACATCTGGCTTCACGGAGGAATTCTTCTCGTTTATTCACGGTACATTACAAATACTTTTTATTTGTTCCCGACCCGAACAAAAACATTGAATTTTGGCCACTTCGACCACTTGCTAGATAATGCTAGCTGTTTACAGGAGATCCACGTATTAAGAGAGTGTTTTTAACTAAAAATTGTCCTATTTATAACCACATTTTCACATACAAACAAAAACAAAACCAACCACCATTGTTAATCTATAAATACGATACAGATTCCAGAAATCTGCTTTATCGTCTGCCCTTAAAACAGTCAAGCTACAAAATATGCCGCTAGATGGCAGTAGCCTTCACTTTTTGAACTCTCGCCCTTGGAGTATTTACATCAATCGTGTAACATAGTTATAATAGAAATAGAAACAATAAAATACCAATTATTATTTCTCTTCCTTTACACTAACAGAAAGGAAGCAGAATTAAAAAGAAATAACAATAAAAACAATATTAGAAGAATAATAATAAAATTTAGAACAGAATTTTTGAAATTTATAATATACAGGGTGGGGCAGAGAGGAGTTACTGATTTCAAAAAATCCCCGAAGGCCCCCCAGACCAAGCAGAGGAGCGGGGCGGATGCCGCTAGGTCGGGGAAATGATACAGTTTTTATTCATGATATTTTTTAAATGATATCGTCTGAAGTGGCTGCCTTGGCGAGCAATACACATATTGAGCCTTTCAAAGAAGTTTTCGGCCACTCTTTCCAACATATCTTGCGGAATTCCAGCGATGATGTCCTCAATCGCCTTGTTCAGAGCTTCAAGGGTTCGAGATCGACGTTTGTTTATCTTAGCTTTGACGTATACTTACAGAAAAAGTCACTCGGAGTCAAATCGGGAGAGCGAGGGGACCATAGAATATCTCCCCACAAAGAGATCAGGTGACCTGGAAAGAGCTTTTGCAAATTTCGCATGAACGATGAACAGCATGGGCCATGGCTTCATCTTGTTGAAACCAGAAGGCTTCTGTGTCGTGTTCCTCGCCACACTCTTTCATTTTGGGATGCCTAACGTTCTCCAACATCTCACAATAGTGAGATGAATAACTCAATAAAGGTAATGGTTAATCATTCGTCGCCAGTGCACAAAACAACGCCGAGGGATACAGCAGTTACGATTGCAATGCAAGCATCTCCACGTTTTACAAAATCTTGTGGGCTCAATTCCCGTGTACGCATCATCTTGTAGGGGTAAGTACAGGTAAAGGTCTGAGTGTAAGATTGCCTTAAAATTCTGAACGATATTCCAAGCGCAGCGGCATGTTTCCGCGCTCCTCGGGTTGGAGACTCTTCAATTGACGCTCTTACTACCGCGATGTTTTCAGGTGTTTGCACACGTTTAGGTCGCCCAACTGGTATTTTAGAATCTGCAGTTGCTGTCCACCTTACATTACTGATACGTTTCCGAAAGGTTTAAGGATGAGAAAAACTGTCATTACGATTTAACTCGAACGGGACCAGGAAAGCTCCAAGCGTAGCCACAACGCTTTTTTCAGTTTTTAAAGAAAGTCTTCACAACGAAACCCCGGTACTTACCTGACCACGGCATGGTCACCAACATAAACGGCATCATTTCCCCAACCTAACGGCACCCGCCCCGTCCCTCTGCTCGGTCTGGGGGGCCTTCAGTGATTTTTTGAAATCAGTAACTCCTCTCTGCCCCACCCTGTATATATATATTTTTAAATGAGCTCCACACAGGAGGCCCTGAGAAAAATAATTTCCCGCAGGGCCTATGTCATCTTTGGAGATGCAGTGTGGAGGGTTTTTTTAAGAAAAGGAAGGAGATGAGAGTTCTGGGAAGGAAAAGGGTTTATGGGGTGGGTAGGAATCTGGGGCTCAGTATGTCCTGGTCATCTGCCTCCAAGACCTAGACAAACCTCACCCCATGAACCCGGGCACCCCTGCTAAATCACCAAACGTAGCGAACCACTTGGGGTGACCTATGGCAGAGGTGTTGGTTATCCAACCGTTCCATTCCATTCCCGCCTCCCAAATTGAAACCCAAATTATATTACATGATATAAAGAAATAAAGAAAGAAGGCGGAAAAGGTTTTTAGATTGCATTTATACGCTTACTTATTGCTCTTAAAATATCATTCAAGTATGTTAGTTTACAGTACTAAATATTATAATATAATACACTAAACTCGAGATAAAATTGTTTGCAGGCGAGAAATAGGTGCATACGTGTGGTAATTATTACCGGAACTATTGAAGCAAATTGAAAATGAATAAAAAAAATTATTGCAGGAAAACTAATGGTTTATTATGATCCCAACTGACCGATGTCGGTGGAATCACGGCATCCCCATAATGGACAAAATAAGTGGAAAACAGATAACAATGGACAACAATTCCTAACACTAGGGAACGCCATGGTCAGTATCAGTATGGTCATCTCACCTTGTTGAAGAAGCTGTCTGTCAATACGATCAGATATATTGCAACGCGGTACTAGGAAGTATTTGCGATTTTCAATTCTTCGAATTTGGAGAAAGCCAACTCTAGTTCTATGGTGATAGTAAAAACGCCTAAAGATCAAATTAAGATTGAGCGTTGATGAATTGCCATTCACGAAGCAAAGATTAGTGATTGTAGGATCCGTATGAGTCATCGTCTAGACACGGTCCGGGTCTTGTCAGTGAACAGAGATCAGGATTGTCTGTTAGCAAGAGTGTACGAAGAGAACACGAGGGAAAAGAAAACACCTGGTTTAAACTAACTAACTAACTATCACGCCGTTTCCTCGCATGGGTAGGCAGAGAGGATAGACCGCCAAACAAACAAACTCGATCTTGGCACACACTCCTTGCCTCGTTCACATTCATACGTCGTCTCATACATGCTCTTCTATTATTCTGACTCCCGACTCAAGTATCTGATTCACTTGGTCGTGCCATGTCTTCCTCGGGCATCCCTGACTTCTTTACCATTTACATTTGCTTTATACTTCTGGTTTAAATGTTTGATTAAAAGAAAAATATCAACAATATTATCTATTATTTCCCACCCAAGGATCGTGCGTTCAATTCCTCGGCTGGCAAATTCCTCCACCACGACAAAACTAACATTCATTTTCCGCTTACAGTAAGGGTTTCTTGACGTAAATTAAAAAAACTAACTAACTAAAGACGTAAATTAATTACATGAGCTCCACACAGGAGGCCCTGAGGAAAATAATTTCCCTCAGGCCCTATGTCATCCTTGGGGATGCTGTGTGGAGGTTTTTTTTTAAGGAAAGGAAGGAGAGAAGAGTTCTGGGAAGAAAAAGGGTTAAAGGGGTGGGTAGGAATCTGGGGTTCAGTGGGTCCTGGTCAGTGGGCCTCCAAGACCTAGACCAACCTCACCCCATGAACCCGGGCACCCCTGCTAAGTCACCAAACGTAGCGAGCCACTTGGGGTGACCTATGGCAGAAGTGTTGGTTATCCAATAAAGGTTCCCGGGGCGGCGGTACCCATTCCCGCCTGCCAAATTGAGTATAGGTTTACGACGCTGATATTTTCCATTTGTCCTCAGGCCAATTTATTAAATCCATAATAGAAAAAATTAAAACAAATTGTTAATTACGAACTCTCCACCCCTGCTGCATGTTATTTTTTTCATTCTCATTATGTTGGTTTTCCTTCTTTTTATTATAATAATAATATTTGGATGATTTATATATCCCATATGCTTTAATTTGCGTGTGTGTTTTTTTCTTTCATTTCTGTTGTATATATATATATTTTTCTTTTTTTTCTACCACTTTATGTTTTCTTTAATGTTTTAATCCATGTTTATATATTATAAATTGTAGCGGAAACTTCGCTGGTTAATGCAATCATGTAATATGTTACTTTCTTATTAAAATATGTATAACTGTTTGTTTCCTAAATAAACTAAAATAAAAAAAATAAAAAAATAAATAAAAATAAAATAAAAAATAGGAAGGGAAACTCGTGTTTAGGAATGAGTTGGAGATTTTTAAATATTGTCAGGTTATTCGAAACCCTGTAATGCTTGCCTTAGAAATTTTTTTTATGAAAACATCAAATGAAAAATATCTTTTTTTCCTCGAACGACATTTGAACAACGGCGCAGGGATTATCTTCTAACCGAACGATTGCTCTGAGTACTGAGATATTGCGAAAACACACAGACATTAAACATATATGTAACCAATACCTAGTACTAATTAAAAAATATATTTCAAAATATGTTTTGTTTTAGCTAATCTCTGGGTAGGGAACCTATTCCTCTTCAAAATATCTTCACTCATTTTTTTATAAAACAGTAATATCAGGCTATCCGGTAACAAAAAATTAACACTTATTTGAAGTAAAAAATGTAATTAAACTTTGGTCTCCGGTGACTTTTTTAAATACATATATTAAAGGAGATAGTCATTATTCGCACATGATTGTGCAAACTTTTTAACCAGTGTTTAGAGGAGGGCTACACGCCATTAGATTGGAGAAGGGTTGTAATCACGGCGTTATACAAAGGTAACGGGTTACGCATGAAATGTGGGAATCATAGGGCTATTAGCCTACTAAGTTCAGTCGGCAAGCTGTGTGGAAAAATATTGGTTAAAAGAGTAAGAATGGAAACAATGGATAAAATGTAGGATGTGCATGGTGCTTTTACGAGTGGAAGGGGATGCATGGACCAGATTTTCTCCAGAGTTTCTAGGCAAAAAACCAGAAACTCTTCTGCGCCTTTTAGATCTACAAAAAGCATACGACCGAGTCCACAGGAAAAGCTATGAAAGGTGTTATCCAAGTATGGAGTGTATTCACATATCATACAGACAATAGCGTCTCTGTACGAAGGAAGCGTTGCATGTGTTAGGGTGAAAGGTGGTTTTACGGGGTGGTTTGACATCAAAAAGGTGTTAAGCAAGACTGCGTGATGTCACCGTGGTTATTCAATCTATACATGGATAATTGTATGCAAGAATTGACAGAAATGGGATTGGGCGCGAAATTGAGTAATCTCATAGTACGTTGCCTGTTGTATGCTGATGATGCGGTGCTGATTTTTTTATACTATGGAAGATCTAAAGTCTCGCGTATCTAGGATGAACTAAGTATGAAGATGAGTTAATTTAGGCCAACATTACTGGATTGTACCATGAAATGTAAAATATTGTATCAAATAAATATAATTATGAATGTAAGTAAGTCTAAAGTCATGGTGTTTGAAAGGGAGAGTATGAAAACAGTGTACAATATAGTTATGAATGATGAACACTTGGAGAAGGTGGATGTTTGTGAATCCGGATAGTATGTTTAGGAGAGATGGGAAAGCTGATAGAGATATTGAAAGAAGGGTAAATGCAGGTAACTTTATTAATGGAGGACTGAATGCCGTTGGCGCTAATAAAAAAACTGTCAAAAGAAGCGAAGCTAGCAGGCCATAATGGAACCTTGGTACCTATCCTGATGTATGACAGTGAGGCATGGAAATGGCAGAGAAAATTTTGAAAGACATTTGATAATACATGTATTGTAGTTAAAATATTTTGTTTTTTATGGGTTGACTTTTTCAAATACTTTAAACCACTCACTCCGGCCCCACCTGTCCAATATGCTGCTGATTTTTTAAAAATGTTTTATGTAAAAAAAGCGATAAAAATCCACCATAGTACAATGTTTCAATTACACTTTTACTTAAAATAATTTCAGGAATCACTGGTTAAAGTAAGTCAAATACGTCCCTTAACACCTTGTATATACCATATTTAAATGTGAAAATCTCATTCACGAGCAATAAACTAATCATCACAGGAGACTATATTTGTCCCAGCCCACATAGGTCTCATAACAATTTTTGTGTCTCTCTTACTATCATAGTGAAAAGTAAGATCTAAAAAGCATTGAAAAGTGAAAACACCACGCTTTATATTCAAATCGAAAAGTTAACCAAAAAATAATTCAAATTACACCTTTAAGAAACCAAAATTTCCGAGCGCGATTTGAAAAAAAATTATGCAACTTTGTGAATTTTTTAAGATTTTTTTTTTTTACATGAAACGACTAAAATACGTGTATTTATATATATATATATATATATATATTTGTTATCAGCACCTTACATTTACTCGTAAATGTAAGGTGAGCCATTTTTAAAAATTTTTAAAATTTGTTTTCAAAATTTGAATATTTAAACAATTAGATAGTTATTCTAATATAAAATTTTGAAATCATATTTCATAACCTTTCTAAAACAGTTTTTAGTCGTTGGATACGTTCTTGTTGCATTTGTTTGGGTTTTATTACAAAGCGGAAATATTTTTACCTACTGACAAAATACGCCCGAATTTTGAAGGATTGGACTAAGTATGCACCAACTACCAAAAAGGTTTTTATAAAGGTACATTATGCAAATATGATAATACATGTATTATTAATCCGATATTTATTTTAAATTTTTAACTTTCTGAGTAAAATCTCAAATTAAAATATTTAATTAAATGAAGACAATATTAGCGAAACTCAATCGACAGTTGAATCTTGCAATCATGTATACGGATAGCAGCCAATAATATGTGCGTTAAGAAAATGAAGATAATGTTGGTAGTTCTTGGCCGAAATATGATACTGTTAAAAGTGACCGAATTGGATATAGGTTCCGTAGCTCAGTTGGTAGAGCACTTGCCATGTAAGCAAAGGGTCCTGGGTTCGTGTCCCAGTGGAGTCAATATCTTTTTCTGATTGTCTCCAGATTTTCGATTGAGTTTCGCTAATATTGTCTTCATTTAATTAAATATTAATCCGATGATCAGTTATTAGTATAATGCTTTCATAACTCTTGCGAATCTGCCCCATACTATAAATTACAATCAACCTTTCTATTAACTGTAAACTTTGAATGCTAAATTGCGTCACACCAGATCTGAAACTGCTGAAATAATCACTGAAGACTCGTTCGGAGAATAATGAAATGCATCGTCAGCGATATTGTGGCAATATTGTAGCAATATTCAAGTCTTAGTGTTAACAGTCAGTACCTACTTTCTATTTTGTGCATCCGCCGGCCAAAGTACGAATATCTTCAGATTTAATTTCGTGCAGAATTCTCATGGAGAAGTTATTGTGAAAAACGTTATTTATTTGAGAGAAATGTTTATCATAGTACCCATTAGTCAGACGAAGATACTCGTATTTAAAAATTTTCGGCAGTGTTTACTGCAGTAAATAGTGACGTGTCATAATGGGTGTGTAGAGAGGATGGATCGCCATACAACTCCTTGCTTCACCACACTGACGCACCATCTTAATCAAACTCCTCTGTTATTCGTACTCTTGACATGAATCCAACTATGAGTAAATTTGTTTGTTACGTTCCGGTTCCGGTATAAGATGGTGGTGTTGTTGCTTACCTGTTTTCTTACATTACTTACCTGTTCATCCCGCAGGCAGTTCGCAAGATCTTCATTCCTATAACGATTTGTCAAATCGGAATAATCAATATTATGGTACATGTTAGGGATTTTAAAAAAATATGCGCAAACAAAAGGAATAGGGATAATAAAGGATTGCCGACTTACCTGATTTCTTTCTTTCGCTTGTCTAATTTCCGTTGGTTCATAACATTCACCACTGAACTCGCGAGTTCACGATGGTTCTTATTGATGGTCGAACAAGGGCTCCGTGATCAACACTCACAATATGTGTTGACAGGACGATTATTAATTTTCAACCAAACATGATTGTATTTAATCGGCGTAAGGTAGGTAGGGGAAAAAAGTATTGTGTGGATAGGAATTGTAATTTTGGAAAAAGGTACAATAATGGATGCTAGGTACCAACAGTACCTGGGTTCAAAGAAAGTTTGAAAAAAAAATTATCGTTGCGATGGTGACATTTTTTTGAACAAATTGTATAATTACCGGATCTGCCCTGATGATGGATACTGCAACGCTGTCCGAAACGTTGGCTAAAGAAAGAGGTAGCGCAACACGGCATAAAACTCCAAAAACAACTAAAAGTATAATTGTTACTTATTTGAAATTTAAAAAAAAAACAAACTTTTATAATATATGAATAAAACTTATGATTAGAAATTTTTTTGATTTTGATTTAATAAATAAAAGAAAATTAGAAACGTACTGGTTGCGAATGGATATAATACTATTCATACATTCACAGAACTACAATTTGTATGTCTTTAATAATATAGAGACCTTTTAGGTTTGACTTATATATTTTTCTTCTTCTTTAAAAAGAAAAACAAACATTCCCGCGTTAAAATTAACCCAACAATGTTTGAAAATCTCGTGCTACCTGTATTTTATGTATAAGCTGTAATTTCTTACAAATAAATAAATACATGTCTGTAAAAGTATGTGCAAATGCAGAGCCAACGCAACTACGTCATTTTTGATGATACTGTACAGAGTATACGGAAAGAAAGGAGTAAACATGGATCTTAAAGAAGCCGATTTTGTAGGAGATAGAATAAGCAAAAGCCCATGGTCGACCATTTGTGGCGTGTCCCTGCTCTGAAAATGGTGCTGAAGGGATCAGTGACCGACTTAGGAGGACGCAGCATTCTCACCTTACTTCTATGTTATGAAGATTTCAATCCGTCGGTAAAAATAAAAACATTTATGGTACTTTACTCTTCATGAATCGTCTGACAAATGGCGTGCGTCTATTGTTACTTGGTAATTTGCAGACGATTATGCCACGGCAGGTCGTTTAGAGTGCTCGCGTTCAGAACGTGTCACGACCTAATAAAAGAAAAAAATAATCGTGGTGAAAGTATCTGCATTAAATAACTTTATATATGGTTTATCAATGAGAGTACTGCTGCACAAGAGTTCCAACTGCTCTCAACCGTCTGACCCTGTGAGACTATGGTATTCCCAATTATTGGGTTATGTTGTACATTGTCGTGTTGCGAGGTTAAAGGTAGTGGGAAAGGAAGGAGATGGGGGGAGGAAGGTGGGAAAGTACCGATTTATTAAGAAAAGTACTAAAAAAGTATTAAATAAAAGTACAGAAAGTACTGATTTATTAAGATTTTCAAAATAATTGCGATGTACCTCTGATTATTATACCAGTATATAAATCTTCTCTAGATCCTATCTTTTTTTAAATTTTTTTTTTAACTTTATTTATTCCCATTTCTTTGTACATATAATGTATAATAGCAAATATTATAATATAATAACATAATATATAATAACAATTACGAACAAGAAATGAAAACCCACTAAGGCACTGCATGAGTGTGGGTAATATTAAAACAAAATACTCTATTTCCAAGTACCCAAAGTATAAATTAGACTTAAAAAACCATATAAAATATAAAGAGAGCATAAAAAATTTGTATTACTTAGGTAGAATAAGTGAAAAAGGTTTTTTCAGCTATTATAAAAATAAAATAAAAATATGGAGAAAAACATACAAATTTTTTACAGGGTTTTGTTCCTGCATCTGAGATATCCATTAAATCTTCGATTTTTATATTAATTCAACAGCCCAGAACCAACAAGTCTATGGCTTCGCCATTCGGATTGTTTCGAGACTGAAGGGAGTGGAGTTGGGCAGGAGATGAGCCAGAGGAAGGTTGAGAAGTACCTGAATATACTATTCAGATCTAATCAACGTTTAGTGGTCTTTCACCAGGCTGGTACTGAGAGTATACATATACAACTCTTGAACATGCCGCAAAATCACTTATACGTTATTTTTGAAATAACACAAAGAAATGAAATTAAGAGGAAACGCGAGTGGCATATTGTCCATATGAGCGAATTACCGTATTTCCTATCTGGAGTCTGGTAATCCACTGCAATGTGCTGGGTAGAGAGAATCCTGCTGAAGAGGTCAATATATACGACCAGCCTCTCCTGATCCGGCCTGCCACGCAGTTGCTGGGCAGACACATCCGCCACCAAGACCCGGATAAACCTCACCCCGTGAATCCGGATACCCCTGCTAAGCCACCAAACGTTGCGAATCACTTGGGGCGATCTAAGTAACTTGTTATATAAGTTAGGACCCTCCACAACACCGGTTTGAACGCTATCAATAGATTTGAATCTTACAAATATTATTAACGTGAAAGTTTGTATGGATGTATGTGTGTTTATTACGCTTTCACGCAAAAACTACTAAATGGATTTTAATGAAACTTTACAATAATATAGCTCATACATCAGAATAACATATAGGCTATAATTTATAAAGCTAGCTAGGAAGGGGACACGGGAGGGGAACGGGGACGCATGGGAAAGGTGATTCAGGGAGAAACAATGTATTTCTTTGAATACTGCGTTGCAACGCATGCCGGGAACCAGCTAGTATATAATATTTTCATCGCATTCAGTTGGTGAGAAAAACCTCAATTTTGACAATTTTATTTAGGTATTAATACTGAATTTCTCGATCATGTTTCCTCTTAAATATTGATTGGTAGCCGAGGATCCATGGACCACGTAGCCGTCAAATAAAATTCTTAAATATATATAATTATAATAATCTTGTTACACGTCTTGGACGAGGTTACAATAAAGATATCAACGGTCCGCCTCAATATCCTAAACATAGGCTTGAATATACTCACGTAAAACATTTGAAGGCCACAGGCTTATAATAAGGAATGTCACTTTTTTTTTAAGTTTTGAGAAAACCAAATGTTTTCTTTGAGCATAACTATTTACCTAAAAGAAAAACGCATAAACGTTCTACGGACAATCATCATTGTAATCGCGTATGTCAATATTTATTCTTGATATAACTTGGAACTGTGGTCGTTTTAGATTGTTTTGTTAACCCTCCGTGCACCAGGTGACTAAAAATCTTTTCCCAAACGAGGTGGGGTATGACATACCCCAAAGTGATAAAATTATCATATTTATTTCTTTCGCCGGATTTAAACACTTGCAGCCTTACTAAAAAACTCCGTGAAAATTTTATTCGATTGATAAACGGCCGCGGATGTGAAAACATTACTAATTAAAAAATTGTTTATGGATACAAATATACATTTTAATTTTTTTAATTGATAAACTAACGTTTAAGACAAGATTTTCATGCATAGCACAAAGGGCAACAATTATTATAAGCAATTATTATCAGCCTCAAACACTCATCTATATTGAAAAAAATTTCCGAGAAAAGATACTTGCCGCCAACGGGACTTGAACCCGTGTCCTTCTGATTGCCAGTCAGTTACTCTCACCACTGAGCTATGGAGGTGTATCTAATACCCGCCAAATAATTCAATATATACTAGTGTTTCATTCAACAACTACAGTTTATTACATTTTTCCACCTGAAAACAACCAACTTTATTTTTGTAAGAGAGGCATTGTTAGTGCTAAATCTCTCGCTAGGTGGCGTCGAGACAAATTATGTCTACGTTTTTTGGGGAAATACTATAACTTGTCAAGTATTAATTATTATTTTTTTAATTGATAAACTAACGTTTAAGACAAGATTTTTATGCATAGCACAAAGGGTAAAAATTATTATAAGCAATAATTATCAGCCTGAAACACCCGAGAAAAACATAACATAACAAACAGTGACGGAATGGCCGCCGGATTATCGCCGTATCGGTTCGCGAAGTGTAATTTAATTTTACGCAATTGAAAATTAAAATGTATCATTTTCCGCCGCCCGTGATGCAAAAAGTTTCCTTTTATAGTGATTAAGGCAAATCGAAAGTTTTTTTCTAAAAATTATTCGTAATAACCATGAACACTAATCCCGAAAAATTACCTATATTTCTATATCATTCCTATATTTATCATAAATTTAACACAGGAAAGATGTATTTGTATATCTTTTTATCAACGCGTCGTACGAGGTGGGGTGTGATACCGATACGCACTTTAGGGGCGTGTAACTTGGTGGTCGCCGCCGGATTGACTGTGTTACCGGCTAGTCATATGTGTCTAAATGTTATTATGTGTATATCTAGGTCAATAAATAGGAATGCCACAGATTGACTTTGGTTCTCCTTTGGGAACCTTGGACGCCAAACCGTGAACCTGAGGTCAAGGTATGTCAAACTGCGGTGGAACCTGAAAACTCCTCTATAGAGCGTGGGCATTTGATTCTTATGGCATCTCTGTAAAGGATTCGTAAAAAGATTTTCTACAAAGAAAACAGGTACTGGAGTAGTAATATAACCATGTATTAACCCAAATTTTGACAGGTTTACAAGCATTATAAGGTTAGGTAAAAAAACTCACCCCCCGGGACCATTTGTATACTATTCCTATGCTAATCTAACCATGAGACTTCCAATTGCCGTAGCCAGGCAGGCGGGAAGGTCCAGATGCCTTCTCGTGGTGACGATTTGTCCTCTCCTCTACGTGGCTTCTGTGGGGGCGACCTCGTTAGCGGACGCCAAGCCGGGAAGAAATCCTATGACCCTCGGAGCTCGGGTTTCTTCATCAGCCTTCAATTATTGAACGTGTGTCTCCCGATACTTGTT
Organism: Limnephilus rhombicus; assembly: GCA_929108145.2. Taxonomy (NCBI): domain Eukaryota; kingdom Metazoa; phylum Arthropoda; class Insecta; order Trichoptera; family Limnephilidae; genus Limnephilus; species Limnephilus rhombicus. The sequence continues at coordinate 50,981,690 of OV815274.1, forward strand.
GGCGGCTATTTTTATCAGGGGCTCAGCGTGCATCTGATATGGTGATCAAATAAATTCCCGCCGGGAATCCGCTAGCTGCGATTTATGTGCATCGCGGGCGCGACGTATAAATAACGGTACGATCTATTGAATACTTTCCATCAATTCCTGTATATAAGCCAACGGGCATTTACACGAGGGCTTCCATCAGCCCGTCAAAAAAATCTCGCGTTTTACGCGGATGATTACGTTGAAACGTTTTTAGAATACCGACACGCCATTTACTTAGCCCGTATGACTTCCATCACACTATATCGAACCGATTAGCACATATTATCTTCAAATTATTGTGACTGTTATTTTGACAGCGGCCGCACCACGCTCCCAAAACTAGAGTGACCGGAATTTTACCCCACTCCTTTTTTCCAAAAGTGCCGCCAACATTATCGAACATAATCTCAACAAGACAAGAACTTAATTAGACAAGTACTTAACTATAAAATCGCTTCATAACAACTGATCAACACTCAACTGATCGGAACGGCAACTTCGCAATTTCAGCTACTTAGAATTTGAACTTCGGCACTATCACAGTTTTGAAATTATTGCGATTTTTTAAGAACTGGGGTATGTCACACCCCACCTGGTACACGGAGGGTTAAGTTAACAATACGCTGTGAAAGGTTTTAAGGAAAATTTCGGCATAAAATGTTTTTTGTTGGTTTGGACACTTATTTGTCTCTATTTATCTCTATTATCTATTGGCCTATGACCTTCATTCATATAAATTTAATCATACGAATTTCGGTTGTCGATGCATGGGTAATCCGTATTCCTGCGTAATGCGTCATGTTTACAAATGCCGCAAAGAATGCAAGTCTGATGAAAGCGTAATGCGTAAGATTAAGAAAGGGACCCTAAGATGGTTTGGGCATGCAGAGCGAATGAACGAAGAAAGGAGTGAGGAGAATATATGACGCAAATATGAATGGTAGAAGAAGTCGTGGATGCCCGAGGAAGACGCACGATCAAGTAAATCAGATACTTGTGTCGGGCCATATCAAGTGTAAGAATAATAGAGATTTTGTGTGAGACGCTGCATGAATGTGTTTGAGGCAAAGCGTGTGTGCCAAAATCGAGTAGTTCGCCGGTCCGTCCTTTCTGCCTACCCCTACGGGGTTATGGCATGATGGTTACTTAGTATTCCTGCGTGTGTGTGACATTTTCGTTTCTCAAAGATAGAACGGAATAAATTGATTGTGACTTACAAGCAGTGTTTAAGTCTATGAATCGTGTGTACAACTTCTTTCAATTCTAAGAGCTTCGTTTGTTCATATAAGCCAGTAACTTTACATAACGAACGACATCATTAAAAAATATATAAATTGACAATAGGCCACTTGCATAGATTTCATAACGACTTGGAAAAAGTTGTGTGGATAGATTTTTTTACTAGGAATACGAAAATGTTAGTAATTTTTTTATAAATGTAAAGTTCTTTTTATTTTTAAATAAATAAACCCATTATTTGGGCCCGTGACGTAACTACGTGAAAATGTCCCGTCTCCGAAAATGTTCCTATAAATTTTGTAAAATTCCACAATGATTTATTTTTTTTATATGGCAACGCTTTGATTTCAGGCGAATTTTTGAATTTGACATTTAACGTTCACTAGATTTATTGTTTGTTCTCTGCGAACTTATCATTTGGTTTGACTTTTTGACAGATGTTATGAATAGAACCACATACATTTTACGCATTCTATACGTGTTTTAGAGGTATAATGGTAGTGGTGCTGATTTTAACAAAATCTAATTTTATAATATTTACATTGGATTTAGTAATATAGACGTTGAACATTATAATGATTTATATTATAATTATTTATATTTTTACGCTCATGGTAGCATCAATTAAACATATATCAAAATATCAATTGTTTTAGTACTCCCTCCCTAAACACGAGAAATTCTCAATTAGAGAGGTATTATTACCACCATTAAAAAATATTTGCATTACATGTACATAATTAAAAAAATAATTGTACTTATACCTAACTTTGTAAAATTGTAAAAATGGAATAAATAAATAAAAAAAAAATAAAAAATGATCAATAAGATGGATCAAGGAAAAAAATATTCATGATATGTAATATTTTTGGTTATTCTCCTCGTTATTCTCCTGTGCCCTTTCTTGTGGAAAACGTTCTTTTTTTTAAAATGATTTTCGGCTATTTAATTATCGTTTTTTCGCACCTATAAAATTATGTCCCGTCTTTCCGGTTTATAAAAATGGTCTGATTTTTCGGATTGAAGTTTTCAAAAAATCGCCAGTGTTTCAAAAATATGATTTAAAAAAAATACGGAATGCCTTAGAATATTTGCCTAAACCGTAAAAAAATTTTAAAAAATGTGATGCAAGTGGCCTATTAACAGACACTTATCTGAAACTATATCGTCTTTTGTTATACCTGTTAACAATTTGTTATGAAGCAGTGCTGAAATCATTACCTTTTCTTATTTTAAAATATGAACACTGCTTTATAACGTCGAACCTAGCGGCACGAACTATTGAGTGAATTAATTGTTGATAGTTACAACAGGAGGACTGGCAACACAAGTCGTTATGGAAGGGGGAGTTTCTTTTCTTTTCCGGGTCCGGCAATGGAACCCACTCTCGCCGGCATGATCTTTTGGGCCAGATCATGGCTGTGACAGTCGGATAGTATTAAGTTATTAAAAGGGTCGAAGTTTTAAATTTCAGTCGATTGGCACGTAATAATTAATGTGGAACGATCTCTGATTCAGGATGCGAAAGTGCACCAAAGTTTTAAATGAATAATGTCGCGAGATTGCTCTCCGCGGTAGTTCTTATATTACGAGAAGTTTACCGTAAAGTTATCAAGGCGATGGGTATGAGTATTTTCGCCGCACGAGACGCGCCGGTATGTACTTGTCGGGTGCCGACAATAAGAATGCCTTTTTAAACGCGTGGAGAAGAATAATTCCGCTCACCGGCTTGTATTAGAGAAAATGCACGTGCGGAAATACTAACGGTCCCGCTTGCTTGCTGCGTAAGCCCCATAACATCGTTCCCTTGGAGTTCCACTTCCCTTGGAGCCCTGCTTTGCTGAGAGTCCTGTCTTGCCAATCATCCTGTTGCGAACTGGCCGTTTATCCTGATGCGATCTGTGGAGACGAGAATCGGCTGGAGGTCCTGCCGATTATCCTGTTGCGGACTGGCCGAGATGAGGGTCGGCTGGAGGTCCTGCCCATCATCCTGTGGCGAACTACGAGACGCGGTTCGGTCAGGAATATAGTGAAATAGCTAGATAGTATAACCTCAATCGGTCCCTGAGGGTGAGTAGAGTCACTTTACGTTTTATTGTACCTGATATTATTAAAATAATATAAAAGTTCTTTAACATTTAAAATTGGAAATAAGATACTTGTATTTATTTAATACCCTAACACGCTGGAGATCACATACCTATGCCCCCTCCTGAGATGTAGTTTCATGTTTTTATTTCACCACGGGCATAATTCTGCACAAAGCAGTATTTTGGCGCTCGGTAATACCGTAAAGTTCGTGGTGAAAACATAGACCATACAGTATTATACTCAACGCTTAATTACAGCGTAACAAATTGGGCCCAACGTGGTTTAGCTCGTTTATTTGATCTCCTGCGGGTTACGTTGGTGTTTGGTGTTTTACATTGGTCATGTTTTGTATTTTTTCGTGCTCAGTATCCCAGTGTGTGGTTACATTGTCAACATGTCAACATAACCTCAATTTTTGAAATGATATTTTCATAGAAGTGTCAGGTTTCAATCATAGACAATGCTTCTTCTATGATAAGTTTGAAAAAAAAGTATATATTTATTCAAAAAAAAAAAAAAAAATTTATTGTCTATGGTTGAAGGTTTATGATAAAAGGTAAACATCATCTATGCAAGTTGATGTTTATTGTGGACAAGCGAATGTCAAAAGTGACAGATTACGGTATGTTGTGTTTATATCGTAGATGAATTCTTAATACAAATTTAAATGAACTAGTAAACTAAATAAATAATTCATTATAATCAAGTGAATGGTAATTAATGAGATTAAATTTATAATCTATTCCGTTAAATTCCATTATGCACAAGAGTGTCATAAATTATCAACAACACGAGTACATCTTATACGGTGAAATAGTTTGACATACTTAACTAAATTGTTGGGATATTTTTCTTTTATTAAAAAAAAATATTTTTTTTTAGTATTTCAAATGTGGGATTTTATTTTGTAACCACGATTTTTATTGTCAATTTTAAATTAAATCGACTAAACACATTAATATCTCGATTTTTTTTGCAAAAATCAGGGTTGCCAAAAACTTTTTTTTTCCCTCGTACTTAAAAAAAAATTTTTTTTTTTTACATCATCAACAATCAATATTGTACGTCATCAATAACAATGTCAACTCCTATTTCGAACGTCAACAACGCCTCTAAAGAGGATCTCATAAGAGAACTATCAAGTCGTTCTCTCGAACCGGCAACCACCTCTCACGCGCTGCGCTCGCAGGCGCGTGCATATAATAAAGCCCTTAAGATGCCAACAATATCAGAAATAGATATGGATTCTTCTGATTCAGATTCAGAGAGTAGGACCGTTCACAACCCTACAATAATTAAACATACAAAAATTATTTATAGAGAATCACCCTCCATCAATGTAGAAAATTGGAAGATTAAATTTGACGGTAAATCAAGCATAAGAGAATTTCTCTTATTAATTGAAGAAAAATGTAGGACAAAAAATTTTAGTCATGATAATCTGGTACGCGTTTTTCCTGATCTTCTAGATGGCCTAGCATTACTTTGGTTCAGGTCAATATATCACTCAGAATTGAAATGGGACGAGCTGTCTAAACTTTTAATCAATCAATTTGAGGCAAATGACCTACAAACAGATTTAAAAGTTAAACTTTTCAATATGAGGCAACCCAAAGGTATGTCGGTACTTGAATTTTCCCTTAGGATGAAATCCCTAAATAACATGTTGGAAGCTAAACTTCCTGAGCAGGAACTTTTGCGGCTTGCCAAAAAGGCGTTGCTGCCAATGTACACTAACATTTTAGTTTCTAGAGATATAGATACATTCGATCAGTTAACAATCTACGCAGGGAACTTAGAGTCTTATGCGACACCACCAGAGGAATTTGCTACTTCTTCAACTTCTTTTTCAAAAAAATCTAATGAAAACTACGGTACTAATAAAGAGGATAGATTTGTGCCTACTAATAAAACTTTGACAAACAGTAATACCGGTACTGATAGACGTACTGGGTTCTCTCAGAATAACTATAGACGGTCGTTTAATAGTAATAGTTATAGTCATGCTGGGCGTAACTACGTTAATACCAATGCTGGTTGCAACAATAACAAACCTTCGTCTTCGTTCAATACAAATAATCAAAATACTGAACGAACTTCTAGAACCTTTGTTAGGACTCAAGTTTGTCTATATTGTAATAAACCGGGACATGTTGTGGCTGACTGTAGGAAAAAAGCCGCAGCGGGAAATAATTCTAAAGTGGGAGCAGTTAAAGGAAGATTTAATAACAGTAAGTCGGAAAACTAGGGCGGAGTCTCTCTTACCACGTCCCATCCTATGCGCAGAGGAATCGGGAATGGAAGAGTTGGCTCCGACTAGTACATCAGTTTCTTTCGGTCCCATCGTCTGGAACAGTGGGCCCACTGCCACAGGGGATGGAGATTGAAAACGATGGTCGTCCGTATGTAAATGTATATATAATAAACAATTTTTACAGCGCACTGTTGGACAGTGGCGCCTCATTATCGTGTTTGGGAGGTGATAGTTATAAAATTTTTATTAAATTAGGTGTAGAATTAGTTAAGGTTAATTTTTGTGTATCAACAGCGGACGGTGCGAGTCAGCCTGTCCTGGGTACAATGTCGTTGCCGGTGACGTACAAATCAATTACCCGGACAATTCTTTTCTACGTCATCCCGACATTGTCACCATCGTTTATCCTAGGTATAGACTTTTGGAAGCAATTTCATATCGCACCGGAGCTGCTTCCAAAAGCTATTTGTCATTCTTCGGAAAACAAAATCAATGGGTTGCGGGCAATTCAGCCAGCCTCATCTCTAAGTCCCTCAGAGAGTCGGTCACTCTCTGCTATTATTAAAAAATTTGAATCGATTTCTTTCGAAAAGCGCGGTTTAGGTCTAACGCATTTAGTCAAGCACAAAATTAATACGACAGGGCCTCCGATCAAACAGAGGTATTATCCTTTATCTCCAGCAAGACAAAAACAATTGGAAGCAGAAGTAGATGAAATGCTAAAATTAGGAGTTATACGTCCCTCACGTTCTCCATGGTCGAGTCCGGTATTGATCGTTACAAAAAAGGACGGTACAGGTCGTTTTTGCTTAGACTCTCGCAAAATTAATAATGTCACGATTCGCGACGCGTACCCTTTGCCATATATATCGCGGATTCTAGACAAGCTAGGTGGAGCTAGGTACGTCTCTTCTATAGACCTTTCAAAGGCCTTTTGGCAAATTGCCTTAGACAAGGACTCTTGCGAGAAGACAGCTTTCGTCGTACCTGGACGGGGTTTGTTTGAGTTCACCCGTATGCCTTTCGGACTGAAAAACGCCCCTAGTGAGTTGCAAAGATTGGCAGATGTCCTTTTTGGTCCGGAATTTGACGATAATGCTTTTTGCTATCTGGATGACTTGATCTTGATATCAGAAGACCTGGATTCACATCTTAATCTGTTGAATCGTGTATATGAACGTTTGCGAGACGCAGGCCTTACAATAAACCTTAAAAAATCCGAGTTCTGCAAATCTGAACTTAAATATTTAGGGTATTTAGTAGATTCGCAGGGTCTCCGTACGGATCCAATAAAAATAGAAAGCATCAAAAATTTCCCAGTCCCGAAAAATGCGAAACAAATCCGGGCATTCATTGGTTTGTGCGGTTACTTTAGGAGATTCATTAAAGGATTTTCGGGAATAGCTGCCCCTCTTACTAAACTCACAGGTTCAAAAAATGGAATCAGCAATTTCAAGTGGTCCCAGGAAGCTGAAACTGCTTTCAATGATTTAAAACGCGCGTTGACGACGGCTCCAGTTTTATGCTGCCCGGATTTCACCAGGCCTTTCTCTATCCACACCGACGCGAGCTCGGCGGGAATTGGAGGGGTATTGATTCAGAACGTGGACGGGCAAGAGCATCCCATTGCTTATTACTCACGTTGCTTAAATGCGCATGAACGCAATTATGGCATCACTGAACGGGAACTCCTAGCTGTGCTAGACTCGGTGAATCACTTTAGACCATATATAGAAGGAGCTCATTTTACGGTAGTTACTGACCACTCAAGCTTGAAATGGCTAGGGTCCTTGTCTAACCCTAGTGGCCGTCTTGCACGGTGGAGCTCTCGCCTTTCACAATTTTCTTTTGACGTTGTTCATCGCAAAGGGACACAGCATGTTGTTCCAGACGTACTCTCACGAATGGACCTTGCCGTATTAACAGGTGTGGACATTGATAATACAAAGGATACGTGGTATTTGAAAGCTTGGAAAGGATGCGAAGAATTCCCACAACGATTCCAGAACTTTCAAATACGTAATAATGAATTGTTCCGACACACAAAGACTCGTCTAGCTCTGTGCGAGGATACTGCCTGGAAAAAAGTAGTTCCGCAAGAAGGTAGACAGGCAATTCTATCTAATTTACATGAATCTTCGCGAGCTTGTCATCCTGGGGTATTCAAAACCTACAAAAAGGTGCAATTGCGTTACTATTGGCCTAATATGTACAAGGATGTTAAGCAATTTGTTAATCGTTGTACAGTCTGTAAGGCCCACAAAATAAGTACAGCCCCACCTAACGGAATCTCCTCAAACCCAAAAAAGGTCACAAGACCCATGCAAATGTTGTCGATAGATTTGGTAGGTCCTTTACCTAGGAGTTACTCAGGTTTTACCGTAATCCTATCATGTGTAGACGTTTTTTCTAAATTTACATGGCTATTTCCGCTGCGCAATGGCACCGCGAGAAGCATAATAAAAATCTTAGAAGAAAACATCTTTCTTGTTCACGGCGTACCACGAACTATCGTCTGTGATAATGGTCGTCAATTTGTTTCGAAAGAATTTAAAGAATTACTTAATAGTTATAACATGCCGCCACCATTTTACAATTCATCTTATACGCCTCAAAACAACGTAGTCGAACGTTATAATCAAACCCTGGGCACGGCGTTATCCATCTTAGTTGAATCAGACCACCGAAACTGGTCTAAATTTCTTCCGCAAGTTCAATCAGCGATGAATAACACGGTAAACTGCGCTACAGGTTATACACCTTATTTTCTGATGCATGGTCGGGAGCAGATACTAGACGGTGATCTGCACCGTAATCCAATAGCGGATGAGGAAACCAATTCGCAAATTGGTGCTCAACCTAAGGTTTATGCACAGAAATTGGAAGAGTTGTCATCGGTTTATGAGCAAGTCTCGAATGCTCTTCTTAAAGCTTTTCAAAAAGGAGCTGACCATTACAACCTGCGCAGAAAACACATTACCTATCAGGTTGGTGATGTGGTGTGGCGGAGGAATTTTGCGCAATCTAACGCATTGAATTATTTCGCACAAAAATTGGCACCCCGGTTTGTTCAGAACGTGGTAGTAAAGAAAAAATCCAACTTAATTTATACACTTGCAGACTTAAACGGAAAAGTTGCGGGTGATTTTCATGTGAAAGACATAGTAAAATCAAATAATATACCGGTATAGTCTTATTGTGGCAATACTTCGGAGGGTCTGGCCATCCCTACCGAGTACTGCAAATTATCATATCTGTTAGCTAATATTTGATGCCTGGGAGTTTTAACCCGGCCTGATCAACCGAGTTGAAACGACCCGACATTCTGACAGTCAAAATCCTGTCATAGGAATATTTCTTTTGTTCATTCAGGTTTTCTTGGGGCGCGTTTACGCAAACTCACGTAGTTTGTTATGATTCATTGCAATCAAATTCCACTCTGGTAAGATTTACTCGAGTTGTTTTATAAGTTTTCGCTTTCGTTAGGCGTAATAATCTGTAATTTATTTGAAATAAATTTTGTATAATTTTTGGACTGAGCACGAGCAAAAGAACAAAATAAATGACATAATTTATTTTCCTTTGTCTATTATGTTTGTTAACCTCGAATACAAGGGGAACACATGCCCACTTCCCCTTGTGTTCAGGGTACATCCCATTGAACTGCGTTCATGGGTATTGAATTTTGTGTTTATTCTTAAGTTTTAACTCGGAACACACAGGGATGCCAGCCCTACACCTCTTTGTGTTTTGAGCATTGTTTTTCTGTTTATCTCTTCCCATCTGAAACATGATTGTTTTCAAATATAAATAAATTCTTTGAAATGTTGTGAATTCAACACGTAATAACAACTCACATGCTTGTGAGTATACTTAAAGAATAGTTTAGTGATACATATATTATTTTATAAAATTCGTTGATTAGTCTTAGTACCTACAATACTACTTCACTTCATATACTCGCTCGAACGACCGATTTAGGTAGAATAGGAAACTCTTCGTAGTGAACATTTCTTATATCTCCTAAAAGGGACGTAAATTCAGTGAAGTGAGGGTTGCTTGCACCCTAAAGTGTTGCCTAAATGGCTTTCTAAAACCCTATTATGGGTCAGTGATGCATTAATGCATATGGTGGTGTTTAATTAATGTGCTGGACACACATAGGTATAATTAAGGTTAAGGATGTGTTGTCCACTGATTAGTGTTTATATGTACATAATTAATGATGTTTATGCTGTAGATGTAACGTTAACGGTAGTCCAAGACATAAAGTCAGCTGTTCCTCACCCAGTATTTTCAATGCTGTGGGTGTTTGCGGACCCCGTTCACGGAACATTAGTTCACATTGTTCTTTAGATTAAGTTCTTCTAGTTTTAAGTGTTGGTCTTGAATGACTGCATTGTGAAGCCACCATCTTGCCGGACAACATGGGTGCGATTGGAATCATAATGAACTCATTCGTATTTATTTGATTTTTCTTTTTCTATCACTATTAGCTTTTGCTATCATCAATTTTAAGTTTAACATGGTGTGCCTACCACATTTGATGATTCACTTTTTCATTTTTATTCATGTGTATTTTATAATTTCTTTTTTAGAACACCCTGAGGATTGACCGGAATAGCTTAGGAGTTTGTTAGTTGAAAGAAACATGTTTGAGGGCAAACATTTGTGTGGCGCGGGGGGTAATGTTATGAAGCAGTGCTGAAATCATTACCTTTTCTTATTTTAAAATATGAACACTGCTTTATAACGTCGAACCTAGCGGCACGAACTATTGAGTGAATTAATTGTTGATAGTTACAACAGGAGGACTGGCAACACAAGTCGTTATGGAAGGGGGAGTTTCTTTTCTTTTCCGGGTCCGGCAATGGAACCCACTCTCGCCGGCATGATCTTTTGGGCCAGATCATGGCTGTGACAGTCGGATAGTATTAAGTTATTAAAAGGGTCGAAGTTTTAAATTTCAGTCGATTGGCACGTAATAATTAATGTGGAACGATCTCTGATTCAGGATGCGAAAGTGCACCAAAGTTTTAAATGAATAATGTCGCGAGATTGCTCTCCGCGGTAGTTCTTATATTACGAGAAGTTTACCGTAAAGTTATCAAGGCGATGGGTATGAGTATTTTCGCCGCACGAGACGCGCCGGTATGTACTTGTCGGGTGCCGACAATAAGAATGCCTTTTTAAACGCGTGGAGAAGAATAATTCCGCTCACCGGCTTGTATTAGAGAAAATGCACGTGCGGAAATACTAACGGTCCCGCTTGCTTGCTGCGTAAGCCCCATAACATCGTTCCCTTGGAGTTCCACTTCCCTTGGAGCCCTGCTTTGCTGAGAGTCCTGTCTTGCCAATCATCCTGTTGCGAATTGGCCGTTTATCCTGATGCGATCTGTGGAGACGAGAATCGGCTGGAGGTCCTGCCGATTATCCTGTTGCGGACTGGCCGAGATGAGGGTCGGCTGGAGGTCCTGCCCATCATCCTGTGGCGAACTACGAGACGCGGTTCGGTCAGGAATATAGTGAAATAGCTAGATAGTATAACCTCAATCGGTCCCTGAGGGTGAGTAGAGTCACTTTACGTTTTATTGTACCTGATATTATTAAAATAATATAAAAGTTCTTTAACATTTAAAATTGGAAATAAGATACTTGTATTTATTTAATACCCTAACACGCTGGAGATCACATACCTATGCCCCCTCCTGAGATGTAGTTTCATGTTTTTATTTCACCACGGGCATAATTCTGCACAAAGCAGTATTTTGGCGCTCGGTAATACCGTAAAGTTCGTGGTGAAAACATAGACCATACAGTATTATACTCAACGCTTAATTACAGCGTAACAAATTATTGTTGAATGTTTTTGTGTTAAATGCGTAGAACTCCATTTAATAAAAAAAAATACTTTATCAGTAAAACCTCAAATTTTAATATTTAATTAAATGAAGACACCACTCTCGTATATTACGCAGCCAAGACATTTGTCTCCTACCAGGCCCTCGGCGACCCTCTATCTTGCCTTTCAATATCAAATGGAGCAAGTGATACTTCTCCCCTCGAAGTATATGACCCAGATATGAAATTTTCCTGATTTTTATTAATGTAAGCAGTTGTCTATCTGCTTTAGCCCGCCTGAGAATTTCTGTGTTGGTGATCATGTCGGTCCATGGGACCTTGAGCATTCTCCGGTGAAGCCACATTTCAAAAGCCTCTAACCTGTTCATGGTATTTACTTTCAAGATCCATGTTTCACATCCATAGAGCAATAAAATATTTAAAACTAAATTTAAATATTAACATAATTAAATTTAGTTTAAAATGTTTTATTTTTAAACTAGCTGGTACCCGGCATGCGTTGCCATGCTATTTAATAAAGAAATTGTTTCTCCCTGCGCGTCCTTTCCCATTCGTCCCGTTCACCATCCTCCTCCCCTTTCTCCCCGCGTCCCCTTCCCCTCTCGCGTTTCCACTCCTCCACCTCCACCTTCCCTCTTCTCACTCTACTCCCCCCCATTCCCCCGTCCCGCGAACCACCCTCAACCCCCTCCACCCCACCTTCCTCCCCCTCCCCACACCCTCCCCCTCCCACCTCTCGCATTCCACACATTCATTGCCAGTACATTCAGTTTTCAAACTGCTCGCGTGCCACCTATTACAATAATGCCAGAGCTCAACTTATACAAAATAACGAACACAAAAAAGAATAATTTAATTTGGTTCAGTCGTTCGGAAGTTATGCGCATACATACATTTCGGCGATTCATTACGACGCCAACGAAGCACTATTTTTATGGTGAATTGTCTAATTAAACAAAAGAACATCGTTTCCAAGGCAACAGTTTGTTTGCTTTTCTTCTGACGTTTGCAATTTTGTTATTCTGAACGAACCAACAATGACAACCATAAAAATATTAAAATTTAAATACGCGATAATGCGAGTAATGTTGATATATGTTGTGGATTCAAAACCCTTAATTTAATACGTGCTTCTATTCGAGTGGACCCGAGTCTACCGTACCGAAGGGACGGACGTAAAATGATTGACAGGAAAGTAGATAGAACTGTTTGTATGGGAAAATTAAATTGTTGTGTTTACTATCTTCCCCGCAATTTTTCCATATTTTCTCACCGTTTAAACCTTCCTTAGACTACGACAAACATTTCAAAATCAAAATCAGCTAAATCGGCCCAGCCGTTCTCGAGTTTTAGCGAGACAAACGAACAGCATTAGATTTTTATATATATATAGATAATAAAAATCGTTACCGTTTATTTTTATTTTAATACCTCCCAAGAGTCCCAGCTGCTCCCGTCTGAAGTCAGTGAGACTACGGCATCCCCGGTTGGGGTATGTTGTGAGACTTAATGTAGTAGGGAGGGAAAGGAGATGTGGAAGAGGAAGGTGGGGAAGTACCTGGCTATTCAGATCTGGTCACCAAAAACGGCTAAAGCCATTTCAAGAAACGTTTCAATTCTGAATGATGGTCTTATACCACTGCGATACTGAGAGTATCTTCCACTCTGGAACGTCCCGCTAATAAACCATATATTATTTTAAATAAATTAATTGTGAAAGAACACAAATTAATAAAATAAAATTTATTTTCCCACGCCGGGATTCGATCCGCAAACATTGGTAACTGACCACCGACGACGGACTTGGTCAATATGGTATTCATTTTAACGATCGTCCATGCTAGACTTCCAGATTATTAGAAAACTAAGAGTTCTTAGTAATCCACCATATTAGACAGCCATTATACAAGGTACCAGCGTTTTCAATCAGATGTTGCATAGCATGTTACAAAATAATACATTTTTATAATTCATCTTGAAAACTAAAACACAAAAAAAACCTTTGAAATGATGTTTCAATGATGATCGATTCATAGGTATATGGTTCTGGTATTACTTAATACTTGATAAATATATTTTATGAACAAAATTGTGCAATTCGCTATTGCATGAGGGGAGAATTATATTATGAAGTTGTCTCGTTATGCAACACTCATGCACCGGATGATGTACAGTGCTATGTAGGAACATACTTCAGAGATGATTACGCCACTGTAACTGACTGCAGGTGTAGGCTATGCAGATATGCCTATTTTTTTAAGTTACAAGATTAATCAACTTGTGTTACTTTTAAGTGAATAGTTGGTACGGTATCGCTGTCTCAAAGTTCAATCGTGTCATGTGGTAAGTCCCAAATCCTTATCGTATTTACGGGTCGCGCAATTACCTAGAGTTGACCCAAACAACGCACACTTTTGCCTCGTTCTGACGTTTCAGTTTTAGTTGAACAACTCTTATTCAACGACAAAAATTGAACAAGATTTCGTTCATGCTTTTCAATTTAAATCGAACCGAACTTGTTAATCAAGATGGCGTCAACTGAGATTATTAATGTGCGTGTCTCTATAATTTCTGACATTTTGCGGAGCGATCTTGAGAATATGTTGTTTTATATAATTTTTATATCATTTTTTATATCATTTTTATTCGATCTAGTGTTATGCATACACGGTCTAGTAGAGGATTCATTATTTTTGAAGAGCTTCAATAATATATTTTTGGCATATATTTGTTGTACATTTGGTACGTTAAAGTTATTGAAAATGGCGTCAACTGAGATTATTAGTGTGCGTGTCTCTATAATTTCTGACATTTTGCGGAGCGATCTTGAGAATATGTTGTTGAAAAGGCACAAAAAAGTCGTATTTGTTTCTAAGAACAATTGAATTAGGTGCATCTGATACTGTTTTAAGACAGATGGTATTAAAATATTAGAACATACTAAAGAATGGCATCTAGATCATTTAGTCTTAATCATCACTCAATTAAAAACTTGACCAACTCTGTTGAAAGAGTGTTCACACTTGTCAATAAGCTTTCTAGTGTCATTTAACAGAATATATCCACTAAACAATATATGATCCACTAAACTTAAACCGTCTGAACGAGCCATGTAGCTAGTGTGCGTTGGTGCTTATACTCGTTTAATAATAATAATTGGATGACTTCCATAGCGCCATTTTCGTGAGAAAATCACCTCAAGGGCGCTCATAGTACATATAAGTACAATATATACACTTCCGATAGTGATGTCCTTGCAAAACATCGCTGAGATACAACAGCCTTTGATAGCGAGATATGGATAGCAAATGTAACCTTTGTCGGGCTTCTTTGCCGAGAAGTAAGACTCTCGACTCGAGTGGGCGCAGTTTCAAATCCCGGCGTGCGCAAGTAAATTTAAATTGAATGATTAACGTTATTTCACAATTTAATCATTTAAAATAGTATAACATGTACTTGCGGCACGTTTTAGAGTGGACTATACTCTCAGTATCGTTCTGGTGTAAGACCACCATTAAGATGAAGTTATACGTGAAATCCTATTTAGATTTATTTTGATTTATATACTTATATGTTTTAATTTATATAGAACACTTGAGTTCTTAACATTTAATCTGTATTATTAATTTTTGTATTTCAAAATTTGAATTTGAATTTTTATTTCTACCTTTCTTTAAAATATGATCTTTTTTTTCTCTTTACTTTTAAGTATTTCTTAATTTTTTTTTTTGGAATGTTTAACCATCTGTTTTAATTAAATCGTATTTAAAATATTAAATGTACGACTATCACAACACGGGCATTAGCCTAGTGTGGTATGTGGTAGCCAAAAAAAAATAAATATCTGTAACTAATGAAGCTTTTACTAGCTTTTCTATGTATTGGAAATACAATAAAATTATTAGTAACGTAACAAAAAATATAAGCGTAAACCACTAAAAAAATGTTTTTTCATGACTTAACTAAAAAGTAATAAAAAAAACACTTTTTTTAAAATAGTCCTTTATGGCTAAGACTATTTTTAAGGTTTTATATGTTCTAACTTTTTTTCGTTCTTATAAAATTATGCACAAAATAAATAAAAACCACTTTTTCGCTTACTTGCCTCGTGCAAATAAGACGTTCGATTTTAAATTTTGCAGGCATGAGAATCGAAATATAAAGCTAAATAGAGTCAAATAAAAAAAGTTGTCTCAATGCGGCTTAACCCACAGGTCGATAATGGCATTGGACGTCGAAATAGATGTCGCAATAATAAAAACTAAAATATAAATTACATTTCAATTTATAATTGGAATTTATAAATTGAAATGTAATGATTGTGATTTCTTTTATATAGGTAAAACTTCGAGAAACTTTGAAATAAGGATTAAAGAGCATATGAAAGCTTTAAATAATAATAGTTTCTCGGAGTTTGCCAACCATTTAATAGAAACTAGTCATACCTTTAATTTTAACAGTGGAATAGAATTAATACATCGTAATGTCAATGGTATTCAGTTGGATAAATTAGAAATTTTAGAGATTAGAAAAAGTGTTAATGCAAATTTAAATATTATTAATAACCAAATATTGTTTTTAAATGACCCATTATTAAATCTATTCCCCTTTTAAATTTTTTTAATTGTTCTATATTGCCCCTTGTCTCTTACACATTATTTTCTTTCAAATTTTATTATTGTTTATGTCTATTATTTTTCTCTATTACCTATGTATGTCTATTTTTAAATTTAGTTCTGTCGAAACCCTGAAGAAGTCAGCTTTGCTGACGAAACATGTCGGTTATTATTTTTAATTTATAAACTAACGTTTAGACAAGATTTTTATGCATAGCACAAAGGGTAACAATTATTATAAGCAATAATTATCAGCCTGAAACACTCATCAACATTGAAAAATCTTCCGAGAAAAGATACTTGCCGCCAACGGGACTTGAACCCGTGTCCTTCTGATTGCCGGTCAGCTGCTCTTGACCACTGAGCTATGGGGGCTTATCAAATACCCGCCAAATAATTCAATATATACTAGTGTTTCATTCAACAATTACTGCTTATTATATTTTTTCCACCTGAAAACAAACAACTTTATTTTTGCGAGAGAGACATTGTAAGTGTTAAATCCCTTGCTAGGTGGCGTCGAGACAAATTATGACTACATTTTATTGGGGAAATACTTAAACTTAAATATAATAAGCAGTAATTGTTGAATGAAACACTTGTATATATTGAATTATTTGGCGGGTATTTGATAAGCCCCCATAGCTCAGTGGTCAAGAGCAGCTGACCGGCAATCAGAAGGACACGTGTTCAAGTACCGTTGGCGGCAAGTATCTTTTCTCGGAAGATTTTTCAATGTTGATGAGTGTTTCAGGCTGATAATTATTGCTTATAATAATTGAAACATGTCGGTTTTTGTAAATAATTAAGTGGTTAATACAAAGTTATCTATTAATTTTAATTTGAAAAACTAAAATGCTTGCAGATCTTCTTATTCAATTTAATTCACGTTAATAATAATTCTGTATTATTCCAAGATGTGGGGAAGATAGTGCAATTACACACGTTCTATATGGTATTTATGGTGACCCGACAGTTGACCCCCGAAATGATATTTATGGTAAAATTATAATTTTTTGTCCATTATTTACCAATTTCAAACGTAAAATCGACTTCAAAAATACCAAATAAATAATAAGTTGGTATGAATATCAAACGAATACACTCGTATATATATTGTCGATTTTTTGTACTTATGCGCTGGTATAGACAAGCAGATTCGATGCATTTGAATGAAAATGTGTTTTATACTTTTGTTAATCGGCGATACATCCTCTCTGCACATCCCTTCCCTCAGGGGTCAGTCATTTATATTTTGTGTATTTAGGTGTACAGTATTTTCCCTAAACCGACTGCACATTGTATATAAGTACGCCGGGGGACCAATTGTCGGCGGATCAACTGTCATGGAACCACTAGTTTATACGTAAATACAGCAAATTTTATGAAATAAAACAAGTAGAATACAAAAAAATTAAAGCAGTTCACACGCGGTAGAAGCGAAACTTCATCAAAACAATCTCAATCAGTAGGAGCCTTGAAAAGTGATGTCATAATCAAAGCGGCCAATGTGGACAGCGCGACGCTTCGTAGCTACTGTTCGTAGATAAGGTTTAATTCTCATTCTCTCGCAGGCGGAATCCTATAGATGTGTTTGTCACTTTTTAGTGCCATTTCCGTTTCATCCGAGTTTCAAATCACAACGGTGCTAAAGTTTCACGTCAAAAATATATAAAAACTAAGAAATAAATACATAACAATAATAAATAATCTAATAAAACATATTTATTTATTTTATTTATTTACTATAGATAGATACAAAAGAAAGTACAAATTACAAATTAGGAAGCTTTGCCTGTCCAACTAGGAAAGTTTCCCGTTCCAGGACAGACAAATCGACAGGTTTAGTTCATATTATACATTACATAATTACATAACAACAAAAAAATAGAAAAAGAACCTGGTAGCATATGTATAATTTATTCGGAATTGCCGAATTAACCTGGTAACATACATATAATATATTCAGATTTACATTGTATTAGATAAGTAGGTAACTTAATAGTATTAATCGACGACCTCCGTAGTCCAGTAGGTAAGACTCTTGACTCACAATCCGGAGGTCGCGGGTTCGAACCCGGCATGCGCAAATAAATTTTATTTGATTAATTTGTGTTATTTCACAATTAATTCATTTAAAAATAATATATAGTATATTTGCGGCATGTTTCAGAGTGGAAGATACTATCAGTATCGCCCTGGTGTAAGACCACCATTCAGAATTGAAACATTGCTTGAAAATGGCTTTAGCCGTGTTTGGTGACCAGATCTGAATAGCCAGGTACTTCCCAACCTTCCTCTTCCCCACCTCCTTCTCCTCCCCACTACCTTCAGCCTCACAACATACCCCAATTGGGGATGCCATAGTCTCACTGGATCCAGACGGGAGCAGTTGAGATTCTTGTGCGGTATTCACTGTAAAAAAAAACGGTATTCACTGTAAAAAAAAAAAAAAAAAGTATTGAAAAGTGTAGACCAGGTACGTGATAACAAGTTGGAGGAATTACAATAAGATTTACAATATAAAGAGATGAAGTTATGTGTTTAGAAGTGTGAACTTTTAATACATAGTACACTTATAAGAGAAACTCCATCAAAATTTAGGTATGTAATAATATGTTGTTTTTTTTAGATTTATTTATGCTCTACAACTACAATGTGTAAACAATTGTGTAAACATGATTATTTTTACTGATTTTAAAACTTGTTTTCAGTACATATTATATTATACGACATGCGACAATGCGAATATACAACGCGCTCTTGTCTTGAACTAGATAGAAATATGAATAGAAATTCTGAATATAAATAAATAGTACCTGATTTAGTGCTACTTTGGTAAAGGTATAGTGAAATTGGTGCATTATTTCGTACGTCATACAGTGTTATGTTTACTTATTATAAATCATCACCGCTATGAGGTACCAAGATTAAATGAGTTCTACGCGAGGTTCGTCGAAAGTGTATTTAACAACGCATTTTCTACGAACCTTGAGTTCTACGAATCAAAGACAATAACGATAAATAAAATGTTTACAGCTAACCGAAGCTAATCGAAAATGTTTGCAATGTGTTATTTTAATTGGGTATTTTAAAATGAACTTAATTTTTATTTCATGGGAATTTTATTTTTTATTTCAGCTGAATCACAATTTTGAATCACGCAGAAAACTGCAAAAAATGCATCTGTGTGATTACTACTTTCGACCAGCTGACCCAACTCTGGTTGTGATACATATAGCGTGCTTTTTATATTAATAATAATTTAAATTAACTAACCATCACGCCGTTTTCCGCAGGGGTAGACATAGAGGACGGTTAAAACAACTCGGTTTTTGTCTCATATATACTCTTCTATTTTTCTTGCTCTTACTCAGTATTTGATTCACTTGATCGTGCCATGTCTTCCTCTGTACGAGGGAAGTATTACATGTATTAGGGTGAATGGTGGTTTTACGGTTTGACATCACAAAAAGTCTTATCATCATCACGTAGGGATGCGTTATGTCACAGTGGTTATTTAATTTACACGTAGATATTTGTACGCAATAATTGAAAGAGGTGGGATTGAGTGTCTCACTAGGAAATCTTGTGTCGGGACAGACTCTTTTACAAATATTTTATAAATATTAAATAAAGTACACTTTTCAATACAGCAAAAATATTTGACAAAAATTTTCAGGTTGGTTAGTGGTAACAATAATGAGATAGAGGATTATATTTGGGTGAGGTGACTAATTATTGCACGACCTTTTTCGATGATCCATTGTTTGATCAGGATTTTGTATTTGTTAATATTATTCGATTGTCTTGTTTTGTCAGGTAGGTTATTGTATATTTTAGGCGCAATGTATTTGAAATTTCTTTGACCAAATGTTGTGTTTGTTTTAGGTGTTTGTATGAGTTCTTTGGTTTTGTGCCGTGTGTTTACAATATTTTGGGTATTTTCATAAAATGTACGTGTTTTATTTTTAAACAGATGAGTTAAGATTGTTTTTGTGTAAATTTGTCGAATGTCTAATACAGGGAATTATTTGAATATATCTACAATACTTGTTATTATGGGAACTTTTAGAATGACTTTCATAATTAATTTTTGTACCTTCGATAATGAATCTATAGCTAATAGTGTTGCACCTCCCCATGCGATTATTCCATATTCAATGATTGATTGACAAAGAGAGCAATAAACAATTTTCATAGATTTGGAATCTAGTATGTTTATAATGTTTTTGTAGAAATAAATATGTTTTCTTAGTTTATTCGTGACAAGTAGGCAATGTTGCCTGCTGTATGCTGATGATGCGGTACTGATTTCTAACAGTACAGTCTCTCGTGTCTAGAATGAACGAAGTGCGTATGAGAATGAGTTAATGATGAATGTAAGTAAGTCTAAAGTCATTATGTTTGAAAAAGGGAGTACGAAAACAGTGGTTATAGTTGTGAATGATGAGTAAGGTGGATAAGTGTGGTGTATCGTAAAAGCTTCCGCCTTGTAGAGACAGATGTCGGTGATATCATCTATCGGTAGATTCCGCTAGATGGCAGGCCGCGTAGAAGTATAAATAAATCCAGATAACAACAAGAATCTATTCATTCCTACAAAGTAATCTCCATCCAAGTATTTGGAGAGTCGGTTAGTGTGTCCACTAAATAACAGAACACTACAATGAGTTTGTGTATTTGGGAAGTATGTTTACGAGACATGGGAAGGCTGATAGAGACATTTAAATAAGGGTCAATGCAGGTAATGATTTAAGCATTTTGAAATAGGTAGAAGTAGAAACCATTCAGTTATTGTACTAAAAATGAGAAACTTTAGTCTGTTCTGTAAAATCCGGAATAAAACCAAAATTGTACATTAAATTTACGATAAGCCGCCGCACTTTTAATAGGCACAGATTTTGGAAAGTACACTATTTTTAAACTTAGTTACCGCAAAAAACATCGGTTTCAGTCAGGAGCGGTGGAAAAGATGCATTTTAATTTTCATTTCATAAACAAAAATTTTTGTACGTAATTTCTCGTTACGGCTGACGTTTCGTATTACTTTATTTTGCATTCTGAACAGTGCTGAACAGCTTCCACTATTTCCAGGGTACCAATCGATAAATATTAAAAAAAAGATTGCTATATGGCAAAAATCACACATATTCTAGGAAGGTACTAACTAAAGTTACCGTACAAATTTTCAAAATAATTTATGGATAAGCCGCCGCACTTTTAATAGGCACAGATTTTGGAAAGTACACCATTTTTAAACTTAGCTACCGCAAAAAACATCGGTTTTAGTCAGGACAAATTTTCATAATATTAAAAAAAGATTGCTATACGGCAAAAATCACGGTAATTTTTGGAGATCGCTGGCAACGGTTAATATGCACTTTTTTTAAAAAAAAAACCTTTTGATTCACCTTAATTACATTAAAAGGCAACTATTTGCATTGGGGGAAGTGGAAAATATTTAATTCTAAATTTCGATTACGTAAAATTAAAATTAGCTTTAACAACAATTAACATTAGCAACACGTCTTGTGAGATTGTATATTAGCTCATTCGCTGTCACTTTGGTAGGTATGTTGGTATTCCTGATACACTTGAAGGTATAACGAACGGCTAGAAGATTTTGAAGGTACGGGGCACTCTCTTTTGAATCACAAACCATGTTACACAAACCTAGCGTAGCCGCTAAACTACTTGAAAACTGGGATGTTTTTCTTGCCTTGACGCGAGTAGGCGTTATAAAGGGGCACTTTCTTTTGTATCACAAACCATGTTACACAAACCTAGCGTAGCCGCTAAACTAGTTAAAAACTGGGATGTTTTTCTTGCATTGGCGCGAGTAGGCGTTATAAAGGGGCACTTTCTTTTGTATCACAAACCATGTTACACAAACCTAGCGTAGCCGCTAAACTACTTGAAAATTGGGATGTTTTTCTTGCCTTGACGCGAGCAGGCGGTATAAAGGGGGCACTTTCTTTAATGTGTGCAAATTATTTTACTATGAATTTGTTTTGTATGGTTGGCACTACTGACATACGTCACTATGTGGTTTCTATGGATAAGATTCAATACGGCGTGGGCGTCAAAACGGAAAATTACGTGAATAAAAGTTTTTACGAATATAAATTTAAATGCACGTTTTTCCGCCGTTCTCGACTGAAACAGATGGTTATTATGGTAATTAAGTTTAGGGGTAGTTTATTTTTTTAAATATATGCCTATTAAAAGTGTAGTGGCATGCGGCGTCTAGTCGTAAATTTACCAAATGTACTAATGTTTTTATCTACAGTCAATACGTTATATACATAATATCTTTGTTAAAAATTAATACGTTACACATAATTTTGTTTACAATTAATGCGGTACACGTTTTTGATTGCCGAAAAACAGCTATTATCTCTCATTACAAATTGAATGAAAATGAACGCTTCATACGCAACCAAACAATAACAACGAGTTGTCTAAAAGTAATTTTATGAAGAAATGTGTAATTTATACGCCCCACAGTGTATTAACTAGTTTAACTGCCTAACCTTGAGGGGATAAGGCTTACCACTGCTAGCTCCATTGTAACTTCTCCCTCTTTATCATACACGACGCATGTAACTGAAAGAAACGTTAAAACGAAACTCTCACCGGCAAGACGTTCATGTCTGCCCAGAACAGATGTTCATTAATTTTTATCCCGGTTCATTAATTGCATAACTCGAACGGGTTACCGGTGGATTTCGGGTCTGAATATTAACCTTGAATATATCCATACAAGAAAATTGATACAAGTTTTACATTTAAAACAGGTAATCACATACATAAACATTTCTTACACAATGCAATTGTTTATAGCATTCTTTACACGTGCGATAAGAAACCCGATTTTCAAAATGTTTAATAAATTTGTAATTCGAAAAATTTGCCTTCATACTAGGGTGTGGCTTTCAATTATCATTTAAAAAGAGAATTAAAAACAAATACATTTTTTTACATTAGCTTCACACAGGAGGTCCCGAGGAAAGTAATAGAGAACTCCAGTCCAATTTAAAAAAAAAAATTTAATGAATAAATGACCTTCTGACTTAAATAACTGCATATTTTTTTCAGAGTTTGTTTTAATAGTTAAATTAATTTTCAAAGTTTAAATTTTTCAAGATACCCCGAAAAACACCGCACGTATAGTGAATCGTGTGACGTCATCACTCCTGAAAAGTTTTTCAACAGGTGTTCATTTTGTATAACAGTTATACGGAAGAAAGTATGGTACTATTCGATAAGTTAAAACATTATTTAGGTGGAATTATTTATTTATTATATTATATTTATTATGTTATTATATTTTTCAATATTATTACGGTAGAGAGGTATAGAAATTGTTTGAAATTATTATTTTATTAGCTTTTAAAATCAATACTATCTCAAACGGAGCATCACCTGCACACTGCAAAAATTGTAGGCAAATAAGATACAGGCGATACAGCGCCTACCAGCTGATCGACGACGGCCATTTTGAATTACAAGTGTGTCTGTAGCTTAATTCAGTCGTTCAATTGAGCCGATTCACTGAACCGGATCTTTTTATTCTCGTTCAACTGAGCCGCTTTGCCCGTCTCTAGGTAGCATTTTGTTGTAGCATATTATACAATTTTTTCGTACAGTTTAAAGTTTTTCAATATTTTAAATAATAGAGATACCTCTATTTTTGATACTGCATTATTTAGGCTTAAATATTGTTTCAATAAACACAACAACTAAATCTCTATAAACAGTATGAAATAACGAATAACATGAAATGTTGTTAATACTGACGGCTTGTGTCCTACCTACATAATGAAAGTTTCAATTCAATGACTGGTGACGCCTGACGTCAGCACTAACCATTCAGTAATACCAACTGTACGGTGTGTTTTGACGAGAGGTTTAAAATTGCACTTTTTAATATTTTTTTAAGAACTCTACATTTAATATCATGAAATAAAACTTATGTATTCAGAATCAGCGTTCATTGGTCAGTATGAACATATTTTTTTAAAGCCATTTTTCACTGGAATTCCTTATTCTCCTGTGGATTTTGTTGGGGATGAGGAGGGTCTTTTTAGAAAAGGAAGGATATGAAGTTCTGGGAAGGAAAAATGTATTAGGGGTGGGTAGGAATCTGGGTCCAGTGTGTCCATGATTAACGAACGTATGAATCCAACACTCCCACTGGGGTACAATCCGATGTTCCAAAAGAGCCCTGCTGGACAGATCAAAAGGTCTCCTTCAACCAGTCTCTCCCGATGCGGCCTGCCATACAGCTGGTGCCAAGATCCAGACAAACCTCACCCCGTGAACTGAGCATTCCTGCTATATCACTAAACATAGCGAACCACTTGTTCGTTATGATGTTGGATGTTGGCTATCCAATAAATTGTTCCCGGGGCGGTGGTGCCTACATCCATCTCCCAAATTGAATAAAATGTTTGAAATGTCCCTAATTGGGTTGTGGTGAGGGGTGAGGGAGAGATGAGAAGGAAAAGACGAAGAAGACAAAGCTCGGGAAACACCATACTTCTGGTCATTTCATGGCAGAGTCGCCAGAGTATATCGATTTATTTAAAAAAAAAAATTATAGTAATACCTCACAAGAGTCTCTCAGCTGCTCCCGTCTGGAGCCAGTGATATGGCATCCATAATTGGGGTATGTTGTGAGGCTGAAGGTAGTGGGGACGGAAAGGAGGTGGGGAAGAGGAAGGTGGGGAAGTAACTGGCTATTCAGATCTGGTCACCAAACACGGCTAACGCCATTTCAAGCAACGTTTCAATTCAGAATAATGGTCTTACACCAGGGCGATACTGAGAGTATGTTTCACTCTGGAACATGCCGCAAATATACTTTACATTATTTTAAATGAATTTATTGTGAAATAACACAAATTATTCAAATAAAATGTATTTGCCCACACCGGAATTCGATCCCGCGACCTTCGGATTGCGAGTCAAGAGCCTTACCGCTAGACATTCATTCCGATATATATTCGGCTCTTCAAAATCTTCTAAAATCACTAGAAGTTACGCTGATCGATCCGATATTGTAAAGTTATCGATTTTACTGTGCTATAGCTCCTGGGAAGGTTCAACGTCTCCTATTCGCAAAGAAAATGAAGTTTAAGTTCAAACTCAATACTAATATATAATTGTACATACATTCTTTGACAAAGCGGAAAAAAATCCATCATATAAGTATTTGTTTCACACCTCTGTAGACTCAGACAAACCCAAAATAACGGGTTTATTATATACATTCATGGTATGCTCGTTTGCTAATCCTTTCTTCTCAGGTGGACTGTCAATTGGTGCTTTGTTTGAGTTTCGTGGCAGATAATCAATCACTACCCACCAGGTACACGGGACACAAGACAAAAGTATGTGTAGCGTAAAAAACTTACATATCGTCGTTAAGATAATATGTAAATCTCTTAACTCTTAATTTAACTTTATTTTAACTTGCGTCTAAACTACAAGGTGCCTAATATAATATGATATTATTTAACGAAAATCCAATGTGTGCAAAAACTTTACTTAAGCATTAAGCATTAAGCATTAAGCATTAAGCATTAAGCATTAAGCATTAAGCATTAAGCATTAAGCACTAAGCATTAAGGTTAATTAAGCATTTTTCGCAACAACTTCCATCATATTCTCAAAGAGAACTTTGTAAAACATTTACTTTCATCATAGCTACTTTAAAAATAAAACATTTTACATTTATAATTATTCCACTTGCATATATTAGCAGCGATGGTAGAATGCTTGTAATAGATCAATAAAATTTTCTCATAATAATAATAATAATATTTGGCTAATTTATATAGCGCTGTTTTTGAGAAAAATCACCTCAATGGCGCTGTACAAATAATTATTTAAAGGAATTAATATTACTAGCTTATAACTAAGATTTACAATTATAACTAGTGACTTACATCTACGACTTATAGCTAGTGACTTATTTTACTAGCTTACAATTAAGATTTACAATTATAACTAGTGACTTACATCTACGACTTATAGCTAGTGACTTATTTTACTAGCTTACAATTAAGATTTACAATTATAACTAGTGACTTACATCTACGACTTATAGCTAGTGACTTATTTTACCAGCTTACAATTAAGATTTACAATTATAACTAGTGACTTACATCTAAGACTTATAGCTATTGACTTATGACTAAGACATATAAATGCTGACCTAAAGCAAGTGATTAAATAACATACATATTTACAATTAGATTAAGATTAGCGCCAGAAGAAGTAAGAAGAAAGAATAATATATAATATGTTCTATAATGAGCGTATTTTGAAAACAAAAGTAAAATTTTAAGATACTCTCAGATAGGTATTTTTATTTAAGGGTACGAGAGACCAAAAAGGTAGGTTTTTAATTTGGACCTAAATTCTGTTGGGCTTGTTATTCATCTAATGGGCATATTAGACGTTTCAATTCTGCCTCGCAATTAGGTTGTAGATACCAAACTGCACCGTGTAAACAAGACATTGAATGTTTCCATGTCATTGCGCGTCATCTTTCCACCGCATTGAAAATATTCAACTTGTTTAATATTTTCAATGCGATTGGTTCTGTTGTCCTTCGTGCGCATGCGCGAATGCGGCGTTGCATGCGCGCGCAGCACTGTGCGCGCATATTGAATTGTCAAACTGTGACTGTTTATTTTGTAGTGAGTTGTCAACATAGAAAATGGTTTTTAAATGGAGGGAAGAGCATACGCCTCTGTTCTTAGAGCACTTTAAGAACTATCCAAGCCTGTGGAACATTAAATCAGAGAGATATAATTCCCGCGCGCACGACCTGTTTCGAAGACATTCTAAACTCTATGACAGCAATGTGATTGTATGGTCCACTTCTGTCAAGTACGTCTAAACAGCACACCCTTTCAATTATACGCCGTTCAACCAAATCGCATCAATGTGGTTGACGTGTGTAATATCGCCATAAGTTTCGGAGGGAGTTTATTCCAAGCCTTCGGCCCAGACACTCCGAAAGCGCGATCTCCAAGTTTAGTATTTGGCTTGCGTTTAGGTTCCATTAGTTTGCCTATAGCTGGTGAGGTTACTGATTTAAAGGTTGACTGCCTCGGACCGGTCATGTGCACCTTTTATCATTGTGTTTATTTAGCTATATTCTGCAAAATTCCCACTCAAGCGTGACAAAGGTCGTTAATTATAAGCAAGCTTTACAACAAACTTCTTGTGTTTTTTTTTACAGTAATACTAATAAACTTATTTTAACTGCTTATGTAGGGAGGGCGGGGCAAGACGGGTGGGGGGCAAGATGGAGTTTTTGCGAAATTGATTTTTCCAAACCTGCTACGATCTTCATAATTCGTCCATATGTGCCTCTACGACACCCCGTGCTTTTAGTACTGTGACTGTAGACATCCCACGTTGATGTCGTAAGCGCTGAGCGAATTTGACGTTTTTGATGTTATATTACGAGTGCACCTCGAGCGTGATATATTGAAGATTATTTGATTTTTTAATTTTTTTTACAATACATATAAAAGATATATAAAAAAATGAAAAGCATATAAAAAAAGCTTAATGCAATAAATGTATGAACAAAAAAATCCCACAAAGGCAATGCCTGTGCGTGGGTATGATATTGATTTTTATTTTTATTTCTATGGTTAAAGTGAAGATTTTAAGTAAATACATAAATTAAAGTATATATAAATTAAGTATAATAAATAGTAACTGAATAATTGCGATTAAAAGCTACAACATAATAACAGTCTGCACTGTTATTATCGCATTTGTGAAAGTGTTACAAGTGCAATTAAACATTATGATATATATATATATATATATATATATATATTTTTTTTTTTTTTTGAAAATTTTTGATACAATACATATAATAGATACATGAAATAATGAAAAGAATATAAAAAAGCTTAATATAATAAATGTATGACCAAAAAAATCCCACAAAGGCAATGCCTGTGCGTGGGTATAATATTGATATTTTACTTTTATTTCTATGGTTATAGTGAATATTTTAAGGAAACATAAATTAGGGATTTTAAAAAAAGTAACTGAATATAACTATACATATGTACTCTAAAAGCTGTCTAATGATAGATATAATTAATGGTTTTTTAAAACTCATAAGAAAAAAATATCTATTTCAGTATTTTTTAGCCAAGTTTTGGTATATTTTTTATAAGACTGAAGATTTTATAGAAGATTGATCCGACATTGACTACTTATTGTCTTTAAAGTAAAAGTTTTAAAGTGAAGAAGAAGATAATAATAATCATCTAAACGAAAATATGAGAGAATACGACACAGAAAAACAGAAGGAGATAATGATCGCAACTGGGACTCGAACCCAGAACCTCCCAGTAGCGCCCATTATCTCCTTCTGTTTTTCTGTGTCGTATTCTCTTTCATATTTTCGTTTAGATTATGATTATTATCTTCTTCTTAAATGATATATTACATTGATGGGAATAACCTTCAAAACTTATAAAAATAGAGTTTTTCTTATAAAATTACGAGTTTTAAATTTGGCCGAAGTTAAAAAATTACATATTTATTACAAAAACGCCATTACGATTATTTTATTTATTTATTAATTATTTAAAATACGAAACGGAAAACTACAAACAGCAAAAAAAAACTGAGAGAAGTCAGGCGGTCAACCAAAACTTTTGTCTTGTCCGGCCGACTACCCTGTCTTACCCTCCTGGTGGGGCAAGACGGTTCAAATGATAGTTTTATTTAATTACACTTTTTATAGCTTTTTAAAATATCTTTTAGCATTTTATTCTATGGAATGTTACAGCTACATTGAACAAATTTAATTTGCATAAAATGTAGATTTTGTAATATTTGAAGAACAATGTTCTATTTATCATTAAAAGTTAACTACCCCGTCTTGCCCCGACCTCCCCACGTATTTATCTACTTACTCTTTGTACTCTCGTTTTTATACTATTGCATTAAATTATCGAACTCATGTACAACATTCCACGATAATGTAACTACATACTAACTTGTATTCAGAGATGTGCTTTATTTCAAATAAATCCATTTCAAATGGAAATGCCAAATGCAAAATTGGTATTTTCCATTTTGCATTTTAATTTTTGGTTTTTCTTTTCACCCATTTCCATTTTCAGTTTAAATTCTTTTCTCAATGCATTTTCCATTTTAAATGCATTTTTGCAACATTTCTTCCTACTATATTCACTCTGTCGGTCCATTGGTCCTTAACCTCGATATGAGAAATATTTACGTTTGTCAAGTTGCTCCCTGGTAGGAGCCCTGCCAAGCAGACGCTGTAATATTAAATTTTTGATAGAAGTTACTATTTTTTTACGCTGGCAACATTAGTCCCGCGTAAATTTTTTGCGGTTTCGTAATCTGTCAAACTTTTAATTAAACTGTAGCTTGTTTCGACTTGTTTCTTTTTCGCGTCTTTATTTATTGCGTGGTCGTGGTGTTTTTAGTTTTACATTTATCATGTAAGTACTGTAATTAATATTATTATATTGAACTGTCTAGGTATGCACGCTTCAAAGAAAATCAATATTTATTATTTATTCAGTTAATAATAGATACTATTATATTCCCCCAAATTCAAGATTTTTTTACACAGTACGTATCAGTATCTATGATTTTTTTTATTCCACAAGTTGATGGCCAATATTAAATAATAAAGTTGTTTTAAAATTCAATAATTGTTTTAATAGAAGGTAGATAATAGGCTGTTAGTTTTTACTATATACTACCAACACTACCAACACTACCAACTACTACTATATACACTACCAACTACGATCAGACAAAGTGACTCCTTTACAAAATTCAAACAAGATATTAAAAAATGGATTATAAGTATTGGACGCCACACTATCACGAATATCTGTAAAATAAATCACACATAGACATAAATAACTTTTCACATACAACCTAACCCATATAAAACAAATGAAAATAATGGAATCCTGTCAAATTTAACCTATAAATAGACTAGGCAGAATTGATTTCATTACTCCATCTCCAACATTTATAAAATAACTCTCTTTAAAAGATTTATTATCCTTCCAATCACCCTTCTGTTTTAATTCTATTCATAATATGTATTTTACCTGAAATATCCTTATAATTACTATATTCATTTATATACCTGTACGCCTGTCTCGACACAGGTATACCCTAGTGAGACAGGCATACAAATAAAACCATTGTAAACATATTTTATTATAGATAAATAAATAAATAAATAAATAAAACTATCGTTTGACCCGAGAAACCATTTTGCATTTTCAATGCATTTTGAAAATAGGTATTTTGCATTTTGCATTTGAAATGCTTTTCTAAAAACCATTTTCCATTTTGCATTTTCAAATGGAAAAGTTTTGACCCATTTCCATTTTGCATTTCAAATGGTTTTGGGTACCCATTTTGCACATCTCTGCTTGTATTGTACCTCATTATATCTTTCATATTTTATTAAATTATGTAATAGGTAATCACTTATTATCATAATACTGAAAAACTCATCCATAATAAATAATAATGTATACATGTAAAATAAAACCCTTCAAGATATTAATAATTAAATAAATAAATAATATAACTAATTCATACAGATTTGGGCACGTAATACAGTTATAATACGTGATATGTTAGTGATAGAACCCTTGTCATGGGACTTTTTTAATAATAAATGTGATACCACACGGCAAAACACATGTTAGAGCACAGCGTAGAATGCCAAGAGGAATGGTGTTATTGTATGAATATTCTGAAAATGAAAATAACAGTGGATATATTTAATTACTCTTTAAATAACCTTAAAACTTGTATCTATCTTGTCAAATGTTAGAAATCCAAAATAAGAAATCTTGTGCAGTAAGTACAAGTACAATTACAATACAATTACAGTAAGTACCATTCTCAGGCGGGCTAGAGAAGATAGAGAACTGCTTACATTAATAAAAATCAGGAAAATTTCATATATGGGTCATATACTTCGAGGGGAGAAGTATCACTTGCTCCGAGAGTGGACCGGCATTAGAAGTGTGGAGGAGCTATTCCGGGCAGCGCAAGACAGAGAGACATTCTCAAGAGTGAACGCCCAACGTCGGGGGGACCTGATACGGCACACAAAGAAGAAGTACAGTAAGTGTGTTACATAAAAGTATTTGTAACAAGGTGAGTGCACCATCTTACACACACTTTATTTATGGTTTCGGTGTGTGGCACCTCTAGTATATTTGAGGCTCTTGGCCATTGATATTTGAGCATTTGTAATAATGCGAGCCCTGCAATATTTTAGAATGCAACAGTTGTTGATCCTGGACAAATTCAAATCAGCAGATTTGAAAAGAGAGCTTGTCATTCTTTGTGTAACAGCCGAGAGCTCGGGGCGGTCCTCTCGAAAGCAACACGACGGATCCTTTTTGAAGATCGCTACGATCGTGATTGTGAATTTTGGATGTCATACTCGCCATCTGGGGAGCTGACTGGAAGTCATCCTGGAGGGATGGTTGGCATCGAGAATTATCCGCCTTTCCTGTTTCTGGGGGGTCCTTTTGGCTGGGAGCCATTTCTCTGGAGTCCTACCCTTTTTACGATGTGAGATTCGTTTCACAAAAGAAGATTTCATCTTGCGTCATTTCAACTGACCACGGATTATTGTTGCCTTCGTATGGCGCTGCGCGTTTCAAACCCGGTCCGCTATTTAACTAAAAATAAATCGATTGAGAACCTTTTTTTAAACATCTTTTTAACATTTACGTGTTCGAGGAGTTATCCCCGTCATAACAATCCATTTACCTGTCTTAATTTAAACTATATAA
This sequence comes from Limnephilus rhombicus, assembly GCA_929108145.2. Taxonomy (NCBI): domain Eukaryota; kingdom Metazoa; phylum Arthropoda; class Insecta; order Trichoptera; family Limnephilidae; genus Limnephilus; species Limnephilus rhombicus. Next base: position 51,013,648 of record OV815274.1, read on the forward strand.
GTGATTAATTTCAACTTTATGTGACAAAGTGACGTTTCTTTGATTTAAGTTCTTAGTGTAAATATGTATAAAAACAACATTTTGATAGGTTATAAGTACACACATAGATTTAATTAGTAATATTAATTAGTGATATAGTGCGCAATTACGATATCAGACGTTGTTTAGTGAATTTTTAACAAAAAGTGTGCCTACGTACAAAGTAAATTCTCACCGTTTGATAATAATGACATCACACGGTAATTATTCGAGCGATTCTGAGGATGAAGAGGATTCTAATCTAGAGAAATTGAAATCTTTGAGTCCTCAAGAATTGAAAATGATGGCTGCGCAAACAAAACGCCAAAACAAAAAAATGCGAGAAATGATGCAAAAACTGAAAGAATATGATCTACAATTAATTTTATTGGGGTAAAGTTCGGTTTATGGGCGAAATTCCTAAAAAATAAAACTAGTTATTTTTGTACTAATTTGGGGTCGGCGAATCCGAATCTGAAAGAATTAGGCGGCGGCAAGCAATATTAACTGAACTACACGACTTTAAAAAATTTTATACACATACAGGAAAATAGCCATTTTGGAAGCATTTTGATTCCTAGAAAATCAAACTAGTTATTTTTATACTAACTATGGGCCGGGGAATCCGAATCCGAAAGAATTAGGCGGCGGCAAGCAATATTAACTGAATTACACGACTTTAAAATTTTCTATACACACACACATGAAAATAATCATTTCGGAAGTATTTTGACACACGTAGTACAAAGATCATAGAAAAACAAGATAACATAGATGTTTTTACCACACAAAATTAAGTGTTGCCATTAAGCAGTAATATTAATAAGGTAAAATAACATGTTTATATTTTAAGTACTTATTTTTTATAAATTATAAATTTTACTCACTTTTGTATCACAAACCATGTTACATAAACCCGGCGTAGCTGCTAAACTACTTGAAAATAGGGATGTTTTTTTGCCGTGACGCGAGCAGGCGGTATAAAGGGGCACAAACCATGTTACACAAACCTAGCGTAGCCGTTAACTACTCGCAAACAGGGATGTTTTTTTGCCGTTACGCGAGCAGGCGGTATAAAGGGGCACAAACCATGTTACACAAACCTAGCGTAGCCGCTAAACTACTCGAAAACAGGGATGTTTTTTTGCCGTGACGCGAGCAGGCGGTACAAAGGGGCACAAACCATGTTACACAAACCTAGCGTAGCCGCTAAACTACTTGAAAACAGGGATGTTTTTTTGCCGTGACGCGAGCAGGCGGTATAAAGGGGCACAAACCATGTTACACAAACCTAGCGTTAGGTTAGGTTAGGTTACGGATTTTTAAGACTACGAATTTTCATACTTTTGGTTTAAGAATACGGCCGTTGAGATGGTCGTAATTCATCAGGTTAATGTGTTATGTGAGGAATTATCGTGTCGGAAATTATTGATATAGGGATAAATATTTTTGAGAGCTGGTAACACTGCCGGCACATGTTTTTGTATATTCCTTGTTTTTCTATGATCTTTGTACTACATGTGTCAAAATACTTCCAAAATGGCTATTTTCCTGTATGTGTATAAAATTTTTTAAAGTCGTGTAGTTCAGTTAATATTGCTTGCCGCCGCCTAATTCTTTCAGATTCGGATTCCCCGACCCCAAATTAGTATAAAAATAACTAGTTTTATTTTTTAGGAATTTCGCCCATAAACCGAACTTTTTCCTTTTATTGGAACAGAAAAGTATACTTTCAGTGGATGATCAGGCAATTCTTAATGGAATAAAGAAATCTAAGAAAAAATTACTTAAATTAATTACAGAAATGACTGGGTCCATATCCCCTTTGGCTCTTCCTGAAACACTTGTGTTGGCACGTTTAGATACTGACAATCCAATTCCCTCGAGTGTTACCTCTCTACATGATAGTGATTCTGAGGACGAAATTTAACCAGCCCCTGGTACTTCTGCTACAGTGGTCACAATCGAACAGTCGCCTAACCAAGACAATAGAAAGAGGACGAGGTTCAGCGACTCACCACATGCGGAGCAAATTCGGATTGTCTCCTCTCTTGAACGATGTATGCAAATAGTTAAAATCGTGAACGACGGCACCAACAAAATGAAAAAATCAGACAAGTCAGAAATTATGAAAATCGTGGACTCTTTGATGTCTGATTTCACCTCGCTCGCTTTAGACTTGAATAGTGTAAAATCTCGAAGTGCCACTATTGATGAAATGATGAATGCACAGGCTGAAATGTCTAATAAAGTTGACAAAATTATAGCTGCACAGGCATCTATACCGGGTGTAATGGATTCCGGTGTGACATCACAACCAGTGAGATCGTACGCTGGAATTGTGGCTGGAGACCGATCCGCTAAATTGGTTTATGGTGGAGTTGAGAGACCGATAGTTCCTTTACAGCCCACTGTACTCTTGTACTCCAGTATTCCGGAAGGTAAAACTTCCGATGAAACTAAGAAGATCATCACATCCGTTCTGAACCCAACTACTGATGGCTTTCAGATTGTCCGTTCGAGAAAAATAAAAGGTGCAGGAATTCTCCTGCAGACATCTAATACTGTTGGTTTGGATGATATTAAAAAGAACACTGAAAAATTAAGTGCTTCTGGCATCAAGGTAGTACAGCCTCTTGGCAGACTACCTAAAATTGTATTATATGATGTTCCCAGCTGCGATATTTCCGGTGACCCCGAACTTTTCACAGAAATTTTTATTAATAATATTGAGGGTAAATCTATAATTACAAGGGAGGATCATTTGAGAACGATGCGGCGCGTTTCACTCTTTGGGAAACGTGGCCAACCTACTATGAATATGGTGGTTACCGTTCATCCTGAGGTTAGGAAGATTCTAGTGGATAGCGGTCATTGCTTTCTTGGGTGGAACGCCTGTCGCGTTCGAGATTTTATTGGAGCCATCAGATGTTTCAAGTGTCACCTATATGGCCATGTAAGCAAGACTTGCATTCAGGAAGTAATTACGTGTCGTCATTGTGCCGAAAGTGGTCACGATTATGAGGATTGCCCCAAAAAGGCAGAGGCCGCTGTCTGTGCTACTTGCAGACGTTTTAAAAAAAAAGATGATCACCCCACGGGTGATAGAAACTGTCCCGCACAGCGAGCCGCTATTGATATACAAGTCAGGATGACCGATTATGGTCGTCCTTGATCCTCATTTCAAGTTTAGGGATGTTATATATTTCGTTTTTTTATTGTTTCTTATTGTGATCTTTCTGTGTATCACTTTTCTTTTATTTTAATTTAAATTTTGTGTGAAAAGAAATTTTTAGTTTTTTTTTTTTCTTATTTTGTCTTTTATTGTGATATCCCTGTTTATCATTCTAGTTATGTGATTTTGGTTGAGCAAAGTTCCTAGAACTTGATATATTTTGTATTGTCTACTCCACCTCAGTCTCTGTATCTTTCAGGTGACTTTACTTGTAATCTTAATATTTTTACAGTTATTATTTTTCTATTGTTAGTGATGGCATTGTTTTTTTTTTAATATTTTTCTTTAAAGTTTTATAAAATAATATTAATCATATTCTCTGTATTTATCTCATGTTATGTTCATCATTCATTACACTAACCCATCACCCCATTTTCAGACTAACTCCTGTTTTACAGGGACATTTGAGGGTTTAGCTTCGTGCATCATAAATAGCTTCGTTTATTAAAAAAAATTAGAGTCCTTGTGAGAGCCCTGAAGGAGCAACCATCTGTTACTTATACCAGGGCGGGAAAGCGGTTGGATTACCTCAAGTGACCACGGTATCAAAATGAACTATTTAAACCTAAGCAAGCCCTTGCCAGACAGCTTTCGTTTCAGGGTGTCATTTTTGTTTTAATATATTTCTTTTGTATTTAAAATACCTTTTTTTCTTCAAAATCAATAACCTACTCCTTACATCTGCCTTGCGAGTCATTGCTCATAAATAATCTACGTTGTACATTGTTGCCACCTCATCCCAGGTAACAAATGGATAAATAATTTGTAGAACAATAAATAATTTTTAAAAAAGGTTAAAAAAAAAATTAGAAAGATTTCCGCAAAAGAGTCCCACCTGCCCAGAGCGAGTGGGATTGTGCCTTTCTCAATTTGAGAAATGTTTTGAGGCTGAATGAAATATGGAAGTGTAGGAAATTCATAAGAGGAAAGTTTGGAAGTACCGTGGCTATTCAGATCTGGCCACAAAACACGGCTGGTGGTCTACCATCCGGAAATTAATAAAATTTATTTTGTAAAAAATGCTTTAATTTGCCAACACAATACGACGAGGTTACAGATGCATTACTCATTCGAGAAAAATAAAAATAAAATGGAAAATGGACTAAATAAGAACTTGTTTCAGGTCGAGACTTGATTTTTCAGTGACCTTGTGCCGAATGTATTAAACTTAACCCTTTTTAAATCTCAAATCCATGTAGCCACGTATTTCATTATACAAATTGGTCCTTGCGTATTAGGCAACCCGCAACTCCGACCAGATTCGGCTTTTCTTTCGGGTCATTGAAAACCACCATTCTGCGAAACTTGTACCTGCACCGTATTGCATTTCTGATTTGTTTATTGGTTATGTAATGCATCAATTTTTAGCAGTCAGTATATTGACCACCGCCATCGGTGTAAGTGACATATCACGCTTACATGATTTACGACTTTTTTTTGGGGAAGTCGGGTAAAGTTGATAATCAGGTAAAATCGATTTTTTTTTAAATGAAAAGATATATTCTCATTTTACGAAAAACCTTCTGTGGGTGTTAACTGTTAATGTTAAAAAAGATACAGTACATAAGAAAATAAAAACAATTTTAACAAATAATTTCTTCTCGTTATTGCCGGATCTAAAGAGAAACAAGAAAAGTAAAAAGCTTTGAGTAAAATTTATGGGCACATTAAAACAATAATAACAAGGTAGCTAGGGAATTTAACTCACTATCACGGAGCTGTCCCATCGTGAATATTATGCCTTAGGATGGTTTTTTTTTCGTTATTTGTTTTTGGGGTGTTATGCCGTGTTGCGCTACCTCCTTCTTTAGCCAACGTTTCGGACATTGTTCATCATCGTTCATCGACATGTGATCATTTACCGGATCTGCCGGATCTGCCCTGATGATGGACACTGCAACGATGTCCGAAACGTTGGCTAAAGAAGGAGGTAGCGCAACACGGCATAACACCCCAAAAACAAATAACGAAAATGCTTTTGGCCGTGAAAATCTTAAAACTTATCTTTAGGATGGGTTGTTTAAAAAAAATTGATGTATTCAATACCGTATCCCCGATCAAAAATAAGAAGATGGAGACATATGTAATTACGAATGTTGGAAAGAGTGCGCTAATAAAAAAACGGTAAAATTGAAGAGAAAGTTGTGAAAATGTTTAATAAAACACGACTCGTTTAAAATAGAGCAAAAATCTCCTAAGGGCTGTCTAAAACAGCATTTCAAGAAACACTGTGAATTTTTGCATACATATAACTTATAAATAACTGAAACTGTTATTTTATAAGTTTATTAATTAAGTCTTTGCGATTTTTTTCTATCGAGGGAATTTCATAGAATATGCGTTTCGGCATAGGGAATGTATAGATATATTTTCTTCAAAAATAATACATATTTTTTTAAGAGCTTAAAAACTTCAGGGGGATAAGTAAGAAATTCGGGTAGCGGCGGCTTTAATATTTGAAGTTTTTTTAAATTTTCACGTTCTGTGGAGGTTCGATGACCTCCGTAGTCTAGTGGATAAGACTCTTGACTCATAATCCGGAGGTAGCGGGTTCGAACCCGGCATGCGCAAATAAATTTTATTTGATTAATTTGTGTTATTTCACAATTAATTCATTTAAAATAATATACAGTATGTTTGCGGCATGTTCCAGAGTGGAAGATACTATTAGTATCGCCCTGGTGTAAGACCACCATTCTGAATTGAAACGCTGCTTGAAAATGGCTTTAGCCGTGTTTGGTGACCAAATCTGAATAGCCAGGTACTTCCCAACCTTCCTCCTCCCCACCTCCTTCCCCTCCCCTCTACCTTCAGCCTCACAACATACCCCAATTGGGGATGCCATAGTCTCACTGGCTCCAGACGGGAGCAGTTGAGATTCTTGTGCGGTATTCACTGTAAAAAAAAGGTTCTATTCAAGTACTGTATTACATCATTATAGGCCAGTTGCTGCATGAAGCTGAAATAATCATAAACTTAAATAGAACTTACACAGAACGTGAAAATTAACTTAAAATAGTTGATGAATTCATCAATTTTTTTAAACTACCCATCCTTAGGCTTGGTAGCAAAAAAACAAACAAAACCTGTTTTTGATCAGAAAAATCCCGTGTAATATAATCAGTGCACGCCACTGAAACTAATAATTATTATTGTCTATTGTGAATATCAAAGGCATCAGTTTTTCTAGCTTCAAGTCCCATCAATATCCAATAGCTTAGCATCGCGAGGAATGCACTGCACTGACTGTAGTTACTTACCCGTTGTACGCGTGTATCGTACGAACTATGTAAGAACACGTTCACACACTATTCTAGAATAAGTTGGTGCCTAGTTGAACAGCTCTAAAGGCGAACAAAACCACTTTCTTCTGCGGTCCAAGTACAGAGTAAGAACTCGGCCTACGCTCCACTAATAAACAGGCGAAATCTCTACTCGGTGGCACATATCGAATGCTATATATATAATTTCTCTAATATCGCAATATGCGCTTTGTTATACATCATTACTGCACAGTGACCATTTTTATTATTTGGCGTCGCTGGCTGACAATCTTCGTTTTTGTTCGGAAATTTGAAATGCTGTAAAGATAAGAAATTCTAAAATTAGATAAATACTCGTATGTCATTTTCTGTCATAAAACTTCTATAGTCCCGCTACGATTTGGATTTCGGATGAAACGGAAATGACGATTACTGCACCTGCGACGTATCAACTGCGCTCATTGACCACTTTGATTATGATGTCACTTTTAAAGGCTCCTATTGGTTGAGATATGAAACGGAAATTACGCTGGTCTGCGCTCATTGGTCGCTTTGATTATGACCTCACTTTTCAAATATTGGTTGAGATGGTTTTGGTAAAGTTTCGTTTCTACCAAGTGTAAACTGCACTCGAATTTTTGTTCTCTTTCGATCTGCATCGCCGAAATATTTCTAGGAAAATAAGCGTGCTTTTACGACGTGCATTTTAAGAAGATTTTTTTTCAGAAAACTTAAAAATAAATTAAATCCTGTTGTAAAAGAAATTTACAAAAAATGTTACGTATTCTGAAAGATTTATTCAATGTTGTTTTTACAATAAAAATTATACATATAATAAAAGTGTGCGTTAGAAGTGAAACCTTCAGAAAACTAAGGTAGACAAGAGTGGGCAGGCTACGAAGCACCGCACAAAGAGGAGACCGATTATACTCATTCTCATTCTATCGCAGGTTAAATCCTATAGAAGAATGACTTGGTCTCTTTTTAGTATAGCTATTTTTCGTTTCATCGAGCTTCAAATCACAACGGTGCTAAAGTTTTCACTTTTCACAAAACACCAAAAAAATCGTCTACAATAACACCAGATACGAAACATTTCTTTTCGCTCTCCTAAACCAGGGGTCGACAAAGTTATTAGCCAAAGAGCCTAATATGTACAAACAATGAATAAAAAAAATTGAGAGCCAAACCTGTTTATTGATTTAGCATTTATCATAATTTTAGCACTTCATTAAATTACAGGTATGCTGAATAAAGTTTTATTTCGTACTTAATAAAGATATTATTAATTGACAAAATAATTAAGAAATCCATAAATTCAAATCATGACAATGACTTAACACTTAATGCGAACAATGTTCTTGCATCTCCTTGGAACGTTTGAGTAAGTCAGGTTTGCATGTTGTTATTATTAATTTTAGGCACGATTCCGGGTTCTCGTCAATAAGATGACTTCTTAGTTTACTCTTGATAAAGTTTATGCTTGAAAAAGATTGTTCACTTGAATGTAGAACCAAAAAGGGAAGGAACAGCAAACGCGAGTTTTTTTCAGCTGTTCATAAGAATGAGGAATACTATTCCAGGCGGTGAAGATGATCATGTCTTCCTTCTTCTGGTCTTTCAATGCAGACCACTTGTGTTATGAACTAGCTCACATTTATTCTTCTCCAATATTTCCAAATCAAACAAAGACGTTCAAATTTAGAGCTCCATATTTCCTTGTTTTTATAAATCCAGCAATTATATTTCAAAGTTACCAATGTCAATGCCAAAAGAAGAAAATTTCAAATCTGTTATCGAAGCATTAAGAGGGTGTTTGACGAATGCTAAGGTCAACATTTCCTATGGAATCTCTCAGCACGTGTTTTGGTGATTTTTTTTCGGAATATGTCGAGTTTTGTCAGTATCTCCTGAACTTTTTTTATATGAACTTTAAAGAACCAAAGAGCCGCATGCGGCTCCGGAGCCGCTCTTTGCCGACCTCTGTCCTAAACAATTACCATTTTCTCCTTCACACTGTGTTCACAGCATTTAAAATTTCCGTTATCGATATCATATTAAATGCATTTATTTACGCATGTTCGTATCACTAATAAGTAATAAGATAGACGTAAAATAATAAATCATGTAATAATTTATTTTTTAAAAGTATGCGAATGAAAGACTGGAAATATTTTTTCATTGATGCATGAAATTGTTCCATTGATATAATGCGTGTATTGTGTATATCCAAAACCAGCAAACGATAAAATTGTTATGAGAATTTCGTTAGAACTGCCTCATGTATTAAATGATAACAAAACAATTAGCCTTTGACTACGTTTTATTTTTTCAAGAATTTCATACATTTTTCATAAGAGTAAACCGGTCGGCGTTTTGTCCGTACATATTCAATCTCTGGATTTTGGCTCTAGTGCAAATATTTCTTTAAGCCGCCGCTACCCGAATTTCTACCGATTTCTTACATATCCCCCATAAACTTTTAAACTTATTAAAAAATATATGTTTTTTTTTAAGATAATATCTACGCATTTCCCACGCCGAAACGCAAATATTACGAAATTCTCTCGATATAAAAAAAATCGCAAAGTATGCTCCGAAAATTATTATTTTCACGTCTGTTTCAATTATTTTACAAGTTATATGTATGAAAAAATTCACACTGTTTCTTTTACTACTGTTTTAGACAGCCCTCAAGAGATTTTTGCTCTATTTTGAATGAGTCGTGTTTTTTTTTTAACATTTTCACAATTTTCGCGTCAATTTTACCGTTTTAAATATTAGCGCACTCTCTCCAACATTCGTAATTACACAACTCACATTTTTTCCACATTTTCTTCTTTTTGAGCGGGGATACGGCGTCTTAATATAATATAGATATCGATCCCTAGCGTATCGGTATGTTTTGCCTTTTTTGATAAATTACTTCTTATAGGAGTTAGGACCCTCCAAAAATCGTTAAAATTGCCTGCTTTGAACGCCATCAACAGAGGGTTTCGTTACAAACTAGACAATGTATTTTTAGAAAAAAAACAAAACATACAGAAATAGAAAACTTTCTTCTAATGGTGAAAAAAAAAATCTTAAGAATCGGTCCAGTTTTGGAGGAGAAAAATGGGGAATATAAAACATCGACTTGGGAAAAAATGGGGAAAATTTTGAGGATTTTATATGGGTATTATCAGCCTGAAGTGCAGTGTCCCTTTCATTCAGTATTCGGGTGGGGAAGGACAGCGACAGTAACAGTTTGGTAAAACACCTATTTTATCCAAATTTCTTTAAATAACGTCACTTAAAACTTAAAATTTTACATGCTTAACTATTAAATGCCACAATCACTTTTCAATAAAAACACTTTTTTTTTGTACAGAATACATTTTTTGCATTTTTCACCAGCATTTGGTTCCTTAGAACTGGCAATCTGCCTAGCTAGGAACTAATATAGACAAAAAAGACATAATAATACTTGTATACAGTTTAATATTTACAGTTATTTTGAAATATTATTATGTTATTTTGCTGTGTAAGTGTATCTTATGTAATAAAAAAAAATAAAAAACAACTAGTATATTCTTCAATTTCAATTCTTAATTGAAATAATAACTAATTGTTTGGTTTTAGCGTTTATTTAATATAAATTAAATTAAAAAAGAGAGAAAACTTTGTAAAGCTTATGTTATATTTCAAAGAAACACATTATATATTTTTTTTTTTGCTTTTCTTCCATATTTTTTTGAGGGCAGTCTATTTTTAAACATCAGCAGTAATCTGCCATCATGCGACGGTCCCATCTACCCTGCTACCTTTCCTCCATCACTTTTTAAGTCCTGGTGGAAGTGCTCTCCCTGTTCCTGATTTTAATTTCCCTTATCGTCAGGAAATCTATCCAGGTGACTGTGGAGAAAGTGTAACTTTATGCTCATATTGTAATATAAGATACGCGAAAATCATAAAAAAACCAATTCAGTACTTTCATGAATATATCCGTAAACTGGTTACTTATCCGGGGCAACAATTTTTTTTTGTTGAGCTGTATGCTGTATTATTTATTAATCTAATATTAAACAAGAGAATAATGTCGGTTCTTATGAGTTTTCGTTTAAACCAACCGACTTTAAACTAATCTAATAAGAGGCAGTGTTGGGTACCGCCACCCGGGAACCATTTATTTGATTACCTACACCTCTGCCTTAGATCACCCCAAGTGGTTTGCTGCGTTTGGTGACTTAACTGGTGAGCCCGGCTTCATGAGGTGAGGTTTGTCTGAGGAAAACATTTTGACCTCTCCAGCAGGATTCTTCACGGATTAGCGATCAGATTCACGGATCAGCGCCTCCCACCGTTGTGGGAGGGATAGATTCGTACGTCTGTCAATTCTGGATACAAGGATCCCCAGATTCCTACCCACCCCTAACACCTTTCTCCTTCCCAGAACTTCCTTTGCTATAAAGACCCTCCACACAGTATCCCCAAAAGGCCCTGGGAAGATTATTTTCCTCAGTTGATTTTATGTGGAGCCAATGTTACGGGGTCCCTCAAGGCAGTGTTATAGGTCCAACGCTCTTCCTAATATATATTATCGAGTTATGCAACCTAGATATCGATGCCACTATTGTCAGTTTCGCCGATGACACTGTCCTACTCTTTCAAGCAAAAGATTGGCTTACCGCATATTCCAAAGCGGAGGAAGGAATTCAACAGGTAAAATATTGGCTTGACTCGAACATATTAACTCTAAATGTACAGAAAACCAAATACTTACTGTCTAGTCTCACCAATATCCCAAAGTCAAACCCAGCCCCGCCATTAAAAATACACAAATGTAAAAATTCATCTCTAAACCGAAACTGTGACTGCCCATGCCTAGAGCAAGTAAACATTATCAAATATTTAGGAGTAACCTTCGATACACACCTGAATTGGAAGCAACATATACATAATACTACAAACAAAATCCGAAAATCTATATACTTTTTCAAACAAACACGCAATTTCCTTAACCTAAAACTTTTAAAAACAGTATATTACTCATTGTGCCAATCTCACATAGAATACGGAATTCTAGCCTGGGGTTATGCATATTCCAATGCCCTTGATCCCATCATGAAAGCACAAAAACTAATCATAAAAATAATTCTTAAAATGCCGCTTACTACCAGCACTGATACTATCTTCAATTCCTTCAACGTTATGGACATAAAACAGCTCTACTCAAGATCCATATTACTTAATTTACACAAAAACAACAAAACACCATACAAAGCTACACAAACAATACACAATACCCGAGCCAAAAACAACGAACTTCTCCAAACTCCTATTTTCAAAACCACCTTCGGGCAAAGACACTCTAAATACATAGCTTGCAAACTATACAATACACTACCAACTACGATCAGACAAAGTGACTCCTTTACAAAATTCAAACAAGATATTAAAAAATGGATTATAAGTATTGGACGCCACACTATCACAAATATCTGTAAAATAAATCACATATAGACAGAAATAGCTATTCACATACAACCTAACCCATATAAAACAAATGAAAATAATGGAATCCTGTCAAATTTAACCTATAAATAGACTAGGCAGAATTTATTTCATTACTCCATCTCCAACATTTATAAAATAACTCTCTTTAAAAGATTTACCACCCTTCCAATCACCCTTCTGTTCTAATTCTATTCATAATATGTATTTTACCTGAAATATCCTTGTAACTACTATATTCATTTATGTACGCCTGTCTCGACACAGGTATACCCTAGTGAGACAGGCATACAAATAAAACCATTGTAAATATATTTTATTATAGATAAATAAATAAAAAAAAAATGTAAAAAAAACTGAATTTCTTTGAGATGTTGACGTTTCGGGCTTACACCTTCGGGATATTAGCCATCGGGAATTTTATTTATTTATTTATTATGAATTAACGCCGATTAAATGCTTTTACATAGGAATTGCAATAATTTGAAATGGATAAAGAAGTAATTAAAACTATAAAAATCCGAAAACTTCAATATCATGGACATTTGATGAAACATCCAGAGAAGTATGAGATCCTGCATCTCATAATGCAGGGAAAGATTGCCGGAAGACGGGGCCCTGGAAGAAGGAGAATGGCTGAAAAACCTGAGACGGTGGTTTGGCCAGTCTACCGTGGAGCTGTTCCGGGCCGCAGTAAACAAAGTCCGCATAGGCAACATGATAACCAACGTCCGTTGAACGGACAGGGCACAAGAAGAATAAGAAAGAATATACATGGTTAAGAAAAAAATATTCATACGACAAAAAATTAAAAAGTTCATATTGAAGTGACAGCATAAAGTAAGCTATTATTAATACAAATATGAAGAAAAAGAAAACCTCACATACATACATGAAGTATGAAATAAAAATATATTTTCAATTTCCAGAATCAAACATTGACGAAGATCGAAATCATTCAAAGTGTATTTGATTATAATTCAACTCAGAAGCGCTGACAAACAGATTGATTTAAATAATGTTTGTATGTTGATAATCTTTTAATATTTATCACATCATCAACAACATATTTATTACCAAGTATATGCAGGCGATTTATTATGGAATATAATTCAGCATTAGATTTATTTTGTAGTATATATATTTATTTTTCATATTTTGTAGTTTTTCGGGAAATTATTGTTAGACATTCGTTCAACAATATGCGACTTTTCCAGAAATAATTATTCAAATGTCGTAGATTATTACGCCATTTGTGTTATGTACTTTCATTTAAAAACATCGGGATTTGAGAAGGATCCAGAACGCAATGTATTTAGGTGAGGTCAGTTCTTCCAACGCATCAAATTACAAAAATTAAAATCACTCTTGGCCTTGGTACCAAATCCGCCCAGCGAAATGACGTAATTTTATGCTGAAAGTACCCAGTACTAGGTATGTACTGAGGTAGTACTGCATAATGTTAAATACGTTAACTACGCTCACGCCTTTGTATGAAAAACCAGAAATATGTGTTCAACACTTTCAATACGAAGTACTTTGTAACAAATTTAAGACTAAATTTTGATCTAACCATAACCTTTTCTTCGTGTTCTGTTCCGTCACTGTTCTGTTTTATCTATTACCAACTATATATGTACATAGTATATTTGCTATTTACAGGACATTCCAGAGTGGCAAAGATAATCTCGGTGTCGCCCTGGCGAAAGACCACCATTCGTTAATATGTTGTCATGTACCTAGTAGATCAGTTCGTCACAAATTACCTTAACCATTGCAACAATACAGGATCTAATGCTGAATTATATGCCACAATAAATCACCTGCTTATACTTGGTAATAAATAGATGTAGATGATGTGATAAATATTGAAAGATTATCAACATACAAACATTATTTATTTAAAGCTGTTTGTCAGCGCTTCTCAGTTGGATTAAAATCTAATATACTTTGAATGTTTATATTTTTCATCAATGTTTACTTCTGGTATTTTTAAATGTATTTTGATTACGTACTTTACGTGTATTATTTAGTAGTTTTTTTTAGTTCATAATGTCTTGTGTACAATCATGTATGTGAGATTTTCTTTTTCTTCATATTTGTAATTATAATAGCTTACTTTTTTACTTTATGCTATCACTTCAATATGTGCTTTTTAATTTTTTGTCATATGAATTTTTTTTTCTCCATGTATATTCTTTATCCATTTCAAATTATTGTAATTCCTACGTAAAAACCGTTAATCGGCGTTAATTCATAATAAATAAATAAATTCACCATCGAAGTGTTGCTTGAAATGGCATTAGGCGTGTTTGGCGTACAGGTTTGATCAGCTAGGTAATCGTCCTCCTTTAAATTTACGAGTACCTCCCAATTAACTCGAGCCTCACAACACATTACAATAAATTAGGGATCAAGCCAGAATCAAACTGGCTCCGGGAGTTAACATCTCATTCAGTTAATTATTATTGTACCCCCCATCATAAAATTTTGCTTTGCTTTCCAAAAAACGCTCATTAAAGAACATATTATATATTATTATTAAAATATATATAAGGATTAAATATCATGTGTTGCCAATTATGATCTCTGCGTGCGAACTGTACGTAAATTTCTTTAAATAAATAATAAACCGTGTTAATCTCAAGTGACCTCCCAGGTAATGCTTGGTTCACACGACAACGATTTATCGTAGCGATTTAACTGCACAGACCGTTTGTGCAGATAATTTAACATCCATAGAGCGTCCACACGTCTACAATATCTGTGTCGATCGTCACATCGTAAGTTCTCCGCAGAAACTCAGACAAGAAACATGTCATCCACGATGGAAGACGCTGACGCGCCAGCGCTAGCTTGGCTTATTTTGTGCAAAAAAAGAAGAAAATCTCGTAGTGCGTGGTGTAAGGATTGGCTTCATAAAAGGAAGTCATACTCTCATATAAATTTGTTAAATGAATTAAAATTTGCTGCAAAAGATTGGCAAAATTATTTGAGAATGAATGAAGAGACTTACTTACACCTGCTGTTTCTAGTTACACCGCTTATACGAAAAAGGAATACCGTGATGAGGAGAGAATCAATAAGTCCTCATGAAAGAATCCTACAGCAAAACTTGTTAACGAACTGAACGATTGGCCCGACTTATAAAACTATGCAAACGCGATCGACAACGGTTTATCGAATAGATTTTACAACTGCCTCCGACGGCTTGCACCAACCAAAAAATCTGCGCCAATTTTCGTACACACGTTCGATATAACTGCACAAACGGTCTGTGCAGCTAAATCGTTGTCGTTTGTACCGATCATTAGTATTCCTGTATATTTTGTGCCTATCTACAATACATTTTTACGCAGCATTGCCTTCATTGGTCAAATATTGTAGGTAGATATATTTTCGTATCGGTGATCGATGAACCGGTGGATGAAATTTTTAGCCGTAAGTTATTTTAATGGTTTGTCTAGTTTGTAGTTAGAAGTAAGATTGTAGAGATATGTTACAAGTTTGTAAAGCGCCCTTGAGGTAATTTTTCTCATAAAAACGGCGCTATATAAGTGGTTCAAATATTATTATTATTAATAATAGTTCTTGTAATAGTTAGAAATAACGACGCGACGCTATTGAACTGGTAACGGCGCGTTGGTTAGGTATATGAGAATAAGATAATACATAAAAATTACTAACCTCAATTTAAAGAAAAAATAAAGTTTCAAATGAAATATCAGATTAGAATACAAGCAACCAGAAGAGTATAACGGATTAAGTAGCTCTGATTAAGTGACTCGAAAACCCTTCTGGACGGAAGGAGAATGACTCCTTCGAACACCTCTCACCCCAGAAGATAGGTGGAAGCTTGAGTGGCAATCAGCCAACGTCAAAAAAATCTCGTTCAAGACCCCACTGAGAGACAGCCTGGCTTCTCATTACCTCGCAAACTCTGGACTGCCATCAATAGGATAAGGTGCTCCCATAGCCGTTGTGCTCACATGATGCATAGATGGGGCCTTAAAGAGTTAGCGATGTGTGAATGCGGTGCGGTGCGGACCACCGAACATGTGGTCAACGAATGCCCGCTCCATTCATTCCCCGGCGGGATTGATGAGGTCCACAGGGCAACGCCTGAGGCCCTAGACTGGCTCGCAGACCTAGATGTCCCCCTCTGACCCCCCACCATACGAAAAAAGAAGAATTACAAATGTCATTATGGTAGAAACCATGAAAAATTAATAGAAAAATTCTCGCAAAATGGCGGCTACTCAAAAAAATATTATTTTTCAGTTATTTTTCAACTTTTCCAAATTTTTAAAAATACTGAAAATTATTTATTTTTATTTTTGTAGAGTCGGCGATGTGTGAATGCGGTGCGGTGCAGACCACCGAACGTGTGGTCAACGAATGCCCGCTCCATTCCTTCCCCGGCGGGATTCCCCACCATACATAAGAAGAAGAAGTAGCTCTTGTTATAATTCAACGCAACGCAAAATTTTTTTAAAACATGACAGGTTTGTATATTTTAGTGCGTTTTTAAAATACATTATTATCTTCTTCTTCTACATATATATATATATATATATATATATATATATATATATATATATATATAAATCTATGCGATGCTAAACCATTCATCCGATTGCGATGAAACTTTGGGAATTTGATGTGTGCTTGCCCGCGATGGTTCCTATATATATAATAGTGAGTTCTGGTATTATGAAATTTGTATTAAAAAAAATGCAATAGGTGGCACGCGAGCTGTTTGAAAACTGAATGTATCGGAACTGAATGTATGGAATACGGGAGGGGGACGGGGAACTCGGGAAGGGGGTTTGCGGGACGGGGGAAGCGGGAGAAGGGAGTGAGGAGAGGGAAGGCGGGGAAGGCGTAGTGGGAACGCGAGAGGGAAAGGGGCCGCGGGAGAGGAAGGGGAGGCGGAAGGGAACGGAACGAATGGGAAAGGACACGCAGAGAAAAACAATTTCTTTATTGAGTGGCATAACAACGCATGCCGGGAACTCGCTAGTTTCAACATAAAACATAAGCAGTAGATGTATCAACTATACTAGCATTAATAGAGCTTGCCTTTTTAAATGCAGTTTCACTGACGCTAAATGTGTCGATATCCAAATTGATTCTGTTCAACAGCAAGATTGCTTTCCCGACCAACATGACTATTGGCAAGTTAGTCCTGAAGACTGAAAGATACAACAGTCTATGAAATGTGCAGCAATGTGTACATCCCTTTTGACCCATAGATGGTTCATTCCGAGCATACCCAAAAGAAAGTCTGTAGGATAGAGCCACGGGTAGCCATACTCCCCCATAGGAGAAACCTCAGAAATTAAAAGGCTATTTTCAGAACAAAGAGTTTAAAGAGGTTTAATAACTAACAAGTTATTTTAATACCAACAACTTCGCTAAATTTACGTACAATGGCAAACCAACCTGCTTTTGCGTGTCTTAGCTGGTTGTAACACACAAAGAATGAATTATTAGGTGTAGATAGCAGATACATATTTTTTATCACAATGGAACGGTTTATGATGAGTACAATGATCTATTTATGTTAAGTTTCCACGGTTGTCAACACACATCTTATTGAATTAAATTGTTAAGCTTGATTTGATAGGACTGCTTAACTTTTAGAAGGTGAAGATTTTGTGTTTCGTATATTCTAGGTCTCTATCATTTTTTCACGTTTGCCGATTCTTGGTAGCTCTCACTCATACGAAGCCTGTGGGTTTCTTCAAATCGTAAGCCCATCATATCTGTTAGTGACCTCTGCTTCTCGTTCCCAACCAAGGATTGAATATGATTTTACTGGGCTTCCAACAATTAGTCGTGCCCCATGCTCAGCTTCCATTTGAGGTTTGAGGTTGCAATAATCATATAAACTTACATCAAGTAGATCGGATTAGCTTCTCAAAGCAGCCCCACTAGAGGGCAATTCAAATGTTTTGGGGGGCAATTCGCCAATCAACAACTTTTTAAATATTTATTACATTTTTGTTTAAAAATCGCATCCTGACTTTCACAAATAAAAAAAATGGCAACAGACAACACGACGCATGTTTAGAGGTTGTTAATAATTCACATATTTTAGATATTCGTATTTTTTGATGAAGTGTGTGGTAGGATTTCACTTGGAAACATGCAACTTTCACAGGAGATATTTTTTTGACTTGGCTCCAAGAAAAAATTTCGCTTGCGGCCCTTTCCCCGTTGATGCGAACATTTTTTTTCTTTTGAAATGTTAATGTGGGGGCATGGTTTGGCATAAATAAGGTTGAGAAACACTGGTTTACATCATTATTATTATTTATTAACATTCTAAGCTTTTCACCAAAGTTGGGAGATTGTGGTATCAGTTCATTTCGTAAAGCAAATGTAATTTGGCGTACTCCTTATTTTTTTCCGGTCTTATTTTTTTTATTTTATTTATTTATTTGTTTATCAAGACATACACAGTACATTATAATACAGATTATAAGGTATGTTAAATTAAATTATTACATGGTTATGTACCTATTACGTAAGTCCATAGAATGTCATTTGATAATTACGCCTGAGATATGAACCGGTCTTAAAACTTAATTATTGAATGAATGAAGTAATAATAATAAAAAGGAAGAAAAGAGGGGGGGGGGAGATAAGGAGACATTTTGAAATCAAGAATTATATGCTCACTAATTGTAATTGACAGATTAAAGTTTAATGAAAAGTTAAGTGTAAGTAATTTTAAAACAATTATATCACGCCAAGAAATTTAATAAATTAGTTTTGTATGTTTGCAAGGAATCATGAAAAATGTCTAAGTGTAGAATTTTTCATAGTGGTTATAAGTTATGATTGCGCGAGTAATTGGTGAGTTACTCGCTGCATTAGTGTTATTGGATTCTATATGAAAAAGAGAAGTGTGCCTGGTACGCCTCATTGGGACATTTAAACCAATAGTGGATTGCAATTCAGGACTATCTATTTTATTATTTAGCAGGTTATACAGAAACAGCAGATCTGATAATGTGCGTCTTTTTTGTAAACTTAACATGTTATTTGTAGTTTTGTTGTATTTCTTGAATAAATATTTAGAGAATTATGAATTTGATAAGTACCACGTCGTGTAAAATTCGGGATCAGGCCTCTAACAATAACACTCCTTATATTATATGGCAATAAGGTTTAAATTATAGTTAACAACAGCCGGGTTCGTAAGTAGGAGATTTTGAACTTTAAAACCGTTTTAAAGGCCTGATACTTAATTTTTTCTGGGCTTATAAAATTACAAATAAAAAACCTCTAGCATTTCAAAGGAAAATGTGTGTTCTATTTGCAGTATTTAATCAAAACATCTAATTTAATTTTGCATTACTTTATTACTTAGTAGTGTATAACATTGAGTTTGGTGAAAAAATATGGGTTTCTATCTGATTCAATACATATTATTGGAATTTTCCGAAGAACTATTGCTAATTCTATTCTGTGGCTACGATTTAAGTTATTGTAATCGTTGCATTATCAGTTTCATATATTTTTGAAATTAATCTTTAAAATTGCAATGATGGTTGTCTATTTATATGGTTGTCTATTTCTTACAACCAATCTAGAAAATTGCAAGAACGTCGAAGTAGAAAAAAAAGTAGGTACTAATAAATACAGTAGATATTAAACACACATACCGAGGTTTGCCATACTTCCATTTCCTCTGGCCAGTCGAAACTCTTGTGCGATATTACATATTTGTCTATGGCTAAAAGTCAAGACAATGGGTCTCCAATTTACGGAGTAAATTAGTAATGAACTGGACGATACTCAGGATTACCTAATTTGGTATGTGCAAACATATGGCAACTAAAAATTTTATCATTCCAAAGATATTTTCGTATTTTAAGGCATGCGTTATAATCAAATTTTTAAAGAGATTATCTTTAACTTCGTTTATCTCGACGACCTCCGTAGTCCAGTGGGTAAGACTCTTGACTCACAATCCGGAGGTCGCGGGTTCGAACCCGGCTGCGCAAATAAATTTTATTTGATTAATTTGTGTTATTTCACAATTAATTCATCAAAAATAATATATAGTATATTTGCGGCATGTTCCAGAGTGGAAGATACTATCAGTATCGCCCTGGTGTAAGACCACCATTCAGAATTGAAACGTTGCTTGAAAATGTCTTTAGCCGTGTTTGGTGACCAGATCTGAATAGCCAGGTACTTCCCAACCTTCCTCTTCCCCACCTCCTTCCCCTCCCCACTATCTTCAGCCTCACAACATACCCCAATTGGGGATGCCATAGTCTCACTGGATCCAGACGGGATCAGTTGAGGTTCTTGTGCGGTATTCACTGTAAAAAAAAAAATCCCAAATTAATAATTTATGGAGATACAACAAAACTAAAATTACAAAATGGTTATTAGACTTAGGTAGGACAGATTCCGAAAAATTATTAAAAAACGTAGTCTGAGTTGATTTCTTCGATTTTGTATTTTGTATTTTCCTAAAAAATATTTTTTTATTTTTCTTTCTTACATTTATATATTATATTTTTATTTTATATTTTACATGTATCTATCTGGATTTTATTGTTTATTACTGCTAATTTTTATTTTCCTAAAAAAATACTTTATTTTATTTTTCTTTCTTACATTTATATGTTATATTTTTATTTTATTTTATATTTTACATGTACCTACCTGGATTTTATTGTTTATTACTGATGTATACCTAGAATAACACAACTTATATCTGATATTGTACCTAATATCTAAGTAACTCCCCCAATATGTACCATTATTGTTAATTATTATCGAATCCATTAATGTGAAATTATGTACACGCAACCTGCCAATTTGACTGTCCTAAAACGGGAAACCTTCCTAGTTGGACAGTCAAAGCTTCCTTTTATATTGTTATATCTTGTATGTAATAAAAAAATAAAAAAAAAAACATAGATACGCCATCTGCATTAAAATCATACAAGACAGCTTTTTTATATCTTGTGGCTACGATTAATCGTGATCACAATCGTAGCGTCACTAATTCAAACCTTGCTACAAGTAGGTAGAGGTAGAGACAAATCAGTGCTCCAGACAGATGTGGTACCAGACGCTGGTTAGTGTCCATCCAGTTCATGTTCAGTGGAGTACCGACCCGTTGCGCTGGTGGGCAGCCCGTTTGATTTATTTAATAATTCCATTGATAGAACCCGCCACAGTGTGTTCAGACATCCGTCCATTATGCTGATTAAATAATGGACTCCGTAGGTACTCCTGTCTGACATACTCGTAATGTTATTACTCTAGGATGTATTAACTTTTATGCCTGTCCTGGGGGTTATTTAAAATCATTTTTTAATTTTTGTAACCCGGTAGACATTACGTAAGAGCAATATTCTGTTCCAACTGCTGTTTGTTTCA
Source organism: Limnephilus rhombicus (assembly GCA_929108145.2). Lineage (NCBI taxonomy): Eukaryota > Metazoa > Arthropoda > Insecta > Trichoptera > Limnephilidae > Limnephilus > Limnephilus rhombicus. The sequence continues at coordinate 51,035,071 of OV815274.1, forward strand.
ATTTGGGGTTCTGTTGGCATTGAAAAATGATGACCTCCGTAGTAAAGCAATGAGATCCTCTACTGTGAATATGCCTCTATACTAGTACTGTATTAAAATATAACTAGCCGTTGGAAACAATAGTTATATTATTTCAACGTCCAACGCTGTTGAAAATAATTAGCGCCAACAGTTGAAATATAATACCTACATGCGAATATTATTCAACGCAGTCAACGATTCAACTGCCTAATAAATAAAAAGGGTTAAGAGTTTGTACTTCGTGAACAACATTACTCGAAATTTTAAATGGTCTTTTGGTTATGTACGTACCTACTGCACGTTTTTATTTTATTTTCCCATCCAATACGGCCGATACGCAGCGCCAGGAAACAATCAAATTTATCAACGACAAGCAAAAAATAACCTATTGATAATTATCAACGCCGGTCGCCTAACAGCGACGTTTTGAACCTATTGTTTTCAACAGTGTTAGAATGATAAGTCAAAAGGGTCAAGAGATCACACTTCGTGAACGATATTATACCCAATTAGACATGGTCTTTTGGTAATGTACGTACCTACTGCTCTTTTTTTATTTTCCCGTCCAATACGGCCGATACGTAGCGCCAAGCAACAAGCGAATTTATCAGTGACAAGCAAAATATATCTTCAACGTCTCTTAACACTTCAACAGGGTAATATTTTCAACACCGAAACCAACGTCTTCCAACAGTTTCAACTTTCAACGTTATTATAGGGTTATTATTACGTGTGTGGGGCGTGGGGCATAGAGATAATAATAATTAATAATACATCAATGATTCGGGGAACCACCCGTTAAAAGGGATTCCTTAATACGATTTTGATATATTTTTTGTTAGTATCGTGTCGATCTCCTATAGTTCAACGTCGTTAAGGGTCAACGTCGACGTTATTTTCAACAGCTATTTTCAACAGTTGAAAATTGCCAACGATAACGACGTTGGCATTGGATAGAATTATCGTCAACGTCCAGTACTACTCTATACCTAGATTGCTTGCAATTTGGGTGGCGGGAACAGGTACCTACCGCCGCCCCATGAACCATTTATAGCATAACTAACACCTCTGCCATAGGTTACCCCAAGTGGTTAGCTACATTTGGTGACTTGTTTAAGGTTTGTCTGGGTCTTGGTGGCAGTTGTATCGGCCTACCTACTGCGTGGCGGGCCGGACCGGGAGAGACTGGTTTAGGGAGACCTTTTGACCTCTCCAGCAGGATTCTCTCGGAATATCGCCTTGCACCTTGACTTACACGTCCTCAGATTCCTACCCACCCATCATACCTTTTTCCTTCCCAGACCTTCCTCTCTCCTTTCTTTCCCAAAGAGACCCTCCCACAGCATCCTCAAAGATGGCAGGAATTATTTTCCTCGAGGCCTGTGTAGAGCTTTGGTAAAAAAAAATATCAGTGATCTGTCAAGAGCGTGTGAACATATTCAACATACCTTTCAGCTTTTGTATAACAAACACAAAGAACTTAAAAAATGGCATCGTGCCAACCAAAACAACCCTTTGGAATGGAGCGTAAACAATACGTCATTTGAACGCTTATTCAAAAGTACAGCGGTCCTATTTCATATCAAATCTACAACAGAGAAAATACCGATGGAGGTGTGCTGTAGATATGTCCGTATGCTCAAGTAAGCTCAATGTTTCGTTACTTCTGGTGAAAATGATTAAACATTTCAAGTACCGAATTACGTTCTCCAACATTAAATGTGCGTCGCGTCGCGACAAAATGACATCATATTTATTTACAAAATTATATAATTCAAATTACCATGTGGAATCTTCCCTCTTGGCCACAATTTAAATAAATATCAATCCCCGAGAAATCCCGTAACTTTCCTTTTTTAATAGTGATACCTCACAAGAGTCTCAGCTGCTCCCGTCTGGAGCCAGTGAGACTATGGCATCCCCAATTGGGGTATGTTGTAAGGCTGAAGGTAGTGGGGAGGGGAAGGAGATAGGGAAGAGGAAGGTGGGGAAGTACCTGCCTATTCAGATCTGGTCACCAAACACGGCTAATGCCATTTCATGTAACGTTTCAATTCTGAATGGTGGTCTTACACCAGGGCGATACTGAGAGTATCTTCCACTCTGGAACGTGCCGCAAATATACTATATATTATTTTTTTTTGTTTAAATGAATAAATTGTGAAATAACACAAATTAATCAAATAAAATTTATTTGCCACGTCGGGATTCGATCCCGCGACCTTTGAAATGCTAGTCAAGAGCCTTACCGCTGGACTACGCCGGCCGTCAATGTTCCTTTCCAAAGAACAAAATTTATCTTCTTCTAACTTCTTGTGCGAAAGTGTTGACTAAAATATTACATTCAATATATTTTTTTTATATTAATTAAAATACATGCATATATTGCATATAACAGATTACATATAAAAAAGAAAACATATGGTTCTTAAAACTAATTAAGTACAATAAATTAATGTCTTGTTAATGAAACTACCCAACTCAATAGATATAACATTTCTCGTAATATATTTAGAAATAGTTATATTTATATTAGGTGGTTGTAGGTAATAGGTAGGTAGAGTTGGTTCAAACATTGATATTTGGAATGGGAACACTGACAATATTTTTAGAGTAGGTCTAGCTACATTATAATAATGATGCAACTATAAATGAAGATGGCAATGAAGTGGCAAAAGATTCCGAACATCCCCAGAACCTAACATTTTTTATAAAATGTAAACTTGACGATACTTAACCCCCAAGGCCTCGGGCATATTCCGTGATAAAGTCAGAATATTGTAATAAAATTCAAATAAACGGAATATTTCTGAATGTATCCGAAAACTAAAACTGTTTTTGGAAGGTCATCCATCAAATATGTTTTCAAATTTTATTATTAGAAACCAACATTTTATTTTTGAAAAATATAAAATTTTTATTAAAAATATAATTATATTTTGGTAGAAAGCAGTCACTTTGTGGTTTGACATATAAAATACGACGCCATTGGTAACAAAGATTATTATTATTATTTATATTATTATGATTAGTAAATAAGAAATTCTTAGTGGCTATTTGTTTTTGTTTTTTATTTAAAATTGCATCAATGAGTTCGGCATTATAACCATTATTAACCGCGATTTTTCTAATTATTGCTAGTTCGTTGGAGAAATTAGTATTAGATAACGGTATTGTGACCAAACGATGAACCATTGAATGAAACGCGGAGTGTTTATGTGAAACAGGATGATTGGATGTTAAAACAAAAACCCAAATCCTTAATAATCAGTTAAATGTGTCCAACAGTCCAATATTAGGAATATTTCCCATAAACTAAAAAAACCCGTAGCCACTTTATTCCTTAATCACCTGTTCAAATGACGTTTTGAATAATGTAATTATTCATATACAAGTCTCTTTGTCTCTATCACTATGTAGGATGTTAATTACACTCTCTCACTCTTACTTTATATTATGTTTTGTCTTTGTCTGTATGTATATATAAGCTCACACAATGTATTTTTTCATCAGTTTTAATTTTTACCCTGAAGATGCTTGTATTAAGTGAAACCGGTCGGTAAATAAAAATTAAATCAATAAATCGTGGTTACAAACAAAGTGATTGTTTTCCTTTAATTAAAAATATAATTCAAAGTTTTAAAAATGGATCGCCTTATGTTTTTCAGAATTAAAATTACTGAAAACAAAAACACACAGTTTTTTAGACAAATGTGTTATAAATGTTATCGTCGCCTTTTTTTATCATTTCATGTAAATTTCAATTAAAAATTCACAAAATTTCATAAATTTTTCATGTTTGGAAACTTTGGTTTCATACAGTGTGCATTTTAATTATTTTGTGGTTAACTTTTAGATTTGAATATAAAGCGTGGTGTTTTCTCTTTCTAATGCCGTTTAGATCTTATTTTTACCATGACAATAATAATAATAATACTTTGATGATTTATATAGCGCCGTTTTTGTGAAAAATCACCTCAAGGGCGCTGTACAAACTTATAATACATTTCTATAATCTAAAAAATCTACAAGCTAGGCAAACAATTAAAAACAACTTATGGCTAAAAATTACATACACCGGTTCATTGTTCACCGAAAATATATGTACAATGTACAATGAAAATATATGTACAATGTTTTGACCAATGAACGCGATGCTGCCTAAAAATGAACGAAAACAGGACCATACTTACCTGGGGGGTCGCTTGAAATGAACACTGTATAGTATAGTCCATTTAAAGAAATTTAGATAGAGTTCGCATGCATAGAACATAATTGTGAACACGTGTTATTTAAACCTGAAAATATTTTAGTATTAATATGTAATATATTCTTTGATGAGTGTATTTTAGAAAGTAAAAGCAACATTTAATTATAGTATGGGAGACACAACGATTTCTATGAGAAATGTATGAGATGTTCCCAAAAGCGAAAAATTTAGGCGGAGAAGTTAACGCAAGTTTTATTGTCTACTGTTTTATGTTTACATATGGTTGTACCAAAGACAATAAAATACATCGACTGTTTTGTACATTAATAAATTAAAAATCAGTTTCAATGATCTGATAACTAGATTACAGGGGTCAAATGGAATTATCTGAATTGTGGCGACCTCAGTTTTAAATCAATTGGTATAGTATAGACCACTCTTTTTGAAATTTTTCTTCAGTGGCTAAACCGAAGTGTCAAAGTACAAGTAAATTGCTGTATAACCAACCCAGTCCACCTATTTCCATATTATTTGCGACCTTATTCTGTGTCTATTCACAAACACAGTGAATTATAATTTTAATTGGCCTCTGTAATTATCGTCTAGAAGAGAAGTAGCGGAGAGGTGCGGTAAAGCGCTAACATTTTAACTGCATTAATTAGAGAAGCCAGTGACTTGATTGGCTGATAGTAACTGAGTCAATGCCTCGCTTATCTGATCAACTATCAATTGGCGCTATCAAACGATACAGCCTCTAAATACTGACACGCACTGCATCGTCACTCAGACCGAGGTGGATTTTCAAATGTTAATGCAGGTGGTGAACAGAAAACACCACTCCATGTAACGTGCAGTAGTTCGGCTTAGTACCTAATGAGTTTTCGTTTAAATATGCTTCGAGTTATTATATGCCAACAGTCAATACACTTCGCTTTTCAGAGAAGAGTTCATTTCGAAATGTAAAGTTAATTACGGTTTGTGGAGTTCATTACGATTTGTGGGATACATTGCAAATTATTCATTACTAATAATTTTTTCTCAGTCAGTTTATTTTAATAACTGAGCTAAACAAACAACGGTTCTCTTCGTGTTTTAATTGGTTATTTTATTCTTATTTTATCTTTTTTTCTTATAATTATATTCTCTTCAAAATATGTACGAGTATGTAGGACTAAAATACGCAATGCAAACATTGTTTTTAAGTATATTTTCCTTTTAAATTATTTTTTTATTTATTTTCTCTTCTTATACTCTTCTCTTTTTTTTTCTATTTTATACAACACTTGTATGTAGGACTATAAAATGCAACGCATACACCAGTTACCTATATGTTTTAATCCTTTGTCCTCAGTTATTAAGTATGTTACTTTACCTATTATTTTTTTAATTGATATTATTTTAACAACTATGCTAAACAAACAACAGTTACTTTGTTTTAAACTGTTTTTTTTATTATTATTCTTTCCCTTCTTTTCATTTCCTACATTTTCTTTTTGTTTGTACAAAATATGTTCCATATGTCCATACTCTTCCTAATTTGACTGTCCTTAAACGGGAATCCTCCTAGTTGGGCAGTGAAAACCTTTTATAAATAATGTACAATAAATGTCTAATTTTGTACCAAATAAGTAAAAATGACGTTTCCATCGATTTCTTTTCAGTTATCTTTGTCTTTTTACAACCTTCATTTTCATGTGTTCCATCTCCAAAACACGTGTTTTCATTTGTCACATCTTCACAACCTTTGTTTTACATTAACGACTTATTTTATCATGTGTTCCTTCTTTACAACCTTTGTTTTCATGTTTTACATATTTCTACCAATATATTCCTGTTAAAACTTTTGTCACTTTTCAACTTTTCCAATGATTCTTGTTGTTGACACAAATATCTGTAGGTATTTGGGCTAATAGTTACTACATGTTTATTCTTTAGGCCCCATCACATGAAAAAAAAAATTATGATATGAAAATGCCTATCTCTTGCAATTCTGATTTTCCTGCATCATTCAATTCCTACTAGCAGAAAAGTTAATATGCAATTAACATTAAAATAATATTTTGAAATAATCATAACGTTGTTTGGTTTCTACAAAAACATACTCAAGAACTCACGGAACCAAGGAAATGATTTATTATTTATTACACAGTCGTCTAGCCTCGAGAAAACCACAGAGCATTAAATTATTAACCAAATGTTTGTTAACTGTTGTAAACAGAATGGTTATTCTGCATATGAAGAAATCATCCGAAAACTCTGTGGTCTTTACACAAAGTGGGTAAAATAAGAAAATGCCACCAATTCAAGATGTGAACTTTTGAACAAAATATTTTTTACATAAAATCTTCCTAAACTAAAACTCTTTCTTGCACAAAAGTAATATAATTCATAATTTTCATCCGATCGTATGCAATCACTTTTTATAATCGCGAAAACTGCAAATTTTGTAAAAAGGGGAGGTAAACAACCACCGAAATAAAATTTACATGATATAAAGAGAGTCACGTTTTCATTTCTTGTCAAGTTCTTAGATTACTTTTTACACCAGGTGATGGATGGAGCCATAATTTTAATGTGTGCTAATATATTAAAATAATGTTTTATCGTTGCATCACGAACTTTGCTAGCAACTAAAAGCTGGTATCTTTTAGTATTCTTCAGGAATATAAAATAATGAAGCTTGGTACGAACTCGTTCTCCGAACCGTCAGAGTTTTTCGTGATACCCGTGCTCTGAAGATTTTGTACTTCTCCCTGGTCCGCAGTAGGCTGGAGAGTGGTACGCTTATCTGGAATCCTCATGAGGTGGGGTGCTCCCGCATGTTGGAGATGGTTCAAAAAAAGTTTCTAAGATTTCTCTACATGAGGGAGTATGGCCACTATCCATGGCTCTACCCAACGAACTTTCTTCTGGGCATGCTGAGAGTTCACTCCCTGCAGCTCAGAAGAGAGGGGTATGCCGCCATCCCCTTATTCAGACTGCTGCGAGGCTATATTAAGAACTCAGCCATTTTGGAGCGCGTGAGTCTTTATGTTCCAGATGACTATCTTAGACAGCCTCATCATAGATTATTCTATCTTCCTGCCTGTAGGACTAACCTGCCAATGGTTCTAGGAGGAGTATATTGCTCCTGAACCAAATCTCCTCCGAGATTGATGTATTTGGCATCGGTGAGGAGAGATTCAAAAGGGAAATTCTTTTGATTCTTGAAAGAGTCTCTCCACACTGACGAAGTCTTCACCACTGCTTGAGATTTTTATTTTAAAATTGCTATATTTCTTTAAATTTCTTTTATGTATAAATATTTGTAATCATTATTATAAAAAAAATATATGGCGTTATTTCTTAAATGTAATAAATTAAAATTTGTAATTGGGTAAGAAATTAACAAAAAAAAAAAAAAAATTAAAGCATAAATCTGAATTATTAAGCAGCCAGAGAGTCATCCAACAATATCATTTGGCGTCATGACAGTCAACCAGCAATATCATTTGGCGTCATGACAGGCAACCAGCAATATCATTTGGCGTCATGACAGTAAACCAGCAATATCATTTGGCCTCAGGACAGTAAACCAGCAATATCATTTCCATCGTGATCTTTAAAGCTTTCATATCAGTAAAAGTATCAAAAAATTAGGCAAGACGCACACCGCGTTCCATTTTGTTCAATTTAAAACTATGGCGATGTCGGACAGCAACCACCAGTATCTTCGTATTACATAAACGAGGCGATATTATATTTCGAAGGATGCTTGATTTAAAATATCCACAACTTGCATGTGATGGATTGCTTAATCGATACCAACAGCAGGAAGTGTTGGTGAATCAGCGGCATAATTATTTGCTTTAATTATAGAAGATAACACAAGTGAAGTTGGCTACATACAAAGGAAGCTGTTAAGTGTTTAATTAAGCAGATAATTTGTTTAATTATCACAAAAATGGAAATGGCAGACTTTTTTAATGTAGGCTCTACGATAATTTACGATATTAGTTAATAAGACAATTGAACCATTATTCCATTATTAAATACATCTCAAGAATTATTAGAAGAAAGGATAATAATATTACAAGTATACAGGCGTCGGGTGGGAATGCTATCGTTGTTCTACCGGTATTACAATGGAAGATGCTCCGAGGAACTAGCATCATTGATCCCTTCGGCACCGGTGCATAGTTCCAGAGTGGAAGATACTCTCTGTATCGCCCTGGTGTAAGACCACCATTCAGAATTGAAACGTTGCCTGAAGTGGCTTTCGCCGTATTTGGTGACCAGATCTGAACAGCCAGGTACTTCCCAACCTTCCTCTTCCCTATCTCCTTCCATCCCCACTACCTTCAGCCTCACAACATACCCCAATCGGGGATGCCATAGTCTCACTGGCTCCAGACGGGAGCAGTTGGGACTCTTGTGCGGTATTCAAGTAAAAAAAAAAAGTCGGGAAACACGCCAAACGCGTGCCCAACATTTGTACACGGTTGACATTTGTCACATGAGAACGGGTCGTTTCTTCGACCTGAACGAGTCGAAGAAACGACCCGTTCTCATGTGACAAATGTCAACCGTGTACAAATGTTGGGAATGATTTGCCGGCCTCTGTGTTTCCTCTTTCCTACAACATGGGTCTCTTCAAGACCAATGTTCATTCCTTCCTCTCCTCAAAAAGACCCTCAAAAGTTTGGTGACTTAGCAGGGGTGGCTGGGTTAATAGGGGTAGGGATTGTCTCGGCGGTGAATGTGCCACCTATCGCGTGGCGGCCAGATCGAGAGAATCTGGTTGAGGGTGACCTGTTGACCGTTTTCCAGGGTTATACCTTTATTATTTATGTGCTGTGTCTTCCTCCCTACAGGTGCTTGCAGGATACGCTGGATACAATCACCCTGCGCTTGCCTCCTTGAGGACTATCACTAACCTGTCCCATTGTCTTGTCTATTGTCATACTAACACTTATTGTTTCTTGATTTCCCGCTAAGCACTTGCATACTGCTTACTAACAACGTATGCAGGGACACTGGAGGTCTAGATTCGTTCAAAATTAAATGTAGATACGTTCATTAAAAAAAAATAGAGTCCTTGCGAGAGCCTTGAAGGAGTTACTTATACCTTGTTACTTATACCACTTACTATGACCTTTTGACCTCTCCGTCAAATCACTATGCATAGCAACTGGAGGGATGGATTCAAGTGTGCGTCACTCCTGGACACACGGACCCCCTGATCCCTATTCACCCCTCATAGTTTTCATTCCCAGAACTTCATCCCAAATATGACATAGGCCCTAAAGGGAAATTATTTCCTCAGGGCCTTCTATGTGGTAGTAATGTAAAAAAAAAAAATCTACGCTAAAATTTTTTTTTTATTAAAATCAAGTTTAATAATACTTAAAAAGAAAAGCTTTAAATCGTCATAAATGTAGTTTTGAAAATTGTACATGTATATAATTTTTACATTAGCTCCACAATGTGGGAGGCGGGAATGGGTACCGTCGCCCCGGGAACCATTTATTGGATAACCAACACTTCTGCCATAGGCCACCCTAAGTGGTTCGCTACGTTTGGTGACTTAGCAGTGGTGCCCGGGTTCATGGGGTGAGGTTTGTCTAGGTCTTGGCGACGGTAACCTGGCATACTGAACCCCAGATTCCTACCCACCCTCATACCTTTTTCCTTCCCAGCACTTCCTGCCTTTCTTTCCTTAAAAATACCCTCCAAACAGCGTCTCAAAAGATGGTGAAGTTAATCTAAAAAAAGAAAATACACAGGAGGCCCTAAGGAAAATAATTCCCCCTCAGGGCCTATATCATCTTTGGGGATGCTGTGTGGAGGGTCTTTTTAGGAAAGAAGCGAGAAGAAGTTCTGGGAAGGAAAGGGGTATTAGGGGTGGGTAGGGATCTGGAGGTTAGGGTGTTCAGGAGTGACGGAGTTATGAAACCATCCCTCCCACTGCGGTGCAAGGCGATGTTCCGAGAGTACGGCCGGAGAGTCTCCCTCATCCATTCTCTCCCGGTCTGGCCAGCTACGATGGGCAGACGCACCCATTGCCAAGACCCGGAGAAACCTCAGACCATGAATACGGGCACCCCTGCTCAGTCACCAAACGTAGCGAATCACTTGGGGTGACCTATGGCAAAGGTGTTGGTTATCAAATAAATGGTTCCCGGGGCGGCGGTACTCATACCCGCCTCCCAAATTTTATTTTTATTTTTAATTTTTTATTTATTCTTCATTTTAAGCACCCGCTAAACTGCCAAAGCAGTTTGTCAGCAGGTCAATTTAACAATATTAATATAACATTAAATCACAAATATAACAAGAAACCACAATACACAAAATAGATACAGAAGAATAACTTTTAAATAGCTACAATACAAAGGCATAAAATATACAGATAGACAGATATATCAGTATAAAAAGTTTTGATCCATTAGCCATTTTTTAATTTTTTTTTTTAAATCGGTGGTGCAATTTGATTCGATTTTTATGTTTACTGGCATCTTATTGTATATGGTAGGGACAAGATAAGTGAATGTCCGTTGTCCGTATTTATTTATAATTTTCGGAACGGATAAACCCTCATTTTTACTAAATCTAGTGCCATGTGCATGGTCAACTTTTTCTTTATATATTGAATCCGACAAAAGCTTTTTGGCATACAATCTTAAACCATAATATCCCTCGAACAGGTAATATATTAACTGACTCATATAATAATTTTATGTCTCTTCTTTGTGCATAAATACTTTTGATTACCAAGAGCTTAGTCAAAGAGTTTTGAATTGTTTGAATGTAACCTATATTTGTCTTGCACGAGTTTCCCCAAGACGTTATTCCATATCTGATAGTAGATTCCGCCAATGACAAATAAATTATTTTTAACGTACTTATGGGCATGAAATATTTAATTTTGTAAATTCGCCCAGCAATAGCTCGTAGGCGTTTGCAGATGTTGCTTATGTGAGTATCCCATTTCATATGCGTATCTACAATTTCAATGGTTCCGCATTTGTAGGATTGTGACGAATTGTGTATACACTCAAATGTATGCGATTTTTTTACAGGCGTGATGGTATATTTGGCATGTGGAGATAGTATGTGCATTAATTTAGTTTTTTTGGAATTTATTATAAGACCCGCATCATGTGACCATTTCTGTAAGGAAAGGAAATCGTGCTGCATGAGTTTTATTGCAATCCATAATTCTTCATGCGAAATGACTAGTGCCGTATCATCTGCATAAACGTAATGTTTCACAAATGTGAAAATTTTATTCATGAGTGAAACGAATATTACGTATAATGTTGGGCCGAGAATTGAGCCCTGCGGGACGCCTGTTGACATATATTTAGCTTTGCTGTAAGTTTGAAAGAGTTTCACTTTAATTTGTCGATTGTTTAAATAGTTTTTGAGTAGTTCTAGAAATTTTCCCCTAATTCCTATCGCCTCCAATATCTGTAATAGTTTTGTCGGATCAATGGTATCAAACGCTTTAGAGTTGTCTATGAATAAAACCAGAATATGTTTTTTATTATTGAGTTCTTGATTTACGTAATTCGAAAAGTCTTGTAGTAACATTTCTGTGCTTTTATTTTTTTGAAATCCGTATTGGTTAGGATCAATAATAAAGAAACTTTCTAGGTATTTTATTAAATTTACGGAAATGTATTTTTCTAGAATTTTTTCAATAGCTGGCAGTATACTGATTGGTCTGTAATTTTCTATATCAGTATGTTTTCCCCCTTTGTATATTGGCCTAATAATACTACATTTAAGCTCATCAGGTATAACTGCTTGAAACAAGATTTTATTAATTAAATGGGTAATTACCGGACATAGAAGAGTTATATGTTTTTTAATGTCGAACATTCGAATATTGTCAATCCCCGGCGATTTGGAATTATTCAGTTGACTGATAATCCTGCGTATGTCTTCACAGGTAGCTCTGGGCAGGTACATGCTATTGAGGATATTATTGTAAGAAAGGATAAACTTTGCAACTAGTTTTGTCACATCTTGGTGGAATTCCATCGCAATTAATATAATGTAAGCAATTTAATATTGTATTCCACTTTTTTTTAGACTGGACCGGTTTCTGGTTCAATTACCTACTGTCAATTTCAGGCTGATGTCCTTCATTTAATACCCATAGAACCGCAAAATATTTATTACTAAATTAATATTTACAGTGATTCATTTTTTGGGATATTATGCTGTGCTGCGCCACCCCCTTCTTTGTTCAACGTTTCGGTCAGCGTTACAGTGTCCATCATCAGGGCGATATGTTGATGTTGCCCTGATAATGGACTCTGTAAAAAACTGCAACTCTCGTTGTCTAAAATCATCCCTAATATTGATATTATTTAAACAAATTTAAGTAGAAAAAATATAAGGTTGCAAGGACTCGAATACGTGCTTGCTACGTTTACATAAACTAAACATTTACCCCTCACTATCCGATTTAAAGCACTGCTTGCAGGATTGCAGCGGAGTCTCTGCAAATCGTATGGTAATTCGCAAAAAGGGCCCAAGGAGCTTACTGTTCAACTTTTTACTGTGCAATTCGGATTGTGCAGGTTGATACGCGTAATTTGATATCCTTAACGCCTACTTTTCCGCTCCGCAGAAGACTCCTACCACTGAGCCACTTTGGTCACCGACACTCTAAAAACGGCATTAAGGAAAACATCGGAATAATAATAATTCGGTTGGGAGTTCTGCAGTCCCGCAAACAGTGCTATAAATGGAATGGAGGGTTGGCATCACGGAGGAAAGAATAGAGGTTAGCATCCATCTGTTCATAAGCAGGCTTCACCGGCAAACTAACCCAACTGAAATTCAAACTGAAAGTGTAGGGTAAAAGTAACAATTAAAAACAAATAATTAAAAACAAATTGATGCCACGACCAATAAATACTACTTTGTTTAAAGACCAAAATAGTAAAGGAATAAAAATGGTAAGTAGAGAGGTAGGTATTATATTAAACTTTGGGTTTGAAATACCTCAGTAGTGATGGTTCCTTATAGGAGAGTTGTTGAATAGATGCTTTGATAAATGTGCTTCGCCAAAATCAGGTAGGGATAGTAAACAAAGTGTTAAGGGACGTACTTGACTTGTTCTAACCAGTGATTCCTGACTTTATTTGGAGTAAAAAATAAAAATGGTCTCCGGTGACGTTTTCGAGTTTTTATTTTCCACAAAAACAAAAAAATGGTAAGTGTTGAACAGTTGGAGGCGGAATAAGGGATTGGTTGCCTACTCTTCTGAGTGACTATTGACGACAAGCGAAAGAATTTTTTTTTGTTTAATTTTCAGAAAAATTTTTGAAAAAAGTTATCTGAGATCAAAATTTCATTTCCACTTTTTAGTCCATATAATGTCAAGAATCACTGGTTAAAGTAAGTCAAGTATGTTCCTTAACACTTTGTATATGAATGATAATAAGGAACAATATTTAATTCCTACTAGCTTGTTAAGAGGATGCGTGGCTTTTTTCATACTACATTTAATTTTGGATTTGAGGCCAAAATACTTGACCAACTGAGTAATAATATTTGTTTAATCAAAAGTTATATCAAATATTTAGTATAAATATATGTGCTACTTTATTTATTAATGATTTAAATCTTATATATATATATATAAATCTCGTGTCACGGTGTTTGTGGTCGCAGTCCTCCGAAACGGCTTGACCATTTTTTATGAAATTTTTTATGTATATTTGGTAAGTATGAGAATAGGTTTAAAAGTATATTTCACACCGCTAGGTGATTAGGGTGTCCCTATCCAGGAAAAAAAATCAAATTTTTTGACATTTTTTGTTGTTGTATTTTATTATTAATTTGGCATTAAAAATATCTATAAGCCCTAATTTTAATCCTCGTACCCCCACCCTCCCATTTTTTAGTGGCGATTTTAGTATTTTTGTATGAACAAATTTAACCGTGTTTCGTATTTCAAATATGTAGAACGAAATTATTTATGTTGATATTGATATTTTATGATATTTATGACAGATGGCGCTAAGTCCGCCTCGTCGAACTTTCATCCACACATGCGCAAGACATTCACGAGAAGCGTCGTGTCATTTTGATATTTCATTCGGCATCATGTTCTCGCGTGGGCAAACTATCGAGCTTATTTGTGTTGGCTAAAGACGGACTGATAAAAAATATTGTACACGCATTTGCTCTTTGAAATTCATATTGATTTACTTTATTTCATTTTCCTACGTTAGTTGGTGTTTTTTTTTGTTTTTATCGGCGGTCATCTTTGTTTTTATCGGCGCTCCATTCCTCTTTCTGTCATAGATTCCATCCTCACACGCTTACAATACATTCGTTATTTTTTATTTAACAACCAAAATATTCACTAGAAATAAGTTATATGGCAGAACAGCGTTTGTCGGGTCAACTAGTTACAAACCTTAAAAGGATACCATTTTTCATAATTTAAGAGGCTACTTTGGCAATTATTTGTGAGTTAATGATAATTTCTTAATTATATAATGTAAAAAATAAATAAAAATCATTAAAAAAGCATTTTGATGGGCTTAAATTTAAAGTTAAAAACGACCGATTTACGTTGGAACATAAATTTATCGCTCATAAATTTAAAATTTAGGCCAAAAAAACTCAATTTACACAAAGTTTTTTTTAAATTTGTATATTTCATTATATTTACATGGTAGGTTGAATAAGATTATTTATTATGTTACCATGAACGCACAAAAATGTGAAAATTACCTCTAAAATCATAAAAATAGAATTCTTAAATGGCCAACATTTTATAATTTTATTTAAAACACCATTAGGTACTAGATATTTCCTGTAATTTTTTGTGAAAAAAATTTAATTATTCATGTTAAATAGTTTGGCCTCAAATCCAAAATTAAAGTGTACGAAAAAGGCCGTCAGCCGTTCCTCTTAATCTCTCTGGTTACACAGTGGTAGATATACTGTGCACACGTGGGTGCCCGTGACGTCACGTGCAACGTTCCCGATGGCGATGCCATTGACATTAGAGGTACCACCGCCACCTACCTCGTGGTTAGGGACAATGTCATCATCTCCTCTGTAGGCAGATTGTTTATGTGTACTCAGATTACAGCATCCATCATCCTGTCCACATATCTCTGCAACGCTTCCTTCCTTGATATCTTGTAACTTAGACAAGATTTAACAAAGACAAAACGGTTACCATTTAATTAAGTGAAGATAACATAAGAAATTAAGCGGAATAAAATGGGAGGGATTGATTGAGCGAATCAATTTAGTTCCTTGCCCGTTTAAATGCAAGGAAAACATCACAAAAGATGTTGAACGGAATTGAAGTTGAGATTGTAATTTTTCCTTACGAAGTCGATTACTATTTATTATTTACTAGCAGGTACCCGGCATGCATTGCTATGCCATTTAATAAAGAAATTGTTTCTCCCTACGTGTCTTTCCCCATTCGTCCTGTTCCCCTTCCGCCCCCCCCCCCCATTCCTCTACCGCGTCCTCTTCCCCTCTCGCGTTTCCACTCCGCCTCCTCAACGTTCCCTCAACGTTCACTCCACTCCCCATCTTGCAAACCCCCCTCCCGAGTTACCCTCCCCCTTATCAGGTTCCCCTCCGCCCTCCCTGGTTCCCCTCCTCCTCCCCCCTTCCGCGTTCCATAAATTAATTCCCGGTACATTTATTTTTCAAACAGCTCGTGTACCACCTATTGCAATTTTTTATACAAATTCCATAATGCCAGAGCTCCCTAGACTATAACGAACACAACAAAAAAATAAATATCCAATTTGGTGCATTCGTTCGGAAGTTATGCGCGTACATACATTTCGGCGATTAATTTTTATTTATTTAGGTAGATAGATAGATAGAAGATAGATAGAAGAAGAAGATAGAAGATAGAAGAAAGATAGATAGATAGATAGATTTTGGTTTACTGTTATTTTTTTCTATCTTTCTTTCTTCTCTCCCCCTCTCTCTTTCTCTCTCTCTCTCTGTGTACTGCATAGTTACTTTGTTTTATACTTCATTTTGCTAAATATTATTTCTGTTATTTCACTAGTAGCTCTCAATCTAGTAAAACTAAATCTTGATTTGTTCGCATGCTGGGTACATTTTTAACATCCCAATGACAATTTCATTAATGTATTAATATTACAATTGTTAACACTGTAAATGTTTAAAAAATAAATAAACAAATCGTTTAATCTCTTTTTCTTTTCTCTTCTCTTTAAAAAATTCCTCTAACAGATCCATAAAAATCCAAGGGTAATCAAATTCACTAAGTCCAGATAATGCCCATATAGTAACAAAGTATATGTTTTCTTATTATTTTCGATGGTTGTCGAACCCTAAACGTAAAACCTCTACGTAAAATGAGAAAAACACCACATTTTACTCTGATTGTGATAACTGGAGAAGATTTCAATAGGGATTTTATTTAAATTAAAATCCTTGATCTTAGTTACTTTGTTGATCAGTATGCTCAGCCCAAAGTCTTGGATCAATCTAAATGTGTAGTTTTACGGTATAATAAATTTGGTAAAGGCTAGGGATCAAATTATTTTATGTAAATCGTTCGTAAGTTCAACGGCCTCAATACGGTGCTATTTTGAAAGCAAAAGTTGAGGGATGTGCCAAGTTCGTGTCTTTTCTTCAAAGCTGTGATATCATTTTTACCAAAGTTACATCACACGCTATTGCGCGCGTATTCATACGTGATGAACATACGGCAATATTTTTTTTGTTGTTCTAATAAACCAAGAATAATTCATGGATTCTGGAAGGATGAAATTGCGACACGTTGATCTAAATCTAGAGTGTTCTTGGAAACAGGTTGGGAGTTGTTCGTTTTTGAAATGATGGGATCATGGTTCGTACATTCATTGAATATCATTATACTTGTAAGAATATAAATCATTTGTTCTGAGGAATCATTGACCGGAATCTGCAGTCATCGATTGCTTGGCCGTTTGAAGGCTTTTTTTTTTTACTTGAATACCGCACAAGAGTCCCAACTGCTCCCGTCTGGAGCCAGTGGGACTATGGCATCCCCAATTGGGGTATGTTGTGCGGCTGAAGGTAGTGGGGAGGGGAAGGAGATAGGGAAGAGGAAGGTGGGAAAGTACCTGGCTATTCAGATCTGGTCACCAAACACGGCTTAAGCCATTTCAAGCAACGTTTCAATTCTGAATGGTGGTCTTACACCAGGGCGATACTGAGAGTATCTTCCACTCTGGAGGCTATGTTCAATTTATTAGTAATTCGATTTCTGAATTCTTTCAACGCCAGATACCTTGTTATGAAAATATTTGCGTTGGACGCCAAAATGTTATGAAGATATTTAACTTTCACATTGGAAGCTAAAATGTTAGGAATATAATAAATGGAGAGCATGAGACAAGTGTGATTATTACTAGAATTTCTCAGGCGTGGACCTTAAGTAGGCGGCTGTGTAATACTTTGTATGAGGATAGGTTATTTAAATGAAATAGTATTGTGCTTTGACACAGTTAAATTAATTTATTAATTTTTACAAATAATAATCAGGGCTAGACTAAATTCTGAATGGGCATATTATGGAGCGTTAGTACCGTTTAATCTTGAGGAGTTGATGAATGGGTGAATGCCATATGTAGGCGATCCATGCTGCTGCTTGCTGCCTTCGGAGATGGGCGGTTAGTTCCCTCCGCTGCTGACATGTGCTGAACGGCAGGCTGGAGCGACGAACAGGCCTCCAGTCCCGCGGTTTCCCAGCGACGTCCCGTCCAAGGGCGGTTGCCAGCCAGCCGACTATGTTGATGACGGCCAAGGTGGGCGATCTTCAGCCGCATCCCTGCGAGCACCTCTGGCTCCAGGTATAGTCGGAAGGTCTTGTCATGACTGCGCCTGCAGATGCTGGATGTGGTTTTAATCCAGCAGAAATAATGTGCTCCCATGGTACTCCGCTGCTGATCCAGGATTTTAATGATTGTCCTGATGGTCTTCAATAATGGATGCCGCTGGTGGGCGCGGATTTATCAATCTTCATATGTTGTTAAAATAATGGCGAACTACGACTATTTGATTACGTCGACCCGCCACAGGGACGGTGGCCGTGGTCACCTGTGGCTGCTCAAAGAATGAAGAGCTCAAGGCCAGTCCTGCCTATTGAACCCCTCTGTGCAGATCCTCAGTATCACCAACTGAGCAAAGGTAAGCATTTCAATGCTACCAATATAATGATGTTGAATGTTAACAAACTTCACACCAAAAGTACCCATACACAGATAATTCACTTGTTACATTATTTTTATGTAACAACCTACTTAAGTTACATTTCTTTCACTTTATGTGTATGAGTTTATGTTCGTGTTTACGTGTTTATGTTTTCAGCTTTCGCAAAAATACAACTTTTCGTTCTGTGAATTTCGAAATTGTCTAATATTGCCGAGATTAACTGACTCTCGATGGCAAATTATCTTTGAGTGCCATCAATTATAGGAGATTTTAGACGACCATTTTGAAGGCATAGCGTGCTTTGAAACATTGAGGATATGAAGAGGATCTGTTCTGTTAAATACCTCAGATTCTTCAGTCGTGAAAATTGCAATCCGCGATTCCGGGTTTTCCCATTTTTCGTTTCCATAAGCATGTGGCTAAGACATTCAGTTGTTCTCCTCAAGGTGAGCTTTTTCAGTCTGAATACTTGTGGCATCTTCATAATGATCCATATTTCAAAAGCCTTCTATCCTGACATCGTTACATTTTGTTAATAATGTACCAAATAACAATAAAGGTATCATTGCATCAATGAAACTCGTATTTTATCATTGCATTAACATTTACATTTGACTGTCCTAAACGAGAAATTCTTCCTTTCTGGACACTCGAACCTTTTTATCGTCAAATGTGTTTTTTGTAAAATCAATATATATTATGAGAAAAGGGTACAAGTGCGTGCCGCTAAAGCTCAGAAACGAGTCCCAGTATGATCAAGGGAGTTATATGGTGTGGTAGCCCTTTATCCCCCATCCATGAAAAAGGTTTCCATTTTTACCTGAAAGATGTGCTTTTGAAGATATAATGGCTGGCTATCGCCCTCTAGAAGTTTCTAGAAGAGTCCAGAACGTTCGAGAGTATTCGAGAGCATTCCACAATATTCCAGGAATAGTCGGGAACGTTTGGGAACATCCCGGAACATATCAAATCATTGTGGAACTTTCCGGAACACTCTCGAATATCGTGGAATGTTCTGGAACATTGTGGACCATTCGAAGCCTTTTTTATATGGATGGGGCTACCCATTGGTAGGGATACATAAAACAAGATCCGTCGCGGGTTCGAACGTCAGTTCAAAGTCATATCAACTCCCTGAGCGAAGCCGGGTACCCCAGCTAATAAGTAAATAAAACTTTCATTAAGTACCTACAAACGTTTAGATTGGATACAGTACTTCCTATACGATAGCCAAAATTTTATCCTTAAAGCCTCATTAAATTTGATATTCTTCACAAATGAACACCTTCTTGACATGTTCCGGCCCGCTATGCAACTGGTGGGCAGATGCATCCACTTCCAAGAACTTATTTCTGCTCGTATCTATCCAAGAATCCAAGCCAACTATTTACCTAACAATCCAAGTAAGTAACAACATTCATTAACCTTCATACTCTTTTCGCCGAGACATTATACATTTAAATACGTATTGGTTATTGCTCTATTGTTCCTCTTACTGGGACTATTGTCTTTGTGTTGCTGTGTTCATTTTGAGTCCAAGAGCATCTTCTTGAAAATGTTGCCAATATTAACATTTCGCATTCAAAAATATTCAGAGTTTCGACCTGGCAGCCCTGTTCGCTGAAGCAGGAAGGTGGGTCTGGTCCTGCGCCCATCGCCCATCACCCGTCGCCAACTCTCCGGTCCTTCCACCAGGGAAGGGAACTGGAGTCATTAAGCAATTGACGGCGGTAATGATTCTAATGCGCCATTGTGTTGTGAGTAATACAGAAGTCGTTGTTACTTATCTAGATATTGACTACACTTGAAGCACTGAACAAAAATGATCCAATAGGCGTGCCTGTTGTTTCTGAAATATTGTGAATTTTCCCTTACTTCAGGTGAAATAGTTCAAACTTTTGAAAATATTGAAACCTTTCTTGAGCTTCCTCTTCCTGTGGTCCGGAAAAAATGTTATTTTTATTTTAATCTTTTTTAATGCGATTTTAACCCTTATGTATAAAGAAACTGTTTAAAAGACAAGCTCAGAATCGCTTGCGCCAATCTCGGAGCTACTTATTATTTGATCACTGTGGCTTCTCTGAATCCTTTCAAATTAATGTTCTATGACAATTATTGTGGGTCACTTTTTGCAGCTGTCAATGACGGAAATAATAATATTTTACATTTTCAAAAGAGTATCAAGGTCATTATTTTTTTGAAAATTCCTTTGAATTTTTTTTTCACATTGGATGTGTTTTCAGGTTTGTGTAGAAACAATAAAATCAGCTTACATGAGTATAAATATATTTTTTTAACAACTCTTTCCAAAATGGGAGTTTTTTTTAGTTAGTTAGCTATTCTGGGAAAACTAAAACTTACGTAAACTTACGATATTATCACATAATATACATGAATAATAAGATATATTATTCGCTAAATAGAAGACAATAGCAAAAAAACAATTGCTTTGTTTTTATACCGATCTTTGACCAAAACTCATCAAGGCAATTTTCACGCCGCGACCGTTTCCAAAATGTCATGGCGTGTGCTACAGTCTAGCGATTTCGTATTTTTTGTGAGATCGTTATTGAATAACGGACGTTATCTTCTGTCAGATTTATGTGATTTTTACGTCATATATTTTAGCTTAGATCGATGTAAACACGAATTCCTACAAGTACGCAAGAGTATTTACTCATTTAATGTACGTTGTACATAGAAAACGCAAATAACAGCCATAAAAATCACACAAATCTGACTTGAATTATCCAATAATGATCTCATAAAAAATACGGAATCGCTAGGCAGATTGATCTTTGAATCGATGGGCCATGTGTAGACATGTAAATTGACGACTTCAGTTTTATTTCAAATCGAAATTGATCACACTTCCTGTCCAGTGATTTAAAAGATTCTCACCCATAAGTCAAAAGTCTTAAGTAATTTGGCGACGGCAGCAAATTAAATTGGGCTAGGTTACACTTCTAGTGATTCCCTCTTCAGTGATTTTGAAGGATCCTCTCCCATCTCCCATCTCCCATCGCTTCCTTTCTATTCTCATCTGGTTGTCGCGCCAGCTGTGGGCAGCTTGGACTATTAATGCTCAGTTTTTTTTTACCAATTACTTTGATTTGTAGTCATTATTACTACAACTAATCCATATTTATTATTTACCGGAAGATTTCGTGATACATACTCGTATAACCATTAACGATATTGTTTTCTTTTGGTAAATTCTCTAACAGTTGTTTTCAGAGCATTACTGTTGATATTACTTATATCGAAAAGGTGGTCTCGCGAAATAACAAAATAAGCCACGTTCTCGGAAAAAATATTATGAAATCGCACGTTCCGTATATATTATTTCGTAAAACCTGGTAAAACCAAATTCCATAATTGTTTCTCTAGAAACTTCCGATATGTCAATTTCACACTAGATACGTGTGTTTATTTTTCTGGTTTCAAATTTATTATAAATTTTTTTAACAAAATATTGTTTTGGCAAAGTGTACCTACATAGGATATGTGAAAACATTATAATACAATCAAAAGAAAAACTAATATCAAAATAATATAGTGCTGAAAAGTGTTCTTAGTCACTAACGACCAGAACGGAGTATTCACACTCGGTAAACGAAATAATGGGGACAATACATTATAATTTGATACATCGAGATCAAAATGTAGTTTTTGACGATGTTAATGATAATGTAATTGCAAAACTTGGATGTTTTGTTAAAAGTCTTTAGTTTAAGTGGGACGAGTAATTTACCGAAAAATAATTTTCCATGGAACGATAGGTATGTGAGGGGTATAGTATCAAAGGCAGCATTCTCCAAAAAGCGTTATTTTGAGAAAACCAAAAAACAGTTTCATTTCAACAATTCTCACGCAATTTTAAGTTAATAATTTTATTCAAAAAGGGAAACTGCTTATCTATTATAATTTCCAAAGTAAAATTTGTTTATTGTATTGATTGATTAGTTATAACGGATTAAATTTTGGAGATTGCTGCCTTTGATAATCACCTAAGGAGATTGTTGCTTTTGTTTCTCACACATGTGGAGATATCTGTCTTTGATACTAACAAATAAATATGACGTCACCATAATGGACCGACCAAATCACAGGGAAGTTCGTGATTATTATTATATTATTATGATTTTAATTTTAGTATAATTAAAATTAAAATAGGTTTTGTAATGTACTCATACAGTACAGAATTTGGGAGGCGGGTATGGGTACCGCCACCCCGGGAACCATTTATTGGATAAACAATACGTCTGCCTTAGATATGATTTTAGATTTTCACGGAAGTATTTTCGTTATTTGTTATTGGGGTGTTATGCCGTGTTGCGCTACCTCCTTCTTAAGCCAAAGTTTCAGACACTGCAATGCTATCCCAAACATTTGCTTTGGCACTTTGGCTAAAGAAGGAGGTAGCGCAACACGGCATAACACCCCAAAAACAAATAACGAAAACCTTTGTTGAATTTTTTTTTTTTTTTTTTTATGCCGGCAACCCGGTCGTTTATTGTAATAATAATCATATACACACAAGTTAGTAGCCCGCCTCACTAGACTAAGTCTGTTCCGAGGCGGGTACAAATATATATAAATACATAAACTTAGACACATATACATTTACATATATATACATGCATATACACAATTATGTTCATACACACATACACGCATATGCGCACATACTTACACACAGGTATTCGCATACGTGTACATAATCAAACTCATAGATACAAATTAAAACCTAAATACATATAATCAAATAAGAATTATTGGGAGTTGAAATACAGTTATCAAGGAATTGACAAATTTCCATAAAACCAAAAAACCAATTGGTTCGCTACGTTTAGTGACTTAGCTGGGATGCCGGGATTCATGGGGTGAGGTTTGTCCAGGTCTTGGCGGCGGATGCGTCTGCCCACCTGCTGGATTGCAGACCCGATCGGGAGAGAATAGTTGTGGGATTCCCTTTGACTTCTCCAGCTATAGTCTCTCGATAGGTTTATACGTCCGTCACTTCTGGACACACTGACCCCCAGATTCCTACCCACCCCTAATACCCTTTTCCTTCCCAGAACCTTCTCGCCTTCTTTTCCTAAAAAGACCCTTCCCACAGTATCCCCAAAGATGAAGAAGGACCTGAGTGGAATTATTTTCCTCAAAGCCTCCTGTGTGGAGCTAGTGTAAAAAAATACAAGTGTGCAGTTCACACGCGGTACAAACGAAACCTGCAGAAAACTAAAGTAGACAAGAGTGGGGACAAGCACTGCACGAAGAGGAGATCAATTATTATCTTATTCTTTCGCAGTCTAAATCCTATAGATGTATGCGTTTGTCTCTTTTTAGTGTTTTATTTCATCGAGTTTCAAATGACAATGGTGCTAAAGAAGCTTTCACTCAAAAAGTAATAATATTAAAAGAGAAAATTTAAAAAAAAAGAAGAAAAATAATGAAGGTTAATTATTTTGATCAACATTGGCTTGAAACTCGCAAAACTTTCAACACCAAACATGTAATTCGCAATGTTTTTGTGCAAGGCTATGAATCCTAGGGTTAATTATAAAAGTAAAACATGTTTATGCATATTAATTTCATTTATGAATTTTAATTAACACCTAAAAAAATCTTTTGCCACTCCACGCCTCTGAAATAAACGGTATTTTATGACAGCTCATCTCTTGAATTTTGACTACTTTTGCTTTCCATTTTTCTGGATTCTTTGACTTCTTCCTTGCGTTTTTCTTAGGCACGGATGAAGGGTGAGAGTCCATAATCACACTGGTATCTTGTTTTTATTTCTACATTCACTCCGAACTATTTAAAATAGTAAAATAAGAGCAACAGATTCAACACACGACTATACAATTTTGTATGGGCGGCCATGTTGTCACGTGATCAAATGGAGGCTTACCATTGGTCAAGCTGGAGAATGCTGGCTTTGTTTCTTAAGTGCATTGGAGTTTGTTGCATTTGATACTAACGCAGTTTTTAAAATGGGTTTTTAAAGCATAAAGAGTTGGTTTTTTTAAATTTTTTTTTTATTCTTCATTTTAAGCACCCGCTAAACTGCCAAAGCAGTTTGTCAGCAGGTCAATTTAACATTAAATCAAAAATATAACATGAAACCACAATACACAAAATAGATACAGAAGAATAACTTTTAAATAGCTACAATACGAAGGCATAAAATATACAGATAGACAGATATAACACAGGCAAATTTCTCTTAGTCATATTTATACATAAGATTACAAAACAATATCAGTATAAAAAGTTTTGATCCTTTAGCCATTTTTTATTTTTTTTTTTAAATCGGTGGTGCAATTTGATTCGATTTTTATGTTTACTGGCATCTTATTAAATATGGTAGGGACAAGATAAGTGAATGTCCGTTGTCCGTATTTATTTATAATTTTCGGAACGGATAAACCTTCATTTTTACTAAATCTAGTGCCATGTGCATGGTCAACTTTTTCTTTATATATTGAATCCGACAAAAGGTTTTGGCATACAATCTTAAACCATAATATCCCTCGAACAGGTAATATATTAACTGACTCATATAATAATTTTATGTCTCTTCTTTGTGCATAAATACTTTTGCTTACCAAGAGCTTAGTCAAAGAGTTTTGAATTGTTTGAATGTAACCTATATTTGTCTTGCACGAGTTTCCCCAAGACGTTATTCCATATCTGATAGTAGATTCCGCCAATGACAAATAAATTATTTTTAACGTACTTATGGGCATGAAATATTTAATGCCAAATAACTGCTTTTCTAGGTAAAAGAGTGAATCATTAACAAAGTTGCATCATTAGTCCATTTTTGAAAAAAAGTGGAGAATGCTGCATTTGATTCTACACACCTCATGTGATTAGGTAGGCATTTCGGTGTCTGTAACTTTTAAAAGTTGCAGTAAGCATGGAAATGTAATGCAATCTTGAAATCGATAGAAACATGAAATTATGTTAGAGTTATTCGAATTTTGGCGATTTATCTTAAATCCTCGGCTGAATCATAGGTTTTGCAATATTTTTTCACGAATTTCGTCGTTATTGTTGAAAATATGCTCAATATCAGAGCAAGTTCAGTATACAGAATATGAGTCTTTTAAACTACATACCTTATTAGTTTATACTCTTTTCACACAGAATTTAATTTTGGATTTAAGGCTAAAATACCTAACCAAACTGTTTTTTTTAACCGTATGGTAATTAGGTATGTCCTACTGTATTGATTTGTGTTTTAAATTATAAAATATCCACCATTGAGGAAATGGATTTTTCCTGATTTTAGAGGCAAATTTGGCAAATATTTGTTTACTATGAAAATAATGATGAATAATATTTAAAAAATTCAAAATATTAAAAATATTAAAGAAAGCTTTTTCATGGCCGTAAATTAATTTATGTAAAACCACAATTTTTTTGAAAACTTCTTTAGCTGGGTTGTGATTTGAAACTCGATGAAACGGAAACGAGCGACTCTAAAAAGAGACAAACACAGACATCCATAGGATTTTGCCAGCGAGAGAATGGGATAGACGAATCGTGTCCTCTTTGTGCGGTGCTTCATAGAATAAAATGTAAAATAATTTTTAAACTTGGTAAAATATTTTTTAAACTTTTATAATTACGAGGCGGGTATGGGTACCGGCGCCCCGGGAATAATTTATTTGATAACCAACACCTCTGCCGGTCACCCCAAGTGGTTCGCTACGATGACTTAGCAATGGTGTGATTTGTCCAGGTCTTGGTAGCGGGTGCGTCTGCCCACCAGCTGCATGGCAGGGCGGATCGGGAGAGAATGGTTGAGGGAGTCTCTCTTTGACTCCTCCAGCCATACTCTCTCGGAACATCTCGGACACCCTGACTTCCAGATTCCTACCCACCCTTTCCTTCTCAGAACCTCCTCTCCTTACTATCCGAAAAATACCCTCCACACAGCATCCCAAAAGATGATATACACCGTGGGGGAATTATCTTCCTCGGGGCCTCCTGTGCGGAGCTAATGTAAAATATATATATATATATATATATATAACAAACAAACCCTACAATTATCCCACTCCTGATATTCTGCATTCGTATCATTCCCTCGAAGTATAATTTTCTGAAGGTTTCATTTCTACCGCCTGTGAACTGCATACATGATTTTTAAATATTTCATTATATTATTTGAGTGGTAGATTGGGCAAGATTATTTTTTTTAACAATTACACAAAAAATTATCAAAACTCTAAAATCATGAAATATTGAATTCTTTAATGGCTTAATTTTTAATGCCATTAAGAATTCAATATTTCATGATTTTAGAGTTTTGATAATTTTTTGTGTAATTGTTAAAAAAATAATCTTGCCCAATTTACCACTCAATTTATAATTTAAAATATAATAAAAAAATAGCACGCATCCGTACTGCTATTTCTTTTGATTAAAAAAAGAATTATTCAGTTTGGTTAAGTATGTAATTTGGCCTCCACAATCGAACCATCATGCATCAAAACCATAACATTTTTGCATTCCAAAGACCCTTCCCTCAAACTCTCACGGCTACTAATACGTGTAAAGATCTTCGACAATGCGATTACCGCCCTTGTTTCCAGTAAGTGCTTTACGACCTCTTCGCATAAGACACTTCGAACAAAGGTAATAACTAATAACTTCCAAATAGGGATGATAGATAGCTTATCAATTCCTAAATGCACTCTCAGCAAAACTTCCTAAAATCCCTTGTCCCTTCTTGGAAGTTAGCAAACATAGAATGACTTAGGCCCGGTATATCACTTAAGTTATAAGCTCGGCTTGGTTGGAATGTCGAGCTTAGCACAGCTTGGAACATAATCTGTATACAGGTCGAAAGCCTAGACGTCCCCAATATTACGTGTATTGTCGATGAATTTAACAGAGGAACGTATTCCTTTTGTCTTTGAAAAACCAATCTACTGTCTTCATGAGCGGTATACCTATGCTTTCTACTGTCATTTTTATGACGGCAGTTTATTTTTAGGCGAGTTTAATTTACGAGTTAATTTTTGATAAATTTCCCCACTTCAATCAGTATGGTGCTATATGCGAGTACTCTAATTTTAAGTAGTATATTTTGCTAGAGTCAGTGCATATTAATTAAATAAACCGATATAAACAAAGCGTCCTAAAATTGAAACTTTTAAAATTCCTTATCAGACTATTTTTGATTGATTTTCAATTAATAACATCGTCATTCCTCATCGCTCAGTGAATATAATGAATAGTCAATACTTTAAAAAAATAGTCAATTTACTAATGGAACTATTCTTCGGCTTAGCAAAACTTGAGCGGCAGATTTAGCCCGCTTAAATTGGAGAGAGGAATGTCGTACATAGCAGGGATTTGGACTGGCTGATATCCCGGGCCTTAGACCGGTTTTTAATAGAACTTTGTGCTTCCAGTTTTTTAAGCACCTAGTTCTTGCAATGATTTAACTGATCGCTATACATTATCTTTTACTTATGTAGAACGTAGAAGGTGCATTATGTAATAAAAAGAACGTGTGCTTAAAAACGTTATTTTGACACACATCAGGGTTATTAACCGTTGCATACAAGAAAAGTGAATGTTTACAGACCAGTAAGTGTTTATATATGAGCTCGAAAATTGTAAACAAAGTTAAATGCAATCAGAGTGACGCATGCATACGCGGTCAGGTGGTACATCCTTCAATTTACTTCAAATGTGACTCATTCTATTATGATTCATTCACATTATATTAAAATCTCTCTTTGGAAATTATCTTAGAGGGACGCTCGCCAAAATGAGACGCTCACGGTCTATCGCAAAGTGTTTGGCAAGAGAAGTAGAGGAACGATGTATTAGACTTACATGCGTCCAGAACGTCTGTGACCGCAATTCTCCAAGATCGTGAGGGGTGGAGGATAGACTTACATGCGTCCTGAAGGTCGGTGAACGCAATTCTCCAAGATTATGAGGGGTAGAGAGCCAGGTCAATCAGGGCAATAGGAGTTAGGGTGTCGGTCATCAGACTTTGTTTTTGTTGCACATCAATGACTTTTGTCGTGTGCACTAATTAATTGTTACGCAGATGACACAGTACACTAGTGGACTTAAGTATGGTCACTTTTGATAAATTTCTTGTATTCGATGTTCATTCGCTCTTTTTTAAATAACGTTGGTGTTTAACTGTAATTTTGTTAGCTAATTATTTCAACAACATATTAAACTGTTATATTTTGAATAGATTTTAATGTTTTTTTAGAAAAAATAATAAAAATACTGAATAGAACAACGTCATGGCATAACACAAATTATTTATCAATTACGAAGATTTTGCATAATATTTCAAATTAACATTTAACGTTAGTATTTCGTTGGAAATCATTTAAATTCAATAACTTCCTCAATTCTTCTAGGCATATACAGACATAACAGTCCACCAAACGCCCCTAATTTTCAGGTTTGATGACATGGAACCATGCTTGAATAATCGCTTCAATTATTTCTCTTTTATTGCTGGGTTTGCGCCGAGAAACCAGAATTTTCAATCTAGACCAGAGATTTTCAATAGGAATCAAGTTCAAGTGGTTCCCTGGCCAAGGTAGAACAACAATATCGTGGTTCTGTAACCATTTCATGCTCGTTTTACTATTTGGCATGGGGGTCCATGCTGCTGGAAATTGCATTTACCACGGTTACCCCCGAACAAATTATTGTGCGGGGCAATAATTTTGACTCCACAATCGCATATTGATACCTGTTAGCCTTAATTGTGCCTTCTACCACTGCCAGACGTCCAAAACTATCCTTTATCATGCAAGCCATTACACTCAGAGGAAGTTTCATTGTGGCAGGAGTGCATTCTGGTATCACATCTTCAACTTGGTGGCAACGAAAAAATCTGATTCCATCACTCTCGAAAGTGAATAGTTTGGTCTTATTACTCCATATCACCTTTGCCCAGTCTTCTGAGGTCCATTATTTATGTGTTACAGCCCATTTCTACCGTTTATGTCTCTGTTTCATGTTATGGTTAGACTTTTATTATTCTTGCCTAATTTCTTCTTAAGTGTTACATCATTAATATCGAGTCCAGCGGCTTTTAACGACCTTGTTATTATCTTTGGATGTTTGACGATGGTTCTGCAGGGTAAGGCAACACATGCTACTTTCATTTTGTGGCGTAACCTTTGGCTCTTGGATAATTTTTGGACTGTTTTTGTAGTTTTAGTCTCCTTGCAGCGTTGGCAAACCATTCTTACTCCAGACTTGGGAGCTCCTCCACCCAATATTTTTGCAATTTATTCGTATTTGTAGCTTTCTTAACGAAGTGCAATACCTCTGCTTCTCTTTGGGCGACCAATTGGCACAGGGCCTCCTTGGCAATTTCCCTCAGAGCCTATGTCATCCTAGAAGATGCTGTGTGGAGTGATGGGTCGAGAAATTCCAGCTGGAGAAGATAAAAGACCTCCCTCAACCAGTCCCTCTCAATCCTGCCCACCACACGGCAGAAGCATTTTTTTTAAAGTTGCCGGTAGCCCGGGCGTTTATTAACATCAATAGTTATTTACAGATATGTGCGCCACCCGACTCACTAGACAATATCTGTTCTGAGCCGGGTAGCAGGCATTGGCCGCCAAGACCTGGACAAACCTCATCCCATGAACACGGGCACCCCTGCTAAGTCACCAAACCTAGCAAATCACTTGGGGTGACCCATTTAGACTCATTTTCACTCCTTCCTCTCCTCAAAAGACCCTACTACACCTACTACTACCCTACTAAAAAGTATTTAACTCAGGGCCTCCTGTGTGAAGTTAATGTAAAAAAAATAAGACAACTACTCAAGAAGAAGAATACTTAACCAAATACGATCTAAACCATTTGAATTACTGTTTAGGATAGTTATACATATATATTTATTGGTGTTTAAATGTTTAAATTCTTCTGTGAAACAGATAAAGGCTTGTTCCTTTATACTTTCATCATAGCTGCGATATAAGTGAATATTACCTAGTTCTAATTGCAGGTAACAATATTGGGTGATATACTACTCCCAATACAATATTGGGTGATATACTACTCCCAATACTTAGGTCCTATTAAAAACATTTTCTTTTATCTCTCTAATAATATTGTCTTAACTTGTGAGAATAATGTTCTTTGTGTGAAAGTTCAACTCAAAAAAGAGCCTTTTCGAAATTGGAACTGATATTTCACACAAGCGGTAAAATACTTAGGCACTTATGTAAATATATTTATTTTACGAGTGATAAAGTAGATTCCAGAATAATTTTTTTAATTATTACAATTCTTTATTTGAAATGCGTACTTCTTTGGTTCAAATGTTTGTCAAATGCTTAGATGAATTAATATAGTTGTTACGATACGTATGCGTATTTAACACAGCTCGAATGGTTTCAATGAATTAGATCCAGAGGACATACGTTAGCGGGTCATTCATACAGCTATTTAACTCTTGCAAAATGTTAAATAGCTCTTTGAAAATGCAGGATCTACAGTTTCAGGGCAGTACAAAATATATATATGTAGATTAAACTATTTTTTTTTACATGTGCTACACAAAGGAGGCTCTGAGGAAAATAATTTCCCTGAAGGCCTATGTCATCTTTGGGGATGCTGTGTGGAGTGTTTTTTTAAGGGAAAGGAAGGAGAGGAGAGTACTGAGAATGAAAAGGGTTTAAGGGATGGGTAGGAATCTGGGGTTCAGTGTGTCCTGGTCATCCACCTCCAAGACCTAAACAAACCTCATCCCATGAACCCGGGCACCTCTGCTAAATCACCAAACGTAGCGAACTACTTGGTGTGACCTATGGCAGAGGTGTTGGTTATCCAATAAAGGTTCCCGGGCCGGCGGTACCCATTTCTGCCTCCCAAATTGCAAATATAACACAATGAAATAAAACAATAACAGATGTACACATCTGTCTCTTTCTCTCCATTATTATTTAATAGTTTCATGATGTCTGACTGTTCCTTTATTCTGTGTTATATTTTGTCTTATTCCATATATTTTCCATACAGGGTGTTAAGGGACGTACTTGACTTACTTTAACCAGTGATTCCTGACATTATTTGGAGTAAAAAATTCAAATGAAATTTTGGTCTCCGGTGACTTTTTTGATGACTTTTTTTTTTCATTTTTTTTTCTTCAAAATCAAACAACAAAAAAATTCTTTCGCATGTCATCACTGGTCACTTAGCCTTTATGTTTTTGAAAAGTAAAACACCAAAAATGTGACCAAAATTTGTTTTATATTTTTTACTCGGGAATGTCGTCGAATAATGTCGGGAATAAGTCAAATACGTCCCTTGAAACCCTGTATATACAGACAAACAATAAGTGGGACGTGATTTCTGATTTTCGTGTAAAAGTATTATCGAGATTTATTTATCGGTTATTATGCCGTGTTGCACTACCTCCTTCTTTTGCCAACATTTCATTACGGTGTTCATCATGGGTGTAATAAGCATTGATTTTAGTTGAAACGTTAAATACAGGAGTGTTAACATGAGTGGCATGTAACGTGTGACAACATATACCTACCTAAGGTGTAAGCATAGGAGAATCTCCGAGGTCGGGGGATAAGATAACCAGTTTCTGGACCAGTCACTAATGGGAACTAGACCCTCTTTTGTTATGACATCGGTTGCAGGTTGCAGGTTGCAGCATCATGCAGCAGAATGTTCATTAGGCGCACTCTGCTGGCTACGTTGCATGCATTCTGTTTTTATAACCAACCGTGATTACATAAATATTAAGCAACTCTACATAAAATACCTTCAATGCTAATTCAAATTTACATAAGAACAAAAAACGCATTAATTCCTGGTATTCTTAATGACTGATGGTTTATTTATGAGTTAATTTTTCTAATCCATTTATTTTATGAATTCCCTGAGGCGTGGGTGTGGTAAAACCATCATCGTCTTACAAATGTGGAAATCCGAAAAGAATGCAAGACTGATGTAAACGTATGCATGCATGCATGTAACAAAATTCGAAACGAACCACAAATTATGGAAAAGGAATGAAGCAACACTATACGGCGCGAAACGCACTTGCAGTTACTTCGTTCCTTTCCCATGATTCGTGGTTCGTTTCGCATTTTGTTACATACATATAAACGCAGCCGTACTGTGTGTGGCCTTTTTCATACAAAACTCAAATTTGGATTTAAGGCGGTAGAGGAGATGTACCGAATAAGGAATAGCTTAGGTAAAAAAATCTAATTAATTATAATTGAAATGTCAACGAAATATGAAAAAAAAACACACAAACGTCTTCATTTTAAACGAAAGGTAAAACAATAGAAAAAACCGATATCAAAAAAGTGCTCCTATTATGGGATACACTGATTTTTTTAAATTTTGCATGCAATAATCACAAAAAAACAATATTATCGGTTCCCGAACACTCAAAATGGCGTCAATGGCAGCAGGCTAAACATTAGATCCACTCTTCGCCTCTGATATCCCACGGTCTTCGATTTTACAGCTTCCATGACTTTTATCATTTTTTTTATCTACGACATTGTTTCACACTGTTTCGACTATGACAGGCCAAAATACAACCTGGAATAGCAAAAAGAAATTAAGTTCTACTAGAATTCCATTTTAGAAACACCCTTCCTAATATGAGATAGTATTCCATATTAGTGTCATCAAAAAATCCCATATTAGGAACAAGATCAATACAAACAAATATATAAGTAGAATAAAATCTACTAGAATTTAACTTCAAAGTATTATGAAAACATAAAATTTAAATAATAATATAGTCTATCAGTGAAAGATTAACAATTTTGTGGAGAAAATTTTTTGAGAAAAAATGAAGTGAAACTTACGTAAATATATAACCGGTGAGTCTCCTCTCAGGTGAGTGTGGTGTGGTCGGCGTCAGGACGAGTCCTGAATATTCAAGGTCAGTCGGTGGGTAATCGGATAGGCTGGGTTACAGAGGCTATTCTTACTTTTTTGAGAAACACCACCATCTCATATTAGGAACGTATGCCATATTCGGTACATCTCTCTACAATACCTTAATATTTTTTGTGTTTTTGGTTTGCTCAGAAAGGCGAATTCGTAACTATAATAACTTTTTTTTAAACCGACCGACCCCTGGGGATGTAAGTTCTTTATATTAATAATTCATTTTTGTGTTAATAGTTCATTAATAATTGGTCTGTTTTATGCCATCCTCTTATGTATATATTTTTGAAATATTTTTTGCATAGCACATAGGGTATTTAAGATTAATAAATTAATAACGAAACACAACGCCATTACCCAACCTTTATAAAATCCACACCACCCGCTTGTCAGCTGCCCGCTGCCCGCTGCCTGAATTGGATATTTGAATTTCTCGGCTTTCCTCTACTATAATAAGCATGTTTTATACATATAAACCTTCCTCTTGAACAACTCTATCTATTGGTGAAAACCGCATGAAAATCCAATTCGTAGTTTAAAATATCTATGCGCACATAAGATAAAGATAAAGATAAAGATAAAGATAAAGATAAAGATAAAGATAAAGATAAAGATAAAGATAAAGATAAAGATAAAGATAAAGATAAAGATAAAGATAAAGATAAAGATAAAGATAAAGATAAAGATAAAGATAAAGATAAAGATAAAGATAAAGATAAAGATAAAGATAAAGATAAAGATAAAGATAAAGATAAAGATAAAGATAAAGATAAAGATAAAGATAAAGATAAAGATAAAGATAAAGATAAAGATAAAGATAAAGATAAAGATAAAGATAAAGATAAAGATAAAGATAAAGATAAAGATAAAGATAAAGATAAAGATAAAGATAAAGATAAAGATAAAGATAAAGATAAAGATAAAGATAAAGATAAAGATAAAGATAAAGATAAAGATAAAGATAAAGATAAAGATAAAGATAAAGATAAAGATAAAGATAAAGATAAAGATAAAGATAAAGATAAAGATAAAGATAAAGATAAAGATAAAGATAAAGATAAAGATAAAGATAAAGATAAAGATAAAGATAAAGATAAAGATAAAGATAAAGATAAAGATAAAGATAAAGATAAAGATAAAGATAAAGATAAAGATAAAGATAAAGATAAAGATAAAGATAAAGATAAAGATAAAGATAAAGATAAAGATAAAGATAAAGATAAAGATAAAGATAAAGATAAAGATAAAGATAAAGATAAAGATAAAGATAAAGATAAAGATAAAGATAAAGATAAAGATAAAGATAAAGATAAAGATAAAGATAAAGATAAAGATAAAGATAAAGATAAAGATAAAGATAAAGATAAAGATAAAGATAAAGATAAAGATAAAGATAAAGATAAAGATAAAGATAAAGATAAAGATAAAGATAAAGATAAAGATAAAGATAAAGATAAAGATAAAGATAAAGATAAAGATAAAGATAAAGATAAAGATAAAGATAAAGATAAAGATAAAGATAAAGATAAAGATAAAGATAAAGATAAAGATAAAGATAAAGATAAAGATAAAGATAAAGATAAAGATAAAGATAAAGATAAAGATAAAGATAAAGATAAAGATAAAGATAAAGATAAAGATAAAGATAAAGATAAAGATAAAGATAAAGATAAAGATAAAGATAAAGATAAAGATAAAGATAAAGATAAAGATAAAGATAAAGATAAAGATAAAGATAAAGATAAATATAAAGATAAAGATAAAGATAAAGATGAAGATGAAGATGAAGATGAAGATGAAGATGAAGATGAAGATGAAGATGAAGATGAAGATGAAGATGAAGATGAAGATGAAGATGAAGATGAAGATGAAGATGAAGATGAAGATGAAGATGAAGATGAAGATGAAGATGAAGATGAAGATGAAGATGAAGATGAAGATGAAGATGAAGATGAAGATGAAGATGAAGATGAAGATGAAGATGAAGATGAAGATGAAGATGAAGATGAAGATGAAGATGAAGATGAAGATGAAGATGAAGATGAAGATGAAGATGAAGATGAAGATGAAGATGAATATGAAGATGAAGATGAAGATGAAGATGAAGATGAAGATGAAGATGAAGATGAAGATGAAGATGAAGATGAAGATGAAGATGAAGATGAAGATGAAGATGAAGATGAAGATGAAGATGAAGATGAAGATGAAGATGAAGATGAAGATGAAGATGAAGATGAAGATGAAGATGAAGATGAAGATGAAGATGGAGATAGAGATAGAGATAGAGATAGAGATAGAGATAGAGATAGAGATAGAGATAGAGATAGAGATAGAGATAGAGATAGAGATAGAGATAGAGATAGAGATAGAGATAGAGATAGAGATAGAGATAGAGATAGAGATAGAGATAGAGATAGAGATAGAGATAGAGATAGAGATAGAGATAGAGATAGAGATAGAGATAGAGATAGAGATAGAGATAGAGATAGAGATAGAGATAGAGATAGAGATAGAGATAGAGATAGAGATAGAGATAGAGATAGAGATAGAGATAGAGATAGAGATAGAGATAGAGATAGAGATAGAGATAGAGATAGAGATAGAGATAGAGATAGAGATAGAGATAGAGATAGAGATAGAGATAGAGATAGAGATAGAGATAGAGATAGAGATAGAGATAGAGATAGAGATAGAGATAGAGATAGAGATAGAGATAGAGATAGAGATAGAGATAGAGATAGAGATAGAGATAGAGATAGAGATAGAGATAGAGATAGAGATAGAGATAGAGATAGAGATAGAGATAGAGATAGAGATAGAGATAGAGATAGAGATAGAGATATGCCCCCATAGTATATTTGCGACAAGTTTCAGAGTTAGTATCGCCCTAGCATAAGAGCACCATTAAGAATTGAAATGTTGCTTGAAATTTCTTTAGCCGTGTTTGGTGACCAGATCTGAATAGCCTGGTACTTCCTCTTTTACTTCGCAACATTTTTGTTCCCCACCTTCCTCTTGGGGATGCCATAGTCTCACTGGCTCCAGACAGCAGCTGGGACTCTCGTGAGGTGCTCACATAAAAAACAAAAACAAAAAAGAAACCAATGAAGTTGGGAAATAGGGAGACGGGAAAGAAAAAATTAGGAAATACCTGCATATGCACATCTGTTCTCTGTATACAAATGAAGCCAATTCAAGCCACGTTTCGTTTACGAATGGTGGTCTTTCATCATGGCGATGCTGAAAGTATTAACTTCTCTGGAAAAATATAGATTATATACCAACCCAGGTATTAACGCCCCAATCCGTGTTTTAATGCAGCGGCACGGCTCATAACCAGAGTCTCTAAATATTCACACATTTCAGAATACCTTCGTAACCTTCACTGGCTCAAGTGCCCATAAAGAATCCAGTACAAATTGTGCTGGATGGTGTTTAAATCAGTCAATGAAATTGCCCCACCTTACGTCTCTGAACTATGTATCCCGGAAAATACTGGTCCGAGGCAATCAACCCTTCGATCAGCAACATCATCAGCTATAGGCAGACTGATTGAACCTAAACACAAGCCAAATACTAAGTTTGGAGATCGCGCTTTAGGAGTGTCTGGGCCTAATGCTTAGAATAAACTCCCTCCGGAACTTAAATGCATAACAAGCCCAACAGAATTTAGGTCCAAATTAAAAACCTACCTCTTTGGGCTCTCATACCCTTAAATAAAAGATACCTATCTGAGAGTATTCTTATTTTGCCTAAGATATACCTTGATCACACTTTTCTTTTCGGATTAACATTATTCGAATCCTTACGCATCAATTTTTCTCTTACCAAAGAACGAATCACATTTAGGAAGATAAATATTCTAATCAAATCCTTGTATTATTGTACCGCCAATCATAAAATTTTGCTTTTGTTTTCAAAATACGCTCATTAAAGAACATAATATTATATATTATAGTTCCTAATTATGTCCTGTACCCAAATTTCTCTAAATAAACGATAAAAGTGTTACATGACTTAAGTGACCTTCCGGGTAAGTATGGTCCTGCTTATATTTTCATCGCGCATCGCGTTCATTGGTCAAATCATTATACCTACAATGTACGAGTAGTTTCGTAACGGTGATCGATGAACCGGTGGATGCAATTCTTAACCATAAGTTGTTATAGTGGTTTATCTAGTTTTTAGTTAGAAGTAAGATGTAAAAATGTATTATAAGTTTGGGCAGTGCCCTTGAGGTGATTTTTCACAAAAAACAGCGCTATACAAGTCATAGAAATATTATTATTATTAACGGTGCACAGTGGTCCATGAAAAATCGCACTACTTCTGCAACATTATTAAGTTCAAGTTTAAGTTTAGACTTAAAGTTCAAGTTTAAGCTTAGCACTATGAAACCAATTATAGTTAAAGTTTCCGTGGGGGGATTTCGAAATTTATAAATCTAATTTAAAAGTTAAATTAAACCGTTTTAAAATTGCTAACACGATAAAGTGATATGTTTGAATATAATCAATAATTAACATTACTTTGTATGCTTTTCACATAAAGTTGTATTTTTAATTTATTTCTGTGTACAATGGGAGATATTTCTTACCTTGTATAACAATCATTATTATTGATGGTTGAATTTAACATTTTTTGCTGGTTAAATGTTCAGAGAGTCATTAATGCCAAGCAATCAAATTCTGTAAACTTATTTCCAAGAATTTCAAAGGCATCATTCTTATTTAAGCATCAACGGTAAAAACATTATTTATGCAATGAAGCGAGCATAAAAGGTACGATAAAATAATTCAGTACCTTTTCTACGTGTGAAAATCTTATTATGAACTTTCGACGCGCGACGGAAAATGCGTATTCACAAACTAATCTGCGCAGGCTGCTTATAGGAGCTAACAAATGAACCAAACACTTTTTCTGAGGGCGATACAACATCCAAATCAGTGCCGGATTAAGACTACTTGATGCCCGCTCACTAGGCAGCCAATCTTACATACGATGGCTCATTGGAGCCCGCGCACTAGGCAGCCAAGAATTCCTGGCTGCGGCAGCCAATAGATCGCGCACGATTGCACGGCAGCCAGCTAGCTGCACGCAGCCAAAGCGTGCAAGGTAAAACCCACAGGCAGTGTTGCCAACTTAGTGGATTTTCCACTAAAACTGGTGGTTTTCAGACTTCATTTAGTGGCGAAATATTTCTTTTAGTGGCTGGTGGATTTTCTAGCGGTTTCGATAATTTTCGTTTCATTACTAAAACTATAATCTTATACATACTTCTTCGTTATACTTTCTTTAAATTTAAATGGAATTTACGTTTACTGTGTAGGCAACACTGATCTACTAAAAAGATGCGCAGTGTCTTTGTACATGGGGATTCCCTGCACAACATTTTGTCAGTCAACTCTTTTATAGAACTGTCAACTTACTGTTGTGTTATCATCGCGAGTGCGCAACTATGCCGAAACAACAATATACGCAACATTTTCGGGATTCTTGGGTTCAAGATCCAAAAGTTTAGAATTAGTCGTTATTGAATAATTTTTATGTTTTCGTTATTTGTTTTTGGGGTGTTATGCCGTGTTGCGCTATCTCCGTCTTGAGCGATTTTTATGTTAATTTACCTACAAACGGTCTGTTGGTTACTAATTATTATGTTTGTACTAATAAAGGAAATTAATAATTTCTAAACCTATTTTCTTTTATTAAACTTTATTTTAGTGGAAAATTTAGCGAGTGCGAGTGTAGTACTATATTTTTAGTGGTTTTCTGGTGGATTTAAAGGTTCAATCTGGTGGTAGGCTGGTATAACTGTTGGCAACACTGCCCACAGGCTAGTATGTGGCTGCCTTCAGTCTCCGCGCACTTGTCGTAGCAGCCAGAAGTATTTTACGCTCCAAAACTAGATTTAACTCCTTTTTGAAAATGAGTTTCGATACAGAGAAACATAATTGTGTTGTAATCAGTACCCATAATTGAATTTCTTATTTTTTTCAAGAGGTTATCAAAATAATTATTAAATAAGCCTTTTAAGGGTCGTTCCAGAAGAAGAGTGAGTCCAAAATCTTATCTTTGCCTTGCGTTTCTTACGAAACAAGAGGTAACGAGTTATTTCCTCTACGTCCATATCGCTTGACGTAAGGGTGACTACTGGCCGCCGACTCTGGCTGCCGAAACTGGCTGCTCAATATTTTGGCTCAATATTATCCTGGCTGCCTCCCCCGGATTTATTACATATTTCCCTTAAACACGGTAAGTTTTAAAGTATGCTCCAAAAATTATTATAAACACGTTTGTTTCAGTTACTTTACAAGTTACATGTATGAAAAAATTCACAGTGTTTCTTTAAATACTGTTTAAGATAATGCCCGCGAGATTTTTGCTCTATTTTAAACGAGTCGTGTTTTCGCAATTTTCGCATCGATTTTGTCGCTGTAAATGCTAGCGCTCTCCTCTAACATTCGTAATTTCTCCATCTTCAGGAGAGACAGGCTCGTAAGAAACGCCGATGGTATCGGCGGGTGACGACTGCAGGTCCCAGGACATTCGTGACGCGGGCGCGGGTAAGACTCGCGCGTTCATTCAAGTTCATCAAGTCTTTCGATGCTAGAAGAAGTCATTTCATTCGGAAACAAATTATCCCTTTTTGCTCTTGTTTTGGAAAGTGAAACATTGTTGCACTTTCCGAGTCTGCTGAAGCATCCCCAAGAAAGTAATAGGCCACTTGCTTGGATTTCATAACGACTTTGAAAAAATCGTGTGGATAGATTTTTTTACTAAGATTACGAAAATTTTAGTAAATTTTTTTTAGAAATGTACAGTTTTATTTTTAAATAAATAAATCCATTATTTGGGCCCGTGAAACTATCAAACGTGTCACTACATGAAAATGTCCCGTCTCCGAAAATGTTCCTATTAATTTTGTAAAATTCCACACTGATTTTTTTTATTTTTATATGGCAACACTTTGATTTCAGGCGAATTTTTGAATTTGACATTTAACGTTTACCAGATTTGTTTGTTCTCTGCCAACTTATCATTTGGTTTGACTTTTTGACAGATGTTATGAAGAGAACCCCGTACATTTTACGCTATCCGTTCGTGTTTCAGAGGTAGGTATAATGGTAGTGGTGCTGATTTTAACAAAATCAAATTTTATAATATTCTTATTATAATTTACAAGTACAAGTATTTTACATTAGATTAAGTACTACAGACGTTGAACATTATAATGATTTATGATGAATAAGATGGATCAAGGAAAAAAATATTTACGATATGTAATATTTTTGTTATGCCTCGTTATTCTCCTGTGCCCTTTATTGTGGAAAATGTTTTTTTTTTTTAAATGATTTTCGGCTATGTAATTATCGTTTTTTCACACCTATAAAATAACGTCCCCTCTTTTCGGTTTATAAAAAATGGTCTGATTTTTCGAATTGAAATTTTCAAAAATCGCCATTGTTTCAAAAATACGATTAAAAAAATCAAAAAATACAGAATGTCTTAGAATATTGCCTAAACCGGAATTTTTTTTAAAATGTGATGCAGGAGGCCTATTCCTTCATTGACAAACATTATTTCAAAAGAACAATTTTAAATATGATGGATGCATTTCTCAGCAGGATTTAGGAATTTAAAAACAGCAGAGCGACCTTTGCATTCGTCAAACACCCTCTTAATGCTTCGATAACAGATTTGAAATTTTCTTGCTTTGGCAGTGACACTGGTAAGTTTAAAATACCATTCCTGGATTTAAAAAAAAAAGTAAATACGGAGCTTTAAATTTGAACCTCTTTGCGTTGATTTGGAAATATTGGAGAAGAACTAACGTGTGCTAGTTCACAACACAAGTGATCGGCTTTGAAAGACCCAGAGAAGGAAGACTGATCATCTTCAACGCCTGGAATAGTATGTCTCTTACGATCAGCTGAAAAAACTCACGTTTGCTGTTCTTTCCCTTTCGGTTTTACATATGCGATTAATCTTTTTCAAGCATGAACTTTATCAAGAGTAAACTGAGAAGTCGACCTTTTGATGATAACCTGGATAATCATACAAACCTGACTTACTCACTTTTCAAGGAGAAAGGAGATACAAGGACATTGTTCGCTTAAAGTGTTTGTCAGTCATCGTCATAATTAAATTTATGGATTTCTTAAATACATATTATTTTTTATCGTTCTATAAAATCATTATTAAATATGAAATCAAGTTCTATTTAGCGTACCCGTAATGAAGTACTAAAATTGTAATAATTATTATTGCTAAATCTATAAACAGATTTGGCTCCCAAATTATTTTTTAATCGTTGTAATGTACCTACATATATGGCCCTTTGGCTAAATCAACCCCTGACCTAAGCAATTTACGCCTGCGGGCCCCCACACCCATAAGTAAACTAGTATCGGTCTTTAAAAAAAAATTACTTATTTAATACAACTATGTAGATAGATCATTACGTACCCTAAAATATGTACGAAGGATGAAAGAGATACGTGGAGTAGGTATTAAATACTATAAAAACCAAATTGCACAAATTCGCGGAAAATAGTTTTACGTCCACCGTTTTTAACATTGCTCATAGGCTTCTTTAGCATAGTCTATATTAAAGAACTAAGAGACTCCGATTAAATACACTGAAAGATCACTA
Organism: Limnephilus rhombicus; assembly: GCA_929108145.2. NCBI lineage: Eukaryota > Metazoa > Arthropoda > Insecta > Trichoptera > Limnephilidae > Limnephilus > Limnephilus rhombicus. The sequence continues at coordinate 51,077,121 of OV815274.1, forward strand.
CATAGGTGGCCAATGCACATGACTTAAGAGACTCCAATTAAATACACTTATATACATTGGTGGCCAATGCACAGAGGCTTCTTTAGCATAGTCGATATTAAAGAACTGAGAGATCCGTTGATCATTGCACGTGTTACTTCAATGGACATCTGAGATCTCCAAATTTCACGTGGAGGTAATATTGGAACACATAAGTAAGATAGGATATGTAAGGAATGTGATAGATAGGAAGGTATATATATATACATAGTTGTGTCAACAAGGCTTTTTTGTGTGTGTGTTGGACGGACGTACTGAAAGTGAGAATCAATGACGTAAGTGAAAAAGACGAACGTGAATTGGACGGACCTACAGCCAAATCCACCTCGACGAGCCTAGAAAATTGATCTTTCCGCGGGGTTTATTTTAAATAATTCTGATAAACTTATTACTAAAATCTCAGATATTTCTAAACGAATACCTTGGGAAGTTCTAATTCAATGTTCAGGATGGATTGTTTAAAAAAATTGACAGATTCATCAAATATTTTAAGTTAAATTTCACGTTTTGTGTAAGTTCTATTCAAGTTCTGTTATTACATAATTACAGGCCAGTTGCTTAACCAAACTGAAATAATGACAGAACTTGAGTAGAACTTACACAGAACATGAAAATAAACTTAAAATATTTGACGAATCTGTCAAATTTTTTGAAACAACCCGTCCTTAGAAAATTAAAATCTGGTGCGCACACACAGAGATTTTTTAGTTTGGAGACTTTTATGAATTGTTTAAATTTTGAAATAGTTTTCTAAATCTATCAACTGCGGGCTCACTAAGATCTTCCAATTCTTCTCGGCAGACCAATAGAATTTTTTTCCAAAATATCCACCCACCCACCTGACCCACCCGACTGCTATAGATAAGATTGTAGAACTGTTACATGTTGGTTAATACACAATTTAAGTAAGAAATAACCAGGCACATATTACCTATTACCATTACATCGTTGACAGATTGCATTATTCTCGAAGGTAAACGGCCGCGATAAGTAGATACTTGTTTACCTGAACCTGCAATTGTGGTTTAAATCAAGCTAATTTGCGTTGCACGTACGAAAGTAAGTAACAAATTATGGAAACGTATTGCAATCCCTCGAGGGATCGAAACATAAAGTAGCAGCGTTTCGAACCCAAGGCTGCGTTTTCAGGAATCAAACTTTATATCAATTTGGGAGGCGGGAATGGGTACCGCCGCCCTGGGAACCTTTATTGGATAACCAACACCTCTGTTATAGGTCACCCCAAGTGGTTCGCTACGTTTGGTGATTTAGCAGGGGTGCCCGGGTTCATTCGGTGAGGTTTGTCTAGGTCTTGGAGGCGGATGACGAGGACATACTGAACCCCAGATTCCTACCCACCCCTTAAACCCTTTTCCTTCCCAGAATTCTCCTCTCCTTCCTTTCCTTAAAAAACCTCCACACAGCATCCCCAAAGATGACATAGGCCCTGAATGAAATTATTTTCCTCAGGGCCTCCTGTGTGGAGCTCATGTAAAAAAAAACCCGATGGGGGGTGACACCCGACCATTTAAAAAAGACTTCCGAAATATTTTACACAAGAAAACTGTGCGTTATTTATATTTTCGTAACTCCATGGCTCGGTCCTCGGTAACTCTATTCCTCAAAAATTCTTTTCGTTTCTAGCTCTAACTATTGCTGGGCTGGGGATTCCCCTGAAATATTCCTTGCTTGTCACCTTTGTCATTCTCATTTCTTTCGTACATTGTGATTGTCTTAAACTCGTGAAGTAAGTTATTTAACCTATTGATTTACGCGAATTAGTGAAAGCATCTTTTAGAAAACAAGACAAATCGATTGGATAGTTAATTTTTTTTGTAATAAACGATAACTAATAAACGCAAAACGCTAGACCCCACGTTCATTCTTGGGGTGACACCAGGTTCATTCTTGAGGCGATACCACGTTCATTATTGGGGTGACACACGTTATCCGCACCGGGTGCCACCCATGATAGCTACGCCATTGCTCATACCCTTTTCCTTCCCATAAATTCCTCTCCTTCATTTCCCAGCAAACCCAAAGATGACATAGACCCTGAAGGGAATTATTTTCCTCAAAGCTTTCTGTGTTAACCTTAAAAAGTGTTCATTGAGCTTCCTAATCATGAGTGGGCTCTACATGAAATTATGTGTGTTGTTTCCTAGAACAAGTCCTTTCCTAATTACTAATTAAGTACCTACTCATGATCACAAAAGGAAAAACATCGAACGAAACTTAACAAAGAAATGTAGCATTGTTTTCCGAATAAAAACTGCATGGAGCATATCCATTATTGAATTCAAATTATTTTACTCATTTTAATATGAATATGCACCTGTCCCTTTGGTATGATGAACAAGTTGTGTTCTTTGTTTCAAACCCATCGCAAAAGAGTTGTGTCAGCATTTTTTCGCACTTATAGTTAATTAAATTAAAACTAACTAACTAACCATCACACCGTTTCTCTCCAGAGGTAGACATAGAGGACGGACCTTCAAACACGGTCTTGGCATACATTCCTTGCCTCATTCACATTCATACATACCTACTCTTCTATTATTCTGACATTTGACATGATCCGACTCAAGAATCTGATTCATTGATAGTTCCATGTCTTCCTCGGGCGTCCCCGACTTCTTCTAACAATAATTCTAACTCCAGTTGATTAGTCAGACATCTCCAAATATGTGCTTAGTTTTAAGATAATGAGGAAAGCAATATTCGAATGCTCACCATAAATCAAATATTATTTACACGTGTCTGTGTTTTAAATATTAATTATGCTATATAAAATAACATCGGGAAGCATAACGGTCCGCTACATTAGTATGAAATTTTGAAATTTCTTACAAGTAACCCAGAAAACTTTTTTATATTTCATTACAATTGATTTTGTGGTTTTTATGAGTAATGTGATTGTACCAGATAGAGGGTACACTTTTACATATAACTGCATACTCAACTCATGTTTCGAGCTTTTGGAGATATCTGACTAATCAACTGAACGATCGATATTTGAAACCGCGTAGATATTAGATTTTCCCTCTCCATCTCGATCTAGAGAGTTTAAAATTTTGCGGTTTTCACCATACAATTTTATTGCTGGCATTGTCTACGCGCTCTATTTTTACATTGAATTTAAGTTAATTTAATTTTAGTTGACGGCCGGCGTAGTGCAGCGGTAAGGCGCTTGACTCGCATTCCGAAGGTCACGGGATCGAATCCCGGCGTGGCAAATAAATTTTATTTGATTAATTTGTGTATTTCACAATTTATTCATTTAAAATAATATATAGTATATTTGCGGCACGTTCCAGAGTGGAAGATACTCTCAGAATCGCCCTGGTGTAAGACCACCATTCAGAATTGAAACGTTGTTTGAAATGGCTTCTGCCGTGTTTGGTGACCAGATCTGAATAGCCAGGTACTTCCCCACCTTCCTCTTCCCTATCTCCTTCCCCTCCCCACTGCCTTCAGCCTCACAACATACCCCAATTGGGAATGCTATAGTCCCACTGGCTCCAGACGGGAGCAGTTGGGACTCTTGTGCGGTATTCACATGGAATAGGTTAAGTTACGTACGATTGTACTAGGTTAGGCGGTAACCACATGATTTGAAAGATGATTTTGTGATTGTTTGTTGAAGTGAAAACTTCTTAGCACCGTTATGATTTGAAACTCGATGAAACGAAAAAGCGACACTGAAAAGAGACAAACCCATACATTTATAAGATTTAACCTGAGAGAGAATGAGATAGAATAATCGGACTCCTCTTTGGGCGGCAGTAGCCTCCCCACTCCTGGCTACTTTTTCTGAAGACTTCTACCGCGTGTGAATTGCACATTCTGTTTTTTTTAATGTTCTTATTCTTATTAAGGTAGCTGAAATTCTTATATAAAATTTAAGTATTATCAAATTCTCTTGAGGTATTCAGATATCAGCGATGCACTTGGCGCGTGTATTATTAACCAACCTCATTGATGTGACATGCGATCTGCACACCAGGAATCCTATTACTCAAGAGCTGTTGGCGTTTTGTACTTCGATAGTTAAATGATAACCAGCGGGCAGAATAATGGAGTAGGTGTAGCTCTGGCAGGTTCTCAGTAAAAAAACATTCGCTAAAGTTGCTTCATTGAATTTATTTAATCACTGATAGAAGACAATTAGGGGCACTTTAAAAATGGAATCCTATCCTTCTCTTATGTAACTGTATCGTGCGACTAAGAACTACCAATATTATCTTTATTTCCTTAACTCATATTTCATTGGCTGCAATCTTTATGTATGATAGACTATCATACATAAAGATTGCAGCCAATTGATAGTCTTAAACAGTTAAAAACTACTGAGGGCGATAGGGTCTCATTAGCCTAGTGCAGCGCCCCGGCAAGGCTAAAGTCCTTGGTTAGATTCCTAGATGTGACCGCATCTTTTTCCGATTTTTCAGTTTAAAATTTTCGATTGAGTGTCTCTAATATTGTCTTCAGTGACTGTTTTAAACTTAATTCCTCCAAATTGGTAAAAATATTGTCACTGCTTTGATTGGGCAATAAGGTCAATACATATTGTTAAAGAAGATGAGTCTGGAAGAAAAGAGACCCAAAGTAAAAGTGTTTTCACGAATTGTTTGATAGTATGTTGCTTTGTGTTGATTGTTTGATGCATGTGTTAGTTTTGTCAGCTAGTTATGCGCGCCCCATTTGGGTCTGGGGTGCTCTTGGGCCGTTGCGCCGTGGAGAGGGGACGGAGAGAGCAAGTGGCTAGCACAGTTGTTCAGTGACCGTCGAGTGCGCACTACGCCGCGCATGCCGCAGCCCGGGAACACCTTTCTCTTTGCGCATTTTTACATCCGAACGAACGAACCCGTTTCGCTTAGGAGCGCTTCCGTTTTTCTTATTTTCACCGTGCCGGTTTCGGCGCGATGTCCGCCAACACGTAAATTATAAAAAACCGATATTATTTAAAATAAATACACCCAACGTTTGATAAAAATAAAAATGGAAAATGTAAATTCGACATTTAAAATATTTCGCACAAACTAAAAAAAAACTACTTACGCATAAATTTTTTCATTCGATTTCAGTATCACAGTGTTTTTAGTGTAAATTTTTGAGAGTGAATTATAATTTTATTAGTAACGTTCGTAACACACGGTTAAAAGCTTCTCGGAACAACATTCAGACGCTGGAAAGTTTAATTTATTAACTATTGTATTTATCATCGAATAAAGTGAAGTGAGTGTTCACTGTCGTGCAAAGGCAGGTGGATTTGATCTTTCAACGCGAAAAGAGAAAATATTGGAGAAAATCGCTATCAAAAACCAACAAAGGTACGTTATTTAATTTTTTAGTTTATTGGGAAAACCAACTTAACAGTTAATCATAGAAAAAAAGTTAAAATCAACAGTTATTACAATATTTTTAAGATATAATAATAATAAAATAATAATACTTGGATGATTTATATAGCGCCGTTTTTGTGAAAAAATCACCTCAATTTGTTTCATTAATGATGTAAAGGGTGGATATATATATCACATACCGCGAATATCACGAAGCGCGGATAATATTAAAAATGTATGAAGCGGGGTGAATTAATTAGATTTGCTTTAAGTTACTGTTGCATTGAGGAATGTGTAACGTTAATTTAATATTCAAAGATTCTTAACTTTTCGCCATGTTTATTTACTTATATACTAACATTCAAATTTTTAAAGTTAATAATTTGAGGTATTTCTTGCTTCTTGCATTTGAATTTTGGTAAATAAGTTAAAATTGCGTTTTTTAAATATGTATTAAATTATTATGTTACTATCATATATTACATTATTATATTACTCAATTTCATAGAATTAAATAATGGTTAAATTCGGGTGCTTGTAAGTAAGGTGCATTTTTAATAAATAAGTATTGAATAATGGTATCCATTACAATCGGTGGAAAGTAATCCTACATGTACACAAATTATGAATAAATAACGTTTCAAAATACCTGTTGGGTAAGACTGACCCTAATTTAATATGAATAACATTCAGTGGTCGATTCAACTGGAGCAAACCGGAACGTGGTTCCGGTTCGTGAAATAAATCGGTTTCTGCTTCTTATTCGTGTAATGTTTAAAACTACGGTCGAAGTAAAGAAAAGAGTCTTGATGATGTCAATACGCGCAAAAGTCCATTTTACGTCCAAATTATGTCTGGAGCAAGTAGGAATATGGTATCCTAATTTGGGAGGCGGGTATGTATTCCGCCTCCCCAAGAACCATTTATTGGATTACTAACACCACTGCCATAATTCACCCCAAGTGGTCGCTACATTTGGTCACTTTATGGTGCTAGGGTTCATGGAGTGAGATTTTCCCGGATTTTGGCGGCGGATGCGTCTGCCCACTTATTGCGTGGCAGGTCGGATCGGGAGTGACTGGTTGAGGAAGGCCCTTTGAATTCTCCAGCAGGACTCTCTCGGAACATCGGAACGAGGGATAGATTGATACGTTCGTCACTCCTGGACGCACTCACCCCCGAATTCTTACCCAACCCTCATACCATTTTCCTTCCAAGAACTTCATCTCCTTCCTTTCTTAAAAAAAACATTCACACAGCATCCCAAAAGATGACGTAGGCCCTGAGGGGAATTATTTTTCTCAGGGCCTCCTGTGTGGAGTTGATATAAAAAAAAAAAAAAAGTCATATTGTTGTGAGGCTGATGAAAACGTGAATGGCAGGAGATGAAGATGAGCAAGGTTGGAAAGAAACTTGGCTATTCAGGTGTAATATCATAAAACACGGCTAAAGCCATTTGCTTCAATGAATAAGTGTTTTATTCTAAATACCACCTGCTCCATATTGAGAGTATCCTACATATTTGAAACTAAAGAGAGATTTTTTAAAAATCCACATTTTTACCGTCTGGAACGATATTATGTAGAATAAAGCTAAATGTTCTAGTTATATGCAAGGCAAATAAATACACACTACAATCTCAATTAAATGTTACGGTTGGTTCCATTATTGAATACAAGCACAGTAAGACTGTGTACATTTAAATTACATCATTATTATTTGCGAAATAATCATGTTTTCACCGGAATAGTAAACTTTCGAAGTATTTCTTCATTTTAGATACATCCGTATGTTCGAAAGTACATTTTGTTATTATATAGATACTTTCCTAATCTGCATAGTTACAATTTATCTCCCAGATAGACTGCGTGGGAGACACGAACTACGTCTTTGTGGTATCAATAGTACAATCTATGCAGTTTCACACTAAATATTTAGTCAAAGGCGTATTATATGATGATCAAATCGTTAAATTCGATTTGTTTTAATCTCTAAAAATAATGGTTAAAATGTCGTGACATATCCTACACTTGATATTTATTTTTCCAGTTGTCATCCCTGTCGGCGGTTATGTATATTCAGTCTGTTAAATCACGAATATTTTGGGGGTATTTCACCAACCTCCTGAAAGCTTCGCCATAAGATAACGAATATTAATAAATAAACAAAAATACTCGAAACAGGTAAAACAACTCGACTAACTTATCCCATATATGTAGCCACTATTCATAGGTTCAAGTACCGAATAGTAAAATCGTAAGTAATATATGGATAATCTGTGAGGATGATGGCGAAATACCCCATTATAGTGATACTAAATTTCTGGACTTGGTTTCTATGTATTCCGAATTTATCATAAAACCGTTTCAATTCGATTTTTTTATTTCAATCCGATGATGGACACTTTAACGCTGTCCGAAACGTTGGCTAAAGGAGGAGGTAGCGCAACACGGCATAACACCCCAAAAATAAATAACAAAAATACTTTTGGCCGTGAAAATTTAAAATCATATCCCACTTATCAATCCTGTCATATACGAGTATCTTCCATGTTTTTATAAACTATTAAAATTATTTTTATAAATTATTCTCGGTTCTAACCGTAAAAAATACTTAAAAATAATAAATGTACGCTGTAAATTCTTTAAAAGTTGTATAGTTTCACAAATTACGAGAATATTACCTAATAAAATATTAGAAATATTGGACGGTAAGTAAATAAGTGAATACTTAGAAAACAGTGGTAAAAATATTTCTGAAAATCATCGGCAAAATAATCAAGTAGTTTATTGGTTTTTGAAAAAAATTAAACAATAGTTTTATTTTTAAATTTGAGATGTAAATCGTTAAATAACTTCGGGTCCAGGTGTTCGGTGTTATGCAGATGTAGTGTTGCATCCAGGAACATATTTTTCCCACGACGCGTCTTACTTACTCTTCGGTTTCTTTAAAAACTTTAAAGATGGTACCTTTTAAATAGTTTTTATAACCTGAAGGTTAAATTTTATCATAAAGTTTTCTAGTTGGACAATCAAAATAAAAAATAAAATGATCATGTAAAGTATTTTAATAAGATGTTGTCGCCATGTGGTTTGACCATTTCGATAAGACACAGACGAGGACTGTAAAGGAGCAGAGATTACAATAAAAATTGCTTGCTTTTCGATAAGGGAAATATTTTCCATAATCTATTCTATACCACGAATTATTTTATGCATTCAAGGAGAAGAGTATGATTCATAATAACGCAATCAGTAAATAAAAATTCAACTTATGATGCAATTATAATTACGCACTTTAGTGCCAATCAGCAAGAAATTGCAATAGCATGTATTGATAATTGTTACCGAAATATAATCAATTATTGTACAACACTGCAAGAATATTCGTGGGAGGTAAAAAATAAAATCAAAAAAAATGTAAAGAAAATATAAATTTGCACGAAAGTTCAAAAATAAGATTTTTTATGTTGAATTTTTAGTGTAATATTTTATAAATACTTCACGTTATTCCGATGAGGACCAAAGTGAAAATTTGACAGCGTCTTCAGTAAATAGCGTAAAAGATTCCCAGTTCGGTAAGTAAGAAGGTTTAGAAGTATCTGGCTAATCAGATGTGGTCACAAAACTCGGCCGAAGCCATTTCGAATAAAGTTTCGATTCTGAATGGTGGGCCAGGGCGATATTGAAAGTATCTAACAACTCACATCGAATGGGTTGTAAGATAAGATGTAGAAATCTTCATTATGCTCATTATAATGCACAATATGGTCATTAATGCAGACAATGGGCTATCCATTTCTCAACCAATCGTGGTCCATAATGCATTTTTAATGGACGAAGAAGTCTCGGAATAAACGTAAAAAACATACACCGCTCTCCCTTATTTTTTGTTGAACTGTTTCCCATCCTTCTTGGAGGGGGATGAAATTCACTGAAAAAAGAAGACAAGTTAATTTAATTTTGATTGAGACAAACGTTTGGTTTCGAATGTGAGATAACCGTATCTTCTCAGGGTATAAATACTCTGATGCTATTAATTATGTGTTTTTTCTAAGGAAGGGTGTGGCATTCAAAACTACTTACGAATTACCGCTTCAGATGCACTTGTAATGGCCTGTAAATACTTTAAAAGAAATGGCGTTTGCTGAAATTGGGTGTAGGAAAAACAAGGTACGCAAGGAAAGGGGAATCAATCAAAACCAATCACTTACCACTGCATCTCTGCGAAGAAGCACACGACACAACCACAATATAGTTACATAGTTCCACCGCAATACCTTTTGGCAAATATCGTCACAACAAAACGAATGAGTACAAAACTATATTATGCAAAATTCTTCTTTTTATTAAAACCGAGATTGCATACACGAAAAACACAGAAATCTTCGTCTGTTTCAAAACAAACTCGAATTTTCAGTATTTTAATTGCCATTGTTCCTAATTTCGAATACTTTTCCAGCAAGGTGGTGGTTAGGGAGAGGTAGGAACTGAATTCATTTTCTGACTCATTTAAAAAACAAACACTTAGGATTATACATTTGTTCGATAGAAGATAGAAGTCATGGTTGGGTCCGAAAAGACTTGGTCACAAATTTAAAATAAGTTATGTACGATTATATAGAGCTAGGATTTTTTTAAATTGTAATAAAGTTATTAATTGTGTATATAATATACCTGTATATAAAGCCATGTTTAAGAATTTTTAGCATTCAGATTATAAAAATAATGTATCGTCATCGTTTTAATTGCGTGTTTGAATTCAATTCTAAAAAAATCGTCAGATATTGAGTTTTAATTAAATTGTTTTCCGTTTCAATATTCTTTCAAATAACTAACAAAATATTTAGCCTTGTGAAAATGAAATTTTTGCAACAACCTCCATGCGTGCAGATATGGAAATATTTGGAGCGAATGAACGAAGCACCTGTATGCTTTAAATTTATGATCTCTACCTTTATTGTAATTCTATATTTACTCACATAACTGGAGTAGTTACAATAAAGAAATCCAAAATTTGCGGATATTGGTAGAATACGTAATGTTTAATTCTTTGGTAAATGGACTTAGTAAAAGTCAATTTAGAATATTTTAAAACATGAAGATAAACTAGGATGTTGGTAGCTATGTACAATAACTAATAATATTATATTGCATATTGTAAGTTAACTTCTAACGAGTATGACTGTGTCCGTACGCCAGCTTTTCGTACGCCTACTTGTTTACACAAATTCAATCGTGTTACAAAACCACACTTTAGGATTACAATGAATCTAATCTTATTAATTCTTTACTTAGAAACTTGAGTTAGCAATCAATTTGTTTAACCTTCGACCGTTTAACCTGCAATTCTCTTGGACTTCACAAAAAAATGGAATTAGTCGCAATTGGGGAATAGTCCATAAGCACGAGAATAAATCTGGTCATTAAATACATCTTTTTAAATTTCGCTTTGGTCTTTTTGTGTCGCGTTGTCGATGGCAATGCATTCTGTCAACTGGCTATATTACAAATACAAACACGGCGTATATCATACGTATTTCTACGAAAATTCGATGACATTTCAGCAGTCAATATACGGAATAAAAGTCGGTCTTATCCAATCGGTAGCTCAGTTGGTAGACTTGCCGACTCCAGTTCCTGGGCAGGAAGATTCAATTCAATTCAAAACCAAAAAAAATATTGTTTTTTACGAATGATAAAATACGAATGATCATATATGAAATCCCATCTTCTCCTTGTCCTATTCGGGTAGGGAAGCCATCGCTTCGTCGCAGCAGGCCTCCAGGCGTCCCTGTCCTGGAATACTAACAGCGGCCTCCGTCCACAGCAGAATCAGCCTCTCCTAGAACAGCCTTTGAAATTGCTTTACCCAATTGTGCCTGGACGGCCCACTGGACGCCTTCCCTCCGAAACTGCTATCAATACCACATTAGATTTTGAATTATAAATTGGTTTAATTATTACCAATGGTTTATTAGTATTCTTTCATTGATAGGCTATGTACAAATAATAATCAATTATTTTGAAACGCTTAGTCTGCATTTAGAAATCGCGTGTTACCGAAATTAAATTATGTAATATTGTCAGCCGTTATCATAACAGTTTCGAATTTGAATATCGAACTAATTTCATTCTGTTTCGCTTAGATCTAAATAAATAAATATAATTATTCTTTAATAGTCGCAAATTCGCCTTTTAATTAAATGAAAACAAATTACTTTGTATAGGTACGCCACTTATTTTATCAAATTTATCAACATGTTCCGAAACCAATGGTTCTTTCTTTGTCTTTTGTCATTTTTGTTCATTTTAATTTTATGCTGAAGGCCTCGTACTAAGCACTCAAAAAGAAGAAAAAGGTGAGATATGTAAATACGAATGTTAGAGAGAGCGCGCTAATATTAAAGACGAAAATATTTAAGGGAAAATTGTGAACATGTTTAAAAAAAATAGAGCAAAAATCTCGTGGGAAATGTCTTAAATAGCATTTAAAGAAACGTTGTTACTTTTTTCATACATATAAATTGTAAAAAAACAGAAAAAAATGTTTTGTTAATAATTTTTGGAGCATATTTTGCGATTTTTTTTTAAGGAATTTCATATAATTATCGTTTTGGTGTGGCAAATGTTTAGACATTATCTTAAAAAATAACTTCTTTTTTTAAACTTTAAAACTTAAGATGACAATACACCCTAAAATATATTCAGAATCTTAACGACGTAAGTAAAGTAAGTAAAGAAGCAAGTAAAGAAGCAACGAAGTAAGTAAAGAAGCCGTGTATACAAATTGTGACTCGCAACCCGTCTATTTAATGGACCTACTGTCGAATTTGCCGTATCAAAGAAAAGAAGAAAAAAATAATGTGGGAATCTTAAGGCTCTGCAACCGGGTCCGAAAAGAAGAAGATGGAGAGATACGAAATTACGAATGTTAGAGGAGAGCCCTAACATTTACAGCGACAAAATCGATGCGAAAATTGCGAAAATGTTTAATAAAACACGACTCGTTTAAAAAAGAGCAAAAATCTCGCTAGCATTTCTTAAACAGCATTTAAAGAAACACTGTGAATTTTTTCATACACATAACTTGTAAAATAACTGAAACAAACGTGTTAATAATATAATTCAGTAACTCTTTTTCATACTTCATTTATATAAACTAAAATTTACTAATTTATACCTAAAATCTTCACTTCAACCATAGAAATAAATATATATATATTTTTTTAACTTTATGAGTAAAATCTCAAATTGTAATATTGTAGCAAGAGGTCCAGGGTTCGACTCCCAGAGGTGTCAATATGTTATTCTGATTTTTCTGTTTCCAGATTTTCGATTGAGTTTCGCTTATATTGTCTTCATTTATTTAAGTGTTAATAATAATTTTTGGAGCATACTTTGCGATTTTATTCTTTCGAGGGAATTTTATATAATTCGTGTTTCGGCGCGGGCAAAGTCTAGATATTATCTTCAAGAATAACATATATATATTTTTTAAAGCTTTAAAACTTACCGTGTTTTAGGGAAATATGTAATAAATCGGTACAAATCCAGGTTGCGGGCCCTTAACGACGTATGAAAGCGTGTAAACAAATATACGCCGCGGCACGGCGTATTGTACGAACGTACGTTCGAATTCACCCTAGCAAGCCTGGAGATTCGACCTTTCTGCCGCGTTCATATTAATTAATTCTGAAGAACGTGTTACAAATATTTAAAATGTGTCTTCATGTTGTCCTCCGAAGTTATTAATTCATCGCCCAGAAAAATAAAATCTGGTGCTTACCGCTAACTTTATAGTAAAATCATCGTACGTAAAATATATTAATGCATGGAAATAAAAAAGTTATTATAGTTACGAATACGCCAGAAAAGATTAAAATGTGAGTTTTAATAAAAATTATTAGGGTTGTGTACCGTCTTAAAGTGTTCCAAGAGAAATATGTTATAAATACAGATACTTTATTAGTGCACAACTGCTAACCCTGTACAAATCGCAAGTGCGCCCCACGGTTGAATTTGGTAGCCACCTCTGGTCTGGAGTTCCAAAATACCTGAAAAATACCCTCGACTCTGTGCAGAAACGGGCGGTCCGTTTGATAGATTCTCCCATCTTAACAGACGGATTGCAATCTTTAGAGCACAGGCGTCGGGTGGGAATGCTATCCTTGTTCTACCGGTATTACAATGGAAGAAGCTCCGAGGAACTAGCATCATTGATCCCTTCGGCACCGGTGCATAGTCGGGAAACACGCCAAACGCGTGCCCAACATTTGTACACGGTTGACATTTGTCACATGAGAACGGGTCGATTCTTCGACTCGTTCTTATGTTCAACAGCTCGGCTGTGGAATGATTTGCCGGCCTCTGTGTTTCCTCCTTTCTACAACATCGGTCTCTTCAAGACCAATGTTCATTCCTTCCTCTCCTCAAAAAGACCCTCCACACTCCACACAGCATCCCAGATGACATAGGCCCTGAGGGAAATTATTTTCCTCAAGGCCTCCTGTGTGGAGTTAATGTAAAAAAAAAAAAAAACGTTAGAAATTCGGAATGCAGGACCTGCAGAAGGAACCATTGGTTTCGAAATATGTTGACAATTTTGATTGAATAAGTGATGTATACACAATGTGATTTGTTTTCATATAATTTAAATAATTATTTTTCTATCTAGAACGTGGCAAAAGTATTTTATAAAACAATTGATTTGTAATAACGTGCAACTTAATTTTGCAAAGTTTTTAGTTTTCTTTATTTTATTATAGCACCGGACGGAATAAACAATAATTTAAACACACATTAAAGTAAATTTAATAATAATTTGTCTTGTATTGACTTATATTCATTGAGATACGGGAAGTCACATGGTACTTAGCAACTTTCTGATAAAATTATCTAAATGCCGGTGAACTTTGAATAATAATTAAAAAAAATCTGTTTAATATGTCTCAAATATTGTTATCTTTTAAATAAATATTTGTTGGCAATTATCGAAGTTTTAAAAGATTTGCAAATAAACTTTTCGAATGAGTGATCTAATAATAATTGAATGCTCAGATATTATTTTAGATTTTCACGGAAAAGGTATCTTCGTTAATTTATTTTTGGGGTGTTCTCCTTCTTTAGCTAGCGTTACAGTGTCCATAATCAGGGTAGATGGAAAAAGAAGGTAGAGCAACATGGCATAACAACCCAAAAATAAATAAGGAAAAAAAAATTGTATGCCCTGTTCATAGGTTCAGTATTTAGACACCTATGCGAGCAGTCAAAGGTGTATTTAATTATATGTGTTGTTAGTAAGTTATAATATTTCAGTAATTCGTCTAGTTACTTTTGTTGAACACCTTGAAAAATATTGTATAACAATTACATAGCTATATATCAAATTAATTCAGGAATGTAGGAAGTTGTTTCTGAATTTAATTGGATTTTCAATTAGTGGTCGTTTGTTAAGAGGAACGGCTGCGCGGGCTTTTTCATACAAAACTTATGTTTGTATTTGAGGCCAAAATGCTAGATTACATTGATTTTTTTAAAAGTAAAAGTAAAATAAATATCTAGGACGGATATATGCTACTTTAATTATTTGTGTTTTAAATTATAAAATACAAACGATTAAAGAATTTTTTGGCAATTATTATAAGCAATAATTATCAGCCTGAAAGACTCATCCACATTGAAAAATATTCCGAGAAAAGATACATGACGCCAACGGGACTTGCACCCGTGCCCTTCTGATAGATATTTGCTTTACCTTTTGATTAAAAAAAGATTTTTATTTTAACTTAACGAGTAAAATCTCAAAATGTAATATTTATTGATGACAATTTGAAACAGAACAGGGCCCCGGCAATGCTAAAGTCCTGGGTTCAATTCCTTGAAGTGAACTATCTTTTTCTGATTTTTCTGTTTTAATTTTTCGACTGAGAGCCGGTAATATTGTTTTCAGTGATTAAGAAAAGAATTCTTTAGTTTTGTCGGGTATTTTGGTCTCAAATCCAAATTTAAGTTTTGTATGAAAAAGACCGTGCGGCCGCTACTCTTAACGAAGTTACGAGTATAAACATACTCGTACTAACACCTTTAAAAAGTTTATTATAGGCAATAAGATCCACGGAGCACAAAATGCGACTATCGTTATAAATAAAAGTCAAGGAAGTAAAGCTAGCAGTCCACGGCGGAGTTCTTGTTCCAATTTTGTTGTTCAATCTAGCGTGGAATTGGTAGAAGATGAAATAAAGTTCGCTGTACTCATCAGAATCTCAGACATTACTAAGTCGAATTTTTGTTAGAACTCTGTGTGAAGTAGTCTAAACTTCAAAAGATCCCACTTCAATTTGGGAGGTTGGTACAGATGCCCCCGCCCTGGCACCATTTATTGGATCACCAACACCTCTACCATAGGTCATCCCAAGTGGTTCGCTATGTTTGGTAACTTTGCAGAGGTGCCCGGGTTCATGGGATGAGGTTTGTCCGAGTCTTGGTGGCGGATGCGTCTGTAAACCAAATGCGAGGCAGGCCGGATGGGAGCGATTGGTTGAGGGATACCTTTTGATCTCTCCAGCAGAACTCTCTCGGAACATCGCTTTACCGCAGTGGGAGGGATAGATTTATAAGTCCGTCACTTCTGGACATACTGTCTCCCAGATTCCTACCTACCCCTCAAACATTTCCAGAACTTTAACAATTTCCTTTCCCCAAAAGATGCTCCTCATAGCATCCTCTAATATGACATAGGCCCTAAGTGAAATTGATGAATTTTTTCAGACATTGAAATTCTTCCTTGAATACAAAATTATTTTCATTGGAGTAGACAGGTCTTATGATTGACAACATCAGTTTTTCTCTCAAATCTGTAAAGGGTACATTTCTAGTGATCTTCCATACAGTGGTTATATTATTAGATACCTACATATGATGTATGTACATGAAGCGAAATTGGTAGTAGTCGAAAACGTTTCAGGAAGGCATTGAACATGCAAAGTCGGATCATTTCAAGAGTAAATGAAAGTGTATGAACGTGGATGCACCATTATCTTAAGTTAGTTGAAGCGTTAAGAATTTATTCGAATCCAATCACAACCTTCAGAAGGAAATAAGTCCATCTGCTCATGGAGCAACTGAAAAAAACAGTTAGCAACTCAATCACTGTCCATAGGAAAGCAAATTGTGAATTTCTTTTGTTTGCACGCAGGCAACTCGTTAAAAAAACAGTTGTCAAGAGCGACGCCGTTGCCTAGTCGCAGTGCTAGTCGCGTTTCAGTTGCCAGGTTGACAGGTTGCCGTGGTTACGCTTCATGACCTGCCAGAAGGTTGATAAATTATTATTATGTATTAAGGTTGATCAATTATATTTTTGTTAAACAAGCTGATATAATTACTGAAATCGTAAAGTTGAGTTGCGCGTGAATTGAGTTGAATAAAGTTGCCAACCAGTTTTCGGTTTCTCCATGAGCGAAGGCCCTTATACTTGCATATACCTGACGATCTCCTCACTCGCGTCGTAATTATTCACCTACTTACGCTTTGGCTCTACAATATGTGCATAAATGTATATGTGTGTGCATGTATGTATGCATCTACGTGTGTAGAGTGTGCACACGTTTACCTATACATATATGTTATATATGTGTACATATGTAAGTAAATTTGAATGTATGTATTTACTAATAGTTGATTTTGATCCTCCTTGTTTTATGTACCTACTTGTAATTTAATTTATTATTACGTATTATAACTTATAGTCGTACTAAGAATGTTGAGATGAATGGTGTAGAATTTTTAATTATTCAGAAAAATCTAATTTTGTTACTTAACCACTTCATGCTTTGATAACCTTACGCAATGGTCCAAATATTAAAAAAACGCGATTAGGATATTAACTCAGTTTCCTTTCTTGAAATAATCTTTTTTTTTTCGCGGAAAATGATAAAAATACAAATTAATAAAAAGTTTGTTAGTTGATTGGACCAACTAGCAACCGCAAATTATTGTGACGATGTCAAATTAAATACAAAATGAAGTTGTGAAATAAATTAAATTCTTTTTTACCGTTTGTTGTTTTAGTTTCGAGAATTTTGGTATTTCAGCTATGATATCTAACAGGAAAATGCCAAAAAATGTCATTTAGCCAATGTGTATTTATTGTTAAAAAAAGCTTTTAATCAAAATGGAGTTCTGCAAAATATACTTTAAAAGAATAACTTTTATTAATGACACTAAGTTAGAGTTCATTAATATGATGTCATTCAATATTTTTTTTCATGAGATATTTTTGAGGTATTATGCCGTGTTGCGCTACTTCTTCTGTAGCCAACTTTTCAGACAGCATTACAGTGTTCATCGTCAGGGCAGATGTGTAATGTAGATTTTCGTGTAAAAGTATTATCGTGATTTATTTTTGGGTTGTTATGTCGTGCTGAACCACCTTCTGCTTTAGCCAACGTTTCGGACACTGTAACGCTGTTCGGAACGTTGGCTAAAGAAGGACGTAACCCAACACGGCATAAAACCCCAAAAATAAATCACGATAATGCTTTTGGCCGTGAAAATCTAAAATCATATCAGTGATAATAATTGTTTTTTTTTATTAATAATATCACATCATGTATGTACTTGACTAACGAAAGTTATAAAACAATTATTATTACATATTTTATATTATGTAAGGAATAGAAAAAATACAAAATGTCATCTTATTGGAGTTACGAATAAATGGTAGAACTCGAAGATGGCCAAGGAAGTCATGGCCTGATATAAAGAATCAAATACTGTGAATAGCAATAGAAGAAAAGGTGAAACATGATTGTGGATGAAACAAAGACTGCTTGCAGCCAGCTCAACGCAAGCTCAATCCTCTCGTTATATTGGCCTGTTTTCTTCGAGCAAACCCAAAGTGTTATTCGCCAACCATTGTAGTGGTAGGTCACAAAACCCAGGTCGGGGATGTATTCACCCCTATTTTTTCCACCTGATCCCTTCTACCTGTTCCAGACAATATCCTCAATACGATTCCCTAGAAATTGCACACACTCATTTATACCTGGCCATAGCTTTCCAGACCCAACCGCAGGTAGCAGGTACCTAACTCAGATATCTAAACATCGTTTACAATAAGGCTAAAATGCTTTCTGTGTCCGTAAGACTGAACTGGACCATTTAAAAGATGTACAGGTTAAGAAAAAACTAAGCTTTATTGATCAAAAAACAGCTTACGTTTCAAAGAAGTCTGCTTTTATGGCGTCAATTTCAAACACTAAATGTCCATTAAATACGCGGAAGAAATAAACCTCAGAGTTTATGGTGTGAAAGGTGCAAAAACGCTATTTTTTTCATCGATTAGGTCCAGTTTCAATATTTTTGCTTCTTCGCAGCTTCCTCAGTTTAACGGTGTTTCAATTGTCAAAAGATAATAAAAAAACCTGTACCTGTCAGCAGTAAAAACTGAGTAAAATTATACGCAATGTAAACCTCATTCAAGCCACGCTTATTTATATATTTAAGTATGTCTGAATGGAATTTAGAGGAGGAGAAATGGCATAAAAGAGAAGTTATTCCGTGACCGATATATTTTCGCGCGTTGAACTTGAAACCATTAACAAGTGAAAGTATTATAGCACCGACCAGAAGTGAACACTTCCACAGTGGGCTTCGCTAATGAATGTCGAAATGATGTTTCGTCATTTCTACTGGTTGTGTTCGATTTGCTTGTTCTTCTTGATCGGGGAGACCAAGTCAATGTAGGCGAAGAGTAGAAGAGTACCGTTTTAAATGTGGCGGCAAAAGCCCCAAGGCGCGGTTGTTCCGGCGTTGGTGACTCCACCTTGTACCTACCATATCATATTTATACGTCCTGTAGGTATATCTGCCACTTCTAGTACTTTCAACATCGGGCTATTTAATATCAGAATCATACTAGCAACCAATAACTGTATTTAATTATTCGTTTAAATGGTCTGACAAACAGAATGTTTAAAAAAATCTATGTTACTATTTCTTTGTCGCTTGATCTGGTTCTGTTCTGCACTAGGTCTTCTTTTGGTTTCCTTTGCCTCCGATTTCAATGGTGGTTTTTTGCCACCATCAATTGCCATGACACCTGCAAAGTAGATCGTTGTAACCGGCGGCATATCGTTAAAGAGGTTAAAAGCGTAAAAAATTTAAGACTCTGCGGAAATCGGTAATTTAGATACACAATAATATAAAAACCTCTAAGTTTTTAGGCTTTTCTAAATGCTACTAGGTACCTACAAGAGATGGGAAGGCTGATAGAGATATTGAAAGGAGGGTAAATGCCGGTAACTCCATTAATGGAGGACTGAATGCCGTTGGAGCTAATAAAAAACTTTCAATAAAAGCGAAACTAGCAGTCCACAATGGAGTCCTGGTACCTACCCTGATGTATGGCAGTGAGGCATGGAACTGGCAGAGGAAGGATGAAAGTAAACTGAATGCTGTTGAAATGAGATCCCTGAGACGTATGTGTGGTAAAACCATGTATGATCGTGTTAGAAATGTGGATATCCGCAAAGAATGTAAGGCTGATGGAAGTATAATGAGCAAAATTAAGAAAGGGACCCTCAGATGGTTTGGGCACGTAGAGCGAATGAACGAAGAAAGTAGTGTTAAAAGAATATATGATGCAAATGTGAATGGTAGAAGAAGTCGGGGACGCCCGAGGAAGACATGGCACGATCAAGTAAATCAGATACTTGAGACGGGCCGTGTAAAAAGTCAGAATAATAGAAGAGTATGTATGAGACGATGTATGAATGTGAGTGAGGCAAAGAGTGTGTGCCAAGACCGAGTTGTTTGGCGGTCCGTCCTCTCTGCCTACCCCTGCGGGGAAACGGCGTGATGGTTAGTTAGTTAGTTAGTTAGTACTAGGTACCTAGTAAAATATACGTGAGACATAGAAAGGCGTGGGCGGGGAGGCATGCCACTTTTCTATCCTTAAACTCGCTTATTGCGATGATTTCTGTATCAGCGTCAGGCCGGAATTAAAGTTTGTCGTGTACTATAAGAAAAGCGCGTCACGACATCTTTTTTCAGCCCGATTCCAATTACCCACAAAAGTCAACATTTTTCGCTCTACGTGATCGGTATTTTCATATCTACGATTTCAATTGTCATCACTGCAAACAACACGTGAACCATGCTGTTTGCTGTGATGCCAACTGAAATCGTAGAAACGAAAATAGAGATGAAAATAGCGATCGCGTAGGGCGAAAAATGATGACTTTTGTGTCTAATTGGAATCCGACTGACAAAAAAGATATGTATTACGGCCATAAGTTCTTGGTGACAACATAAAGCCAACTTTTCTGCCTTGTGACGGTTTTCTTCCGGACTAGCGATTTTATTCAGGTCGTTCCGAATTCAGCCACAAGAATTACATATTTCTTACACTTCAATTAGGTACAAAAAATGCTCAATTTATGCAAGGTGGCGAAAATGCATTTAAAGTTAAGTACCCTCTATTTTACTTCTGTCAAAAATGACTCGACCTGAGAGTGTTACTTCAGATGAAAGTTAATAATCTTATTCACGTCAAGATTAACGCGGTTGCAGTGGAAATCTTTGAATGCAGAATAAAATTAAGAAATGGCATAACTAAATACACGTTACTCAATTCAACTGTTAACGATTGCCAAATCGTTTGCGCTTATATCGGGTTAAATTAAAGCCACAGGGCTAATACGTGATAATATATCTGTAATGTTAGGAAATACACCAGCAAATTCCAGAAATCATTATGACTGTATGCGATTAAGAAAGGTATGAGTATTATTTTATTTACTGGTCAGAACTTTATTGAGTGAACGGAGTTCGCTGAATTCACAAAAGTTCAAGATTGCCCGATATCTGCGTTGGATGAGGTATCAACTTGGAAACAATAAAAGTCAACAATGCACTATCTTAGATCATTCATTTAAATTAAATAAATTCTGGATGATGGTTTTACTCACTTTAACATTGCATTCGAAGTATATTTTGTCACTATTTCGTTTTATTAACGCTTTGTGTTACTAATCATAGTGTATTTCATAATATTATTAGCTGACCTGACAAACGTTGTTTTGCCATATAAATTATTTTTAGTGAATATTTTGGTTGTTAAATAAAAAATAACGAATGTATTGTAAGTGTGTGGGGATGGGATCTATGACAGAAAAAGGAATGGAGCGCTGTAGACGATGACCGCCGATAAAAACAAAAACACCAACTAAAGAAGGAAAATGAAATAAAGAAAATCAATATGAAATTTGTAAGAGCAATTGAGTGTACGATATTTTAGTCAGTCCGGCATTAGCCAACACTAATTTTAATAACATGATGCCGAATGAAATATCAAAATGACGCGACGCTTCTCGTGAATGTCTTGCGCATGTATGGATGAAAGTTAGATTATGCGGACGTAGCGCCATCTGTCATTCAATAACATAAATAATTTCGTTCTGTTTGAAATACGAAAGACACTAAATTTTTTCATACGAAAATACTAAAATCGCGATTTAAAATGGGAGGTAGGTTAAAATTTGGGGTTTTAGGTATTTTTTGATGTCAAATAAAAAAAAACACACACAAAAAAAAGTAAATTTTTTTTTTTCTGGATAGGGGACACCGTAATCATCTAGCAGTATGAAATATACTTTAAAACCTATTCTCATACCTACCAAATATACATTTCAGATAAATCGGTCAAGCCGTTTCGGAGGAGTGCGACCACAAACACCGTGAGATGAGATTTTTATTTATAAGATTATTTTTATATCCCATATTTCATCAGCTTCGTGTCCATGCCCTTCTCGATTGCTGGGCGGGCAACCATTTTTGCAAGACAACCTCTAGGTGTTCTCTAGGTATCTTGTGCTACTTCAGTGACCTCGGTACATGACAGGTTCAGTAACTCCTCTGATAATAACTTCAATGTTTTCGACAGATGTGTCTGGATCGTCCAACTGGACATACTGTACGGCTTTTGCTTCGCTAGAATCCTGCCAATATCCAAGTCACGTTATTAGATATTTTCTGTAAAACTGTTAAGTGGTTTCTCGAATGGCGGATCTTTGACTCGGTCATATTGTGTGACTCCTCACACTGTTCAGCAACGCAGCAGTCCAGCAATCTACTAATCTTCTTCTTGAGTAGTTGCCTGTTTTTCGGAGACCGACCGTGACCTTCACAATGGTTCTCATAAGAACTCTTTAAAAGCCGATATTGGATGCCTAGCTCTTCTAAAATTGTCGATAGATGAGCCTTCCATCATATATATTTAGGTTCGTAATTTATCATTATAATTACGTTTACCACGGTATTAAATATAAATTAGTAATAAATGTTCATTTTTTACATTTTGTTTTTTGAAGAGTTTTATTAAATGTACATTTGTTACTTAAATTAATTTTTTTTTTCTTTTTTTCGGCGACCGGTTTCGATACAACCGTATCATTCACGAGCAGAATTAAAACTAACTTAAAAAATAAATGCAAGTACCAAAGATTAATTAGGTGGGAGTAGTGGGAGGGATGATTTTGGGGGGAGGGGGAAAGCGGTGGGAGGAGTCAATATTATACGGAAACATGGTTAGTAAAGGAGATTTGCAAGGCGCTATTATTTTATTCACTAAATTAATTTTAGATTTAATTTTGTTGTTTATTTCGAGCGTTTCTAAAGCGCAAAGATTAAAGTATGAATTTATATTGCAATGTTTAAATTTTGTTTTTTCTTTATTGAAGCTATGGCCTGACTCTATTAAATGATTCGCAAATTCGGAATAATTATTATTTCTTAAACAAAGTTCATGTTCATGTTCCGTTAAGTTCCCTTGTTTAAGAAATAATAATTTCTTAGTTTTCTTTTAATTTTACATTATTCTATTATTATTATTTTTATTTATTTAAATTATATTTTTATAATTAGATAATGACTAACAAATTTCAAAGTAATTTTAGAACAAATAAATAAAAACTTTTATATTGAGATACTTGAGCTTGCATGCTCTCTACCAGTTGGTCGATTCTGGGTTCAGTCTTTGCTAGAGCTATGGTTAAAACCTATTACGCCCCCCCTGACATTTCTCTATGCCCCCCTAGGGGGGCGTGCACCCTTGATTGGGAAGTCCTGACCTAGATAGTGTCTCGAATAAACACATCTGATTTTATTTACACGGGACAACTATTAAGCTCTTTTTTTTAAGTCTAAATGAATATTCAATTTTTTTAAAGACGATGGATCCTGGATTCGAGTCCCAGTTGCGGCAGCTAGCTTTAAATTTTCCTGTGTCTTATTCTTTTTCATATTTCGTTTATATTTTTTAGCAGTATTATCTTCTTCTTCAATAATATAGTAAATAATTTTTCACAAACCGATGAATATCAATAACAAGTTTATATTGTTAAAACACATAATATTTATGTTGCTTAGTTATCAATATTATTATTTTATCATCGATATGTTTACTTTCTTATTTTTAAGACAAGGTGGACGAGCTGAACTCTGGTCGCGGGTCATTTAGAATTATTTATTAATGAAGATACGGTGGAAAGCGAAACGTAGAAAGTAAACCAAATCGTCTTATCACATGCACAAGAATTGCGTGTTATTAATTGGCGAAATGCAATCCTAGTGCAATGGTATCGGGGAATTAAGTTTCGCTAATCAATAATACAATGATTTAAAATCATAAATACTTTCCATTTCGTTTTCGCTTTTAACCGTATGTTACAGAATGTCATTGCAAATTGGAGCTGTAAGACGAGTGGCTACTTCATACATTATAATCACAAAAATCGTCATTGACTGTATGTTCTATTTTTCAAAAAATAGTCAATATGTTGAACATATAAACCACTTTAATACTATTTAATTTTGCCCGAGGCAAGAATTTCAATTATGATTTGAGAAAGTACAAAAATGTGTTCTTGTTCAGCGATCTGTTTCAGAAGTATTTAAGACAGTTTGGTAAATTACGTAAATAATACAGGTACTTTTGAAAATGAACAAGGATATACCAAGGACGAGTTGTTTCAAAGAATTTGAAAAATTCATCAAAGTTAATATTCAAGTTCTGTGAAAATCCCATTCAAGTTTTGATACTATCCAAGTACCTGCTATGAATTAACCGGCCCATAATGACAAAACTTAAATAGAATTTTCACAGGTCTTCAATATTAACTATGAAATTTAATGAATTGTACAAATTGGCTCGACGGCCAGCGTAGTTCAGCAGTAAGGCTCTTGACTCGCATTCCGAAAGTCGCGGAATCGAATCCCGGCGTGGCAAATAATTTTTATTTGATTATTTTGTGTTATTTCACAATTTATTCATTTAAAATAATATATAGTATATTTGCGGCACGTTACACAGTGGAAGATACTTTCAGTATCGCTCTGGTGTAAGACCACCATTCAGAATTGAAACGTTGCTTGAAATAGTTTTAGCCGTGTTTGGTGACCAGATCTGAATAGCCAGGTACTTCCCCACCTTCTTCTTCCCTATCTCCTTCCCCTCCCCACTACCTTCAGCCTCACAACATACCTCAATCAGGGATGCTATAGTCTCACTGGCTCCAGACGGTAGCAGTTGGGACTCTTGTGCGGTATTCATGTAAAATTTTTTTTAAAAAATCGGTGAAACAAACCGTCCTAAATCAAATATGAAACCCGGTCAGAAATTTCGGTTCAATCAACAATTGTGGCATTTCAACATCCCTCTGAATAGTCAATGAAAAAAAATAGCCCATATCCTGACCTGATCTGTTTAACCTAGTTTTTTTCATCACTTTTAGTGACTTTTCAAAGGAGTGATGAAACTCCACATTGTTTTCCGGTCACAAAAAAAAACATTTCTCTAATTATTTAGGTATACTAAAATGTACCTTTGCAGATCACCATTTTAATATACTGAGATTAATTACAATTATATACACAATAAAATATAAATATAATGGGTACATCACTAGGTTTTGTCAAAACTTATCACGGCAACATGCTGAAGAGTCAACTGCAATTCATAAAACATATTATAATAAAACGTGTTGAGAGGAACGGCTCCGCGGCCCTTATCATACAAAACTTTGGATTCAAGGCCAAAATACTTAACCTAACTAAATAATTACATTTTTATAAAAAAATAGAGCAAATTGTTATTAATATTTTACATTAAAAATTATATGCCATTAAAGAATTCATTTCATTCACTTTTTCACGTTTTGGCCGAGGCTTTTTGAAAATTAGGTAATTTAAACAAAAAATTGCTAAATCTATCGTTTAAATAAAATGAAACATAAAATTAAAAAATTGACAATTAGTTTTAAGGCATTTTTTAGCGAGAAATTTAAATTTATGTACGACAAATTTGTGTTCTAACTTAGGGTGCGTATTCATGCATGTGACTAAACACAAACCACGAATTACGTGAAAAGATCGAAGTAACTGCAAGTGATGTTTCGCGCCATTTGCTGTTGCTTCATTTCTTTCCCATAATTTGTTGTTTGATTTACGTTTTGTTACATGATTGTATCCGCAGCCTTAAATCGGTCGTTAGTAATTTGCATGTACGACCCAAAAGTAACGGGACTCGGGCGGTAGAGGAGAGAAGTGGATGGGGAACGGGTTTCTCTTTCTCGGTCAGTGTGCGAAGCCGCGTCGCTGTGGGTCCACGTCCAAAGTTTAATTTTAAGTAAATCAAGATTTCTTTTTTCGGCGAAAACGCGAAAGTCTCCTCTCTGAGGATCGAAGAGAGCGTCGCCTTCAAGCCTGCCACGAATTGAAAAATCAGCTGAAAGAGGACCCAGATTTTTTCCCGAGGTTATTATTGGTGATGAGTGATGGAGTAATGGTGTTATGGGTATGATCCCAAAACCAAGCAACAGTCAAAAAGTGATATGAAATCGAACATCAAGACGATGCTCAATGGTTTTTTCGTAGTTGTTGTGCACACAGAGTTTGTTCCTCTAGGCGAAACAATTAACCGACAGTTCTACATGGAGGTACTAAAGAGGTTGCGAGAGAGCATCAGGCAAAATCGTCGAAAAGGGTCGAATCCTTGGCGCACAGGGGACCGGTTCTTCCACCACAACAACGTACAAGCTCACACCGCGTTTTTTTGCGAAGCAGTATTTAAAGTGGTTATATATAGTTAGAATTTTCAATAAATCGATTTTTTATTTCATTTTCGTAATGTACATATATTTAAGTACACACGCAGAAAATTTCAAGTGAATCCGGCGATTATTTTCGAAGTTACACGCATATTTGTAAAGACGTGTAAGAGGATTTGAAAGTAGGAGGCAAACTTTAAACGCGTTTTTCTCAAAACTGTGTTTTTAAGGTGACTAAGATATCTCGGAAACGGTTGAACCGATCAGTCTCAAATTTTAACACAAGCTTTTTTAAGTACATTTTTTAGTTAGCAATCGAAGGTCGGTTCTCACCGATAAATATATATTTTTTTATAAACAATTTAAGGTCAAAATTTTGGTCAAAAATCGTTTTTTTTTTGAGAAGCTGCCATTTTGCCATTTTTTTGTTTTGCTTCGTCCTTCGATTAATTAGAAGATTATACATTACTTTAACGAAATCCGTTTGTATTTTTCATTTTAAATGATTCAGTCTAGAGATATGGTGGTCACCGTAAGATGCCTTTTTTTAGAGGAGCTTCTGGAGATCAGCTGTAGCAGCTTTCAAAATTATTATTTTTACATATAAAAAAATGTTAAAATACAGGTAGAAGTTACCACAACATGTGCAGAAATTTTTATATTAATAAATACAAAGGTATTCTCAGAAAAGAATCTAGAAAAATCGCTTTTTTGGGCCTCCTAACTGTATACATATAATCCCTTAAGCAAGCATGGAATGACCTATTCACCCAGCCTGTCTCCCTGTGACTTCTTTCTGTTCTCTAATATGAAAAGGGACTTGAATGGGAAATGTTTTTATATTTATTTACGCCTATTTAGGCTTTTACATACATATATATAACAATATTAACGAAATTATACTTGTAAATAGTGCAGGAAATTACTGTTTAAAACACTTGCACAAAAATAAATACAAAGTAAAAATATTAGGTATTGAATTTGAACCAAACAGGATGTAGGTACAAAATAAAAAAAATCCGAAATTTTTCTTTCAGCCAACAAAATACTGTCAATGTGTTAGTCAATTTTAATAGCTTTAGCAAAATATTCCCCTATTTGATGAAAAAAACTTCAATAAGGTATGCTTATATAATAAAATTGATGTACTTAATATATCAACAACATCGGAGTATTTGTTTCCAAGCTGTTGAATCCTTCGCATAGGAGTATAATATTGACTTGTTGACTTAGAATTGCTACAATAATATGGTAGGTACTGTCTTGTGACTGACCTGCCTGGAGTATGAAAAGAAATTACATATAATAAATCAGGGGTATCAAACATTGAATTTATGATTTTATACAAACAGGTTAAATCGGAAATGATTCTACGATCGGATAATTTTATTAAATTTAATGAACAAAGTACGTTATCGTAATTTAGGCATTCACTAGGAATGCCCATTTTAAAATTCACATATCTTAAATATCCATATATTGTTGAAGAAGTGAAAGAAAAAAGATTGGACAAGTGAATACATTCTAATGATTAACACTTGTTTGAATATATGTCACTACACGTTGAGTGAATACCTCACGTAAATGAAACGCCTATTTTTATTGGTATATATATTTGTATTTTTTTTTTTTTTTTCATTGGAATATTGTTATTTTATCTGTATAAACATTGTAACTATAATAAAACAAATAATATTATATAAACATTGTAATTAAATAAATGTGGTTAGCTGGAAGAAATGGGGTCTACCCATAAGCTACACCTTTTGTAATTTTTATTTTACAATAAATATTTTTTGATTTGATTTGAAGGCGACCAAATTTTGGTGTAAAAATAATGAAAAATAAAAAAGTAATAAATAGAGTCCCGTTACTTTTGGTTCCCCCCTCGTATACCTATAAAAATGCTTTCTTAAATCATTTTATTTTATACACATATTTTATTATATTTGTATGGTACCTAAATATGATAAAATATATTTTATTTTTTAAATCATGAAAAATTGAATTCTATTATGCCCTTTATTTTATAATTTAAAACACAAATCAATAAACTAGCACATTTGCTATGACTTTTGATTTAAAAAAAATCAGTTTGACTGGGTATTTTGGCCTCAAATCCCATATTAAGTTTTGTATGAAAAGTGCTGCGCAGAAGGTGAATCCAAACAAAGGTGAATTCGTATCGAGCAGTAATAAACTGTGTTCGTTTGAGGAAAATGCATTCAGTTACGACTGCACATAGCATGAAACTTATCGTGTTCACAGATAATGTGATCGGTTTCCATCAGTACTTGAGATTGCAGTAATAAGCCAGAGCCTGTCACATCGAAATAAAACTGGAAAAACTATGTCAAGAGCATCTTGTTGCAAATCAAGTCTTGGTACGGAGTTGGAAAATTAGCCATACTTCTTGTTGTTGTTTGCAGCGCCTGGAAAATCAATTAACAATTTGCATGTTTGAAATGCAACATGTTTTATGGCGTGCGCTTGGCTTTCAACTCTTGAATGTTGTTGATATTTTTTCGTTATGTAGGGACAAAATTATTTTTTATTATCTTTTCATATATATTTTAGAATTAAATCCTGTTTAGTAATAATGTAAGTACACTAATTAAACTAACGGATAGAGGGAAGACAAAAAATATGTCAATACCACACAGGAGTTTTAACGGCAACCAATCCGGAGCCAGTTAAATCATGGCATCCCCAATAAGGAACTCCAGTGAAAAATATTATGGCTTTAAAAAAATATGTTCATATAGACCATTAAACGCTGATTCTGAATATATAAGTTTTATTTAATAATATTAAACGTAGAGTTTTTAAAAAATTATTAAAAAGTACATTTTTAATCGGGTCGTAAAAATACGCCGTCAAGTTGGCATTATTGAAATTTTAGTGGTGACGTCACTGTTCGACGACGTGTTGTGACGTCACCGTAAAGTCTCTCTCTCTCTCTGGTTTCAATCCTGGGATTGGTTTGCAGCAATTTCATCTATTCGTTTCTTCCACTCTTCCCTGTCTTGTGCGGCTCTTTTGAAGTCTGCATATGATAAGCAGCGCACGTCCACCAGCAGGTCCTCCAGGTACTCTCGGCGTGGGCGTCCCCTAGCATTTGTCCCCTCGGTCATACCCTCCATTATGGCATGCAAGAGGCCTTCTTGTCTTATTGCATGGCCGCTCCATCTTGCGCACCTTTCGGACAAGGTCCTGAGCAGGTGCCTTCCTCCTTCGATTCTTTGGAGAACCTCCTCATTTGTGATGTGGTCTCTCCAGGAAATTCCTAGTAGTCTTCTATAGGACCACATCTCAAAAGCCTCTAGTCTCCGTTTATCTCTTTCGGATAAGCACCATGTTTCGCAGCCGTACATCAAGATACTCCATACATAGGTCTTGATGAGAAGTATTCTCAGTTTCAGGTCTATATTATTCGATTCTATTATTTTCGTAGTCATTGAATGGGAATGTATGATATGACACAAGCCATCGTATTAATTTATACGTTTATTTTCATACTGTTTATAAAGATGTAGTTGTTGTGTTCATTGAAACATTATTTAGGCCTAAATAAAAAAATAGTAATATATAAAAATAAATTAATTTTTGAAAATAATTTTATTATATCATTTATTTAAACAAAAATTAAAATTCTGAAATATGCGTTTCCTAGATAATGTATTGGTTTATTTTACTGCATGATTATATGATTTGAAATGGGTGTTATATGTAATGGGTGGTATATTACAAAATCTTTTCGAAAAATTAACAAATCTGCCAAAGACCTACCCTTATTATATATATAAAAAAG
This sequence comes from Limnephilus rhombicus, assembly GCA_929108145.2. Classification (NCBI taxonomy): domain Eukaryota; kingdom Metazoa; phylum Arthropoda; class Insecta; order Trichoptera; family Limnephilidae; genus Limnephilus; species Limnephilus rhombicus. The sequence continues at coordinate 51,107,422 of OV815274.1, forward strand.
AACAATCTTTCGAAATCAATTTAAAAATTTTTTTGGAAAAGACTCAATGCGTCTAAAATCTAATTTAAAAATGACATTTTCTGGTTTTCTCTGGTTTTACCCTCTTAAGACATTTTAAGCCACGTTTTAATTCGGAATGGTGGTCTTTCACCAGGGGGAAACCGAGAGTATCTTCCACTATGGAACATGTCGCAAATATACTTTATATAATTTTTTTATGATTTTATTGCGAGACAACTCAAAATAATTTTAAAAAAAAATTGGTGTATGCCTGGATTTGAATCCCCCGACCTCCGTTGCTAGTCGGGAGCCTTACCCCTCAACCACGGAGGCCGTCAATGGAGTCGTATGTGGGAATTGACCAAATTTAACGCAAATAGTAGAGGCACTCAGAATAAAGAGTAGAGTACGTACGACCGCACATTATTTATGTAAGTACATCATAACATTAATTAAACCACACGTTTATCCCGACGAAGAAACCATTGGTTTCGAAACTGGTCGATTATTTTGAATAATAGTGGTGTAAATTAAAATGACGGATTAAATGAAGGCATTAAATATTAATAAAGTGATAATGTGTTACTCGAATCAGCATATATCAATTAAATTTTGCTTAACTTTCCTGTCCGAAATGTCGCAAGAACATTTCCATCGTAAAAAATAGAACTTAGAAACATCCATTTAACTGTTAAATAAATAGGTAATGTGCCTTCATTATTCCCTTTATATTTTGTACAATTCAAATCATGGTCGATTTACTTTGTACTATTTGATAATGTTATGTATGTCTGCACGAATTAATTATTAATTTCCCTTGCAAAAGAGTTCAACGCACTATAACTCGCAACCCGACTGCGCATTCCAATACGCTAAGGGCCGGTTTTATAAACGAAATACCAAAATTCAATTACGTAACCAACCGTTTTTTGTTAACGGACCGCTATCCGTTCGTTATCCTTTTTTACGTATTATAAACAAATGTGCATTACTAGCGGTCATCGGTTACATTTAGTCCAAAAGTTTTATTACTTGGGTCACTCTCCGTATAACAATGCACTACTTGCATTGTTATTCGGATGCGTCGACTTGGAGATTCCTGTAAAATCGGCAGCTGCTTGCAGCATTGACTCCAGATCTTATAAACGTAGTGTTATTAATAACTTATTTATTGTTATTAAGTTTAATTTGTAGAACCACATTTTAATTTTTATTTCTAATGTTATTTTACAAGTTATAAATAATGTTATTATTCAATTTATAAACAAGTTCTACTATGTAATTATTATTACGCGTGACAGCTATTTCGCCTTCTTAAGGCATTATCAAACTAGGCGAAAAAACTGTCATGCGTAATAATTATTACATAGCAAAACTTGTTTATAAATAAACTGTTTTTATTAATTGAATAATAATATTATTGAATATATAAAAGAAATAAAGTTCGGCTGGCGTTACTGACTGATTTCGATAATAAATAAATAACCGAGCGCCGACAACAACTTCCTACTGAAAACCGTCAAAAAACGTCACCAAAAGGATCGTTATCCATTTAACTGGCCAAAATCGGTCCGTAAAGCATTGACCGCTACATAACCGACCGGTAGCCTTGCGAATGTTTATAAAACGGCAAAATCAAGCGGTTTACCAAATATTAGTTCAAAATGGTATCAAGCGTGACGAACGGATGGTTATAAAACCGGCCCTAAAGCAATTTAAAGCACTGTGGCAATGTGCGAGGAAAACTGTTGTATATTTCCAAGTAAGTGGGTTAATTAATCTGCGTTTAAGTATTGTCACTTCTTGTGATGCGTTCGAGATGTGTGTCTAAGTCAACAAAAACCTCTCTGGAAAATCAATCAGTTTTTTTGTTGAAAATCAAATGTTTTTCAATCATGTTTTTGCTCGGGTAATCTCTCAGCTAATAGTTATTTCTACAGTTTCGCCTAGTCACCTGACTTGATGCTCTAGCGGCTTTCTAGAGCGGACTCATAAGCATTATTTGTATTACGTTGCATGTTGCATTATGGAATAAGCAATTTTATTGAATTTTCAATTACTAAGGATTATTATTACGTTCTTGTTATTTTTAACAGTTTATTACAGTTTTTCGAGCGCTTCATTAAGAAATAAAAATATCAGTTCCACGACTTTTCATTCCGCGGCAAAATATCCCCGACAAAATATCCTAGGACAAATATCCACCAAAAGATATCTGCTAAAATCTAACTTAACCTAACAAAAAATGGAACAAAAATAATACAAACATCCTATAAAGGCAATAAATTATTGTTAAAAAATAGTAAAATGGGATAAAAACAATACAGACATCCTGTAAAGGCAATAAATTATTGTACAAAAATAGTAAAATGGGATAAAAATAATACAGACATCCTGTAAAGGCAATAAATTATTGTTCAAAAATAGTAAAATGGGACAAAAATAAAACAGACATCCTGTAAAGTTAGGTTAGGCTTTAGTAGATATTTTGTTGGTGGATGTTTTGTCCGTAGGATATTTTGTCGGGGATATTTTGTCGCGGTATGAAAGCGCGCATTACCAAAAATATGACTTAATTAAAGGGTTTTTCTCCGTTGGTATGTATAAACAGCTTCTTTAATTAAGAATTTACCTCGTTAACCTATACAAAATTATTATTTAGTGGCAATTAGATGAATCCAAGGATTATTCTTAAATAAGGATTCATCCTTTCAATTAAACACATTCATATATGGCACACATGTTAAAATATTTGAAATCTTACTTAATACAACCCATCACTCATTTAATAAACTTGAGTTTAATGAAAGGAATATTTCCAATGAACTACAAAAACATAATAATCTCACATATTTACAAATCTGGTGATCCACACCAAGTAACGAATCGTCGCCCAATTTGTCTAATTTCTAAATTAGGAAAGATCTTTGAAAAAATAGTAAAAAAACAATTGGTAAATTTCCTAAATAGTAATAAAATACTACACAGAAAAGTTTGGTTTTATTAAATCACTCAGCACACAAGATGTCATTGCTAACGTAACTTCATACATTTACGAATCATACGAATACGAAAAATGTGCGGGTATATTTATTGACCTCAGAAAGGCATTCGATAGCATATTCCATGAGATGCTATTAAAAAAGTTAAATAATATTGGCATAAAAGGCAACGCGATTAAATGGTTCACCAACTACTTAATAAACCACCCTCGAGTGGTAAAAATCAATCGTGTTAATAGTGATTAAGAGATTTCAAGCTTTGGAAACCCCCAAGGTACAGTGCTTGGACCAATCCTATTTACCATATATGAAAACGATTTTTTTTTTCAACATCTACATGGTCAAATTACATCGTACGCCGACGATACAGTATTATAATAAGTGAAAAGACTTGGGAAAATGTAGAATTAAAGGCCACAGAATACATCAATACGCTTAAGAATTTTTTCGACACTAATTTACTATCACTAAACAGTGAAAAGACATTTGTAATTCCATTTCCAATCCATCCAAACGACGCTCCCAAAAATTTTAACATTGTCATACACGATAACACTAAAATTCATAGCCAACATTATTGCAAATCAAACTGTACAATATTAAATAAAATTAAATATCTATTATTGATAAAAATCTGAAATGGAAGGAACAAATATGTCAAGTAGTAAACAAAATCAGAAAATTAATATATATTTTTAAGATTAGAAATTTTCTGTCGATAAAAATCTATATTTAATCTACTATGCCTTAGTTCAATCCACTTTACAATACGCTATTTAATAATAGCGTATTGTAAATATAACCTTCTTCCAATAGAAATTGTACAAAAACAATTATTAAAATTATATTAAAAAAATCCTTAGACTACCCAACAGAACGCCTGTTTGAAGAATTTCAAGTACCCACATTTAAAGATTTATATATTAAAAATTCATCAATTCAAATTATAAAAGAAAAAGATAAATATCCATTTTTAAATGAAAACAGAACTCGACTTAAACATGTTTTTCTATGCCCAAAACTAAATACGTCTTTTGCACAGCATCATTACACTTACCAGGGAAGACCTTTTTTTAATCGACTACCAGAAGAAATCAGAAGCATTAATGATAAAACCCGAATACTGCTCTCTGTCAAGAGACATTTTAAAAATATTCTAAAAAAACCACTGTCACTTAATTAATCTTACAAAAATCCTTAGTTTTAGAGAACATTCTTTCTTTTTTTTAAATACACACTGTAATCAAAATAAATACTGCAGCTCAAATATATTTATGTACAATGAATTATTTAAGTACTAACTAATGACATTAATGTACACTCCCCTTCCATACACAAGCACATGCTTTCAATGGAAGGGTAGTAAAAAAACCTGAGATGTATAATTACCATACCATGTAAAACATATTTATTATAAATAAAACTTTTTTTTTTTATATTAAAAATATATATATATATATGTATATATATATTTTTAATAATATATATATGTATATATATATATATATATATATATATATATATATGTATATTAAAAACCCGGAAAGATGAAAATCATTGAAGAGGGTTGTGTTTTACAAAGTGTGACAAACATTCAATCATGCAAAGATAAATAGATATTGCAACTAATTGTAATAATTATTAACAGGTAGAAGATATTTTTACATTTCACAAGTCATGTTTTTAAAAGATTCGAGGCTCCATTGAAATCTACAGTACAAAGTAACTTACCTGAGGCTATTCTTTTCAATTCCTTCCCTTTCGACATAAATGCAAGGTGCCCATATTAAAACCTTTTCAATTCGAGCCCGGAGTTTGCAATAAAAGCTGAGCTAAGTTTCTAAAAACTCATTGTTGGTTTTAGTGTCAGCTTATAATTGTAGTGTGGTGAACGATATATCACTTACAAGTGACAAAAGATAAGATTGTTTGTTAAAGTTGTACAGAAATTATCCGCTTGTCGGAAAAACCCAATTCGACCGTAAAATCCACCGGAAAGTTTCACAAGAAGGTTGTCGACGAAGCAACATCGTCGGTCGGTAGTAGGTATTTCATAGGAGATCCTTGAGCAGGTCATACAACGTTTAAAAAAATATTTTTTTAACGTTTTTCGAATCGCTTAAATCATAATTAAGTCAAACAGGTTAAAAGAACCAGTCACAAAACATACCTAATCTTGAACCAGTTCAACCAAATGAATGATTTTTTGTTCTGAGTATGTATACCATTACAATATGTGCTACTTAGGACAACCGCAATCAAACTACCACAAGACGTATTGGTCCATTAAGCGATGACCGCTTAAATAAGTACAAAAAAATAGGAATAATATTAATTTCATCTTGTCACAGAAAAAAGAATCATAACACAGGATCAAAAACCATGGCCAAAATATGATGAAGTTACAAGCATAAATTTAGTCAACCTGATCAAACTCGAATGGAAATGTGTTCAAAACATACTTATGTAACGGCGGCCTACTTCAGGCGACAATAGCCGAGTACTGGACTGGAATACTAAGCATGTGTTCCGAAATGATGCGATGACGATCTGTACATGGGCAGCTGAACGTCATCAGTCGCCACCTATCCCTGAATAAGTCCGATGATATGATGAATCGATGGATTCGTTGACCAGAGAGGAAACTAGGTATTAAAATATTACTTCTTCTGCCTATGGTGAAGGTGGAGGAAAGTTGGTGGAAGGCAAAGTAGAATGCTGTGACTTTGATTTTTTGAAATATTTGCATTCAGAGCTCCGGGCCAAAAAGGCTCCTTTCTCTTTCATCATGAATTTATATTAAAGATTGTTGAAAAATTGATTATTTAGTTATTTGGCTGTGGTTATTCAGTCAGTTGACGATATCAAGAATATCTTGATTCTGTTTGTGCAACTATGCAGACCTGCAAACATCCGCAGTCGACATAGGTATAGTGGCTAGATCGGAACCTGTAGTGAAAGAAGCATTCAATGCGTTTGAGAAAGCTGTAGAAGAGAGATGCCTCGGAGTTAACGAAGCTAAGACGAAATACGAGCCTGCCTGCTTTTCACTAACTTCAATGTCACCATCATGGTTAATTAATGCGAATTTCAAGCAGTGATTGAATTTATTTGCCTCTGAATTCTCGTCACGCCGCAATACGGCATTAGCCGGGAAAATAATCATTTTCGCCAGATGTAAACAGACGTTACAATAGTTCTCAAAGATATTGAGTACTAGGTGCTCATATTTCGAAAGGTTATTGAATATTTTCGAGATGAAGATCCTAAAAATTTACACGATCCTAAGGATGATCGCATGATCGACCATAAAACCATAGATCCTAAGAAAGGGTCGTTTCTAGTTTCCATGACTCGTTCTTGAGTTTTACGGTTCGGCTACGGAACGATTCGCCGGCCTTTTCTTCCTTGTTATAACGTAGTTCTCTTCAAGACCCATGCTCAGTCCTTCCTCTCTTCAAAACTGTTTTCCTCAATGTGTGGATAAATCTTTAGAGCCATGGTGTGTCGCTGCTAGGATTAAACCACTAGGTTCGCTAGCAAATGTTTAAATGTGCATATTACATTCGATAATAATGTTGGATACGTTTTTAGATTTTCACAGTCAAAAATATTTTCGTTATTTGTTTTTGAGGTGTTATGCCGTGTTGCGCTACCTCCTTCTTTAGTCAACTTTTCGGACTGCCGGGTCTGCCCTGATTATGGACACTGCAACGCTGTCCGAAACGTTGTAAAATAAGGAGGTAGCGCAACACGGCATAACACCCCAAAAACAAATAACGAAAATAACAATACACATTAAACAAAAGCGGTCCCGTTTAATAAAATAAAATAACTTCCGGTACGTAGCTGTTACTATTAAAACGTTGACATTGTCGCTTTAAAAACTAAGTGTCTACACATATTAAGTGTAAGTGATATGTTAACAGAGGAATAATATAAACATTTCACAATTTATTTTAATCTGCGCTCCGCACCGGTGAATAATTTCTTCCCTTTAGTGGACTGGGTTTTTTAATGGTTCCCCAAGATATCACATGACCTAATTCCGACACTGGTTTTTTCTATTCAACGTGATTTTACTTTATCTTTAACATTAAAACGAAAAACAATATAAAAAAAGAAGATGCTTTGTAACCTCGTTTGCATCTTGCAGACTGTGTTTATTTGTCATTATTTTGGAAATAACGCTCTGTCATACTAATCATGCGCAAGGTCTGAAGACGGTATAACAATGCCAACCTTTATAAATGCATATTATGAAATAACCTTCGACAATGAAAAATGTTGTAAAAATCGAGACTTCCAAGAGTTGGAATAATTTTGATTTTCACACTCTGTATCTTCCGTAGTTTCACTCCTTTCAAATGCTTATTTAAAAAATCATTATGTGTTTTAAAATGGAATAATATGAATATCAGTATGCTTTGTGGGTATTTAAATTTACTATATAATACATGCATCATATCTATCTGCTATTTATTTTTTTTTTCAGACGTGTACATGCGTTACAATTCAAATAAACCAATTGTTTGAACGCAGGTCCTTTATTTATTTTAATGTAGAACGTTTGTATAATATACTTATGTTCGTTTAGCTAAATTAATTTCAGTCACGTCTTCAGGACTGAATAGTTGCCAGTTCATAAGCTTGTCATGCTGTTTTGTTATTCACCATGTTAAAAAGAGAAGCAATATGATCGAATATCGCAACCGACATTCTGGCAGGAAGGGACCTTGACACCATTGAAGATTGACATTGTTTTGTAAATAATTTAATATCCTACATTATTGAAGTGAAATGTGACATAATTTTTTAGAATTATATATTTTTTTAAATACCTTCGAAAAATGGAGCCAACTTTATAGTTATATTTCAATAATCGTGGATATTAAGAAAAAAAACTATTGTAGTGTTCAAGATCAAAAAGAGAAACAAATCAATTAATTACCTACCTCCGTAGTCCAGTGGGTAAGACTCTTGACTCATAATCCGGAGGTCGCGGGTTCGAACCCGGCATGCGCAAATAAATTTTATTTGATTAATTTGTGTTATTTCACAATTAATTCATTTAAAATAATATATAGTATATTTGCGGCATGTTCCAGAGTGGAAGATACTATCAGTATCGCCCTGGTGTAAGACCACCATTCAGAATTGAAACGTTGCTTAAAAATGGCTTTAGCCGTGTTTAGTGACCAGATCTGAATAGCCAGGTACTTCCCAACCTTCCTCTTCCCCACCTCCTTCCCCTCCCCTCTACCTTAAGCCTCACAACATACCCCAATTGGGGATGCCATAGTCTCACTGGCTCCAGACGGGAGCAGTTGAGATTCTTGTGCGGTATTCACTGTAAAAAAAAATAAAAAAATAAATAAAGATTATAATTAGAATATAATACATTTGTTTGAATACCACTTTATTGAGTATATATCTTAATATACACCATACGGTTTTCATTCGACCTGAACCTTCTTCTAATATACTAAATTAATTGCAATTGAGTTACATTGTACACGAAACCTAGAAGAGGGAGAAAGAATATCAACTTTGGCGGGGGGGAGGGGGTGAGGGGGAGGTAGGTAAAATAGAGTGAGTGAAAGTGGGTGTAAGGAAGAGGAACAGGTTTAAAATGGGGCTATTTGATAAATCTAATTGTTTATTTTTTAATACACAGATTTATTAAGGTTTATTTCTAGAGCTTTTAGATCATAAAGATTAGTTGCCAAACACGCGCTAACTAAAATGGCGATAATCACTGATAGTCAGACACACCTAAAAATCTTGAGGTATGTTATTGGTACCTACATGAAACAATTTCAAATATTAAAACAAACCGTAAAAAGTATACAATGAAAAGTTTTTCTAGCATTCCACATGATTTTTTTAGACAGTTGAAAATACACGCAAGAAACTCATTTTAAAACTATTAATTAGTTTGATAATGAATATTCATCGAGTACATTTTGTTTTCTTTTTGTGAATTCCGCACAAAAGTCTCAACTGCTCCAATTATCTGGAACCAGTAAGAATATGGCATCCCCAATTACGGTATGTTGTGAGGTTGAAGATAGTGAAAAGGGGAAGGAGATAGGAAAGAGGAAGGTTTGGAATTCACTGGTTATTCAGAACTGGTCACCAAACACGAAAACATTTCAAGCAATTCTTAATGGTGGCCTTACATCAGGGCGATACTGAGAGGATCTTCTACTCTCGAGCGCTCCACAAAATTTATCTTATTTGTTTTAAATGATTAAATTGTAAAATAACACAATTAAATCAAATAAAATTAACTTGCGCACGCCGGGATTTGAACCCACGACCTTCGGAATGCTAGTTACCTCTCGACCTCTAAGGCCGTTCCATATTTCCAGATAATGGCCGGGTTCCCCTAAGGCACATTATCTGTTGAAGTCCTCCATCCATTTTTTTCCTTTTACATTATATTCCGGAAGCAGGAGCAATTCGTATTTCGTCAGGTTATTCACAACCAGGAAATGTCTTAAGATTTAAAAATTAATATTTTCATCTTAATAAAATAAAATTATCTTTGCAACTAGTAAGTGTAAGTATGCCAGCGTCCCATTAAGCTACTAAGATCTCATCTTTCCCAGATTAGTTGAGCGCGCTCCATAATAAAATTACGATAAGATCTCCCGTATCTCGCCGTGACCTTGAATTATTTCTGTAGGAACTAGAACACTGATGTTTCAACAATTAAATTAATTAATTTACTCAAACACATTACAAAAATAATGACTTTTGATTATTTTAGAAAGTTTTCTGCGATGTTTTATTGTAGAATAGACATCGAGGAAAAAAGTCTTACAATTGGACTTAATCAAATAAAAGTGATTAATGAGGAGATAAACAGTTAGAAGATTTTTGTTATTAGTTTTTGGGATACTCCTTCTTTAGCCAACGTTTCGGACAGCGTTACAGTGTCCATCATCAGGGCAGAAGTACGAATACACTCACCACTGAATTCCAAATAAAAAAAAAACACTTTACACAATAAAAATCAACCGCAATCACCGATATAACGGAACTTAAAAAATAATAATTTTTTTCAGAGGTCCCATTTATCTTTTAAGATACATAATATCATTTTGAGTTGTCAGTGTTAAAAATAACATTGCATGTAAGTACATGAACAATAATTAAGATTCCTAGGAATTCCAAAAAATATATATACGTATTTAAATATATATATATATATATAAAATATATATAAAAAATATATAAATAATACCAGTAATATTGTCATATGTAATAAAAAATTTGCCAGAGTTCGAGATTTCCCAAGATTTTGTCCTGATTTCCCTTTTCCATAAAAAATATTTTTCTCCCCTAGATCTAGGGAAATTTCCCTAGACATAACAACACTGGTAAGGGGTGATGTTTGTACTTATCTACTTAGGAGCGATACCGTATCGCCAGCTCCACTCCTTTACGAGCTGGCGCTACAATATACTTCAACATTTTTTTTTTGCGTTTAGCCTTGATGTAACCGTCAATTACCGGATACCAAGAACTATTGAGCTTAGCTCCGTCGTCTCTATTAATATTTATAGGATTTTTGTGAATTTATTACGGAGGCAATTGAAATTCACAAAAAAACAAAAATAATCAGTCTTGCAACAAACCATCGAATTGTTATGTACTGACACACGCGCGCATTAACAAGCCGGCTTATGAGCAGGCTCATAAATTGTACACATTTGCTCATAAATGAGCAGGTTTGGTTTGAGCTTTCTCACGAATGAGCAAGCTCAAAGCCAACAATTGAACACACATGCTCTTTGATGAGCACGCTCGTGTCAAATAAATGTCAAATGGAGTCAGTTGCATTCGCCCAGAACTTATCAAATTAATCTTATTGCTTGCAACGCAATTATTTATGAATCTTCTGACGAAAGAAAATAAAACGTTTGATTTGGGCCAAGATGTCAACAAATCCGAAAACGACTAAATAATAAAAAATAAATGCTAATTTCCATAAAATGTTTCATTTCGGAGGTAAAGGAACTTTTCGGGAATGTGAAAATCTATTGTTGGTATTTTAGTGACATTGTGTTCCAAATATATTCGTGATTCCCATAATAAATCACGAAATACAAGGGTTTTTCGTCTCCCCAGCGGGCTGTTTTGACATTTTTGCAAATAATGCGCAGGCGCGAACTGAGATCGGATTGAAATGAGCATGCTTATAAGCTAGCCTGTTTCACACACGCTTCGAGGCTTCCACTTCCACCAATAATCCAATGAGCATGCTCATAAATCAAACGGCTGTTGTTTTGTGAGCAAACTCATCTGGCTTCAAATGAGCGTGCTCAATACTAGTAACGTCACTGACACACACGCTTCAAATGAGCGAGTGTGTCCGTAGCATTATTCTTATTTATTTTCAGAGTTGTTAGTTTATTAGTTCGAACTTGAAGGCATGACCGATATAATGTCAGGTGTTAACACTAGAAAGTCAAGTTGCTTCCCAGTTCTTACCGCGCATCTTCAGTAAATATCTGGCAGGACTGGAATGTTTTCAGCTAACCCAGCATGAATATACTCGTTGTAATCCTTTTGGTAAAAGGTTAAACGAGTTCTTAAGGGAACAATTAAGTTTCACTTGGGAATGAACCCATATAGTTAACCATTAAAGTTTATTATACTGTGTTTCTATTATTGAACCGTGTCATATTTGCATTTTGATCGATGAACGAAAATAAAGACTAATTGTGTTCACCGTTAAAATTGTGCCTTTATTTAATTATCACGTTACACTCTTTAATCGGAAACTTCAGTTTTCTTCGACAGGAAACTTACCTTTGATCGTAATTGCGGAATTTAATTTTATTTCCATTAAAGCCTCGTAATTTTTAAGTTTCGTCATACGTAATACAAGGCGCAATAATTTTTCATAACTTTGAATCAATGAAACTACTTCTACGGCTCCCCTGTGAGCAGGGTTGCCAGGTCTTTTCTAAAAATATACTGAACAGTGAGCAAAAAAAATTTCGAGGTGAAATTTCCCTAGATTTCATTGTGGTACCTTGGCAAAACCCGCTTCGGGGGGGGGGGGGGGTTGTAGGACTTTGAAACAATGTAAGCAGTCAAATTATTTTGAATAATCACATTTACGCAAGTACGTAGTCATCGAAAAGGCTTTAAAACAGTGAGCGCGTCCACGAAGCGGTTGCCGATCGTGCATGATTGCGAACATCGATTGCCGATTGCGTCAAATCTGATAGTTGAATCGCTTATTAGGGAGAAAATTTAATCAGAAAAAAAATACTGAACCGCCCATACTTCGGTATTTTTGTCATACCGAACACCGAACACGGTGCTAAAATACCGAACGGTTCGGTAGAATACCGAACACCTGGCAACCCTGCCTGTGAGATCTCAGCTAGAATATTATGTACTTCCTTCATAGTATCCTCTATATACGTACTTTTAAAATTAAAAAGTACAAAAGGAGTTTCTTAGATACGAAATATAAGTAGAGACAACTTGTAAACGATATCTGCTATAAAACTTTAATCTTATCTAAAACTTCCGCTACTTCTACATTGGAGAACGATTCACGATATTCTTATACTTTTTAAATGACTTAATGTCTTCTCTCAAATGATAAATGATATAAATATCCGTGTCCCTTTTAAATATGCTCGACCCCACCATCTTTTCTAATGCGACAACCATAGCACTAACTAATCATATACCTTACCACTAGTGAGTTTTCACCAAACTGTCAATACATAATAACATACTCGTTCCTTTTCGGCATATTCAAAACCTCTCCGTTCTGCATCGAAACAAAAATAATTGGTTGTGAATGTATCTTTGATATGTATTTCTATAACTTGAATTGTCTACTATTATTTTCGTAATGTTTTACTAATCAATGAACCTACTCTCATTTTACGAATCAAATTATTATTATTTTTTACATTAGCTCCACACTGGAGGCAAATAAGGAAAATACTTTTCCTCAAGGCCTATGTCATCTTTGGGGATGGTGTGTGGAAGGTCGTTTTAGGAAATAAATTAGAGGAATGATGGTGGTTAGGTTATCTGGGGGTCAGTGTGTCCAGGAGTGACGGACGTATGAATCCATTCCTCCTACTGCTGGAGAGGACAAAAAATTAACCAATTTCTGCGTATGACAAACCTCACATGAACCCGGACACTCCTGCTAAGTCACCAAACGTAGCGATCTACTTTGTTGTTGTAATCTGTTCAGTTGTGTGTAGGAAACTACTTACCACAAAACCAACTGTTTTAACAAACGAATCAAATAAAAGTACCTACCTATTACCTATTAATGTTTTTTGGCAGATTGTTAAATATCTCCAGAAAAAAATATAACGCTTTATAATTATTTAATTAGAATTTCATTTTAAATTTCTTTATTCTTTATTCATTTGATTTTTTAATCCTCTATTTTCATTCCTCAGTTCTTAATTGTTTGATTTGTTTGAATTTGTTTTATAAATTTAATTTTTCCGTTCTTTAGTTCTAATTTCTTCGATTTGTATTTGAATTCGGTTGAATTTTTATTTCCTTATCTAACTGAATAAATCCTAAATAAACGCGATGAAATGAAATTCAATACCTTTTTAACATTATTTCTTCATGGTTGAATCACAGATCTTTTCAAAAATAATCCCAGATGGTCGGAAGACAAATTATGTAATAAATCATTGATCGACCGTGGTACCGTGGTGACAATATGGCGATCAGATTTTTTACAGACTTTCACTTCTGTATAAAACCGTTTATAATAACGGAAGAGGAAAAACGATAAAAAAGTGTCGCTAGTAATATTGGCATACAAGTTGACGGGTAAGATTCCATAATAATAATAATATAATTTGTAGAGCGCCGTTTTAGAGAAAAGTCACCTCAAGGGCGATTTAATTAACTTTTAGTCATCTCTGCGTGGTCTCCCTTTGTTCGTTTCTGAAGGCTGAAGACGTTTGTAAGGCAAGCTTCTTGAGTGACTTCTTTTGTTTCAAAGCAAGGGGTTGTTCACGCAGTAATTTGGAGACTAGATTCGACATGAAACACTTATATTCATTTACTGCATATAAAAGTTCAGATAAACTAGCAATAACCTTACATGAAATACAATGCTGCATGCAAGGTTTTTAGAAAAGGAATGGACGAGTTTTAAATAGAAATTGATAATGAAAGGTGTCTTGTAAAATCATAGACAAAATAATACAAGACAAATTTTTTGTAGAATGTTAAGAAAAAATGAGAAATGTTGGGAGTCCATAGATGGAAATGAATCAAGATGAATTTATATATAAAATGACATTTAGGAAATGAAGTTAAATATTTCAAAAAAGGACACACGACACTCAACGATTTTATTATTTTTAATTAATTTGTGGAGTGGTAAAATATCAGTACAGGCCTAGTGAAAGGTCAATATTTATTAAGATGATATTTAATATAAAATTATAATATTTTGTGCACTATATTTACCAATTTTGAAAAGAAAATAGATTTTTGCTTGATGCATTTGGACAAAATTATGTTTTATACCTCTGCACATCCATCATACCGTATTTTTCCTGAACCGACTGCATATCGTATATTATAAGTATACCGGGGGGGGGGGGGGGAATTGTCGGTGGATCAACTGTTATGGAATCGTTTATTTATTTATCAATCTCTGGGAAATCAACAGTTGAAATTCGTAATTTATTTTCTTTATTTATACTAAATATTCAACCATTATGTATAGATTTCCTCCTTGTGATAAGAAAGGTGCAGAATTAGCAGAACAGAAATTATATAAAACCAAAACAAAAAAAAACACAATTAGAGGACAATGTAACGAAATGTAATGACAATGTTTATAACAGAACAATAACGGAAAAGTTAAAGTCATAAAAACACTATTTTAAGGACTTTTTATATATTTTATATATTCAGGTAGCAATTGAAGATATCCATTTTTAATATTATCATCATGTATTGTTATTGTAATAATTATTACATAATCTGTTCAAGCAAGAATTTTGTTTTTTTTTGGTTTACTTTGATCCACTTAGAAGAGGACAAAAGAGCACGTGGAGCGCGTAAATGCGAAGCCTTCGTACACTCAACCGATCAATATTCTGAATCGAAACGTCAACGTTGCTTGAAACGTCTTTAGCCGTGTTTAGTGACCAGATAAAAAAGAGAGGAGCTTCCCAAACTTTTTCCTTTTCATACCCTTTGGTCGAGGAGCAAAGTTCTCGACTAGTTATCCGAATAAGTTCGAGTAATAAAAGCGAGTTCAAATCCCGACGTGTACAAGTAAATTTTATTTTATTGAATTGTGTTCATTTATTAATTTAATAATCAATATACATTATAAAAGAATGTTTACAATGTGCGTTCCGCTAAAACTTAGAAACGAGTCCCGGTACGATCAAGGGAGTTATATAGTGGTAGCCTTATATCCCCCATCCACGAAGAAGGTCCCCGATTTTACCTGAAGGGCGGACTTTTGAAGATATAAAGGCTGGTAGTTCAGCCTTCTAGAAATTTCTAGAATAGTCCAGAACATTCGAGAGTATTAGAGAGCATTCCACAACATTCCAGAACATCCCGGAATATTCTGAAATGTTTTGGAATGTTAGTCTGAAACATTCGGGAACAATCCGGAACATCCCAGATCATTGTGGAACATTCCAGAACACTATCGATTGTTGCGGAAAGTTCTGGAACATTGAGGTTCATTCGAAGCCTTTTTTGTATTGGTGGGGCTACCCATTGGTAGGGTATATAAAGCAAGATCCGGGGTGGGTTCGAACGTCAGTTCAATCCCATATCAACTCCCTGAGCGAAGCCGGGTACCCCAGCTATTAAAAATAATGTAAAGTATATTTGCGACACGTTTCAGAAAGGAAGATACTCTGAGTAACGCCCCGGTGTAAGACCACCATTCAGAATTGAAACGTTGCTTGAAATGAGCCAGGTTTGGAGACCAGATCTGAATAGCCAGGTACTTCTCTACCTTCTCCCCCTCTCCTTAACCTCCCCACTACCTTCAGCCTCACAACACATCTCAATTGGGATAGTCAAAATATACCTACATAAAAGCCATAGTCTCACTGACTCCAGACGGTTACCCCAACATTGAAGTTATCTTTAACATTCATTTCAGAGTAACGATTTCTAATATATTCTAATCATTTTAAAGATTACGTAAAAATGTTAATTATTACGTAGAAACTAAATGCCGTGCATATATATAAAATAAATTAAATTCGGCATATATATGTCCGACTTAAGAGGCAACTTATTACATAGTAATAACCTTTGAATTGATGAACTGACAGATTTGAAGCGTGGGCTTGTCATGTGCCCGAAGTAAGGTAAATTTTATTTCAACTTAGGTGAAATTGATCAGACATTTCAAAATCTAAATTCTTTCTTTACATCGGTACATTCAAAATAGCGATTCAGGTTTAGGAGATGCACCACGTCGTGCAAAATTAATATCGGACCTCTAAAATTAACACTCCTTACGTAGAAGGCGGAAATGTTTAAATTCTCGCGTAATAACGGCCTCCTGGTTTGATTTATTGCTAACTAACTAACTAACTTTGCAATTTGGGAGGCGGTAATGGGTACCGCCGCCCCGGGAACCTTTATTGGATAACCAACACCTCTGCTATAGGTCACCCCAAGTGGTTCGCGTGATTTAGCATGGGTGCCCGGGTTCATGGGGTGAGGTTTGTCTAGGTCTTGGAGGCGGATGATCAGGATATACTGAACCCCAGATTCCTACCCATCCCTTAAACCCTTTTGCTTCCCAGAACTCTCCTCCTTCCTTTCCTTAAAAAAAACCCTCCACACAGCATCCCCAAAGATGACATAGGCCCTGAGGGAAATTATTTTCCCCAGGGCCTCCTGTGTGGAGCTCAGGTAAAAAAAAAAATAAATAAATAACTAACCATCACGCCGTTTCCCCGCAGGGGTAGGCAGAGAGGACGGACCGCCAAACAACTCGGTCTTGGCACACACTCTTTGCCTCACTCACATTCATACATCGTCTCATACATTCTCTTCTATTATTCTGACTTTTGACATGACCCGACTCAAGTACCTGATTAACTTGATCGTGCCATGTCTTCCTCGGGCGTCCCCGACTTCTTCTACCATTCACATTCGCGTCGTATATTCTTCTTACACTACTTCCTTCGTTCATTCGCTCTACATGCCCAAACCATCTGAGGGTCCCTTTCTTAATCTTACTCATTATGCTTACATCAGTCTTACATTCTTTGCGGATATCCACATTTCTCACACGATCATACATTTTTTTACCACACATACGTCTCAGGGATCTCATTTCAACAGCATTCACTTTACTTTCATCCTTCCTCTGCCAGTTCCATGCCTCACTGCCATACATCAGGGTAGGTACCAGGACTCCATTGTGGACTGCTAGCTTCGCTTTTTTTGACAGTTTTTGTATTAGCGCCAACGGCATTCAGTCCACCATTAATGGAGTTACCGGCATTCACCCTTCTTTCAATATCTCTTTCAGCCTTCCCATCTCTCGTAAACATACTACCCAGATACACAAACTCATCCACCTGCTCCAAGTATTCATCATTCACATGCAAGAAAAAAAAAACATCGCCATAAAGTGTGTTTTATTTTATTTTGTACGATTGTACGATTATTTTGTAAAGAACTTATTTTGCCGCATTGGACAATAAAACCTTAACCAAAAAGAGTTCCGTGTAATTAGGGGATCTTTTAACCTTAAAGCAGTTTTTATAGGCCTGACACTTTTTCTTTTTATAAAAAGACAAAAAAAAGCTATAATGTATTCTACTCCAAGCACGGACATATGAATATAGATGGACCTGCCCTAAGTGATAAAAACGTATTATTTCCCCCTCCACATGGCGCCGGCTGAAGCACCTCCTTGGAACCGGCTCGCTCCATGGGGAGGGGATAGAGCCTCGCTTGAATCTAAAATGTGTGACGTCATCATTCTTGCCGTGAACAGCTAGAAGGTAACATCCATACATTTAACGAAATACAACGCCAAAACAGTAGCGTATTCTATACAATATATCTACATATCAATGTGCACATAGCGAATGTGGGCGGTTCTCCAGTGTGCTCATCGGTGGTTACAGGGGTAAGTAAATTATGAAACATTTGTAATAGTGTTTTAACTAAACACGGCAACAAAATATTGCTATGTGTATTGGGGCGAGTCTTTTTGAGGCGAACATTTGACCTTAGCAAATATGTTATTATCGTGGCAAGCAATTCGCGCTCCCATGTAAAAAGGTCTATTCATTCAAAGCAGATTTTGCTTTTAAGAACTAAATGGTGATATTGTAATGCGAGATGCCTATTTACTGTCAGATTGATTGTATAACGAATCACAGTCATCTTTCCCCTCTTCCCCCTCCATGGTTTGGTTTGACCCCTCACCCGTAACTGCTTGTCTAGTCATTTGGATGTCTATGACTTCAAGTAAATAAAAGCATCTAAAACATTTCTTAGCGATCAAACTTTTAAACCAAAAACAAGTGATTTTGATTGCTTTTGAGTGTTTCGCCTTAAAAAAACTTGTTACTTCTGATAATATTAACAGAAAGTAGAACCTAAGCGACATATTTTTCTGTCCTATTCAATTACCTGTAAGTTATGGTACGCCCTGGTTCAGAAAATAAACTTTGTTTGAAATGTAATTATTATTATACAAATATTTGATGCTACCTTTACATTTCTACAGAACAAATCAGAACACTTGTGATATAAAGTCATTAATGCTTTTGTCAGCCCTCCCTATTTGGCATATTTGAGCATATCGCTCACCATACATTCCCATGGGAATGTACGGGAATGTATTACGAGCAATATGCTAAAATAGGCCAAGCTTTGAGAGTTATAGCTCATGTGTGTAAGCTCCATAACAGTGACAAAAAACTGGCCTAAAATAACCTAGCATAGTAGGTTAGGTTATTTAGGTTAGTCTTTTTTTTTCAAGTATAAAATCTAACCTAACCTTATCTAGAAATACAATATACAGTTGTTTGACAGCGGTTAAAACTAGGAAACGTTTTTTTTTTTACTTTTTAAAGAGCCTGGGGTATGTAAACTCCAAACTCGCTGGGCATAATACCCTAAAAATTGACTGATGAATTTACTTTACGCGGATAGAAAATAAATCAACAAAATGGCAATCAGCAGATCTAAATGTACGTCAAAGGCACCAATCTTATTGAGTGACGTCTGCTGCATAGGCGGCCCTTTAGATGTTTTCCAGTCCAAGTTAGATTCATCACCCATCATTTAATAATATTTTGTGATAGACACCGATTAGGTTATCAAGTTGATCAGGGGAGAGTAAAATTTTTTAAACATTGAATAATTCATATTCGTATTAAAAAAAAACACTTCAACGACATCTGTGATCTGTGAAGGTCTTTTTAGACTCCAGATACTAATATCTACACCCTGTATGTCGGACGAATATCTACAGCTCATATGTTGGACTAATATCTATGAATTTCAGAGTGAGGACTAATATCTACAGAGCTAAAGTCGGACTAATATCTATAACAGTCCCAGTGGTGACTAATGTCTATGGAGCGTAGGTTGGACTAATATCTACAGAGGGCAGCTGAGCAAGAGGTTGTACAGAAAAGCATAAATTACTTCAATTACGTAATAACTAACCTAACCTAACTCAACCTCTGCCAGTGCTGTAGATATTCGTCCACACTTTGGTTCTCATAGATATTAGTCAGCAGTTTGAGCTATAGATATTCGTCCTCACTTTGGTTCTCGTAGATATTAGTCAGCAGTTTGAGCTGTAGATATTCATCCTCACTTTAGTTCTCATAGATATTAGTCCGATTTGTTCAGTTTTTGGAATTCCTGTAGATATTAGTAGACGCCTCCTCTTTTTGCAGTTCAAATGGACACAATACATTTTAGTATCCCTGAAAGCACATGGATACCATCAAACAACCATTTTGTGATATAAATATTTTTAGTTTATAATCGAGATTAATAATAACAAAAACATATGATGATGCTTGACCAACCTTTGATTATTGAATAATTCCTGTTATAATGAAGTTGTACCACAGTGGGCTGCTTATTGCGGAGCCTAAAAGCCGTGGCTGTATTGATATTGTTCATAAGATAATATAACTTGATATTATTACATAAGGCTTCACTTCTACTGTCTTCTGGGAGCTTCCGGTCGACTATGGCGACATTAAGTACGGAAAAAGAGCCATTAACGACTTTATGCAACAAAACACCTTTCTCATAAACACATACTACATAAACAAGAATGACGAATTCAGCACCCATTCTCGATATTGTTCACTGACTCCGTGACCTAAAAACCCGGAGAAATATTTATTTACCGCTATTTCGCGTAAACGTCAAATTTGAATATGATATTATTTGCTTGTTTTAAAGTTTACCGAATTTTTTTTAGGATTATTTATATGATTGAATATATAAAAGAAGAAGCATTATTCTACTGTCAATTTTTAAATTATGCAAAGCTGCTACTCCGAATGTAAAATGAGGTGACACGCTTTTTTAACCCAATTTGTCAGAAGGTAAAAATATTTCCGCTTTGCAATAAAAAACAAATAAATGGAATATTTCTGAACTCATCCGAAAACTAAATACTAATTTTGAAAGGTGATGTAATATGCTTTTAAATTTCATAGTTGGAACGAAATAAACATTTAATTTTTGAAAATAAAATTTTAGGATGCAAACATAAAAAGTTTTAAAAATGGCTCACCTTCTACGTTTTTTCTAACTAAATTTACAGATAGCAAAAAAATACTTAATTAAAGATAATAGAGAACTCCAGTCCAATTTTTTTTAATGAATTGACCTTCTGACTTAAATAACTGCATTTTTTTTTTAGAGTTTGTTTTAATATTTCGTTTTAAGTTTGTTTTACGTTAAAACATTACTTAGGTGGAATTATTTATTTATTATATAAAATTTATTATGTTATTATATTTTTCAATATTATTACGGGAGAGCGGTATAGAAATTATTTGAAATTATTATTTTTTTAGCTTTTAAAATCAATACTATCTCAAACGGAGCATCACCTGCACACTGCAAAAATTGCAGGCAAATAAGACACAGGCGATACAGCGCCTACCAGCTGATCGACGACGGCCATTTTGAATTCGAAGTTTATAGAGAAGTGAGTCGTTCGCGAACGAGTCTGCTCAGTGACCCGGATCTTCATACGGATCCGTAAGATCCGGTTCCGTAAGACCGATCTTCAAAGCTACGGACACACTTGATCACGGTTCGCGAATCGTTGCGAACGAGTGAGCGGGTAGCAATGCTACTAGGTAGCATGCTCATTGGCTTCTAATCAGCAAGCGTGTCCGTAGCTTAATTCAGTCATTCAATTGAGCCGATTTAAAGTTTTTCAAAATTTTAAATAATATAGATAAACTAATAGAGATACCTCTATTTTTTATACTGAATTATTTAGGCTTAAATATTGTTTCAATAAACACAACAACTAAATCTCTATAAACAGTATGAAATAACGAATAACATGAAATGTTGTTAATACTGATGGCTTGTGTCATACCTATATAATCAAAGTTTCAATACAATGACTGGTGACGCGTGACGTCAGCACTAACCATTCAGTAATACCAACTTTATAGTGTGTTTTGACGAGAGGTTTAAAAATGCACTTTTTAATATTTTTTTAAGAACTTTACGTTTAATATTATGAAATAAAACTTATATATTCAGAATCAACGTTCATTGGTCTGTATTAACATATTTTTAAAGCCATAATATTTTTCACTGGAGTTCCTTATTAATAAAAAAATTCAAGAGTTTCATTTTTTTTTCATTGCGGTCGAAAACTTTGGTTCCATAAAGGTGTAATTATTTTGTGGTTATTTTTTTTATTTGATTTATTGTGGAGTTTTATTTTTCTAACGCCGTTTATATAATATTTCTAACCATGATAGTAAGAGAGACACAGCGATTTCTATGAGACTTAGGTTAGGTGTTACGAAAAGCCAACAAATTAGCCTGAGGGGTGAATATTGCTATGTTCCTATTGCCCATCGCGATAAATACCCTCCTAAAAATTGCAGTAATTAATGTATGTTCAGTAAGGCATTTAACCCCTCAGTCTTTAAAATATTTTTACCCCAAGTCCCATCGACACGGTGAAATTTCATTGAATCGGAACGCTTCCGAAGTGTTTTAAAATTCTAGTTTTATTAACGTAAAAAGAAATACTAGATAAAATTATCATTGAGATTTTTGTATTTTTAATAAACATTGACATTTCCAAATAATGAAATTTTTATATCAAACATGAAAATGAGAAACAGAGGCTTTAATAGAATATGATGTTTTTGCTAGTAAAATATCCTTCCGAGGCTTGAGGGGTTAAAACCTTACTTAACGATCGACACCCAGCGTGGTATTAAAAGCATTACCTGTCAATATTTTAAACAAAACAAATAAATACATACATGTTACTATTACAAAAAAATAAATACAAAATGTTACTTTAAAAACTACTTGTATATTCTAAGTTTTTTCACTTTTATAACGTTTGATATAAATTCTATGTATGTGTAATCCTCGATATCTTAAATATTATTTTATAATCTATGTAAAAGCCCCTACGGGCGTATAAGAACAATAAATAAATAAATTACCTGATTTATAAACGTATCAGTACGAAATTTGAATATCTAAAGTTCGTTAAACTTGAATAATTTTACGCATTACGCAGAATATACAATCATTATATAAACAGCCTTACTAAAAAACCCAGTGAAAATTTTATTCAATTGACAAACGGCCGCGGATATGAAAACATTACTAATTAAAAATTTGTTCTTTGAAAGAAATACACGTGGTTTCCACGGCCTGAGAGGGTAGTTTATCTCTGTTTTAACCATTGATGTCCGAACGATATTTGTAATTTTTCCATAGTATTTTGAATGTTCTATATATTTCTTATTTTTTAATGTGTCGTAAAAACAAATACCATTTATGAAAACCAGTTAAAATTACCTTTTAGATTTGTGTATTTGAAATACACTTTAGCTTTCAAAAACTGCCATATTTTAAGATTCAAACTCGGAAAAAAATGGAAAAAAAATTCCTTCCACAACATTTTTGACCAAAATGTAGAGAAATTTAAATAAAATCAAAATTTAAAAAACACAGTCCTTTTATGTAACAAATTTGGAAGGAAACTATCACCTCACTTTTTCATCGTGTATACAATAAAAAAAAATAAAAAATTTCAAAGTTTTTTTTATTGCCAAAAAAATAACTTAGAAATAATACCGAAATTTAAAACAGATTTCTTGCATCTCTAAAGACGTTAATTTTTTTATACGTTTACGAACACATGTATTAGATTTTAATATTATAAAAAATTATCACTTTTAAGAAATTCTCTTAAAATAAAGATCTTAAAATGAAAATTTTATCTTTTAAGTAACCTATAAAAAACAATATTTTGACATTTCAACTTTAAAAGTACGGCGTTTGTACAATAACTTGATTAAACTGATGTAAACCACACAAATAACATGGTAAATATATCAATCATGTGAACAGAAGAGTAAATTCGTCACTACAATAGAAATTATTAAGTAAAATCACAAAATTTTCGATATCCCGCCATAAAACACACCGAGCTGTTTTGTCATCGCGGGCTGTCGCGGGCCGAAGAACTAATGCATAGGCGCGCCAATAATGCCCCTTGCGGAGAAAAATTAAAACAACATTGTTTCCTAGTAAATTAAAACTATATACAACGTTGTCACATCTTCAATGCGTTTTAACAGCGTGACCACGTAAGAAACGTTATTGGTAATAAAACGTGTTTTAGTGTATACGAGGTTTATTTATGTTATTGCAATAACACAGTTAATCGGTCGCGCTGTGGTTTTTTTTTAGTAAGGCTGTAAGTATTTAATAAATATACAATCATTTAGTATTTTACGCGGATTGTAGCCGTATCGGTTCGCGAAGTGAAATTTAATTTTACGCAATTGAAAATTAAAACGCATCATTTTCCGCCGCCCGCGATGCAAAAGTTTCCTTTTATAGTGATTAAGGCCAATCTAAAGTTTTTTTCTAAATTCGTAATAACCATGGACACTAATCCCGAAAACTTACCAAAAGTTCAGTACGGATAATGGTAAGACTAGCTTTTAGCCGAGACTTCAGTGAACAATTAATGTACAAAGATTTTTCCCCTAGGTCTAAAAGTACCCTAGGTCACTACAACTATCCCTATGTCACTCCAACTACCCCTATGTCACTCCAAAAAAACCCATGTCAATCTAATTACCTCATGTCACTCCAACAACTCCTGTGTCACCCCATCTATCCCTATGTCACTTCAACTACCCCTATGTTACACGAACTACCCCTCTGTCACTACATTTTCCCCTTTTGTCACTCCAACTATCCCTGTGTCACTCCGTAGGGGTACCTATGCAAAAAAACACTTCGAAGGAGGACAAATAAAGTAACAAACATACTTTTGCATTTATAATATTAATGAGGATTATTCTTAATTTCTGTTTTCTTTATTTTCAGGTAAGCTGTCTTTGATTTGCGACATTTTGATTGTACATCTTTGAAAATTGGATTGGAAACTTCGCTCTCTCAAAGGAAAGTAAGTACCCATAGAAAATTTATGATAAATTGATTACGTAAACTATTTGACAAAGACGAAATATTTTTTATATGTTTTCTTAATAATTCATATTCATTTTAGTTCTTTTATGTTGAACTGCCTTTTAAAATAACACCGTCTTCTTAAAATAGTCTTCATACGGCTGGTTTTTAAAAGTTACCAAATTTTACGCATCAGAAAATATCGCGTGTGTGCCGCGACCGGAATTCGAGTAGTATGTGAAATCTTTAACCAATTTCAAATTACAAAACAAGCTA
Source organism: Limnephilus rhombicus (assembly GCA_929108145.2). Taxonomy (NCBI): domain Eukaryota; kingdom Metazoa; phylum Arthropoda; class Insecta; order Trichoptera; family Limnephilidae; genus Limnephilus; species Limnephilus rhombicus. The sequence continues at coordinate 51,132,414 of OV815274.1, forward strand.
AAATTTACGCATATGGAATAGAAAATTACATGGAAACGAATACATTATTTATTTAACGATATTAATACAGAACACATTATTTATTTATTTATATTATTGTTGGCCCATATTCACAAACATGTGATACCTATATATGTATAATAATTTCTTGGAATAGTATTAAAGAAATAAAATTTGCAAAAAAATTACACCTACAATAGAACCCATGCAAAAGAGTAATAAAAGCTAACATTAATATTTATTTATGAGGTATGTTTTTATACCCTTCTTACAACTTAATTCTGTGAAGTTGAACACATATACTATTTATGAAAAGTATACAAGGAGATCTAGATAGATATACTTGATATTGAAAAATAATTTTTGGTCGAATATTTCTAATCGGTATATGGAAGGTAATTAGCCTTTGTAAAACTCTATCAACAATTTTAAAAATAAAATTCAAGTCGGAAACCAGTTTTCTATCCGAGAGTTATAAGCATCTTAATTCTTTCATCAAGCGGTTGAAATTTATGGTTTCTATAGGTAGACCGAGTTTGTACTTAATATATCTAAGAAACTTACGCTCAATATTTTCAATAAAATCAGAGTGGATTTTATAGAATGAGGGGACCAGACAGAAGAATTATATTCGGCTTGACTTCGAACTAAAGAAGAATATTAGATTTGGTAAAAGTGTTTTGTAGTTCTAATAGTGATTTTTCACCGGGGCGATATCAAACTCGTGTTGTTCATTTTATTTTTTTTTAATATTTCGTAATATAATCAATAAATTAATATTATTATCATTATTGTTAGCATATTATATGACATCCATTATGTTTGTTCTACATTCCTACGTTCGTGTGTGCGACACTTAATCTCTTGGGAATGGAGTCAGCTGCGAGTATCAATGAGAAAAGTTTGTGGAAATCACGAGAAAAGCCTAGGAAGTTACGCAATCTTGTGGCAATGTTTACGCACCAAGCAGATCAATAATAGGAAGTACACGTTTCTATTGTGTTTTTAGTTCTCACGGACAGTAATTGGTTTGAATGGCTGTTGGTTGTTCGGTAGCTACACCGCCATGAGCTATACCGCCATTACTTCCAATAATGGTACCGATCAGTTGAGATCAATGGATGCATTGAGTTGATTGGCAGATTTAAAAAAAAATGTATCGATACAATAAATATGTATATTATATATATATATATATTTGTAAAATTATTTGATAACGTGGGTATAACTTATATAACTATAAGCCTCGGGAACCATTTATTGGATAAACAACACCCATGCCATAAGTTACCCCAAGTGGTTGGCTACGATTGGTGATTTAGCAGGGGTTACCGTGTTCACGGGGTAAGGCTTCTCTAGGTCTTGGCGGCGAATGCGTTTGCCCACCTACTGCGTGGCCGGATCGGGAGGACTGGTTGAGGGAGACCTAGCCTAGATCTCTCCAGCCGGACTCTCCCGAACCATCGGCTTGCACCGCAGTGGGAGGAATGGATTCACATGTCCGTCACTCCTGCACACCTACCAATTCCTACCGATTCCTCGTACCTTATTTCCTTCCCAGAACTTCCTCTCCTTCCTATCCCTAAAAAAGTCCCTCTACACAGCATCCCCAAAGATGTCATATGCCCCGAGGTAAATTGTTTTCCTCAGGGCCTCCTGTGTGAGGTTAATGTTTTTTTTACAATAGCTCCACAAAGAAAGCCGTGAGGAAAATATTTTTCCTCAGGGTCTATGTCATCTTTAGGGATGCTGTGATTAGAGTCTTTTAAAGGAAAGGAAGGAGGAAGTTCTGGGAAGGATAAGATATGGGGGGTGGATGGGAATCTGGAAGTCAGTGGGTCCAGGAGTGACGGACGTATGAATTCATCCCTCAAACTGCGGTGCAAGGTGATGTTCCAAAAGAGTTCTGCTTGAGAGGTAACAAGGTCTCCCTCAACCAGTCTCTCCCGGTCCGGCCTGCCACGCAGCTGTTGGGCAGAAATATCCGTCGCCATGACCCGGTCAAACCTCATCCCATTAACTCGCCACCCCCCCCCCTGCTAAGTCATCAAACGTAGCGAACCACTTGGGGTGACCTATGGCAGAGGTGTTGGTTATCTAATAAATGGTTCCCGGGGCGGCGGTACGCATAGCCGCCTTCTTAATTATTATATTTTTTTAATTAGTTCCACAGAGGAGGCCCTGACCAAAATAATTCCCCTCAGCGCCTATTTCATCTATTGAGATGTTGTGTGGAGGATGTTTTGGGGTAAGTAAGGCAGTTCTGGGAAGGAAAAAGGTACGAGGGGTTGGTAGGATTACAGCGGCCTGTGTTCACCTGCGGTGCAAGGCAATCTTGCTAGAGACTCCTGCTGGAGAAATCAAAAGGTTTCCCTCAACCGGTCCGGCCTGGACCCGGACAAACCTCATCCAATGACTTAGGGCACATCTAGGAATTTTATATTCAGTGCTTCTTCTTATTATGTATAATCTATTCAACATAAGCATGTTGAATAGTGGGTCAAATAGTTAATAAAAAAACTGAAAACAATAAATTCCACTCAATAATAATTCATTAATTATGCATTTATCGTTTCACATAATTTTGCATGGAAATTAAAACATATTATCATCTATCAGAATTAATTCTTAGCTTAAAAGCCCGGAAGCGTTTTTTGCATAGCTACAAGTTATAACTTTACCGTTTCATCATAAGCTTGCGTAGCCAACCATACATGGAGTTTAATTGCATCAATTAAATAATCCATCAGTTGGAGTTAAACAATGCTTTCATTATTCCATCAGCTCGGCAAGTAATAACCTGTCTTACCTCAAATAGGCCCTCTGCCTAGTTAACAAGACAAGACAATCAAGAGTAAGACGATTTGATTGAGCTGAGATGAAAAAATAGAATCCAGTAGTATTAATAGTCTGCGTCTGCGTGGTTGAATTTCAGAACCCGGCTTCGAGTGCATGTCTGACGACACGCATACGCGCCGCGCCACAAATAACATCCGTGCACGTAGAATTTCAAACAAAGTACGTAAAATTACACATCTATGTACGTAAAATTATCGTTGTAATTCGGTTTCGAATTCAAGAATTCTTCACAAGATGTCGCCACTTCCGTCAGCAGGTCGGATAGGGACGTGTACCCCCTAGGTATAACTGCTACTAATTTGTGAATAACGTAGTATTTCTCCGGATATGGAAAGATTGACGGTAGAACATGGTTGTATCAAGCGGCTACATATGACGTCATGGCTTTGTCTCGGTAACTATGACCCGGTGACTAGCTACACTGGATGACAGTGGATCCGAGGAGCGGGCTATTTTTGGAATCAGTACGTATTGGGTATATAAATTGGTCACCAACACTAACTGGGTGAAGCCGAACCAAAAGCCGCCCGCAGGGCCAAGCAGCAAAAACCTGCGGAGCGGGTTTTTAACTGCTAGTTATAATAGAGTACTTAATAATTGGTATGGTAAATGATGGGAAATGTCATCTACACAAATTTGAATGAAAACTTATGTCCCCAATTAAGGGCCCGCAACCCGAATTTCTACCAATTTCTTACATATCTCAGCATGAATAAAATATTTTAATAAATTGTCATGAAATATAAGATTCATATGTATTGATTTGTTTGATTATTTTTTTATTAAGACATACACAGTACGTTAATACAAGTCACAAGGTATGTTAAATTAAATTATTACATGGTTATGTACCTGTTACGTAAGTCCATAGAATGTCATTTGGTAGTTACGCCTGAGATATGAACGGGACTTAACACTTAATTAGTGGAATAAATGAGTAATAATAATAAAAAGGGTGAAAGGTGGGGCGGGGGGGGGGGGGGGGAGAGATAAAGAGACATTTTAAAATCAATTAATTAATATTATAAGGAGTTCAAAACACAACTAAAAAGTAAATCGAAAAATTTAACATTCCGGAAAAACGACAAAATTAATTTCTTAACAACTAAAATACCGCTCATACACAACCACAGATTTTCATGGATATAATTTTGAATTAAAATATAAATACAAAAGTACTCGTCTAAAGGGTACCTAGCTATAAGAATGATATGTCAAAACATTACTCTGTTTCAAGTGTACATATATACATACTTTGAATAAACAAACTTCTTTAAAAAAAAATCGAGAGCAGTTTACACGCGGTAGAAGCGAAACTTTACCAAAACAATATCAACCAATACTTGAAAAGTGAGGTCATAATCAAAGCGACCAATGAGCGCAGACCAGCGTAATTTCCTTTTCATATCTCAACTAATAGGACCCTTTAAAAGTGACATCATAATCAAAGCGGTCAATGAACTAAATTGATGCGTCGCAGATGCATTTCCGTTTCATCCGAAATCCAAATCATCGCGGGGCTATATAAGTTTCACTTCAAAAATCTCTTTAGTACTGATAACATAGTACCTACTAAGCCACTAAAAATATTACCAAGCAAATATTAATTGATTGGAATCGTGACCTGTGCTTCCAAAAAAATTCAACGCGGCCTAAAATCCACTTGTCCGATCAGTGGCAGACACTTCAGGGGAATTCTTTCCAGTTATGTCCATGTTAACATTTCCTCATTGTCCTGCCCAGTGCCCGGGGAACAGCAGCTGTTGAAAGCGATCATGTTGTAGTCATGTAGTGTAGTGGTAGTGGGTAGCACCCAACAACAAGTAACCCGCCGAGCGACCGATTGACCTAGAAACGGAGACCGTCCTTGCGCGCTTCTTGTGGATATGGGCTCCTAGGAATTCTTGGGTAAAATGGTTAGCTTTTGGACGAATCAAAAAGAATTATTGTAACGCTTCTTTCAAAACGTGTGTGTTTTTGATTTATTATTGTGATAATGGAAGATGGAAAGGCCAAAAGAGATTTTGAAAGAAAGGTAAATGCAGAACACTCCTTTCACAGAGGACTGAACTCTGTTGGTGCTAATGAATAAATAAAGAGATGCGAAGTTTGGTACTGGCAGAGGAAGGATGATAAATGGATGGAATGTTGTAGAAATGAGATTCCCGTGATGCCTATATGTGGTACCAAAGAATAAGGAAGATCCTTGTACGACCTTGTAAAAAATGTATGCTTTTTATGGTTTGGGCATGTAGGACGAATGAACTAAGAATAGAGTGCAAAGCAAACAAATATGAATGTGAAAATGAATGTTATAAGATATTAGGGATCAATTTAATCAAATACTTGAGTGACGAATACAGAATAATAGAAGAGTATGTATGAAACGATTTTTAAATGTAAATGAAGCAAATAGTGTGAATTGTGTGATGGTACATCCTCTCGATGCGATGGTCAGTTAGAGCATGTATCTTTTGAATTTAAACCGGTTTACACATGATTACACTCTTCCTATGACTCAACTAGAAATATTAAAGAAATTGTTAGGGTATCCCTATTGAATGCTGTGTGACAAAATTATAACGGTGTACGCCATCAACATGAACCCACTCACCTACTCCATATGATCAGATATACATTCGATTGAAACTATGCAAATCGCATTCCTTACGATAATTATTCATGAACCACCGTTATTCAACGTTCAATAATGATTTTTCTCATTCAGTGTCAACTACACAGCTATGAAAAGTGTTGTGGCAAAGCGACGGGCGACGTTGATTAAGATAGCTTAAAATGCAATCAACTTTTTGCTATGAAACTTGCTTTATATTGACCGAAGCACTTTACTAGTCACCCAAAACAATGAGAGATATGTTGAGATATTAAAAACATTTTTTGCGTTGCTATGTTTCCTTTTAAATACGTACTTTTTTTAAATACGTCTATTTGAATTTCCATGTTCTTTGTTTGAATGAAATGAAATCTTGGCAATGGAAATTAACACACTTTCCGACATCTGATCAAGCTGAAGCTTGGCAACTAACTTTGTCGATGACTATACATTCTGTTATGTTTTGGTGGCAATCGCGCACACTTATGCTGGCATGTACGCATTTCTCTGAATAGACACATAAATATATGTAGGTCTTATTCAATCAGGATTTGGCTCGTTTGGTAGAGTTATCGATTCCAGTTCCTAGGGGGGGAGGTTCAATCCTCAGTCAAACCAAAAAAAAAGTTTTAAAAGACATTTGAAAATAGATCTGTTATAGTAAAAAACATCAAAGTATGCAGTTCGCAGTGAAACATTCAGAAAACTAAAGTAGACAAGAGTGGGGAGGCTACGAAGCACCGTACGAAGAGGAGACCGATAGGCTACGATGCACCGAACAAAGAGGAGACCGATTATACTAAATCTTTTCGTTTGTCTCTTTATAGTGCCCAAAGAAGTTTTCGCTTCAAAAAAATCAGAATGTAAAATTCACGCACGGTAGAAGCGAAACCTTCAGAAAACTAAAGTAGACAAGAGTGGGGAGGCTACAAAGCACGAAGAGGATACCGATTATACTATCTCATTCTCTCGAAGGCTAAATGTTATAGATGTACCTGTTTGTCTCTTTTAGTGTCGCTTTTTCCGTTTCATCGAGTTTCAAATCACAACGGTGGTATAGAAGTTTTTACTTCAAAAATGTTTTTTACTGGCTGATTTTTAATGCAAATACCGTACTAGAGTCCCAATAGCTTTCAGATGTCCGAAATCAGCGGAACTATGGCATATCCAATTGTTTATTTACGCCTATTTAGTCTTTTACACATATATATATAACCATATTTACGGAATTATACTCGTAAATAGTGCAGGAAATGACTGTTTAAAACACTTGCACAAAAATAAATATAAAGAAAAAATATTATTGAATTTGATCCACACAGTATATGTAGGTACAAAATAAGAAAAATCCAAAATAGTTTTTTCTTTCAGCCAACAAAATGCTGTTAATGTGTTAGTCAATTTAAATAGCTTTGTTAAAATATTCCCCTACTTGATGAAAAAAACTTCAATAAGGTATGCTTAGATATTAAAATTGATGTACTAAATCTATCAACAGCATCGGAGTATTTGTTTCCGAGTTGTTGAATCCGACGCATTGGAGTGTAATATTGGGACGTTGATGAAGAATTGCTACAATAAAAAGGTAGGTACTCTCTTTTCTGTCTGTTGATACATGTTTTAATGTTGAAAGGATTGGGTAAGGAGTAGATGGGAAAGAGTTATTGGTATTCATATCTGGTCACCAAACACGACTAAGGCCATTTCAATACAAGCAATATTTCGATTCTGGTAGTCTATCTTCAGGGTGATACTGAACGTATCTACAACTGTTGTGGAGAGAATAACGTTGGTGGAGAGCATATAAAAAACTAACGCATATAAAACTGCAGGTTTATTAATTTAATTAGTAAAGAAAGCGTGACGCGGAATAATAAACTTATTATGTTAAAACCCAACACAGATTACCGTTCTAAAGTCTCTCACCAGAACATTGTAAAATATTATGCAAATGATTTCACGTTGTTTTTATCATTCTGAACATTTTACTCGTATAAGTGTATAGCCGTACAAATGACCCCAATAATTTTGTTATTTAGAAAGATATAATTATTATACCGTTGAAATGCCGTAAAATATAATAAACCAAAATAATATTATTTGACTACACATCCCATTCTTTCCTTCACATCATTTAATATTAGCGGGTACCCGGCATGCGTTGCAAGGCAACTCAAAGAGGGAAACTGTCTCTCCCCCCCTCTCGAGCACCCCCCTCCCCCACTCCGCATTCCCTCCCTGCCTCTACACTATGTGAAATACACATATTTTTAAAGAAACTTGCGCGTCACCTATTGTACAATAACGCCAGAGCACACCATTATACTCGTATATAGACACAACACGTCACCAAAGTTTCATTGCAATCGGATGAATATTAAAGGAAATAATTTCATAACGTCAGAGCTCACTATTATATACAGAAGCCATCGCGGGCATGTGCACATGAAATTGCCAAAGTTTCATCGCAATCGGATGAACGGTATGGCAGCGCATAAAATATGGACAAAAAAATATTGATTTTTATATATAACATTTTTACATAATTTCCACACAGGAGGCCCCGAGGAAAATAATTCACTCAGGGCCTGTGTCAACTTTGGGGATGCTGCGTGGATGATCTTTTTAGGAAAGGAAGGAGAGGAAGTTCTGGGAAGGAAAAAGATGCGTGGATAGGAACCTGGGGGTCAACATGTCCGTGAGTGTTTTCAAATAGTATGTCGGGCTAGATTGTCATAATGTATTTATATTTAATTTAGGGTATTGTTACAAATCTATTTCTTAAAATCAGCATATCTTAACAAAGTGAATGGCGTCTGTGATATTTTAGTATGCAAAATAAAAATCGATTATTATTTTATTCTAAAATAAAACCATAATCGAAGTTGGCCCCAATCTACTGCCAGTTATTTTTGCATTCTTTTGGAACTTGGATATGTTAAAAGTTGTCTTATTTCTACGCAATGGGGGCATTGGGTTACGCATACTTATACCTGCGTTTAGGAGGCTAGGTATTAAATGTGAATACATTATCTTATAAGTTCAAAATGCAGTTAATAATCAGAGGTTATTAAATCAATTTATTTAGGAGATTATTAATTATTATAAGCAATAATTATCAGCCTGAAACACTCATCCACATTGAAAAAATCTTCCGAGAAAAAATACATGACGCCAACGGGATAAAGTATTTCCCCAATAAATGAAGACATAATTTGTCTCGACGCCACCTAGCGACGGATTTAACACTAACAGTGTCTCTCTCGCAAAAATAAATTTGGTTGTTTTCAGGTGGAAAAAATATAATAAGCAGTAATTGTTGAATGAAACACTAGTATATATTGAATCATTTGGCGGGTATAAGATAAGCCGCCATAGCTCAATTGGGAGAGCAGCTGAGCGGCATTCAGAAGGGCACGGGTTCATGTCCCGTTGGCGTCATGTATTTTTTCTCGAAAGATTTTTTTCAATGTGGATGAGTGTTTCAGGCTGATAATTATTGCTTATAATAATTGTTACCCTTTGTGCTATGCATAATAATCTTGTCTTAAACGTTAGTTTAACAATTAAAAATAATAGTTAGGAGATTATTATTAGGTACAGACAATTCATTCTAAAGAAGGTATGTTTAAATTTATTGGTGCTCACCTATAGTGGTTCAAATTGTTTCTAAATAGTTTAAAACACCCGCACGCAGTCCCTTTTTACCCCGAGTAGTCCTACAGTACAGTACAGCACTACACAGGCAAGAATCTCTTTAAAATGATTCTACTGTAGAAAAGTTTTAATTTATTGAGGCAAGTAAGGTAGCGTATTTTTAATGACATAAAGATTTAGATGACATGTGTTTTTACTAATAAAGTTTGTATATAAACGCTAGAAATTTTTCGAATCTCATGCCTGCAAGATTTTAAAATCGAGCGTCTTTTTGCACGAGGCAAGTAAGCGAAAAAGTGGTTTTTATTTATTTTGTGCATAATTTTATAAGAACGAAATAAAGTTAGAACATGGAAAACCTCAAAAATAGTCTTAGCCATAAAGAGGTATTTTTTTTAAATTGTTTCTTGTATTACTTCATAGTTAAGTCATGAAAAAACTTTTTTTTTTGTGGTTTACGCTTATATTTTTTGTTATGTAAATAATAATTTTATTGTAATTCCAATACATAGAAAAGCTAGTAAAAGCTTCGATTTATTTATAGCACATTTTTCGATGTTCATACTGTAAGCCGATTCGTCGTAAAGATTAATCAAAATAGTATCTAAATAGGATTTTACGTGTATCTTGCCCAACCTCTGATTGGAGAAATAATTCCGACGGAGGAAAAAATCTAATTAAATGTTACGACTTTTGATGCCTGAAATATGTGATTTTTGTGGAAAAATATCAGTAGTTTTCTGACAATTTAGAAAAAACTAACTTATTAGTATCTACTATCAAGGTCTGTTGTTATTTTTTAAATGTCTCTGATCGATCAACATTAATTACCTATGATTGTATGCGTTATATCTGTTGCATAATATTGAATACATTATTTGAAGACTTCAACCTAATTCAACATAATTAATTAATTAATTGGAGGAAATTAATATTCCTCACAAAACGTTTAAATTAATTACGAAAGCTGCTCTGCAGCTAGTAGGTATATATTTCAATTCAGTTATAGTTAAAATCGCAAATACCTTAAGACCTTGTAATTAATAGTGTTCAATCGACCATAACTTCGTTATTGCCAACATTGGGGTAACAACAGGTAACTGCAAAAAACGAGAAATCGGAATAAGAATTAAAAGTTTTCTTACCGTTTGTATTCGTTAAAACGTGCGATTCTCGCGATAAATATCATTTTGATGAAGTTTAAATTTGATTAATTCAATAATAATATAAGCATTCAGCAATCAATAGATATCCACGATGGATTCCTACAATTAGTCTTCGTGTTGATTTTGAAGACCAAATTTAATGTTCCATTTTTTTATAAAAAATGCAAATTTAAATTTAATTTGTGAATTAGGTAACTAGCTATTTATTTGTGAATATTATATGTCAATAATCGATTAACCGATAACCCAAATTTTCTAAAATTTTACGTCAGAACTGATTTATTCTCGGCTCCAAATAACGGACATGAAGCACTCCGATTGACGCGACCAAAAATCACTTGTGAATAGAAAAAGTTATGTGTGAGACCAAATAATGTACAAGGTACAAAACTGCAGACAAAAAATAAATTATATTGGTGATGAGCTAAGCGATAAGGGTCAAAAGGTTAAATATTGTTGGCCAAACGAGGAGACGATGCTGTATTGAAGATTCGACAAACTCTGGATTTTAAAATAATAACCGAAGTTGTATCATTGGATTGGACATTGTAAAAAGCTAATTGACAAATCATCCAATTGTGTCGGACGATTTATCAAGAGGGTTGTCGCAACGTAATGTGTCGGCCCGTTTGTTCAGAAAATAAATTGTCTGTCTTATCTTTGTTTATTATACAGTGATACCCTTTCCGGGCACGACACGGCATTTTACTATACGTACTATTAATAGTCTAAAATTGCAGAATAATTTTTCTCTGTAAGGACTTTATTTTTAAACGATTTTTTTCATGTGAATAAAAAATGACCCAGTTTTAAAGCGGTAATGACCTCTATTTATTTGATGTGCAGTTTTCGCTGGTCATTATTTATATCTTTGCATAAAGATTGATTCGACCTGAGTAGAGAATCCAGAAATAAAATATCCTTTTTATCAAAGTTTTTTCATGACCTAAGTCGCTCAAAAGGTGACTTCTTATCAAGAAAGTTGAATGCGGGGCTAGCATTTACAGAAGCATTTAAAATATTGATCATACAAAATCATACAAAATGTTCTAAGTATCTAAATTAAATATCCAAAATATGCCATCTAGATTAGACATCCAAAATATTCCATCTAGATAGGGATTTCCAAAATATCGATTACAAATGGCTCTAAATCCGGACCTTGAGGAATTCCTTCTTATTAAGAATTCGAAAAAATATATTATGTACCTACTTGATTTATTTCTGACCAAATAGGTCGATATTGATGGCGAGTGTTGTTGGTGATAGATGTTCATCAAATGCGCCACAGATAGATTGTGCAGGTACAACACAATGTGGGGCGATTGCCGAAAGGCACCTATCTAGAAAGTAAAACGATCGAAAGTGGGCATCTAGGAGAAGCAATAAGGCAATAAGAACAGTACGCACGAGCACACTTGGGAATGTCGATGAAAAAGCAGCACTCAAAGACATCCATAAATGGTACTGAAATGAAAAACGTACTATGTGTTCTATTAGTGGTTACCATTTACAAATACGAAAGAAACCAACTTTAATAATATACTTCTTGAACTGAACGGGTGTATTAGAGAGTTACATGTATCTTTATCGGATAATTGTTGTAATTAATTAATAAAATAAGTCCATAAATAATATATTTTTTAAAAACTTTTATCGAGGACCCGAGAAATATTTCAATATTAGTTCAAACTACTTAAAATACATGAGGCGTTTTGAAATAAAGATGGCATTCATCACCGTTGGTCTAAAATGAGTTAGATATGGCGATAGATAGATAAAGAATAATACTATCGACAGCTGTAAATGATTCGGAGCGAAAATGACAAAATCCCATTCTTAAGTAAATGTATTTAGTTCTGCAAACAAAAATGGCAATCTCCATTAATAGGGTATTTATCGGCCAATCAGAGAGACAGAATAAAAGCGGCAATCTCCATCCATTAATTGAAAATAACTAAATAATTTACCATTTAATTCTAATAAACACGAGGTACCCCCTAAACTTTAAACACATGGCAGTACCTGCAATGCAGATCAATCGCATAATATGTGAAAGTGGTGGGAACGTGGGAAGTATAATTATTGTTTATTATTAGGTATTGATTAGACAAAGTTGCAATAATCACGTGGAATCGGCTACATGTTGCTTTCTTCGAGTAGTAAGATTTCGACCAATTTTCAATGTTGATATTGGATTGTAATTAATGCCTCCTCAATCGCAACCTCGCCACACTTATTTGCTGATTCAAACACGTTCGCATTTTTTCTTTAAAATGTCGACACCTTTTGCCTTGGATTGTTATTATAAAAGTAACCACGCCCATTCTGCGGGCAAACTCAGTTATGCTACCATAATTAAATACGCGGTTTATCCTACTGTTAATATTAGCAGCGATAGTTTCGTTTATGAAATGAACACCCAGCAATAAAACAATATTCTTCAAGGATAACGAAGCGTGACGCTATTGTGAACTCATTTACCTCAAGATAATCACTGTTCCAGTCATTAGAGCAATGGAAGTGCTGCCCCCTTCCTAGTTCATGTTTAAAATCCTTCTTTTATATTTACTTAGACCCAAACGCTTAGATAATTCAGCCTCAATCATGTCGGTTTTTTAAGACAATTTAAAGCAGTTAACCAACCTTGCTGTTATAAAGCTGCTTTACTTTAGCTCAGTGCGTAGCATCCTCGAGAGTGGATCGCAGGTATGGGGGCCAGAGGACACCGTCTATATTCTAATGATCGAGAAAATCTAAAGAAATTTTTGCGATGTATTTATATGAGAGAGTTAGGTTTTTACCCATGGCTGTTTTTTATTTCGGGAATGCTGGGTATCTGCAGCCTTAGTTCCAGAAGGGATGTTGAAGGGCATTACCAGTGATGGCTTATAAGCTTCAAAATGGTTTATTATCAATACCAGACATTCTGGCTAAAATAGGGTTTTATGTCCAGGATAAATTCACCAAATTGGCCGCCAACACAGGTCTTTAATTCTTCCCTGGTGCAGAACTAACTTACCAATGGTAATGCCCCTGGAAAGACTCACCAGTTAATTAACTGCCTCACATGAAATGTGGATATTTTCTACAACGAATTTAAACGTGAAATATTAGTTATGCTCTGTGTTTACTGTAAAATTTTTGCCTAAATTTAATATATTTATTATGCCATAAAGGGTTTTTTTAATTTTCTTTACCAGTTTTGTAATATATTGGTTATGTAATGTATTTGCAAATAAATAAAAACCCGATTAAAAGCCTAAAAACTAATAAAAAATGAACTAAAAGAACGAAAAAAAACTAAAAACCTCAAAAACAAAAAAAAACCTAAAAAGCAAATAAAAATGATTAATATTACTTTTACATTTCGTTCCAGAGAGAAAAATACAATAAATATCGTGAGAGATCATTCAAAATCAAAGCGATTTGTTTCAATTGTTTTTAGATGTGTTTTATGACCAGATATGAAAATTTTGGAAATTTCCAACACTTTCATATCTCCACATACGTTATTACCTTAAGCCTAAATTCAGCATTCCCTAAAAGGGGATGCCATATTTTCACTGGCTCTGGATTGTGCAATTTCAATATACAACAGAAGCAGGTGATTGAAATAATTATTATCTTTAGTAAGGTTAACTACTTGGCCCGCTCGGAAGCCTTCAATTATAATACAGTTTCATCGGGAATTCGCAATAATCACATCGGTAATTATATTTAAAACGTGATATTTTTAGTAACTGTTTTACGGCCGTTATTTCGAACTTTTCGACCGATCAATCTGAGTCTCCGATCAGCTAAGTTATTTTTTAGGACGGGTGTTTCAAACAATTTGATGAGTTCGTCAAATATTTGAAGTTAATTTTTACGTTGTGTGGAGGTTCTATTCAACAAGTTCTGTTATTATATCATTATAGGCCCGTTGCTGTGTTAAATCGAAATAATCACAGGACTTGAATAGAACTTACACAGAATGTGAAAATTAACTTAAAATATTTGATGAATTCATTAATTTTTTTGAAACAACCCATCCTTAGTAACGCTCGATTTGCCTGTTGGTCGGGTTGCGTTGAGAAGGGTTCCATGACAGTTGATTCGCCGACACTTGGCCCCCCTGCATACTTGTATATAATAGTCGGCTTAGGAAAAATACGGTATACCTAATTATACAAAATATAACTAATAAAACAAATTTTCATTCAAATGCCATCAAGGAAAAATCTACTTGTCAACATACTCTGTAGGATGCGCTATCGCATAAGTACAAAAAATCAACACTGTATATGAATTCGTTTGATATTATTGAGGGTATTTTAAGTACGAAATTGGTAAAAAATGCTCACAAAATTATAATTTAGGAGGGTTAGGCCAAAATTTCGACTCAACAGTTGATCAGCATGATCGGGAACAAGGGCCGTTAAAGTTATTTATACCTCAATAGACGCTTGTCTCAATAATAAAAACTGAATAAAAAAAACTATTAAAAATAAATACCTACCAAAAATAATTTGTGTCTTAGCAATAAATTACGTAAACACTCTTTTACGTTGTAATTTATTGCATTTTCTTACTTATTATGTTCAGGTCGTTGTATGTTTTGGAATAAAATAAACAAAAAAATCTCTGCATTCAATATCGGAAAAATAGAAGAATACGATGCAGAAAGCCATTCTAATTTCTCAACTGCACTTTGTTAGAGTTTTTTTTTTCATTAAATTAATGTTGCCAGTGGAAGTCATAAGATTAAATACTTGTAAATGAAAAAAAACACGTGAATAGTTCATTAGTATTGCAATCAAATAAGTAGCACATATAATTATTATTATTATAAAACGTCTGTAATCATTTTTCAACGTTTTATGAAGATATGTTTTTTTGTCATTTCATTAGTTTTAATATTCCAATAGTTAATTTACAGCGCTCTTGAGGCGATTTTTCGCAAAAACAGCGCTATATAAGTTGTACAAATTCATTATTATTATTATTATTATTGAATTCCGTTGATTTTAGTTCAGTTTCGTATAATTTGGTCAGCCTTTTAGTGCCTCTATGTTTCCATTGATAGTTAACAAAAAAAAACTCATTACAAAAATACGCGAACTTGAAAATATATCACTAAATAATGGCATTGAAGTATGTAAGGTAAAATAAATAAAAGTTAAAATATTTATATGAGGAGAATTTGGGTCAGTTTTAATAAATAGTTTTTCGTAGTTCTTATCTGGTTATATTTTGTAGCTATGCGTGCGCACACCCGTGAGGAGCTACAATAAAAATATATTTGCCAGGATTTTTTTTACATAACTCTCAGCGGAGAAAAATCCCTCAATACCGATTTCATCTATGTGGATGCTGTGTGGAAGGTATTTTTATGGAAAAGAAGGAGAGCATGTTCGGGGAAGGAAAAGGTATAAAGGCATAAATGGGTAGGACCTTGAACCGGTTCTTACGGTAAAGTTCATTGAACAGAAGTTACAGACTGAATCACATCTGAACTTGTTTTTAATACAATCTCTAAACTCTAAAGTATTGATGGTTTGATGTAAACACAGCCAAAAGTATCATGACGAATGCTTTTTGATGTTTTAATCTGTATTTACATTATTAAAGCCGGATATAGTTATATAAGCCGGGTTTATTTGCAATTTAAATACATCATTCCAAATACCTAGCGGCCAAATACAACAAAATGCGTCGCGCGGACCGGGCCGAAATACAAATACATATAAGAACATTCTCGATGCTCGATGTATGTCGAATGTCGCGTAAACTCACCAATACCAGCAACAGTGGATTCTCTGCTTCATTCCGCATCCACGATGTTAGAAAAGTTTGATATTTGCGCATGTGCATTTAGTTCTGACTGCCAAGTTTTGCCTGAAGCACTATACGCATTCGATGGGAGCATCCATCGAAGAAAACGACTTTAACGCACGTAGGCATTGTGCACAGAATAGCATAACGAAGACGCGTGGATTAATTCGGTACGTAGAGATTTGTTCGCGCAACCATTTTAACAGTTTGACTTGAATAACTGAAGCCGATTTATACGTTGAATATCTTTCGAATATCTATTTGATTTTAGAACTGTAATAATTGATGGGAAACATAAAGGATTTATAGAGTTAATTTGACATACTATTTTTGTCAGTAATCGCATCTTGTTCCTGGGCTAGTCTAGGTATTTATATTTGATATTAGGTAGGTATATACTTCAGCATCCCTTATACAAAAAGTCACCACAAGATGTGTACACCATTATAATACCAAATAAATGTAAATATTTAAGTACCGCCTCAAAATTATTAAAGACAAAGAAAAATTCCATCGTTTTCAGAAAGCCATTCATTCGATTGCTAATTAAACACTTGTGAAATGTGTACAATACTAATTACATGCATGTTAAGCAATGCTCAACAGATCACACGAGAAATCCGAGTCCAATGGCTTGCAAGAACACGATGCGGTGCATTAAATTTCTTGACAATGGAAGTAATCTATTTAGAAAATAAGGGACGCTAATGATTTGTTTGCGATGAACTACAAGCAAGTCAACAACCCAATGGATATAGAAACAGCTGTGTTATCTATTGTGTACATTCTCCTACTAAGTAGGTAAATATCTACCCACAAATTGTTCCAAGAGACGAGAGAGTCAGAATCTTTTGAACTTTGTAATCAAACGAACACACAGCGGTTGCACTATATTTACCAAATGAATGTAGGGTTGTCAGCTGTTGTCACGTTTTTTCGTAAATGAAGTAAGTCAGTCATTATTGGCAACACGTATTTTTTTTTTTACATTAACTCCACACAGGAGGCCCTGAGGAAAATAATTTCCCGTATATTTAACGTATATTGAGACTGAGCGGCAGAATTCGACAGACCAATGAGATCGATCTTTTTTGAGAATTTTCTTATCAACTGACAATCGGGAGAAAGGATAAAATTTTGTGTAATTTTTTTTTATACATGAGCTCCACACAGGAGGCCCGGAGGAAAATAATTTCCATCAAGGCCCATGTCATCTTTGGGGATGCTGTGTGGATTGATTTTTTAAGGAAAGGAAGGAAGGAGAGTTCTGGGAAGGAAAAGGGTTTAAGGGGTGGGTAGGAATCTGGGGTTCATCCGCCATCCGATTGGTCATCCGCTTCCAAGACCTATACAAACCTCACCGGCCTCACCCCATAATACCTAAAACATTTTGTAATATCGAATTCGTCCTCTTTTGAAGTGACACTTCTATAACACCGTTGTGATTTGGAATTCGGATGAAACCTGCGGAGCATCGAACTCCTATGAAGGCTCCTATTGGTAGAGAAATAAAACGGAAACGACGATAGGTCTGCGCTCATTGGCCGCTTTGTTTTTTACGGGACGTCGGAATATAATGCGTAAATTCACGCCTCGCCGAGCGCGTCCCATAGCGCAGCGGTATAGTGCATCGCAAATCTAAGCGGCCAGAGAAATTCAGCGGATGGAGGCTCGAATCCTACGAAATCCAAAAAAATAAACATCTTTATTTTTGTAAATCAATGTCCAATCTTCAAACCACTTTAAAATAAGCAGGCAAAGGAAAGCATTCCAGTTTCACTTCTATCGCGTGTGAATTACATACTCTAATTTTATTTATTTTTAGTCATCTTTACGAATTCTATCACAATTGGTGTCCTGCGCCTATCTCACTAAGAAGGCGCAGTTTAAACCAGAAAAATAAATAACATAATATTACGTTTAAAATAAAAGACAATCGGCTTCGTTCCATTGGAAAAACATACTTAGTGTAGGCGTAGTTGATTTAAAATCAATTTACAACAAAAGACAATCAGCACCGTACCAATGGAAATGCATACTTATAAATAGGTTTTGATAAAACCTTTGATGTTGGAACTGTTTTGACTGATGATCCGAGACTTTACTACCGGCGTTTTTTCCATACAAACGTATTCCCCGTTTATCTCTCTGGATTTTGACTCTAGAACAATTTTTTTTTACATAATATAGATATCAACCACTAGCGTGTCGGTACGTTTTTCTTTTTTTGATAATTTACTTCTTATAGAAGTTAGGACCATCCAAGAATGAATAAAATTGCCTGGTTTAAACGCCGTCAAAAGACGTTCAGTATACAAACTAAACAATGTATTTTTAAAAAAGCAAAACGTACCGACATAGAATATTTTCTTTTAATACAGTTAGTGAAAAAAAAAATTAAAATCGGTCCAGTTTTGGAGAAGAAAAATGGGGAATACAAAACATCGATTTTGACGATTTTATTTAGGTATTTTCGGTCCGATATGCAGTTGTCCCTTTCGCTCAGTTCCCCTGAGGAGCGCGGAGTGGAACAGAAGACATTCGTTACAATACCTATCGACGATATTTTTAAATGACCGGCATAGCTCTCAATGTCTGATTTGTATTTGAAATAAGTTGTGTTATGTCTATTGGCAAGTGGAAGTGCATTTTTTAGCTTTGCTGCAAAGTTTGTTATAACTTTGTTGCCTTTGTTGACCAATATGGGGGCAGTGGAGGTAATCCACCTCTTACCCGCCCTGGTATAAGTAACTGATGGTTACTCCTTCAAGGCTCTCGCAAGATTCTAATTTTTTTGATTAAACGAAGCTACATTTATTTATTTTGAACGAATCTAGACCTCCAGTGTCCATGCATACGTTGTTAGTAAGCAGTATGCAAGTGCTTAACAGGAAAAACAAAATGCAAAAAAATAGGTTAGTAAGACAAAGATAAATTAAACAGGGCAAAAGAAAAACTCATTCATGAGACTCCATGACGCGGAATTGCATCTGTAAAAAACCTGCAAGCACCTGCATAAAATAGAGAACATAAGAAATACAATAAATCTCAAATCAATTGGCAAGTACCAACAAAAAATGTGAATGGCTTTCGGTCTGACCATAAACTACACTTAGCTTCCGTGTCCCTTAGCGAACCACTCAGTGAAGCTTCAAAGAATGTTACCTGAATATTTGGGGTAAAATACCCGAAGACTAAAAGAAAATTCAGCGTTGGGTAGTCAGAGGCAGGACAAAGGACAGTCGAGGTCGTGTGATCAAACCTCAAGCCTGCACATGTCATTGGGGGAGGCGCAGATAGATTTGAGAAGGATCTGCAAAATTAATAATGTAACAAAAGATGAAGCAGGGACGAGGTCCAGCACACCCCCATACGGGGATAGGGAAAAAAAATAAAAATTTGGAGTTCAGTTCATCCAAAAAAATATTGAAATAGTTAAAGACAAACAAAACAAAATAAGGAACATGGCATAAATTAACAGGTTGTATAGTAAATATAAACAAAGCAAATCGCAAAGCAATTATATACATTTTTGAAAATATAATGAACAAAATAACATAACGCAAAAGTAAAATATAACATATAACTTATAATTTATAATAAAATAAAAGAAATAACATATTACAGAAACACAAAACACATAAATCATAAAAAAATAAATCCAAGCGCTAAATGTAAAGGAATAATGAAGAGTGTCCGTTAAAAGCGTTAAAAGCGTTTCTAGTAAGGCCCAGGCTCTAATCTCAACTGCTGAATGGGGTTTACGTTTCCCTGCGCTCCGTCTATTATACAGATGCGTATATGTGGCACAAGTTTCATATGGTGCCTGTGTATGGGAACATCGACTGGGTAATTCACTTATTCATTCAGCGCTTAAGAGGGGCCAGCGAATCCCCTTACTGGCGCTTTCAGGAGCCTACAGAACAGTATCATCGGATGCTTTGCCAATTTTGGCCGGCATTTTGCCAATTGATTTAGAAATTAGGGAAGTTTTGACAAAGAAGTGTCTGAAAAGAGGAAGACCCGTAAACCACCTTGGTATTGAATTAATACCTGGTGGAGCAGTGCCTCTCCCTGAACTTCTAAAGATGATGAGAATAAAAACGCTGAGTGAATGGCAGATGAGATGGGATAGATCGAATATGGGAAGATGGACCTTCTCCTTCTTTCCATCAGTTAAAATCAGAATGGAAGGGGCATACCTTTTAATGGACCACCATATCACCCAATTGCTTTCTGGACATGGGGAGTTTAGAGGTAGACTTCACAGACTGGCTCTATCATCCCATCCCAATTGCGCTTGTGGTGATACCGACCAAACAGCCGAGCACATTTTGTGGCACTGTGAGATTTTGACGGATGCTCGAGACGAAATGATTGATGGTTTACAAGTTATTACGAGACCTGCTTGGAATACAGATCTCGTCTCGAATAAGGTGAATTTTGAGTGCCTGAGGAAATTCACGAAAATCTGGGTTGAGAGATGGCCTGTTCTTAGAGTCGCTGAGTAGCTGTAAAATAACTTAGGTACCAGGTGTATTTTGCTTCTGAATTCACGGACCAATATGGGGGCAAGAAGATGAAAAGTCTAACATTAATCAGTTCATTAATCAGAAATCGGTATATGTTTCGGTATAATATCCCCAATTCTAAGGATCAGCTGTTCAGCGTAAGTAACTAGGGGCCATCCATAAATTACGTCACACGAATTTCATGATTTTTTGACCCCCCCCCCTCCCCCCCCCTCCTCCCCGTCCCTGACACACATCGTCACGTTTGTGACACCCCTCTCCCTTAGTGTGACGTCACGTATTTTGATATTTTGCAATTTTATATAAAAATAATCACAACAGTAGTTCATTTTTTTTACTTGTGACGTCACAAATATGACCCCCCATATCCCTTGTCACACTTCTATACTCCCCCCCTTAAGGCATAACGTAATTTATGATGGCCCCTACCGAGAAAAAAAATCTGAAATTTTGATGTAAAAATTTAAAAAAATTTAATGATCATGATTGACTTTAGATATACTGGCATACAGAGCTCCGGGCCAAAAAGGCCCCTTTCTCTTTCATCATGATTTTATAAATAAATTTGTAGCGCGCCGTTTTTACGCTTGCCACTACACCATCTCTTTCCCCCGTACAGCGCCATCCTGCTCACCCAAAACTAGGCGAACCAGGCTGCGCAGACGCCTTCTGCGCATTTCCTACTCTCGAGTCGCTACATAAACCACGCCCCGCAACAAGGAATGGCCTATATAAAGAGCTGCGAGCCCTAAATTAAACCAGTTCGTCTGTAGCTCGCTCTTGACTAGTACGCTCTCTTAGTTGCGCTTCGTTCTTTGGCACGACCCTCTAAGGAGTATTCTACTACCATAAGTAAAGCACCAACCAGACCCCGACTGCTGCCTTAGTTGCGCTTCGTCCTGTGGTACGACCCTCTAAGCAGAACCACAGTCAGTTTTGTTGTTCCCAAAGACTAAACAGCAAGGTTCCCTCCGATCCCTTGCTCAGTTGATTATTATTATTGTGAATTGATACATTGTGACTATTTTTACTATATGTGATCTGTGAACTTACTTTAAATAAATAACATTTTACCAACAATTGTGTTATAAATTATTTTTGTAGAAAAATGTGATGATCATGATTATTATTATATTACGATGATCAATTACTTCTACAAAATTGTTACTGAATTTGTTTTTTGAAGTTAGCAAATGTGTTGGACGTTTGAGTAAAACACTGTCACGGTTTATTTGACCTGGTTGTCAGTTTCCATGAAGCAGGTACTTTTTGCACTTATACGCACCTGATCACCTTCACCATAATGATAATTATGTATTCATGTTATCGTTAAGCGGCCTACACACGACACTGCATTTAGTGACTGCGGCAGTGACTGCAGAGAGGGTGGAGTTAAGCGAACTAGCGCTGTCTCGTTCTAGCGGCCCTTTAACAAACGAGACAGCGCTAGTTTGCTCAACTCCACGCTCTCTGCAGTTACTGCCGCAGTCACTACATGCAGTGTCGTGTGGAGAGCCCATTACCTGCCACTATTAAACGCATAGATTGTTTCGCAGAAACTACTAAACTTTACGCCAACAAAACAAGCAGAAATGTCAAAACATGTCACCATTATTTTAAAGTTATTTATAAAATCTTAATTTGACTTCGAAAACATTTATACCCATGATGAAAATTGTATTTTTAGACTATTGATAGCATCCCCGATTGGGGATTATTATGAGGGTAAAGGGAGTGAGCAGGGGAAGAATATCGAGGAATGGAAGATTGGTACTTGGCTATGCAGATCTGGTGACAAAACACGGCTGGTGCCATTTCAAGCAACACGTAACTTTTCGATTTTGATTGATAAGCTTTCACCAGAGCAGTATCTATTGATAGAAAATACCATTCTAGGGTTGAAATCCGATTCTCGGCCCGTTTCAGCTTTATTAATATCATGACCGTTGTGTTCAATAATCTTTCACAATTTGATCAAATTTTAAAAACTATTCCAGAAAAAAATACAAAGACACCCTAATCTAAGTGCTTAGGTACGTTTTGAACTCCGAAATTCTTTAAAAATACTTAAAAACCTACATCCATTAAAATGAAGATAATTATAAGAGACAGCTGTTACTTAGTTGACCATAAGTGCCCGATACGATAAGGTTAATGCGTCCTCATAATGGTGCTTTATGTCTTTATGTGCAGCAACACGGACTTTCAGATTACTTAACATGTTAGCCATTTCAAAAGCATTTTTAGAATGTAATATATTAGTAGATCCAGAATAATATTAATAATCGTGTTGTAATGTACGTTAAAACAAGCGTTTCCCGGTCTTTTTTACAATAACTCCACATAGAAGGCTCGTGGAAAAAAATCAGAGTGTGCAGTTCTCACTATAGTCGTATGTGTTTATCTCTTTTTAGTGTCCCTATTTTTCGTTTTATCGTGTTTCAAATCACATCGGTGCTAAAGAAGTTTTCACTTAGGAGAGGAGAGAGTGAACATTGGTCTTGTAGAGGCCATGTAGTAGGGAGGAAACACCTAGGCCGGCAAATCGTTCCTATTGGACAAGGACAGCATACCTTCCCCAAGCACTAAAGGTTGCAACCCGTTGTTAATATAGGATAATCTATCAAACGGACCGCCCAATTTATCTGCACAGTGTCAAGGGTTTTTCAGGTATTTCGGGGCTCCAGACCAGCTCCAGAGGTGGCTGCCAAATTCAACAGTGAGGCACACTACCAATTTGTACAAGGTCAGTAGATGTGTACTATTAAAGTATATGCAGGCCTTGCACTGTACGCCCAGCTTCTGAGAGGCTAAATTGACTAGCTTCGAAGGAACCCCCGTATCTGAGCTTCTTCACCGAGGTCACTCAGAGATACACCAAGCATATCGATGGAAGGCGTATTTTCGGTACAAAATGTGCATGCTATATCGTCTCCGGTGATAATATTGTCAAAATATTACTAAAGCACGAACCCACATTTCGCCACGATATGAGTTGCAAATGTTTGAAAAAGGACAGATGAAAAGATTTTTCAAAGACAGATCAAGATTTACAAAAAGATTCATGACATGATTTATAATTCTCCAATAATAAATACACATATATACGAAGACAATTTATCTTCAACTCTAAATGAAACAGACACAGAAGGTGAAAAGGTAACTGTCGCAACTGGGACTTTCATTTTAATTTTCTGTGTCCGTCTATTTCATATTTTCATTGAGAGTTGTTAATACTATCTTCGTCGATCGCTAAATATTGCAATAAGGATTATAAGTTTCCCAAATAAAAGTTGCAAATTAAAGAATACTAGATTTGTTTGCTTTGTTAATTATGCAAATCTTCAGCATGCAGAAATTAGCACACAAATAGGAACTGGATGTTTTATTTTATACAGTGCTGTAAGATGTGATATAACTTGTTGTTAGATAATAATATAATTAATTACAGCACGGAGGTTATTTCCTTCATCACATTATCTCGAAGTGCAATGTTCTGTTACTACTTATACAGAATTCATGCACATTAAGAGGAAAACCGGTAGCCAAGAAATTTGAACAATAGATTTAATAATAGATTTTATCAAACTATTGCTGTCACTGTCGTTCTCACTCCCCCGACCACCGAGCGAATAATACCTGATTTAAGCTGATAATACCTAAATAAAATCACCAAAATCGAGGTTTTGTACTCCCCATTTTTCTCCTCCGAAACTGGACCGATTTTATTACTAATAGTATAAGAAGAAAGTACTCTACGTCTATAAAATTTGTATTTAAAAAAATACTTTGTATAATGTGTATACTGAACAGTACAAGTTCTCTTCAATAAATTACCAAAATTATATTTATTAGTTGTTGCATGCATAAGTTCGCAGCGTTTTCAGCTTCTAAATGCTCACTTGAACCTGTTCCTGTCTTGTGCTACTTACCGTCCATTGCAAACCTGGCTTGTTTTCACCCCCTCTGGAGTTGCTTTCCCCAGCTTATAAATATATACAACAGAGGCTTAACACAAATAACGACAAATAATAAATACCATCCGTCCAATGACTGTGTACAACTAAATGTAAACCTAAAACAATAACCATGTTTGTAAATCAAACAACAAAAATAAAAATGTAGAGAGCAAAGTCTGAGTTAAGAGGAATACCCAAGTCAAAAATGTGTATGTATACATTTTTTTAAAGAATGCCTTAAAAATATGTGTGTATACATTTTCTTAATGAATGCCTTATGTCATCACGAATATAGGCATAAAAATCGCTTAGCAAAAAAGTCGAAAAAAATATCACTACAAACGGTCGATTTTATTTGTTTTGTAAATAATTTTATTAGAAAAAATTAATTAAAGACTTAATTTGTCACATTTAATCTTACCCATAAAATGGTATGTTTTAAATTTCATTCTTATTGGTAGTTTATGTTTATATTATTACCGTTTATATTATTATCGGTGTAACCCTAAGTGACCAGCTCAGGTATGGGGACTCCATCGAAGCCAGAGTAAAGTTAGCCTCCCAAAAGCTGGGCGTACTGTACATGGCCCGCAGATACTTTAATAGTGCACAACTGCTAACCTTGTACAAATCACAAGTACGCCCCAAGGTTGAATTTGGCAGCCATCTCTGGTCTGGAGCTCCAAAATACCTGAAAAATACCCTCGACTCTGTGCAGAAACGGGCTGTCCGTTTGATAGATTCTCCCATCTTAACAGACGGATTGCAATCTTTAGAGCAAAGGCGTCGGGTGGGAATGCTATCCTTGTTCTACCGGTATTACAATGGAAGATGCTCCGAGGAACTAGCATCATTGATCCCTTCGGCACCGGTGCATAGTCGGGAAACACGCCAAACGCGTGCCCAACATTTGTACACGGTTGACATTTGTCACATGAGAACGGGTCGTTTCTTCGACTCGTTCTTGTGTTCAACAGCTCGGCTGTGGAATGATTTGCCGGCCTCTCTGTTTCCTCCTTCCTACAACATGGGTCTCTTCAAGAACAATGTTCATTCCTTTCTCTCCTCAAAAAGACCCTCCACACAGCATCCCAGATGACATAGGCCCTGAGGGAAATTATTTTCCTCAGGGCCTCCTGTGTGGAGTTAATGTAAAAAAATTGAACAAGACTATAATTCAAATAAATCTAAATGAAACATGAAACAGAACCAGACACAAATAAAAAGATAACGGTCGCATATGAGACTTGAACCCAACATTTCTTGTATGTATGTTACATTGACGGTTATACAAGTTATTACCTTCAAAAGTTATTCCAATAAAAATAGAAAATTTATTTTATCATTTACACAAAATCTTGAAGAAGGTATTGGTCAGTTTCAAAACGTAATTAAAGCAAATTTATAGATTGCATACGGTCAAAGGGCTTAAGTAACGCCATACTTAGTTCAAAGTTCTTAAATTTATTATTATAACTTCCAACAAGGTTTAACTTTTATTGTTTCAGCTAGTTATAGACATCTTCAGACTGATACGTAATTTTTATTTTATTTTTAACTTTATGAGTACAACCTCAAATTGTAACATTTAATTAAATGAAGACAATATTAGCCACACTCAATCGAAAATTTGGAGAAAAATCAGAAAAAAGACATTGGCACCTCTGGGACTCGAACCCAGGACGTTTCGCTTTTTGGGCGACAGCTCGGGTTTGAAACTTGCAATCATACATAAAGTTAGCAGCCAATAAAATATGCGTAGATAATGTTGATTGTCAGTAGGACTATACATAATCTTGGATGTACATATTGTGAGGCTGAAGGTAGTGAATGGAAGGGAATGAGATGAAAAGAGGAAGTTTGGGTTAGCTCCACACATGAGGTACTGAGGAAAATAATTCCCCTCAGGGCTCCTCATTCCCCTACGTCATCTTTAGGGATGCTGCGTGCGGAGGGTCTTTTTAGGTAAGACGTATGAATCTATTCCACCCACTACGATGCAAGGCGATGTTCTGGAATCCTGTTGGAGTGGTCAAAAGGTCTCCCTCAACCAGTATCTCCCGATCTGGCCAGCCACGCAGTTGGTGGAAAAACATCACCCCATGAACCCGGATATTCCTGCAAAGTCACCAAACGTACCGAATCACTTGGAGTGACCTACGGCAGAGGTGTTGGTTCAATAAATGGACGGCAAATTGAGATCTGGTCAATAAACACGGTTAAAGCAATCGAGGAATAATTCGATCGTGAATGGCTGTCTTTTACTAGGGCGATACTAGGGTAGCTACCACTCAATGTCATCTTAGAATGAATTTCCAGCTCGAAATATCCTTTGAAATAAGTTCTTATAAATACAGCCTCAAAAGTTAGTTAGATTTTATCAAAGGTAGCGTGAACCTAGAAAACGGCTATAAAATAGAATACCAGAAGGTAGTAATAATAAAATACGTAATCCAAACATAATTCTAACAGTAAACTACTAAACCAAGTGTGGTGTTAGCGGAATTAAGAAGGAGAGTGGATACCTTTTTATTAATAGATTTAGATAGGTAGGTTTACTGCGCATGGTACCAGTTTTTTTTTATAATCTATATATAATATAAAGAATACAGCAGGACGCGCTTTATCTTTTTTTAGATTCGGATTTTATAGAAAAAAAAAATTGTTGGTATTTTAAATTTGATATTAAATACACCCAATAAAGGCAAGATTTACTCAAAATTAAGGTACGTCCATTCCAAAAATTATAAATAAATACGGGCAACGAATCGCTTATCTTACCAATTAATAAGATGCCAATACATATAAAAAGCTAATCAAATTACACCACTGAACTCTAAAAAATGTTGTAAACGTGGTTGAATAGATCAAGTAATTTTATATTGATGTTGTGAGACAGCAGTGCTCTTGGCTGGGGTGGTACAATCGTATCGTATCGCATCGTATCGATGTTGTTTTTTCTTAGCACCTGTTCATTAGTATCCATTGATTATATGCATGTAATCTTGACAGCTGTCACAATAATAAAAATACTAAAATACTTGCAGAACTTAAGAAGAAACCGGCGCGTTTTATCCATATAAACGAATTCCTAAATTTCCTCTCTGGATTTTGACACTACTGCAAAAAAAATATTTATGTAATAGAGATATCGACCACTAGCGTGTTGGTAAGTTTTTTTTCTAAGTTACTTCTTATTGAGTTAGGACTTAGGACCCATCATAATCGTTAAAATTGCCTGGTTTGAACGCCATCAACAGACGTTCAGTTTTACAAAATAAACAATGTATTTTTTTATATGTGGAATATTTTCTTCTATTACAGTTAGTAAAAAAATTTAAACAATTTTGGAGGAGAAAAATGGGCAATACAAAACCTCGATATTGATGATTTTATTTACGTATTATCAACTTGAGGTGTTGTCCCTTTCACTCAGTATTCTCAGTGACAGCAACAATTTGGTAAAATACGTACCGTTCAAATTTCTCGGCGACCAGGTTTCCTCTTAAGGGACGTACTTGACTTACTTTAACCAGTGATTCCTGACATTATTTGGAGTAAAAATGTTAAAAAAAATTGTCGCGGTGACATTTTAGTGTTGTTTTTTTTGTTAACTTTTCTCAATAACAACATTATTAAATTAGATTTATAATAAAAAAAATAACAATAAAACTAGAATTCTATGAATTAAACACGAAAACAATTGATTAATAATATGTAATCTTAGGTAAAAATGTGCCTGTAATAATAATAATTGGATAATTTTTGTGAAAAATTACCATAAATCTTAGGCTGTATCTAATTTTATTATTTACAAATAGTTACAGAAACATACTTACCTGCAGGTCACTTCCGATAGACACACTTTATTAGAAAGTTTATGCTTGGGGAAGATACGACTTTGCACGTGGAGGACATTATATTTAAAACCTTGGATATTGCGTGACTTTACTTTTGCTGCCCTCAAGGGCGGATCCAGGATTTTTTTCTGGGGGGGCACAAGGGGCGGTCGGGCAAAAAAATCAACAATTACTGTTAGAAATAAACTTGAAGTATCATACTTCAAGTTTATTTCTACAAATTCAAGTATGTATAGGAAGGTTTATGAAAGTGTCAAAACAATAGAAAAATTAAATGTTTAATAAATACAGTTTTCTGTACTGTGATGGAATCTCCACAGTACACAAAAATACCTTCTAAATCTGCCCTTGGCTACCCTCATCACTGTTGGTTTTATATTTATATTTATAAGAAGATTAATGCCAAAGTTGAGTTAATATTTATTTTTAAAGACTGGAGAATTTTAAGAATTTGCTTTATTTTTACACACTTAGTTATTTACAATGTTGCGAGCCGTGAAGGCGAAGGTGAAAGGTTTTTTTTTTTAACTGATGGATACGACTGTCTGAAAAGATGAGTTTTTAGTTTAGCTCTAAATTCCGCTGAATCTGTGATCATTCTTAACTCGTGTGGCAGTCCATTCCAGGCTTTAGGTCCTGACACTCCGGAACCGAAAGCACGCTCACCGAATTTAGTAGTATCTGGTGTGCGCTTTGGTTCCTTCAACCTTGACCTGGGGGTTGACTGTCGAGAATTGGAATTTTCTACGAGTGTGTTTAAGCAGTGGTGTGCCTGTGAGTATTTGGCTGTGCAACATCTTATCTGTATATGTATTTTATGGCTTTGTATTGTCGTCACTAAAAATGTTATTCTTCTATGCATATTTTCTTTATGGTTTCTCATTACATGTGTACTTTAGTGTTATACATACATTAATATTGTGAAATTGACCTACTGACAAACTGCCTTGGAAGTTTAGCGGGTGCTTATATAATAAAAAACAACAATAAAATAAAATAAATTAAAAATACATTAGCTTTTAATCATTCTTTGGGATATTCTAAACTCCATCGATTTGATAATTGATGACAATTAGAACCTTTTTTTTTTTTACATTTTACATTTGAACGGTCCTTTGATCCAAAGCTGAAACAGGCCAAGAATGGGCATTTGACGGGGAATTTTCACATGTATTAAATATATGTACAATTTAAGCCCCCTCCTCCTAAGACAGAATTTAACTAGCTGCCGTGTACCTACCTGGGGTCCTAGCATGGTCGATCGATATAGGTTTTATCGAAAATGTCGGTAACTTGTCATCGCTCCCGAGCTCGTCTGCAGGCCGCTAACGAACAAAAAACAGTTCACAACGACTAAGGGTTCCTGATTTATTTCACGTGAACTGTTATTTATTCGTTAGCGGCCTGCAGTCGTTCTCTGGAGCGATTACAAGTTACCGACATTTTAGATAAAACCTATATCGATCGACTATGCTAGGGGGGCTGGTGTTGCTTAGGGTTACGGTTACGGGTCATTGTTAAGAGTGAAGTTTTTTTCTCCTTTTTACCGACATGGAAAAGTTGAAAGCAGTGCTACTATACTTTTTTTTAATGCCAGCAACCAGGGCGTTTATTGTAATAATAATATCTTATACAAACAAGTTAGTAGCCCGCCTCACTAGACTAAGTCTGTTCCGAGGCGGGTACAAATATATATACATAAACTTTCACACACATACATTTATAAAGTATATGCACATCCAAAACTACATAGAAGTCAGAAAAGGGATCATTCGAATCATTCGGTCAAATCGTCGTTCGATTACTAGCTAATATTTATTTTAAGGTGATCCCCTAGTCCTTGAAAAATTCGGAATCAGAATACCCGCCTCTTTTTGGGAGGGATTTCAAAATACTTGAGAAGACTTTTTTGGAAAGATCGGAGAAGGTATTTGAGAGTTGTTTTTACATGTTGTTTTCGTATAATAAAAAGGAAATTCAAAATCGATTGCTCGGAACCAATCAACATAGAATCCAGTGACGTCGGGGAGCGGGGCGTTAACTAATGCAACATGCACATTTTAGTCTTCATGCGGACGGCGTAAGGTTTAATTCTCAAATCCAAATTCGTTTAATGCCGCCCATTTTGATTCACGCCAAAAATAACAGCGCGAAATTGCATTGTTTTGTTTTATTTTGTGAAATTCAGGCACAAATATTAAAAAAAAATTCGATTATTTTCTAAAAAGCTAAATTTGCCACATTATATAATAAAACTTAATCCGAAAATGGATTCATTGGTAGAAGATTTTGCACTTGAAAGTATTTTTAGAGGCCTGATACTTTATCTTTATTACAAAAAGACTTATTAAAAAAATACTCGATTATTTCCAAGACCAAGATGTGTTCTACTTGCAGTATTTAATTGAATCATCTGTAATATTTCTAAGCGATCAAATTTTCAAACCAAAGGCATACGATTTTGTATGTGTATTTCGTATATCATATTCTATCTTACCTGTGCAGGCCCTATTATGGTTCAAAATAATGACTCAGTATATATCTGAATCTGAATATAAGTGGAACATGAACATAATACTAGGTTCACAAAGAATGAAGGAATGCTTGTTCCAAAGTATAACAATAACTACGGACGGCGAACCCTGGAATATAATGTGCCCAAAATATTTAACATGTTACCGAGTAATATAAAAAATTGCGAATCTACAAATAGATTGAGATATATGCTAAAAATATGGATA
Source organism: Limnephilus rhombicus (assembly GCA_929108145.2). Taxonomy (NCBI): domain Eukaryota; kingdom Metazoa; phylum Arthropoda; class Insecta; order Trichoptera; family Limnephilidae; genus Limnephilus; species Limnephilus rhombicus. The sequence goes on from OV815274.1 coordinate 51,163,619, forward strand.
CTAAATAGAGATGGTTTATACTAAGTCTGTGTGTTAATTGTGACAATCTGTATAGTTATAGTAATAATATTATGTATGTGTAATTAAACGGTAATTGAAGATTAAAATCGTATTGAAAAACTGCTTAATTGCGGTTTAACGGGAAAAAACAATAAACATTAAAACATTTTTTTTAAAACTATGATTTTGCATTTTCGCGTGGCATCATCTTAAGGTTAAATATTAAAAATGGGGCACTATAAAAAATGCACGTTTTTTATTATTATAATTAAGTTAGTTAGCGTTCTCCATTATATAACCATTCTATTATATACCACGTACCAAGCAGTAACTCATTGCTCAGCCAGTTAATAAGTAGCTAGCGATTGACCTGGAAATAAAATCAAGTTTTCCTTTTGCGCCGAGTATGTCCATTAAAAAATCCGCAAACCGGATTTGGCGAGATCTCCCTTCTACCTACTGTACCGTAGTCTCCCGCCCAATGGCGTCAACCTGCCGACATTACATATAATACTCAATTAATATCATTATGGTTATTTATTGAGGTTATTACATAAATAATATTATTTTGCATATTATGTCAAATAATATTTAAGATTGATTTCTCGGGATTGGCAAATTTTCACGCCGATCGGTTATAAAATAAGAAAGTTTTATGCATAAGTAATTTATTGTTATTCAATAAGCGTTTAATGTTTTAATTCTTACTTTTATATGCTTTTTATTTTATTGATTGAATCGTTTTTGAAGTGCAGAGAGGAACTACGTACATTGTAACATTATTTTTAAATTTTCTTGTTTTTATTTATATCATGGCTTATGACTCTGGGTCGGTATTATGTATATTGGAATGTTTTCTATCAGATTAGATTGTCAGCGTTCCTACTAGAGAGCAACTTGACGAACGTAAATATCTTTTAAGCCGAGCTTAAAAATCAACTGAAATACCGGTCCTCAAAAATTAGGTTAGGTTAGGTTCTATGAAATTAGTCTGATGTGGGTTTCTCCGTTTTGTCCTAAGTAGGATGATTTATTTTTTCCATACGTCTGAAGAAAATGGTCTGATGAAAATAAATTTTATTGACCACTCTGGGGTCAATAAAATTTCTAATGTAATACAGTAGCAGAATAAATAAAATTTATGCGCGATTATGCATACACACATATCTAAAAATACTTTTACGAAAGCAGTTCAATTAATTATAATTTATGAGAACGAAGAGAAGAGAAAAATAACAACTAATTGTAAACAATAAAGTAGCGTTAGTAGAAGAAAGGGTCATTAATATTATTATGTATATAAACTAGCTGAGAAAAGAAAATTATACAGACACGTGTAGGTAAATTTGCAATTATAAATTTTAACTGTTTTGTGAGGAAAGCCATGAATTAACAATTTAACCAAAAATCTCTCTTTAGTGTCTGTTAGAGATTGGTTTTTTGGTTACAGAAGAACTTCAATGAAAACAATCTTCCTTCAATGGCGAAATTCAACTTATTTATTCACTTTATAAAGCACATGTTACAATAACTTTTTCCCAACCCGACAAGCACTGAAATTGGTCACCAGACCATTTACTATTTAATTCTAGCTGTTTCCAAGAGATAAAAGAGGCTTTTTACCTAAAACGCACATTATTTATAACATAAATCCTCACACAAACAAACAGTAATAGCTACACACGTCAGCCTGTTAATGTAATACGGGAATACACAGAAATCTGTTTTATCGACTGTCATTAATCAGTGAAACCCTATATTGCAAGCATGGAATCTGCAATTAATAAACAAGCTTAGAAATGTTACCCTAGAGGTCAGTAACCTTCGCTTTTTAAACAGTGTCTTAAGTCGCTTTATGTGTTAAATCCATACGTTTGCACTAAACTTTATACGAAATAACTATTGTTAACAATGAAGCCCGCCTAGTATGGAGATTTAATCTAGCTACTCCACGCAAATGTCTTAATTAAATATTATGTGTTTTATAAATAAATAAAAAGAAGTACGTACCATCCGCTTTAAAATAAAAATAACTTCTAAACCTGAAGATTATCAACAAAATGATACGATTCCTTAAAAATATATGATTTTATACGAGTTCAATGCGGTCAGAAGTTTTCACAATAATTTGTGATTACCCGATGAATATGTTGCATATTGACACGATTCCGTATGAAAAAATCTTTAACATCACTTGGTTATGTAATGCGATTTAATGATTCAATGATGCAAAGTTCTATATTATTTTAATGTTTGGGGTAATATAAATAATACGGTTTAATTTAAAATTTTGAATTAAACGTCAAAACCATCCTAGGTCAATGACCAAGTTGGGTCAATGGTCAAAACGGTGATTTTTGTATTGGATCCCGATTATTTTTGAGGTGAAAACTTCTTTAGCACAGTTGTGATTTGAAACTCGATGAAACGAAAAATAGCGACACTAAAAAGAGACAAACACATACATCTCAATTTGAGAGGCGGAAATGGGTACCGCCGCCCCGGGAACCTTTATTGGATAACTAACACCTCTGCCATAGGTCACCCCAAGTGGTTCGCTACGTTTGGTGATTTAGCAGGGGTACCCAGGTTCATAGGGTGAGGTTTATCTAGGTCTTAGAGGCAGATGACCAGGACACACTGAACCCCAGATTCCTAACCACCACTTAAACCTTTTCCCTACCCAGAACTCTCCTCTCCTTCCTTTCCTTAAAAAAACCCCTCCACACAGCATCCCTAAAGATGACATAGGCCCTGAAGAAAATTATTTTTCTCAACGCCTCCTGTGTGGAGCTCATATAAATACAAAAAAAATATACAGGATTCAGACAGCGAGAGAATGAGATAGTCTAATCGGTCTCGTCTTTGTGCGGAGCTTCGTAGCCTATCGGTCTTCTCTTTGTGTAGTGCATCGTAGCCTTCCCAATGTTGTCTACTTTAATTTACTGAAGGTTTCACTTCTACCGCGTGTGAACTGCATACTATGATGTTTTGTACTTATTTATTTCTTCTATTTCATTACTTTTTCATTGTCCTATTTTTTCGTTCAATCTTAAAAACAATAGCTATATTGAGGGTTCAAAAATAAGAAAAAGGTGGTTTGAAAGGGAGATACTACGTAAATACGAATATAAAAAAAAAAAACTATTAAAATTCTTAGGCGTAGCGTAAGCGAACATATTTTAAATAGCATGAAATTTAAAATAGAGTAAAAATCTCTCGAGCTTTAATTTGTAGTGGTACGAATCCACGGACGTACGTAAAAAAATCGTTAAATCACCACACCCTAATCCCACTTCCTTACATTACCGCAAAATATCTCAATTTGGAATGCTACTGACCCAATAGGTGCGGATAGTTGGGACTCTTAAGAGATTTTTACATTAAAAATAAATTGTGATGAGCTTTGGTTCGGGGACATAACACAAGCGAAACCACATTTTATCTAACAAATCCGAAAGTTACAAGTTTAGTTTCAAGCGCTTCGTAAATCGTAAATACAATATTTCTATGCTAATTGTTGTTTATCTCAGGAAATACAATTTTTAATAAATAATTTACTCTGATTTGTGTATCCTATATTACTTATTAAAGATAATATATAATGGAAGGCGAGCAAAGACCTTCTGTTTTATCAAGTATTGACCTCTTATCATCCTCAACTGACCCTTGGAGCTGCTTATCAAATCAACGCAAATATGTCAACATTAAATTTGTGGCACAAGATTTTTAAAAATCTACCTCTAGAATTAATACATTTTACTTCTTGACACCTTATGTTACATAACGGCGTTTAACATCTTCCGGGATTGGTTTGGAAGAATATATTTTCTCGAGCTTGAACTATGTTGCAACATTTTTATTGTATATACGGACAATACAATATTGTTCACATTATACTCGAAGCAGTCGATGCAACTATTGCGTTTTTTCATCGTCTGCGACCACTCAATAACACGATGCTAGATTTCACCTGTTGATATCATTGAAATGGATTATGATGACCGAACTCGATTCTTGAATTTCATGCTTTAAAGTGTATTGGATACCGATTTTTTTTTTGGTATTTGTTTGTTCTATTTCATCACTTTTTTCATTGTTCTGTTTTGTCGTTTTCCTTAAAAACAATAGCCAAATTTACTGCAGTAAGCGTTCGAAAAGAAAAAAAAAGAGATATGTAACCCGATATCTATATCGAACGAGACAGATATCGGGCGAGATCTCTTGTCAGATTTGTGTGATTTTCTAAGGCTGTTAAATGAATAAATAATCATGCATACTTGCATGAATTCGGGTTTAAAACTACCTAAACTAAAATACGTGACAGCTTACAGCTGAAATTCTGACACCGACCCGTAGAAAAAGCAAATAACAGCCAAAGAAAATCACACAAATCTGACAAGAGATCTCGTCCGAGATCCATGTCGATCTCACAAAAGATAGAGAATCGCTCGGCTGATCTCAATTTGAGAAGTGGATATGGGTACCGCCGCCCCGGAAACTACGTGGCAGAGGGAATGTTTCAGTGGAACGTATGGATTTATACGTGATTTATACAACACACCAAACCCTAGATTCGTACCCAACTTTATCTTTATCAGAACTTTCTCTCCTTCTTTTCCTAAAAAGACCCTCCACACAGTATCCCCAAAGATGACATAGGCCTTGAGGGGAAATATTTTCCTCAAGACTTCCTGTGTGGAACTAATGAAAAAAATATATATGATTTTCGGAGCCTACTTTGCGATTTTTTCCTATCCGGAGAATTTCATTTAATTACTTTTTCAACTCAACAAATGCATAGAGGTTATCTTAAAAAATATCACATACTTATTTTAGAGCTGGATGTTGTATTTCGCAAGAAATTCGGAATGCGGGGTAAATGTCAACGGTGTATTATTGTTTGTCAGGCGTTTGCACTATGTACGAGTATTTATCGGTTGTGCACCGGAATCAAAGGCTCAATCGTCTTTCATAGAAATAGCGCACAAATTATTGCATTTACAGTTTTTTATTCATACAGATTTATAATAATGAACTTTGTTTATTCCAGATGACGTGCGGCATCACCGTGGTGGACAACACCCTGAATCGCTCCTTCTACAAGCTGGGGCTGATCGTGGGGAAGCATCCAGGATACTTCCTGATAATCCCCATCCTGCTCACGCTGCTGTGCATCACGGGCTATCAGCAGATCAAGTACGAGATCGACCCCGAGTACCTCTTCTCTCCGGTCAGCGGGGCAGGCAAGACGGAGAGGAACATAGTCGAGGAGTTCTTTAAAGTTAACTACACACACAGGTTCAATGTTGGGAGGATAACTAGACCAGGTAAGGACTTTTCCCACCTATATAAAGAAAGGGGGGCCTATCCTAGTATCTTGTGGTACTCCAAAGTTTTTTACTTTTGAGATACTAACATTGTATAAAGTTAATTATCGCGTTGATTCGATGTTGGAAAGATCACTAAATCAGGTAAAAACTTTTCCCATTTGTACGAGTATGTTGGCAATGGAGTTCATTGAAGTAAATAATAAAGAAAAGGGGGGCCTAACTTACTTCAGTGAGGTACTCCAAAGTTATTTAATCATATAAAATTAATTATACGCATAGATTCGGTGTTGGGAGGATCGTAAGACCAGGTAAGAACTTTTCCCAGCCATACGATGCACAGTGACGCCCCGCCCTTGTTTTTACCTCTTTCATAACTTTCATTGGCTCCGCCGCGCCGCCTTGTTGTTTCTTTCATTTTAATAGTAGCTCAGTGACAGTCTGCACGCTTCCATCTCATAATTCTCCGTGTTTCTATTATGTATGATCTAATCATTGCTGGTACTTACTGAGATCTCCTTCCCGTTATTCCAAAATTTCATGTTTCGTGCTGTAACATCCGAAACTACGTTTCACCAAGTTCAAATGTCTCGATTAATTACCGATAATGTCGATAAAAACTTTGAACGATGTTATTCACATTTTTATACACTATTATTATGTGTACAGAAAGAGTACGGCGGATCTGAAAGTTTTTCGCAATGCTTAGTGGTTAAAACAGTCGGAACGTTAAAATAAAATCCTAATATTTAAACTACATTGTGGTTTTAAGTTTCAAGCTGATTAGTAGCATCAGCTGTCGGATGCCATTGTTTATTCATTAATTTCTTCAGAGGCTTTCGGTTGTTCGACGTAAAATTATGTGAAATGTTGCAGGCAAATACCATGGTGAGACTTTCTCACTAGAAAGCAGAATAACCACCCGAGGTTGGTCCAGCCCAGAGAAAGAGCCGTGCAAATATTTGTGACCTTAACAGGAATTTCTTCTGCAATTGCGTGATGTTCATAAAAGCTTTGTTTTAATGAAACCAAATCATTTGTTTTTCGTGTGACTAATAATTACTTTGTTGAATCATTTTTGTTAAAAGTTGTAAATATGGGAGAGTGGTAATTCTCGAACGGTGAGTTCTGGCATCTGTCGGCAATTTGCACACCTTCGGTTGTCTGGAAATTACAGGTTAACACCACAACATTCAGCTCAAAACGAGAAGACATATTGTTGGATCTAAAAATTTCAGGCAACAACTCGGGCTAAGTCGGTGGAAAAAGTTTGTGTAATATCATTATTCGACTTATTATTGTGGTATCATTGGAGATTAACTGATACACGTGGGATAAAATAGTTTCAAATATCGAAATTCTTTCGTGGTTATAGATCTAAATTGAAGATAATATATTTTTGAATGTAGCTATTACTTTGTGGTTATCCATTATAGAAAAATGAAATACAACTTTGTATAAACCACTTATATGATGTGCAAATCCGACCGGTTTCGGAACAAACGTTCCTTCGTCAGGGAACAAAATATATCCAAAATTAATTGATAGCATCCTAAATAAAAAACTTAGCAAAATTTCAAAAAATAAATATCTATACAATTCTAATAATATTATTGATAAAGAATGGCGTAAAATTTTGTATATTAATAATTTTTCAATTCAATGTTGCAAAAATTTCCCTTCTAATATTAAACCAGCGTTTTATACAAGAAATAATATCGGTAATTTTTTGAGAAATACTAAAGATAAAGACCATAAATTGACTAATTCCGGAATATATAAACTCAAATGCAATGATTGTCCCTCATTATATATTGGAAAAACAACTCGTAATTTTGAAATCAGAATCAAAGAACATTTAAGGTGTCTTAATAATAATAATTTTTCTGAGTTCGCTAACCATATCATTGAAAATAACCACAGTTTTGAAAAAAACACAGGGATAAATATTCTTCATATTAATCATAAAGGAAAACGTTTAGATAACTTAGAAGCTTTGGAAATTAAAAAATCCCTTAAAAATAATGAATCTATTATCAACAAACAAAAAATATTATCATATAGCCCAATCATGGATTTGTTCCCCTACCCACCCACTCTACACTAATACCTACCCACCCAATCTACATTATTAACTAACAACGGCTCCACCCCTACCAAAATAAAACATTGTTCTAAACTGTCAAATTAGTATAAGCTTTCCCTGACGAAGGAACGTTTCTTCCGAAACCGGTCGGATTTGCACAGCATATAAGTGGTTTATACAAAGTTGTATTTCATTTTTCTATGAAGATAATATATTTAGTTTTCTTTGAAATCTGTATGGATCACAATTAATAATATAAGTATGTATAATAAAATTTTCTATAACACCATTTACTGAATACCTGACGCGCTCTTTTAATAACGATAGTTAACGTTTAATTATCTTCCTTTTTTTATCAAACAGATATATTGATATCCTCACCGGGATCTCCCGTGCTTTTTCCGAAGTAATTATAAAATATTTTACGTTGTGTTTTTTTAGTGCAGTTTTTTTTAGTTTAGTTTCGGTTGCAGTCCGTATTTTTTGATGTCAGTGTATTAACTATTTCTGATCGCTTTATGTTTTGTATCCAGCTTTTTATTTGGGATTTAAGCGTGCAGATAATAATGTTGTTGTGGTTTTTGAGTAAGAGTGGGATTTTGTTATAGGGTTTAGTACCATAATATAAGAATCTTTTTTGTCCAAATTTTGTATTTGTAGTTAATTGTTAAAGGTTATAGCCTTTTCTAAAAGATTTCCCTATTAAATTATGTTATGAACTCAACAAACTTGTTTGATATGTCTGATCACTGCTTATGTATATCCGACATTCCTCATTCCATTTTCTATGCTTTCAAACTCTCTGATTTTATCAACTTTCGCTGTTCACCTTTTTTGGCACTTCGAACTATGATTTTTTTTTAATAAAAAATATCTTATCATCTCCCAGCAGTAATGAAAAAATCTACTACCGACATTCTGTTTCCTGTTGCCCACCAAATATTCATTACTCTTGTCTACATTGTTCAACGCGCGAAGAAGAGAAACTTTACTCAGCAAAAAATTGATATGATATTATTATAAAGTCGATGATAGCTTTAAGAACATAATATCCACTATAATACTATAAACTAGCATGTTTAGTTTGACATACATTCGTGAAACAAGAATCATGCCATGACCTTCAATATCTTCAACGGTGACCTCCTGTCACAGAGTCGTGTGGGTCTCACCTTCCTGAAAGGTGAGAATACCGTTTTCCTAAGACTAACTTAATATTTTTTTTATTGTATACCTACTTAACCATATCTTTATTCATATTTAATCACGTTGAGAGGAGTAACCCAAATATGGATCTGCAAAAATGTATCCTTAAATATTTGAGTTCCATTCAAATGTTAAAAACTTAATAAGTTGATTTTACGAATCAAAGTTCCGTTCAAAATTTAAAAACTTATTCAGTTGATTTTATAATTCGAATTTTTAAATTTATTTTAAGATTTGAGTTCAATTTTCGAATCGGTAGGTAGAGGAACTACTTAAAACATTGGGTAAACAGTTAATCAGTAGTTTAGCAAATTTTAGCATAACTACCGCTTAACAAAGAAGAGGAAATCGTAAATAATTTATACTTGCTTCTTTCAAATAACGGGATGTTGAGCAAAAATGAGGATTTCCATCTTTTGTAATATTATGACATGCTTATTTGTGCGTACTTTGATTGAGCACATTGCGTACAAAAAATGTGGTGTTTTGTGTATTTTGTTTGCACGATCAAAAATTGTTTAACTTATTATTAGTAATTCAATCGGAAATGATTGTAGAAAAATAGAGCGGAAGGAATAAAAATATGACCATTAATTTTCAGATAATGTGATCAGATCAGTAGGTACTATTTTTCTTGCAAAATATATGAAAGTTGGGGGACAGGTCAATTAATAATAATAAAAAATCACTCGTAAAATTTATGAAGAAGTTTTATTACGTCGGAAATTAAAACGGATATAGGCTTTTGAATGGAATGCCATTTTACGCTTTATGAGAGCGTTTTTACCCACTTAATTTCATATAATACTAGCTGACCCGGACACGCGTTGCTGTGACTAATAAAAAACTTTGTAAAATCAAACCGTTGTAACCACCGCCGTCTTTCAGTTTATCGCGAAGAGATAGACAGATGCCGCGGAGGACTTTAATTTATAATACGTAGAGATGGTGTGAAAGATTATAATAATAGAATGAAATGCTTAGGGTAACTAAGGTATTTAAGTTAATAAGGATTAATACTGTATCCGTCTAAATAACTTTCCAACTATCCCATTGTACGTGACCATTTTTTTAGAAGAATGGGTATAGTAAGCTATCCGTAAAAGATTGATGTATGCCATCTCGGACTTTTTTGTAGATCTATAAAAGAGGAATATCCCACCATGCATTTTTTTGTTATATCTCAAAGGAATTAGGCAGTGTTTTTGATGAAATCTCCCAGGCGGCTTGACTTTAACGACACTTCCAACAATTATCGTTATGTTTCAACCAACTTACACAAATCTTTGAAAAATTACATACTTAAACCTTCCTCACGAAACACTCTATCTATTGGTGAAAACCGCATGAAAATCCGTTCAGTAGTTTTCGAGTTTATCGCGAACAGACAGACAGACAGACCGACAGACAGACGGCGCGGGGGACTTTACTTTATTATATGTAGAGATATACATTTTACATTAGCTGCACACTGGAGGCCCTAAGGAAAACAATTTCACTCAAGGCCTACGTCATCTTTGAGGATGCTGTGCAGGGTGTGTCTTTGGGGAAAGGAAGGAGAGGAAGTTCTGGGTAGGAAAAGATATGAGTGGTGGGTAGGAATCTGGGGGTTAGTGTGTTCGTGTGAGGTAATAATGGGTCGAAATAATCCCACTTTAGAGGTCAAAAGGTCACCCTCAATCGGTCTCTTCCGATCCGGCCCGCCACGCAGTAGGAAGGCAAACGCATCCGCTGCAAAGACCTAGACAAACCTCACCCCATGAACTCGGGCACCCCTGCTAAGTCACCAAACGTATCGAACCACTTGGGGTAACCTATGGCAGGGTGGTGGTTAAACATTAAATGGTTCCTGGGGCGGCGGTACCCACACACGCCTCCCAAATTGTGAATAAGTACATCCGCCTCCTACTCCTCTCATACCTATTATTAGCACGGGTGTCATCCATTTTTCGTAAAGACGGGTTTCCAACAAAATTGCTTTCGATGTTATAAAAATCGTTTCCTAGCTTACGAAGATGTAAAATAGATTGAATATCATAAAATACAGATTTTTTTAAATAGCTTTTATTATTCCTAGTAAACTTCAGGTTTTTCGGACCTTTGTGAAGTATTCATACGTATATTTTTTTAAATTCTACATTTGAAAACAAAAATACGTTAGATATTTAACGTGTATAAATTTCTATAAATTACGCCATCACCAATACGTGGGTAATTATGAAACACGCTATCATAGCTTAGTCTTATGACATTAATAAAAACGATTTCCGGAAATCCGAAAGTTTAATTAGAACAAAAACCGATTTCCGTTTCGAATTCCCACTGGTTAAAGGATGCGCTTAACTTCCAAGCGAACAGTGATTTTAATCCTTGCCTTTTTTTTGTCAGGACGTTTCGGCAGACTCATAGTAGTGTCCAAGGATGGGGACCCCAACATGCTGCGCTCGGCCGTGTGGAAGGAGCTGCGGATCCTGGACGAGATGGTCCAGAACGCCTCCGTATCCTGGGAAGAGGACACCTTCACCTACAAGGAGGCCTGCGCCAGGTGGCTCGATAACTGCTTCACCAACGATATCCTCAATCTGGATAAAGTAATTGACGATGTAAGTAACTTACTTCACTTCCATATCGATAGCGGAAATTTGAAATGTTTTAATGTAAAATAAATCTAAAAATAAGTCAAATATTTATAAAAAATAGTAATCTGACAGATCTAGTCAATGTTTTTTTTGTTAGTAAGTTTTGGAGTGTTTTGCCGTGTTGCACTCCTCCTTCTTTAGCCAACGTTTCGGACAGCATTACAGTGTCCATTATCAGGGCAGATGTGTCCGAAGCGTTGGCTAAAGAAGGAGATAGCGCAACACTGTATAACACCCCAAAAATGACTTAACAAAAATACTTTTGGCCGTGAAAATTTAAAATCATACCTATTAAATGTTATTTTATAATAAAATTTCATTATTATTGGTCTATAAAACCGGAGATGTAATTTTTTGGAAAAATAAAAAAAACTTTCTATTCGCTTTCCTGAATAATTAACATTTTGTCCGTGATTGATATCAAACACCGAACAGAAGGGCCCTAGAAGTACGATCCTTGATTTGATTGAAAATTACCTAATATATCTTATATAATCTTTCAACTCCTAGGTCCCAGAGAAGTCAATGAAATGGATAAATCTGTGAAAAAAACATTTTAGATATTTGAAAATTTTTGACGAATTTCATCAGATGTAAGATTAATTTAGAAATGGATACCTACATACTTAGACTAGACAGTAATACTAGAGACGTGTTCCATGGCAAGTCAACAAAGTGCCAGTTCAACACCCCTTTGGAAAGACGTTAAAAGTGATGAAATATATATTTTTAAACAGTCCATAACCTAACCTAAAGTAATCTATTTAACCAGATATTTTTTCGTTACTTTTAATGACTTTCCAAAGGAGCGATGAAGTTGCACATTGTATTACATAAATAAGTAATATAATTTAGTGCCAGTTTTGTTACTTGTTTTGGGGTGTTATGCCGTGATGTGTAAAAACATCTGACCCGATGATGGACACTGTAACACTGTCCGAAACGTTGGCTAAAGAAGGAGATAGCGCAACACGGCATAACACCACAAACAAATAACAAAAATACTTTTGGCCGTGAATATCTAAAATCATATTATCCAGTCCCAGTTGTTCTGCAGACATTCAAATGCAACATTGTAACCAAATGGCCATTCAACGCCTTTTTTTTACATTTTAAAGATAAATTTCACTCCAAGACTCGCTTTATCGAGTCTACTATTTCAGCGCCCTTGAGGTGATTTTTCACAAAAACGGGATAATAATAATAATAATTTTATACGCACCAGATTTAAATATCCAGGTTTAATTTTCCCCACAGGAAAAACTAAACCCTTTCACACACTTCCCAAATGATCACCTGGTCAATCCACGTTATGCAATTGCACTATATAAGTATTATAATTACAAAACAATACAAGAACAACATGTCAACCTACCAGAGACCAGATGGGAAAATAATTCACCAACTCCAGATATTTTCATATCAGAGGGTTCGGCTCTGTGGAATTCCTAATTGAACCTATAAATCCTACTTATCCCTCAATATAAATATCTAAAAAATCTTTTGTAATCCTACATGTATTTAAAATTACCGATTTTTGCATTTTTATATATAAATTCTTTGACAAATCTAATACGCCTAAATTTTGAATCAGAGACCTAGGTATAATGCCAGTAGCCGAAATAACAAATGCTAATATTTTTATAGTCCGAGAATGCCAAATTCTTTTAATCTCATTTCCTAAATCTGTGATTTTCTAATTTTTTCAGAAAGAGTTTTTTGAATATTACAGGAATTTGGAATAGCTACATCAATGATATAAGTTATTTTTTTAATTTTGTCATGTAAAACTATATCAGGTCTATTATGACTAATTGTTTTGTCTGTTAGTATAGTTTTATCATAATATATTTTATAAAATTCATTTTCTAAAAATGAATTTGGTTCATATTCATAATATGGTACTATATTACGGCAGTCAATCAAGTTATGTTTAATTACCAAACTTTGGTGGATTATTTTTAAAACCTGATTGTGCCCAAATGTATACTCGGACGGCGCTAATATAGAACATCCCGTTATAATATGTTCTATAGTTTCCGGAAAAGCCAAACATTGTCTACATAAATCATCAATTTGATTTATATCTTTGATTATATGCTTACTATAATTTTTAGTATTAATGACTCTATCTTGAATGGCAAGCATAAATCCTTCTATTTCTGCGCTCAACTCTCCAATACTCAACCATTTGTTTGACGAAAGTTTGTCAACATACATTTGGTTGAGATAATTGAAGTGTTTTGCATGAATAATTTTATTTGACCAACAATCTAATAATTCCTGGTTAGTATTTATAAGAATGTTGGCATTCTCGTCATATAAATTTAAAGGTGTAATTTTTATATCTGCCTTGCAAATTATTTTGTACATTAATCCTATTATTATTATTATTATTATTAAAGGTCTCCGTTAAACGCCGATTTTAGGTACTTTTCAGCTTTCAATCTAAATATAATAATAATAATCTAAATATAAGCTGACATGCTAGGTGTCCTCTTCTGCTGATCACAAATTCTTCAAGAGCTGGAACGGGCTTCGCTGAATGGCCATTTGATGACTTTGTCACACGTGAATTTATAAATAGCCGGGCTTTAGTGATTAAAACATGTAAATCGATAGAGAAATGCAACCACAAATGCCAACCACACAGCATCCCCAAAGATGACATAGGCCCTGAGGGGAATTATTCACCTCAGGACCTCTAATGTGGAGCTAATGTAAAAAGGGATTTTATAATAATATCTTCTAAATTGTTTAGAAATAAATTCGAAAAACGCTAATAATTTGTACCCGCGTACAAATTATTATTTAGTTTTCCGTGCATCCTTAGTTATAATTATATACATATATTTGTATGCATTTAATAATAAATCAAGATAAGTTTATGCACCCAATATAGCTTTTCCAATAAAATTAATAATAAACCCTGTGTGTAATTAACGAGGATATTTAATTATACATTTTGTGATATATTAGAAACGTAAACGAAGACGTTAGTTCCAATGCATAATAATTTATCAACATGACCTGAAAAGCGAGCCGGTTTATATTTTTATGGAGGTACTAAAATAATTATTTATTGTTATAATATGTGTTAATCATATTTATGTAAATACAGCGGCAGTTTTATGCTAGTCAAATACATTATTTAAACATTTTTGTTTTGAAGAGTTTTAATTTTCAATGTACATTTTTGTTACTTTAATTTTAAATTTTTTGCGACCGGTTTCGACATGTCCGTGTCATTAGAAATTTTAAAACTAGAATCAGGGAACATGAACTTTGTTTGCGAAATAATAACTACTCCGAGTTTGCTAACCATCTTATATAGGAAGGTCATAGTTTCAAAAAAGAAAAAAACTAAGTTTAAACATTGCAATGTAAATTCATTTTTTAATTTGTGCGCTTTAGAAACTTTAGAAATTAACAAAAAAATTAAATCGAAAATTAATTTAAAATTAATTAAAATAATAGCACCATGTAAATCACCTCTAATTACGATGTTTCGATAGAATTTTTAAGTTGTGAGATGTGTTGAAACCGGTCGTAAAAAAATTTAAATCAAAGTAACAAATGTACATTGAAAATTAAAACTCTTCAAAAAAATGTCTAGAAATTGTTACATAGTAAATGCCCAAGAAATACAAAAAACATTATTTAAAATTGTATTGTTAAAATATGCTTTTTTAAGTTTTCTTATTATGTTTTTACCACAGACATATGAATATTACTAGACCAGAACATAAAGGTGAGGGGTAGACAATAATTACAGCGGGGTGCAGAGCGGGAAGATGACTTTGGAGATGTGTGATTCGTCAATAACTCAATATGACAGTATATAGGCATCTCGCATTATAATATCACCATTTAGTTCTTAAAAGTAAACTCTGCTTTTGAATGCATTTGAATGCTCTGAGCGCCAATTGCTCGCCGCGTAATGAACAAATTTGCGAAGTCTAAATACGGCAAAGTAAAGTTCGCATATTTTCAGACTCCAATATTTTGTTGCCGTATTTAGTCAGGACACTTTTACAAATGTTTCATAATTTACTTACCCCATTAAACATCGACGAGCACACGCCATGTATCTCGAGTGATAGTATATATTTACACGTTTTCGAAACACAAAGCATGTTTTTTGCGGTGTTATTTCGTAAAATGCACCGATGAGCGCTCGACGCTGGCTAGCAGAAGAATGATGACGTCACATTTTTTAGATTCACCCGAAGCCATACTCAATCCCAGCCGGTTCCAATGGAACCGGTATGGGGGAGGGGGGAATAATACGCTTTTATCAGTTAGGGTAGGTGTACTAATATTCATATGTCTATGGTTTTTACGCTTTTTTATTAGTGATTTGATCATGAATTATATAGGTACCTAAAATATCATATTATTATCAGATTGTTTAAGAAATTATGTGAATCATGTTATGTGCAAAATTATCATGTACACACTTTGTATTACATTGAGAAGAAGAAGTTAATACCAAAAAACATAAGTCCCTGTTTATGTCTTTAATGCTCAGTTTATTATTTATGTATCTACTATATACTTGTTATGATGCTCCTGAACAATCTATCATTGTTTTTTCGTTTGTGTGGCAGATCTGCCGGATCTGCCCTGATGATGGACACTGCCACTCTGTCCGAAACGTTGGCTAAAGAAGGAGGTAGCGTAACGCGGCATAATACCCCAAAAACAAATAATTTAAAAACTTGGCCGTGAAAATCTAAAAACGTATCTAACTTACCAATGTTACATGTAAAATCCTTCAAGGCGTAAATAAATCTTTACATGGTATAAAATGAAGTCCCTCCCGCTGTCTGTGCACTTAAGTCTTTTGAACGACGCAACGGATTTTTATGCGGTTTTCACCAAGAGATAGAGTGATTCATGAGGAAGGTTTTTAGGTATATATTTTGTGTAAATTGGTTGAAATATATAATAAATCTAGCCAAGCGGTAGCGGTAGCGGGCAGCAGGCAGCGGGCTGCCAAACAGGCGCGGTGTGGATTTGATTTTACAGATGGCGTTGGTTATAAAGGTTCGGTAATGGCGTGGCGATGTGTTTTGTTAGCCACTGCAACGTGTATCCGGGTCTGCTAGTAAATAAATAAACTAAATATGGCACAAAGCACTCTCTTTGGGGTGAATTACCTATTTCAAAAAAAAACTTAATATGAAAAAAAACCACAAAGAAAAATAAAAAAAACTAACTTTACATTTCACTTATTAATTTTAAATGAGGACAGTTACTTATTTAGCGTTTTTTTAAATAAGGGGTTGTTTTACCATTCTTCCGATAAGAAGCCAATAGAATTATCCATAGGATAACGTATATATACATAGATCGTCCGGTTGATTAGTAAGACATCTCCGAGAATTCGAAATTTGAGTTGACTGTGCAGTTATATATAAAAGTGTACCCTCTATCTGTTATAATATTCAGATTACTCATTAACTTCACCAAATCAATAATAATGATTTTTTTTTTAAAGTTGAGTTTTCCGGGTGACCAGTGTCATACTAATGTACCGGACCGTTAGCCTCTCTGTGTTATTTTATTACCATTTAATAATATATGTTAAACACACTTTCCCCATTATCTCAAAACTTAGTTTTTGGAGATATCTGACTAATCAACTGGACTAACGGATTATGTACCAGAAATGTTAAACGTGATTTTTTTCAATGTTGGTACAAATTTATGTAAAGACTCTATTTTCCAAAAAAAAAGTTATATAAGCTATTTAAGACACCATAAAATTAATCTGATACAACTAAAATTAATTTAGAAATCGGACTTTGTTTCGTTGAATTCAGATATCGGACATGTTAAAAAAACACACTATCTTTTGATCTAAAAAAATTGTTAAATATGCATACAGATTCGACATTATTTGTATTTGCTAATTAATAAATTTGCGTTTTAAAAATACACAATTTTCCAACATTCTTTAATACATAACTATACAAAATCGTGGATATATTGTCAAAAACGCAATTTGCTTACAAACTTTTGAGAAAATGTCTTTTCGATTTACGGTTTAACGATTGGTTTATTTAAATTTAAATATAACTATCCGTAGTGGCTATTATATTAAATAATTTCGACGAGTTTTCTACATTTGCGAGTATTTATTTATTACTAGCGGGTTCCTGGAATGCGTTGCAATGCCATATTCAAAGAAATACATTGTTTCTCCCTGCATGTCCTTTCCCGTGCCTCCCCGTTCCCATCCCGCATCCCCTTTCCCTCCCGCTTCCACCTTCCCTACCTACCTTCTCCCCTCTCCCGCTCCCCGTCCCGCCAATCCCCCTCCCACGTTCCATATATTCAGTCCCGGTACATTCAGTTTTCAAGCAGCTTGAGTGCCACCTATTACAATTTTTTTATTCAACTTTTCATTTTTCATATATTACAAATATTTATTTTTGTATATTATTTTTTTTTTTACATTAACTCCACACAGGAGGCCCTGAGGAAAATAATTCCCCTCAGGGCCTATGTCATCTTTGAAGATGCTGTGTGGAGGGTCTTTTTGAGGAAAAGGAAGGAGTGAACATGGGTCTTGATGAGACTCATGTTGTAGGAGGGAGGAAACACAGAGGCCGGCAAATCGTTCCACAGCCGAGTCGTTGAACTCAAGAACGAGTCATAGAAACGACCCGTTCTCATGTGACTAATGTCAACCGTGTACAAATGTTGGGCGCGTGTTTGGCGTGATTCCCGACTAGGCACCGGTGCCGAGGGGATCAATGACGCTAGTTCCTCGGAGCACCTTCCATTGTAATACCGGTAGAACAAGGACAACATTCCCACCTGACGCCTATGCTCTAACTAAAGATTGCAGCCCGTGTGTTAAGATGGGAGAATCTATCAAACGGACCGCCCGTTTCTGCATAGAGTCAAGGGTTTTTTTAAGTATTTTGGAGCTCCAGACCAAAGGTGGCTGCCAAACTCAACCGTGGGGCGCACTTGCGATTTGTACAGGGTTAGCAATTGTGTACTATTGAAGTATCCGCGGGCCCTGTACAGTTTATGAGAGGCTAACTTAACTCTGGTTTCGATGGAGCCCCCGTACCTGAGCTGGTGACTTAGAGTTACACCAAGCACATCGATGGAGGTCCTGTTCGGAAGATTGCTTTAATCAAATCAATCAAATCTGGTACCTAACAAAGGTAAAATATCTGTAATTTTAAAAATCCATGGACAATTCTTTTGTTACAAAAAAGAAGCTGCCTGATAAATTAAATTTCATCAAACGCGCGAACTGTCAAACGTGCGAAGTTAAAATAGTTGTTAAGTTTTCTCAAATTATCTAATTTTCTGCGCAATTTCTTAATTTTTCTTTCCATAAGAACCTTCTACAAAGTTTTAGAAAATTTGTGAATGAAATAGGTAAAGCTGTTCTGAAGTTATGGCGTGACCAAGGGAAACAGGAATTATTTTTTGTATATATATATAGATATGACTGTTGTGAACTCCTGCATCTCATTGACTTTAAGGTACCAACTCGAGCGACAAGGCAAAACATAGTATTCGGCAACAATAATTCTGGAACCAACTACCTCATACATGCACCTATTCCACGATTTCATACACTTGCAAACAAATTCACCTCAAGTAGCGATGTATTTAATACAAAGTTACCATTATTTAAGAAACACTTAAATGATATTTTAATGTAGTATTATCTTGATATTTAGGGAGAATCACATAGCATATATCTGTGTATTTTTATATTTATCTACAATATAAAAACCTGTTGCCGTTTTCTTTTTAATGTACTGTGACATTTGATTTGAGTTGTCAATAATGGTTTTTATGTAAATTTTGTAAATACACAATGTATATTATTTTATGCCATCTGCAACTTTAAAAACTTTCTCTTGTATTGTAATGCATTATTTTCACGAAAATGTATCTTTATACCTTCCATTCACGTGATGTTTACTTTTTCAAGTTCATCTTTTTTTATTTATAACTTTGTCTCTGTATTATAAACTTATATGTAAAAGCCCATCAGGGCGTTGAAATATTGAAACGTATCATGTTCGTATGAAATGTAACCTTGCGGCAGAGCAGAGACCAGGGCTCAGGATAGTGGGCCAAGTAGTTATCTGTCATGTAGGTAGGGTTTTCAGTCAAATAAAAGAAGAGGAACTTTATAAAAATGTATTGAATCCAAAACCAAAAAAGTAACAAGGAAGTGTACAAACTTCGTACCAAGGTAACAAAAAGGAAATACAAAAATACACATACCAGATGGACTCCTAATGGACACGCTAAGCTAACTATACGGAAATAACCCCGGTAGACGAACGCGATCTTGCTTCGCAGTGAGAAAACACGAGACGGGACGGGAACTCCAGTCTTCCCATATGGGAACGGCGCGGAACCCAGAGCACCAAGGTCGTCCTTCTAATTGGGCAGGAGGCCGCTATACCTCCAAGGAGCGCATTCAGCCACGGGCCATCTCTACGAACTCCAATCCAAAGGCACGTGGCCCCCAACAGTATCCACGCCTGGCGTATTACGGTTAGCAGACCGTGACTTTGCGACGCGGGGTCGTGAAGGCATATTATATTAGCCAACACCAGGAGCAATTCACTTCACGATTCCTTTTCCAGAAATACATCCACAAAACGGCCAACCAGCCACATCGGAAAAAAGTGGGACTTTCACGTCATCCACTATAAATAACACGTACACGAACCTCGCGTGTTACGTAAAAAACACCCCGCGTTCTTTTAGGTTTAAAATTGACTTAGATTCTCATGATTAAACGTAGATTTAAACACCAGGATGGTGAGTGACCAATTTCCGACCCAACTGCCCAAGTTGATCGGAAGGAAGTCCCATAAACAAAAAGGAACTCTTTCTTTTCCAAAAATTACCAGTGTCCAAAAAAAACACCATAGACAAAATAACCACCTAAGCAAGAACTGCATTAGTCACATAATTATTTATGTGACAATTCCCCCCTTCCCACGAAAATGTTTGCCCTCAAAAATGAAAAACTAAGTGCACAAACTAACTAAACTATGAGTCCATCAGGTATCTAGAAAAATGATAACAAAAACATTAATTAGTAATTAAAATAACAACTTAGAACTAAATTTCTTAAAAGTAAATTTCTTAAAAAACAAAATTTCTTAATAATAAAGAACAAATAAGAAAAGAAAGGCACGAAAACAAGGAGTCAACCAACATCTACTAAATTAAACAAAGTTTTGAATTTACTTAAAAAAGAAGACCTGTTGTTTTCGTGTCAATTTAACAAGATTTATACTTATAAAATACTCAACATTTTATATTTTTAAAAAAAAACACAACCAAATAAATTGAAGAAAAGAAGGGAAAAAAAAAAAAAATTTGATCACTTTTCCTTATACAGGAAATAAAGGCCAATTTGGCTTCACTTTTAGGGTTAAACAGCCCTCACTCGCACTGAATTTACGCTATATTTGAATAGCAAAAAAAAATAACCTATCTAACTAAGTCCATCCGGTTTAACATTCTTAAGATAAAACTTAAAAATAAACAAATACTTAAAATTAAAGAAGCCTAAATTAAGAAAATATCTATATAAATATACATTTTTCAATCAGAACAATGGAGTTCAATGTTGGCAAAACTAGGACACAAGAAAATACTTTTCTGTGTTATAAGTAATATAGAATCAGTATACAAACTGTCTATCAGACGTGGGCAGAGTAGGGATCTTACATTGGATCATCTAACTGTCATTATTGAACCAGGATTTACAATTCCGAAGAAATACCTATATGTAAAAAGGTCGTCAAACTAGAATAATATTTAAATTATCCAATTTTCAAAAATCAAATCAGGTCAGGTTTTATAAAACAATAAATACCTGCCAATCAAGGTGGTCAGATTAGGATTTACATAACACAATACCTATCTATCAGATCATGACAAAAGTCAACTGGTACTTAACAGCAAAACAGAAAGTTAAGCTCGCAGCTTAGGATATCCAAAAATCCATTAAACAACCTGCATCAAAAACTCAAAAGAGTGACATTGTTTGTAAAAAAAATGAGACCACGGTAATACCCAAGCTGGCATCCCTTAAAAAAAAACACTCCACGAGTGCACAAAAGTCAGCATTTCTTGTACAAACAAAACAAAAATGTGTGATCAACTATGGCTTTCAGTGAGTTGACACTATTCGAGGTGTGATCAATTCAAAATTTTAATGAATGACACTAGTAATACTTAATTTAAAGTTTAATAATGATACTAACAGTAAGATATTAATGTTTATATTATTTAGAGTTAAAACTATACAGAACAGACTTAGACTTAAAAAACTATACAGAACACACTTTCCTGTATTAGAGGCAAAGCGATAATTCCAAAGGAATTAATTATTAGTTAAGCACGCCGAAGCAGTACTAACTTTGTTAGAGACAAAACAACTTTCTTATGAACTAAGATTTATATAAAGAACTTTTAGGAAAGCTATACCATACTTAAACTTATGAAATACAAAATATCAATAATAAAACTAACAGAACTTTTGTGCCTCAGAAAGGTGCTCAAGTCTCTGAAACACAAAATTCCAAAATATTCCTTCTCAAGTTCTCTGGAGGTTCCATGGGCAATGGGCAATAAAAGAGCCTCCAGTGGACTAAAGAAAGAAGGGCATAAACTTAAAAATAATAGCATTACAACTAAATCCGTTAAACAGACGGAACAAGGTATGAAATCAGTGTGTATGTACTCATGTGAACAAGTATATTATTACCAAAATATTCATACTTTTAATAATGCAGAAAGCTCGAAACTAGTATATGTTATTATTAACAGAGAAGGTAAAGTAACGAAGGAAAGAAAGACTTAACTAACAAAATTTGGGCGCCAGTGACCACAAGGATCACATTCCAGTTTACCGAGGGTAAATAAACGGTTTATCGTCAATGAACTAGAATTAAGTGTCTGTACTGAGCACAAGATTTGGAGGTACCAAACTCCAAATCATGAGACCAGAACAATCACAAAAGAAACAAATGTAATTAAATGAAGCAGTATGAAGGTTCGGTATTCCCTCATGCCACCGCATAAAAAAATATTTAAAAAAAAACTTAATAGTTTTTAATATATCTAATTATATGAAGGTAGTATTATTCTAATACTAATATATGCATAGTATTAATTATAAAGATAAGTATACCTATAAATAAATATAGCTAACTATGTATAAACGACTACTTATAAATATCTATAAATAAACTAGGATTTTAATCAAAATATACCTATGAGGTCTAAAATCCTCGCCAAAATTTGACATCAAAATATATGCGTCCATATTGTGTAACTGACGACGACCTTCTGTCATCCTTGTGCACAGAACGCAAAAGATCATCGGTTATTTATGATAAATGTCTAACCATGTAAATAAAAATTTAATTTAATTTATAATTAAATTATTATTCTCAAATAATTATATGAAATTAAAGGTAATAATAGGATTAACCAAACTGTTATAATTAATTATTTATTTGTAACACGTCAATTACCAAACACCCTGTACGTATGAACTCGAAAAATAGTCATTGATTTTCAATAACGACAAAGCCATTTATAATTTATTTAAAATCACCTTAGAATGCAGAAAATATTTAAAATAATAATTTTTTTTTTTTTACAACATACGTTCCACGAATTCCCTTTATATGTATGAAGGTATAAACGGACACAAATGCGAACAAGAATAGTGCCGTTACTATATTCTCCCAATATTTTAGTAACCGCAAGCTTATAATAAACAATTATTTATGATAAATGTCTGTCACAAGTCGTCCTATGTTTAAAAAACAAAAATAATGTATTTAATAATGAACTTTCGCGGCTTTGTAAGTAAACAATGCACATAACCTGACAAATGTCAACAAGAATTGACAGCTCGGCTCCGATAAACCATAACATAGATAGCTGACAGTTAAAACAGAATTGCCAGTAAACTGAAAAAATATTCCCAACAACAATTCGGCTATCACCTCTAGAGATATTATGAATGAATTTTGTGTTTAACATTATCTTAATGGCAACACTTAAAGTTGGTGTCACTATAATTACATGCCTTACGAAAAGGTAAACAAACAATAATATTCACACAACAAAATGATCATAACACAATGAGGTGTATTTTCAGAATGACACACAGAATCTCTGCAGAACGGTTAATGTTAGATATAAAACCAAATAAATGCACACACACCGATTCATCTCTGATTTCTCTAAAATTATCAGCAAAAGAACTGAAAATCCACCCCACATGACAGAAAAGTATGTTTCGGGCACCGAAAATAACTGATTTTACACGTTGGAAGCGCCACTGAAACGTATCATGTTCGTATGAAATGTAACCTTGCGGCAGAGCAGAGACCAGGGCTCAGGATAGTGGGCCAAGTAGTTATCTGTCATGTAGGTAGGGTTTTCAGTCAAATAAAAGAAGAGGAACTTTATAAAAATGTATTGAATCCAAAACCAAAAAAGTAACAAGGAAGTGTACAAACTTCGTACCAAGGTAACAAAAAGGAAATACAAAAATACACATACCAGATGGACTCCTAATGGACACGCTAAGCTAACTATACGGAAATAACCCCGGTAGACGAACGCGATCTTGCTTCGCAGTGAGAAAACACGAGACGGGACGGGAACTCCAGTCTTCCCATATGGGAACGGCGCGGAACCCAGAGCACCAAGGTCGTCCTTCTAATTGGGCAGGAGGCCGCTATACCTCCAAGGAGCGCATTCAGCCACGGGCCATCTCTACGAACTCCAATCCAAAGGCACGTGGCCCCCAACAGTATCCACGCCTGGCGTATTACGGTTAGCAGACCGTGACTTTGCGACGCGGGGTCGTGAAGGCATATTATATTAGCCAACACCAGGAGCAATTCACTTCACGATTCCTTTTCCAGAAATACATCCACAAAACGGCCAACCAGCCACATCGGAAAAAAGTGGGACTTTCACGTCATCCACTATAAATAACACGTACACGAACCTCGCGTGTTACGTAAAAAACACCCCGCGTTCTTTTAGGTTTAAAATTGACTTAGATTCTCATGATTAAACGTAGATTTAAACACCAGGATGGTGAGTGACCAATTTCCGACCCAACTGCCCAAGTTGATCGGAAGGAAGTCCCATAAACAAAAAGGAACTCTTTCTTTTCCAAAAATTACCAGTGTCCAAAAAAAACACCATAGACAAAATAACCACCTAAGCAAGAACTGCATTAGTCACATAATTATTTATGTGACAATATTAATAAATAAATAAATATCGAGAGGGTAGTGAAATATTGGAATAAATAAATGATCCCGCTTTTTCACTATGTTCAGTGGATTGTTTCTACATTTTACAGATTTTTAACAGATAATCCATTTCATTGGGCTGTCTGGGACCAAAGAGTCGATAGTCGAGGACTTACGTCAATTGGAGACATCAATTTTGTTACAAACTAGCGAGTACCCGGCATGCATTACAATTCCACTCAAAGAAAGAAATTATTAAAATTAAGAGAATACTTTGTTTTTACCACTTTTATTGTTTACAAAACCAACCAACACTTCTGAAGTGAGCGTTGCTCACGAAACATGTTGGTTTTGTAAACAATAAAAGTGGTAAAAACAAAGTATTTTCTTAATTTTAATCAAAATGGTGCCACAAAATGAGTTTGCTGTGTTAGAAGAAAAGAAATTATTGTCCATATCCCACGCGTCCCCGTTCCCCCTCCACCTTCATCATCCCGAGAACCCCCCCGCCCCTCCCGCGTTCCCTTCCCCGCTCACACGTTCCCCTTCTACCTTCCAACCCTCCTTCGTTCCTCTCCCCTCTCCCGTATTCCCCACACCCTCCCGCCTTCCGTCCCTGCCGTTAAACTATATGAAATAACCTCATTTTTAGGATATAGGTAATGAGTCCCTAAATCTGTCGAATAATTAAAGTAAATTTTATTTGATTGACCAATTGACTGATTAAATATTTATTGTTGTCCAGGTGGAGCGTGGCGATCTGAAGCTGACGTTCCCCGTGATGTTCAACCCCGTGACGTGGCAGACACACGTCTTCCCCGTCTTCTTCGGGGGCACCAAAGTGGACGAGGACAACCTCATCATCAGCACGCCCGCAGTGCAGCTGGTTTACTTCGTCACGGCGGACACCAAGCTGCAAGACACTAAGTGAGTCTTTAATAATTCAATTAACTTTTTTTTTTCAAAACAGATGTATTTATTTTAAAATTTAATGAACAAAAGTCACAAGCCATAAAAAGAAGAAAAAAATCATTTTCGCCGAGCACGACTCCCGTATGCAAATATTGCACGCCGCCGTTAAATTCCATACAAGATCTGCTTGTCAAAAATCACATCTTTCAAAAGAATTATTTCATTATTTACTAGTAGAATGTTATTATTGTCGAAATGAAAATACGGATTTCTAGTCACCACCTACTTGCGAAATTTTATAGCATTTTGACCTCTAAATAGTAAGGTTGGGTTGTTTCGCACTCTCGTTACATTTGCTGACTCTCAAATTGACGATCGTAACATGATAATAATTATACTGGACAGCTGATCGTACTTCGATTAAAGGACAAGGAACGGACAGAGGATCAGCTTCAAATATCAAAACATAAAAGATTTATTTTAGCAACTTTTCCATTTAGGACAAAGATGCCTGTGATATATTTTTTAATAAATATAATAAGTCGATGCATTTCGTTCATCCCTCGATTTGGTCTGAGTGACTGCGTATAGTTGCAGTCTGCAGCCTTAAACTGGTTTTGTCCACTAGTTATCAACTGATAGAACTTAAAGGCTTCGCTCAGTCAGGTAAATAACTAGATGCGGCCAACCAGCTTATTACGTGCGTAAAGCATTAAAAGTTTGAGTTAATTTGACGCACCAAGTCGTTTGAAATTCAAGATCAGGCCGCTAACAATAACACTCCGTACGCAGATAGCGGTAAGTATTAAATTCCCGTAAAACACCAGCCGCCTGTTTTGATAGCGCAAAAAGCGTGTTTTCTTTTATTTTGCGAAGCTCAAGCACAATTGTTTGAATTTTTAATCATCACATTTTAAAGAATTTAATTTTCCACATTAAACAATAAAACCATAACCAATAAAGGGTTCGTAAGTAGGATATTTTGAACTTTAAAGCAGTTTGCATACGTCTGATATTTTATTTTTTCTGGGCTTGTAAAAAGACTGATCAAAAAAATACTCGGTTTTTCAAATGAAAATGTGTTGATGTTGTTCTATTTGCAGTATTTAATTAAATAAGGGAACGTACCCATACTACGTGACCCCCCCCCCCCCCCCCCCCCGGTGAACAAAAACCTAAGAACCCCAACGCTCATTTGTACCAAGCGTGGTATTTTGAACCCCCCCCCCCCCCCCTAAACGTGTCACGTAGTATGGGTACGTTCCCTAAGTCTAATTTTCAAACCAATTCACATGATTTTGCATTGCTTTAGTAGTGCATTATCTTGGCGCGGTATAGCCGCTCAAAAAGACGAAGATGGAGAGATATGTAAATATGAATGTCAGAGGGAGCGGGCCAATATTAAAAACGATAATATTCAAGCGAAAATTGTGAAAATGTTTAATAAAAAACGGCTCATTTAAAATAGAGCAAAAATTGTCTAAAATGGCATTTAATGAAACACTGTGATTTTTTTCATACATATAAGGGAACGTACCCATACTACGTGACCAACTTTTTGCAATTTTTAACCCCCCCCCTCCGGTGACCAAAAACCCGCTCATTTGTATGGAGCGTGACATTTTGAAGACCCCCCCCCCCCCCTAAACGTGTCACGTAGTATGGGTACGTTCCCTAATTTGTAAAATAACTGAACAAAACGTGTTTATAATAATTTTTTAAACTTCCTTTGCGATTTTTTTCTTTGAAGGAATTTCATATAATTCCCCTTTCGGCGTGAGGAATATATAGATATTATCTTCAAAAATAACATGTATTTTTTTAAAGGCTTTAAAACTTAAAGTATTTAGGGAAAAAATGGAATAAATCGGTAGAAATGCAGGAAGCCGGACCTTAAATCGGAAATTTCTCAGTGGACCTCAGCTTCTCTTGTGGAATTAATATGCATACAATATATACATGTAAATGATGGTTTCAAAATATTAGGTAAATTGAGTAACCCCTAAGAGATAATCACATCTAAAAACATTCCTGATTTTCGTGTGATATAATATTCAAACAAATTATCTTCATTAGAGCAGCCACACAATTTTAATAGTTCAGTGCTGAGTGCCGTCATTATCGATATGTAGGTACATATTATTGTATATTATACAATATGAGTCGCTGATTATTTGGTCGTTCAACTCATTAACATCAAAGATTTCTAGCAAAGGCACTTCGCTCGCCACTTGCAATGCATACTAATAGCTTGATCGAAACTTGAAACCATTGCAATAGGTTTATGGTTATAGTGGAGGAATACATCATGCAAAAGTTTTCTTTACTTTTTTCATTATATTTTATATATTTTTTTTTAACTTTTACAAACGAAAAACAACGATACAGGGTTACGATTTATCTAACAATATTTCAATTCCACCTACTTCCATCATTATAAGCGTAAAATGTTTCTTGTAGATTGATAAACATCTCGCGACAGCTTCCAGGAGACACGACGCTTTTACGACTCTCAGCTTCTAACTAATCTATTGAAGTGAAAACTTCTTTAGCACCGTTGTGATTTGAAACTACATGAAAATCAAAAACGAAACTAAAATGAGACAAACTCGTACATCTATAAGATTTAGCCTGTAAGAGAATGAGATAGAATGAAACCTTACCCACGTACTGTACCTACGAAGCGTCATTGGTCGTTTAGATTATGAGTTCACTTTTCAAATCTTTTGAGATTGTTTGGGGAAGTTTCATTTCTTCCGCGTGGGAACTGCACTCGATTTTTTTAAATTTACATTATACGCCCTTACGGGCTTTCACAAACAAGAGATATGTATAATAATTTAGATTATTAGTACCTACTCAAAAAGTAAAAATTATTAAAGAAATTATGAATTATTAAAGAAATTATGAAGAATAATAAAAGGAAACATTATTTTTTTCAATTAGAACAACTCTCTTTTTATAACTCTTGAAGGTTATTCCCATTAATGTAATATTTGCAGTAAAGAAGATAACACTAATAATCTAAACGAAAATATGTAAAAGAACACTACACAGAAAAATAAAAAGATAACGGTGGCAACTGCGACTCTAACCCAGAACCTCTCGTCTTACCGGGACGAACAATACCTTACCAATTCGGTAAAGGTCTCAGTAGTCGAATTGGTAAAGGTGTTTGTCCCGGTAAGACGAGAGGTTCTGAGTTCGAGTCCCTGTTGCGATCGTTAACTTTATATTTTTCTATGTCTTGTTATTTTTCATATTTTCGTTTAGATTATTAGTGTTATCTTTTCCTCAATATAAACATTAGTATTAATTAATAAGGTATGTTCTTACAGCCTTCTTATAACTAAATTTCGTTAAAAATTGCGAATACCTAAATGTTGTTGCAAAAGTGGTAATTTGGATTTTGGGATTGGAATTTTGCATCTGGTATTTTCATTGATTTTATGGGTTGTATCTATGGTTTGGAGTAGTCCATTTTAATGGTATAAATTCTTATTGTTTTTGTTTCTTTTTATTGTATATCATTTTGATACACTTTTTGTAACAATGACGGAATGAGTTATACATACTCATTTCTTAAGTTTACGGTTTTGAGAAACCCATCACTTACGACCTTAAATGTATCAAGTGCAATAAAGTTTTGCAACTATCCGTTTTACAGATCGTTTTCATTTCTTATAAATGATTGTTCAATGCAAAGACCTAGGCGTAACAAGTTGTCCATCAGACTTTGGCTTTACAATCTTAAGCCAACGATTTGTAGGTCGTATCGTCCAAACGACCTGCCGCCGCCCGCCGCCATTGCGACAACTATTCCATTCGCTTTCCACTCGAGTGCGCCTTTTGATACAAATGGCTTATGTCAGTTCAGGGATGGCGAATTATATGCGAACATATTATATTTATTTCGATTTAATAATTTGAATAAGACGGTTCCATTAACAGAACGGTGAAAAAACGGAACTTTGAATAAAAGTAAAAAAAAAACTATCAAACACGCCTAACCTAAACTAAAATAACCTAACCTCACCAAATATTTTAACATTTTCTGTTTTTTTTTTATTCTATTTTATCCATTTATCGAATATGATAATGAGTGTGGTGAATAATATCTCTGGTTCCATGACAACTCAGAATCATGCAATTTCAACACCCCTTTGAAAAATCTTTTTAATTTTTAAGTCCCAGCTGCTCCCTTCTGCTCCTCACAACATCCCCAATTGGGGTTAAGTTGAGGCTGAAGTTACATAGTGGGGAGGGGAAGGAGATGAGGAAGGGGAAGTACTTAGTTATTCAGATCTGGTCACCAACCACGGCTAAAGCCATTTCAAGCCGATTCTGAATGATGGACTTACACCAGGACGGTACTAGATACTGAGAGAATCTTCGACTCTGGAACGTACTGCAAATTTACTAGAAAATATTATTTTTAATTAATTAATTGTGAAATAACACAAATTAATCAAATAAAATTTATTTTGCGCAAGCCGGGATTCGATCTCGCGATCTTCGAATTGCGAGTCAAGAACCTTACTCCTCGACCACGGAGGCCGTCGAAAGTCAGGAGAGTCATTAAAAGTTATGAAAAAAATGAAAAATAACCCATAGATATCTCCATAGCTCTTCATAGATATCTCCATCGCACAGCCTTGCGTGCATGTATGCAAACATTTTAAGAGTATAAACGCAGTCTTGCCCTGTTTTTTTACTCTCGCATAAATGCTTGTATTTAATCGTGACAACCAATTATTATATATTATGGTGTACGAGTATGTACCTATACCGTTGAAAATAAACAAAAAATATCTAAAAAGATTTTTTGACCAAACTTGGTGTAGGTTGCATTTTTTCGTTCTTAATGTCACTTGCATCCTTGACCTCTGAAAGATGCAAAGACTGGGACATACTATTTGATACACCTGCTCAAATTGGTTTGCTATCCCTGGTCTAGTTGGATTAGAATGTTTCTACTAGGGGATATTGACGCGAGCTATACTTAATTGACATTGCCAGGGCGTTACTGATCTCTATAAATTAGATGCAGTGAAAATAACAAGGCCAAGACTAAAATAAACAAATAAAAACTGTTCGGTACACATTAGCAAGCACGTCGGGTTTTGGCGTTGGTGCCAGTCTTTGAAAGTCTGTTCTACTGGTTTGAAATAAGATTTTGAAATATTTCGAAATGCACAAAACGAAATATCCGTTTCCGAAACATTTGCGTAATTGATTGTTAATTCGAATTAATTTCTCGGATGTAACCCAACTTATTGTAGTAGTAAATAAAAATCATGTCGGATAGAAGTCAAATATCTGCTCTAATAAATTTACTTTTCTTTAATTTACTATCTGTTCTAATAAATTGTGTTTTCAATTGTAAGACCGAGTTTACAATTAATATTTCTTAGAAATATGTGCCTAATAATTGTCCAATCTAATGAAATTGGAATAATGGAGGTGCTAATTGTGACCCTTGTGGTACACCACTAAAATCCCTGCCAACAATCATTAATTTTAGCAATATTTTACAATGCTTGCCTTGGTATCTTAAAATTCGAATTATTTGCGTATTATATTGTTCCGTTTACGATTCATCAATTTCACGAGTAGGTAAGTAACAAAAGTACCCAAATGCAAGTTTCTCTTTTATCCTTGTTAATCGGCAATTCCATTCAACTTTTCTAGATTGCCAAGCGAATAATTATATATTTTAATTGCATTTAGATTATATCCAATCATGCAATATAAAAAATGAAATCTGGGGTATTTATTTAATCGCCGGGAGGTCGGTGGGATTTGTACGGTTGAATGTGTCTTAATGTAATCTAATCCATAAGAACTTAATTGTATATTTCTTCTAAATACACAAACAACAAATTTTCCATTTCACTCAACTCATTGACGGCCGTTTTCACAAACCATCAATATATATAAAAATGAATTACTGTTTCCCTTGATCACCCAATAACTTCAGAGTGACTTTACCAATTTCATTCATCTTTTTTTTAAAGTTTGTAGAAGGTTCTTACGGAAAGAAAAAATTGGATAATTTCAGAAAACTTAACGACTATTTTAACTTCGCACGTTTGACAGTCGCGCGTTTAATGAATTGAATTTAGCAGACTGTTTTTTTGTTGTGTTAAAATAATTTTCTATGTATTTTTAAAATTATAAATACATTAAATAGGTACCTATGTTAGGTACCAAATTTGATTGATTGTTCTTATAATATACAAAAATTAATATTTTTAATATACGAAAAATGAAATTTGAATAAAAAAATTGTAATGGGTGGCACGCAAGCTGTTTGAAAACTGAATGTACTGGGACTGAATATATGGAACGCGGGAGGGGGGTTTACGGGACGGGGGAGCGGGAAAGGGGAGAGGGTGGGCGAAGAAGGTGGAAGGGGATGCGGGAGCGAACGGAGACGCACGGGAAAGGACATACAGGAGAAACAATTTATTTCTTTGAATATGGCATTGCAACGCATGCCGGGAGCCAGCTAGTTTGAAATAAAAGTTAAGGGTAAATAATATCATGCAAATTTCCTTCCTCTTGTCTTATTTTTAAGTGAAAACTTCTTTAGCACCGTTGTAATTTGAAACTCGATGAAACGAAAAATAGCGACACTAAAAAGAAACAAACACATATGTACATCTATAGGATTTACCCTGAGAGATAATGAGATAATATAATCGTATAATCGGTCTCCTCTTTGTGCGGTGCTTCGAAGCCTATCGGTATCTCCTTTGTGCGAAGCTTCGTAGCCTCCCCACTCTTGTCTACTTTAGTTTTCTGGAGGTTTCACTTCTGGCGCGTGTGAATTGCACACTCTACATTTTTATCATAAGTAAGATACACTAACCCCCGGATTCCTACCCACCCCTCATACCTTTTTCCTCCCCATAACTTCCTATCCTTCCCTTCCTTAAAAAGATCCACCACACAGCATCCCCGAAATTATGCCCCGAGGAAATTATGCCTCCTGTGTGGGGCTAATGTAAAAAAAATCGCTCTTGTAAGATGTTTTTAGACACTATATTACATCCCAACATATTTTACACTTGTTCTGACGAGCTATTCCGTATTTTTTGTGAGAACGAGATCAATATCGCGCGAGAACTCCTGTCAGATTTATGTCATTTTCAATGGCTGGTATTTGCTTTTTCTACGGGTCAATGTCAGAATTTCAGCTGTGAGCTTTCACGTGTGTTAGTTTAGGTCGTTTTAAACACACGTTCCTGAAGGACGCATGCTTATTTATTCATTTAACAGCGATATAAAATCCCAAAAATCTTACAAGAGATCTCGCCCGAGATCTATCTCGATCGACATAGATAGGAGTTCTCGCGCGATATCGATCTCCTTCTCACAAAAAATACGGAATAGTTCGTCTGTATTCAAACGTGAGTAATCGGCCGTCAAACAATTCGCCTTACATAATTCCGCTTGTTATTTTATCGATAGCGCCTTTGTTTATACAATTAGTAATTGTTCATTTGAAGTATGTCCGTATCTCAATAATTCCAAGAATTTTATGCAATACTTGTGCGCACTGGTGTTTCTTCAAATGAGATTAATAAAATATCAGTATTTAATCAGCAAACAATTGAATGTTTATCGAACAGATCCGAATGGAGCCAAGAACTTTTAACCTGTCTCTTCCCCATCTCCTTTCATTTTCTACTTCTTTCAGCTTCAAAAAATAATATAGTCCAACTGGCTCCGGGCAGTTGAGACTTTTGTCCTATGATCACATAAAGATATTGAACAAACTATTTTGCAAAACAAAATTCGGAAAGAGTCCCATTATGTAGGTAATTGGTAGCTCGATCGCCGGCCAAGTAGGAAATTCAAGTTCAAATCTCGGTGGCATCTGAAATCTTCTTTATTTACCTATATGCATGTTTTTCGATTCATTTTTCTTTATAATTAACGACACAAGTGCTATTTAAATACTGCATAGTTATTGACACTCCTGGTACAAATATTATAAAATATAGATAAAAGAAAGAAATGAAAAATTATAATATTGATTATATATTATACAAGTAAACACAGCAAAAGAAATAAGAAGATAGATTACTGCAAAGTAAATTAAATCTATGAATAAGAAAAACAACAAACCATTAGCCTTGCTAAAATACGCACTGCGAAAGTTATTGTTCTTTTTCAAACATTTAACATTAGAAAAAACACTAATTTACATTTTTTTTTCCAGGGGAGCAGAATGGGAGGAAGTATTCTTGGAGACTGTAGGAAACGCCCAGGATTCTGGAATATTCCAGCACATTTCCATAGCCAGATTCGCCTCCAGAACCCTGGATCACGAGCTGGAGAAGAATACTAGGACCGTCATCCCCTTCTTCGCTTCCACCTTCATCATCATGTGCATGTTCTCCATTATCACGTGCATGATGTCCGACTGGGTGAGTTCACGATATACGTTACTTTTCCAACTAAACATATTATTATAAGATGTCCTTTACTTGGAATCGAAAGTTCTTCATATTGTATATATTGGCAACTAAAGCACACCTACAGTCGAGATTCTCGACATTCCACCGGAATGAAGAAAAAAAAACAGAAAAAGCTAAATTGTTCATTTAATCACCTAGTTCCAATGTTGTCATTGAAATTTTCATGGCGTAAAGAAATATGTTGATTTATTTTTGGGGTATCATGCCGTGTTTCACTTCCTCTTGTTCATTTCAGTTTTATCTTGACAGACACAATAAACAAACAACAAGAGTGGTCGGTAGTTTCTGAACATGGCAAGCAAATGATTGTTCACAACCCTCTATTGTACTGTTCATTACGTATTACAATTGGTCACACTATAACCGCAACAGTTACCGAATGATAGCCCAACAAGCTTCAACTAACTTGGTGAAAAGAATACTGATGAGCATCTTTTGTTGGTTGAAGGTCCGATCCAAGCCCTGGCTGGGACTGTTGGGCAACCTGTCCGCCGTGATGGCGACCGCCGCAGCCTTCGGGTTGGCCATGTACCTCGGAATCGAGTTCATCGGGATTAATCTTGCAGCGCCCTTCCTAATGATCGGTAAGTCCTTGCTCTTTTGAGCAAGTGTCATATATTATTATGCTTCCCTATAACATCTGTTGATGTTTATTAGCATATGCCCTGTAACTCTGGTGTCATTAAATTGTTGACTGAGCGTAGCGAACTCCCGTTTTAACTCGGCCGTTATGTCTGTAAATTTGTTTGTACGTTTCGTTTCCATTTCAATATGGTGGCCGTTTTAATGGTTCAGTAAAGATTTTTTCCAATGTGAAAGCGTCTTATTTATTTGGACTTTCTTGTTAGCATTTTTTTTTAAATTTCTTAACCCACCCGCTTGAAGAAAATTTTAAAACGAATCGCCATGGAGAGAGTGATATTTCTTTGAACAAACTTTATAATTCCTCAGATTTTTTTTTAATGTTGCTTATTGTAATTAAGTGGGTGGGTATTTAAGTACCTATTTACATATCTCTACTAAGTATTTTTCATTAGAAAATGTCCTGAATTATAAATACGAAAGAACATACCGCAGGCAGGTTATAAACACCGTATTAAGTTCACGAAATATTTATTTGATTGATTTGATTAAATATCACGCATCACATCTGGGGATTTTCTGATTCAGTTGTGTAACGTTTATTTATATGATTTTGAAATATTGTTTGGTTGAAAATTGAGCAAAGCAGTGACGACGCCGATCAACGGTATGAATATTGAAACGATTTATTTACCGTGCGTATAGTACGAGTAGGTAGGTACCTGTCTGCAACTATAATGTTTTTGTTTTGTTTCTTTACGCAACTGCAAATCAGTGCAGGCTCTGTATGCTAATGCAATGTTTAGTAACCTAATCTATTCTAGAGGACACTCTTTACTATCAATCAGTGGCGACTAGTGACTGTATTTGAGCTAGACGACCTCCTTGCTTTGCGCACCCTCAAAATAGCCTTAAAGGATTAAAAAGCTAAGCATCGTAGATATTCAAGGAGAGCCTTACTGAAAGATACTGTTTACCAAAGTTAGGTACTCTAACACTGAAGGTCCAGGGAACCCGCCTCTATCGAATTTGGTGTTCCCCAAGGATGTACTTTAGGACCTCTATTGTTCAATATTTATATCAACGATCTGTGGACAGTAACTTTGTCTGTTTATTTTTTCAAAATAAATTAATAAATAATCTTCACATCAGTACGCCATATTTTCATTGATCGAATAAAATCTGTACGGGTCACTTCCTGCTTTCTGGAGGTCAGGAGTGTGAGTGCAAGTCGTTCTCCTTGTAATGACTCCTTTTGGCACCAAGAAGTTACACTCCTACGGATGCGATAGGGTGCAATTATGGTATCAGAACACTTATGTTTATAGCCGGTTTTTTTAAACTTATGATGCTATTTGCTCTGATAATTTGCAAAAATGTTTACCCTATCAATTTACACAATAAAATAATACAATAAAATAATCGTCCGGATTGAATTTAAGATAAAAGATGAAACACACACGACCATGAAAATATTTGCTCACAAATCCAGATCTGGTCACAAAACACGGCTAAAGCCATTTCAAGCAAGATTTCAATTCTGAATGGTGGTCTTACAAAAAACAGTGAATCATGGTGAAACATTCAATCGATGCGTTTTTTTCTGAGGGAATTTCATATTCTTAATTTCTTTTTCAACTCTGCATCTGAATGGAGATATAAAATATCTTTAAAAACAACATATATTTTAGAAACTTTAGAACTTAACTTTAAGTTTTCAAGGGAAGTGTGTTATATGTCGATTTAAATTCCGTATCCGGGTCTTAATAACGAATAACCAATTGAATTTGTTCTGCAAAATTCAATGCACGGCAGTTGGGTGAATATTGCACCTTACCTTCTAACTACGAGGCGTGCAGTGTGCGTTCATTTAACGATACTAATGATGCAATGCATAATGCTTTAATTGTTCTTTATTATGGTGTGCTTCGGTTGCGCTGTGCGATTTCTCGTAAGTATTGAGCCTGCCATTTCCTTGCATTCAATTTTATTTCGTAAAAATACTGGATCGTGGAGAAATCTCCAGGTTTTTATACAAATTGATTGGAACATTTCAACCCGGGCGTTAATTATTGCAATTTTAAATACATACTTATACTTGAATTTCAATTTCGTTCGTTTGAACTAAGCTGAATCTTGGAAGTGGAAATTAACCCACTTACCGACATCCGTTCGAGCTGAAATTCGGTGGATAGACTTGCTGTCGATGATAATGTGTTCTTTCAACTTTTGGTGGCAATCACGCGGAAATATACGCATTTATCTAAAATTGAGACTTTATAGCAATAAATGTAATCAGGATTTGGCTCGGTTGGTATAATTGTCGACTCCGGTTGCTGGGTAGGAAGGTTCAACCCTAAGGAGATTTGAAAATAGATGTATTATAGTAAAAAAACTTTGTTATTTACGGGTTGATTTTTTTACAAAATACACATTTTCATTACAAAAATTCTGTTATTAGACGGTAAAGAGCCATTTCTGGTTGACTGAACTAATTTAACTTAAAACTTCGATACGTAATTCATCCATCATTATTATAAATAATTTTTGAAATAATATTTTTTTAACCCAAACATAAAGCAGTATAGGTATTATGTACCTACCTATCAATTCTTACAAAATATTTGTGAATACTCAATAAATAAAAATATATTCCCTCCTCAAATTTAGCGTATTTTTCAGATGGTCAAAATGTTTTTCAGATGGTAAAAAATGCAAATAAATGGAATATTTCTGAACATATCCGAAATCTAAAAACTATTTTTGAAATGTGATTTTATATAAAAATTTTGCACCCAACATAAAAAAGTTTTGAAAATGGCTCACCTTGCGGTTTTTCTATCTAAAATTACTGATAACGAAAGAAAATAAAAACACATACATATTTTATTAGACAAATGTATTATAAAATTATAAACGTCGTCACCTCACTTTTTTGTCTTTCATTATGAAAATAAGTAATAAAAAATTCCCATTTTTTTTTCAAATAAGGAACTCCAGTGAAAAATATTATGGCTTTAAAAAAATATGTTCATATAGACCAAGAAACGCTGATTCTGAATATATAAGTTTTATTTCATAATATTAAACGCAGAGTTTTTAAAAAAATATTAAAAAGTGCATTTTTAAACCTCTTCTCAAAACACAGCGTTAAGTTGGCATTACTGAAATGGTTAACGGTGACGTCACTGTTAACCTGTCACCTGGTGATAGTGTGTATTGTATTGTATTGACATTTGAAATGACTTGAAGTGCACACGTACCTATGCAATTCAACATTTCGTGTTTTTGGTTTATTTTCATACTGTTAATAGAGATTTAGATAAATAATAGTTATTGTGTTTATTGAAACATAATTTAGGCCCTCAACAATTTACGAAAAGGGCTATATTTGGGGACAATCTGCAATAAATTTTGTCTATTTGAAGTTAAAGTCGTGTCATATTTTGACATTTGCTTATGTATTTTCAAATTGTTTTTAGTATAGGGCTTTTTATACAAGTTGTTACACACTCGTCATGATCAGTGTATTATAAATACCAGTGTTTCTGTATGTATTATACATAAAACAATGCACCTACAAAGTAACGCCTAACACAAAACATGATGTCACATGTATTTGCAATGAAAGAGATGATTTATTGTTTTTATATTGCACTTTGATTAAATACAATAACAGTAGCGGTGAAATGTGAACATTTTACCAATGTTTTTCTATATTAAAAGCAGTTAATCTTGAATAAAAAACACACCTCACACCTAAAAAGTCATTACAAAGCATTCCGCCATGACCGCCATGATTCTTCTGGGTTCTTCATTCAAACAGGGATGTTCTGCCCAAAAAAATTATTTCCCTAGATTTCGAAGTGAAATTTCCCTAGAATTTCACATTTACGCAATTACCTACGTAGCCACCCGATTGTGTAACACTAATCCTGTTATATGTTAATTAATATGATAATTAATTGGAAAGATATCGGAACTTGGTAAATATACTAATAATACCGTGATTTTCCAAATAAAACACTAAACAAAAATTTAAAAGTACGAATACACTCACCACTGAATTAGAAACTGAATTCCAAATTAAAAAAAAAAACACTTTGCAAAATAAAAATCATAAGCAACCCGCCGCTCATTTGTACCAAGAGTGGTATTTTGAAGACCCCCCCCCCCCCTCCCCCCGAACGTGTCACGTAGTATGGGTACGTTCCCTAATATCATTTTGAGTTGTCAGTGTTAAAAATAACATTGCATGTAAGTACATGAACAATAATTAAGATTCATAGGAATTCCAAAAAATATATATACGTATATATATTTATATAAATAATACCAGTAATATTGTCATATGTAATAAAAAATTTGCCAGAGTTCGAAATTTCCCTAGATTTTGTCCTGATTTCCCTTATCCCTAAAAAATATTTTTCTCCCCTAGATCTAGGGAAATTTCCCTCGACATAATATCACTGATTCAAAATGACAACTTAAAAAGTAAAAAAATTATCGGTGGGTGAAGACCACCATAGATACGGTGCGTTTCTGGGAGTCTTTAAAAATTAAAACTTTGACAATTATTTTAACTATTAAAACTAGCTATAAAAATAAAAATAAAAAATGCAGTTATTTAAGTTTGAAGGTCTTTATTCATTAAAAAAAAAATAAAAAAATTGGACTGGAGTTCTCTATTGCGATTCAAAATTTTGGTTTCATAAAGGTGTATATTTTACTTTTTTGGTGGTTAATTTTTGATTTGAATATAAATCGTGGTTTTTTGCTTTTCTAACACCGTTTAGAACATTTTTCTCACTATGATAGTAAGGGAGGTTCAGCGATTTATATGAGACCTATGTGAACTAGGACAAATATGGTCTCCAGTGATATAACGGGTTAAGAAAAGCCAATAGCATCATGTTTATAATTTTTCACCTTACGCGTGACGCCACAGGTACACTATTATTTGTTATTCAAAGCTGCTAAGAATCTATTTTCCACAAAATTTATATAATACTTAATCATTTAATATTTGTAATACAATCTATACAATTTATTCAAATAATTGCATTCTACCATAAGGTCGCAATAAATTTATTTGTGTTTACGTTGATCGTCATTCCGCCCTTGCTTATGGATACATTAACCTAAACTAAAAAGGTTGTTAAGGTAGTTATTGCCGTAATGTATACAGGACATTTTAAGGCGTATTTTACATTAGTACCTATCTTGCTAAACAAACTAAAGACCTACATTAATTAATTTAGTTTCATGCCTTGATTTCGTATCAAGTTATTTTTAGTATGCTAGAGATATTGAAAGAAGGGTAAATGCAGGTAACTCCATTAACGGAGGACTGAACGCCGTTGGCGCCAACAAAAAACTGTCTAAAGAAGTGAAGCTAGCTTTTATTCTCGATGAAAATTATTTGCGTAATGTAATCTAATGTCTCAAAGTTCACAAAAGATCCTTGCAGAGTGCAGAATGTCTGGTACCTACATACAAGACCAAAAATAATCTTGGTCGTAATGTTCCGATTGACATTGGCTATGGCCAGTAGCACCAGCTACCAGCCTGCCGCTGACGATAGTCCCCTTCTAGGGAGCTTTACAACGGGCTACTTCCTGACAGCAATACTTAATGAGTGCCAACAGCCATCAGCTCCTTGATACTTAACCAGCGGCGTAAATGGGTCCGTGCGAAGATGTCCAAGTGCACCAAAAATGTTGATGCATTTTCACAGAAACAGTCATTTTTTGCCTGCTTTACTGCGACACTATTTTTTCTCCTCCTTTATGCGTGCAAGAAACCAAAACTTCTCAGTTCAAAATCTATTGGCAAGATTTTTTTTAGGCCACTCGAGAATGCTTGCAAAAGGCTAGTCATGTCAGTAACTTTTTTGTGTTTTCTTGTCCATTCCTTAATATTTCGATCTCCTTACAGATAGCATACATTGTACCTTTCCATCCCATAGGACGCTATTTTTGGATAAATTTCACATTTGTCCATGTTTCAAATTCACATACCTAGGATTCAATAAACTACATTTTTCTTTAAGTTGTATCGTATGATACCCCACTATTTGCTATTTAGAAATATTCTAATTCAAACTGAGCATTTTTATTTAAAATCGCAATGACGGCTTTGTCCAAAAAGGGGACATCTGATTTAGAATAATGTATCGCTAATAGACCCTTATCTATTACTTGGGTGATTGTAGAAACAAAATCGACAAATTTTGAAAGGGTATTTTGAAAACGGATAAGACCAAACATTATTCATTGTGGACCTTGAAAACCTTACCTGCGGTTTATCTTCATTGTTTTCGAAAAACAGTTAAATATAATTTAAATTAACAAAGCAATAAATATACAAACAATAGAGCATGTGGTTTCCTTATTGTGTGTGTAGCTACCAAAT
The DNA here is from genome assembly GCA_929108145.2 of Limnephilus rhombicus. Taxonomy (NCBI): domain Eukaryota; kingdom Metazoa; phylum Arthropoda; class Insecta; order Trichoptera; family Limnephilidae; genus Limnephilus; species Limnephilus rhombicus. The sequence goes on from OV815274.1 coordinate 51,204,578, forward strand.
CCGTTAATAATGCGTCATTATATTTCTAATTGAGTCATGCTTGTCTCTGGTTCAGAACCAGAACACACTCTTCTGAATCCGTTTTGTCTCCAGGGTTGCAAGTTTCAAGGTGATATAACACAACGCAAGACAAATTCTTTAATTGTATTATTAACCCCTCAAGCCTCGAGCCTGTTTTCCGATATACACCAGCACAAAACACGGTCACAAAATCAAATACACCTATCGTCATCTACTCACACGACTAAATTTGGAATTAACTCTTTACAATACGTAGCACGTACGCAATACAACGCATTACCTTATGTCGTAAAACTTCCAGCATCAAACAAAAAAACATTGACAGAAGCTCTTAAAGGATATTTTCTCAGCAGCTTTACATTGACGAATTTAGCTGTCTTTCTAATTCTTTTATTTTCTTCAACTTACTGAATTTAGCTGTCTTTGTAACTCTTCTATATTCTTCAACTAACTTTATGAAATGTGTCTAGTCGGTTTTAAAATCAATGTAGGTACTGTTCATTAAACTCCCCTTTAAATTCGTGTTCTTGTGTAAAAATAATTTTCTTTTAGTTGTATAATGTTGTCCTTCCCGAAATAAGTTTTACTAAAATCATTGGGAGTAATGTATTACAAATGTCATGTAATAATTTTATAATATATTATCACTAATAAAAAAATAAAAATAAATAAAATTGTCGGAAGGTCAAAATATTACCGCTTTACAATAAAATCCAAATAAATGAAAAATGGAACGGATCCGAAAACTAAAAACTGTTTGAAAGTTGATAAAATACGCTTTCAAATTTTATAATTCTAAATAAATATCTACTTAATTTTTTAAATATAAAAACATTGAATGCAAACATAAGAAAGTTAAAAACTGCTCACCCTGGGTTTTTTCTAACTGAAATTACTGATAATGAAAAAAAATATAAAAACACGCACGTATTTTATTAGTAAAAAAACGTTCTTGTCAACTCATTTTTTATCGTTTCATGTAAAAATAATTAATTAAAAATTCCCAAAGTTTCATAATTATTTTTTTCAAATTGTGGTCCGAAACTTTGGTTTCACAAAATATTTAAATATTTTGCGGTTAACTTTTAGATTTGAATATAAAGATTATATTTGTAACCACGATAGTAAGAGAGAAACAATGATTTCTATGAGACCTATAGGCTATAGGAGTTGCTCCGAAAACCGAACTAATTAGCCTGAGGGGTTCGAAAAGTGATAATCCTTGCCATAAAAATATATAATGAAAATAACAAAAATGTCAGCCGCTGTCGAATCGGTGTGAAGTTAGATTCATTTCTGAGAGTTCTCCGATTGACCAATTTGGGCATATCCTTATTGATTGATTTCAGGGTATGGGTAAGAATCGTTGTAAATGTTGTTTTTTAGAAATGAAAACGGCTCCGTGCCTTTGACAACAAATTTGCATTTCAACTTTTTTTCATAATGGACGTAATCTTATTGGTGTTCTTCACCAGTGGCGGTCTTTCCCTCAGGTCAATTGGTCAAAAACCTCCCAAAATTATAAGATGAAATTCAAACATAGGTAATATTTACCCGCCCCGGAACAGACTCTGTCTAGTGAGGTGGGTGACAGAAAACAATGTACATAAATGAAAATAAAATAAACGCCCGGGTTTACCGGAACTGAAATTGAAATTGAAAATTAAATTATGCAAATCAAAACAACTGGTATTATTCTAATGAATTTGAAATGCACTGCGAGATAGCGGCAAGTAGTGACATCTAACGTCTTAAATGGAAGCTTTCTTTCCCACGAACTATGATTGGCTGGGTCAATTTATCAATATAATAATAATAACGTAGTATTTATATAGCGCAGTTTTGTGATATTTCACTTCAAGTGCGCAAAATCAAATGTTCTAATATCATGTCTTCTTCTCTTTACGCGCCATACAATAAACGAGATGACACTATGTCGACAAGTAAAAATGGTTTCGGATTCTGAAGACAGTTTGGGTCATTGCCGTGAGGTAAAGAGCATGATAATTATTATGTATCTGAAAGAGAAGGTTTGATAAACGTAGGTTGATTTTGCATATTTAGGTACGCTTGAAATAATTTACTGTATTAAATGCAATTTGACTCTCAAACTCGTGAGGTACCGACAAATGAATATTATCGCATTTAATTTAATATTGTATCACAATATTGTTATTTTATATGACCTTCCACTTCCGGACCCCTAGAGCCGCCTCTAGTTTTCACGCCTTCAAATGATTCAAATATTAGTATTTAAATATTTAACAAGTGTATATTGTAATATCTCTTATGGCCTCTCCAAAGATATTCCTTATTTATCAGTAGTAGGTAGGTACTGGGACCAGCAATCTCCTATACTATAATAAGACTAGGTTCTTTGAATCACAGTGACTTTTTAGTGACGTATCGTAGTTTATAAATACAATTCGGAGAACTAATGTCCTTTCTAACATTCTCGAACATACATTTAACAGATTTACTGTCTTTTTCCCATGTTTAGGATTAAGGCGGTACACAACCCTAATAATTTTTTTTTGCTCAAAACTCACATTTTCATCATTTCCGGCGAATTCGTAACTATAACTTTTTTATTCCAACAGAACACTGGGGATGTAAGTTCTTTGAATTTAAGATTAATGAAAACAATACCTTACCATTAATATATTTTACGTACAACAATTTTAAAACTTTATAACCTGTTTTTCAACTATAAAGTTAGCGATTTTATTTTTAACAGATTTTATTTTTCTAGACGATGAATTAATAACTTCGGGAGTGAGACATGGAGACATATTTAAAATATTTGTAACATGCTCTTCAGAATTAATTTAAATGAACGCGGCGGAAAGGTCAAATCTCCAGGCCTGCTAAGGTGAATTCGACCGTACGTTCGTCCAATACGCCCATAAATATACCAAACCACCCACAATACGCCGTGCCGCGGCCGTATATTTGTTTTCACGCTTTCTTCACTTACGTCGTTAAGATTCCCACATTATTTGCCGTCTTCTTCTTTTCTTTGATTCCTCAAATTCGACAGTAGGTCCCTCCAACACACGGATCGCGACTCGCAATTTGTATACACGGTTTCTTTACTTACGTCGTTAAGATTCTGAATATATTTTAGGGTATATTGTGTCGTCTTTACTATTTTGTCGACTGAGCTGGAAGCTAAGTTTTGTCGGCGGAGATCTAGAATTACAATGACTACACACCTATCTTTGGTTACCTTCGGCACATCTCGTAAACGAGACCATGTGACCCGAAGAGCCCGTAAACAACTAAACAATGTGAGAACTAATCACATGTAGACTAATTATGATAGATTTCACCTATAAACAATTGTTTTGTGATATCGTGATTCATTTTTGGGAATTGTTTCAAGAGTTTTGTTACTCAATAACGATTTACCGGACTTACCAGATTTTTTTTTATCAAAATCACGCCTGTGTTGCTTGTTTTCTAACAAAATGATTATTATGTTCGAATACATCACATTAACGAATATAATGTTACTAGTTGAACAGCATTGAAATGAACCTAGAACATTTCAAAAATAAATAAAACCATGGGGCTCGCATGGGGTCACAGATGACCACAAATAGTATGAGTAGTTTTTAATATATGTATATTGAAATATATAAGTAATAACATGAATTACTAATTATACAAAAACAAGTTAAACTAAAATAATAATCAATAATTAACAATTTGTACTTAGGTATACTGAGATCATAGATTTTTTAGGAACTCTCCGAATCACTTTTGTTACACTGTTGACAGTATATTTCAGAGTGATCATTTCAAACAAATCTTGTACATTTCTTGCATTTTTTTGGTACTTTGTAAAGTAACGTAATTACTCGCACGGGGTCACCGCTCAAGAGCGCACCGACATGTCCTTTCACTCCCGTGACTTGGTCGCTAGTCGCTACTAAAATACAAACTTAGACGCGCGTTATGAAGCTAGCGAGGGCGCGGGGGGAATCGGGCCGCGCCAAGTGCTTCATTTTTTAATCCGAAAATGCTTTGACCCCATGCGAGTAATTAAGGGTTAAGGCTCCGCAACCGGGCCCGAAAAGAAAAAGATGGAGAGATAAGAAATTACGAATGTTAGAGGAGAGCGCTAACATTTACAGCGACAAAATCGATGCGAAAATGTTTAATAAAACACGACTCGTTTAAAATAGAGCAAAAAATCTCGCGGGCATTGTCTTAAGGGTCGGGTATCAAACCGCGCTGACGCTGCAGTTAGGTATTTCTTGTACTTGTAGACAAACACGGCCGCAGCCGGCCGCCTGCGTCTGACTAGAGGAGATGTGGGTATACTAGACACTACGGACTTAGGAAATAAAAATACACTTGCCTTATAAAATTTAGTTCCTACTATAATAATGGATACAACTTAACATACTAAGAATCATATTGTGGAATAGCGTGGATAGCTCATAGAGACATTTGCGCCTAGGTCAAACTGCCCATTCACTGCAGTTAGGTATTTTTGGTAGTTGCAAACAAGCTCGGCCGCCCCGATCTACTGTGTATTTCGGTTATGGGCATATTAGACCTTTCAATTCTGCTGCGCAATTAGGTTGTAGATACCAAATTGCACCGTGTAAACAAGACATTGCATGTTTCCATGTCATTGCGCGTCATCTTTCCACCGCATTGAAAATATTCAACTTGTTTAATATTTTCAATGCGATTGGTTCTGTTGTCCTTCGTGCGCATGCGCGAATGCGGCGTTGCATGCGCGCGCAGCACTGTGCGCGCGTATTGAAGTGCCAAACTGTGACTGTTTATTTTGTAGTGAGTTGTCAACATAGAAAATGGTTTTTAAATGGAGGGAAGTGCATACGCCTCTCATTAACTCGTTAATTAAATGATCACAAATTAACTTAATTCCCGCGCGCACGACCTGTTTCGAAGACATTCTAAAATCTATGACAGCAATGTGATTGAATGGTCCACTTCTGTCAAGTACGTGTAAACAGTACACCCTTTCAATTATACGCCGTTCAACCAAATCGCATCAATGTGGTTGACGTGTGTAATTTCGCCATTTGATTCAGGCACGGCTGCTCAGCATTTTGATAAAATACGGAATAAAAATACACTTGCTTTGTATAATTTTAATTTATTTCCAACATAATTGATACAGCTTGACAGACTATAAATCATATTATGCAAGGGCAAGGATACATAGACTTTTTTTAGCCCCTGGACCTTTACAGACGTCTTAGTTTTTGACTCAATGTGACATAGAATCTAATGGTGTTTTGATGTGGAAAAAATTTCTGGTTCATATATTGTTTGTATAATGTTATTAATTTTTTTATAATTTTACCAGAAAATAATGGGTGTGAATAAGTTACGACAACCAGTTTTTACTCTGTGCCTTAGAAATTAAAAAACAGGTAGTTTTGTTTTTGAAAGTTTATTTATATGCATACAGATTTTTTTTAATACCTAGTAAGAAAGAATATATTTTACAATTTATCTTTGATATACATAAAGTAGAACGAAGCACATTTAGAAAAAAGACAGTCAAAAATATAAAGAAGTTCAGACAAATTTTTATAAAACAACTAAATGTTTTATTTTTATTTTTATGTAACTTACAAAGTCCCAACTGTTATCAATCGCCTGGGGCCAGTGATTGGGGTATGTTGTGAGGCTGAATAAGGTGGGAGGGGAATAATATAGGGGAAGTATCTGGCTATTCAGATTTGGTCACCACACACGGCTAAAGCCATTTCAAGCAGTTTTTCAATTCTGAATAGTGGTCTTACACCAGGGCGATACATAAAGTATCTTCCACTCTGTTTTTTTATAGAAGGCTATTGACAAGTTTTTTTTTCTTTGTATAAAACACGCTGTAACTCGTGTTGTGCGTGTTACAGGTAAAATTGCAAATGTTATATGTAAGTTCAAAATAAATTAATTATTACCCACAATTATTATAGTTATTTCACAGCATTATCCAAAAATAACAAAGTTACTATTATATACTTGTTTACTATTATATAATTTTACAATTGAAAAATGTCCTCCACAACACAGGTGAATTCCTAGCGTGGAGGACATTAGACTATACATTTGTAATGTAAAATTATTAATAAAAAAATACAAAACAATACAGAGTGATAAGTGTTAGCCCCTCATTTATTCACAAGACTGTCATTTTGTAATGACATCATCCTTTCTCCCGGTCTATTATCGATAATTCATACAGCGCCCTTGAGCTGATTTTTCACAAAAACGGCGCTATATAAATCATCCAAATATTATTTATTAATTCTAAACATTCACAAAAAGTGTGGTAGATCATTCATTATAGCAAAAAGTTTATATGGAAGGCCGTTACTCCGGCCGCTTATGTTTATTTAAAAAACTTACATGTTAACTGATAGTTTCTGTTATAACGACGTCATTTATATTGCTTCTGCTGCTTTTCTAAAAAAACATATAAAATAAATTTATTTGTAAAATTACGACCCAGAATTTACCCAACATCGAAATTCATTCGATTTATCAATGGATCTGACAGTCGTTGTTTTCAATAAAACTTAGTGACAATTTGAACGGAATCGGTAGAGAACTCAAAATAGTCGTCGAAATTATGCATTTTGAAATTAAATTTTGTTAAATTAAATTTTGATATTAAGTTCGTTGAACCCCAAACTCCTTAAACCTGATTTTGAACCAAATCGTCAAAGTACTTAAGATATTCAAGATGGATGCCGAAATTTTGCATTTTGACATTAGATCCGAGTTCAGTGCACTTCCAAACGCCCTAATCCTGATTTTGAACCAAATCGGTAGATAACTAAACAAATTCAAGATGGATGCCGAAATGTTGCATTTTGACATTAGATCCGATTTCAGTGCACTTCCAAACGCCCGAATGCTGATATTGAACCAAATCGGTAGATAACTAGAGAAATTCAAGATGGATGCCGAAATGTTGCATTTTGACATAAGATCCGAGTTCAGTGCACGTCCAAACGCCCTAATCCTGATTTTGAATCAAAAAGGTAGATAACTAGAGAAATTCAAGATGGATGCCGAAAGCATTTGGACATTAGATCCGAGTTCAGTGCTCGCCAATACTCCCTAATACTGATTTTGAACCAGATCGGTAGAGAACACGAGAAATTCAAGATGGATGCCGAAATTTTGCATTTTGACATTAGATCCGAGTTCAGTGCACTTCTAAACGCCCGAATTCTGATATTGAACCAAATCGGTAGATAACTACAGATAAATTCAAGATGGGTGCCGAAATTTTTAGATGTCAAAAAGCAAAATGACTTCAGTCCACCTTCAAACTACCCTTGATAGAAATCAGTAAAAAAATGAAATTTTGACTTTATTACCTTATTCTCCTATTCTTCCAGTGGGAGGGTCTATTTTTTATGGCACGGTAAGCAAGAATTCCTTTATTTTTACCCATTTTGAAGGTACCTGAAGTTTAAAAAAAAAATAATAATAAAATATGTAAAACTGTAAATCAAGTTAAAAATAATTTATTAGATAATAATAAATATATTTTATTTCTACTTACCCGGTTACTGTAACACCTATCTCCTCCATGATTCCTTCAAAAATCGAATAAACAGCGAACAAAATTGCTGCGAAAAAAATATGCGTGCTGTCGCCTTGACCGCTATCTCACAACTGAATAAATTCTGTGAAATTCAACCGTTATATAAGACATCGCGCGGCGTAATATTTTGCCATACATTTTTGTATGGCGGAGAATAGTTGAAAAATTCAGAAAGTTTAGGCGAATTACAATAAAAATCTAGATACACTGAAGAGTTTTTAATTTAATAGCTTGATTTAACATAATGTTTACTCTGAGATTACGGAAGGATTTTTGGTAAAAATGTTTACAACAGGTTCAGGAGAGATAATCGCGAAGGCCTTTTTCAACGTTTTAACTAAAGTTGCAGTATGTATAACTTATAGAATTTGTAAGATTACAGTAAAAAAAATTTAATCACTAGTAACTTTACACATTTTTCTAACTACCCGTATATAATTTTCTAGTATTGCTGCTACGAGACGCGGATGCTACTGCTAATGCGGAGCGATGTTTTCCAAACCCGACCCTCATAAATATAACTTGTAAAATAACTGAAACAAACTTATATAATTTGTATTTGTATTTGTAATGGAGGGAATTTTATATAATTTGCGTTTCGGCGATGGCAATGTCAAGAATCTTCAAGAATAACATTTTTTTTAAGAGCTTTAAAACTTAACGTGTGGGAGGTATGTAAGAAATCGGTAGTGATTCGGGTAGCGGGCCCAATATCCTCAATGACTCAGATTGTAAGGCATCCTTTTGTCTTTATTCTGCTTATAATAAATTAATTAAATTCAAATAAGGAACAAATTCGCGCGCCATTGTTAAGGTAAATGAATCATAATATTATTAGTCAGCAAGGTGAGAATATTTTGAAAATAAAATACGGTACCTACTTAATAGAGCGCTTTTATTATTATGATTCACGATTACGGTACCGTGACGGCATAAAAAAGGCAACAAACATACGTTTCTTATCACAATAATGCTGCAGCTCTTTCAAAAGATGAGATACACAATGTACGCAGGTCTATTTCTTCCAAAGGAAAAAAAGCACTTAATCTTTTTTTTACATCTCTCTCACACACCGCACTTTGATTATCCGTAGACCCCTACAATACTACGAGGCGTGCCGATAATTTTGAAAGTATGGAATATAGTCACCAAGATAATATTGAAGTGTGAGTGAATTCCAAAAATTCAAAAACGTCAAATGTCAATTCGCTGATGGTTTTGCTTTTGTTCTTAAACATATAATACTGTAGCTCTTTCTCTCACACTAAATAACAACAGTCGAAAATGAGACAAAACGGTGAACGCATGTCTGCACCCCCCCCCCCTCCAAAGGAAACATACAATTATTATCATACATCTCCCTCAAATGTGTAAAGAAAATAAAACGCATTTTCCGTCGCCGTGCTGACACGGAAACATAATCTATATATTATGTTTCCTCCAAAGGAAAAAAGTAGGACTTTGGAGGAAACAGCCACACGTATTTTGTAGTAAGAAAGAGCTGCAGCATTGTAGTGATAAGGAACATAATATGTGGTTATTTCCTTTTTTGCAGTCACTATACCGTAAACGTAGATCTTCGCGGTAATAATGAAAGGGCCGATATATACGAAACTAAAAAAAAAACATTCAGGTCATTAAAAAGGCGATTTTTTTTAAATTTTGTTTTTTTATTAGATACCGATTTTACGCGAAAATATTTTTTGGGTATGCCAAAGCAGCACCTGAAGGTAAAAGTAACCCCGATTTACGGTATACCAAATCCAAGAAGATTATAAGGGAAAACATTACTATAAAATTAATTTTCTTTTTTTGACAATTAACATTTCTGATGGAGGCGTCTACTAATATCTACAGGAATTCCAAAAACTGAAAAAATCGAACTAATATCTATGAGAACCAAAGTGTTGACGAATATCTATAGCTCAAACTGCTGGCTAATATCTATGAGAACCAAAGTGTTGACGAATATTTACAGCACTGGCAGAGGTTGGATTTGCAATTATGTATAGCATATTGGAATAACGTAATATTGCGTATGCAGTTTTAAAAAAATAATTTATGTAAGTATATAAGTAAAAATCCCTAATATCGGACTATTGGACATATTTAGCTGATTAGACCTACCTACGCTCTGTAGATATTAGTCAACACTGGGACCGTCATAGATATTCGTCCGACCTTGGCTCTGTAGATATTAGTCAACACTCTGAAGTTCGTAGATATTAGTTCAACATATGAGCTGTAGATATTCGTCCGACATACAGGCTGTAGATATTAGTATCTGGAGTCGTTCTGATCATGCGCACTCGTTACTTCAACGCTGGAAAGGAAAATAGCTAAAGCGCCATACAGCTGTGACATCAAAGAAGAACCTATACAATAAGCCATAGTGTTTGTTTCTGATTGTGTTCAATAAAACAAGTTTTCTAAAGTTTCCCACATGTTCTGGAAAACACTAGAAAACTTGATTTGATGAACACAAGCACAAACAAACAATATAACTTACCAATATAAATTACCCCGTGAGTGTGAGGAAACCGGGCGGCGTTTTGTCCATACAAACGTATTCCACAATTTCTCTCTGGATTTTGTCACTCTGCAAATATATTTTAATGTAATATATAGGGTGTTAAATTATTTTATTATTTTTATTATTTTTAATTTATAAACTAATTTTTAAGACAAGATCACAAAGGGTAACAATTATTATAAGTAATAATTATTGCTTATAATAATTGCTTATAATAATTGCAATAATTATTGCTTATAATAATTGTTACCCTTTGTGATATGCATAAAAATCTTGTCTTATAATAATTGCTTATAATAATTGCAATAATTATTGCGTATAATAATTGTTACCCTTTGTGATAAAAATCTTGTCAAACATTAGTTTATAAATTAAAAATAATAATTAATATTTAACAAGTTAAAAGTATTCCACCCAAAAATGTAGACATAATTTGTCTCGACGCCACCTAGCGAGAGATTTAGTACTTACAATTCCTCCCTCACAAAAATAAAGTTGGTTGTTTTCAGGTGGAAAAATATAATAATCAGTAATTGTTGAATGAAACACCAGTATATATTGAATTATTTGGCGGGTATTAGATAAGCCGCCATAGCTCAGTGGTCAGAGCATCCGACCGGCAATCAGAAGGACACGGGTTCAAGTCCCGTTGGCGGCAAGTATCTTTTCTCGGAAGATTTTTCAATGTAAAATGAGTGTTTCAGGCTGACAATTATTGCTTATAATAATTGTTCAAATATTTTTGTAAAACCGTTGCACGGGTAAGAGGGAACGTAAGGTTCTGCGCGGCATTCGTGCGGATTGTTTAATCATGATGTCGCTGTGGACTAATGCCCTTCGCGCATTTGCAGTAGAAGCGTGTTTAAAGCCAACGATTCGAGTACCGTTGCCGATTTTGATTTTGAGACCATTTTGTACGCGTTTCAATACTCGTCGTTTTAAGTGTCAACAAGCAAAACTGCCGCTATTGGGCACCAAAAGGACAAAATAGCGTGTAACCTGATTCCTCTGCGCTAAATGCCCACCACCCTGCACTCTCTGTGACACTTAGTCTCGGCGTGACAGCCGTTCGCGATGGAGCTTCCGCTCGCCGCACCCGCCAGGTGTAAATTACGCTCTGTAATTTGTTTGCCGGATCGCGCGTAAAATCGTTCCTCACGACCGCAGCACCTTGGAGACCTTATTTTACAGACAGCCCTATGAATATCGCAACACAATGTAAAATATCAACTTTCACACAGTGCATTTTGGAGTTCCTTCTTTTTTGGTACATTTATTTGTCATTCTGTAAATACTGAAAATATATTCCGATACAGATGATACCTAAAGGTACCTACAAAACTGATCTCTTCAGAAAAAGAGATAATATGTATTTGGATATACTTGGTCGAAGATTTATACACGTAAAATGTATCGTGCTATTTTGAATAATTTATTTGGGATTCAAATTTATTTATGAGATCATGGTGTAAATATAAGTTTGTAGGTATCTATCATGGCAATAAGAATTATTGTCATTCATTCTTACCGGGGAAATACTGAATAACATGTGTAGTAAGTAGGTGTCGAAGAAAACAATATGTATTTTCCCTTTACTTGCCGAAAATTATCAACTTATAAAAATATTTTTTTCAAATCCATCTTGTCATAAAATATGTAGATATTTTAGGGAACGTACCCATACTACGTCACCCGTTTCGGGGGGGGGGGGTCTTCAAAATACCACGCTTGGTACAAATGAGCGGCGCGGCGGGGGGCTTAGGTTTTTAGTCACCGGGGGGGGGGGGGGGTTAAAAATTGCAAAAGGTTGGTACGTTCGTATGGTTATTATGGGTACGTTCCCTTACATCAGAGTACACGATGATCTCTGCTACCTACCAATAATAAATTTTACAATATTACAATTTTTATTTTGTATTTGAAATAAATTATATTTTTTTTATTTCATGCAGAAAAGAAATATCTCAATTTTCACAGTAGCAAGCAAGTCAAGTTACACAAGTGATTTTTCATGAGAATCATAATAAATGTGAATTTCGGCAATGCGCCTGTCCAAGGGCGGATCCATGATTTTTTTCTGGGGGGGGGGCAAAAGGGGCGGACGGGCAAAAAAATCAACAATTACTGTTAGGATTTTTTCCTGAGGGGGGGCACAAGGGATGGACTGGCAAAAAAATCAACCATTACTGTTGGGATTTTTTCTGCGGGGGGCACAAGGGGCGGACGGGCCAAGGGGCGGACGCGCAAAAAAATCAACAATTACTGTTAGGATTTTTTTTCTGGGCGGGCACAAAGGGCGGACGGGCAAAAAAATCAACGATTACTGTTAGAAATAAACGTGAAGTATCATACTTCAAGTTTATTTCTACACTTCTAACTTCAAGTATCATACTTCAAGTTTATTTCTACATGTTCAAGTATGTATAGGAAGATTTATGAAAGTATCAAAACAATCGAAAAATTAAATGTTTAATTAAGACAGTTTTAGCTTCTAAGTATGTACTGTGATGGAATCTCCAAAGTACACAAAAATACCGTCTGGGGGTGGGCACGTGCCCCCGTGTCCCCCCCCCCCCCCTCCTCCCCCCCCCCCATCCCCCACAATCCGCCCTTGCGTCTGTCTATAACACTGGGGTTCAATCAACTATAGAACTGAGATTTGCTTTGATTTTAAGTGTCATTTTAGTGAGATATATTTTAATTGCCTGTGATTTTCCGAGGTTCGATAAATATGTACGTTTTCTACGAAACCATACGTTTATTCTAATTTACTTATGTATAAATTTTAGTGAAATAATGAAATTATTTTTTTATACTTCAGGTATAGGAATCGACGACACTTTTGTGATGCTGGCAGCCTGGAGAAGAACCTCGGTGAAGTTGTCAGTCCCCGAGCGCATGGGGCACACCTTGTCTGACGCAGCTGTCTCCATCACCATCACCTCCGTCACCGACATGATCTCCTTCTGGATAGGGGTCATCAGCCCCTTCCCCTCTGTCAGAATCTTCTGCTCGTACTCCAGTAAGTTCCAATCATATTTGACTGAGCGTAACAAAGTCCCTTTTTAGTTTGACCGTTTTGCATTTCGTTTTCCAGTAAATTTGTTTGTATGTTCCTTTTCCGGGTCAAGATGGTGGTAGTTTTAATGGTTCAGTAAAGATTCTATTTTCAAAAATTGTAAAAGCTCAAAACTGCTAACTAGAGTACTGTTCTCGCTGTTTTTTTTTTATTTTTTTAAATAATTTCCTTCAGGCCATGTCAACTTTGGGGATTCTGTGTGTTTATTTGTGGGGAAAGGAAAGAGTGAACCATTCCACCCCCGAGCTGTCGAATTCAACGAGTTGTAGAAACGGTTCCATGCCTACTCAGAATGAAACCAACTCAGAAACACCTTAGAAAACTGTCAACAAACGGCCTTCTTACGGACTTCCCGCATCCTTGTGTATGTGGATTGCCGACTTCTTGAGGGAGAGGTCGATTCAGACGGTAGCCGATGGTTTCACCCCTTCCTCACACTCGATAAATGCTGGCGTCCCACAGGGATCGGTTCTGTCTCCGACTTTGTTTTTGTTGCACATCAACGACCTTTTGTCATGTGCACGAATTCATTGTTATGCGGATGACAGTACAGTTCATGATAGCTTTTTGTTTGACAAGCCCCCAAAGGGCTCACAAACTCCAACAGCTCGTATGGCTTTGAAGCAAAGAATGGACGGTTACCTCGTGAGTGTTTTCTCTTGGGGTAAAAATAATCTCGTTGAATTTAATGTTTCAAAGACCCAATCTTGTCTGATTACGTCTAAAAGGGATCGAAATGAAAATCTAGTCTCTTTCAACGGAAGCAATCTTCCGAACAGGCCCTCCATTGATATGCTTGGTTTAACCCTAAGTGACCAGCTCGGGTATGGGGTAAAGATAAAGAGTAAAGTTAGCCTCCCAGAAACAGGGCGTACTGTATAGGGCCCGCAGATACTTTAATAGTGCACAACTGCTAACCCTGTACAAATCACAAGTGCGCCCCACGGTTGATTTGGCAGCCACCTCTGGTCTGGAGCTCCAAAATACCTGAAAAATACCCTCGACTCTGTGCAGAAACGGGCGGTCCGTTTGATAGATTCTCCCATCTTAACAGACCGATTGCAATCTTTAGAGCACAGGCGTCGAGTGGGAATGCTATCCTTGTTCTACCGGTATTACAATGGAAGATGCTCCGAGGAACTAGCATCATTGATCCCTTCGGCACCGGTGCATAGTCGGGAAACACGCCAAACGCGTGCCCAACATTTGTACACGGTTAACATTTGTCACATGAGAACAGGTCGTTTCTTCGACTCGTTCTTATGTTCAACAGCTCGGCTTTGGAATGATTTGCCGGCCTCTGCGTTTCCTCCTTCCTACAACATGGGTCTCTTCAAGACCAATGTTCATTCCTTCTTCTCCTCAAAAAGACCCTCCACACAGCATCCCAGATGACATAGGCCCTGAGGGAAATTATTTTCCTCAAGGCCTCCTGTATGGAAATAATGTAAAAAAAAAAAAAAAGAAAGGTCATTAAAAGCTATGAAAAAATAATTAAAAAATAGCCAGTAACCCTTACCTATTTAAACATTTTTTATCATCACTCTTAATCTTAATGACATTTCTGAGGTGCTTCTGAGTTGGTTTCATTCTGAGTTGTCTGGTCACCGTAGAATGTGATGAATGTCAATGCACAAATGTTGGGTGCGGATTTGGCGTACTGAAGGGATCAATGATACTAGTTCCTCGGAGCATCTCCCATTGAAGTACCAGTAGAACAAGAATAAATTGTGTTTCCACAGACCAAAGAATGAACTTTTACTAAGTATGTGAAGTTTACCTCTATGACTTTGTCAAAAAAACTCTTAACAAAATATCATTATTATTTTCAGGTTTGGCTGTTTGCTTCACATTCATATGGCATTTGACATTCTTTGCATCCTGCATGGCCATCGCGGGATACTGCGAACAGAAGAATCTTCATTCTATACTTTGTGTTAAAGTTCTTCCCGTGTCTAGGGCTATCAAAGGTAATAAAACTGACTATTACAATCAGTTACATATTATTATTTTGTGATAAAAGGCTAATAACAACATTTTACTACAATAAGATTACTTTTATGGTACATAATATTAAAACCAACTTCTAAATCACAGGAGTTAGTTAATAGTGTAACATGTTTTAGGTATAATGTACAGAAAAAATAAGCAACTCACAGAAGATAAGTACTGGTAAGTTAGGTAGTTACTGTTTTAGTCTCAACCATTTTCTAACCCTGAATGTTTTCGTTTCCAATTTATTGAATGATAAAAGTTTCTCTAGTCTTGCTTCATCGAGTTTCCTATTGTAGTTGTCTTTTATATTAAACATCAGCGACAGATCGGCGCTTTGAAGCGTTTAGCAAACTCTAGATGCGCTGATAGTTCGGTATTCAATTTTTTGATCTGATCTGATCCACTTCAGCCATAGATCAAGTATATCTTGGTCGAAGGCTTCAGCGCATTCAACGCAAGTCGAATGGCTTTGTGTTGCAGGGTTTGTAGTTTGTTTATGTGTGTTTGTGCTACATGACACCAAAGAGGTGCAGCGTATGTGAAGCCCGGCCTAATGGTCGTCTTGTAAAGTAGTAATTTATTGTCTGATGATAATCGATTTTTTCTACCTAGCTTCGGGTAGAGTGCGGCTACGGACTAACATGCTGATTTGATTTTTGATTTTCAGAGGAAAAGTCTTGGTTCTACCGCACAATGTGCACGGGGGGGATCGATCCAGCTGACCCAGACAACCCCATCGATAACAAGGAGCACATGGTCATGGCCTTCTTCCGGGACAGCGTAGCCGGCCTGCTAAACAAGGGCTGGGTCAAGTTCATTGTGGTCATCGTGTTCGCCATGTACCTAGCGGGAGCCGGTTACGGGGTCACCAACATCAAGGAGGGGCTCGAGAGGAGGAAACTCTCCAGAGCCGACTCTTACTCCGTGGTGTTCTTCGATATGGAAGATTATTACTTCAGGGAATTTCCGTACAGAATACAGGTAACAAATAACGGGTTCTACATCAAAATAGAATGTTGAAGAAAAATAACAAACAAACAACAAACCTAACCTAACCTCAACTAAACAAACCTAACCTAGATATGATTGGAAATTTCACGGCCAAAAGTATTATCATGGATGATTTTTGGGGTATTATGCTGTTTTGTGCTTCCTCCTCCTTTAGCCAACATTTCATACAGCCTTACAGGGCTCATCATTAGAGTCGATATCTGCCCCGATTATGGTCACTGTAAGGCTGTCCGAAACGTTGAGTAAAGGAGGACGAAGAGCAACACAACAAAATAAATCAAAATTCAATCACAGTAAAGATTAAAAATGCATAATGTTTCATTTCCATACCTCAACATGAAAATTACTTTCTTAGCTGAAGACTATTGTATTAATCTAGAAGTTTCACACAGAAAAGGCTAAAAAATTTAATGAGCTCACCGTTGGAGTATTTTTTGCTGCTTCAGCACACAGATTTTTCAACTTTGTACAGAATATATATGTAACAATTAATTAGAAATACAATGTTTTTGTGAGAAATTTAAAAATATATATGTTTTAAACATATTATTATTTTGAATTGTTAAACTAACGTTTAAGATAAGATTTTTATGCATAGCACAAAGGGTAACAATTATTATAAGCAATAATTATCAGCCTGAAACACTCATCCACATTGAACCTCCATAGCTCAATTGGGAGAGCAGCTGACCGGCAATCAGAAGGGCACGGGTTCACGTCCCGTTCGCGTCATGTATCTTTTCTCGGAAGATTTTTCAATGTGGATGAGTGTTTGAGGCTGATAATTATTGCTTATAATAATTGTTACCCTTTGTGCTATGCATAAAAATCTTGTCTTAAAGGTTAGTTTAACAATTAAAAATAATAATTAATATTTGACAAGTTTAAGTATTTCCCCAATAAATGAAGACATAATTTGTCTCGACGCCACCTAGCGACGGATTTAACACTAACAGTGTCTCTCTCGCAAAAATAAAGTTGGTTGTTTTCAGGTGGAAAAAATATAATAAGCAGTAATTGTTGAATGAAACACTAGTATATATTGAATCATTTGGCGGGTATAAGAAAAGCCGCCATAGCTCAATTGGGAGAGCAGCTGACCGGCAATCAGAAGGGCACCGGTTCATGTCCCGTTGGCGTCATGCATCTTTTCTCGGAAGATTTTTCAATGTGGATGAGTGTTTCAGGCTGATAATTATTGCTTATAATAATTGTTTTTTTTAAACATATTCTTACATAACTTGTTTTCTAGGTGATCGTCAGTGGAGCATACAATTATTCTGATCCGATAGTGCAAGGACAAATGGAAGATCTAACACAGAAATTAGAAAATGTTTCTTACATATCATCGCCATTGTACACTGAATCTTGGTTACGCTCCTTTGTCAGTTACATATCAAGAAACAATGAAGAATATAACCTCACTCTAAACGATGAACAGTCATTCTTAAAGACATTGAAAGCGGTAAGTAATAAAATGAACTATTTAATAATATTGATGTTGGAAAGGATAAATGCCTAAATTGCCATCCACCTGGAAAAGACAAATGGCTCGAGTACGGCGCTTACGGTCTACACCACTCTTTCTTTCAAGCTGTACGACGCTTTAGCCATTTATCCCTTCCAGTGTCGATATGTATTACGTAATCCCTAATGTTTGGATCACATCTGTTATTTTCACTAATAAAAAATCGTTTTATCCAGATATGGCTCTACCCGTCCAATCCATTCTCATTGGACGTAAAATTCAACGAGGATGAAACTCAGATAGTAGCATCTCGGTTCTTGATCCAAGCCGTCAATGTGAGCGATACAAATCATGAAAAGGACATGGTGAAAATACTGAGAAAAGTTTGTGAAGAATCTCCTCTGAATGTTAGCGTTTTCCACCCATACTTCGTGTTCTTTGACCAAGTAAGAATTTATGACACTTATTTATGTACCTGCTAATTATAGCATTCATGATGTATAATAAAAGATTATGTACGCATTAAATATTAATCTTGTGTATTTGTTTTCAGTTTGAACTTGTCCGCCCAGTCTCCATACAGAACATGGTGATAGGTGCCATCATCATGATGGTGATCTCCTTCATATTTATCCCCAACTTCCTGTGCTCCTTGTGGGTGGCTTTCAGCATCATCTCCATCGAGGCCGGAGTAGTTGGATACATGGCCCTCTGGGATGTCAATCTGGACTCTATCTCCATGATTAACCTGATCATGTGCATCGGATTCTCCGTAGACTTTACAGCCCATATCTGCTATGCCTACATGTCCTCTAAAGCCAGCACTCCTGATGGAAAAGTGAGAGAGTGTCTTTATTCTCTGGGTCTACCTATAGTTCAAGGAGCATCCAGTACCATACTCGGAGTTGTGGCCCTTATTCTCGCCGACAGTTACATATTCTTGGTGTTCTTTAAAATGGTGTTCATGGTCATATTCTTCGGAGCCATGCACGGTCTCTTTTTATTACCAGTGTTGCTTTCACTATTTGGACCAGGCTCGTGCACTGCTATTAAAGATGAAGAAGAAATTAAGATGTCCAAAGTGGAAAAAGCTTTCCCTCATCCATATTGTATCCCGCATCCTCAGTTAATGTTGAACGAGAGTATGTACAACGGAAAGCCATTCAAAGGAGCACCGTTCAAAGGTTATGGAGAGGAAAAAGATCTAGGAATAGGAACATCCGGTGAAGATTCGAGCGAGAGTAGTTCCAGCCAATCGCAACGTCGCCGGGCTGCAGAGGATGAAAGCACGCGGAGGCGTTACGAAGAAGGCTGGAGGAAGTCCCATCACCAGTTGCCTTCGCAAAGTCAATTTGTCCCGCAGATGTTGGACCTGTATGGATATGACGCAGAGCGCTCCTGGCACCACCAGCGCCAAGAAGGCAACAGGAGAGCTGCGTACGACGATGCCAAGAGGAACCCTTACGAGGACAGAGACAGAGGCTGGAAGAGCGAGGAGAGGTCAAGGAACGGCCATAAGATGCCGCCCACCGAGAGACCGATACGCTCGCACTCCACGCACGCCCTGCAGCCCCAAAGGGCCCCCCAGCGCTCCACCTCTCACCATAACCTCCAACACAAATACGTTGCGGAAATGAGATTCCCTTGAGACTGAAAGACAATTTTAATGAGTGACATTAAAGTGTTGTTACGTGGAGCTCGTGCAGTCTCCGATTATTTACTTATTAGAACATTTTTGTTAATTTTAATGCCCTGATATCTTATGGTGCGACAAATTGCTCACTTGATCACAAATTACAATGACAAATTAGTGTAAATACATAGTTCCATGTTTTATAAAATTATAGATAGGTAGGATTTTAAATTGTTTAGGGATATTTATCATTTTATTAAAATATGTTATGGTATAATTTACCAAACATGGCTCAAGTAATAAAAAAACATTGATATAATATAAATTTCAACAAAATGTGCCTTAGTTTTAAAACATTCAGAATCACCAGATCCGTTTTAAAAATCTGTTCATTTGTAGTAATGTCCTAGTAGTTTCTACGTGAGTTAATAGTAGTTAATATGACAACACATTGATTTCCATGAAAAATCTTGTATTACCATTATTACCTTTATTTGAAATCACAAATATAAAATATATCTGTGATTTACTGATTAATAAAAATGTGATCACAACAATAAGGATAGGCTATTTTTGTAGAAGTCATGTAAATAACATAATATCTTAAGAAATACGCTCTATTTTAATATGGGGAGGTGGGTAATGACTAATGAATAATGAGTTTATTAAACTGTGTCCAACAGCAACACTGCAGACCGCCAATCAAAAATATATAATAACATTTTACAATTATGTAATGTAATAGCAAATAAATAAATAAATTCTTTTCGTAAGAACAAAATAATAATTTATCAAATAATGTACTATTCTTAGAAGTAGGTACTTAAACAATCAATTCGCCATAAAATATACATCCTTATTCATCTTGATTGATTCTTATTTTTTTTAAATTAATATAAAATCATTTGTAAATAATCATTTCATTCTAATATTAAGTATTATTTTTCTAACTTACAATGAGCATTGTTTAGAAATCATTAAATATTTACCTACTATTTGTGTAAAATGGTGAATAGTTTTATTTTTTAATTTCCATGATAATTTAAGTAGTGATTAAAACATGAAATAGTAAGCTAGATTATATATAATATGTATGTCTATATATATATATTTTATTGGACTCCTCACAAGAGCGCCCCTGTCTATACAGGGGAACCATGTCACCACCCTGTTGGGCAGCGTTGTGATGTGGGTTAAGGTGGGGACTGTGGGATGGGATTATATGAAAGAGGAAAAATAGATACCGGTGACTTGTTCCACATATGAGCCGACTTAATTACATAAAAAAGAGTCGTAGAAACGATCAATTCTCATGAAACCAATATCAACTGTGAGCAAGTGTACCGCTCATATCCGTTGAGTTTCATGCACGTGCACCGGAGCACCGGGGATCAGTGCTGTTAGCTCCTTAGAGTAGACTCCATTAAAATACCTATAGAACAGGCTCAGTATGCCTACATTGCGTCTGTGCATTAGAGATGGCGATATGTCTGTTAACAATGGATTGTAAATCAGACGAACCGCCCTCCTTTGCACAGAATCAAGTAAATTTGTCAAGTATTTTGGATCTCCAGCCCAGAGGTGGCTCCCAAATTTAATTGTTGGGAGTACTTGAGATTTGTATAGGGTTAGCAGCTGATCACAATTGAAGACGCCCAGTTTCTTGGAAGTCAGATTTACTCGGGCTTCTATGGATATTAAAAATTTTATGAAAATTTACAATTTATTTTGTATTTTTAAAAGTCATAAATGCTACAATGTTTTTTCAATGCAACAATATGCTTTTAAATTAACATAACATGACGTGTGTTTATTTTGTAAAACTTGAAAATCAAGGAACTCAGCAATTTTCTTAAAGCTGAAACATTTAGGACGGATTGTTTCAAAGAATTTGAACAATTCATCAAATTTCAAAGTTAATTTTCAAGTTCAATTCAATTTCTGGAATTATTTCGGTTATGTGAAACAACTGGCTTATGATGATCTTATAACAGAACTTGAATAAAATCTTTGCCAACTTGAAAATTTACTTTGAAATTTGACGAATCATTCACAATTTTTTGAAAGTTTTTAAATTTCAAGATAATGAAAGTTCTGTCATTATTTCAGTTTTGAGAAGCAACTGGCCCATACTGCTTAGCGATTCCGTATTTTTTGGGAGATCGTTATTGGATAACGGACGTAATCTCCTGTCAGATTTGTGTGATTTTTATGACTGTTATTTGCGTTTTCTATGTACAACGTACATTAAATGAGTAAATAATCAAGCATACTTGCAAGAATTCATGTTTAAATCGATCTAAGGGAACGTACCCATACTACGTGACCAACTTTTTGCATATTTTAACCCCCCCCCCCCCCCCTCCCCCCGGTGACCAAAAACCTAAGGCCCCCGCTGCTCATTTGTACCAAGCGTGGTATTCTGAAGACCCCCCCACCCCCTCCCCCCTCCCCGAATAGGTCACGTAGTATGGGTACGTTCCCTAAACTAAAATATGTGACGTAAAAATCACACAAATCTGACAGAAGATAACGTCCGTTATCCAATAACGATCTCACAAAAAATACGGAATGCTAGGCTGATATAATAACAGAACTCAAAAATTAAATTTGAAATTGATCAAATTCTATGAAACAATCCTTCCTTTAAAATTAAATCTTAGTTTTAATACTTGTTTGTCTATTTCCTGAGAAAAGATGTTACATGAGCAACTATACCTTAGCTAATCCGTCTATCTGTCTCTCTGTAGTCCCGCCAAATAACAATAAATAGTCGTAATTCATTAAATTTATTACACTCCCCACTATCTCTTTTGTGTTTTTGTACAGGACATATATTTTTGTCTTGAAGATTTTGGGATTCATAAATGCTCACTTTATTTTGGCAAATTAATTGCAACATGATTCAAATTAATGAGACATCAATTAACACATATTAGATAATAATTAATACATTTCGTTCAATTTTGTAATAATCCTTTGTCTTTTTGTACTGTCATATTTAATATTAGCAATCGTACCGTAAATGTAAAATGTACAATTGCACAATTTTGATAAAAGCCATTTTGTTATGGCCACGTTTAAAATGTTATGTTCATCTGTCCAATAAACCTAGCATTCTATTATTTGTGATTGATTAATTTATTTATCTGGTATATATGTACATTGTTTGCTACTATTTTAAGAGGAGACGATTCTGAACGGTCAAATATTAATTTATTTTTCATCAACTTATGTAGTAACTAGAACTAATCCATAAAGTTATGGATCCCTAGAGTAAGATTGGGGATTTTGTTACCTATGTCAATAATAATTATCATAGATTTGTAAGTGCAAATAAAGTTTTGTATGGTTTTATTCTGGGTACTTTATTTATCTAACTGATTCACCGGTTCCATGACAATTGATCTGCTGACAATTGACCCCGGTGTACTTATATACAATGTGCAGTTGGTTTAGGGAAAATACGGTACACCTAATTACACAAAATATGTATAACTAAGTGACCCCTGAGGGAAGGGATGTGCAGAGAGGATGTACCGCCGAATAACAAAAGTATAAAACATTTTTTCATTCAAATGCATTTAAGGAAAAATTTGCTTCAAATGCATTAAGGAAAAATCTGCTTCAAATGCATTAAGGAAAAAACATTATACAGATTAACTCATATGGAATCCTAAATTGGAATAAAATCCCCGGCTTCTGAAACGCTCAGATTGGAAAATAGAAAACAAAGACAGACTTCTCTTTGATTTCCCCGACAATTCGTCCGGTACAGTCAAGGGCGGATCCAGGATTTTTTTCTGGGGGGGGCACAAGGGGCGGACGGGCTAAAAAATCAACTATTACTGTTAGAATTTGTTTCTGGGGGGGGCAAAAGGGGCGGACGGGCAAAAAAATCAACAATTACAGTTAGGATTTTTTTCCTGAGGGGGGACACAAGGGGTGGACGGGCAAAATATCAACAATTACTGTTAGGTTTTTTTTCTGCGGGGGGCACAAGGGGCGGATGGTCAAAAAATCAACAATTGCTGTTAGGATTTTTTCTGAGGGGGGCACAAGGGGCAGACGCGCAAAATAATCAACAATTACTGTTAGAAATAAACTTGAAGTATCATACTTCAAGTTTATCTCTACATTTCAAGTACGTATCTATAGGAAGGTTTATGAAAGTGTCAAAACAATTGAAAAATTAAATTAATGTTGAATAAAGACAGTTTTAGCTTCTAACTATGTACTGTGATGGAATCTCCACAGTACACAAAAATACCGTCTGGGGGGGGCACGTGCCCCCATGCCCCCCCCCCCCCCCCCCCTAAATCCGCTACTGGGTAGAGTATTTCTTTAACCTTGAAATAAATCTGTAAATTTGTATAAAAAACAAAGCCAAGCCACCAAAGACACTCTTCATGTAGCAGCACGTACCCGAAGGATTTCAACAAGCAATTGCTGAGCATATTTGGAGTAAAAAATGTAGATGTTGTTTTGCTGTTTGATATTTTTTTTCAATTAAAAACAAACAAAAAAAAATTCCATCACACGTCCAATTGACTAGTCGGGTGCAGCCAGTATGGGTCATGTACTTGATATGCACTCCGTCTCGTTCAAGCAGCACACTAACAGAGAGAGAGCATGATCCCGTTGTGACATGTAGCAGTGGCGACGTGATAGAAACATATTTATTTTGTTTTATATATGAAAAAAATATCACTGGACAGCGCGATGATTTTACTCCATTTATGTTATATTTATAATTTACTCCAATGTGTTCAGGAATCGCTCGTAGAAATTCGTTCTCGGCTACTTGAAGTGTACGAAAAACAGTGTACGAGTTCAAAAACGTGCAGAAATGGTGCAGAGAAATTAAAAGCGTACCGGACGGCCATCAGTTTCGGACGAAAAAATTGCCAAAGTGGAAAAAACAATGGTTCAGGAGCTCTGTGATCAGTGATCCCTGATGTCAGTAAGACCACTATTGACAAGATTTTGACAGAACATTTGGGAGACCACGGTCTGCCCAAGGTGGGTCCCAAAATGCTCACCGTAGAACACAAACAGCAACAGGCTGAAGCTGCCCGTGAATTCCTGCCACGACATCGATGGCGAAGAATTCTTGGACTCAATTGTGACTGGGGACGAGACCTCGATATACTACAAGACACCAGAGACAGAGGAACAATCCCAGTGGCGTCATTCAAATTCGCCGAAGCAAAGTTTAAAAACGAATTACAGAGCGTAACTCACACCTGGCGGGTACGGCGGGTGGAAGCTCCATCACGAACGGCTCCCACGCCTAGACTAAATGTCACAGAGGGTGCAACGTGGTGGGGATTTGGCAAGGGGAAACCAGGCTACCCGCCAGTATTGCCGGATTGCACGTAAAATCGTTCCTCACGACCGCAGCACCTTAGAGACCTTATTTTACAGACAGCCCTCGTAGATAGTGACCTTCTCTTGTTTTGAAGGTTAAATGTGAAAATTTTCATCAATCTCGGAATAAAACAAGATTTGTATAAAAACTTTCAAACCAAAAATTCATGATTTTGCATTTAGTAATCACGGCTTTCATTAGGATTATTTTAATAAAACAACTAGGTTATAAAAAAATTCTTTATTGAAAATTTTACATGTATGTATTACAAAAAATTATTGAAATAATTAATTCACTGTAAACATATAAAACGATAAGAAGTCTTTAGATATAATAATACAATTTTATGATAACATCATTTTCCAAAAAATATACATATAGCCGTCACAACATTGGCAAGCTCCAAAACAGACTCAGCGGCGAGTTAATATACTTTAAATTGAACCAATTAGGTTTTGATCTATGTGTAGATAAGTGACAAAAACTTAAAAAGGAGTACTCTACAATATTACGTAATACTATACTCAATTACTTCATTACTAAACAAATAATTCAGATACAAAATTTTATGAAATTAAAATTATTATGTAACAATAATTACTAAGGATCTTAACCTAAATATCACAAATTATGAACAATATTAATATAAATTTTACATGTCTGCTACTTAATCCAGACTTAAGATAAGGTTACACTAAAATAATTCATAATCTACTCTTTCGCAGATGGCAATAGTTTAATTAATTTAGGAAAAAAACATGTTTTGCAAGAACATTATCACACTTACAAACTGATTATAGTTCTGTATAGCCAACGAATTCTCATCTATCTTTTGTCGATTATCACATATTCGTAGGATTTATAAATAAAAATATTATAAAATCGTTAACTTCTACTTAATTACTTACAAATAAGGGAAAATTTGCAAAAATCGGCAGCAAAGCAATCCGAAGTATTTTAAATAGTGCCATATTGTGGCAAAAAGCGCTCCAGAGGATAAACAGATGTTATTAAAGTCAGTGTTGGCCATTTAGTAACATTTTATGAATAAAAATTGTATGTATTTTATTGTATGGTTTAACTTTGGCGCAAATCATTACAAAAAATTAACAATTTTTGCAACTCCAGTGCCAAAGTGTAAGTTTCCTTTTGATAAAATATTATTCCACAAAAAAGACAAGGAGATAAGAAGATTTCTCCAACTTGTATCAAATATACATTTAAAAATTAATATTATTAATATATTTTATACATGTAGTTGGGACCCTTACAAAGAGATTGGTGTACAGTGTATGTATTGAAAAAGCTTCTAGGTGAGATGCTGTCAGAAGCCAGTGCTTCAATCGATGGCCGACAGGGGTACCCGAGTATGCAGGTGCCGTCGAGACTGGCTCTGGTCAGCCTACCGACCAGATTCAATTAGCCGCTAGTATAGACAGATCGTGTGACTTTCAGCATTATTAAACTCATAATAAACCAGTTTGTTATCAAGAACCTAGTTATTGAGAAGTCCCCAACAGAAGTAATAGTTTTTTAATGTAAATAATACCAAACATTACAGTGTACAATATTCAAATTAAAATATTTGACAGCAATGCCTTTTCAGATATTCAAGTAGGACTGGCCGTAAAAGGTAGAACTACTCTTCTCGCACAGTGTGTTAAGATGAATTAATTTTTTGCACCCGTACATACGCAATATGAATAAATGGTTTTGTCCGTAAACAAACTATTTGTTTATATTGTATGTACAGACATAAACAACTAATTCATCTTAATCACTTAGTCACTTACAAAAAGTTTTTCCTAAAATAATAATTAAACTACGCTATCTATGAAAGAGCAGATTATGAAATATGCAACATATTAGAACTAAAATGTACCATTATACCGTCTACAAATTTGTTTAGTTACAAAATTAAACCAGACTGCTGATCATCGCAGATAGAAAACCAAGACTTATAAAAATTTGATATTTGTACCAATAATTTTTTGTAATGTGATTAATGGGAATCATTCATTAACAGTCATCCGTAATTTGCGGCTTGTAATTATGTTTTAGTTAAAAATTAAAGCTCTTGCTTTCCGTGATCCGTGTGTTAGCAAGAAACGAAATGTCAGATAGATTGCATGGATTTATGAGTAATGTGGTAAGGAGATTCAGTTACCATAATCAACAACGCAAAAATGAATAAAAACCTGGATTCAGAACCTAAAAATAATTATTTAATTTTAATATGTACAAACTTGTTCATCAAACATGACATTGTCAGGAAAGCGTAGACTAGAAATACATATTTTGTATTAAACTGTTTATGATCGCTGAATAAGTCAACCATTGATCTGCAATATTTTTCCCTTTTTAAATCATAAAATATTACATGAAGGACTTTCACAGAACTTGAATAATTAACTTTGAAATTTGATGAATCATTCAAATTCTGCAAACAACCCGTACTTACTAAATGGCAATGTTATCAGGAGAAATAACAATGCAAAAAGCTCACTCACTGGAATCTCGTTTTAATCTCTCTAAAAAGAGTTATGCGTACACTAAAGCCCTTCATATATGGAGATACTTACAAGCTACGTGAATGTGACGCAACTACAAGTAGCCTACCGATATGCTACTCTTTTGCTGGTTTCTGTACACGTTGCTATCCGAAATGAACTGAACTTGAAACATTTTTTTACTTGCGGCAGTAGAATTAATATGATGTCAGGCGACTAGCGATGAAGACAATAATATTGTTCTTCTTTATCTTTGCAAGCATAAAAATGATCTAAAAGAAGAATCTGGATTCACCAGTAGAAAGAAATAAATAATAATTGTAGAGCATTCGTCGCCATCAAGGAACTACAAGAGAATGATGTCAAAATAACTTTTTTTACTAACCTCGATTCACACCTTCTCTGCTATATCCTTTCTTACATATTACAGAAAATTACAGTTATATAAACATGGATATTTTCCCACCTTCAGAAGAAATTTAACATTCAAATCATGTTCAGATGCCATTTCTGTCAAACAAGTAGTAGATACAAATGCAACTAGCATAGCGCGCTACCAGCACTTTCAGTAGCGTGCAACCGATGTCAAATCCGTAATCGATGAGAATGCTCAGCACACAGTCGCTTGTAAGTACATATAGCCATGTACGAACGGCCAAACTTTCAAAAGTGATCAGGTTACGTATCTCAAAAGTAGTATTTTGTCAAAATGCTTTTCCACAGAATGAGAAAATAATATTGACAGCTTTTTGTTTTATAACAATAGATAGTTAATTAAATATCTTTTCATGTAATAAATAGATTCAATGATAATTCAAGACCCAAATTACTTAACGCTTCAGTTTGAAATTTACAAGATGATTGGGAATACATAATGATTTACTCAAATATGTATTATAATAATGAGAACAATGAATGTTTTAAGTGAAATTTGTATGTATTTGTAAAACCACCCTTATGTTATACATACTTAGGCAATTTATGGCTGAAATTGTGACTCGTCGAATGCACCCCTATCCTAATTGTTAAATAAGAGCAAGGAATGCACAGAATGCTTGAAGCAGTCAATATCGACAACTTAAAGCTGTAAGTAGCTTCGGCAGTCTATATATTTCGAATATCAACTGCTTGTGGCAGTTCGTGTATTCCCAGCCAAAGGATGAAATATTTACAGAAATCTACTTTACGAGGGATGGATGAAATAAATTAGGCTGTTGTGAGTATAAATGCACCAAATTGCTTTCAATCCTTAAAAAGTAAAAGTTCTTGCAGATTTATAAGTCAATAAATAAAAAAAAATTGCTCAACTATCGAGACGTCTCTCTACACTTATTTTATAATATTTATCAATATTATTTTGGATATAAGCCAAAACGGATTCGTCAGCGAAGAGGCTCGGGGTCAGGAGTAGGTCTCGGCTGTGCTGCTGGACAGCAGGACTCTGAAGAAGTCGCTCTTGGAGAGATACAAGTTCCTCATCGGAGAGATGGTCGGCAATGTTCTCTCTAAGGTACGAAACAGCCGCCTTATTCTGGAGTAGTTTCTGCTGAATTTTGATTGCATTTTCATCAGACAACTCTTCTAGGCAGGTTTTTGAAGACTGAAAAAAAGTTATGCAATCAGCCAAGTGGATTTTGAAAGTGGATTAAAAACAAGGTAACCTAGTACCTAAGTCCCTTTTATAGAGGATAGAAATTGGAATGATTAACATCTATTAGAATGTATGAGGGTTTGGACGTAAGCTTCTTTTTAAAATTGTAAATTCGGAGCTCAACCGTTGCAAACTCCCGAGTCTGTTCAACATAAGAGTATCTCCTCGACACACTAGGCATAAGGCCCTTTTTCAATGTCACCGTTCACAAACAAATTATGAAGCAAACTTGCCAATTCCCCACCTAGCCAGTTTAGCGTATGAATATACAAATGACATCAACATTTTTAACATGACAAATTCAATGTTTAAAAGACACCTAAACAATTTTTCACATCAAAATATCATTTCTGATAACATTTGATATTTTATTATACCATTGCAATTTAAGAAATTATTTTATAGTACATATGTATAACCATTGTTTTATTACTAAAAGTTGAATAAAAATTGTAACCATTTTATGTAAAGTGGACATATAAAATAGTAAAATAAATAAAAATAGAGAAGACATAATTACCATTTTCAGCAAACTCTCGGTGAGTGCATAACTTTCAACTTCCGGAGTATTATCAGGCTGGACAACTGGAGAATTATTTCGTGACTTCTTTGCTTTGAAATTAGGTGAATTGCTTAGTTTTCTCTTTTTTAATTTTTTTACAGAACCGCAAATTGGAACTTTTGCAAGAGAATTCACAAGCGTAGGCATTTCGATGGTCTCAATTAAAGTGTCACCAGTAATGTGTATTATCTCTCCTGTTTCCATCTGAAAGCTTTCTTCCATTTCAAGATGCACTGTGGAAGAGTCATTGAGAGATGTGTCTGTAATATTTTCAGCCAAGTCATCCGCCTCCTCATTTGGAATTTCAATAATAATCTCTTCTACAACAGAATCGGTCGAAGGAAACATGATTATTTCTGCGGGCATTTCTTCCACTGATGCTATTAAATCCTCAGCCAATTCAGGAGATTTTTCATTCATTTGTTTCTCATAAGCTGCAAGAACACTTTTGGCTGTTTTCAACTTTGGGGATTTCAGTGGTAATCTTTGGATCTTCAATTCTGTCATCCTTGCTAAATCTCCTATTGTGTTAATCTCATCTTTAACATCCTCCAAAAATGTTTGTTGCCACATCTTTGAAGAAAGGTCTGCTGCAATCTCACCTATTGAAGTCTGGCAGTCGCATAAGCTCGGGTAGATGGGCAGGGAATCATCGAGTAAATGGTTATCTGCAATTTCCATGACCTGCTGTGTTTCCACCACCAAAGAACAGTTATCGGAGAGTTGGGATATTTTAGATAAACCATTGTCAATTCCTAAGACATGAGGTGTATCATTGTCTGTCTTCTTCACGAGACACTTGACTACCTTTGGGGATCTCATGAAACTAAGCCCGTCTCTGTAGTTTTTAGATTTGGACTGGGGCGATCTGATGCATTGTGGTGGATCGATGTACTTCTTCACATTTATTGAAGTTGAAACTGGAGGGTCATGAAAACTGACTCGTTTTTTCTGAAAGAATATATATATATACACAATAGATTAATATTTTTCTGCAAAAAATAGACACAGGTGAACTATCCAAGAAAAAATTAAGACACTTACTTTGCTAGAAGGAGAAGGAGAGTAGGTTTGATCGTCGCCAATTAGCTTCTTGAGAATGGGTCCAGCCGGAGAAGCGTTCTGCGATGGCAATACCTTGCTGAACTCTAGGATATTCTCTTCTTCACTTATTTTGCTTCGATCACTGCTTTCCGACCCATTGCCATAGAAATTGTGTAAATTCTTCCGTGCCACCACCCTGATAGGAGACATGTTGTCATTTTTATCTACACTCTCTATATGCTCCAAGTCCATTTTGCATAGACCCAGCATCTGGGCTGTTCTCCCGTTAGCCCTGCTCATTAGTGGGCGGTTCTTCTTCTGATCCAACATGCTACTGGGACTGGACACTGCGGGCACGGGCCGCGGTGGTGAAGGGCTGTTCTCCCCAACGCTCGTCTTCTCCTTATCTGGGGAAACTTGCTCTCCGCTAAATATGTCTGGAGAGGAAGGCTTTGGAAGAGATTTGACAGGAGAAAAAAGAATAGCTGGCCTGGATTTTTTTTTTGGTGAAATAAGCCTCTTTTTCGGAGGAGATTCTTCATTCGTATTTTCAGATACACAATCATTCTTCTCTGGTGAAGACAAGTCAGGAATCACTGAACATGTTTCGTCTTCAATATTGGTTGTCTCTTCACCAAAAGTTACATTCTTTATAGGTGAAATATCCAAGGTACTATTCAGCAATTCTGTATTTCTGTCATCCAAATCATGTTTGAGTGGAGAAGACATGATATTACCGACTGAATGAGCACACTCTTCATCGTCGTCGGATAATACAATTAAATCTGATGGCGCACTATCAACATCAGAAGGTGCATTGTCAATGGCATTCTCAATAGGACTCGGAACAATGACCGCCTCCACTGAAGCCTTTTCATTTTGGGAAACCAGTTCTTTAACAGGCTCAGTGTTGGCCTCTGCTATTTGTTGTGTGGAAAGATCTGCAAAAGACGTTGTCTTGATTTCTACTTTGCCTTCATTGGTATTTAAACTGGCCTCAGAATCTGGGGTGACCACATCTTGTTGCAACTCTTCTACAGGCCTATCCATTGGTGTTGTTATCATTCCAGTAGAAGTTTCTTTAACCGTCAGTTTAATTTGAGGCGAATCATCAGCATTCACAACTTGTAAAGTATCCATTTCTGATATGGTTTCAGAGGACATACTGGCGTTATCTCCACATTTTAAAGGCGTTATTTCATTGGCTTCTATAATAATTTTTGGGGGGGTTTCAACTTTATCTGCACTGGAATCCTTACAATTAATATTTCTCACTGCAATTTCCTCCATAGAATTTTGAATTTTTTCTGAGGTCTCATTTTTTTCTATGGATAGTGAATTCACAGTTTTTGAGGAAATGTCTTTAAATACATTAGATAACCTTTTGGAGACCTTTACCGATAATATAACAGGTTCTTTGGGCTTGATAATAGGTAAAGTGTCTGTCAATGTTAATGTTTGACATGACAAAGGAGCAGTTACACAGAGACCTACAGAATGTTCAGAAGACATAAAATTTGTTGAGTCGGTTGGAATACTTGTATCAGTTTTTGCACTAGTATCCAAGTTTAATGTGGCTTCAGAAGACTTGCTTTTGATTTGATCCTCAATTTCCATAGGTGTGATGGAGGCCGGTTTTTTCCTGCATTCGGTAGATATTCTCCTCAGTGTAGTTTTCAATGATTTAATGGAAAAATCAGCCTTTGTATTAGTACCAATTTCTGTAATTGTCTCATGAATTTGTATGCCTTCCGGTGCATTATTTTTGGATCCAGTTGATAATCTTCTTGGGTTTTGTGTTTTGATAGGATGATCAGCCTCTGTAGCAGCTGAAGTATCCATCTGCGATATTCTTTCAGAAGATATGTTAATAATTTCATCTTTTAATGTGTCGGCTTTGAGCGAGGGTGTTATTATAGGTGCATTGGATTCATCAGCATTATTTGAAACAGGCAAAGATTCTGAATTAATTTCTTCAGTTTCTTTTATTTCGATTGGAGTTATATTTATGATCTGGGTGGTTGAAATTTTTGTGATTTTTAAGTTTTTTCCTCTTCCATTAATAACTGCCGATATTCTTCTGGGTGTTTTAATGGAGGATACGCTTGAATCCTGGGAACTTGCAATTACATCCTCAGATTCCGGAGGAGGGGGGCTACAAGCGACACTCTCATTTTCTTCATCAGAAATAACAACAACTACAGATAGGGATTTGGTCAAACTATCTTTGATAGTTGTTGAAACAGTGGTGTTTTCATTAAGCGGAACTTCTGTCTGTACATTGTCGACTTCTTGGGGACATTTTACATTTTTGACTGGATTTGAGTCGCTAATGGAAAGAGATTCAGTATTCTTTTCAATTGGAGTTTTGATGGTAGACATTCTCCTTCTTTTGATGGTATTCTCAGTGGTAGGAATACTTTGACTGGTACCAGGAACAGGTCCCACACTGTACCTTCTTCTGGCCTTGCGAGATCCGTCCAAAATCTCTATTGATGGGTGTCCTTCCACAGTATCTATTTCTAATTCCTTCATGAGGCGAGTTTTCTGTTTCCTTTTTTTAGTAGGTGTAATTTGGGGAATCTTTGGAGATCCTTGCATGTCACCGGCGGCATCAGCATTGACGGAACGAGGGGATAGGAAAGCAGTTTTGTCGTCAATGGCTGACGAAGAAGCCTTCGGGGATGCGATAAAGCGGGCGTCGTCCGGATCGAATTTGTTGGGTTTCCGTCTAGTCCGGAGGGGTCGCTCAGATTCGGTTAAGTTAGGACTGCTCGATGCTGGAGGGCTAGATATCCCCTCTTGCGCGCCTTCATGCAATTTTTTCATACTTTTTTCTAATCTCGCGGCTAGAGAACTTTTCTTGTTTGGTCTTTC
The DNA here is from genome assembly GCA_929108145.2 of Limnephilus rhombicus. Classification (NCBI taxonomy): domain Eukaryota; kingdom Metazoa; phylum Arthropoda; class Insecta; order Trichoptera; family Limnephilidae; genus Limnephilus; species Limnephilus rhombicus. The sequence continues at coordinate 51,237,942 of OV815274.1, forward strand.
TACATGGGGAGAGTTTTTAATATCAATATTCTCAATATTTGCATCAGTGATTACAGGGCAGATATTTTTCAGCTTCAAATTTTTGTCTTTTAAATTTTCAATCACTAGCAATGAGTTCAAATCTTTAGGGGACTCCATCAAACCAGGATTCGGTATGTTTCTGAGAACTTTTTTGACAGAGATATCATCAACCTTTTCTCTAATGGCAGTCTTATCAACTTGTTTCTCATTCACCTTTTCTCTAGTGGGAGTTTTATCAGCTTGTTTCTCGTTCACCTTTTCTCTATTAGGAGTTTTATCAACTTGTTTCTCATTCACCTTTTCTCTAGTGGGAGTTTCATCAACTTGTTTCTCATTCACCTTTTCTCTAGTGGGAGTTTTATCAACTTGTTTCTCATTCACCTTTTCTCTAGTGGGAGTTTTATCAGCTTGTTTCTCATTCACCTTTTCTCTAGATGGAGTTTTATCAGCTTGTTTCTCATTCACTTTTTTGCTGTCCTTGAGTGCCGCAGCATTCTCCTCCTGGTCATGGCTTTTAGAGGAATCACTCGCTCCCTCGTAGCCAGCGGGTTTCCAGGTCTTCAAACTATAGTCGTCTTGGGATTGTGAAAGATCTTCATAAAGTGCAGGAATATTTTCTCGCCGCCGTGTAATTACTTCTTTTTGATGATCCGTTAGCTTTTTGGGATCAAATTTCCATGTTGGTTTGATAGTAACAAACTCATCTTCAGGAGTCTTTTTAGTTTTGTCGCTTTTACCTTTTTTGATTTTGACTTCTTTTTCTATATCTGACTTTTCTGCAGGGAGTTTGAAAGGCTTTCTTTCCGACACTGTTACTCCCAACATTCCTTGTATCTTCAGAGCGGCACTTTCGACAATGGTAGAATTCTTAGAAGATTCTTCATACTTCTGCAGCAGTTGGTGTAACACAGCGGTACATTTGCTTGTAATCCCCGGAGTATTGTCACGCTTCAGTAACTGTGATATAATTTCCAACACAGTCTGTGTTAATTGATTTTTAAAAAGGGGAGCAGTGAAATTAGGAAGGGTATCCACCAACTTCAAGACATGAACTTCTAATTGACCCGCATCCCATTTCTGAAAAAGAAAATAAGTATTATTAAACAAATTTGTTCGTAGGACAATATAATATACCAACACAATATTATTATTGTCTTTTTCAAAGTAGCACACACCCACCACACAGTATAATTTAAAACAATGGTGGTTTTTAGAATAAAAAATTAGATTAATAAAGTCAACAGCCAAAGTAAAGAACATAGTTTGGCTTACTTGATTTACCATAAAGCCAATGCATTTTAACATGGCTTCTGAAACATGGATGAGTTGCTGGACATACTGAGGAGTGGCTCTTCGGATATTGTAAGCAGAGAGAGCTGCCCCCACAGCATCCGTCATCTCACAGAGACCAATCACCACCACATCACACATCTCCCCCGCCTCTACCTTCCCCAGGATCCTGTGGACTCCCTCGAGAACTGGCGACAAATAGGCCACTTGTCCGGCTGGAAAACAATCACCATCACATTAATCCGACATACTTACGAATAAAAGATTAAGTTTAGAAATTGGTTTAAAAAAAGAGCCTCATATTACTAAAGAAACATCACAAATTTACAGTCAGCCAGCATTTGTAACTTCATGTATTCCCCATTGAAAGAAGAATGTAAGAATGATGAATTAAGGTTTGCGAAAACACTCAAATCGCACACCAAAGCAATCCATTAGATTCTATTGTTAAAACATCTTGAATTACTGAAAAAAAATCTAAAAAAAGTTGCCATCGACCAATAAATTGGGATTCTTGCAAAACTTTTGATGTAATATAAAAGAAATGGAAGATGTTTTATAGTACGTGTTATCTCTCCGGCCTTACAGTGAAAACAGATGGAAAGCTATGAACACCAAGATTACAGAGAGAGGGGCATGAAGTTGAGTCTTTCAAATACCAGCCGTTACATGTAAATGTTTCAGTGGCCAGTTATAATCATGGGCGGTTTTACTTCTGAAAGGTGACTGAATATTCTATCAGTTTTGTTTGACTGTTGGATGTGAAATTTTATTGGCATAATTAAAATGATTCTTACCAGGATGGTCTTCTAGGCGTTTCTTGATTATACAGGGCAGAACACAGATGCAAAGAAGGTTGCTTGAATTTTTGGATTCTTCAGACAGCTTCAAAACAGTATTCAGGATGCTCTCATCAAACAGATGAGTTACGTTTCTCCGCAGGCTAGCCATCTTCAGGCACATATATGCAAACAACTTCTTCCATGATGACACAACTCGCAAAATCTGTAATGAAAAATATAATTGAACCAGTGACTTAATAATTTAATATTTGTAAAAAGCATTCACTTTGTGGCTCGCCATAATTTACTTTTTTTTTTATTGTAATAATTTAATTATTAAATAAACTAGCAGTCCGGTTTGTTACCTTTTTAGTGGGGATTTCCTGGTGTAGCAACCACAAAAGTACAGCATTGCAGATGTCATTATTGAAAGTGTACTTTTCACAGCACATATCTTCGGCCAGAGCACTCCACAGGGCGGGGCCATGGTCAGCCCCCGATAGTCGGGGCAAAATCCAGCCACAGAAGTCTATCACTGATCCATCCAACCCCGCTGAAGTTAAGTTGCTTAAATTGTACACTTTCGAATCCATCAAGTCTCTGGAAGTGATTTTAAAAACGGCAATTACAACTGAAGTTTATTTATTTATTATTAAAAATACCCAAAATTAGTCCACATCGACACTGAAAAGGAAAAATGGGTAAAGTGCCATACAGCTGTGATATTAACCCATTGGCCACAGAATTAATTAGCTAAAAATTGGCCGTTTCCACTGTATTAATTTTGTACCAAAAATTGAAAACCTGCTTTGGTGTACTAAATCTATTGCAACTTTTGAACTGTATATTCAAATTAATTAATTTCTTTAAATTTGTTTACATATTGGATTGGTAAAAAAAAACATAAAAATAAAAAAATTTAAAATATTGAAATATGTGCAAATAAGGATATAATCTTCTCTTTTTTCGTGAGTTTTTTCCACATTTTTATTAAAAAAGTTACAAAAAAACATAATATTCATAAATCGAATAACAATAATAATGTTTGTTTTTTACATACATGTATACTAATAACCAAAGATATTGAAATATAAGTAGATGTGCTATATGCAGTTTTTACTAGGTGGGACTGCGCTTCCGGGTGTCGCCGATATTGTTTACCAATTAACAAATAAACTAAATGAACGAATAAACCAAACGAACGTTAAATGAAGGAATTATTTCCGTATTCAAACTATGTTGTTAACCAATACTAATGCACACCTTTAAAAAATCAAAGAAATGAACAAATTCTTTTTGTATGCAAACTACTCTAATTAGGTCGTAGTCCGCCGACAGTTGCGCGTACACTATAGCATATCTCTTTTGTATTTGATTATTTGCTAATAACTAATAAAATAATTTTGTATGATAGTCCTCAAAGCAATCAGGGACGTTCAGGGTCACTACCAAAAGCATAGAACCACTCGCAATTTTGAAGAAATTAAATACGGCTGGCTGCATACAAAACTTTGAACACAAATATCAGGGAAAAAACATAAGAAATATATTATTGCCATTTCTATGAAAAGAATGATTAATTACCTACAGAGCGTTCGGCATTTAACATTTTATTCAAAAATGTCACTGTCATGCTCGTTTACCGATTTTTGGCGGACCTACTCTAGCCCGTCAGCGCGCCGGGGTTTGTGGTTAAGAGTGGGTTATAGGGGCAGAATGGTTATTTTCTGAAAAACGGCTTTCTAAAACGGCTTAATACTACCTTTCATGTGTCATTCTCAGACTTGATATTTTTTGTTACCAAATAATGGACCTTTATTTTTCAATCTGCTTATTTTTTTTTGTAATTGATGTAGGCATTCGACCATGAAAAATAAAAACATTGATACACCATACAACCCATTTTTTAAACTTAAATCTATGATTGTCGCATTAATAATGATTTTACATAATATTTTTACATATACATACATAAATATGTACATAATACATACATCTGTAGAAGTACGTCCTCTTATTATCGTTATGATATCTGTGGATATTAACAATTAAATAAATACTTCATTTTACATCAAATTCTAACACACTTGAGAGCTTTCAAGTCATTCCGGGCTAGAATCTCCCGTTGATAGGCGTTGAAACTATACGCTCCTCGTTTAATAGCGTAATATTTTGAAAATGCCGTCAAATGTTTCATTAACCGGTGATAGGCCGGAAACGCGCCGGCGCGCGCGTCATATGCGCATGCGTGAGAAAATAATTCAAATATTTGAATAATACTTCCGACAAAAAACTTTTGGTCTGCGATTTTGGCCCTTCTATGTACACAATTTGTATGAAGAACAGTGTCAGAACTTTTGGTCTGCGATTTTGGCCCTTCTATGTACACAATTTGTATGAAGAACAGTGTCAGAATCGCTTGCGCCGTCACTACTATCGGAGACGCTACAAGTTTCATTCACCTTGCAACCCTAGAATATTTTTAAAACGATTTCGTCTATGACAATCGGCTGTCAGAATTTGCCGCGATTTCAACTGTCGCAATAAATACGTGTTCTGCGAATAAAACATCATAAAACCTATTAATTTACGTAATAAATGCAAGTAATGTTGTTTTGGTAGATAGTTTATTGTGTTGTGAACGTGTTTCAGTCAATAAAATATACAATAGCTCAAAATTAATCAACAAAACATTCAATTCAAGGTTCAAAATAGTGCTTTTTTAGTGTTTTTTTGTGAATTTTCGCGAATTTCCGCGAAATGGCCTGGCCTTTGACCGGTTAATGGCTCTAAATGTAGAATACCGACTCACTTGAAAGATTGCAACAATATCAGGAAGCTACAAAAACAGTAAGTGATCACAAATTGTCTTTTTTCGTGTAAAATTGTACGAGATGTACTTTTTTAACGGCCATATTTCCAAACGTGTAAAAATATAACATTGCCTGTGCATTCTGCGTATCGCTTTCCTGTATGGTCAGTACGAACTTCATGTCTATTGGCAGCTGGCTTGTTTTGTTCCACACGCACACTTCGACACGAGTCCCGCGCCATTCAGGCTGCCTCGCCGCGCAGAAAAGTAAAGACCGATAGGTTTACAACAGCGCAGTTCACTATGAGACTTTTCTGCGCGGCGGCCTGAAGCGGCGCGGGACTCAGTCGCTCCGAAGTGTGCGTGTGGGAGATGCTATTAAATGTGTACACATACACAGCTATAATATACGGAGCACGGCCGGCGTTTTTCGGCATGTTCCATATTTCGCGGCACATTTTGTATGCGGTGTTTGGTAATAAATACAAAAATTACCTTATACTTTTAGTATAACGGGTTTACGGAGTTAACCAGTTTATTACCGTTTATTTATTTTTATCTAAAATTTCAAATGAAGTGAATAGTTTTTTCGTAATTTGTTTTTGGGGTGTTATGCCGTGTTGCGCTACCTCCTTCTTTAGCCAACGTTTCGGACATCGTTGCAGTGTCCATCATCAGGGCAGATCCGGCAGATCCGGTAGATGTGGTCACATCTACCGGATCTGCCGGATCTGCCCTGATGATGGACACTGCAACGATGTCCGAAACGTTGGCTAAAGAAGGAGGTAGCGCAACACGGCATAACACCCCAAAAACAAATAACGAAAATGCTTTTGGCCGTGAAAATCTTAAAACTTATCGAAGTGAATAGTGTTTAATGTACATGGTGTTTGAGAAATAGACAAAAAAAACTTTTAAAGGAAATTAACAAAAATATCGCCTTTCTGCGTATAAATACGTAACCATTCACACACAATTGTCAAATCAAAGATATTCTATATATGTTTTGTGTCAAAACTTTGTAGATCAAAACATGATTTATCCATGGCAGCCGGAAAAAATACTCCAAACAAGGTATGCTTCAAATAACAAATGAATTTGAGTGCGTTGGAGTCCCGGGAGGGGGTAGGGGGGGGGGGGGGGGGGGATTTTTCGTCTTGATTCCTTAATGTTTTTTTTTTTCTTTTTTATTTAGGAAAAAATACAGCAAGAACACCAACATACGATAGAACCAAATGAGCCTACCGTAAATATTGCACACAAAGGACCAAACTCGGAAGATTTAGAGCACGAGGATATTCTTATTGGATCATCAGCCACTACTGTCGAAAAGGTACTTTTATTTAGGTAACCTATTTACGTATATTCCTAATATATCGGAACATTTGTTACATGCACCTGCGTTGGCCCTCATAAAATATATTGTCGATGGGCGGGAATTTTTTTGACTTTTTATGATTTTTATGACACGTGTTCCCAATACCGTGATAATAGGTTCGTATTTTACCAAAATTTATATTAATAATCTCAAAATCAGATTGAATAGCATGGTAATCAGTTTTTATTTCTACATTGTTTAGGAGCAAAAAAACAGTAATTCTTTGGCGAAATTACCTGTGACCGAAGACCAAGGATGGAGCTGTGAAGAGTCGGAGCAGGAGCTACTATTGAAGAGGTGATAGAAGAAAGCGATGATATTTGCATTGAAGGGCGGAGATCAGTACAGTTTGATTATTTTTTTAAACAACTCCAATGTATTAGTCAACATTATTCCCTTTTTAACTGCAATTTAAAGCATTTACGAATTACTTCAGAAAATAGAAATGGTTTGAATTCTACTTTTAATTTAAAATGCGTGTTATGTGGTAAAACTTTTAAACTTAAAACGTCCGAAAGCCTACAAGAAGGCATTGGCATCAACGAATCTTTTGTGTCGGGAATAATGAGCATAGGATCGAGTTATTCGGGCATGGAAGAGCTCTGTGCTACCCTTGAAATTCCGTCCTTATCTATTGCTGGATATGGAAAATGCCATAAGAAGGTTTGTGAATGGTGGGAGAAAACCAAATTTACCAGTATGGCTGCGGCAGCCGACGAAGAAAAAAACTGGCTATTCAAAGCGGCGATGTTGGCGAAAACGGGACGCCGATGATCACTGTAGTAGCTGATGCGTGTTGGTCCAAGCGATCTTATAAAACCAACTACTCCGCCCTCTCAGGAGCTGCTATGATTATCGGTAACCGCACAAAAAAAATTATTTACATGGCAGTTAAAAACAAGTACTGTACAACCTGCGCAAGAGCTATAAATTTGAAAATTCCTATGCCCGAGCACACGTGCTTTAAAAATTATGTTGGTCCTTCAAGCGGAATGGAAGCTGAAGCAATTTTAGACGGCTTCCAACAATCGATGAGTATGTACGGTCTTATATATTCAACCCTCATTGCCGATGGAGACTCCAGTACTTATGCCAGAATTAGAAACAGTCACCCGTATCCCAATATTATAGTACAGAAAATAGAATGCTCTAACTACTTAATTCGAAACTACAGCAATCAAATTGAAAAAATTACAAAAGATACCGGCTTTCCTTTGGAGTTCAGAAAAATTATTTCAACCAACAAACTTCGTCTTAGGAAGGCGGTAGTCGGAGCTGCAAATTACAGGATGCAATCAAATAGTGCTTTGGACCAAAAAATTATCAATTTAAGGAAAGATTTATTAAATGGACCCAAACATGTTTTCGGTGAACATAAAGATTGTTTACCATACTTCTGCAAATTTAAACTTGATCCAAATAAAATATTAGATTACAATCACGTTCCACAGTTACAAAGCAATATTATATTTTCAAAAATTATGGACGCTAATTCTCGGCTTGTCAGTAATGCCCGAAGTCTGGTATATTGTTTAGACAGTAATATTGTTGAGAGTTTTAATGGAGTTATTGCAAAATTTATTGGCGGAAAAAGAATAAATTATTCTTTAACCCATTGGCCACAAACCCCGACAGCCTGCCGGGTGTGCGACTCAGGTACTTAACCACAAACCCCGGCACGCTGACGGGCTAGAGTAGGTACGTCAAAAAACGGAAAACGAGCACAATACTGACATTTTTCAATAAAATTTTAAATGCCGAACACTCTGTAGATAATTAATCATAAATTTCATACAATTGGTAATAATATGTTTCTTATGTTTTTTCCCTGATATTTGTGTTCCAAGTTTTGTATGCAGCCAGCCGCCATTTAATTTATTCGAAATTGCGAGTGGGTCTAGGCTTTTGGTAGTGACCCTGATTGTCCTAAACCCCTAACGTCCCTGATTGCTTTGAGGACTATCATAGACAATTATTTTAATAGTTATTAGTATACATGTATAAAAAAAATAAAAAAATTATTATTGTTCGATTTAGGAATCCTATGTTTTTTGTAACTTTTTGAATAAAAATGTGGAAAAAACTGACGAAAAAAAGGGAAGTTTATATTTGTAACCTTATTTACACATATTTGAATATTTAAAAAAAAATATATGTTTTTCTTTACCTTAATCCAATATGTAAACAAATTTAAAGAAATTATTTCATTTGAATATACGGCTCAAAAGTAACAATAGATTTAGTACACCAATGCAGGTTTTCAATTTTTGGTACAAAATTAATTCAGTGGTGAAGGCCAACTTTTTAGCTCATTAATTCTGTGGCCAATGGGTTAAAACAGTCCTATATGGGTCGTTGTGCAGCTGCAGTTTCTTTCAATTCCAAGCGACCTTATTATTCTTTACATAAGCAGATTTTCAACGGAAGTCCTAGTAATTTTTTAAAACGGTTAGAATTGAAAAGAACAAAAAGAAGAATGGCTTCTAAAACAAACGATAAAAGATCTTTACGAAAAAAACAAGGGAGACATTTGCTTACAAAATCAGGAGCACCTGATAACAATTATGGCGAATTGTGCGAAAAAACGGATATGGAACAAGATGCATATGAATGTGCTTAGGCAGAATTCTTAAAGCTACTCGACATTTCACAAAGTGAAAAGAAGGCAGTCGAAAGACGAACTGTCTTACAGTCTGATAGCGGGGAGTGGCTTGAACGCAGAAGAAACAGAAGGGGTGAGGAAAACTCGGGAGGGGGGAAGGGAACTCAAGAGGGAGGGTTCGCGGGAGGAGGGGAGGGGAACACGGGAGGGAGTGGGGAACTCAGGAGGGAAAGTAACTCGGAAGGGGGGTTCGCGGTATAGGGAAGCGGGCGAGGGGAGTGGGGAGAGGGAAGGTGGAGTAGGAACGCAAGAGGGGAAGGGGGCGCGGGAGAGGAAGGGGAGGCAGAAGAGGAACTGGACGAATGGGAAAGGACACGCAGGGAGAAACAATTTATTTATTAAGTGGCATGGCAACGCATACCGGGAACTCGCTATAATAATATAAATGAAGCGACTGATCGATTTGATTTGTATATCCAGTAAATAGCGTTGTTTTTTGTTAGCCACAGCAACGCGTGGCCGGGTCAGCTAGTAAAAAATAATTACAAAAAGTACGTTATTTTAATAGTTTTATCATCACGCTTTTCAGCATTTTTGGATGTAGGTATAAATTGAAGCAAATTTGGAATGAAATAAAATCGATATCGAGTTATAATTTTAAAAAGCTGATATGGAGAATAATAAATCTTTCTCATTGTAACCGCCCTGCACGATCGTAAGAACAACTTTCGACGAAATGTGGATTTTCGGCCGCTGGCTGGTTAACCTCTGGGAGGCCAGGCCATTTCACGAAAATTCACTAAAAAAGCACCACTTTGAATTTTGAATTGAATGTTTTCTGGATTAATTTTGAGCTATCGTATATTTTATTGACTGAAACACATTCCTAGAACAATAAACTATGTACCAAAACAACATTACTTGCATTATTTACGTAAATTAATAGGTTTTAGGATGTTTTAGTCGAGGAACACGCATTGACAGCTAAAATTCGCGGCTAAAATGACATTTCTATATCACAGATAAAATCGTTAAAAAATATTCTGGGGTTGCAAGGTGAATGAAATTTTGACGCATCTTATGGTGTAATGCTGGCGCAAGCGATTCTGACCCTGTTCTTCATTTCAAAATAAATATTAACTCAACTTTGGCATTAATCTTCTTATAAATATAAATGTAAAACCAACAGTGATGAGGGTAGCAATGTCCAATGTTTTAACCGGTCAAAGGCCGTGACATTTAGCGGAAATTCGCGGAACTTCGCAAAAAAACACTAAAAAACCACAACTTTGAATTTTGAATTGAATGTTTTGTTGATAAATTTTGAGCTATTGTATATTTTATTAACTGAAACACGTTCACAACACAATAAGCTATCTACTAAAACCACATTACTTGCATTTATTACGTAAATTAATAGGTTTTATGATCGTTTTATTCGCGATACACCCATTAATTGCGACCGTTAAATTCGCGGCAAATTCTGACAGCCGATTGTCATAGAAGATATCGTTTTAAAAATATTCCAGGGTGACTAGGTGAATGAAACTTGTAGCGTCTCCGAGAGTAATGACAGCGCAAGCGATTCTGACACTGTTCTCCATACAAATTGTGTACATAGAAGGTCCAAAATCGTGGACCAAAAGTTTTTTGTCGGATGGATTATTCAAATATTTGAATTATTTTCTCGCGCATGCGCATATGACGCGCGCGCCGGCGCGTCTCCGGCCTGTCAGAGGTTAAATATAATGTCCTCCACGTGCAAAGTCGTATTTTCCCCAAGCAAAAACTTTCTAATAAAGTGTGTTTTATCGGAAGTGTCCTGCAGGTAAGTATGTTTCTGTATCTATTTGTTAATAATAAAATTAGATAGAGCCTAAGATTCATAATAGATTGTAAAGCGTCCTTGAGGTGATTTTTCACAAAAACGGCGCTCTACAAATCGTCCAATTATTATTATTATTATTAAATTCTGTACATAGAAGGGCCAAAATCGCAGACAAACATTTTTTGTTCGATATTTTTACAAATTATTTTCTCGCGCATGCGCAAAATACGCGCGCGCCCGCCTGTCTCCGGTCTATTAGAGGTTAAACGCTCCTAACGTCATAGCTGTACGGCGCTTCAGTCATTTTTCCTTTTCAGTGTCAATATGGACACTTGCCTAGTTTGCCATTCAGTGCAATAATCAGTATCGTCATGGAATAATACTCACTTTTTGTAAAGTGACTCCGTTAACTGCAATAAGAGAAGAGACTGAATGGGCGTGTGTTCCAATTCATCGTTGTTGGCTACATCATTCAGGTAGGCACTGGAATATCCTAGACTAGGGTCCGAGACCAATGGCAAAATATCCGATACCATAAGTTCAGCAAGTTCTGTGTTTTCGGCAGCCTCCTAAAATGTATATTATATATAATATTGTTACTTTTTAGGCTTTTTAAATATATAACTGAACAAAAAGCATTGTATTAAATGTTGTATTACCGTAGATAAATATTGCAGGACTTTCAATAATTCAGAAAATTGAAATGGCACCACTTGAGGCTTTGTAATTATCTTCAAAAGAGACACCCAGATGCATCGTGCATTCTGCTTCAATTTTTTCCTTGTATCTTCATCCGCTTGGTTCATATTTTTACAGATCAACACGGTCACTTGTTTCATCACATGCATCCAGCGATCGACACAACTTAGAAATAGACTCTCGGTTAATATCGGTTGAGTCAGTTTTAAAAAATCTTCACTGAGACAACCCGGACAAGAGTCGTCGTGACCGAATATTTCAACAGCCGCCTTGATTGAGAATTTCTGGACATTTGGGAACACCAGTCCGGGTATTACGTCTATTTTTTTCTTGTCACATCCAAAGCAAAATTGAAGGAAGGGGTACAAATTGAGATCAGTCCGGATGCTGGCATTTTGTTTCAAGATATAAATAAGATACCACCAGACGTCTAGCTTCACGATGGCTATCTCTTCGGTCTTGGCATTATTGACTACCAGCGGCGCTGTTAGAAGTTTTATGCCTTTGAGGTTGATATCTTTGTTGATCACAAATATGTCCATGACTTGTTTCCAGCAAAGGAAGGATTCTCTTCTGGTTTTCTCTATCTTGAAAGCATTCTCCAGGACTGGGAGGATGCAGTTCAGCAGGCCGCCGTTCTTGCGGAGTTCTTTCCCGATGAGGCGGAGCATGCAACAAAATTGGCGAGACCACAGTTCATCAGAGTTTTGATACAGTCGAAGCATGAATGCTGTGTACCTAAAAAACAAAATGCAGATTGTAAAATAATTTTTTTTTAAAAAACAATTCAATCGAGTCATCGTGGTTGGTCCATTAAATAATATTTTGATTAAATTAATAACAAAATTATGTACTCAAAAATATTTTCTTATGCTAGTTTGGTTATCCTAAGGATGAGTGATGTTTAACTAACCATCACACTGTTTCTCCGCAGGGACAGACAGAGAGGATGGACTGCCAACAACTCGGTCATGGCACACACTGCTTGCTTTACTCACATTCGTACATCATCTCATACATACCCTTCTGTTATTCTGACTCTTGACGTGGCTCGAGTACACGGTATAATACAAGACCCAACATGACGATTCAGTTACCTAATAATTTTTTAAACAGAGAAATAGACGGCCCTAAGAGTCCCTTTCTTAATGTAAGACTTAAGTAAAACAGGTGCAACCAAGAAATATGTTAGTATCAATCAAACCCTTGTAATGCAAGACATTTAGCATGGTTCATATTTAGAGCAGGAGGGGACAGTGATTATAAGTAAAACCAAGTTATCTGATACCATGACTTTAGGTTGACCAAAACAGTATTTCATGAACATTCTTCTTTTTCTTGTGCCCTGTCCGTTCAACGGACGTTGGCTATCATGTTGGCTATGCGAACTTTGCTTACTGCGGCCCGGAAGCGTATTTCCTTTTCCATGTTCAATACGAGGCAACCATGCCTCGAAATCAACACGGGTTTGTAACGCCATTTTTTCTCCAAACCCGTGTCCAGTAGAAGGCAAGCGGCATCCTACTGTGCACGGGTTAGTAACGCCAATCCCTTCCCAAATCCGTGTTCAGTACGAGGCACGCGTCCTCCAAATGTGATTATAGCATAAAAAAGGTAAGTGTTTGCATACGCGCACAATATAATGGATGGGCAAACAAACGCAAACAGCCTTACTAATAAAATAAATAAAAACACTTTATAATATAGTACTTATAACACTTTATAGCACCAATCTTATAAAATAAATTCTCTAAAATAAACTCGCCTGTCATCATAATTTAAAAAAACATCCCAGGTTTGAATGGTTTGTTTGGCAAAGCGGGGTTTGTCTAGCAGGTATGTGTAATTATTCTAATACATTTCTTTCCATGTTCTGCTGTTATAAATACAGGTACAAACCATGCCTCGTACTGAACACGGGTTTGGGAAGAGAATTGGCGTTACAAACCCGTGCACAGTAGGATGCCGCTTGCCTTCTACTGGACACGGGTTTGGTGGATAAATGGCGTTAAAAACCTGTGTTGATTTCGAGGCATAGTTGTGTCGTATTGAACACGGAAAAGGAAATACGCGGCGCGGAACAGCTCTACAGTAGACTGGCCAAGCCACTGTCTCAGATTTTTCAGCCATGAGGTTCTCCTTCTTCCAGGGTCCCATCTTCCGGCAATCTTTCTCTGCATTATGAGATGCAAGATCTCATCCTTCTCTGGATGTCTCATCACATGTCCAAGATATTGAAGTTTTCAGATTTTTATAGTTTTAATAACTTCTTTTTCTTTATTCATCCGAACCATAACATCTTCATTCGTAACCCTGTCCATCCAGCTTATTTGAAGTATTCTTCTGTAGATCCACATCTCGAATGCCTCAAGTCGCCTAATTTGTTCTTCAGTAAGCGTCCATGCTTCCATTCCATAAAATAATATCGAAAACACTTAACATCTGACCATTCGCATTCGTAATCCAAGGTTTAGATCATGACTGCAGAAAATCTTTTCATGCGGATAAAGGTTGCAAAAGCTTGCTCAATGTGGCATTTGATTTCAACTGAAGGATCCCATCTATCATTTACATTGAAGCCCAAGTATACAATACTCTGTACCTTCTCTAGTTTTGTTTCAGCAATATTAAGATTTTCATCCAATGTGTTATTTTTGCTTATGAGCATGTATTTTGTTTTATTTATATTCAGTTCAAGCCCAAAATTCTCACAAGTCTTCACTACTTGATTCAGCAGAAGTTGTAGATCCTCAATGTTACATGTTAGAAGTACCATTTCTTCTGCATAACGCAGGTTGTTAATCTTCCCATTTTTAAAAAGTTCTTGAGTAGCTTCTTGCAGAGCTTCATTGAATATTTCTTCTGAACATAAGTTGAACAGCATAGGTGAAAGAATACAACCCTGTCGCACGCCTCTCTTTATTTCTACTTCGTCTGTTAGACATTGCTCTACTCTTACTGCTCCTTCATGGTTCCAATAAAGATTACCTACTATCCTTATATCTTTATCATCTATCCCAGAGGTTTTGAGAATTTGAATCATTTTGTCATGTCTAACTCTATCAAACACTTTAAGGAAGTCAATGAAGCATGCATGTACATTTGTATTCACATCTCTACATCTTTGGATTAATACTTGAATACTAAATAACACTTCCCGAGTACCCAACCCATTTCTAAAGCCAAATTGGGTTACACCTATCTTTTCTTCCACTTTGCGATATATGCGTCCATGTATAATTCTATGGCTGGGGTTAGACTCGTAATTAAAATTTACGGATTACATAAGAATTTGACAGGTCACTCACAGGAGCGTTTACATATGCATCCGACTTGTGGTAATTAATGATCACGGAAGTTGTTCGGAAGTTTGACCTGTGTAAATGCTCATGCGACCGTCTACACCTGTAAATTTATTTGCAGTAAGATGGCTTTCTGTCAACAACGACCTGCTACTGTCAAATTTATGCGATTTTGTCAATACAGACGAAAAGGCCCAAATAAAGTGTTGAAATAGATTTTGGCTTTAACTAAACAATTCTCCACGCGCTTTTATGCCGTCAAAGGTGATCAAAGGCGGCAATTAATTTCGTTTTATCCGAATGACAGCTACCTGACCTGCTGACAGCAACCGACTTCGAATTCAAAATTTCAACTACGTAAATGTTAAAAACAAAAACATTAAGATTGGAAAGGATTGGACAGATAATTGAATAGAAGGATGCTCATTTTCCAGAAAATTTAAATAAGTGGAAATAAATACTAGTTTTGTAGGAAAAAATTGTCTTTTAATTTTTGACATTTCGCAACGGTGTTCGGCGCATTTCGGAACTATTTCTTGCGGTAAGTCTCTTAGCTAATCAAACTGATTTTATAAGCTGTAAGAAGGCTGGAAATTCGCGCGGGCGCGATTAGACCTGTCAAAAAACTTTTGAAAGAATAAGTTCTGTAACTTGCTCTAAATTACGTTAAGTGACTTTTGGTGTCGTTTACATTGGTAATTTGGCCATAAATCGCTTACAAGAGCGATTTACAGGAAAAAACTTACGAGTCTAAACCCAGCCTATAAGTGGCTCATCAAACTAATTGTGCGGTGGTTACTAGATTTTCTTGCTTTTGCTTTCTTTGGGAGGGTAACAAAAGTAGATCGAAGCCAATCTAGTGGGATAATTCCTGTATTATATATTGAGTTAAAGAGACTTGTCAATACTGGGATGCCTTTATTTCCTAATAAGTTTAAGGATTTCAGCCTGAATTCCATCTGGGCCCGCTGCTTTCCCGGTTTTAGAGAGACGAATTGCATGTTCTACCTCGTTTGTTGTGGTTGGTGGGCCTGTTGTAATATTTCCCATATCATATTCTGCGCTTCTATTATCATTGAGGAGTTCTGAGATGTAGTCATTCCATCTTTTTAGTTTTTCGTTCATATCGATTAGAAGTTTTCTATCTCGGTCCTCCAGTTGCCCTATGTAGGTTTTACGATTGATTCCAGTCAATTCTTTGATTTTCTGGTGCACTTGGAAAACATCATGGATATCATTGGAGTTTCAATTATAGCACACTGTTGAATATGCCAATCAGCTTTTGCTTGCCAAATTTTACTTCGAATTTTTTTTTGGATTCTTTTGTATTCTTTCATGTTTCGATTTTTGTATTTTCTTCTTACTTCCATGAGGTTTAGTATTCCGTCCGTCATCCATTTCTGTTTCTTTTGCGGCGTCTCTTCTTTGATTTTTTCCTTTGCAATCTCTGTGATGAATTTCTTTATTTCATTGCAGATGTATTAAATATTTTCTTCACTATTGTATAGTTGAGTGTGTAGGTTGACGAATTGTTTTTCTAATATTTGTGCTGCTTCTTTACACAGATCATTATTTTTTATTTAATTAAATGAAGACAATATAAGCGAAACTCAATCAAAAATCTGTAAACAGAAAAATCAGAAAAAGATATTGACCTCTGGGAATCGAACTCAGGACCTCTTGCTCTTTCTTGGGTTCGAGTAAAGGTGTCAATATCTTTTTCCAATTTTTCTGTTACCAGATTTTTGATTGAGTTTCGCTTATATTGTCTTCATTTGATTAAATATTACAATTTGAGGCTTTACTCATAAAGTTAAAATAAAAATTTTAAAAAACATTATTTTTTAGCTTGTTTTTATCAAATTTCAAAGCCTGTTCTTTTCTAACAATTTTCTTAAAACGCAACCTAAATTCAGCCAGAAGTAGATTATGATCCGATGGTACATCAGCACCCCGGTATGTTTTTGCAGACTCAATCGAGTTCTTGTATCTTTTGTTGATGGTAATATGTATAGTCAATTTGATTTCGTACAATTCATTGGACTGAGTCTGCTGGTGGCTTCCGTGTATATAAACGCCTTTCCGGTAATTTGAAGAATGTATTAGTAACTGCTAATTCGTTTTCTATGCACAATTGGAAGAACCGATCTCCTCTTTCATTCCTCGTACCGAGACCATGGACATTACGCTGGCCAATTGCAATGGCTGAAAATGGCAGAATTTTGAGAACAAAAGACTATGGAAAGCCAGAAGTGGAACATAAATAAGCTTTTCAAGATGTTTTGAAAACCTGTGTAGTTTGGGGATCTGATTATTTTTTATATATTATTACTCAATGTGGGAGACGGGTATGGGTACCGCCGCCCCAGTAACCATATATTGGCTAACAAACACCCCTGCCATAGGTTACCCCAAATGGTTCTTAGTTTGGTGACTTAGCAGGGGTGCCCGGGTTCATGGGGTGAGGTTTGTCTGGGTCTTGGTGGCCAATGCGTTTGCCCACCTACTTCGTGGCGGGGTAGATTGGGAGAGATCGATTGAAGGAGACCTAATAAAGACCCATCGCCTTGTACCAAAGTGGGAGGGATGGATTCATACGTCCGTCACTCCTAGACACGATGACCCCCAGATTCCTACCCACCCCTAGAACCTTTTTCCTTCCCAGAACTTCCTCTCCTTTTCCCTAAGACCCTCCACACAGCATCCCCTAAGATGACATAGGCCCTGAGGGAATATTTTTTCTCAGGCCTCATGTGTGGAGACAAAGTTAATTTTTTTTAAATTAGCATGTGGAGACACATGTAAGTGTATTAATAACAGATGACTTACTGTTTTTTATCCTTGATATTATTGCAGACATTTATCCACTTAGAATTGTTCTCGTAATCTATTTTGGACAGCTCGGGCAGGATCTTTTCCACGGCCTCCACTGCCAGCTTCCTGTGACCGTTCCCGGGCACGTACATCATGGGCACCAGGTGGGAGAACCAGGTGCTCAGTCCATCGCTCACGAACTCGCCCTTCTTCTCGTCTGGTATCAGCTTTATCCACGTTAAAAGCAACTGGAGTATCTGGAACAAACAAAAAAAAAAATAATCATCCGGTCCTTTTTTCACTGACAATATTCAATGTGAATACTAAATGATTTTTTTAAATATACATATACGTATACCCTAACAATTAGTGACCGATCAAAGGTTCGGTTTCGGCAGGTTTCGAAATATCTAGTTGAATAGTTCGGCAAATAAATCTAACAGAAAATCTGCCGAAACCGAAACCGAAACTTTTTTAGACATGTTAAAAATCGATTGTTTACTGTTATTTGGCTTATTTTTTAGACTTATTCAGACAGTTAACAAGTGTTAAATTAAATAAATAAATAAAACAATAATTAAAGTACGCGAAAAAATAATATTTTTTTATATTACTTCTATAAAACAAACAAAATTAATAAAAAATAACAAAACATGTTCCCTACTTCATGGAACTTCTCATTCGGCTGACTTCGGGTGAGTTCGTGGCTCGTATGTCACCCGCCATCATCAGCAAAATACTCAATTAATGAGGTCCTTCCTTGTGTTGATTATTGACAAATGTTTGTTCCACGAAGTAGTTAACATGTTTGTTAATTTTGATTTGTTTTATGGCAGTAATATCAAAAAAAAAAAAAAATTTACATACTTCAATTATAGATTTTTATTTCATTTAACACGTATATAAAGAATTTTGTGATTGTAAACGCAATAAAAATTAAAATACTCAATTAATGAGGTAATTCCTTTATAATGTGAGTGTTGATTATACTATTGACAAATTTTTGTTCCAAGAAGTAGTTAACATGTTTTGTTATTTTTTATAAATTTTGTTTGTTTTATAGAAGTAATATTAAAAAATTTTTTTTTTTTCTAATACTTCAATTATTGTTTTTTTTTTTATTTAATTAATTTAACACTTGTTAACTGTCTGAATAAGTGTACGAAATAAGCCAAATAACAGTTAAAAATCGATTTCTAACATGTCTAAAAAAGTTTCAATTTCGGTTTTGGCCAAAACTGATACAGACAACGAAGATTCAGTTTTGGTGGAAAGTTTTTTTTTTGGTGGAAAGTTTCGGTCGGACACTACTAACAATACTATAAAAATAATGATGCAAAATCTGTATAATTGGTGAATTTATAAGTATTTATGTGGATAAATCATGAGTAGTGCACCGTTATAGTGCTACCCAGCGCTTTAGCACTGCAATTTTCAGCGAATGTTTGTCAGTCCTCGGGAGAGCGCATGATCAATTTGAATGCGGTATGCTACGGTTGGCGCCAGTGGCGGTCCGTGAGTTTTCAGTGAGCTAGAGTGCTAAGATTGAACATTATTGATGTTGATGTCGCGGAAAACGATTTTTTTTTTCAAAATTTCATATTTTGTATGAAGATCTTCATACAAAAGGCTGAAATATTGAAAAAAAAAATCATTTTCAGCTACACAACATCAATAACGTCGTATTTTTCAATCTTAGCACTTTAGCTCACTGAAAACTCACGGACCGCCACCGGTTGGCGCGTGTCTTGATAACGTAATTTAGTGTTTATCACACAATTTAGTGTTTATCAAATTAATACACCCTACAGGGAATCGATACTTTTCACCATGTATCGCTTTGGGTATGAATGCCCCGGGAACCATTTATTGGTTAATCAACATCTCTGCCATAGGTTACCCCAAGTGATTCACTACGTTTGGTGACTTAACAGGGGTGCCCGGGTTCATGGGGTGAGGTTGTTTCCGGGTCTTGGCAGAGAACACGTCTGCCCACCAGCTTGCATGGCAGGCCGAATCAGGAGAGAGTTGTAGAGGGAGTCCCTCTGACTTCTCCAGCTGTACTCTCTCGAAACATCGCCTTGCACCGCAGTGGGAGGAATGGATTCATACAGGGTGTAACAGGACGTACCCGAGGGATTTTAACCAGTGATTCCTGAGCATATTTGGAGTAAAAAATGTAAATGAAATTTTCGTCTCCGGTGAAATTTTTATTTCAAATAAAATCATTTTTTTGGTTTTTTTCCACACGCCGTCA
Source organism: Limnephilus rhombicus (assembly GCA_929108145.2). Classification (NCBI taxonomy): domain Eukaryota; kingdom Metazoa; phylum Arthropoda; class Insecta; order Trichoptera; family Limnephilidae; genus Limnephilus; species Limnephilus rhombicus. The sequence goes on from OV815274.1 coordinate 51,257,727, forward strand.
CTGATCTCATATTTCGAGTAAAGGATACGGCAACTCCGCGCAAACCCCTCCCCCATATCCGCTAGCCAACCCGAACCCCGTTGTTGGCAGCGTACTCTTTCACTCTCTACTGCGCGCCTCCTCGTAACGCGAATAAACATATTGCCAGGTGGTTTTTTAAATAGATATTTTTTTGGAGATAATATTTAACATAACTTTCGCATACAGTATTTTTAAATAGTGTAACAGGACGTACCCGAGGGATTTTAACCAGCGATTCCTGAGCTTATTTGGAGAAAAAAATTTGTATATCATTTTGCTGTACGGTGACATTTTTTTTCAATTAAAAACATTTTTTTTTGTTTTTTCTACACACCTTCACTGATCTCATATTTCGAGTAAAGGATATGGCAACCTCGCGATAACCCCTCCCCCTATCCGCTAGCCAACCCTACAGTTATCGGCAGCACGCTCCCTCACTCCCATACCGCGGCGAAGCTACCCCTTTCCGAATACCGCTCGGTCAGTTGTGTTTGGAGTTTGACGGTGAACGGGGTCGTGCGTAGTTGCTTTGAAATTTGTTTTTGTTTTACTGTTATTATTAGTGTTTATTCTAAAAGATGCCTCAAAATTATCCACCTGCCCATGAAGCAGATATAGTGTTTGTTTATGGAATTTGCCGAGGAAATTCAGTGGAAGCTGTAAGAGAGTATCGCAGAATATATCCAGAACGACGTCTACCACACCATACAACTTTCGTACAGGTTTGTACCTAACTACCTATTTATTATCGTAGAGCTAGACACACATTTAATGCCGCCATCTCATTGTAAAGGCTCCCAAAAATCCGCCTAATTGTGTCTTGTAATGTTACGGAAAAAGGTTATCACTACGTATGTTTATTTACAAAACTTTCCAAAATTTTATGTTTCACTCTCGGAAATCCAAGATAATACCTATCAAACGTGCCAAGTAAAAAAAATAGGGTAATGTTTCCCAACTTGGCTAATTCTTTAAGCTCAAATTATTTAAATAACACTTCATTTAACTTAATATCCTCCTCACAGCATCCCCGAAAATGTGTGGAGTTGATGTAAAAAATGAATAATAATACAACAGAAACAAGAATAATTTACGTAGGTTAATTGGTAAAAGATGCTTTAAAGTTCCATTTTCATTACAATTAAAGTTCGAAATTCTTGTGAAAAAAATATCAAGCCGTCGCGTCATTTTGAAATTGTTATTAACACTTATTTATAACCCAAATTAAGAACTAAATAATCATATTTTGTGCTTGTCCCCCAACGTAAATAGTTGCTAATCAAAATCGGTTCCAAGAAAGCTTGTTTTAAATAGTTTCACTCACAAAATAAATTAATTCGTACTTACGGAACGTTTTCTATGTTAATCAAATATTTCTATGTTCTCAGAAATAAACTGATATAAAACGCACCCGTCATTCATTTTTACTGATATTTTATAACAGAATAATGTTAGCAATTGTATTTTTGTTTGCAGATGTATCAACGCCTGCGCGACCATGGAATCGTACGGGTTCAGGGCGGAGGAAATAATGATGTTCCAGTTCGTGTTGAAGAGAGGATCCTCAACATGATGACAGAAGACCCGACGCTTTCCGTGCGTCGCGTCGCCATGATCGTTGGAGACATAACACACACGACGGTATGGAGAATCCTAAAAAAACATCGCCTGAAACCTTTCCACTACAGGCGCTGCCAAGGTCTACTGGAGAACGACCATTTCTCAAGACTAATTTACTGTAGACGGATGCTACGAAATGTGTTGAGAAATGGAGATTTCATGAAAAATATTCTATTCACAGACGAAGCCCAATTTACGAAAACAGGAATATTAAATATCCACAACCTGCATCATTGGGCCGAAGAAAATCCTAAGCTTGTCCGGGAATCGTCGAGCCAAGAGAGATTCTCAGTAAATATGTGGGCGGGTATTTTGGGTAACAAAATAATTGGTCCGATCGAGTTGCCTCCCAGGTTAAATGGACCGATGTATCTGGAGTTCCTGCAAGGGCAGCTGGGCGACATTCTGGACGAAGTAAACTTACAAGCACTGCGAAGGATGTGGTTCCAGCACGATGGAGCTCCACCCCATTATTCCGTTGCCGTGCGGAACTACCTGAATGTAGAGTTTCCTGGACGGTGGATAGGCCGAGGTAGTCCTAACATTGCATGGCCACCGAGATCACCCGACCTAACACCGTTGGATTACTACCTCTGGGGAACTCTGAAGGAAAAGGTGATTCGAAGCCGATAGCGACGAGAGAGCAATTGATCCAACTGATCATGGAGGCAGCAGACGAACTGAAGGCGAATCCTGCTAATTTAAGCATCCATAATGTGTTAAGATTGCATGCATGCATTGAAGCCGATGGCGGCCACTTCGAGCAACTTTTATAATAATAATAAAAAAAATATTATAACCAAATGTCAGCATTTTTATTCTTACATGTCATTCATAATATTATGTTCGTATCTGTGACAGATGACAGACACAAACGCGAACAAAACATTGCCGGGTGGGTTTTTAAATTATTTTTAGAGGTATTATTTAATTATAACTTTCGCAAATAGTATTTTTAAGTATTGTAAGTTCAGTCAACATTACACTTAAACAGTAGATACTAAAATGTTTTCAAAGCTTATGATCGAACCACCACGATTAATTTATTTGAAACTTCTATAAGAACTCACATTTTGTGTCAAAATTATGAAACATTCCAATCCTTCATAATCGGACTGTTTGTGGTTAGTTTGTATTTTATTGGTAAGGCTGAATACAGTCAACTTATTGACTTGATTTTTTTTTTCTTTAAATCGGCACCATTACCTTAGGGAACGTACTCATACTACGTAACCTCTTCGGGGGGGGGGGGGGTCTTCAAAATGTCACGCTTGGTACAAATGAGCGGCGATTTGCTTAGGATTTTGGTCACCGGGAGGGGGAGGGGGGGGGGGGGGGGGGGGGTTAAAAATTGCAAAAAAAAATGGTCACGTAGTATGGGTACGTTCCCTTCTGTAAAATGATAATATTATTTGTATCGGTAAAACAGGTTATTATTGCAATCCTTATTCTGGATAGTTCCTTGTAATCCAAATGTATGCTATTACATTCAAAACATTGCTAGATCAACTTATTTTCTAAGAACTTTGTCAACATACTTATTGATGGGTTGGTAAAACCAATAGTTTATTGTTTCAAAACACTGGTTAGGCCACATTATAAGTCGAGAACTTTCTAAGAATTGTGTTAGGTATCCTGTTCTTCATAATACGTATTAATAGATCGGTAAAACCAATAGTTTATTGATTGTAACCCTTATTCTGAGTACCTACATAACTGAAAAATATTAGTACCTACATTGTGTAGTTAGGTAAAAATAAATGGGGAATTTGAATTGGAATTTGAATCATGACTAGGTACTTCCAAGAATACACAATTACCTACTACGTGGAATTGCGAGGAGTATGCTAAGACCGAGTTGTTTGGCAGTTCATCCTCTCTACCTACCGCGTGATGTTTAATAAATCTTTTGAACAAAATATTTCACACGGTTTTAAAATTGTTCCAATATGTAATTGATTTATTTTTAAATTCATTTATAAAATTAAATATTTTTCTTATTCAAATAATTCAGCACCTGGCAGCATTCTAATTTTAAAATAACATCGTATTCTACCTATACATGTATGTATTTCATATTATTTTAAATTCTGTGGGTCAAGGTCACGGTTACGCATTTGCAGCTGTTGACAAGTTCGTTTTATATGAGCATTGATTTTATTGACAATAATTTCGCGATTATAATGCGCGTTTCGTTTTGGTGATTCTGGATACCTAATTAAGCAAGTGCAAGGGAGATTGTGTTTTTAAAGGTGGTTAAATATTTATCTTATCTTATTTCTTAATATTTATGATAAAAGGACCATTGGAAATTATTCTCAATTATTGTCAACAAATAAGTTATTTAATTACTGTTTTTGTGTTTAATTCGTAGAACTACATTTTTTTTTGTTTAAAAGTTATTTAATGGTGGGTTTCTTCATTTACCGAGAATGCTAAATGCAATGCTAATTGTAAAAGTAAACGGTCAAATGCAAAGACATTTTTAAATTTCGATCGTTTACTTTTACAATTAGCATTCCATTTAGCATTCTCGGTAAATGAAGAAACCCACCCGTCTTCTAACCACAAATTATTTAAATTAGAATTCCATCAGGAATTTTCGGTACTTAAAGTCTTTACTTAAAGCTAGCAATAATATCTGAGTAAAATAAGCATAATAATTATTTACGCAATATTCAATATTACTTGTTTGGTATTGGAGCATATAATATGGTCCTGCCTTGAAGCGCGCTGGTCGTTGTCGCCTCCCTTCCACTGTGTGCACGTGTGAAATTGCGACGTTGTCTCCCGAGTAGACCAATGATCATGCCATTGGCGACGCGTGATTTAAAAACATAATTTTTGTTTTTAATAGAAAAAAAATATCACCGGAGAGCAAAATGAAATCTACATTTTTTACTCCAAATATGCTCAGGAACCGCTGGTTAAAATCCCTCGGGTACGTCCTGTTACACCCTGTATATATTCATTCTCCTGGACACACTGACCCCCAGATTTCCAAAATGTGAAAGGCATTCACCAATGCCTCGCGGATCTCTTCGGCGAGGCGGAAATACCCGAGGACACGATACATTTTATTTGACACGCTGATATGACGCCACTTTAGTTCACAGATCGCATACTGATAATTCTAGCAGATCGGTGCAAGCTTCACAATTGTTAGCATTTACTTGTGTGGGAGAAACTAACAATATTTATAGCTCACCACCCATTTTTATGAGTTCAAGCCGCCACTGGTTGGAAGTGTACACAATCCTAAGAATGCTTGTTTAGGTCAACTCTAATTTATGGACCTATAACACTGCCGGCAATTATTAGTTCACTGACAAACAAGAACAAAGACTTCAACTCACAGATTTCTTGTCAGTATATCTATATTTGCGTTCCCGAGGTACTGAATCATCAGCGTGCAGATGCTCTGAGGGTTGGCAGCCACCACCAGCGCCAGACAACTCTCGGGGTAACTGTGCAGGATGTCCAGGCAGGAGTTCTGCAACAGCTGGACCTGATGCAGGGGCGCCGTCATGGCCAGCAGGTCGAAGATCGTGCCGGCCAAATTGGTCAGGTGCGGGAACTCTGGGTAGGTTCCATCCTGAAAGGTGAAGGCAACAGACAGTTTTATCAATCAATCTAATGTTATTTTTTTTATTTTTTTATTTCATAAATTTTTTATTAGTTACAGATATTTGTTTTTTTTGGCTACCACACTGGGCTCATGTCCGTGTTATGGTAGTCGTATATTTAATATTTATTTAAATTAATACAAATACTATTTCATTAAAACAGATGATTAAATATACTAAATAAAAATTATGAAATATTTAAAAGTAAGTGAAAAATAAAGAGAAAAAAGATCATATTTTAAAGAAAAGTAGAAATAAAAATGAAAATTCAAATTTTGAAATACAAAAATTAATAATAAAGATTAAATGTTAAGAACTCAAGTGTTCTATACAAATATATAAATTAAAACATATAAGTAAGTAAATTAAAATAAATAAAATTTAGTGAAAAAATTAAGAGAAAAAAAAATAACAACATTTTAAAGAAAAATAGAAATAAAAATGGAAATTAAAATTTTGAAATGCAAAAATTAATAATTAAAATGTAGTGTTAAGAACTCAGGAATTCTTTAAAGTATGCTCGTCCACTTTTTCTAGAAAAGGTTTTAACTGTATTTCCCTAGGGTCACATTCAAATTTTTTTTTTTACTTTAAAATAAGTTAAACTAAAATACTTTTCACAAGATTGAACCCCAAAATCAGAAATCAGTAACCAGATCATCAGAAATCGTCTTTGTAAATTTTGACACCACAGAAGTTAGGGCGAAGTTAGAACCGTATTCAACTAAAGTGACAAAAAAACTATCAACTGTCAGATACAAACAAAATGACGGTAAATTTGCAGTTAGTCCACCTCACAGATAATACGGAACGTTCGTGTTGTCGAAGTTTGATGCACGGATAATACGGAATGTTCCTTTTTTAACTAATAGACAATCAAATATGACATTTGTCGGAAGTACCAATCTTATAAAATAAACTCGCTTTTCATCATACTTTTAAAAAAACATCCCAGGTTTTAAATGGTTTGTTGGCAAAGCAGGGTTTGCCTAGCGGGTTTGTGTAATTATTTTAATGCATTTCATCCCATGTTCTACTGTTATAAATACAGGTACAAACTTGTCAATGATGCATTCACTTTGTTTTACGCAAAAATATTTTTTCTATGGTTGGCAGCATTGATGAAATGTTAAAATAAAAACGATGAATAGACATAGCGTTACCGCGCGAGTGAATTAATTTTAACAAAATTAAAATGTTAAATGCATATTTTTTGTGTGTTTTTTGGTCTCCCCCGACATAAATACTCACTTTTCGTAATAATAAAGCTAAATCTAACTATTATAAGCAATAATTATCAGCCTGAAACACTCATCCACATTGAAAAATCTTCCGAGAAAAGATACATGACGCCAACGGGACTTGAACCCGTGCCCTTCTGATTGCCGGTCAGCTGCTCTCCCAATTGAGCTATGGCGGCTTATCTTATACCCGCCAAATGATTCAATATATACTAGTGTTTCATTCAACAATTACTGCTTATTATATTTAGCAGTAATTGTTGAATGCTTATTATATTTATTTATTTATATTTATTAGAATTAAATGCTTATTATATTTAGCAGTAATTGTTGAATGAAACACTAGTATATATTGAATCATTTGGCAGGTATAAGATAAGCCGCCATAGCTCAATTGGGAGAGCAGCTGACCGGCAATCAGAAGGGCACGGGTTCAAGTCCCGTTGGCGTCATGTATCTTTTCTCGGAAGATTTTTCAATGTGGATGAGTGTTTCAGGCTGATAATTATTGCTTAAATAATTGTTACCCTTTGTGCTATGCATAAAAATCTTGTCTTAAACGTTAGTTTAACAATTAAAAATAATAACTAAATCTAACTGTTTGGATAAAAAGTATTCCATATAACGAGTAAGCGGTTTAATGCATAAATAATAAAATGACAATTGCTAAAGGTTCAACGTGAAGTTAGAACCTTGTAACATAAATGGAAGCTTAAAAAACTTGATGTCCAAACTTCGTCATACAAGGATCTATGGAAATACAAACCAGATTACTCTAAAAAATACTTTGGTTATAGAAATGAGCAAAAGAAATGATTTGGAATTCAAAGGTCATTTTTGAAAAAAACATCAATTAGAACTTTGTCCAAATAAGGTGACGATCTGACCTGATATATGGGGACTATCACTAGATCACCTTATCGAGTTCTCTGTCTCAACAAAACCCATGTCAGGATTTATTTAAATATGCGCAAAGCTGTTTGCAAACAAACATTTTCCACGGCCTTGCCAACTATGAGTGAGTACATACTCCCACGCGCCCCATAGAGGTTGCGGGGGCTGGGGCGAGGGATGACTTGCGACTCAGTTTGTGTACCCTAGCCACTTTTGGCAACCCTAAGTAAACAAAGTATTGTCATCCAGGTATTATTTTATTGTAATAGATGTGCAAACAAACAACTATATCATTTGAACACTTTCAAGATAAGGGAGGAAATTAATATAAATGTTTTATTGTACAAGTAAACATGAATATGTCCAGAGTGCAATGTATAATATTGTGATGGAAGAAAAATTTCATGTGAATGCATATGATGACCGGACTACCCGGAAAGAACTCAACAGTGAACAGAAAGAACTCCAGTGGCGGCCGCTGCCCTGAAAACGTGGTGGTTCACTGATAATCCATAACTATGAGATAACGATTACTAAGCAACATTAGGTAAAAACGATCCCACTAATTTTATTTGGAGAGAAGATCTATTTTAAGCTGTTTTCGAAATGTGAAAACTTCGACATATCGCTTTTTAATTAAAATTTTTATTTTCGGTACTAAGAAAATAAAAACACAATACTATTTTTTCGTAAATAAATCTAAAATGTCAACCGAAAAAACTCTTTTTTTTACAATGTTTAATTTATTTTATTTTATATTTCATAAAATAAAATAAAATTGAAAGTAGTGTAAGGAGAATATGTGACACAAATGTGAATGGTAGAAGAAGTCGGGGACGCCCGAGGAAGACATGGCACGAGCAAGTGAATCAGATACTTGAGTCGGGCCATGTCGAAAGTCGGAATAATAGAAGAGAATGTATGAGACGATGTATGAATGTGAGTGAGGCAAAGAGTGTCTGCCAAGAACGAGTTATTTGGCGGTCCGTCCACTCTGCCTACCGCTGTGGGGAAACGGCGTGATGGTTGGTTAGTTAGTTTTATATTTCATTTTAAACAGGATACAAACAGTATTTATAAACAATGTATAAACAGCACGAGGGCAAAATTGTCAAAGTTACCTATAAAAAAATTGTATTCCTTAATGATCAGCGTTTTATAATTTAAAACACCAATCAATAAAAAAGCAAATATATGTAAAATTTAGGTATTTGCTGTACCTTTTGATTAAAAAAAGAATTATTCAATTTGGTTAAGTATTTTTGCCTTAAATCCAAATTTAAGTTTGTATGATAAAGGCCGCTGGGTGGCACACCAATATAGCTTAATTTTTCATACATATGGCCGGCATTGCGCGCTGGCGATGTTTGGGATATTCGATACAAAAACATAATTCGTTCCGCTTGCACAGGGCCGGATCTACGAAATCTGGCGCCCTGTGCGGTAGGTACCGATGGCGCCCCCCCCTACATTTTTATTTTGCGGCTTACGAAAGACGCTTACACTGACACTGTAAAATAACAAATCTAATTATACATTTAACGAACTTCAAATCAATGATGAAACTGTCAACACGTTGCAACCTGCAAATCCTGCAAACCGTGCGATGCTTTTGTTAATGGAATTTACTGAAGGTTTCATAAGAAAATGGTCTTTAACTACCTTCTCCTAGAGACTTAAATCGTACAAAATAAAACAATAGCGAGCGTACGGACGACACACTAACTAAAATTGTCAGCATTTTGAAAGGCGCAAGTCGGTTTGTTTGATTCACTAGAACAAAATACCGCGCTGTGATTGGTTATTGAATTTGGATCAAAAGACGGTAAAAGATATATGGAAAAATAGATCTTACGTTTAAACTAAATATATGGAATTTGTAAAAAAAATTCTGTAACTGACTATAAATTCGTAAGCCGTTGATACCAACCTGATGCGTGCGCATTCTGTTTCTTTGGAAAGTGTTGCTAGAGCGTAATAATTATTTCGTACTATGGGTGATTTTTAAACGATTTTGGGAATATTATAACTAAATTTTAATACAATATTTATTTTCTCACGGCGCCCCTTCGGAGTTGGCGCCAAGTTTTTGCACGTTTTTGAACGTATGGCAGATCCGGCGCTGCGCTTGCAATCGGCCTGCACACCAGACAGGGTAACTTCGCGCGGAACTTTGAGAATTTGCTCTCCATGATTCATTTTATATTATGCATTATATTGGTAGGTGATATTTTTAATGAAATTCATAGACTTTATATTTTTCGGTAAGATATTATAAAGTAATTATAGACGATATAATTTACCAGTGCTGCACACAAACACACTGTTCGACCAGCCGCCCTTGCTCAACACCTCCTTTGAAAAGTGAATAAAAGTGATGAAAAAATAAGTTAAATAGGTTACGTTAGGTTGGATTACGGGCTATTTTTCTTCTTTTTTTTTACTTTTCAAATAGGTGTTGAGTTGTATTAATTCTGAGTTGGCAAGCAACCATACATGTATTATACATATGTCGAGATTTTCAATAGAGATAACCGAACTGAGAATTACGTCACATTGGAGGAGCAGAGCTTGTTATAACATGCCTTAACAAGCGTGACGCGCAAAACAATGATGTTATTTTTTTACACGTTTTGTTATGATTTTAAGTATAAATATAGATGAATGGTTATAGTTAAAATTATTAACCCACCTTTATTCTGTTTAATATATTTTTAATTGCGCCCAAGATCGAAGAGGAATACTGCATGTTGAGCAACATGTCCTTATCAAATAATTTCAGTAAAACTTCAATCTTTTCGGGCGCGATGCTACCACTTTCCATAGCTTGAAGGACATTCCGATAGATGTTAACCTTCAAATTTTGCTTCGAAGGGTCCTGCAGGATTTCGATGTATCCGTCCATATTTAAGTTGTAGTTTTAAGTTTTTCGGATAAAAAACACCGTCAGAGTTTTTAAAACTGTATAGTTTACGTTCACAACAAATTTGAACGCAAATAGCGTGTTGGCCGATTCACAATAATACACTGTTAAGCCCAGATAATATTTGTTTTAGCCCAGATAATATTTCGCGCTTTGCAGGCATTATCGGTGCCATTGTATAAACGACTCCATTCTGTAATAAAACGTTTATATTATTATAAAACTTCACAAAATAAAACCAGACTGACATGACACTACGCGTTCCTGCTTTATGGAAGGGTTTCTGGCGCGAAAACACCTTCAGAAAGTGTTATAGAAAATTCTGAGAATCAATACTCTCTCGGTAAGTACGATGGCATCGGAATGGGGCAGGTTGTTCCAAACTATTATTAAATCTTTTTTACTTTTATTCTTATTCAACTATCCCTAAAAATGCCTAGGTCATTTAGATTCTGAGCTGAAGGGAGTAGACATAATTTTTAAATAAATTTACATTGCATTACTACATCTTTCAACAAGTGTATAAGCAAAATGCCCAAAAAAGCCTACCTAAGCCTTTGAGATACACTTTAAATATTAGCGATTTATTTTCACTACGACTGGTAGCAGTGGCGGATTTGCCCTAAGGCCCCGCAGGCCCGGGCCTAGGGCGGGCAGATATTAGGGGCGGCCAATCGTGATAAAAAAGTCATTGATGATTAAAAGAAATAACGAGTACCTAAAAGTACCACATGCACTGCATTGTGTAACAATAATCTTCATAAAACACTTTCTACATTTTATGTGTAAAATATAAATATGTATAATGTAATATACATATAATAAAATACAATGTAAAGTAATTATTTTGAACATATAAAATGTTCGTCTAAGTTATTTCGTACATAAAAGTGATTTAGGAAGAATATACGATGGGTATTGAGAAAGGGGCGACTGGTACATACTACATGGCCTGGGGCCGGCCAAGACTGCAAATCCGCCACTGACTGGTAGTCTTTAGGGGGCATACATTAATTACGTGAGCATTAAAGGGGGAGGGGGGGGGGTCCAGCAAAATCTCACGTTACTTGAAAAGAATATATGAAATGCACCAAATTTATCTCACCAAGGGGGGGGCATACATTAATGCTCACGTAATTAATGTATGCCCCCTTATGTAAATGAACATTGAAACATTCATCATATCAGTGTGACGCGGCCGGCCACGCGTGGATTTCCGCTCGCCTTGCTGATACGCAGTACGCACTACACAACGCAGTACAATAAATGTGCTGTTATATTACGCCATAAAGGGGCTATCAGACGCCATAAAGGGGCTATCAGTTTTTGGGCGAGGCCGTTTACCATATCGCTAGCTATGCAATCCCGTACACATCTCACAGATGATATGTTATAACAAGTTTGAGGCATGGCAACGATGATATGCCGTATCTGCTAGCCAGGCGATATTTGAAAATTTAAGCTACCTTGCCGTGGGCAGGAGAGGGGGTCAGATCAATTAGGGAACTGCCAACTCAGAGGCTGACAATTTTCAATATGTCAGATCCCGTACAAAGAAGTGAATTTCCGCGACAGCTCCCAATAATTCCCAACAATTGATCTGACCCCTCTCCTGCCGTAAGAGGGGGGGGGCGGTGGGGGCGGACCACACCGGGTACCACCCGAGGGGGGGGGGGGGGTGACACTCGAACGTGGAGAAAAAACTTACGAAAGTGCAAAATTGCCGCAAAAATATTTTACGCTTGAACACTGACTGTTATTTAGCTCTATGGCTCGTTTGGTCGGGGATTCCCGAAAAAATGATTTATTATTTTTATTTTCGTTCCTAGCTCGAAGTATGGCTCGGTCATTGTTTTCTATTAACTGACGTGAATTATTGAAAAAGTTGTTATTCTGTTAGCTTTTTATTAGTGCTAAAAGATCATTTAAAAAAAACAAGGTAAGTGGATTTGATAGTTCACTTTTCTAATAGACGCAAACTTGAATACAATTATACCAGAATCGATCGATAACTGATTGTAGAAAAATGATCAATCATCTGTATGTTTTTTTGGTATTATATTGTTTTGTGTACATGAATAAATACTTAAGGAAAAATAAGTAATTTGGAGGTTTTCAGAAAACGTTTTTTATGAATTCGAGATATGCGTTTTGAATTTGTTGACGAAGCACTATTTACACCGATTACCAAGTCAACTGCCGACAGTATTTACACCAAATGATTAGCTGCTTACACTGGGGTAGTTTCGCAAGCTAAGGTAATTCGTTTACCAAATGTAAGAGCACCCTCAGATTTCGATCAGTTGTCGATTCTTTGGATAAGAGGTCACCTTCGCATTACCAGCGCTGTAAATCATAATACCCAAATTATTTTATATTAGGTAGGTTATTATCCAAAATCTAATTTGTATTACTAGAAATAAAGGTAATGAATATTTTTAACAATTTAATTATATGTACGAGTATAATCGATAAACTAGTAATCCTTAAATCAGATTTTTGCCTGAGTCCTAATTTTTAAAAATAAAAAATAAAAGTTGATTTTTTTTTTACATGAGCTCCACACAGAAGGCCCTGAGGATAATAATTTCCCTCAGGGCCTATGTCATCTTTGAGAATGCTGTGTGGAGGTTTTTTTTAAGGAATGGAAGGAGAGGAGAGTTCTGGGAAGGAAAAGGGTTTAAGGGGTTGGTAGGAATCTGGGGTTCAGTATGTCCTGGTCATCCGCCTCCAAGACCTAAACAAACCTCACCCCATGAACCCGGGCACCCCTGCTAAATCACCAAACGTAGCGAACCACTTGGGGTGACCTATGGCAGAGGTGTTGGTTATCCAATAAAGGTTCCCGGGGCGGCGGTACCCATTCCCGCCTCCCAAATTGATTGGCGACGTTACGTGAGTATGGCGTCTTGAAGGTGTATATTTTCGTTGACCCGGCCTATACTAATCTCACATTTTTCCAGATTTAAGTTAAGAGTGAGTCTGTGTGAGAATCCAAAAGCTTGAATAAAAGTTACACACGGAACAAGCAAATGGTTTTCTTTCGAATTTTGGAGCGTACGGTGTGCAACTCAAATTTTAAGCACATCTCAAAACGGGTTTCAATTTAAGATTGAATCTGTATTCGGTAACTCGTTTTAATTTAAACTACACACATAATATGAAAATGGTTTTCCTCCGATATAAAGTCATTTTCGTGTACTGCGTTCATTAATAATTAAAGCTGGGGACTCACACCTTTATCTCACAATTGAAATTTTATCGTTACACTCTGAACACAAAACTGGTTTTACTTAAGAATGGGTTGTTAAAATGATGGTTTTCCTCAGAATTTTGAAGCACATTAGAATTGAAGACTCCACTCGGAACTTTAGAACGGTTTCGAAATTTATCCTGCATTTGGAGAACAAAACTGGTTTTAACTTTCTGTGTGCGTTTCCCCAGGTTCAAAACTGCACCCAGAACTCAAAAAGGGTTTTGCTCAGATTTTTGCACCACATAGTATGCAACTTGATTTTTTTAACTGCACTTGAAAAATGAGAATGGTTTCCTTCGAAATGCGTCAGTTCATGCATCCGGATATGGATATTTTTTTGATATTCTTAACACAAGACTTGTTTTAACTTAAGAATTAATCTGGCAAGAGTTCACCGTCTTAAATTAAAATTGAGCCTCATTAATTATTTCAAAACTGGTTTAAATTTAAGAGTGAATCTGTATTCGGTAACTCGTTTTAGTTAAAACTACACCCATAATATGAAAATGGTTTTCCTCACGAAATGTCAATAACAAATCATTCAGTAGAGATGCGAGACGGTGATCGGACAACTCAACGCCTCTTTGGAAAAGTCATAAAAAGTGACGAAAAAAATGGTTAAATGGGTTACGTTAGGTTAAGGATTAGGTTATGGGCTATTTTCCATTTTTTCATAGCTTTTAATGACATTTCAAAGAGGTGTCGAGTTGACTTGACTCTGAGTTGGCATGGAGCCATGCGAGAGATCTCTTGTTGAAAAGTGAAAATACGAAGTTATCTTAAGTATACAACGCGCGGGAACCTTCGAAATATTTTCAATAAACTTCAAATTGGCAATATTTTGGGCAGCGAACGCTCGAGGGTATGTGTCTACATTTATTACTCCAAATACCGATCGTCCAGTTGATGTTTTCCGGGTCACTAGTAGAATGAGTAGAATATTTCAAAATGTTATACTAATGTAACGGACCGTTATGCCTCCGGTGTTATTTTATAGCATATTTAATATTTAAAACACAGACAAGTGTAAATAATATTTGATTTGTGGTAAGTATTCGAATATTGCTTTCCTTATTATCTCAAAACCTAGTAAGTACCTATTTTAAGATATCTGATTAATTGGGAATGTATGGCTAGCGAAATGCTGAAATAGACCAAGCCAAATGATCTTTTATCTTTTAAAGCAAGTCTGTTGGCCCCATAAAACTAATTTCACGATAATTTCAAATAATTAACGATAATTTAATTGTTTTGCTTAATAATGAGCGGCTCTGGAATTTTTCGTTTTGCCACTGCCAGCCGGGTACGAATCAGTCTATTTTATCAAATAATGATTTTACCTACAAAGTGGGGTGTCACTGAGCTGGGCTATTCTTCACACAAAAAATACAATAATCATGCATGACACCTATGCTTACGTATAATAAACTGCAAACAGTTTTATGTATAGTGTAGAAACTAGAAACATTGCTCACGCGCCATTTGTTCCTTTGGCGATGAGCAAATGCGATTCATTTCTCCCGCCATTTCCCCGACCTGCCATCGCCACGGCTGCGCAGTATTCACGCGGCAAGGCGGCCAGTGTTGTGTGCGCCAGTGGCAATCGCAGTAGTTTGAGCGGTATCTACCTACTTTCCCAGAAAGCGCGCCATCTCTAAATAACAAAATAGCGCGAAACGAAAGTTAATGTGCGTGTTAGATATTTAAAAAAAAATCAACGTTTGCCGTACGCAAAGTAAACTTTTTTGCATCCGTCGTGTTCTAGACTTCAGACTAACTTTCAATGAATTGTTAAGTATTGTTATTTATACAGGTGTGTTTATAGTTTAAAAATGCCCGGAAACTCTTCAAATTATTGGAGCTCGATGGATTTTGGAAGTGAAGAGGATGAAAGTACACCTTCAAAAACACCATCAACACGCGTATACGTAGATCCCTGGGATTTGGAAAACTACGCTTTCATGAGGAGGCATTTAGGAGACACCTCAGAGGCCAGCAATCCGCCAAGTCCTGAAGGAGAACCCACTTCTTCCAGTTTCTACTACATCCCGGCAGAGCAAGAATACAGGCAAGAGATGCGTAGAAACTCCATGCAGAGGACTGTTCTCCATGATTCCCCTGCTGCCTTTGCAGGAATAGATGAAGTGGACTTCCACAATGACAACTTCGAGATGCCATCGGACCAGGGGATCTACTACCACCAGCCTTACGAAGATTATAATCACGAAAGGAAATTGCTTGTTCCGAGGCCGACGTTCACATCAGGTAACTAAAAGGAAAACTATTACATGTCATGTTGTGCGGATGTTCTGTAATAATACCTTCATTTTCATTATACAAATATGTCACAGGGAAACAAGAAGACGTATGTAAGTAGGTGTAGATTACTTCCGTAGATACAGATACAGGAGTTTAATAAACTATTCTTTCAAATAATAGAGAGTTACATACCAAAGAAAGACGATTTTTTTGTCTAAAATAATAATAAATAATTGAAGACAACGTTCTTTATAAGGTATAACAGAACTGCCTCGCAAAAAGAATTCTCACCATATATTTGCATTTGCTTTCTATCTCGTTGCTTTATCAACTCATCTCAACAATGAAAAGCGTTTTATTACACATTAATTTACTATTATCAACAGCAATAAATACAAAAGCAGCATCAGGGGCGTATTTAACCATTTGAAGGCCCAATTGGCATGAGTTACAGTTGGCAATAATATGGCAATATTTAAGAAGTGTTTTGACAACATTTTCGGAGACGGGACATTTTCATGTAGTGACGTCACGAGCCCAAATAATGGATTTATTTATTTATTTAAAAAAAAACTGTACATTCTAAAAAAAATTACTAACATTTTCTTAATTTTAATTAAAAAAATCTATCCGCACGATTTTTTCCAAGTCGTTATGAAATCCACGCAAGTGGCCTATTATATTGCCAAATTATTACTACGGATCTTTAGAGCACCTAGCACCTCGCGTGACTTTTAGACTTGAAAAATCTTTATATTGATATTAAGGGCCATTAACAAGCCAGCGGCTGAGAATTCATATTTCGTCGAAAGATGTTCTTACGATCGTACAGGGCGGTTCCAATGAGAAATATTAATTGTTCGCCGTCTTTTTAAAATAACTCAATATCAATTTTATTTCATTCAAAATTTGCTTTAATTTATACATTCAAAAATGCTGAAAGGCATGCGTACTTCTTGTAATTATTTTTTGATCATAAGTATTTATAATTTTTCAATAATGCCTAAGCAAAATCAGAAAGTAAAAAAATCTTATATATTAGTTTGTAAGACCGTAAATAAACAGACACACTGAAGTATTTTCGCCACAAAACACGTGTGCGAATCTTTTTTTTAAATGATTTTATTTAAACTAAAATTAAATTTCTGAAACATAGCTCTCCCATATAATTTATTGATTTATTTTACTGCATGATTATATGATTTGAAATATGTGTTGTATAAGACAAAATTTTGTCAAGCTATGAAAAAATAATTTTAAAATAGCCGGTAACCCTAACCTAACTTAACCTACGCCAATTTTTTTAAATATTAGTTTTATCATCACTCTTAAAATGACCTTTCTGAGGTGGTTCTGACTTGGTTTCATTCTGAGTTGGCCGGTCACCGTATGTTGTGTTATGCTCATAAACGGAGAAAAAATTTTGGATTTGGGAAAAAGTTTCTGTATAAGATTGTGAACGGTCTTATTGACTCACCATGATATAACCAGATCGAAAACTTTATTTTATTTTATTTTATATAAGTACCACAATTAAAATTGAAATACGCATAAAACTCTTCCCTTTGACATATCTGCAAATCTTACAATGCCCTAAGAGATCTTAAAATTTTCTACTGTAGGTACCCTTGAAACTTGAAACGTTTAAAATCGAATTAACCCTACAATGTACAAGTCAAAACTATTATCTCTTTATTGTTTATTTTTTTTATTACTTTTTACTTATTCTACGTAATATTATAACTTTTAATATCTTTTTGCTTCGTAATATGTAACCATAACTAAGTGATTATATATGTAACTTAAATGGTTTACATTTAATTCACCAGTGAAATGGTTTTATATTATATAACTGTATGTTTCCTAATAAACTTTAATTTCATGTGATATATTATTATATGTATCTATGTGTGTGTAGTAATAATGTTTTAAATTATGGATGTACGTGGATACCGGTTGTCACAGCATCTTGGTAACAGTGAAATGGTACAACTTTTACTCGCCAGAGGCGAGTTTTTTTTGGGAACCACTGGAACACACCTTACCATTATTTGTATATCTGTGATTTATGATTTCTTGCTTAATATTAAATTATTTGTTAACACAGTACCTACAATAAGTTGTGTAGACGAGACGAGTCGAACATAGTAGGAATTCATAAATATGCATTGATTGCATACAGCACGTATCAAACTTATTTTTAGAAAATTCCAGTGAAAATTAAAAAAAAAAACACATTTTTGAAGTGAAAAGTTCTTTAGCACCGTTGTGATTTTAAATTCGATGAAACGATATTTTCGCTCAAATGACATTTTAGTAAAATTATCGACACTAAAAAAGACAAACACATACATCTATAGATACAGAGATAGTATAATCGGTCTCCTCTTTGTGCGGTGCTTCGCGACGTCCCCACTCTTGTCTACTTTGGTTTTCTGAAGGCTTCACCTCTACCGCGTGTGAACTGCACAGATTTTTTTTAAATATAGGTACTTAAAAAAAGAACATACCGTGAAACTTTACGAAATACTTTAAAAGCTTTTCAAAAATACAAATCCGATGATCGTTAACAAGACAAAAGCTGTTTCTCGGTGACGTTTGTCAAGAACATCCCTTCTGCATTTCATTTATATGCACTTCCAGAAGGGACAGTATTGGTCACACAATCCAAATTTTACGCGACCTACAAAATTTAAAGCGATTTTGGTTCATGGGAATAATATATTTATTCAAAGCCAAATACTGTTTTTTCACTTGTTCTCGTGAATAATTATTTTTGCTCTTTGTGTTGGGTGATTTATTTAATTTTGGTTAAACCTCTTAAATGGTTACAGTTTTTTTATCATTCATTGTTCTAGTATTTAAGATTTATCATCAGAAATGAAATGATTTGCACAAGAATTAATTGCATGTAGCTAAAATAATATTTAAATATGAAGACAGCTTATAATGTATCTAATATTAGTAATAAATAACGGTCAGAATGCAATGCAGAATCATTTTTATTTTTGGTGTTATATTTCATCATATAATAAAATACCTTGGAATAATTATTGATCAAAACTTAAATTGGAACTCCCAAGTGGAAAATGTGAGCAACAAATAAGAAAAAAAAACTGTTTTTTCAAAACATTTTAGATAAAGAACAGCTAATTAAAATTTATTTTGCATTAGCCAAATCTCATCTACAATATGGTATTATTGGTTGGGGAAAACTCATGCGATTTCACAATAAAACAAGTCCTCATAGCACAAGGGGCAATTTTGAAAATTATGCTTAGAGTCCCCTACTCCTACAGACCATGTTTTAAAGCACCGAATTTAATGTCACTAAAACAATTATATACAAAAGATATTCTAATGTAAGCATTCAAAAACCAGGATAACTTTACACAGACAAACTCGGCCGATTACATACATTACAACATACATTCCATCAAGCCACCAACCTACAACTAAAATGACTTTTGGACAAAGAAATACCTATGCAATACTAACTTCTTTATAAAATTATTTAATTTACTCCCTCTTGCAATAAAAACCATTTAAAAAATAACCGATTTCAAAAGAAGCATCATATGGATTATGGACATGGGAAGGAATAATACACATACAATTTTACAACCTAACAAAGACTAATGCTTGTGTTATACTTTCTTTTAGATTATAACTTTATAATTTTCCTCTCCTAATTTTTTTTACATGAGCTCCACACAGGAGGCCCTGAGGAAAATAATTCCCCTCAGGGCCTATGTCATCTTTGGGGATGCTGTGTAGATGGGTAAGCTATTTACTTATATTTCAAACACGAAAATTTGTACAATGTGACCTTAGAACAGGGTACCCCAGCAAGGACACATATTTATCTAAAAAATTGTAAAACAAAGCAAAAAAAATAATAAAATAAATATTTGGAGAGCAAATTTAGCAAAACAATTTATTTTATTAAATAATTATCATTAACTCCCAAATGTTTTCCAAAGTTGCATATAAAATCGTGAAAAATTTAATTCTTTTGGCCTAGTTTTATAATTTAATTCACAACACAAATAAAGTAGCACATATTCGTTTGATATACCTATTGATTAAAAAAGTATTATTTAGTTTAGGGAACGTACCCATACTACGTAACACGTTTAGGGGGGGTCTTCAAAATGTCACGCTTGGTACAAATGAGCGGCGGCGGGCTTAGGTTTTTGATCACCGGGGGGGGGAGGAGGGGGGGGGGTTAAAAATTGAAAAAAGTTAATCACGTAGTATGGGTACGTTCCCTTAGTTGGGTATTTTGGTCTGAAATCTTTTATGAAAAAAGCCGCGCAGCGACATTTAGATATATAGGACACGATGAGCGAATGAACGAAGTGAGTGTAAGGATAATGTATGGCGTGGAAGTGAATGATAGAAGAAGTCAGGGGCACCCGAGGAAGACATAGTAGTGAAGTACTTGAGTCGGGTCATCGAAGAGTAAGTATGAGAGGATCAATGAATGGATGTGCAGGAGTGTGCCTACCGCTGCGGAAAATGGTGTTATAATTATTTAGTTACGAACTAATACTATATTAGCAAAAATATTAAAACTTGTGGAAATTTAAACCGTTTTCAAAGTGTATAGTGTATACGTGTATAGTATTTTTTTTCCGTAGTCGACTCAACTTGACTATCAAACGCGAAAATATTACAGCATTTCTACCTATAATGTAATATTTTTCATATTTGGCAAGTACCTATAAAAAAATTACCGCTAGGTACAAGTTACCATGTTCACGAACCACAGGCAAATTGTTTTGGTGACCATAATATGAATGGCATGTAGAATCATAATAATATGATTGCATGCACCATTGTGTCTCTCTCTCTATTCCTGTACACATCCAATGCTTATAGCAGTTTACCTAAATATGTAGGTAGGGTACATAACTGTATATGTACTGTTAGATTATTATTAGTAACTAGTACCTACGTACAAAATATTCCTTGAAAATGATTTAGCATACCAATAAAACATTCTGTCCAAGTGGTCCAAACGGTTGTACGAGAATGACGGCCAAGATGGAACCAATATTTATTACTAACAATATAAACTTAATAATAACCATGGAAACCGCCGCAATTTTGTATAATAACCGTTTGGACAGAACGTTCGGTATGTATTTGGATCGGTATGTCAAGATTGCTAAGTCCGTTTCTTAGGTATTTTGTTTAGTCATTGATATTATTATTTTTTTAAAGTAGAAAATTATCTACTAGCAATTATTTTGTTCAGGTATCTAATTTGACATCACATTTATTAAAACTCTTATCGATATACGATAACTTGCCGCATAGTGTTTGCATACATGATACAAATCTAACTAACTAGCTAACCACCATGCGACTTCCCCGCAGATATAGGCAGAGATGATTAAACAACTTGGTCATGGCACAAACTATTCGTTTTATTATAATATACAAACTAGACGTGGGCAAAATTGAATGACTGAATTAAATGAATAAATTCAATCTTGTAACACACTCGATCTGATTCTCATTTTCAAAAGGAATTAAATCTTTATTCCTTACCCTTGGCCTTGCATCTTACGATTTTTTAACAGCACCATATTTATTTTTATTTCGATTAATTTATTTTACAGTTAAATATTTCATGTTATATTGAGGTAAGAAAATAATAATGTACTCTATAAATATTGTAGTGTTTCGTAGGGATTAAATTAAATATTATTCTGGATATTTGTTGCGCGGATAGGTACACCTACTACAGGCGATGCGCGCCGCGAAATTGCCTATCACATGTGGTGAGTAGTATCCCGCGCAGTAAATCTTATACCTACAAAAAACCCCGTAGGCCAGAGTCCCCGTCCCCAATCCAAATGACAAAACCGCCAACAGACAAGCGAGTCAGCCAAGATCCAAATAATTCTGAGCTCCGAGAGTCGCGTCTGTTTCACAGTTGTCCCGCCAGTCCCGTCAGTCATAGTCACGGAGGAATCGTTCCTCCGTGGTCATAGTCCTACAAGCTGTTCGGTCTGTGCGAACTCAATCCGCAACCCCAATCTCTGTTTCACTTATTCAAGGAATCAAAACATTTATTTCTTATTCATTTGTGACGTCGTAGTCTTACGGGTCCCGGGTCCCACGTGTCGAGTCGATCCGGCCGGTCCGCGGAATGCAAGTTATTCAAGTCACAGCAAGACAAAAGATACTTATTAGTCAGAAGTTCCTAATTCATTTCTTGATGCCCGCCGAGAATCGGTTCGTCGTTAGTCCCCGCGCGGCCAAGCCGTCATCTTAGGGTGAAACTTCCCACTTCGGACCCTGAACGTTAATAAAAATCTATTTTTTCTTCCTCACACGTGCGTAAATTGTGATACAATGCTTGTAGAAACAAAACGATGTTTATCTATATTATTATTATTTTTTTGTGGTATCTGTCTCTGTCTACTCTAGCCGTAAACAATACATCAGTCGCTATCGAACCGTGATACTGATAAATGATAATCGAGCGGTTTGTTCCTTTATATTTTGGTAACAAATTATATGACGCGTGTCGCCAGGGCTTTTAATTAGATTTTATTCGGCGCGTGGTATTAACTTCACCATTGAGGTAGGTGCGTTTAAAATATATATATATATATATATATTTGAGTGAAGCTTATTCCAGGTGACTGGTCCGGATATACCTATGAAAGCGCGATAATAGTATGGCTTTTATGTGAATTCCGCCCAAGTCCCGTCTGGAGCTAATGAAACTATGGAATCCCCAATTGGGATATTTTGCGAGGCTAAAGGTAGTGGGAAGTTTAGATCACGTGAAGTGAAACAATTTTAAGATTAATAAATAAATAAAAATTAGTAAAACCTTAGGGGTTAACCACAAAAACTGTTTAATTTTAAGATTTAATTGATAGCCTAATATAAACACATTTTTCTTGTCAAAAATTTGTCTTTTGGGCAAAATAATATCTAAGTACACATTGAAATATTTCATTAACCTCGTCGCGCGTCGTTTTTAGTACCTACGATTTTTCAGAACAACATAATTTACCCTAAGAAGAGTGCTTTGCGTAGTGAAAACTTCTTCGTCACCGTTGTGATTTGAAACTCGATGAAACGAAAAATAACGACACTAAAAAGAGCAAACACATGCATCTAAAGGAGAACTAAGAAATAAAGTAGTCTGCGAGAGAATGAGATAGCATTATTGTTCTCCTCTTTGGCTTCGTAGCCTCATAAAATATAAGCGAGGGTTTTTTTTTTTTTTTGGAATTAAAGGAATGAATAAAATGAATCAATTCAAAAGGCCGAGGGAATCACAATGAATCGATTCACTCCTGGGAATGAGTCTGCCCATGTCTAATACAAACTACTTGACTTTTCGAAGAAAACTTCTTCGGAAAGGTTTTCACTTTGTGATGGCATTATTTATTTTAGTAAAAAGACAAATAGCTTTGTTTACATCACTTTTATTTGTACACAATCTACATGTTTCGTGAACGATGTTAACATCATCAGGATCAAATGTATACTAAACTTAAAAATTAAACATAGATCACATATGGGACGAAGGGGTAGGCGGAAGGGGAAGGGGTAAGATTGAGGGGACTTTATTAAAATTGGGGATTTCAAAGTCATTAGCAGGGAAAGGCCGGTTAAGTGGGAAAAGGTTTAAAAGAGGGTTTGTAAAAATTTGTTGCTTATTAATTATGTCTGCTTTATTATTTACATTTTTCCTAATTTCTAAAATCTCTAAATTATTTATCTGTGATGCCTTATAACCCGTATGTAATATTTTAAGTCCTTGGTTTTTGTCAAAGTTATGATAATTTTTTTATTAAATGATCTGCGAAATCAGATTCGCTATTGCCATTTAATGCCCTGAGATGTTCTTTAACCTTAACTTCAAAGTTTCTATTTGTTTTACCTATATAAAATAATTACAGTCTTTACAATTTAGTTTATAAACGCCCGATTTTTTTTGTTTTAATGTCGCTATCTTTTTAAATTTATTATTTGTGTAAAATGCTAGTTGTATAGTACCGGGAATATTTTTACTAATTATTTTTGACATATTATTATTAACAAATAGAATTCTACGCCATTGATTATTTATTTGTTTAGAAAAAGGGTAAATGTATAGTTTTAAGGCTCTGCAACCGGGCCCGAAGAGAACAAGATGGAGAGATACGAAATTACGAATGTTAGAGGAGAGCGCTAACATTTACAGCGACAAAATTCTTGCGAAAATTGCGACAATGTTTAATAAAACACGACTCGTTTAAAATAGAGCAAAAGCAATCTTAAACAGCATTTAAAGAAACACTGTGATTTTTTCATACATATAACTTGTAAAATAACTGAAACAAACGTGTTAATAATAATTTTTGGAGTAAACTTTGCGATTTTTTTCTATCGAGGGAATTTTATATAATTTGTGTTTCGGCGCGGGCAAAGTCTAGATATTATCTTCAAGAATAACATATATTTTTTTAAGAGCTTTAAAACTTACCGTGTTTAAGGGAAATATATAGTAAATCGGTACAAATCCGGGTTGCGGGCCTTTAAGAATTTCTGTTTATTACGAACTACTTGCTTCAATCTCATTCATGCGTACCCTTCTGTTATTCTGACTCTTGACCTTGACATGATCCGACTTAAGCATTCAATTCACTTGATCGTGTCATGCCTTCCTCGGGCGCCCCCGGATTCTTCTGCCATTCACATTCGCGTAATGTATTCGCTTTATCATTGCACCTACTCCATTCTTATTATACCTTATACCTACCTATATACCTTGACGATCTCCGTAGTCCAGTGGGTAAGACTCTTGACTCACAATCCGGAGGTCGCGGGTTCGAACCCGGCATGCGCAAATGAATTTTATTTGATTAATTTGTGTTATTTCACAATTAATTCATTTAAAAATAATATATGTATATTTGCGGCATGTTCCAGAGTGGGAGATACTATTAGTATCGCCCTGGTGTAAGACCACCATTCAGAATTGAAACGTTGCTTGAAAATGGCTTTAGCCGTGTTTGGTGACCAGATCTGAATAGCCAGGTACTTCCCAACCTTCCTCTTCCCCACCTCCT
This sequence comes from Limnephilus rhombicus, assembly GCA_929108145.2. Lineage (NCBI taxonomy): Eukaryota > Metazoa > Arthropoda > Insecta > Trichoptera > Limnephilidae > Limnephilus > Limnephilus rhombicus. The sequence goes on from OV815274.1 coordinate 51,282,656, forward strand.
TCCTCTCCCCACTACCTTCAGCCTCACAACATACCCCAATTGGGGATGCCATAGTCTCACTGGCTCCAGACGGGAGCAGTTGAGATTCTTGTGCGGTATTAGCTGTAAAAAAAAAAAAAAACCTTCATGCAAATACACTGTTGTGTGAAAGCAGGGATGATCACATGGACTTTATAAACAATGTCTAGAGACAGTTAACTTAACAGTTCTTTTTCAGTGTTTCTAGTAGGTAAATACAAGTTTATTGTGATGGAATCCAGTACATTTTGGGAGGCAGGTATGGGTACCGCCGCCCCGGGAACCATTTATTGGATAACCAACACTTCTGCCATAGGTCACCCCAAGTGCTTGCTTCACCACGTTGGATGCCCGGGTTCAGGGGGGAGGTTTGTCCGGGTCTTGGCGGCGTATGCGTCTGCCCACCAGCTGCAAGCCAGACCGGATCAGGAGAGAGTGGTTGAGGGAGTCCCTTTGACTTCTCGAGCCGTACTCTTTTGGAACATCGCATTTATACGTTCGTCACTCCTGGACACACTGTCCCCTAGATTCCTACCCACCTCTAATACCCTTTTCCTTCCTATAACTTCCCCTCCTTCCTTTCCTAAAAAGACCCTCCACACAGCATCCCAAAAGATGACATGGGACCTGAGAGGAATTATTTTCCTCAGGGCCTCCTGTGTGGAGCTAATTTAAAAAACAGTATTTACAAATTTGGCGATTTTTAAAGCTCCTATTATTTTATTTATTTTTTATCATTGAAGAACAGAAAATTATTCCAAAATTGCTTCGGTCGCATCTGCGCCCGAAGCTTCGTACGTTTTGACACTAAAAAGGTTACCGCGATAAAGCCTGTGGTCTAGGGCAGTGTTGCCAGTTGCCAGGTGTTCGGTATTCTACCGAACCGTTTGGTATTTTAGCACCATGTTCGGTATGACAAAAATACCGAAGTATGGGCGGTTCGGTAATTTTTTCTGATTAATTTTTCTCCTTAATAAACGATTCAACTGTCAGATTTGACGCAATCGGCAATTGAAGTTGCGTAGCATCCCTACTTAGTTTGTGCGATGTTGCCGCTTCGTGCATGCGATCACTGTTTTTGAGCCATTTCGCGGATTAGTGTTACACATTAGGTGACTACGTACTTGCGTAAATGTGATTATTCGAATAATTTGACTGCTTACATTGTTTTTCAAAGTCCGACAACCTCCCCCCCCCCCTCCTCGACGCGGGTTTTGATTTGCCAAGGTATCATCAATCACATCCACAAACACCACAAATCAATCTAGGGAAATTCTAGGGAAATTTTACTTCGAAAATTTTTTTTGCTCACTGTTCGGTATGTATTTGGAAAAGACCTGGCAACCCTGGTCTGGGGATGTGACAAACGCTGCGTGTGCTTTATTTAATAGGGATGCGTATTGCGTTATCGCACGTTATCGCCTCCTGCGCGATACACCACACGCAGCTCGAATGTTCGCGATGATAGACGATCGGCTTTATCGTGATAACTTTTTAGTGTCAAAACTTACGAAGCATCGGGCGCAGATGCGGACGAAGCATGTACAATTTAGTCGCCATATCAACATTTAGGCAGGTGACTCCTCAAAAATAGTTTTAAGACATTTAGAGAACAGTACCCACTTCCAAATGGTTTACAAATTCATTTCACAGAACCACTCACCTCGTCATGCTATGCTTCGTCAGGACGTCGGCGTCGGTTCTGCCGTTTGGTACTCTGAACAAGTCATGCTGTCGACTCCGACTGTAGTGGTCAGGTACATATGCACGATGAACGGGCTATCGATAACATTATTCCAAACTTTGAAAGTCATAAGAGCTAGACTTGCTTTCCACCTAGTTTCCAGACTCACAGAATCAGTTTCCAGTAAGTCAATATGGTGCATGAACCTTGGATAGGTTCCATGATTCCGCATTTGGGCATAACCGAGGAATTTCTTCTAAATTTCCTCCATTATAACAAGAAGTTTGTAGCAAGACTGAGTGAGCTGCGATATTTGGTCAAAGAATGTCAGTTTGCGATCAAAGACTACACTGAAAACCTTTACGTAATAAAGTTTCGCCCTTTAACTTATAATCGTAAACTAATGAATTTTACTATACAAATAGTAAGTTGTTTAAAGTACTTTTGTATTGTATTATAGAAGTGATGCCTGCAATGAAAGTAGAATCCGTACGACTACACATTTCTCCATAATGTACCTAGGCTTCTCTTGCAGTCCAGATGGTCGGTCTGGTCAGTGACCAGTCTAAACAGTGGTAAAGTCATTGGTAAACAGTAAATAGTAAACAGCAAGTGGTTATGGCTGTTAGAAAGCCCAGCAGCATTGCTCTTGGTGAAGGAGACTCCGTCTTCTAACAGGCACCAGAATTCATTAGCAGGCAGAGGACTGGTAGGTAGAGCGGTGTTAGAGGCCGAGACAACATTGGCCAACCTTTGCATAAACGGATTCTAGTCGATGGGAATGATTCGATAAGGGATGGAGTCAGTATAATGTATCTTCTGATACGGCCATTCCACTGAAGAGAGAAACTGTTAGAAATGTGTTAAAAATCAGAATAATAATATGTATTATGACTGGAACTTTGAGAATAGTGATAAAATCACATAACTAATCGATATTCTACAGAAGTGTGATCTACACCCATTTGAGAGAAATTTACATAAGAATTCTGACCAACTCCGAGCAGGGTTGTCCAGGGCTTTCGACAGGCCAATGAAAGAATCACTATAGAGCTAAGGGAACGTACCCATACTACGTGACCTATTCAGGGGGGGGGGGGGTGATCTTCAAAATACCACGCTTGGTCACAATGAGGCGTTTTTGTCACGTAGTCGATCTAGAAATCTATATTAAGTTCTGGTTACAATATATTTTGACATAAGTTTTATCTTGATAATATTTTTTCCACTTGTAATAAATTTAATTTCCACCTAATTATAGGTATGCACGTACTCTTGGCGTCACGCAGCAAGCGCCGTATTAGTAAAGACAAAAATAAGGCAAATATTTTTTTTTTTAACTTTTTGTTAGCAAGAAATGATTCAAAACCATATTTATGAATTACTCGTTTTCGTCAGTTTCAACAGAAGTAAGTAAAAATTGAGCTGTTTTCGGGCACACAGAGACGCTCGCGAAACATTTCCATGTGCATATCTCGTCATTGAGTAAAATAGGCATTATTCATTCAAAAACAAATGTTATTAAGTACATGTTAACTCTTTGCGTTTTCCAACTTATTTTCTACTAAGGTTGCGCGTGAGAAAAAACAAGAGTCATTTATGTATTGCCAATTGCCAAGCAAAAGACAAGTCAACTAGAGAACTATAAGTATAGAGTTCACCATCGTTGAGAAGTAAGAGGATAATCCGTACCTGTTCTCGGAACCGGACACCAGTTAGACCGGAGAGAGGAAATCTCGGAGTCATTTGGATGGCTGTCGACGGCATTTTTTAAGTCACTAACTGGGAAGAAAGCGAGAGTACCGAAAGGATCTAAGCGGGTACCTGTAGTACAAGAGAAGGTGCCCATAACGAGACAGAGAAAGACTGACAGAGAAACAGGTTTGTAATGAAGTGGATTCTTCAATATTACCGCCAAATTGACAACCTTCATGCGCATTATATTTGCCTGGTTGAATAGCATTGAATTGTGTATGTATAATAATAATTGGCGACATTTTAAGACACATGAAGTGGGAAAAATGAGAGTTCCTGAAAGGGTCTAAACATGCACCTTATAAGAGTTATTTATTCTATACCTACTGCTGCTGCCTATATTGAAAATTAGGTACTGCATCAAAATGGATTGATATTCGAAAAATATCGCATTTACGTGCTGGAACTCAGATGGCGAATTATTGATTAATTGAATAAAAGTAGTGGCTGTCACAATCCAACAATTTCGCACCATGAGAAGAAATTAAATTAGCAACGATTACAGTTTTGACGGTGGAAAGAGATTATGTACGCATTACAATAATCAAATAAACGATCACCGAAAGTAAATTGAATAGCCTGATCTTGTGTTATTCGTAAATAAATATTTTATAATAACGGTGAAAATTAACTGAACAGCAACGAACCGTCAATGTCAATGGACGCTACGAAACAAAGATGGAAGATAACAAACAACCAAAGAGGCTTATCATCCATAAAAATCCTGCAGGACGACTGAGTGTTGGGAGTTGGGAGACCTAAACATACCCTTAGGAATATTTATTGAAAAGTAAAGTTCGGCATCTTTTTTCAGCCCGATTCCCGTATAGGGACCAAAGACAAAATTTTTTGCATTACGCGATCGCTATTTTCATATCTACGATTTCAGTTACGACATCTGTGATGCCAATTGAAATCGTTAATATGAAAATAGAGATGAAAATAGCGATTGCGTAAAGCAAATTTTTTTTTCTTTGGTCTCTATATGGGAATCGGGCTGAAAAAAGATGTCGTGTTTAAGGGCCATAAGGTAACGGTTTGCAGTGCAGTTCGTCGTGGGACATTTCAAAGTTGGATCAACCTCTGATTTGCCAGAGACGCGCCGGCGCGCGCGTCGTATGCGCATGCGCGAGAAAATAATTCGAAAATTTGAATAAAATTTTCGACCAAAACTTTTTGTTTGCGATTTTGGCCCTTCTATGTACAGAATTTGTATGAAGAACACGGTCAGAATCGCTTGCGCTAACATCATAGATGATATAGCAACTAGTTTCATTCACCTTGCAACCCCAGAATATTTTTAAAACGATTTAGTCTATGACATTGACTTGTCAGATTTTGCCGCGAATTTAACCGTCGCAATTTATGGGTGTTCCGCGACTAAAACATCGTAAAACCTATTAATTTACGTAATTAATGCAAGTAATGTTATTTTGGTACATAGTTTATTGTTCTAGGAACGTGTTTCAGTCAATAAAATATACAATAGCTCAAAATTAATCAACAAAACATTCAATTCAAAATTCAAAGTGGTGCTTTTTTTGTGAATGTTCGTGAAATGGCGCCTTTGACCGGTCAAACCATTCGGTTTATTTCGATTCCTTACCGGCCCTTCTAACCCTTCTTACCTTACCTTCGAGCTAAAGGCAGACAGTTGTAGGAAACCGTTTCCTAGGGGTGGCGACTGTCGAGTCGAGTACTCTCCAAGATTTGTAACTCCGTAAACATATATTATTTGATTTCACCAAAAACATCCCTCTCTTTTTATATCGGGACTTACAGCCCGCTCGTGACTCATGATATTTGGTGTTGCCTATAATACTAATCGTTGTTGAATAAACAGTTTGTCTTCGGGTTGTTGTTTTGGTCTGGAGTACACCTTTCGAATTAATTATGGCAGCTACATTCCCAGATACACGTCTCACCGAACAATGAAATATTGTGATGCAATAAAACGGATAGCCAATTTAAAGCGCGCAGGATGAAGGATTTCAAACACGGTGACGTCATCCGGATCCCATTAGTATTCTATTAATCAACCCACTGTGGAACTGCCGCGTGAATATTATATTAGAAAATGATAATCCTGGTTCAATGAGCGAATGCTTTTGATTGTTATGAAGCTAATTATTATTTTATTGATTGAATATAAACAACATTAAAATGCACGGTGTCCAGAAACGGTTAATTAAAAAATAATATTTAATATTCTGAAAGGTAATTGAGAAAAAATATTAACATTTATTGATGTTTTTTTGGATCCCTAACAGCTCCGACTGGACGTTTTTGGCGCTAAATTATGGCAATTTTTTAGCATTTCAACGATTTTTGACGATTTTAGCGCATGATGGTAGTTTATAACCATTTTGGATGCTTTTGTCGCAAAATGGCAATTTATCAGCATTTCGAGGTATTTTGATGTTTTTAGCGCTAGATCGCAGTTTATAACCATTTTTGACGTTTTTGGCGCTAAATGACAATTTATCAGCTTTTCGACGTTTTTTGACGATTTTAGCGCTTGATGGCAGTTTATAACTATTTTGGAAGTTTTGGCGCTAAATGGAACTTCGACGTTTGTTAGCGATTTTAGCCCTAGATGGCGGTTTATAACCATTTTGTATGATTTTAGCGCTAAATGGCAATCCAATTTAGCCAATTTTTACTTTTCAAAAGAGATGTTGAGTTGAATTCATTGAGTAGAATAGAGTTGTTCGGTCACCGGCATTCCCATTTTGGGTATGTTGTGAATTTGAAGGGAGCGGAAAAGGGAAGGTGATGGGGAAAAGAAATTGGCAAATACCTGGCTATTCAGGTCTGGTCACCAAACACCGTAAAAATCATTTAAAGAAACTTCGATTCTAAATGGTGTGTAATCTGACCTGATGTGTAATCTGACCTGATGTGTAATCTGCCCTGATGAAGGACACTGTAACGCTGTTGAAACGTTGGTTAGGTTAATTTGTTCGTTGTTTTTGGGAACAACTCATACAGGTTTCACAAAAATCGTCTCCGGAAAATGTCTCCCTTACTATCATCATATCTCCCTTACATCCGAAATATGATCGAAACGGTGTTAGAAAGAGAAAACCCCACGCTTTATATGTAATTCCAAAAGTTAACCACAAAATAATTAATTGTGTTTTTTTTTGTGATCAAAACTTTTTTATGTTTGCATTAAAAAATATTATATTTCAAAAATTATATGTCTTTCGAATTATAAAATTTGAAAGCTATTTTATCACCTTAGTTTGTAGTTTTCGGATACGTTCAGAAATATTCCATTTATTTGAACTTAATAGCAAAGCGGAAATATTTTGACATTCTGACGAAATATGCCCGAGGTCTGAGGTGTTAAAGAAGGAGATAGCGAAACATGGCTAAAATAAATGACGATAACACACAGGTACATTTATTTTAATTTAACCTCTGGATCTGGAACTGATGAGGTTAACCGCTTGGCACGTTGTGAAATCTGTAGTATTTTTACTACAAATTTACATTAATAATATTATTTGTTTCAAGTAATTTAGACACACTTTACACAAAAGCGTTATAAATATTTAATTCATAAGCGGTACCTACCTGCTCTGTATTATTTAAAAATATATTCAAATAAACAACGGTTCAGTACCTGTGCTGATATTTCATAATCTGTGGTTTTCCAATAATTGCGAAGAGAAGATCATTACGAAATCCACCATAACTATAACCACTTTCTCTGAGAAATCACAGATAAAAATAATTACTGTCTAAAATGACGGATAGTATAAAAAATAACAAACAACCGTATTAAATACGCAAATGTATTAAATTGTTGCGTTGATGGCGCAATTAATACTTCCGTTTTTTGTATTACTTGGAGTTAATAAATCTGAAACTGGAATTAGTACTAATCTAAATATATTAAATAGTGAGCTTTATTAAAATCATTTTAAGACACATTAAGATTAGAAATCGGCATTAAAAAGTTATCGTTAAGTGAAATTATATTTTTTTCAATAATATGATTGTGTTTTGCCAAGAGTAGGTACCTAGGTACATTATTTTAGGTAAATTATTTAGTTGAAACAATCCAAAAGAGGCTTTGATAATCAAGGAAGAAAAATATTTGTTATTGTTATTATTATTAACAAGTAGACATGGTGACCAGACAATTGATCCCGGCAGATGCCCCCCCCCCCGAAATGATAATGATCATAAAATTATATTTTTTTATGCTTTATTTACCAATTTCAAACCTAAAATCGACCTCAAAAATACCTTTAATGATAAGTTTTTTTTTACATGAGCTCCACACAGGAGACCCTGAGGAAAATAATTTCCCTCAGGGCCTATGTCATCGTTGGGGATGCTGAGTAGAGGGTTTTTTTAAGGAAAGGAAGGAGAGGAGAGTTCTGGGAAGGAAAAGGGTTTAAGATGTGGGTATAGGAATCTGGGGTTCAGTGTGTCCTGGTCATCCGCCTCCAAGACAAATCTCACCCCATGAACCCGGGCACCCCTGCTAAATCACCAAACGTAGCGAACCACTTGGGGTGACCTATGGCAGAGGTGTTGGTTATCCAATAAAGGTTCCCGGGGCGGCGGTATCCATTCCCACCTCCCTGGTATGGATATCAAACGAATTTATGTAGTGTCGATTCTTTGTACTTACAGGCTGGTGAATACAGTAGGTACATTTATACATTTACAATTTGGGAGACGGGTATGGGTACTGCCGCCTCGGGAACCATTTATTAGATAACCGACATCCCTGCCAAGGGTCACCTCAAATGGTTCGCTAGATTGGTGACTTAGCAGGGGTGCCATGGGGTAAGGTTTGTCTAGGTCTTGGCGGCGGATGCGTCTATCCACCTGCTGCATGGCGGGCTAGATTGAGAGAGACTGATTGAGGATGCCTTTTGACCTTTCCAGCCGGACTCTCTCGACCTCTCGCCTTGCACCGCAGTTGGAGGGATGGATTAATATCCGTCACTCCTGGACACACTGACCCCCGGATTCTTACCCATCCCTCGTAACTATTTCCTTCCCAGAACTCCCTCTTCTTCGTTTCCTTAAAAAACCCTCCACACAGCATCCCATAAGATGACATAGGCCCTGAGGGAAATTATTTTCCTCGTGGCCTCCTGTGTGGAGCTAATGAAAAAAAAAATAACGAGTACCTAGACTTTATGTTGGAATTTAGTAGGTTATTGGTACCGCCGCCCCGGGAACCATTTATTGGATAACCAACATCCCTGCCTTAGGTCACCCCAAGTGGTTCTCTACGTTTGGTGATTTAGCTAGGCGTGTTCGGGTTCTTGAGGTGAGATATGTCTAGGCATTGGTGGCGAACGCGTTTATCCACCTACTGCATGGCGGATCGGATCGGGAGAGGCTGGATGAGGGAGACCTTTTGGCCTCTCCACCACGACGCTCTGTCATCGCCTTGCACCGCAATGGGACAGATGAATTTATTCGTCCGTCACTCCCGACACACTGACCCCCAGATTCCTACCCACCCCTCATACCTTTTCCCTTCCCAAAACTTCCTCTCCTTCCTTTCCCTTCAAAGATCCTCCACACAGCATCCCGTCCTGTTGGAGACAAAGAAGAATAAAATAGTGTGCAGTTCACACGCGGTAGAAGTGACAACCTTAAAAAAATGAAGTAGACAAGAGTGGGGAGGCTACGAAGCGACCTATTAGTCTATCTCATTATATCTCAGACTAAATCCTATGGATACACGTGTTTGTCTATTTTTAGCGTCGCTTTTTCAAATCACAACGGTGCTAAAGAAGTATTCACTTCAAAAAAATCTTACATTCGACATTGTTCTTCATTGACCGTCGAAGTACATTTAATCTAAAAGCCAAGATGTTAGTGGCATATTTGACGAGGCACAATTTATTGTAGGTACGTAAAATTATGGTACGTACATGTCGTGTCAGATTATTCAGTCAGGCATTCTCTGAATTCCGGACAAGACATCAATCTCTTGCGCACACCTTTCTTTCACATTTTCTCCACAGCCTCTTACCGATCTTACGACTGATTACAAATTACAATATTACGAGTACTCGGCACAGCATCTATCATCTCGTGTCCACAAGCCTGCACAACCAATTTAATACGATTTTGCGAATTATACAACCGACTCTCATAAATATTAGATTGTCGAATGTAAACCTGTTGTAAATAATTGCACAGTTCCGATTTTATCAATCTATTATTCAAGAGTGTCTGTGGCGGATGGGAGAACGGCGTGGATTTGATTTTTATACAAATCTTCAATTTTATTCCAAGATTGATGAAATTTTGCACTTTTGACATTTAAAACAAGAAAGGCATGAGGTTTCAAAAAACCACACCATCCTTTTATTTTTACCCCTTGAAGCAGAATTTTGCTAATTCTTGATGAAACACACTCTTCAAAATGAAACGAAAATTGTTACTGCGTATACCTCTGATTTCGAAAAACTCCCGAGGACTTCAGCTAGCGTTATTATAAAGCTTTTGTTTTTATGATGTTTTCTGTTTATTTTCTTTTTTTTACATTAGCTTCACACAGGAGGCCCCGAGGTAAATAATTCCCTTCAGGGCCTATGTCATCTTTGGGGATGCTGTGTTGAGGGTCTTTTAGGAATGGAAGGAGAGGAAGTTCTAGGAAGGAAAAGGGTATTGTCCAGGAGTGACGGACGTACGAATCCATTCGTCCCACTGCCGTGCATAACGATGTTCCGAGAGAGTACGGCTGAAGAAGTCAAAGGTACTCCCTGAATATTTCTCTTCCGAACCGACCTGCCATGAAGCTGGTGGGCAGACGCATCCACCACCAAGACCCGGACAATCACCCCATGAACCCGGTGTCCCTGCTAAGTCACCAAACGTAGCGAACCACTTGTTGTGACCCATAGCAGAGGTATTGGTTATCCAATAAATGGTTCCCGGGGCGGCGGTACCCATACCCGCCTCCCAAATTGAATTTTATTGATTGTCAAAAATTATAAAATGTATGTAGACACTCAGTACCTGTCCTGCATTGCGTTACACTAGTTATGCACTAATGGAGAGGGCGCTCTCATCAAATTGCACCAAACAGTCATTGAAACTCCCTATTTGCCGAAATCACACGTTTGGGTTTTCGAGACTTTCAAACTGACCAGGTTGGCCTTTTTTTTTTTTTTTTTTTTTTTACCCCAGACACGAACCTTACCCCAGACACGAACCTTCTCGAGGTGGTTATCAACTTTTTGCCTCAAACTTCCCTAGCTGTTCGACCATCACAAGTGGAAAGTGATTTATCAAAAAGACAAACCTCGTGACCGTAGTAATGAATTGGTGCACATTCAACGAGATCGTCGATGTGCAACAAAAATAACGTCGGTGACAGCACAGATCCTTGTGGCACCCCCGCAACTACGTCAACTACGGTTTGAACTGTTTTTCTAATGAGAATGAGAATCCAACTATGCAGGGTTGGATTGCGGACATCGGAAGATTATCAGTTGCTTTAAATTCAATGTCTGTCTTTTTTACATTTGGCCACGACTGTGTTTTTGTACAATGCCAAGCGAGTGGAAAACTCATTAATTTGTTTTAAAATCATTCTATAATAATAAAAATAACTTTTTTTTAATCATTCGATTACTATATAATCGATTGTATTCCAAACAGATTTGCAATCATTATGCTTCAGAGATTTTTCATAATTCTACGACCGTGCTTAAGTCGTAACTTTTCAAAAGAAAGTGACCGTTCATTGAATCCACACTCCCCCTTAATTGGCAGAAGCGAGCTAACTCCAGTTAATAAATTAATTAATAATCTATTCGTGTATTCGATCACTGCCTGGCCAAATATAATGAGCAGTCTAACGATTTGCAACAGACGTACGCATTGGTTGAGTGATTCGATAATGTTATGAATATTGATTTAGAAGTAGTACTTGACGACCAATACCAAAGTTACATAGGTAGGGCGTACCTAAAGGCACACCGTGGACAGTTCATTATTTGTAACCTCTGCAAATTTCTCACAAACGCTTGAAATAAAAAAAAGATATGTTACAAGTTACAACGTCGCTATGACATAAATACAATAAAAAAATAATGACACTAATGTAAAACAGAAAAATATATAAATTAATTTCTAATTAGAGCAGCCCATAATGATTTACCATTTTGAAAGCGCGGAGGGTGTAAATAAATGGCGAAGTCAAAATCAAAACATTTTAAAAATAATAGATCTGCATCAGCCATGCATGATTTAATAAAATATATAAATATTAGTATGTGTGACTTTACAGTCTTTATAATGTAATAGGTATATACTAAAATTCCTTTAGCCGTGTTTGGTGACCAGATCTGAGTAGTCAGGTACCTACTTCTCCATCTTCTTCCCCTCCCCACTAACTTCAGCCTCACAACATACCCCAATCGGGGTTGCTAAAGTCTCACTGGCCATGGACGATTTGGAGCAGTTTGGACCAACATAAAAAAATAGAGTGCGTTAGAAGTGAAACCTTCAGAAAACTAAAGTAGACAAGAATGGGGAGACAACGAAGTTCTTTTATATCAATGAGAAGGATGATTTTTTTCCACATTTTTGTCGTCAAATTCCAGTGCACCGTTTCGTATACATTTGGTCATATTTTTTTTTTTTTTTTTTTTTTTTCATTTACTAGATTCTTATATTTCTTGAAGAGATGAATCATTTAAATTTACTGAATTTAAAGTTAATGTTCTTTATAAATAGAACGGCGTCATTTGCGCCTTGCAATTTTTACCTCATGTGGGTATTTAAAAATGTTACCTGGCTATTATAGTCTTAAAGGTCTCGTGTTTCATCGGTAGGGAAAAATTGTTATCTAAAAACCCTACTAAAATTGCATGTTTCGTCCAGACTCAACATCAATCTTCATCATCAGAGCAGCGGCGGTCGACTGCCATATATACATACGTGTCTGTTTGTGTTATGTTGGGAGTGGGAAGGAGGCGGTCATGTCCTTTTAAATTTGGAGCTCTTCCGCATTTGCCTTTGGGAATGAGGAAACCATGAAAAACCTCATCCGGGAAGAGTCGGCCGACAGTCAACATGAAACTGGTCGGCCTTCAGTGATTTCAGTATATGAAATCCTGCATTTTGTGGTGTGGGGTGTATGTGTCTGTTTTTATGTGAAATATATACTTTATGGGAACTTTTAGAATAAACATACATAAACATACATATTATACAATATTATCTAGATATATAAATAGATATGTAAACATAAGTTACAGGGGGGGCGTCTGGTAGTTAGGAATACCTACTGCTCGCTCACTCGTCCGCGTCTGAATCTGGTTCATACCAGATGTGGTTCAGGTCCATCAGAATATGTTTAGGTAGTCTGTGTGTATATCTGAAAGTAAAGTCACTAGGTGCATTGTATTGACCGATTTCCTTTATAAGTCTATTTTTACTGTGTCTCAGAGATTTGTAAAATCGGTCTGTCAGTCGGTGAGTGTATTCGAATAATGTTGGAATGTCTTCTCTTGCATGTAGTCTTTTCAAATTCGTTCTGATTCTAGTGTTGTATGCGATTTTAATGCAGAGATTTTGTAGCGTCTGTAGTTTCGAGTGGTCGGAGTGAGAAATGCTACTCCACACGGGAATAGCGTATGTCAGTACCGGTCGAATGAGCGAGTAGTAGATCAGGAGCTTGGTTCTGGGAAGTAGCGGACTTCTTCTGTTGAAGATGGGCTTCATCGCGCCGACTGCCTTTCTGGCTCTTGCGTGCATCTTGGCTATGTGAGATTTTCAGTTGAGACGTGAGTCCATTGTCAGGCCCAGGTATACGACTTCATCTTTCCATTCTAGGACGTGCCCTCCCATTTCGATGTTGACATCTGGTGATCTTCTTTTTCGTTTCCTCGTGTACATCATGACTTCGGTCTTTGCCTCGTTTAGTTTGAGTCGCCATTGCTTGTAGTACTCTACGAGTGCGTCGAGCGCTCTCTGTAGGTATATGGCCGCCATGTCTGATTTCAGCGAGGAAACGTAAAGTTTGACGTCGTCTGCGTATATAGATAGCTTGCATCTCTCGTCACGGGGGATGTCGTGTGTGAATATATTGAATAGATGAGGTCCGAGTAGACTTCCTTGCGGCACGCCCTTTGGAATCTCACGTAGCGATGACAGCGCGTTCCTGATGAAAACTCGGAAGGATCTGTCCTTTAGGTATTCTTGAATCACTCTCGTTAGGTATATGGGCGTGTTTGTTTTGTGCAATTTGTGCAGTAGCCCTTTGATCCAAACGGTGTCAAATGCCTTCTCCAAGTCTAGCAGTGCAGCGGCGATGTAGCGATGTTCGTTAAATCTTCGGGCGATGAATTCCGCTACTCTGGTAAGTTGATGGGTAGTGGAGTGCCTCTTTCTGAATCCAAACTGCTCGTCTGGCAAAGTGTTGTTTTCTTCGTGGTGTGGAAGCAGCCTGTTGAGTATAACCTGTTCAAATACCTTGCTCAGCGTGGAAAGTAGACTGATCGGCCGATAGTTTGTCGGCTGCTTCTTGTCCGTGTTTGGCTTGGAAAAGGGCAGCACGGTCGCCGTTTTCCAGATCTGAGGGAAATGTCCGATGATGAGGCAGGCATTGAACAGCTTTGTAATGTAAATGATGGCTTTCTGCGGTAGATGTTTGAGTAGAATGTTGTGTATTTGATCGCTTCCCGGCGCTTTATTTGTCTTCAATCGTCTGATGATGACGGCTACTTCGCTTGGCGTGCTGAAGTGGATATCGGCGGCGTTCATCTGCTCGGCTTGCTCGAGATTTCGTAGAGACTCTTCTACAAGTCGATCCGTTTCCGGGTCGGATAGGCCGTCCGTGGCTGCGTAGGCTCTCTCGAATCCGTCGGCGAGCGCGTTTGCCTTTTCTTCGAGCGAAAGTGCCAGCCCTGATCCGTCTAGCTTCTCTAGCGGGGGAATCGTGTGATCTTCGCGTCTCAGCGCTTTTGCCATTTTCCATAGGCTGTTGTCCTTTGGCGTGAGTGATGTAACTTTCTTCGTCCAAAGTTCGCGTCTGAGGTCGGTGATTTCTTGCTTGATTTCCCGCTGTAGCGTGTTGTAAGCCGTTTTGAAGTAGCCGTCGCGCGTGCTATGATAGATGCGTCGCAGGCGATTCTTCTCCTTGATGAGCGATAATACGTGCTCGGGAAGCTTGATCGTGTATGTGTGTGCTTCTTTGAGAGGTATGAATGTGTCTTGTGCATGTTGTATGATTTCCGTGAGAGTGCTTGCGGCCTCGTCGATTTCTTCCTTCGAGCGCAGAGTCCCCGACGTGAGGTGTATTCGTTCGTTTATCTCTTTCTTGAATCCTTCCCAGTCGGCGTCTTTGTAATTTCGCTGTTTTCTAGGGCTCCTTGAAGTTGTCCCTCCGATACTGAAGCTCACGGGCAGGTGATCCGACGAAAGTTCATCCAGCGTGCGCAGTGGCGAGATCGATTTAGCGTTTTTCTCGAGTACGATGTCCAGAGTACTGGGGTACTTTGCGTGTATTGAGTGGAATATCGGTTTGTCCGGTGCCATTATCGAGTAGTTATGTGTCTGCATATGCGTGAAGAGCGTTTTCCCATTCGCGTTGCCTCTGTAGTTATTCCAATAGTTGTGTTTTGCGTTCAGGTCTCCTCCTAAAACAACAATTGGGCGCAAATTAAGTAGTTTATCCAGGTCTTCTCTCACCAGACGGTTGGCTTCATTGCAGTAGGCGGCGATGAAGGTGTGCGCTCTATCCTCTATGATGACTTCGATAATCGTGGCCTCAGTATTTTTTAGCTTCGGAGTAGGGATTCTTGTAGAAGTGATTGATTGTCGAACGAATATGGCGGTACCTCCACCTCTTCCTTCCAATCGGTCGTCTCGGTGAACTTCAAAGCCGGGCACTCTCAACGGTGTGTCGTGTTTTAGATGTGTTTCTGAAATGAGAATAATGTCAGTATTAGTGTTATTTGCCAGAGCGAGCAGTTCATCAGTCTTGAATCGGATGCTTTTGGCGTTCCACAGGAGGACGTTCACCATCTGGGGATTAGACATTGATGGTGGACGTGATGAGATCCATCAGGATCCATGCCCTCTCCAACTCGTTGGAGCCAGCTGCGGCCAACTGCGGTTGCACCCGTCTCAATCCCTGTAGCATTGAAGCACCCACCACTGTCCCGCCCCGCTATAGGCGACTTATTGTCGCCCCTTCGGAGCTCTCGCAAGAATCTACTTTTTTTTTATGAACGACTCTACATTTAACATTTGTATAACGAATCTAGAGCTTCAATGTCCCCGCATACGTTGTTAGAGGGCGGTATGCAGGCGCGCCTACAGGATTGTACTGTCCCTGTAGCAGGGCCATCATCAGTTGTGCGTCTCCTGCGCCGGTGTATGCCTCTCCTGCGGGCTTCTGCGTGCGGGACTGCGTATGGGGCTGTGAGCGGGGCTGCTCCTCGTGCTGCTCCTCACGCTGCTCCTCGCGCTGTTGGGAGGCCGTGGTTCCGCGGGCCACGTTGGCCCAGCTGCGTCCGTCGGTCCTCGAGGTCTGCTGGGCATGTGGCCCGCTGGTTCCTGGTGCTTGGCGCCGGTTCTGTCGCTGGTGCTGCTGCAGCGAAGCGACGTAGGCTACCCTCTTCGGGCAGCCCCTGTAGTTGGCGGGATGGGGGCCTCCGCAGTTACAGCACGCGGCGGGCTCGTCCCTTGTGGTTTTGGGGCACTCGGCCGAGGCATGCTCCACCAAGCACTTCACACACCTCGCGGTGTGGGCGCAGTTTCGGGACCCATGCCCGAAGTTTTGGCAGCGATAGCACTGCGTCCCGTGCTGCAGATGGTTGCTGCGGTGCTTCTGCAGGCGTATCTTGCAGTGGCAGAGGTATTTAACTGCTGCCCTTAGTTGACCCATGTTGACCTCTTTGTCGAAGTGGGCCAAGTACATGGGATACTCGGCCGAGGCGGTCGTCATCCTTATGACCTTCGCGGGAGGGAATCCTTGTTCCGAGAGGCTCGCAGCGATGTCCTCCGTGTCGATGTTAGGCAGGCCCTTGATGACCGCCTTTTTCATCTTTTCCGCCTCCGCTGTGTAGGTATGGAAGCCACGCGCCTCGTGCGTTGGTAAGGGCACGGTGGTCCGTCATGCTATGAACGATGATGTTCACTTTGCCGCCTGATCTGTACTGCACTCTAAAATTCGAGTGCCCGATGTGGCCCTGCACCGCTGTGGTGACCTGCCCGTGTGAGAGGGTCCCCAGGGTCATCACAACCGGGGGCACTCGGTCCTTCCGTGCAGACTGGCCGCTGGTACCTGCAAAAGAAGAATTTGCGTTAGAGTTTGTATTTGGGCGCTTCGCCTGCGACGCGCCGCCGCCGACGCCGCCTTCAGATACTTCATTTAAGCTGCTAAAGCGTTTGCCGACAACAACCGCTCGGGGTTCCTGCGGTGAAAGGGGCCTCTTGACGGTGTTGGAGGGCCTCGTCCAACCTTCCTCCTGGCGGGTCGTCTCCATATCCTGGGCGGGTGGCTGTGGTCTGGGGGGCGGGACGTAGGCCGAAGCTGGGCCTACTGGGGGGCGGCTAGGCCCAGGGGCGGATGCGGCCTCAGTCATCTCGGGGGGCGGCAGGGGGATGGATTCCGGCTTGGTCCTCGGGTCAGCGGGGTGATTCTGCGATGTCTGCTGGGGCTGGGAGGCAGGGATTGTAATGAGTATTGTCCCCGTCTTGGTTTGCCGTCGATACTGGCGGGCGCCCTGGGGGGATCTCGATTGGCGAATCCGCCGGGTCAGCTAGTTCATCATCCGCAACAACATCCGCACGGCAGGTATTCGGTATTTCCTCTTCTGGGTGGGGATTATTGTTTTGTGGCGTCTTGGTGGGGCCAGGTCCTTCTTCGTTGCCTTCAAAAAGGCAGTTGGCGGCGCGGTGGCCTAGGTAGTGAGCCGGTCGGCGTCCGGCCGGCTACCAAGATAGCAGGTGTCTGGCCGTGTAAACACGAGCCAGACAGAGCGGTTCGGGAGCGAAAAAATCTGTTGTCACAGAAGCGACTGTCGCTGGCGGCAGTCACTGAGGGAATCGGCTCTGATCCATTTGGTCATATTATTAGTAGATATTTAAAGCTCGTGTTGGTAAAGACGCTGCGAAATGAAAACAGGAAAAAAGCTCTGCAAATTTTGGAGAAACTGTCGCATTTTTATTACTGTAGACATCAAATGAACAAAAGGATTTTCTACTTTATGGTAATTACTATTAAGATGTTTGCACTTTGGACGATAACAACTAATCATAACCCCTCGAAGGTATAATACAAGTTCTCAGCACTGTCTGACCGATCGCATTGATTGAAGAACACCTATTGTTTGTTTCTTCAACTTTCATACGATGACTTCTCATGCGAGTCCGTCCATCTCCATTGTGCCTTCGCCTTGTGCCGATATCTTATGTGCTCATTAATAATAACAAGCTTACAACCTCCTGAGCTGTGAGAACTCCAATAAACAATGTAGGTACATCATAAAACATGCATGTACAATGTACATACAGACACTGATTTATCTCCATATCGACACCTGTAAAACGGTAAAAGCATCAAGCCGCAAAAGAATTGAACAACAATAGCAGATGATTTGCTCAAATTATAGATGTCCCGCTGACACTGATATTATTTATTCACTTAAATATTTGTATTTCGGAAACTTAGTAAAAACCAGTCACTTTAAAGAATGCACCGTATTTTGTGTAAAGTGGATTAGGTACCTACCTTCAAATTACGAGCAGGTCAATTCATAAAGGGCTATTCTTAAAGCTTCTGTGGAATTCTGTTTTAGAATTTTGGTCCCTACAAAACTATTATTTTACTTTTATTGCACTTATTTTCCGTTCATTAGTGCTATTAAAGATAATGATCAAACTTTTAAACTAATAGTCAATCAAATCTCTCATTATTCTCTAATTGCGGTCTAATTATGCTGTTTTTGACAGTTTCCGCGAAATATATATTTATACCTAATTCAATTCATGAAATATTTGAATTTTGATGGGAGATAGCTGATCTTTGAACCTTGAACCAATGTACGCAAAGATGGAATAAACAAAATGCAAAGAAAACAGGTTTACACACCCAGAGAAAATTACAGAGAATTTTTGAATGACCTTGATTTTGTTGGCATGATAGATTTTTGACAAAAATCACTACAAATCAATCAATCTGTTAACAAATTTTAAAAACCTTAATTTAACCGCTTGGAGCGGCGCGCGTCTTGTTTGATTGAATAAACACAATTTAACAGCTTTCATTGTCTAGAATTTAATAGTGCCTTACGTTTCCAATAGCCGTATAATATATAATTAATACTTAAGTATAGCGTGATCTGCATCTTCTATTACTTATTAGTTACGGATGTTTCTGTGCAGCCAGCGATAATTATACAAGATAATCAGATTTTAATTACAAAACAATGTAACATATCAATCATAACAGAGTGGTGAAAGTCATAAAAAATGGTCGGGGTTTGCCGATCTGGCAGTCGATAACATTACGCAGTTAATGGAATATAATACGTAATTGCATTGTTTAACAGATGTAATTATATTTTAACTGTAATAATTACTGCTCTACCTATCTACTTCTATCATAATTATCACCATGCACACCCCGGGGTGAGATTTGGCTGTGGTCCTTCGCCATTTGCCCCCAGTCCTACGTCTTTCCAGTCCTTCTTTTGCATTAGCCCCACACAGGAGGCTCTGAGGTAAAAAATTCTCTCAGGACCTATGTGTCTTGGTGGATGCCATATGAAGGGTATTTTTAGGGAAATGAAGGAGAGAGAGGAAGTTCTAGGAAGGAAAAGGTAGAAATCTACGGGTCAAAGTGTCCAAGAGTGATGGACGTATGAATCCACCCTTCCTACTATGGTACTAGGCGTCTGGTCAAAAGGTCTCACTCATCCAGTCAGTCGGTGGGCAAAAGTATTTGCCGCCAAGATCTAGACAAACCCCAATCCATGAACCCGGGCACCCGTGCCAAATCACCAAATATAGCGAACCACTTGGGTTGACCTATGGCAGGGGTGTTGATTATCCAATGAATGGTTTCCGAGGCGGCGATACGCATTTCCGCCTCCCAAATTCCCACCCTAAGCGTCCTGCTCCAATTCTCTTCCATGCAATTTATTCACCTCTTCCTTATTCTGCCTCCGGATTGCTTCTACAGAATAAGGGATTATCAGTTAAATTTATTTGATTATTCATTATGTTTATTATTACTGTGACAGCTGTTGTGGCGTTCAAAATTGTTTGAAAATCAAAACGTAAGAATAACATTAAAATTAGATTTATGTTAAAATTTAACAATAATTATTACATAATTATAATCATTTCGAAATGATTGGCTGTTTTAACAACAAACCAAATAATAATCTATTAACAACAAACCAAATAATAATCTATTAAATTCTATCAGATGAAAAATCGTTGTCGCTTGTGTATCCGGAAGATTAATTCGAAACGTCATTAAATTATATCGCGGTTTCAGAATCGGATCATTTGTTTATAATGATTATTGGTAGGTAGTTACGAGTACTTTCTGATTATGCCCGTAGCTATGTAGCAAGGTTTTCGCATGTTTTGTTTGGCTATTAATTCATTGAATATAATCGAATATACCTAATAGATTTCATGTAAGCCATGAAATGCGCGAAACTCAAAGATTTTAACACAACTTTATTGCGAATTGAAATGCAACTAATTTCTTTGTAAACGGGTTTGCATAATGAACGGAAAAAAGGTATTTATCCTGCAGGTCCACCTCGTTTATAAACAGTTCAAATGATCGTTAATTCTTTTGGTTTATCACCGAATGGGTGAGTAAGGTAGTTACTTTTAGATATAACCCCAAAATATAATAGAGAACTCCAGTCCAATTTTTTTATTTTTTTTAGTGAATAAAGACCTTCAAACTTAAATAACTGCATTTATATTTTTATTTTTATAGTTAGTTTTAATAGTTAAAATAATTGTCAAAGTTTTAATTTTTAAAGACTCCCAGAAACGCACCGTATCTATGGTGTTCTTCACCCACCGATAGTGTTTTTACTTTTTAAGTTGTCATTTTGAATCAGTGATGTTATGTCGAGGGAAATTTCCCTAGATCTAGGGGAGAAAAATATTTTTTAGGGATAAGGGAAATCAGGACAAAATCTAGGGAAATTTCGAACTCTGGCAAAATTTTTATTACATATGACAATATTACTGGTATTATTTATATAAATATATATACGTATATATATATTTTTTGGAATTCCTATGAATCTTAATTATTGTTCATGGTCATATGGTCACATGGTTCATATTGTTATTGCTCAGGTATGGGGGCTCCATCGAAGCCAG
Organism: Limnephilus rhombicus; assembly: GCA_929108145.2. Lineage (NCBI taxonomy): Eukaryota > Metazoa > Arthropoda > Insecta > Trichoptera > Limnephilidae > Limnephilus > Limnephilus rhombicus. The sequence goes on from OV815274.1 coordinate 51,303,480, forward strand.
AGTAAAGTTAGCCTCCCAAAAACTGGGCGTACTGTACAGGGCCCGCAGATACTTTAAAAGTACACAACTGCTAACCCTGTACAAATCGCAAGTGCGCCCTCCGGTTGAATTTGGCAGCCACCTCTGGTCTGGAGCTCCAAAATACCTGAAAAATACCCTCGACTCTGTGCAGAAACGGGCGGTCCGTTTGATAGATTCTCCCATCTTAACAGACGGATTGCAATCTTTAGAGCACAGGCGTCGGGTGGGAATGCTATCCTTGTTCTACCGGTATTACAATGGAAGATGCTCCGAGGAACTAGCATCATTGATCCCTTCGGCACCGGTGCATAGTCGGGAAACACGCCAAACGCGTGCCCAACATTTGTACACAGTTGACATTAGTCACATGAGAACGGGTCGTTTCTTCGACTCGTTCTTATGTTCAACAGCTCGGCTGTGGAATGATTTGCCGGCCTCTGTGTTTCCTCCTTCCTACAACATGGGTCTCTTCAAGACCAATGTTCATTCCTTCCTCTCCTCAAAAAGACCCTCCACACAGCATCCCAGATGACATAGGCCCTGAGGGAAATTATTTTCCTCAGGGCCTCCTGTGTGGAGTTAATGTAAAAAAAAAAAAAAATGTACTTACATGCAATGTTATTTTTAACACTGACAACTCAAAATGATATTAGGGAACGTACCCATACTACGTGACACGTTCGGGGGGAGGGGTCTTCAAAATACCACTCTTGGTACAAATGAGCGGCGGGTTGCTTATGATTTTTATTTTGCAAAGTGTTTTTTTTTATATTTGGAATTCAGTTTCTAATTCAGTGGTGAGTGTATTCGTACTTTTAAATTATTACTTCACGTTTTATTTGGAAAATCACGGTATTATTAGTATATTTACCAAGTTCCGATATCTTTCCAATTAATTATCATATTAATTAACATATAACAGGATTACGTAGGTAAATGCGTAAATGTGAAATTCTAGGGAAATTTCACTTCGAAATCTAGGGAAATATTTTTGGGGCAGAACATCCCTGTTTGAATGAAGAATCCAGAAGAATAATGGCGGTCATGGCGAAATGCTTTGTAATGACTTTTAGGTGTGAGGTGTGTTTTTTATTCAAGATTAACTGCTTTTAATATAGAAAAACATTGGTAAAATGTCCACATTTCACCGCTACTGTTATTGTATTTAATCAAAGTGCAATATAAAAACAATAAATCATCTGTATCATTGCAAATACATGTGACATCGTGTTTTGTGTCAGGCGTTACTTTGTAGGTACATTGTTTTATGTATAATACATACAGAAACACTGGTATTTATAATACACTGATCATGACGAGTGTGTAACAACTTGTATACGAAGCCCTATACTAAAAACAATTTGAAAATACATAACCAAATGTCAAAATAGGACACGACTTTAACCTCAAATTGACAAAATTTATTGCAGATTGTCCGCAAATATAGCCCTTTTCGTAAATTGTTGAGGGCCTAAATTGTTGTTTCAATAAACACAATAACTATTATTTATCTAAATCTCTATAAACAGTATGAAAATAAACCAAAAACACGAAATGTTGAATTGCATAGGTACGTGTGCACTTCAAGTCATTTCAAATGTCAATACAATACAATACACACTATCACCTGGTGACAGGTTAACAGTGACGTCACCGTTAACCATTTAAGTAATGCCAACTTAACGCTGTGTTTTGAGAAGAGGTTTAAAAATGCACTTTTTAATAATTTTTTTAAAACTCTGCGTTTAATATTATGAAATAAAACTTATATATTCAGAATCAGCGTTTCTTGGTCTATATGAACATATTTTTTTAAAGCCATAATATTTTTCACTGGAGTTCCTTATTGTTTACGAAAATATGTAGGTAGGTACCCTGTACATAAAATTTGCGAAAAAATTATTCATTGCGTAATTATTTAGCGACATTCATTAGGTACCTACCTACTCTACGACCAAAGGTAAATCTACTCGTATATGTGATTTTCAAGTTCGAGTGTTGTCATTCCATAAATTGTACTTTTCACCTCTCAGGCTCGGCCATATTTTGTCAGAGGATGCTTTGCAATAAAATTTCTGAACGTACCGAAAACTAAAAACTTCTTTTGAAAGGTGATAAAATACACTTTCAATTTTTTTAAATCGAAATAACACATTTTTCTAAAATTTTTAAAGTTTTAAAAATGGCTCATCTTACTATTTTCTAACTAAAATTCTGATATCGCAAAAAAATAAAAACACACACATTTTTTATTGCACAAATGTGTTATTTAAATAAGCATTATTGCATCCCCACTTTTTTCACATTCCATGAAAAAATAATCAATAAAAAAAATCCCAAAGTATCATAAACTTTTTTCAAATTGCGATTCGAAACTTTGGACCACATTTTATTTATTTTGTGGTTATCTTCTTATATATAAAAATGAATCGCTAAATGTGTTGTTAAGCGCAAATCTCGAGAGCAGCTGAACCGATTTCGCTAATTCTTTTTTTAGAATATTCTTTCATGTGGTTCTTACGGAGAGAAAAATTAAGAAAATTGAATAATTTCAGAAAACCTAACGACTATCGCACGTTCGACAGTTCGCGTGTTTGAGAATGACATTTTAAATCAGGATTCTATTTTTGAAAATCTTTAAGTTGATAAATTTATTTAAAGTAGGTACTCCTCTAATAGTTTGAATCGAATCAAGAATTTTAGGTATTTTAAATAGGTACCTATGTTAGGTACCAAATTTAATATACATGAAAATTGGAAATTTGAATAAAAATTGTAAAAGGTGGCACGCGGGCTGTTTAAAAACTGAATGTACTGGGATTGAATGTATGAAAAGGGAGGGAGTGATGGGGGGGGGGGGGGGGGGGGGGGGGGGGGGGGGGGCGGCGGAGTGGGAACCCCCCTTACACCATGCGAGCGAAGCCGCGGGAAAAAGCTAGTTTTTTATGTACAGCGTGGTATTTTATTTTTCTGACGCCGTTTAAGTCATATTTCTCACTATAATATTAAGGGAGATACAACAATTTCTATGAGTCCTATTTCTTGTTTCGAAAAGCGAACACATTAGTCTGAGGGGTTAATATTTGAAAATGGCCATTTTATCATAATTTTCCACTGATTTTTGTGGCGAATTTGATGAATAAACTAATAAGTTTTCTTAGCAAATTCAAGTAAAAAAATATTTTTATCAGAATGTTGAATTTATTTTAATGGTTCGTTTTTCTAAGGGTTTGCACTTTCAGCTCTTGTGGACTGCACGCCCCAGCTATTTATTAGTTTTTCATTTGCAGATCTGAATAACACAAAAAGAAATCAATTTCAAAAATTGTACATTGATTATTTTTTTTGGAAGAATGCGGTCAAACTTGCCTATGGTTTCGCATACGGTAGAAAACGGTCTTAAAGGTAATACTTAAAATCATAGACTAACTGATATAGACCAAATATTCAACAGTTGTGACGTACTAGATATACGCCAATTATACGTTAAAACTCTACTAAATTACATTTTCGATCAAAAAACAAATTTCAACAATCTCAAAATATCACTAACAGGCCAGTTAGACAATCGTACAAAAATAACATAAAAACTCTGACAGTGAATACAACAAGCTTTGGACAAAGAACACTATAAATATCATGCTATAAAAGCATTCAACAGTCTTACCCTTGAAAATAAAATAGAAGAAAACAAAAATAAATTCATACTCAAAATTAAAAAAGGATAGAACCAAAAAGACAATATTATCAAAATCTCATAACATAATAAGAATAAAACACATATAATAGTACACGTAACACACAAAACCAATATAAAACACATCATAAAATAATTCATTTTACCTATAATTTTACCTTTACTTTAATTTTAGCTTACTTTTTTTATGCAGCAGTATTTTTATATTATTTTTAATGTATTATGTTTAAATTTTTGTTTTGGGGGCCTCAGCGCAGGTGAGCTACCCAGTGACGCCGACATTGCTGAATTTGTATTTGAAATGTAAGATATGGGTGATTCCATTATCGCGGGTGCAACATTTAGACGCATATAAAGCTTCTTAATAATAAAACAAAAAACATTTTTAATGAAATTATTATTGGAAGAGATACATTTTAACATGTTTACTTTTTATTAGTTTATAAAATTTTTATTGAAATATTTAAATAGTCAGGACGGAGGTTCAAAGTGCGATCGCGGGTGCAACCAATTTGGCCCACCCTTTCCAGATCATAAGACAAAAAAACAAAAGTCTGTTAATTGTGATACATTTATTATGTTATGCCTTGATATTTCGTAAGGCGTTAAACTAATCAACTAAAAAAATAAACAAATATATAGAAAACAAAAACAAGCAATGAATTATTAGCTTTTCAAAAAATCGCGGGTGCAACATCAAATTATCGCAGGTGCAATTCGTCTAGTTTAAGTGTATATAAACATCAATAAACACTGATAGAGGAACGAAATAAGAAATCCAACAATGCGTATTACTAATCAGTACACTTCTTTGTCATTTATGTATGTTAATTATTTCTTTTCGGTTACGTCAAAATTCGCCGAAAATTCTATGAACATATTACATCCATCAATCCTTTTCAAAAACAAAAAATTGTTTTTTATTTTATTTTGTGGAATTTCTTTTTATATTTTGTAATTTGTTAGAGGTTCCAGATTGTTATCATCGCAATCACTTTCTGTTTCAGTGGTGGTTTTCGGAAATTTCAAAACCAATGTGCATTGGAGACGAGACAGTGAGGTTCGCGCCACGGAAATACTATCGTCGTTTTCACATTAAAAGAAATGTTTTGATTGAATGCCTGATTTATTTTTCAGCCCTTCCTATTTATCATCCAACGTGACTATCTTTTTTTAACTGCTTTTTTAAAATATAAATAAGATGTTTAAGAGAGACTGCGTGCCAAATCATAGAATTTCTATAAAATAAAGCTAAATATAATATAAACAAACCTTTTAAATATAAATCACTAGTAATACACAGCTTATATTATTATTGAAGACGTAAAAAACAATAAAATATATGATAAATCACACAATAAGGGTAGTTGTCAAAGAGTTGCACCCGCGATTCTAACAACACAATCGCGCGTGCAACCAATTTGAGTCAACGATAATTTCAATTCAGCTAACATTATACTCTTAAAAACGTTTTATTCAAGTTTACCAGTGATTTCTTCTTACTTTTACAAAGTTTCAAAACGATAGCACTTTGTTTCTGTGAAAAACACAAACTTTTATATCTTTTGTATCGCGGGTGCAACACGCTAACAGTGACTTCTTTTAGTCAATGATGCTTAAAAAAAAAACAAGTACTTACTTACATCTTTCGGCACATAAGAATAAACTAATATTGTCACTACACGTTTAGCAGTAAAATATAACTTCAAACTATCGGCAACAGCTGCTTCGCGCCAGTATTGCACGGTGTGATTTTGCAGTTTATATACCGATTCTTCGAATGATTATGTTTCCGAGCGCGCCAAAAATTTCAATATGAAGTAAAATCCAACTTTTTTTTTAGCATTAAATATTGACCTTCTTCTTTGCACTGCTATCAAAAAAAGTAACAAATACTGCGATTCAAAAATTACTGTCGAGAATCGTCTATAGCGGAATCGCCTGTATTATATCAAATAAATAATAATAATACATGTCTACAAATAAAACAATAAACAATCAACATACATACTTAATTTGATAAAAAACAAAATTTCACTCAGGTTTTTCATCCCTTCAAAATAATTTTGATTTTAATTTTATCTGTTTCTAATATTTAGTCCATTTTGTGTAATTTACTTGGGTTCCCCGACCCCCCTGGTCCACGTCAATCGATCAATCGGAGGCATTCTAGAGTCAATAACTGGTAAACTTTCCCTTTTGCAGACTGTTTTGGTGTCGATAAACCGATAGATTTAAATTGATTGCCGACTGCGTAACCGCTTAGAACAATGAGACATTCAGAATAAAACCACTCAGAATATGATGAGATAAGACTTGAGTGATAGTGCGAAATTTCACGATTCAAAATACAAACATGGAGGTCAAGTTTCAAGATCAATGTTACTAGTTATTCGCTGTATGACTAAGTAAGTACTCTCTCTTCTGCACACTTTCCAATGGGGAAGGTTTGATTGCATGTCGATGTTTCGATGTCAATAGGTTTTTAAATAATATTTATGTTTATGTCATTTACTTCTGTCATCTTAATTAAAGAAACTTCTTCTCAAGTCGGTTCCGAATTGCTGAGGATCGTGATCTCTACTCCAATTTCCATGGTGGACAGTGCTCCTCCATTCCTGGCGGTCCTACGCTGAGTGGAGAACTGCGGACACCGATGTACCAACGCCAGTGATACTTGGTCACTCCAGCGCATTGGTGACCTTTCCCTGCTTCTTCTGCCTTCCACTTTGCAGTGACTATGAGTTTCTTCAAGTTGTCCTCGGTTTGGTAATCAACGTGTCCAAAGTATCAAGATACGTTGTAGGCAGATAGTTGAAAACCTATTGGGTATGCCTTGCTCTTCCAGAATGGAAACATTTATTTATTTATTTATTGGCTGGTCTGGCTGAACATATATTTTTCTCCAGCACCACATTTCGAGGCCGCGCATCCGTTTTCTTTCGTTGGCTCTAAGTGCCCATGTTTCCACACCGTACAGAAATATGTATGGGGAAAATCAATTCCAATCAAAATCAATTTCGATCTTTGTTATGCATCTGTCACTCCATCGTGGAATAAAGAAACCCGAAGAAAGTTCAAATAAGTGCGTTGGTTTTCAATCATTGCTCAAATTCTGATTATAAAATTTTACAAAATGTTTCTTACTGCATTAATTAAATAAATAAATTGTAAATAAAACATTTTAATAATGCGTAGAATATTATACATATTTTAAATCCGGTACAAGCATCTCAGAAGTAACTTTAAAAACTTTTGATCGCCTAAAATATGTCAAAAAGTGGGTACTTTTTTAATTTATATGGTATGGTAATTTTTTTGCTTCCATGCCAACTCAGAATGAAACCAACTCAGAACCACCTCAGAAAAGTCAATAAAAGCTATGAAAAAATAATTTTAAAATAGCCGGTAACCCTAACCTAACTAAGGGAACGTACCCATACTTCGTGACCCACCCTCTCCCCCGGTGACCATGTGTAGTATATTCCAAGACCCCCCCCCCCCTCCCCCCACAGTTTTCACGTAGTAAATTATAAATATGGTTTTGAATCATTTCTTGCTAACAAAAAGTTAAAAATAAATTATTTGGCTTATATTTGTCTTTAGTAATACGGCTTGCTGCGTGACGGCAAGAGTGAATGCGTACCTATAATTACAAGTGGAAAAAATATTAAAAAGTTAGCGGAAAAAATATAAAAAGATTTCTAGATTGACTACGTGATAAAAACCTAATCCCCCACTGTGACCAAGTGTGGTATTTTGAAGATTCCCCCCCCCCCCCCCTAAACAGGTCACGTAGTACGGGTATGTTCCCTTTTTTATCATCACTCTTAATGTCCTTTCTGAGGTGGTTCTGAGTTGGTTTCATTCTGAGTTGGCCGGTCACCAATTTGTCACCAACTCTTGAAAGATAGTCAACGTAAAATTTACGCATGCGTGTTAGAATTATTACTCTCTCGTCCTAAGCAGTGCGAATCCGTCGCTATGCTTTTCAGACATCTCACTCGCTGCTAGGAACTTCCGTGGGGGCGTGCGCGTCGCCTCGGTATGTGTCAAGAAGTTTTGAGATATAACGACCGCATGAGTCAAAAAGCATAATATTGATACGTTCCAAAGCTGTACCGATTGATTTTTATAAAACTACATGTTATTATTAAATATAATATATCTTAATTAGTTAGTACATTAGTCAACTTGGCTGATTATAAGCAAGAAATAAGTGATTTGAGAAAAAAATATCATTCTTAAGTTTTGTTGATTATTGAGGAACTTTCACGTTTCATTTTTTTCCTAATAACAAATAAATGTATATTCACAAATCGCTGTATTTCGTATGTCATTTATTTATAAAAATATAATACAGATTGCTTTATTCAAATCAATTAACAAAATAAAATATTAGAGCTAGTTAAAACTCATGTGTCAATTTTACGTATGATTATCTTTACGGTACATCAAAATATGATTATCTTTCTAGGGTTAATGCAGTAAAATGACGTTTAAAAATTAAATGAAAACAAAAAAATGTTGGAGGCGTATAAAAAACTTCCTCTCTAAGGACTAGTCATTAGGAAATTACTGCGAGTCTTTTAAAACATGGCGCATATGTTAACATTTTCCAAGTTAGCGACAGTTCCTCACGATTGTTAAAACAAAACATATTTGACAAATTTTAAAATTATCGCACATAATTCCGCCCAAGCCCCCATTTTACTATAATACACGGCCGTACTACATTAAATAAATAACTCTACAAATTATGAAACCAACACCATGAACTTTTTGAAAACTAAAAGCCAACTGTAGAATAAATCGTAATCTAAAATCTAAACAATGGAAAATTGGTTTCTGTTTTCTGTCATTTTAATCTGGCCATTTTAATAGGTGGCATTCAGTGCCAATTTGATCGGCATTCTGCCGTGGAAGACAATACATATAGGTAGATTAGGTAGCCGAATTGTTTTGTTTTCCATTCAGTGAAATCCAATTGTCATTTATAGGGGCAAATTTGCAGGTAAACAATGGAATAAGAAGTATACGAATAATGCAGCGTAGCAGGTGATGTAAACTCTGCCTGAGAGAGAACGCGTTCACTCGGGTGTTCAATGAATGAACTAATAACGTTATGTTGAACTTTATTAACTTTATTTATCACACATGCGGAGACACATGGTAGTAAAATCATTATATTAATCGTCGTTTTTTCGATGCTTGTAACGCCGCATACAAAGATGATATGCGAGTAGGTACTACACCACTCATTTCTAACATCTGGTGCATGAGTTGATGCTGTGTTCATTTAAAAAAGTTAATATACCTGTATATCTCTTTACTCACATACGAAGTTGATATGGAAACACATTATGGTTTAGAAAAACCACAAGGATCCTAACTAGGGTCCTTCTTAGGCCACTATCAAAACCTCTGCATTTTTCCATGTGAGGTTGTAGTGAGTACTTAGATACTGAAAATAATTGTTTCAGTCAATAGCCACATTATTCTCTCAACTTTGGCAACACTAGTGGCTAGCCTCATGGCCGCCAGCGGACATCTGTGGGCATTTCTTAAATTTCCAGGCCAAGCGAGTCTATTGTTGGTGGTCTCTCTTTTTTAGGCACTCTCACAGCCCTAAGCAAAACCTCTTTTAGATCTAGGAGGTTTTGCCCTAAGCCAGTAAAATTTTGGCGCCCTGTCAAAACTAGTACCTAGACACCTTCTGAGTTCATTTTACCAGAGGCGTCTACTAATATCTACAGGAATTCCAAAAACTGAAAAAATCGAACTAATATCTACGAGAACCAAAGTGTTGACGAATATCTACAGCTCAAACTGTTGACTAATATCTATGAGAACCAAAGTGTTGACGAATATCTACAGCTCAAACTGCTGACCAATATCTATGAGAACCAAAGTGTTGACCAATATCTACAGCACTGGCAGAGGTTAGATTTGCAATTATGTATAGCATATTGGAATAACGTAATATTGCGTACGCAGTTTAAAAAACTTAATTTATGTGAGTATGTATGTAAAAATCCCTAATATCGGACTGGACACATTTAGCTGATTAGTCCAACCTACGCTCTGTAGATATTAGTCAATACTGGGACCGTCATAGATAGGTATTCGTCCGACATTAGCTCTGTAGATATTAGTCAACACTCGTAGTCAACACTCGTTCGTAGATATTAGTTCAACATATGAGCTGTAGATATTCGTCGAACATACAGGCTGTAGATATTAGTATCTGGAGTCCATTTTACCTACCCCTTCGCTTTACTATTATCAACAAAAGTTATAGATCCGTCAACCAACTAATACTAACAAAAAATACAAACTCACGATACGAAATATTGGTAGGTAATGGAAATAAGAAATCATTTTTTAATTGCGTAGAAATTCATTTTGTTGAACTAATTTGGATCAAAACTGGCATCATCACGCAAGACCAAACGTCATTGAATCTGCTCTTACCATTTCTAAACTATGTAATTAACATCAACACACAAAAAAAAATCGTATTTGTGAACCTGCCATAAAAAGACAAAGCGTTTATGATACCTGATATTATGAGCTATGCGGTTATTTGCCAATATACTGACTGACCTAGAAGGCGTGAGATTCTTTGGGCGACCTCCTCTAGAGGTGAAAATCACTTTTTAAGTATTATTGTTAACTTATTTATAATTTAGGTCGAGTGCAGATCTTCGCCAAGAGCCTAATGCGTAGATTATTAAATCTAACGTTATTAAATTGATAGCGTTTTAATCTGTTGGTGGCTTTCTCCGGTTCCCAAGAAATGCGTCATGCCTCACACCAGATAGATGGAAAACATAAATAATTCATTAAATCTTTTAAGTTTAGAATAAATTGTGGCTGTATTGTATTAATAAGGTCTTCTCGCAGTTGAGACTGTTTACACTTCTACCTAACTAATGGATTCTTGCTTTGAAATAGCGAAAGTTTTCCCATTTAATAACATTGGAGTCTGAGTTCACGCCTTGGCGCGTGGGTCGGCAGCCTGAGAAGAAACAATGTCCAATTTTGAAATTTTCCTTTTGTTTTAAACGCGATTAATAATCTCAATTGACCTTGAAATTTTAGAGCGGTAATTAAGTGACTTGCTTTTAAAAAGGCCAATGACAGTTTTCGACATACCTACCTACATATATTTTTTCGCGATTTCGTATCAAAATCGGGTTATCATCCGAATTCCACCAATGTAACGCTAGCAAATCGTTGTTCAAGTAAAACTTCTTTACGCACGCTTGACTTGGGGAGTAAGCTGGTGAATGCGTGACGAGAGCGTTACTAAAAGCGAGACGAACGGTAGTTGAGAGGGAGATATAAGTTAGTGAAGATAGAAAGAGAGAGAGAGTTACGCTTCGTATGTTACTGTAGGGGCAAGAGAGAGAGGTGCGAGCACACATTTTCTTTCTCTCTTTCTCTTATAGCCAGTTATGTTTCGTATATCGACACAGTGCAGGCCTATTGTCTGTATCACACTGTAGGAGCAAGAGAGAGCAGTGCGCGCACACATATTTTTTCTCTTTTTCTATCATATAGATGGAGCTAAAGAAGTTTTACTTCAGTCGGGTGGTCTAAAGCACACTCGTTTTTTTTCCCGTCTGCTTGTTTAGGAATAAATACATCCCAAAATATGTAATCGTATTATACTTTCATAAGACCAAAAACGTCCCGAGCGACCTGACATTTTAAAAGCTATATATCTCTCTTCCTATCATGCAAACATATGTAATTTTCTTTTAACCAGAAAGAGAACGAAATAATGCTTCTTACTGTCTTTGAAATATGAAAGCTATCTTGCATAGATATTTTACAATCTCGATCCAAAGTGACAGTTTCAGAGTTTACACGCGGGACCAAGGCTTCTGAATTGTGAGGTGCGAATATATTGAACCAAGCAGACGGGTTAAAACCTTCTGAAAATATCGAATTCTGTACAAGTCTTGTGAAATTTGAAAACTGACAATGACCCTTTTGGAATCAAGCCACAGATTTGATTAAATACCTATGGTTTCCTTGTATTTTTGAGTGCAGCTGGTTGGCAAAATTATATCGTATACTTTGTTTATTTTTTGTTCAGGGGCGAGTAAGTAGGTACGTTTCTTCAAATTGTACAAGGAGCAGCACAAATACATGTGTCACAAAAGCAGAAAGTACACCCCTTCATAAATCTCACGACTTCAATGATTTTGAGCGAAAATTAAAAATTTACCTGCTTTAAAAAAAATTACATCTATAAGAGCAAATTGTTGTCGACCCATAAATGTTGCCCTCAATACTTAACAATAATGCTAGTGTGTTGTTAAGTTCTGCTAATGGATGGTGAACTTATGAGCATGACCTCAACTTGACTGATATCTTATAATTATATTACTTACAACTGAATGCTGTTGAAATGAGATCCCTGAGACGTATGTGTTGTAAAACAATGTATGATCGTGTGAGAAATGTGGATATCCGCAAATAATGTAAGGCTGATGTAAGCATAATGAGTAAGATTAAGAAAGGGACCCTCAGATGGTTTGGGCATGTAGAGCGAATGAACGAAGGAAGTAGTGTAAGAAGAATATACGACGCGAATGTGAATGGTAGAAGAAGTCGGGGACGCCCGAGGAAGACATGGCACGATCAAGTGAATCAGATACTTGAGTCGGGTCATGTCAAAAGTCAGAATAATAGAAGAGAATGTATGAGACGATGTATGAATGTGAGTGAGGCAAAGAGTGTGTGCCAAGACCGAGTTGTTTGGCGGTCCGTCCTCTCTGCCTACCCCTGCGGGGAAACGGCGCGATGGTTAGTTAGTTAGTTAGTTATATTACTTACAAGTTACAAGAGGTGGAAAACGTTCAACCAAACAATTATCCATCCTTTGAACTGCGACTCGCACTATGAGAGTACCAAACAATTTGGAAAGTTGTCGAACCTTTTTGGTTGGAGTAAGTAGATAGTGCAGCCGTCTTTGACTAACCCAAAAGTGGCTCGTTTCCAAAATTTATGGCCTTTTGTTGATACAAGAGAGATTTCCAATCGTGTTATAGTATGTATGTAATGTATTCATGTGACTAAAAATGCTCAAATGGTGAACTTGGTGCCATGATAATCGATTACTTTTTTGGTCTGAAAGTGCTTTAGTTAGTATTTTTATTTTTACGTCTCTTTTACTTAAATTTCAAATTTCGACTATCAACATTCAGAGACTTTTATCAATAACAGATATTTTTTGTTTTCGATGGAAAAGAGGGTCAGAGGGGAATATTTGGCATGGAAGAAGATGAAAAATGTGTCTGAAATCAGAGGAAGGCAAGATGACTAATCAAGTTACAAACTTGTTGATAGTAATTAGGAGACGGAAAAATAGAATTGAAGATTTTGAATGAGTCACGAGGGATATAAGAGTATGGGCCAGGACAGAAGTGGTAAATTTGTTCCGTTCTCTGCGTCTACATCTGCGGACGTTAGTCAGATAGATCAAAGACAACCTCCGTCGTTGAGGGGTTTGGCTCTCGACTAGCGATCCGGAGGTCACGGGTTCAAATCCCGGCGTTCACAGATAAATTTGATTACTTAATTATTAAAAATAATATGAGGTATATTTGCGGCATGTTCCAGAGTGGAAAATACTCTCAGTATCGCCCTGTAGCCAGACCACCATTTAAAATTGAAACATTGCTTGAAATGGCTTTAGTCGTGTCTGGTGACTAGATCTAAATAGCCAGGCACTTCTCCACCTTCCTTTCCCCCGTCTCCTTCCCCTTACCACTTTTTTTTCTACATGAGCTCCACACAGGAGGCCCTGAGGAAAATAATTTCCCTCAGGGCCTATGTCATCTTTGTGGATGCTGTGTGGAGGGTTTTTAAGGAAAGGAAGGAGGGGAGAGTTCTGGGAAGGAAAAGGGTTTAAGGGGTGGGTAGAAATCTGGGGTGTAGTGTGTCCTGGTGATCCGCCTCCAAGAGTTAGACAAACCTCACCCCATGAACCCGGGCACCCCTGCTAAGTCACCAAACGTGGCGAACCTCTTGGGGTGACCTACGGCAGGCATACTTACCTTCAGCCTCACAATGTACTCCAATTTTGGATGCCATAGTCTCCTGACTCTAGACGGGAGCAAAGCTAGAAGGGACTCTTGCGAGGTATTCACTTAAAAACAAAAATTTTTAAAATACAAATTTTTGATGTTTTTCGTTAGAAAAATCGAATAATTCCAAAAATATATAAAAAGTATAACGTACCTAATACATAAAGTAAATTTCCATTATTACTTTTTGTAATTTATTTTTGTTGATTGAGGCTCAACTTGTCGGACTAATAATGATTGGGAACATCCACAAACCATCAATTCTCATGGTGGAGTCATATTTTTTGAACTACGCTATCATAAAATACCATAGCCACTTAATTTAATTTGTCAGGGTCTGTGTTTGTGTTTGCACAAACCAATTCAAATTTACCATCAACTCAATGTTGGATGAACGAATAGAAAAATGAATATGCATGAGGTCAACGATCGAGAGGAAAGTGAAATTGTTCCTCTCTTTATTACTGAGACTTATATATATATCTGAAGATTTGTAAACATCTGAATGTGGCATGTTGTTTATAGAAATAATTGTTATGTATCACGTTCTAAAAATAGTTAAATGATAATTTACTCTTGCTGCGTGCTCACGTCCGTGAAATTACAATAAAATAACATCAATATTATGAATTTACACGACTAACTCATTTGCGTTGAAGGTTCATACTTCTCTGAAATATTGTTTATTAGTAAAGGATCGTGATCTGTTGATTAGTGGTTAGCAAACCGACATTGTGAATCTCATTTTACTTTCAAAAATTTAATGAACAAACGCCTTTTTGGCAATTTGCCAAGCATTTTCTTATTTTTAAATATTTTCACTGCTTATCAGCATCTGCAATATCTGCATGATATTATAATTTCCAAAACAAAGACCAAGGACAAAGAATTTTTACAGAATTTGAACAATTCATCCAATTTGGGAGGAGGGAATTAGTACCGCCGCCCAGGGAACTATTTATTGGATAACAAACACCTCTTCAGTAGGTCATCACAAGTGGTTTGCTACGTTTGGTGATTTAGCAGGGGTACCCGGGTTCATGGGTGAGGTTTGTCTAGGTCTTGGCGGCGGATGACCTGGACACATTAAACCCCGGATTCCTACCCACCACCCACCCCTCAAACCTTTTCCCTTCCCAGAACTCTCCTCTCCTTCAATTCCAAAAAAAAACATCCACACAGCGTCCTCAAAGATGACACAGGTCCTGAGGGAAATTATTTTCACAAGGCCTCCTGTGTACAGCTCATGCAAAAAAAATCAAATTCAAAATTTAAGTTCTTCCAAAGTTCTATTCAAGTTCTGTTATTATTTCATCATAGGCTTGTTGTTTCACAGTACTAGCATAATAACAGAACTTGACTAGGACTTTAACAAAATTTGATTATTAACTTCTAAATTTGTTGGATTGTTCAAATTCTATTATTATCATTTCTTGCAGATGTTTGCAGCGTACGCAAGATGCCAATACCCTGTGAGCAGCGGTCTTTTATGTTTGTTTTTAATTATTTTATGTTTGAAATACTTTTTATTATTGATCATACATTATTCGCATTTTGTATATTATGTAAGCACTTGCATACTGCTTCCTAACACCGTAGGTCTAGTTACGTTCAAACTTAAATGTAGATTCGTTATTTCAAGTTCCTTGCGAGAGCCTTAAAGGGGTAACCATCTGTTATTCCAGGGCGGGTAAATGGTGGATAACCTCCAATGTTCAAATTGTATGAAATGAACCGCCCTAAATATTTCTAAATTTCACTTCTGTTTTTCTCATCTAATTAAAACTCAACTCTCAACAGCTGACCGTTACATACTTTAAGAGACGGTATAAATATTACGTGGCGTGGAAGGTAATATTGGAAATCCACGGCTCAACTCCTCAGGCTAATTTGTTGTCGGAACAACTCATAAAAATCGTTGTGTCTCCCTTACTATCATGGTTAGAAATTTGATATAACCGGCGTTAGAAAGAGAAAACACCACGCTTTACATTTAAATATTTAAACCGCCAAACAAAATATTTCCGCTTTGCAATAAAATCCAAATAAATGTAATATTTCTGAACGCATCCGAAAACTAAAAACAGACCTGTATGAGTTGTTCCGACAAGCGAAATAATTAGCCATGGCCGGTCTAACTACACTAACGCTGAAAAATCGACTAAGTTAACTAACTAATCATCCCCGCAGGGTTAAGCAGAGAGGACGGACCGCCAAACAACTCGGTCTTGGCACACACTCGTACATCATCTCAAACGCACTCTTCCATTATTCTGACTCTTTACCTACATGGCCCGACTCAAGTATCTGATTCACTTGGTCATGTCATGTCTTCTTTGGGCGTCCCCGATTTCTCCTTACACTTCTTTATTCGTTCATTCCCTCTACATGCCCAAACCATCTAGTCCCTTTCTTAACTCTAGTCCCTTTCTCATTACGCTTACATCAGCCTTGCATTCTTTGCCGATCTCCACGTTCCTCACATGATCATACATGGTTTTACACATATTTGCCTCAGGGATCTCATGTCTACAGCATTCAGTCTACTTTAATCTTTCCTCTGCCAGTTCCATGCTTCACTGCCATATATCAGGGTAGATACCAGAACTCCACATCTAATAAGTTAGATGGAAAAGTCTAATTAAAATTGTTAAACTGATCAAAAAATTTCCTATTATTTTTCAATTCGATCTTCTTGATCGATTTTAAATGGGTTTTTATTGCTTCATTTTCACCGGACATTCCGTGAAGATCAATAAATTTGACGTGAATGGCACACAAGGTGGAGATCCGCAGTATTCTCTTCATTCGGCCACACCGTTACGGCTTGACCTTCTACCTTCTAAGGCAGCCGGCCCGCCGAGGAATCTGTGCTACTCGGTGAGTAGGCATTAATATCACAGTACCCACCTAACTCTACTAAACTTACCATTACGGTACTTGCCACTCGCCATACAGCGCACTTGCATAATGTAAGATAAATGATATACAAATGTTATTTTTTATTCAAAGTACTGAAAGTAAGCCACCCCAAATTGGGTCACCTTTTTGAAAAGCATCACTAAGAGAAGTCATAATCTGCTCTTTGAAGATGGCGCGAGTTTATTATTTTAGGAAAAAAACACTTATTGTAAAAACACTTTAAAATCGATCGTCAACTCGGATATCTCCGAAAAATCGAAATTTGAGTTGAGTGTAAATATAGTTATTGTTTATAGAATACACTTTTACATACATACATATTTTTTGCTATATGTAAAAGAGCACCCTCTATCTGGTACGATACTCAGATTACTCTTAAAATACCACCTAAGCAATAATTATCGGCCTGAAACACTCATCTAAGAAAAAATCTCCCCAGAAAAGATACTTGCTGCCAACGGGACTTGAACCCGTGTCCTTCTGATTGCCGGTCAGGTGCTCTGACCACTGAGCTATGGCGGCTTATGTAATACCCGCCAAATAATTCAATATATACTAGTGTTTCATTCAACAATTACTGCTTATTACATTTTTCCACCTGAAAACAACCAACTTTATTTTTGGGAGAGAGGCATTGTAAGTGCTAAATCTCTCGCTAGGTGGCGTTGAGACAAATTATGTCTACATTTTTTTGGTGAAATACTTTAGCTTGTCAATTATAAATTATTATTTTTAATTGATAAACTAACGTTTAAGACAAGATTTTTATGCACAGCATAAAGGGTAACATTTATTATTAGCAATAATTATCAGTCTGAGACAACCATCTACATTGAAAAAATCTTCCGAGAAAAGATACATGCCGCCAACGGGACTTTAACCCGTGTCCTTCCCCGTACCCTTTATGCTATGCATAAAAATCTTGTCTTATTTATCAATTAAAAATAATAACCACCAATCAAATTAAAAACACAAAAAGTTAAAACTATTTCTGGGTTACTACTAGGAAATTTCATAATGTCATACTAATGTACCCGACCGTTATAATATTGGGTAGGACACAACATCAGGATGAGTTTGTATGAGGTACTCAAATGTCGAAATGAGGTGTTGAGGTGTCCCACCTCATTTGAGGTGAGGTGTTACAAAATATTTTTGCTTACGGGGGGGGGGGAGGGGGGGGGGAAGGTTCTCAGGAAGGAAGCTCCACAAAAATTCTTCTCAGACGCTATATCATCTTTGGGGATTCTTATTAATCCATCCCTCCAGTGGTGCAAGGCGTAAGGTGTTGCTTATATAATAAATGGTTCCTGGGGCGGCGGTACCCATACAAGCCTCCCGTGTTTGTTATTTTTGTAAAATGAAAAATGGATGTAAAAAAGGCATACCCCCCCCCCCCCCCCCCTCTCTCACCCCTTCCACCCTCTCCTCCCCCCCTCCGCCACCTCTAATTCTCCCCTGCACCCCCCCTTACTATCCCCCTCCACCTCATCTCAACACCTGTTGGAGCTGAGGGAGATATTTTTTTTGGAGCAGTTGGTACTCTTATGCGGTGTTCACTTAACAATAATTTAGAATATTTTTTTTTGGAGCAGTTGGTACTCTTGTGCGTAATTACATACGTATTAACAATACATAATTTAAAATAAAAAATATTTAGAAAAAAAAAAGAATAAAAATAATTCACAATAAAAAAAAATTAATAAAAAAAAAATTGGAGCAGTTTGTACTATTGTGCGGTATTCACTTAACAATAATTTAGAATAATTTTTTTTTTTTGGCAGCAGTTGGGACGCTTGTGCGGTATTCACAATATATGAATGGCTCACACCAACCACCTCACGGTTCTAATACAAAAATGTCGTACAATATACTAACACCTCACGCCTCACCACCTCATACATTTGTCCCTTACGATACGTAACATGACATGTAGTCCAATACACCAACCACCTCACACCTCACCTCATATTTGTCCCATACGTGGCAGCTGCTGTTGTGCCGGTTCGTGACCGGAGGGGACCCAGCAGTAGCGTTTGGGGCGCATTGGGCGACCTCTCGAGCCGGACTCTCCCTTCACATCGCCTTGCACCGCAGTGGGTGGGTTGGATACATAGTCCGTCACTCCTGGAAACTCTGAACCCCAGCATCCTACCCACCCCTTTACTGGCACAACAACAACCGGCTCTGTGCCCTCTGGTTGGAAAAAGCGGTTATCCATCCTATTCCAAAGAAGGGTGACCGCTCCAACCCGGCCAACTACCGCCCCATAGCGATCACATCAGTTCTGTGTAAGGTGATGGAACGTGTGATCAACGACAAACTGCTCACATACCTCGAGAAGAACAAAACCGCTCGTGCGGTGAACTTCTCGCGTATGTGACGCATGTTTGGGGGCGATGCCTGGAACGTTTCGGTGAGACCCAAACGGTTGCACTGGACATCTCCAAGGCCTTTGACCGGGTTTGGCACCGAGGACTTGTCAACAAACTGCATTCTTACGGACTTCCCGTATCCTTGTGTACTTGGATTGCCGACTTCTTGAGGGAGAGGTCGATTCAGACGGTAGCAATTTACTGTTATGCGGATGACAGTACAGTTCATGATAGCTTTTTGTTTGACAAGCCCCCAAAGGGCTCAAAAACTCCAACAGCTCGTAGGGCTTTGAAGCAAAGAATGGACGGTTACCTCGAGAGTGTTTTCTCTTGGGGTAAAAATAATCTCGTTGAATTTAATGTTTCAAAGACACAATCTTGTCTGATTATGTCTAAAAGGGATCGAAATGAAAATCTAGTCTCTTTCAACGGAAGCAATCTTCCGAACAGGCCCTCCATTGATATGCTTGGTGTAACCCTAAGTGACCAGCTCAGGTATGGGGGCTCCATCGAAGCCAGAGTAAAGTTAGCCTCCCAGAAACTGGGCGTACTGTATAGGGCCCGCAGATACTTTAATAGTGCACAACTGCTAACCCTATACAAATCGCAAGTGCACCCCACGGTTGAATTTGGCAGCCACCTCTGGTCTGGAGCTCCAAAATACCTGAAAAATACCCTCGACTCTGTGCAGAAACGGGCGGTCCGTTTGATAGATTCTCCCATCTTAACAGACGGATTGCAATCTTTAGAGCACAGGCGTCGGGTGGGAATGCTATCCTTGTTCTACCGGTATTACAATGGAAGATGCTCCGAGGAACTAGCATCATTGATCCCTTCGGCACCGGTGCATAGTCGGGAAACACGCCAAACGCGTGCCCAACATTTGTACACGGTTGAAATTTGTCACATGAGAACGGGTGGTTTCTACGACTCGTTCTTATGTTCAACAGCTCGGCTGTGGAATGATTTGCCGGCCTCTGTGTTTCCTCCTTCCTACAACATAGGTCTCTTCAAGACCAATGTTCATTCCTTCATCTCCTCAAAAAGACCCTCCACACAGCATCCCAGATGACATAGGCCCTGAGGGAAATTATTTTCCTCAAGGCCTCCTGTGTGGAGTTAATGTAAAAAAAAAAAAAAAACGTGACATGACATGTAGTCCAATACACCAACTACCTCACCTCATATTTGTCCCATACGTGACATGACATGAATGTAGTCCTATAAACCAACCACCTCACACCTCAAATTTGTCCCCCTTTCATATTTGTCCCATACGCGATATGACATGAATATAGTCCAATAAACCAACCACCTCACACCTCAAATTTATCCCCCGTTCATATTTGTCCCATACGTGACATGACATGAATGTAGTCCTAAAAACCAACCACCTCACACCTCATATTTGCCCCCCCTTCGCATTTGTCCCATGCGCGACAATGTGACGTGACATTTGTAGTATTTTGTAGTTTGAGGTGGGGGGACATTTTACGTGTTTGTGTGGGACATTTGAGGTGCCTCTTGAACGTTACGCTTCTCGGTATTATTTTATAGCATATTTAATATGTAAAACACAGACGTGTAAATAAAATTTAATCTATGGCGAGCATTTGAATATTGTTTTCCTCGTTGTCTCAAAACTTAGTATTTGAAGATATTTGACTAAACAACTGAGGGATCAAAATATTACGATGAATTAATTGTTTGCAACCAACACAACTATTACAAAATAGTTTTGTCCATTAAAAAACTCAAATCTTTCAAAAAAGGCTTACAAATACAATATTGGTCTGAATCAACAACACAATATTGTGTGTGTAGTCCTTGATTCCCCAGATTGTACCTACATCTTGTGGTCTATGGGACCTTTAGATCATACATTTTTTGGCTGTTCCTCTCTAAACAAATATCCTCTCTTCTGTCAAGCCTTATCTAAAATTGTCCCCCCTCCGCCCCGCCATTCAACATCTTATCTCTTTTAAGTCTAAAGTCGACTCCAATCTTCCATACAATTTTGAAATTTGCCTATTTGAATAAAATTTATATATAAATTCGCCTTTCCTCTCTCCGTAATTTGAAATGATGACCTCCCTCGAACACCCTCGAAGTGTGAAAGCAAAAAAAAATATAAAAAAAACCCTTTTTTGAAAGATTTCAGTTGGTTTATGAACAAAACTATTTATTCTTATAATCACAGAACTTGAATAGATCTTTCACGGAATGTGAAAATTAACTTTAAAAAATGATGAATTTTTCAATTTTTTTTCAAACAACCCATTCTTATATTAGCTCACAGCTCGTGTAAGCTAATAATTTTAGAAACGTGTATACATATAAAATTAAAATTATTTGGAAGAATAATGTATTTATCTTTAAATGTTTTATATGTAGGAATATATTCAATCACAAACATAATAAATCATCAACCTCAGTAATTTCATTCGGGATTTTGTTATAAAGTTGGTCGGCCTGGTATATAATAGATTTCTGGATGCATGATTTCTTCCTTGTTAGCAACCTAATTTGATTTGCATTTCTCGTCGCGTGTCCATGTATCCATCCCGTGATTTTATTTATCCAGTTTATTATTTTGTTTTTATTAGAACAACTCCCTTTATATAACTGTTGAGGGTTATTCCCATCAATGTAATGTATCATTGAAGAAGAAGAGAACACTAATAATCTAAACGAAAAATTGAAAGAGAACTAGACATACAAAAATAAAAAGATAACAGTCGCAAGTGGAACACGAACCCGGAACCTCCCGTCTTATCGGGACAAACGCTTTACTAATTCGGCCACGGCTACCTGTCTGTTCTCTTTCACATTTTCGTTTAGATTATCAGTGCTATATTCTTCTTCAATGATTTATTATTAATTTATTTGGTTAATATATTTATTTGCATGGATTGTATATTAAAGTAGTACCCAGTAGGTACCCACTTACAAATCTTATGATTAGAAAATTTTGGTTATGATTTATCAAAAAGAAATTATAGTTATTTTTGAACGCGAGGTTTACTAAGGATGAGTTGTTTAAAAAAAATGATCATCAAATATTTGAAGTTAATTTTCACAGTTAATTTTTGTAAGTTCTATTCAAGTTCTGTGATTATTTCAGTTTCAAGAAACAACTGGTTCATATTGATACAATAACAAAACCTGAATAGAACTAACAGAACGTCAAAATTAATTTCAAATATTTGATGATATATTAAAAACTTTTAAAGCGACGCGTCCTAAGTGTTCACAAAACTACTATACGTTATATGTAGGTACTTAGTGGGTACTAAATACACCATTTAGGTACTAATATTGGTATTTCTTAAACATTTTTACTTTTAAATATACCAACGAGGTCGATGCCTGTTTAAATTCCAAAGACGCATAACACCATCAGATGTGTGTTACTTACAATGCCCATACTCGTCAGCAAAACAACTTGTTTATGAGGCATATTTGGTAAATCGCTAAAATGGCACACGTTGTATTTGGACTAAGTTACTACACAAAAGACTACATGCAGTGCAAATAAAAATACCAGTACTTGGGCAAGCGGGTCTTCTATACTTTGATTATTCCGCAACTTTGCATGGTGTAATGACTGATGGCTGATGAGTGATGAGCCTCTTGCACGATTTTTTTCGGTTCAGTGAATAGTATTTTTTTACTTTTAAGTCGTGTTTACAAAGCCATAAGCTAAAAGTCACTTACAATTAGTGACCGACCGAAGGTTCGGTAAATTTCGGCAAAAAATCTAGTTTCGACATCAGTTTCGGTTTCGGCAGAAAATCTGCCGTAACCGAAACCGCAACCGAAACATTTTTAGACATGTTAAAAATCTAAATAAATTAAGACAATATAAGCGAAACTCAATCGAAAATCTGGAAACAGAAAAATCAGAAAAACATATTGACACCTCTGGGACTCGAACCCAGGACCTCTTGGGTTCGAGGTTTTACTCATAAAAGTTAAAATAAAAAATGTTAAAAATCGATTGGTTACTGTTATTTGTCTTATTTTTACATTTATTCAGTCAGTTAACACGTGTTGCATTAAATAAATAAAAAACAATAATTGAAGTATGTGAAAAAATAATATATTTTTTATATTTCTTCTATAAAACAAACAAAATTTATAAAAAAATAACAAAACATGTTAACTACTTATTGGAACTTCTCGTTCGGCTGACATCGGGTGAATTCGTTTCTCGTATGTCACCCGCCATCATCAGCAAAATATTAATTAATGACGTCCTTCCTTTAGGTGTTGATTCTTGAAAAATGTTGGTTCTAAGAAGTAGTTAATATGTTTTTTTTAATTTAAAAAAAATAAAAATAAAATTTTACATACTTCAATTATTGTTTTTTTATTT
The DNA here is from genome assembly GCA_929108145.2 of Limnephilus rhombicus. Taxonomy (NCBI): domain Eukaryota; kingdom Metazoa; phylum Arthropoda; class Insecta; order Trichoptera; family Limnephilidae; genus Limnephilus; species Limnephilus rhombicus. The sequence continues at coordinate 51,326,976 of OV815274.1, forward strand.
CATTTAAAACGTATAAAACGAATTTTGTGATTGTAAACGCAATAAAAATTAAAATACTCATTTAATGAGGTTCTTCCTTTATAATGTAAGTGTTGATTATTTACAAATTTTTGTTCCAAGAAGTAGTTAATATGTTTTGTTATTTTTTGTAGTTTTTGGTTTGTTTTATAGGAGTAATATAAAAAAATATATAATTTTTTCACATTCTTTAATTATTGTTTATTTTTATTTATTTAATTGAATACGTGTTAACTGTCTGAATAAGTGTAAAAAATAAGCCAAATAACAGTAAACAATAGATTTTTAACAATGTCTAAAAAAGTTTCTTTTTCGGCCAAAACTGAGACAGACACCGAAGATTCGGTTTCGGCTTCGGTGGAAAGTCCTGTTTCGGTCGGACATTTCCACCTACCGAGATACTGCAGCGCTACGGATACGTTCCTGGAGGGAAGGGTGCACTCTCTTTCAGAGCACTTTTCGCCACCGCATAGGAAGCTTATGGCGCAGACAACGCCAATCAAATTAATAATACAATCATCACTGCCACGATTGCCTGGATGGAGTCCCCCCCCCCCCGAAGGCCCTCTGGAGACGGGAAACGGTCAAATATCCTCTATAAATGGCTGCTTGCATACATTTTAGTATTTAACATTTTTCAATTATTTTTCGAAATACTTTTTTTTTCTTTTCTGTTTTTATTTTATGATTTGTAAGTTTGTATTTTTACTTTGTCCAATTTTTTTCTCTTATTACTTGTCTAATTTCTTTTTTGTTATTTCATAATATGGAATGTATCTATTGCATTGCACCATCCGTGCTTACATTCTGGAATAAACTGTTGTTGTTATTATTATTAAAGCCGAAAATATTTTTGGAAAACAATCGACAATTCAAGAAAGTGGCATTTCCACATCCCTTTGAAAAGTAATTAAAAGTTTTTTTTAAATAGTCCATAACCTAACAACGTAACGTAAACTATTTAACTTTTATTTTCATAACTTTAATAACTTTTCAAAGGAGGTGTTGAAATTGTTTGTTGTCGAGTTGTCCTGTCACCTATAAAATTTAGTTATTGAGTTACATGATCGTAGGAATAAATCAAATAGCGAGTTAAAATTGGCAAAACCGTCCGCTTTTGATCAACTTAAGATAAAAAAATAAAAGATAAAAAGAATAATTATTTAAAAAAAAAGATATAATATATGTGATTAAAGAATTGATTGAAGAATTCAATGTTGCATAATGTTGCAATGTGGCAATTTTTGTAATTTTTTGTTAATTAATTATAATCATCGAAAAGTAATCTTGTCCTGTATACTGTTTTAATAAATGAAAAATAAATTTTAAAAAAAAATCGTTAAAAAAGCTTTTCTCGGGTAGAAATTTGTATTTATGTACGACAAATTTGTATTCCAACGTTAATCGGTTTGGATATTTTGGCCTCAAATCCGAAATTAAGTTAGTATCAAAAAGGCCACACAGCCGTTCCCCTTTTGCTTGTCAGGTCACAAAATCCATGCAAGACGCTCGTTCGGTCAGTCAGGTCGGCGATCGCTAACCGGGCCTCTGATTATGGTAAACCACCTGTACAGTACCTGTACTTATCGACTTTATTCAGTTTACCGTCCCCTGTTACACATTCGTTACGTGAACCAAAATTTAACTCGCTCCATGTAACCGGCATGCAACTTTCTCCGCAAGAAAATCGATTATTTATAATAGTCAGGCTAAACTAATAAATGTGCCCCGTGGCTCAATAATTAATTCGCGACGTCATGTTAGTAAGTACTATGTTGTACCTGTAAATAAACATCAAATTGACGGATTTTCGGCACCGAAATCAGAGGTTGCGGGTTGGTTATTTCACATATATATAAAATAAAATATTATCCGTATTGCAAGTTGGTGACAGGTCCCAGAGTGGTAGAAACACTCAGCATCAACCTGGTGAAAGACCAACATTCAAAATCGAAACTTTGCTGAAAAACATGGCTTTTGAAGTGTATAGTAACTAAATCTGATGTAATTCCTCTCCCCAATCTCCTTACCCTCCCCACTCCTTTCAGCAGCATTTGAATAATCTATCGTGAGATTTGATATCGCCAAAAATGCGTGTTGCTTCTACGCAATCTCGAAAAAGGACAACGATGTGCTTTTTTATGTGAATACCTCACAAGAGTCCCAGCTGAGAGTATTTTAGAGAGCCTTACCCCTCGACCACGGAGGCATTCAAAGAGACTTTTCAAGAATGAGGAATTCGTTGTTTTCAATTCTTTTTTTCAACTAATACATATAATAAGAAAACATATCAATGGAACAAAAATAATAGTCCTGCCATCATGCCAAAAGGCATAAGTAAGTAAAAATCAGTGGTAGGCATTTGTATTAAAATAAACCTTTTCCGAGAAATATATATACATCGTGGGCATTAGCAAAAGTAATTACAGTTCACATATTCGTATAAAATACCCATTCTTCGTGAGCCAAATACACATATTAGTGGAACAGTATACACGTATTTACGGCGATGTCGTGAGTAAATTAAATATGTAAGTGGCGTAAACTGTTAAGGTTAAATCTAGTTGAATTCGCAATTATTCGCAGAGCTGTCTGAAACTAGAGGTCTTAATAAGGACTTAGAATTATTATGGAAAAATGTTGTAATAGATATTATACCCATCTTCAATCACGATTTAGAATAGTTCTGTGGATATAATCTTTTAAAAGTGGTCCAAGGATTGCTCCCTGGAGCATTCGGACTTTAAACTTTTTAGTTTTTTCTTCATAATACTTATTTGTTTTAAATATTGCTTTATTACAGACTACCCTAAAGGTCCTTTTTTGACCTTTCCAATATTACAGTAAACACTGGCCGCTGGCTAATCTGGTTAAACGGGGAGTAACTCATACTCGTAAGTTTGTAAAAATCGTAGAAAATATATGTTTTAATCGAAAATGTGCTACGCTGATTCTAGGTCGGTGCCATCTAGGTACAATTTATTAAACACTAGCTGGTTCCCGGCATGCGTTGCTATGCCATTTAATAAATAATTTGTTTCTCCCTGCGTGCCCTTTCCCCTTCCGCCTCCCCTTCCCCTCTCGCGTTTCCACTCCGTCTCTCCCCACTCCACTCCCCCTTTCACCCGTCCCACGAACCCCCCTCCCGAGTTCTCCCTCTCCCGAGTTCCTCCTCTCCCTTCCCCCCTCCCCGCGCACGCATACTATACATTCTGTCCCGATACGTTCAGTTTTAAAACAGCTCGCGTGCCATTGCAATTTTTTATACAAATTTCATAATACCAGAGCTCACCAATAGTATTATACAAACCTTGTTTTGACAATAACGAACGCAACAATAAAAGAATTATCCAATTTGGTGCAGTCATTCGGAAGTTATGCGCGTACATACATTTCGGGGATTCATTTTTATTTATAGAGATGTGTTAAAGACAATACGAAGTACAGCAGTTGCTTCAATATCGGTTCCGATCTATTAGAGAAACCGGTAGCTGATGTAAAATTAATGGATCTGAATAATAATTGTACGTTTACGTTATTAGAAACTATGCGTGTAGGCACAAAATATATCCGGCCCATTTCTCAACAGTGGATAGGTTATTATTAAAATCTTGCTAAATAGCGACATAAAGTAGCATGTGGTTAATGTTCCATAATATATTTATTTGTTGATTATTATTGTTGAAAGCCTTGATTCTAAAAACAATTAAGAATTTCAAAAATATATTACTTTGCACGTTATACTCATCCCACAGAATTTTAGGCATACTCAACATAAAACCATTTATAATTTAAAGAAAATATAAACAAACATTAGTGTTATTATTATAATACATAATTAATAAATGCAGGTCGGATACAATACGCGAAAACCTCGCTATAAATTAACACATTGGAATAATTTTGTGATTATACTAGAAATTTATAAAATGATGTTGTTAAATGTTCTTCTTTCTAATAAAGAAATTCTCTTTTCTGTTGTTATAAAGTTAAAATTATTGTACCCCAAATAACGTAACGAACTTGAAATAAAAGCCAAGACAACAGATATTGTACAATGTAATGTGGATCCATCTTTTGGTGAAAATGAGTTATGAACTAGACTTTACTAAGGAGACAAACTATTGGTGTGCAAAAATATGGCATATCCAACAATTTACCTTCAACTTCAACATATTCACCTACATATTTTATATAACTCAAATTTTTCAATGTAAACAATTTGTGTAACTTGTATATTTTTTAAATAATTGTTATGGATATATGTACAGTACCGGTCACCCAGGCATCGTGAGTACAATTCCTCGGCTGGCGACATAAGCAACATTGTTGTGGTGGTGGTAGGAGATTTTCAAATTATTGTCAGGTTATCCGTAACCAGGGAATGTTTGTCTCTCCAGTATCTTCGTTTTCAGCCATCGATCGCAACGATGTGGCATTGATATGGCCGATCCAGAAATACAATTGAATTAAAAAATAATTAAATTGTAATTCTTATAATATTCATTTTTCAGACACTGGAAGTTCCCTGTCCAGCGGCAACGAGAACTACGTATACACTACCACCGTTCCCTGTGAGCCAGGTTCCGCAGACCCCTCCCTGGTGTACGTCTACGAGACAGCGACTAGGAAGAGAAAAATCACCCTTCCCAAGAACTCCAAGAACCACAGCAGACCTTCTCTCCAGACCAGGCCGGCACCCGTGAGAAAGTTTAGGTAACGGCGTGTTGCACTTTTGTACCGACTGACTTCTGTAATTTTCTTACATATGGACAAAATCAATGTCAATGCCGTTATAAATGCTTAATGCTATGTGTAGGAACTTACAGTGAGTGTTATCTCATCAATATTCTGACATCCCAGACGCACAAAGAATAATTACTGTATTGTGGGAAATTTAATTAACTTTGGCGTAGCCGTATATCCCCGTTGTAACATATATACCACATGTAACTAATTGAAAAAAGTGGTTACGACGGACCTCTCATAGGTAGTAACATATAGATACATAATAATAATTTATTTATTTTATTTATTTATTTATTATGTGCATCTATAGAAAAAGGTTTACATATATTTTGTTGGCCTTGCTAAAAATCCTGTGTCGAGACAGACTAGTTTACAAATATTTTATAAATCCTTACATTCATAGTATAAAATGAAGTCGCTCAAAATGCATGTGCGCGTTAATCTTTTAAACTACGCAACGGATTTTCATACAGTTTTCACCAATAGATAGAGTGATTGAAGAGGAATGTTTATATGTATAATACATTTAAATTATATTAGAGAAAAGCCGAGAAATCCAAAGAAAACATATTTTTGTACGATTTAAAACGGCTGGCGGGCCGTACTATAGTCACTTTTGAAATTCGTTCTATGGAAGAAATTGGAAAATAGATGTCCTAGATTAAGAAGGTATTTGATTTTCCCTTTTCAAATATCCAGTGTTGCATTGCAAGCATTGTGTAATTAGTGGCGAATTAATTAGTTTATATGTATAATACATGCTTATTATAGTAGAGAAAAGCCGATAAATTCAAATATTCAATTCAGGCAGCGGGCAGCTGGCAAGCGGGTGGTGTGGATTTTATAAAGAAAGGTCTGCTAGTATTAAATAAAGTAAATTTTTCAATAAAGCAAAAACATTTGACAAAAATTTTCAGGTTGGTAGGTAGTGGTGACAACAATGAGATAGAGGATTATATTTGGGTGAGGTGACTAATTATTGCACGACCTTTTTCGATGATCCATTGTATGATCAGGATTTTGTATTTGTTAATATTATTTTATTGTCTTGTTTTGTCAGGTAGGTTATTGTATATTTTAGGCGCAATGTATTTGAAATTTCTTTGACCAAATGTTGTGTTTGTTTTAGGTGTTTGTATGAGTTCTTTGGTTTTGTGCTGCATGTTACAATATTTTGGGTATTTTCATAAATTGTATGTGTTTTATTTTTAAACAGATGAGTTAAGATTGCATTTGTGTAAATTTGTCGAATATCTAATACAGGGAATTTGTTGAATATATCTACAGTATCAGTTATTATGGGAACTTTAAGAATAACTTTCATAATTAATTTTTGTGCCTTCGATAATGAATCTACAGCTGATAGTGTTGCTTCTCCCCATGCGATTATTCCATATTCAATAATTGATTGACAAAGAGAGTAATAAACAATTTTCATAGATTTGGAATCTAGTATGTCTCTAATGTTTTTGAAGAAATAAATATATTTTCTAAGTTTATTCGTGATAGGTAGGCAATGTGTATTCAACTTAAGATATTGATCAAATGTAAGATATGCATTTTGCATATGAGTGCTTGAGTATTGGTTCAACCAAGGTTCAACAATGCATATTTGCGTTTTTCAACGTTTTCAATAATTAAACAATGATATTTTGGATGTTTTCATATATTATATTTTTTTATTAATTTTTACGTCAACATAATTTAATAATTTCCATCAGGTACAATGTGATCTTTGGGGATGCTGTGAGGAGGGTATTTTTAAACAAGGGAAGGAGAAGAAGTTCTGGGAAGGAAAAAAAGTATGTAGTAATTTTAGGGTCGAGGTGTGTTCAGGAGTGACGTATGAATCCATCTCTCCCACTGCGGTGCGAGGCGTTGGTTGGGTATATTTTAATAACACGCTTTGGCACTGTTAGTCCATATTTTGGAAATCATAGTGCGTATGCTTGTAATGATAATGATTTTTTGATATTTTGGATATAGCCTAAAATCAATGTTTAACATGTTTTTTTTTTTTTTTATTTATCTACAAAAGAGTACATGTACATTTGTTTTTTTTAATGCCTGTCTCACTAGGATATACGAGACAGGCGTACAAGTACATAAATGAATAACGTAGTTACAAGAGTATTTAAGGTAAAATGACTGGTCAGTGGTTGAGTGGGCATAGCGCTTGGGTCCCACCCGAGCGAAGCGTGTTCAATTCCTCGGCTGGCTCAGTCCTCCATCACAACACATTTTTCGGCTTTCTGTGGTGGTAGTAGGAGATTTTCAAACATTGTTGGGTTATTCGTAACCCGGGAATGTTTGTCTTTCTTAAAAAAAAAATAAAAAAAAAATAAAGAAAATATATATTTATTTGAATCGAAATTAAAACAGAATGGTGATTGGAAGGGTGGGTAAATCATTTAAAGAGAGTCATCTTATAATTGTTGGAGGAGATGAAATAAAGAAGTAAATCTATTCATGGAGTTAAATTTGACAGGATTCTATTATTTCCATTTATTTTATATGGGTTAGGTCGTATGTGTATAGTTATTTTTGTCTGTGCGGTTTATTTTACAGATGTTTTTAATTGTGTGGCGTCCAATATCTACTTATAATTCATTTTTTCATATCTTGCTTGAATTTTGTCAAGGAGTCAATTTGTCTGATAGCTGGTAGTGTATTGTATAGTTTGCAAGCTATGTATTTAGATTGTCTTTGTCCAAAGGAGGTTTTGGAAAAAGGAGTTTGGAGAAGTTCTTTGTTTTTGGCTCGGGTATTGTGTATTGTTTGTGTAGCTTTGTTATAGTGTTTGTTGTTTTTGTTAAATTAACTAAGATGGATCTTGAGTAGAGCTGTTTTATATCCATAACATTGAAGGTATTGAAGATCGTATCAGTGCTGGTAGTAAGCGGCAGTTTGAGAATTATTTTTATGATTAGTTTTTGTGCTTTAACGATGGAGTCAAGGGCACTGGAATATGCGTTACCCCAAGCTAAAATTCCGTATTCAATGTGAGATTGGCACAGTGAGTAATATACTGTTTTTTAAAGTTTTAGGTTGAGGAAATTGCGTGTTTATTTGAAAAAATATATAGATTTGCGAATTTTGTTTGTAGTGTTATGTATATGTTGCTTCCAATTGAGGTGTGTATCAAAGGTTACTCCTAAATATTTGATAGTGTTTACTTGCTCTAAGCATGGGCAGTCACAGTTCCGGTTTAGAGGTGAATTTTTACACTCTTGTATTTTTAATGGTGGGGTAGGTGTGACTTTGAGATATTGGTGAGACTAGACAGTAAGTATTTTGTTTTCTGTACATTTAGAGTTAATGTGTTCGAGTCAAGCCAATATTTTACCTTTTGAATTCCTTCCTCCGCTTTGCAATATGCGGTAAGCCAGTCTTTCGCTTGGAAGAGTAGGACAATGTCTTCGGCGAAACTGACAATAGTGGCATCGATATCTAGGTTACATAACTCCTCAATTAGTATTAGGAAGAGCGTTGGACCTATAACACTGCCTTGTGGGACCCCGTAACTAATGGGCAAATTCTGACTCTTTGCTGAACTGAGTTTAACGCATTGGGATCTGTCAGATAAGAAGCTGGAGAGGAGGCCTAATTCTTTGTTCCTAATACCTATATTTAACATTTTGCGTTTTAATTTGATGTGTGAGATAGTGTCAAATGCTTTGCATAGTAATACCTGGAAACCAACAACTTACTATTGCCGCGGCAATTTGGATTCAGAAACCATAAAAGCCCCAACGATGCCATAGCCACGGTCACTGACCATATTTCTGGCCACCTGGGTAAGGGCTCGAAATGTCTATACGATAATAAATACCGATAGACATTTCGAGCCCTTATCCAGGTAGCCAGAAATATGGTCAGTGACCGTGGCTATGGCATCGTTGGGGCTTTTATGGTTTCTGAATCCAAATTGCCGCGGCGATAGTGTAATGTTCAGTAATTGCAGGTAATACTGGGCCCTTTCTCTCCAGTATTACTCTAGGATGACTTCTAGGTTTAGTATTAGAAACACGTAGTACTTTGATACAACGGAAACTGTTTATTGGAATATAATAGATACAATGTAGGCTGTGAGCCGTCTGATAAGCAAGAGAGCGCGCGAGAGCTCCACTCGCTATTATATCGTCCCGATCTAGGACGCTTCGGCTAGGTTCGGTATTTCCGAACCTACCCGACAGAACATATTACCAACACTACACTCTCCCTCCTTCAACTCTGAAGCTACTTAATAAAATTAAAACACACTTAACAACATAACATAATTTTAAAGATACACATAAATCAACCCGAGGTGACTGGGTCAAGTTGTTCCGTCTCCTCTGGAAGATGAGGGTGCCTTGCGACTTGAACGCAGTCTACCCGACCATGGTCTCTGTTGCCGTGCCTGCTCCGACACCACTTCCTCCCCCGCCAACCTGGAATCAGGAGAAAAACCAGTCAATCCACGCAACAAGGACGAAGTCTCTAACTCATGAGGCTCGTTCCTCAAAATTTCAGACGCGGGATGCTGCGCAATATTGCCATCTTCCTTCCAGCTCACTGACATTTCTCTCATTTGGTCCACATGTCTCTTCCATGTCACATCAGTGTTTCCTATTTTAATAATATAAACTTTTTTACCTAGCTTTCTAGAGACTACACCCTTAGCCCAAACGACTTTATTATCATGACGATAATCTTTTGTTAAACATTTTTGTCCAACTTTAAAAACCCTGGTTTTTACCCCTCTGTAAAACCTAACTTGATCCGATTGAGCTTTAGAAATGTTAACGTTAGCTTCCTTGACTTTTTCCGAAAAGTCTTCTCCATTTTTCACTGGCAATAAACTGTCGAACGTAGAACGCAGCCTTCTTCCTAGTAACAGAACCGCTGGTTCAATACCTGTCGAACAATGGAAAGAATTTCTATAGTCCATTAAAAAATTCAACAGCTTGACATTAAAATCTAGTGGAAATTTACCGTTTATTAACAGTTTCTTGAGGAACATTTTCGAAATTTTTACTGCATTTTCTGCCAATCCGTTTGACTGGGGGTGTTTCACCGGAGAAGTCATAAGTTTAATATTGTTCTCCTTTAAGAAACCTCTAAATTCCTCACTTGTAAAAACTGAGCCATTGTCAGATACAATTAACTCAGGGTTGCCAAAATTAGAAAAATTTTTCCTCAATTCCATAATCGTATGAGTTGAATCTGCCTTCTGCACTTCGATACAGTCTAACCACTTCGAGAATGAGTCACAAACCACAAGGAACATCTTCCCCGCTAGGGGCCCACAATAATCTAGATGTACCCTACTCCAAGCTTTACCTGGATTTGGCCAAACTGTCAATTGACTTTTCGGTGGTGACTGTTTTGACAACGAACAATCTGAACAAGATTGAACGACTTCCTCAAAGTCTTTGTTCAGAGAAGTCCACCAAAAATATGTTCTAGAAATTCCCCTCATTTTCACAATACCTAGAAGTGACCTGTGTAACAAATCTAACACTTGCCTTTGGAGAGAAACAGGTATAACTATTCTATGTTGCCAAAACAAACACTCTTCTACGATAGAAAGTTCATTCCTTTTTAACCAATATTTCCACATACTGCTGTCACGATTTACTCGTTTGGGCCAGCCCTGCCGCAAATACCTAAACACTAGCTGTAATTCGCTATCCGCTGCGGTGGCTAACACAACTGCTTGAAAATTAACATGGTCACAATTCTCAATAAAACAAACAAAGTCAGTCCCGCAATCATCCTTAAAATCCTCAACTGTGTCCTTCAACGGTAAGCGAGAAAGAAAATCTGCTTGGTTATTACAAGATTTCACAAATTCCGTTTTGTACGAAAACCCTGCCAGAATTATGCCATATCTCTGCAAACGGTTTGCCGCGAGAACCGGAATATTTTTATGTTCCCCTAGAATTCTTAGTAATGGCAAATTGTCAACGCATAACGTGAACTCCCTTCCAAAAAGGTACTGAAAAAATTTATTTAACCCGAACACAATTGCCAGAGCTTCGAGATCCAAAATACTATATTTCTTTTCGGCAGTTGTTAAACTACGAGAAGCGAACTCAATTGGACGCATTGTGCCGTCCTTAAACACGTGAACTAAGCAAGCTCCGAGTCCGCATGTACTTGCGTCCGTAAACAGTTTTACCGGTAAGTCCGGAAAATAATTTGTAAGAATCGTGTTGTTGCCCATTAACTCTTTAACGGTATCGACTGCTACTTTACAGTCTTCTGAGAAATTCCACTCTACCCCTTTTTTCAAAAGGTTATGTAGGGGTTCCAGTATCGATGACATCCTAGGAATGAAATTCCGATAAAAATTTAAAAAACCCAATAAACTTTTCAATTTATGTACGTCCGTAGGATACGGAGCGTTTTTTATAGCTTCCAGTTTGTTTGGCTGTGGTTGGATTCCGTTCCCTGAAATAACATACCCCAAAAATTCTACCGATTCTACAAAAAATTCGCATTTATCCGTGTTGACCCTCAACCCGCACTCTCGTAAACGCGCGCACACTGCCTGTATATTATTCACTAAATCCCGTTCGTTGACCCCCGAAATGATGATATCGTCTAAATAGAATGCCACTCCCTTCAACCCCTGAAGACAGCTTGCTATAGTCCTAGCGAAGATCGCTGGCGCTGATTTAAAACCAAAAACTAGTCTGTTATATTGAAATAACCCTAAATGCGTATTTATTGTTGTATACTTTTTGCAAAAATCAGCTAACTCTAATTGTGAGTAAGCCTGTCTTAAATCTAGTTTAGCGAACACTTTACCCGAACTTACTTTGTGAACAACTTCATTTATGGAGGGAAGTGGGTACCTTTCCAAGTCCGTCATGAGATTTAAAGATCTCTTGTAGTCCACGCAAATCCTAACATTCCCGTTCTTTTTAATTACCGGTACAATTGGAGACGCGTATTCACTGCTGGTTACCGGAGAAATGATACCATCAGCTACCATAGTTTCTAATTCTCTCTCAATTTTTTCCTTAATAGCGAACGGAACCGGCCTCGCATTAAAAAAAACAGGACGAGCTTCCTTGTTCACTTTGAAACTCACTTTATGTTTACTGAATTTTCCCAGCCCCGGCGAAAACACCTCTGGAAACTCGTTGTAAATCAATTCAATTTTGTCTTTGATTGTTGAAACCGAATTATCCATCATTGGAACTATCTTCAGATTAAAATTGAATTGAATAAGATTGAATTTAAAAACAAAATCTTGAAATTAACATGACAAGTGATATTTGAATTTGAATTTGAATTTGAAGTTTGAAGTCAAGTGACATTTGAAGCCATAGACAAAAAGTTAACAGAATATTCTACCATTCTAACATCTACCTACATCTAATAATAATCCATAATATTATAATGGAACAAGAAAACTCTGCCCAACAATTCCTGGCAAAGGCAACCTCTATTTTAAACCTATTAAATATCATCATAATGGACACATCTAACAAATTCACCAAGGAACAAATAGCGAAACTCGCCCCTAAATTCACCGATCTATTGGGTAATGTCGGTCAAATGGGTGTAAAGTTAGGGAGCCTTGAAGGAGAATTGAAGACCTACAAATATATGTCTTCTAATCAAACACCCGAAAATGGGAACAGAACGTATAGTTCGATTACGTCCAACCAAGTCCTCCCGAAATATCCACCGAACACAAGAAATAATGCCCCTATACTTCCTGCGAGACCAGCCGTACTTATCTTCCCCAAAGATGACAAGTCACTTCCTTCCAGCAGTACTCTTGAAACTCTCAAAACCTCAACCAACCCATCATCTTTGGGAATTACAATCACGGGGTTACGAGAAATAAGGAACGGAGGTGTAGTCGTGCATCCAAGTACCGATGCAGAGGCCATAAAACTTGCCAATGCACCGACCCTATCCGATGCTGGTCTGAAAGCAGCAGTTTCTTCACATAAACTTCCTCGGATAGCTATCCATGGTCTACCTCAAGTTGTGCCCCTCGAGAACATTATCTTGGCAATCCACCAGCAAACACACGAAGAAACCGGTCTACAAATTAATGAATTGAAAGATAAATTGCAGTTCTCTCACAAAGTAGGACCTCGTACCGGATCGTGCACTCATGTCTTCAGAGTTCCTCCTTCTGTTCGTCACTCCCTCATTCGCTTCTCTAAACTGGCTATGGACTGGCAAATACACACCGTAAGGGATTGGATCGACAGTCTAAAATGTGGACACTGTCAACTTTACGGCCATACGGCGTCGAAATGTAACGCAGACATGCCTACATGTTCTCACTGTGGAAAACCTGGACACAATCGAGATGCTTGCCCGACTCCTGAAAAGCCACCAGCATGTGCTACCTGCAAGTTCTTCAGAAAACCGTCCACACACAACACTGGCTCCCCTGACTGTCCTGCCCGCCAAGCCGCTGAGAGACGCGAATTATCTCGAGTCAATTTTTTAGGCTGAATCAGAATCGACACCTTATTAATACTAACTTTTCCACCTATTATCAAAATATTCGTGGTCTCAATACTAAGCTAAACTCCTTTAGATGCTCCATAAATTTATGCCCTTATGATTTTTTATGTTTTACCGAAACATGGCTATCAGACAATATTGCTTCAACAGAACTTGGACTCCATGACTACATTATTTTTCGCTGTGACCGCTCTTCCTCTTCTAACAAGTGTAGAGGAGGTGGGGTAATGATATGTATTAAAAAAAAATACTCTTGCCACATTCTTGAATCGTCTAATAATGTATCTGAACAATTATTTATTTGTGTTCTACTTGGTTCCAAGAAACTTGTCATTGGTTGTGTATACATTCCCCCCTCCTCTTCAATAGAAATCTATAAGTCACATACTGAAGCAGTTGAGCGTGTTTCCATAAAGGCCGATTCCTTACTTATTTGTGGTGATTATAATCTTCCTAAAATAGTGTGGCTTAATGATAGTCATGGTGTGAAAACTCCTAATAATGTTTCCCTTCATGCTTCCATAATAGTAAATTTCTTTGCCTTCCTGAATATGTACCAATTAAACTCGATCAATAACTGTATATAATTTGAGGTTACTGTCTTGATCTAATATTTACCAATATGCCTAGCGTTTGTGTATGTGAAGCTACTGACTCAATATTACCAATAGATAAATATCATCCACCACTCGATATTAACTTCACTAATCCTTTCAAAAGTGACACTCTGAAATCAGCAGTTACATTCCACTACAAATTTAACAAAGGTGATTATACTGGCATGAATAGGTACCTTGCCCAATATGACTGGGCAGGTATGTTATCAAACAACAATATTAACGATGCTGTATTTAAATTCAACGAATGTATAACTCATGCTATAGATTTGTTCGTTCCAAGGGGAACTTTTTCCCAGCCTAAATTTCCTATTTGGTTCAGTATGAAACTAAAGCATTTGATTATGGAAAAAAAGAAAACACACAAGTTATTCAAATTAACGAACAACTTAGCGCTTTATCAAAAATTTTCTCAGTTAAGAGAATTATCCAAAATTGAATCTAACTTGTGTTATAAATCTTATATTGAACTCACTGAGACAAAATTAAATCTTAACCCTAAACAATTTTGGAAATTTATTAAACAAAAACGTATTGATAACGATCTCCCTTCAAGTTTATTTTTTAATGATACTCACGCCACCAACGATTTCGATATTGCCAACCTTTTTGCTGAACATTTCTCCTCTGTCTATACTGATAACATATGCACCATCCCTCCACTTAAATATGCTAATACTATTGACCTTAATAATTGCGAAATCACACTTGTAGATGTTTTCAATTACTTAAAAAATCTTCCCAGCAAAACAAGCACTGGTCCTGATGGTATACCTGAAATATTATTGAAAGAATGTAAATCTGTTGTATCTAAGCCAATTTGTTTATTATATAACTTATCATTATCATCTGCCACTTTTCCGGATTCCTGGAAGGTTTCCTATATACGACCTATTTTTAAATCGGGTAATAGGTCGAACGTAGAAAACTATAGACCTATATCGATGTTATCTCATATTCCTAAAATCTTTGAATCTATAATCACAAAAAAAATAACACCTATTTTCAAAAATGTGCTGATTGAGGAACAGCATGGCTTTAGATCTGCTAAATCTACCACTACAAACTTACTCTCCTTCACCAACACCGTAATCAATGGCCTAGAAGATAAATCACAAGTAGATGTTCTATATACCGACTTTCCTAAAGCTTTTGACAAAGTAAAACACGCTATCCTCATGGCCAAGCTATATGCTATAGGTATACGAAACCCATTGCTATCTTTCTTTAATTCTTATTTAAGCAATAGAAAACAAAGAGTTAAAATAAATAACATTGAGTCTATTATTATTGAAGTAACATCCGGCGTACCGCAAGGAGCACATTTAGCCCCGCTTCTCTTCAACTTGTTTATAAATGACATTATTCGTATTTTCTCTCACACACGCTTTTGGCTTTTTGCTGATGACAATAAGATCCTAAAAATAATCAAAAACTACCATGACTGCCTTCTTTTCCAATCAGATATTGACTCTTTCAATGACTGGTGTAAAATTAATTGCTTGGAACTAAATGTCGATAAGTGCAAAATTATGTCCTTCTACAGATCTAAAAATCCGATTGTTTTCGAATACAAATTTAATAATAATTGCCTAACAACTGTTCAATCTATTAAAGATCTTGGTGTCTCTCTTGATAGCAAGCTTTCTTTCCGGGAACATATAAATGCGATTGTTAATAAATCTCTCAAACTACTTGGTTTTATCACTAGAACCACTTCTGACTTCAAAAACATTAATACCCTAAGAACTCTTTACTGCTCCTTGGTTCGCCCCCATCTTGAATATGCTTGTATTATATGGTCTCCTTTTTATGCTGTCCATATTCGTCATATTGAATCCGTTCAACATCGGTTCCTAAAGGGAATTGCTTGGAGGCTAGGATTAGAGCGAGGCAATTACTCGTATGCTGAAATTGAACAAACTCTAAACCTTTCTCCTTTAGAAGACCGTCGCATAAAATCTGATCTCATTTGTTTCTTCAAAATTATTAACTGTTTAATCGACTCGCCTACATTACTACAACTCATCACATTTAATATACCTTCTCGTAGACTCAGAAATAAAGACCTGCTTTTCCTCAATCAGCACTCGACTAACTATGGTTATAACTCACCACTGTCCAGAATGTGTAGACTGGTCAACTCACGTCAAGACCTTGATTTTTTTGGTATTAGCTTAAATGATTTGGAATAAATTCGGTGTTTGGGTAAAATTCCTAAAAAATAAAACTAGTTATTTTTATACTAATTTGGGGTCGGGGAATCCGAATCTGAAAGAATTAGGCGGCGGCAAGCAATATTAACTGAATTAAACGACTTTAAAAAATTTTATACACATACAGGAAAATAGCCATTTTGGAAGCATTTTGATTCCTAGAAAATCAAACTAGTTATTTTTATACTAACTATGGGCTGGGGAATCCGAATCTGAAAGAATTAGGCCGCGGCAAGCAATATTAACTGAATTACACGACTTAAAAATTTTCTATACACACACACTTGAAAATAATCATTTCGGAAGTATTTTGACACATGTAGTACAAAGATCATAGAAAAACAAGAAATATACAAAAACATGTGCCGGCAGTGTTACC
Source organism: Limnephilus rhombicus (assembly GCA_929108145.2). NCBI lineage: Eukaryota > Metazoa > Arthropoda > Insecta > Trichoptera > Limnephilidae > Limnephilus > Limnephilus rhombicus. The sequence goes on from OV815274.1 coordinate 51,343,442, forward strand.
AGCTCTCAAAAACATACCTTATAAATCGACCAAGTCTTCTTCGTCCGTCGTATTAACACATTAACCTGATGAATTACGACTATCTCAACGGCGTATTCTTAAATCAAAAGTATGAAAATTCGTAGTCTTAAAAATGCGTAACCTAACCTAACCTAACGTTAGGTTTGTGTAACATGGTTTGTGCCCCTTTATACCGCCTGCTCGCGTCCCTAACCTAACCTAACCTAACGCTAGGTTTGTGTAACATGGTTTGTGCCCCTTTATACCGCCTGCTCGCGTCACGGCAAAAAAACATCCCTGTTTTCAAGTAGTTTAGCGGCTACGCTAGGTTTGTGTAACATGGTTTGTGCCCCTTTATACCGCCTGCTCGCGTCCCTAACCTATCCTAACCTAACGCTAGGTTTGTGTAACATGGTTTGTGCCCCTTTATACCGCCTGCTCGCGTCACGGCAAAAAAACATCCCTGTTTTCAAGTAGTTTAGCGGCTACGCTAGGTTTGTGTAACATGGTTTGAGCCCCTTTATACCGCCTGCTCGCGTCACGGCAAAAAAACATCCCTGTTTTCGAGTAGTTTAGCGGCTACGCTAGGTTTGTGTAACATGGTTTGTGCCCCTTTATACCGCCTGCTCGCGTCACGGCAAAAAAACATCCCTGTTTTCGAGTAGTTTAGCGGCTACGCTAGGTTTGTGTAACATGGTTTGTGCCCCTTTATACCGCCTGCTCGCGTCCCTAACCTATCCTAACCTAACGCTAGGTTTGTGTAACATGGTTTGTGCCCCTTTATACCGCCTGCTCGCGTCACGGCAAAAAAACATCCCTGTTTTCAAGTAGTTTAGCAGCTACGCCGGGTTTATGTAACATGGTTTGTGATACAAAAGAACGTGCCCCTTTATAACGCCTACTCGCGTCAAGGCATAAAAACTCCACAATACTAGTTGGTGTACCTTCCTAAAATATTTGAGAATCAATTATAAAAAATAAGTACTTAAAATATAAACATGTTATTTTACGTTATAAATATTACTGCTTAATAATTCTTAATTGCTTAATAATATTACTGCTTATTAATTCACCTGAAACTCCCATAGAATGTGGAGTTCCCCAGGGTTCTGTCTTGGGTCCCATTCTTTTCATTCTCTATACGAATCGCCTCGAGAAACTAATTCAATCAGCTGGCTTTGAATCACAAGGCTATGCAGACGATCGTTTCATTTTCAAGTTTTGTTCCCCGGATGAAAAAGACGTCCTTAAAAACGAGGTGGTTAGTTTCATTAACACAGTCTCAAGTTGGATGTCTGTCAATAAACTCAAACTTAATCCGACCAAGACGGAATTTATTTGGATAGCTTCTCCTGGAAGGCAAGCCCTCATCGACTCTAATCCAATCCATATTCAGGGCACAGATATAATTCCTTCTACAGAAATAAAGTTTCTAGGTTTCACTATAGACAATAGTCTTTCTCTAGAATCACAAATTTCAAAATCTGTAAGTTCAGGCTTTTTCCATCTAAGGCAGATAAAATCAATCAGGCGTTGCCTTCCCTCTGATGGAGCAAAGTCACTCATAAATTCGTTCGTTGTCTCACGTATGGACTATTGTAATAGTGCGTATGCTGGCTTGCCTAAAAAACAATTCAATAGAATCCAGTCCGTTTTTAATGCTGCGGCGAGAATGATTTTTGGTGAATCTAAGTATTGCCGTATAACCCCGCTTCTAAAGGATCTTCATTGGCTTCGATGCCCTGAAAGAATAGAGTTCAAGATCTGCTTAATGACCTTCAAAGCATTGCAAGGAATGGCGCCAGCCTATATATCGGAACTATGTGTCCGACAAAACTTAAGCGATAGGCAGCTTACTCTAAGGTCAGCAGATCGAGATGTTACTAATCGTTTAATCGAACTTTCTAGGTCAAATCGAGCCGTTTACTATGATCGATCTTTTCGTGTAACTGGCCCGCTCATTTGGAACAAACTTCCCTCAGCTCTTACTAATATCCAGAACTTGGCTGAATTCAAAAGAGCTTTAAAAACAAACTTATTTAAAAAATCATACCTTTCATGAATTTTAACTCCTTTTCAATATACTTTAATAAGCCATGTTCCTCAAGTTTCTGGTAATTGTTTGGTTTCGATTACCTCCTTACTATAGTTTTATGTGCACTCTGAATTTGTATTATTTCTAAATGTTAACTGCCTCCTGTTCTATATAATTTAGTTTAAATGATTCTTGTTGAATGGCACCGTGATGGTTTATCATTATATATTGTCCTGTGCCAAAACAGCACTCACTATTGTTGTTAATATTGTTCTTTAGGAATTGCTTTGTATATTTTTGTATATTCGTTATTTCACATTATTTAATTAATTTTTTAAGGACTCGTAAGGAACACTGTAGGTTAATTTTAAGTTTATTATAATTAAGCGCACTTGAAGTGAAACATCACAAAACTGCGCTATATAAATACTACGTTATTATTATTATTATTATTAATGGCAACACTTAATTTTGTGTGGTAAAAACATCTATGTTATCGTGTTTTTCTATGATCTTTGTACTACATGTGTCAAAATACTTCCGGAATGATTATTTTCATGTGTGTGTGTATAGAAAATTTTTAAGTCGTGTAATTAAGTTAATATTGCTTGCCGCCGCCTAATTCTTTCAGATTCGGATTCCCCGGCCCATAGTTAGTATAAAAATAACTAGTTTGATTTTCTAGGAATCAAAATGCTTCCAAAATGGCTATTTTCCTGTATGTGTATAAAATTTTTTAAAGTCGTTTAATTCAGTTAATATTGCTTGCCGCCGCCTAATTCTTTCAGATTCGGATTCCCCGACCCCAAATTAGTATAAAAATAACTAGTTTTATTTTTTAGGAATTTTACCCAAACACCGAACTTTAGCCAATGATTTCTGTCGCTCTTTAAACAAATGAAGATATGTAATATTCACCCTAATTTTTGCAAGGTCTTGACGTGACTTGACACTTATTTTTCTTCTATTTTCACTGTTTGTCTTTGCTTTCATGTACCATCCGAATCCTTACATTGTTCATTTCTATACTTCGTGATACTTTGTTTTAAATTGGACGTAAGTCCGTAAATAAATAAATAAATAAATAAATAAAAGCCTCCATGAAATCCCTACCCACTATCAATTCCGAGCCATTAATCACAACAGTAAATAATAAATTATTTTTAATATTATTGTATTCTACGGTAAAACAAGCACTACCTACAAGATTAAGTGGTTTACCGTCATATCCCGATAAAGTACGCTTATCAGGTGACAATGTTACATCCCTAAAATAACGGTTGAAAATAAAATCAGGCATGACCGACATACTTGCGCCTGGATCAATCACAGCGGAACATTTAACTTTATTAATTATTATATTAGCCCTAAACGGATTAATGTAAGAAATACTATTAATAACCTTATCACGGGATTGTTCAAAAATCGGATAAACATTGTGATTCTTACAGAATTTCTTCAAATGACCTATTTTGTGACAATTAAAACATTTTGCATTAATAAATTTACAAAATTTCTCTAAATGAGTACCACCGCAAATGGTACATTTTTTATTACTCGAGAAACCCCTTGGCTCGGGGCTTATTGACCGCGAAGGCGATCTTCGGAAACCTTGAGTTCTATCCGGATGTGAATGTCTCCCCGGTGAATTCGAGCGTTTAATGGAATTCACGCCGCCCGACGTCCCTACGGAAACTTCTGATTTAATTTCCGGAACTAGATTGTCTAAAGCTGAAACCGTTATTGCTAATTCTTCCATTTTGTTAAACGTTAAACTAGTCCCCTCGAGAAAAATTTTCTCCTTGGCTCGGCCCGGCAACATGCCGATTACGAAAACATCAGCTAAGCATTCCGGTAAACGCGTTCCGAACTCGCAAAACGATGATAATCCACGTAAATGCACTGCAAAATCTCTGACTGATTCACCATGTGATTGCTTGGCCTGATAAAATTTTTCTCGTTCCTTAAACACCGATCGCGGTTTGGAACAATGTTTCTCAATTAATTCTATTAACTGATCGAATGCCACATCTGTAACTTTAGAAGGAAAACATAAGTTGATCAAAAGAGTTAATGTCTCCGCTTCTAGAAGATTTAGCAAATATGCGCGTTTCTGTGAAGCATCTAACTTAATCGTTCTTGTGTCATCACGAATTAGAAGGAACTGTTCCAACCTCAGGCGAAACAAACTCCAATCCCCATTAACGTGGGAGAACCTGGAAATTCCGCCCGACTCCATGATCGCACACACCAAAAAAAACACACCCGGCAACAATAACACCTTCCAGAAAAAACCAAGAAACAAAACAACCTGACACCAGGAACCGGCGCCTATGCAGTCCAGGCGCCCTGCCGCTTCCAGGAATCTCAATGTTTCTTCGCTCCTGACTGAATACCGGGCTGGCCCTAGTTACCCAGGGTCCCGTAATTTTCCTTCTCCACTGTATTACCGGGCTGGACTTCGTTACCCAGGGTCCCGTAATTTTTTCCTCCACTGTATTACCGGGCTGGACTTAGTTACCCAGGGTCCCGTAATTTCCTCTTCTCCACTGTCTCCTATTATGCCCTGAAAATCTCCTGATGGATGGCACTTCAGCGAAGCCCCAAGTGATTATTGTCACCTTCGGGAGATTTTTGCAAGTCACGATCCCTGCACCGAATCGACTTGCCGCAATCCAATAAACCGTCAACCGTGTATTCCTTTATAGCTGCGCCACTTGTAATGTTCAGTAATTGCAGGTAATACTGGGCCCTTTCTCTCCAGTATTACTCTAGGATGACTTCTAGGTTTAGTATTAGAAACACGTAGTATTTTGATACAACGGAAACTGTTTATTGGAATATAATAGATACAATGTAGGCTGTGAGCCGTCTGATAAGCAAGAGAGCGCGCGAGAGCTCCACTCGCTATTATATCGTCCCGATCTAGGACGCTTCGGCTAGGTTCGGTATTTCCGAACCTACCCGACAGAACATATTACCAACACTACAGATAGTAAGTTGTTGGTTTCCAGGTATTCCATGAGACTATTATTGACGATCTTTTGAAATACTTTGGACAGGGAATTAAGCAAAGTAATAGGACGATAATTACTAATATCAAGTTTGGAGCCTGTTTTGAAAATAGGGATAATGAGACCTTCTTTTAGAATGGTGGGAAATCGCCCTTTGCGGATGCTAATATTAAGCAGATGCATTAATGGTTGAATTATACCAGGGGCAATTTTTTAAAGAACATTGTTAGGTATTTCATCAATGCCGGTGGATGAAGAGTTTTTGAGCGAGTTTATTACTATAGAAACTTCTTTCTCTATAATCGTTTTAAGAACAAAGCGGGTTGGGAAATCATCATTGGTTGCGTGGTGACTAGGACCAAGCGTATCGTTATTTATTTGATTTTTTTCGCTAGTTCCGGACATATATTTGCAAGTAATGGTTTATGTAATTGACGAACTTCAAAAGCTGAAAATATTATTAAAACCAATATTTGTATTTTCTGCAAGGCTTAACGACCCATTTATTTTATCACTGAACACGATAATGGTAAAATAATATTATTATATTACATTCGTGTCTTTCGTTCATGATAATGCATGTTATTTATTTTTATGTTGTTTTCCCCAGGAGAATCCGCAACATAAACTGCCCGGATTGCAGAATGCTCGAGAGTGCCGGCTACCTGAGTCAGGGCGACCTGAGCCTCAGCACTCTAAGCAGCATTTCTCCAGTCCTGAAGACCCCACCGGAAAACTTCGGTCTCAGTCAGTACGGACACCTGAAGATAGACTACTCCTGCAGCTGGCACTCCCTCGACCAGCTCATGGCCAACGATAATGAAGACAAATTTTCCACGTCCAAATATTCTTGAACCTTCTCCTGGGTCCCTGGCACAACCCCCTTAAAATTATCAATATTGATACGATGAATTTTTTTTTAACAAAAATATCTGTAATTTGTCGATGTTGAAAAAATTATAGGTAAATAGTCGTTTTCGTTAACTTATCCATTTATGTAAAGCGAAGCCAAACGTGTTGCGTTGATAAACTAATAGCTACAGCATACTTTGCCACGACCACCTTAAAATTATCAATGAAGTTTTTTTTAACAAAAATATCGGTAATTTGTCGACGTTGATAAAATTGTCGGTAATTAGTTGTTTTCGTTTACTTATCCATTTATATAAAACAAAGCCAAGCGTGTTGCGTTGATAAACTAAGCTACAGAATACTTTGGTACGACCATTTTAAAATTGTCGTTATTGACACGATAAAGTTTTTTTTTAACAAAAAATATCGATAATTTGTTGACGTTAATAAAATTATCGGTAATTAGTCGATATTGATAACTTATCCATTTATATAAAGCGAAGACGAGCGTGTTACGTTGATAAACTAACAGCGCCAGCTTACTTTGTCACGACCACCTTAAAATTATCAATATTGATTAATGTGATGAAGCTTTTTTTCAACAATATCGCTAAATTGTCGACGTTCATAAAATTATCGGTAATTAGTCGATGTTGATAAGTTATCCATATACACTAAGCGAAGCCGAGCGTATTACGTTGATAAACTAACAGCGACGGCATACTTTGTTGTATGGATTCCGATTTGTTGTCGAATTTGCTGTGCTAGGCCCCTTCAATAACAATAATAATTTTTATATCGATTCTCGCCTTTATTTATACTATTTCCTTTTAAATCTCATTAACTTCAACGATAAAGTGTGTTCTAAAAGAACTTTAAGTGTGGAAATCACTACCGTTTGCTGTATCCCATCACTGTAATCCCATCACTACCCTGTGTCAAAGATAATCGGAAACTATGTTTGTACATATATTATTTATGACATTTTAATATCAATACAAAATAATATATCCAATATAGGTGGGTACGTATCTACATATATATGTACTGTAACTGTACATAATATTATGTTGAAATACGTTTTTTTAACACAATTTTACTGATACATTATTTAATTATAATATATTTTGTATAAATGTAGTGCTTACCTTTAGGTACCTATTCTTTTTATAATTTTACTGAACTATTACCTAATGACTGCGTTTTAATATATTTTTAAAAACAATTTCACTATCATCAATTTACCAATACTTTTTATGAAATATTTTTTCATGTGAATAAATAATATAAAATAATAATATAATTATTTTTATTATTATTTTTAATTGTTAAACTAACGTTTAAGACAAGATTTTTTATGCATAGCACAAAGGGTAACAATTATTATAAGCAATAATTATCAGCCTGAAACACTCATCCACATTTAAAAATCTTCCGAGAAAAGATACATGACGCCAACGTGACTTGAACCCGTGCAAAATAAAGTTGGTTGTTTTCAGGTGGAAAAAATATAATAAGCAGTAATTGTTTAATGAAACACTGGTATATATTGAATCATTTGGCGGGTATAAGATAAGCCGCCATAGCTCAATTGGGAGAGCAGCTGACCGGCAATCAGAAGGGCACGGGTTCAAGTCCCGTTGGCGTCATGTATCTTTTCTCGGAAGATTTTTACATGTGGATGAGTGTTTCAGGCTGATAATTATTGCTTATAATAATAATTATTTTTATCATGAGCGTTACATCAGAAAAGAGTAATTACTAATTAATTATTCAAAAGATTAATCGAGTGTAAATAAACATTATTACCATTTTTATAAGAATTATTTTAACATTATTACCACGTTTACTTGCATTTGTTACTAAGAGCATGTACATGTATATATTTTTTAATTTAATAAAGTTTTAGAAAAGACGGAATTTTATTTATTAATTTAATAACTAAAAAAATGGTCTGTTATACTCCTTGAGATGTTTTTTTACATTAGCTCCACACGGGAGGCCCTAAGGAAAATAATTCCACGCCTATTCCATCTTTGGGGATGCTGTGTGGAGGGTCTGTTTAGGGGGAGGAAGGAAAAGAAATTCTGGGAAGGAAAAGGGTATGAGGGGTGGTTAGGAATTTGGGCGTCAGTGTGTCCAGGAGTGACAGACCAATGAATCCATCCTTTTCACTGTGATGCAAGGCAATGTTCTAATAGGTCCTGCTGGAGAGGTCAAGAGATCTTCCACACCACAACAAGTCTCTCCCGACACGGCCGGAATAAGTTCGGTTTATGGGCGAAATTCCTAAAAAATAAAACTAGTTATTTTTTATACTAATTTGGGGTCGGGGAATCCGAATCTGAAAGAATTAGGCGGCGGCAAGCAATATTAACAGAATTACAAGAATTTAAAAAATTTTATACACATACAGGAAAATAGCCATTTTGGAAGCATTTTGATTCCTAGAAAATCAAACTAGTTATTTTTATACTAACTATGGGCAGGGGAATCCGAATCTGAAAGAATTAGGCGGCGGCAAGCAATATTAACTGAATTAAACGACGTTAAAATTTTCTATACACACACACATGAAAATAATCATTTCGGAAGTACTTTGACACACGCAGTACAAAGATCATAGAAAAACAAGAAATATACAAAAACATGTGCCGGCAGTGTTACCAGCTCTCAAAAATATTTATCCCTATATCAATAATTTCCGACACGATAATTCTTCACATAACACATTAACCTGATGAATTACGACTATCTCAACGGCGTATTCTTAAACCAAAAGTATGAAAATTCGTAGTCTTAAAAATGCGAAACCTAACCTAACCTAACGTTAGGTTTGTGTAACATGGTTTGTGCCCCTTTATACCGCCTGCTCGCGTCCCTAACCTAACCTAACGCTAGGTTTGTGTAACATGGTTTGTGCCCCTTTATACCGCCTGCTCGCGTCACGGCAAAAAAACATCCCTGTTTTCAAGTAGTTTAGCGGCTACGCTAGGTTTGTGTAACATGGTTTGTGCCCCTTTATACCGCCTGCTCGCGTCCCTAACCTAACGCTAGGTTTGTGTAACATGGTTTGTGCCCCTTTATACCGCCTGCTCGCGTCACGGCAAAAAAACATCCCTGTTTTCAAGTAGTTTAGCGGCTACGCTAGGTTTGTGTATCATGGTTTGTGCCCCTTTATACCGCCTGCTCGCGTCACGGCAAAAAAACATCCCTGTTTTCAAGTAGTTTAGCGGCTACGCTAGGTTTGTGTATCATGGTTTGTGCCCCTTTATACCGCCTGCTCGCGTCACGGCAAAAAAACATCCCTGTTTTCAAGTAGTTTAGCGGCTACGCTAGGTTTGTGTATCATGGTTTGTGCCCCTTTATACCGCCTGCTCGCGTCACGGCAAAAAAACATCCCTGTTTTCGAGTAGTTTAGCGGCTACGCTAGGTTTGTGTAACATGGTTTGTGCCCCTTTATACCGCCTGCTCGCGTCACGGCAAAAAAACATCCCTGTTTTCAAGTAGTTTAGCAGCTACGCCGGGTTTATGTAACATGGTTTGTGATACAAAAGAACGTGCCCCTTTATAACGCCTACTCGCGTCAAGGCATAAAAACTCCACAATACTAGTTGGTGTACCTTCCTAAAATATTTGATAATCAATTATAAAAAATAAGTACTTAAAATATAAACATGTTATTTTACGTTATAAATATTACTGCTTAATGGCAACACTTAATTTTGTGTGGTAAAAACATCTATGTTATCGTGTTTTTCTATGATCTTTGTACTAAATGTGTCAAAATACTTCCGGAATGATTATTTTCATGTGTGTGTGTATGTAATTAAGTTAATATTGCTTGCCGCCGCCTAATTCTTTCAGATTCGGATTCCCCGGCCAATAGTTAGTATAAAAATAACTTCTAACCTAACCTAACCTAACCTAAACGGTATAGGTTTTGGAAATACGCACCCGGGACCACTTGTACCTTTATTTTTTCGACAGGGACCACAAGCAGTGGCACAGCGAGGGGGAGGCGGCGCCCCGGGTGCACAATTCCAATAGCACAATTCTCTAGCCACCCCCACGGGGTGACACCACGTTGTCCGCCCTACCCGTCCCAGGTGCCACCCATGCTGGCCTAAGCCACTGTGGTCAGGACGTATAGCATAACGGGGGGGGGGGGGGGCGTAATGGGATAGGGTTCTAGCGGAATATTTACCACAACGGAGGGGGTAGGATGGGGTGGGATTAAACGGAATACAATACCATAATGGTCAAGGTACAATAATGATAAACTGAATATTGCCAAACAAAGCATCCGAAACCTGGGATGTATATCTAAATGATGATAACGTGCAGCTTTTGCAGCTTAAATTAATATTAGGGTTAATTCGAAGTAGGTAGGTACTTTTTGTTTTTATTTTGACGAGAATTTATTTTATACGATTGGTACTTCCGACAAAAGTCATATTTGATTGTCTACTGGTTAAAAAAGGAATATTCCGTATTATCCGTGCATATCCGTGTATCGAACATCGACAACACGAACGTTCCGTATTATCCGTGAGGTGGACTACATGTATATTTACCTCAAACTTTTTTTTCGTTAATCAACAGTTAGCAGATGATACGTAATGCTGCGTATACACTTGCGACTCGAACCACGCATCATGGGAAACGAACAAACCAACAGCATTGTTTCGGCTCGCAAATGTATATGCAGCATAATATCTATCGTTGGCAATGATGGTTCGGGAAAAAAAATCACTTGAAAAGTTTAAATTAATTTATTTTCGTACAAAATTATTAATTTATTATTTATGTGACGACCAGGACATGAACTCCATAATATTATACCTAATATAAACAAAAGGATATTAAAGGGTGTTAAGGGACGTACTTGCCTTACTTTAACCAGTGATTCCCGACATTATTTGGAATAGCCTCTTTTTAATTTTTTTTTCTTCAAAATCTAACCAAAAAAATTCTTCCACATGTCGCCACTGGTCACTCTGCCGAGTAACCAATCAACCCCTCAACCGCATCGAACTGTCCAATACCTACTGATTGTATAATGTTTTTAGTTGAAAAAAAAACATAAAACAATATTCGAGTACAGTTTACACGTGGTAGAAGCGAAAAACAATCTCAACCAATACTTGAAAAGTGAGGTCATAATCAAAGCGACCAATGAGCGCAGACCTGGCGTAATTTCCGTTTAATATCTCAACCAATAGGAGCGTTAAAAAATGACATCATAATCAGAGCGACCAATGAGCGAAGACCTAACGTAATTTCCGTTTCATATCCAACCAATAGGAGCCTTAAAAAGTGACAACATAATCAAAGCTACCAATGAGCGAAGACCTAATGTAATTTCCGTTTCATATCTCAACCAATAGGAGCCTTTAAAAGTGACGTCATAGTCAAAGCGACCAATAAGCGCAGACCTAACGTAATTTCCGTTTCATACTCAACCAATAGGAGCCTTTAAAAGTGACATCATCAAAGCGGTCAATGAGCCCAGTTGATGCGTAGCAGTTGCAGTAATCGTCATTTCCGTTTCATCAGAATTCCAAATCAAAGCGGGGCTATAAAGTTTCACATCAAAAATGTCGCCAGAGACCAAAATATCACTCACAATTTTTACAATCACTAGTTAAAAGTCAACCACGTCCCTTAACATCCCATGTATTATGGCATGAATACACCGATATGCCGATTGGCGACACGAGTTTGTGCTCGGTTTCGTACTAGTCCTGGGTCGATCGATCGTTTTACACGACCCGGGTCGCTCACGACACACTGGCGTGATGAGCGGGTCGCGAAGACCCTCTCTTTTCGCGACACAAAATATGAAACTCGATTACGCTTCACCCAGCTACTTTCTACTACCTGAGTCGAGAGACAAGGTGGCGAAACCCGGGTGTTGACAACCCGCTCGCTCTCTCATATTACATCTATCTATCGACGCTCGCCCCGACACTTCCGCACCCGAAACCCAGGTAGCAGTAGTAGAGCGGTTGCGAGAAGTGGGTCGCGAGACCCGGGTGCTGACGAAAAAATGACCCGCTCGCTCTTTTGTGGTCCGTGAGCGGGTTTCAATGAGCGGGTTATTCACGACCGACCCAGGACTATTTCGTACTAATAACGTTTCATGGCCCGTCTCTTTTATGTTTATTATCTGTGGATTGAACTCACCAACAATGATATTATAGGACGTAGGTATACCTACAAAATCATGCTCGGGTAATATTCAAAATTTGATATTACCCTAGCATAATAAAATTAAAATACATCGTGAAAGTCGTCCAAAGCCTTATTGAAGAGCTTCCTCTTCAAAGTCTTCTGTTCTGGTTGGTTCGATGCTGAAGGGGTTATAACAACAGGCAAAGGCTTATAATTTCCAGGGTTCCCTTTCTGTATCAGTTTATAAGGCCCAGTATTCGAAGACAGCTGTTTCGCCGGCTGCTTATTGGCCATATCAACTGTAAACTGGTTATTACTTCTGATGGATTGAGGCTCGTAGGAATTGTTGTCTTGAGACGATTCCGGTTGGAATGTTTGTGTATTGGTTCGAAGCACATTTGGAGCGACTATGTTGGTTCGAGGTATTCTTTGCTCCAATATTTCAAGTCTCTAAAATAAAGAAATAAGATTGTAAGAAGAACCCTAAATACATAATAAATCTATATAATATAAAAAAAATTTCGCGTTACGATGTCGCACTCCTCCGGAACGGCTGGACCGATTTTTACGATTTTCTTTAATGCATATTTGATAGGTATGAGAATAGGTCGTAAACCTGGACATATATGATTGGATGTCTATGGTAGTAAAGTATATTTTATACCGCTAGGTGATTAGGGTGTCCCTATCCAAAAACATTTTTCTATTTTTTTGACAATTTTTTTTTTGGCATATAAGTCCAAATTTTAACCCTCCTACCCCCACCCTCCAATTTTTTAATCGCGATTTTAGTATTTTTGTATGACCAAATTTAACCGTCGCGTCGTTCGTACTTCAAACATAACGAAATTATTTATGTTCTTGAATGACCAATTTGGGAGACGGGAATGGGTACCGCCGCCCCGGGAACCTTTATTGGATAACCAACACCTCTGCCATAGGTCACCCCAAGTGGTTCGCTACGTTTGGTGATTTAGCAGGGGTGCCCGGGTTGATGGGGTGAGGTTTATCTAGGTCTTTGAGGCGGATGACCAGGACATACTGAACCCAAGATTCCTACCCACCCCTTAAACCCTTTTCCTTCCCAGAACTCTCCTCTCCTTCCTTTCCTTAAAAAACCCTCCACACAGCATCATAGGTGAGCATAAAGATGACATAGGCCCTGAGGTAAATTATGTTCCTCAGGGCCTCCGTGTGGAGCTCATGTAAAAAAAAAAAATATCCACTAGAAATAATTTATATGGCAGAACAACTTTTTCCAGGTCAGCTAGTAACGAATAAATATAGATAATTCAAACGATATAAGTAATAATAATTACTAATGTTCACACGCGGTAGAAGTGAAGCCTTCAGTTAACTAAAGTACCTACACAAGAGGGGGGAGGCTACGAAGCACCGCACAAAGGAGACCGATTATACTCTCTCATTCTCTCGCAGGCTAAATCATACAGATGCACGAGTTTGTCTCTTTTTAGTGTGGCTATTTTTCGTTTCATCGAGTTTCAAATCACATCGGTGCTATAGAAATTTTCACTTCAAAAATAAAGGACAGGCCTTAGCGCGCTACGAATTATAAAGTGTCACGTGATCAAGTCAGTGCCATCGAGCAACGAGAGTTTTCAAATGGCAGCGATAGTCGTGAATACTTTTTGTTACTGCTGATTTGTGTTGTTTTACCGCAAGCATCAAATAAATAGAGTGATTAGATTAGGTACTTAAAACAGTACTTAGAAGAAGATTAGATAATTAACTTTAGCGACAGCTCTGACTTCGTAATTTGGTATATCTAAGCGCGCCCAGGCCTGTATTCAAAAGGCGTCACGACCTAGACTATAACTCGAAATCTTTCCCGGGTGGACGCATCAGAATCAGTTCATTGTGCCACCGCACTTTTTTACCTTCTGCCATTTTTAGTATGAAAATTATTTTCATTGAAGAACAATTCCGTGATTTGCGTGTTCATACATGAGTAAATATTTCTGAATTAATAAACATAATTTCAATTTGAAAAGTAATAAATATGCAATTATTTAGTGTGCATCAGGGGGCTACCAACACTATATTGAAAAAACGGGTGTCGCCAGCTCACGTAAGACATTTTGACTCTTCGTTCTTCGTCCCCCCCCCATACAAGCCAAAGAAATAGATTTTTTTCCAAAGACTAGCTGACCTGACAAACGTTGCCATAAAAATTCTAGTGAATATTTTGGTTGTTAAATAAAAAATAACAAATGAATTGTTAATGTGTGGGAATGGGATCTATGACAGAAAGAGGAATGGGGCGCTTTAAATGATGACCGCCGATAAAAACAAAAAAACAACAACTAAAGTCGGAAAATGAAATAAATAAAATCAATATGAATTTCGAAGAGCAATTGAGTGTACGATATTGTCCGTATTTAGCCAACACAAATAAGCCCGATGGTTTGCCCACGCGAGAACATGATGCCGAATGAAAAATCAAAATGACGCTTCTCGTGAGTGTCTTGCGCATGTGTGAATGAAAGTTCGATGAGGTGGACGTAGCGCCATCTGTCATTCAACAGCATACATAATTTCGATCTTTTTGAAATACGAAAGACGGTTAAATTTGTTCATACAAAAACACTAAAATCGCGATTAAAAAATGGGAGAGTGGGGGGTGGGAGAGTTAAGATTTTGTTGTTATAGGTATTTTTTGATGCCAAATAAATAAATAAATACAAAAAAAAAATTGTCGAAAAAATAGATTAAAAAAATCTGTATGGGGACATCCTAATGACCACCTAGCGGTATGAAATATACTTTAAAACCTATTCTCATACCTACCAAATATAGATTAAAAAAATCATAAAAATAGGTCAAGCCGTTTCGGAGGAGTGCGATCACAAACACCGTGGCACGAGATTTTTATATATTAAAAGATATAATATTCGTTATTTAAAAATGTTTTAATTAATTTCACCAAAAGTAAGACAAAAGAGCGCAAAACGGACGAGTTCACAAAACACTTAATTAATATTTAAAAAAACCTTACATTTTTATTTGTCCTGTGCTCATCTTTCAAGCGCATGTAAAGGGCATGCGCTCGCTGCAGTTTCTCCTCGTATTCCAAAACCAGTCTGTTCGTCTGGACAAAAATTAAGATGAAAAGTATGCAACGTAAAATATAATTAAATATTTTTTTCAACTTTTATAAGAAAAACTCTCTTTTTATATATTTTGAAGGTTATTCATATCAATGTACCTAATATATCATTGAAGGAGATAACAATAATAATCTAAACCAGAGGTTCCCAAACTTATTTTGCTCGTAGACCCCTTTCAAAATTTTACTGATTTCGGTGGACCCCTGCAGCTACATTTCTACCACATTCTAAAAACTCATAAAAAAATGTTAAGATCAGATTTAACGACGGAAATTTGCATCGCGGCTGTGTTCCAACCTTAAATTCGGAGTGGTATAAATAAAAAAAAATAGTGCATTTTCTTGGGTTTATTTATTAAAATAATATGACAGACTTATGAGGGAAATACATTTAGATGACTAAAAAAAATGTTTTTATTTCATAAATTGTTAGTATAACTACGAATATGTTCCCAAAGTTTTAAATAAAAAAATTCAATTCCTTCCGGTGTTATGAGGGTGTTTGTGCCGAACCGCGTGGTAAACTTGAAACGCATTTTTCTCGAAACAACTTTTTTTGAATTTGTGTGCACTCTAGCTCAGAAAGTTTTTGACCAAACATTTTAAAAATGTGCAAATACCTTTTTTATATAATTACGCTTTATCTGTGTGAACAGAAACTCGTGGTAATATAATTGTCAAAAGTATATTTTAATTGCAAAAAAATGTTAAAAAGTGTCAAAAAATCAAGGTTTCCTGTTTACACACCTGTAAAAATTTTAATTTCCATTTTTTGAGAAAATTAAGGTTTTCATAGAAGAGACACATGTTCTTAAATTAATTTGAAAACCCTATTCATTTGAGATGAAAACTATGGCCTCCAAAATGCACACAAAAGCTACGTCTGTTGGTGACGTTCGATGTATATCAGCTGATAATCTTCATATTTTCCGAAGAAATGCTTCAAAAAATTCACAATATTTTCTTTAATAGGTGTATAAAATGACCCCAAAGTTTCAATAAATTGTACTTATTTCTTCAATGCCAAAAAAAATCATGAAAATCATTAAAAAAAAACTAGTCCTGTATTTCCTACCTTAGAATTAAATAGCGAATATTCAAGTTTTTACAAGTAACAGTCGCCGACCTTCTTAAAATACACTTCTCAAAAAAACTAAGGAAGGTTTTAAAAAAATGATATTATTTCTTAATATTAAGGCTATCTGATCCATAAGTCGGCCTAACTGAAAAACAAATTTCGAGCCCGTGGACCAAAAAAATACCAAAAAATTTGCACAATATTTTTTCGTGCTATCTATTAGGATTGATGAGAACCGTAGCTCCTAAAAAAATGCCAAAAAATACGAAAATTAGAATCTTAAAGCTTCAAAATGCTTTTTTTAAAGTCTCAATACGACAATTTTTCACAGAAATACAGCCAGTAAAAAATCACCGAAAATTTGGATTTTTTTGCTCTCTTTAATTTTTTTTTTAGTGGTGTATTATCTGCCTACATTGATAGGTAAAGCCAAGCCAACATTTTTGTTCTTTACTATTGAAACCAGATAAATTTTCGTGGACCCCCACATACAACTTGTGGAACCCCATTTTTTTATCACGCCAACCTAGACCCCCGTCGAGTCCCCCGTGGACCCCTGGGGGCCACCTGGACCACTTTGGGAATCACTGATCTAAACGAAAATAATAATCGAAATAAAGATTACAAAAGATTTTTTAAATATTTATATTGAGGGATCAGTAGGATTTATAGGTCGAATTAGGAATTCCATAGAGCCGAACCCTCTGATATGAAAAAAATCTTGTATTGTTTTGTATTTATAATACTTATATAGCGCAATTGCATAGCGTGGATTGACTAGATGATCATTTGGGGAAGTGTAGATAGGGTTTAGATTTTTCCTGTGGGGAAAATTTAACCCGGACATTTAAATCTGGTGCTTATAATAATCTATGAAAGAGAACAAGACACAAAAAAAAAGAAAAAAGACAATGGGACTCTAACCCAGACCTCTCGTATAACCGGGACGTGCGCGTTAACCAATTTCGCTATTGCCACCTTCTTTCAAAATGTCATATTTGTCAATCTCATATTTCAAATTTTAGAATTAACAATATTATCTTCTACTATTTTTTTTCCATATTACGGAATATTAATAAATAAACAAACAAATACTCGCAACACAAAACAAACTCGTCTAACTTAACCTGTATACAGCCACTATTCATAGGTTCAAGTACCGAATAGTATATTCAGACTATTTAAAGAAATAAATTGTGTTTAATTAATTGAAAATGTACGTTATCGTTTGGATAATTTATAAGGAGGATGGTGAAACACCCCCTAGGATATATTTCCGAGATGTTATCCAGGTTACAAACCAATTCTTAGAATGATTGTTTCCAATAAAAAGGGTAGTTGCCCGTTACATGGAAAAAGAATTAGTTGAAGATAATATTGTTAATTCTAAAATTTGAAATATGAGATTGACGAATATGACAGTTAGACAGAAGGTGGCAATAGCGATATTGGTTAACGCGCACGTCCTGGTTAGACAGTTGCGACCATTGTCTTTTTCTGTTTTTCTGTGTCTTGTTCTCTTTCATATTTTCGTTTAGATTATTATTGGTATCTTCTTTTTCAATGTAATATGTTTTTGTTAATTTGTTAAAAATAAAATGTTTTCACGAACCATTTCGTCTTTTTCTGCAATCAACTGATGTTTTTCATTTTCCGTCCTTCTGGCACTGCATACGCTCTCAGCCGTCATGATATTCATTTGGTTGTACAGGTTTTTAACTGTTCATCGGAAAAAAATTATTACATATTTATTTTATTAAGTTTTCCGTTGTACACTAAGAAAAGGTATCGCAACCAGAGTTGACTTGAACTTGATACTCTCACAAATGCATTGCTTAAAGCATGTTTAGAACCTGTTATTCGACTTCGTGTAATTACAGTGAAATTGTAAAATGTTATAAAAATAACTATCAAAAACACACTGTCGAACTTTTCGAACATTAGGTATGTTTTAGTTATCTCTACCTAACGTCAGTTCCTCGCTAAAAGCAGAAAGCAGCAGTAAAACAATTCAAAATATTGTTTCTCAGTGACGTTTGGTAAGACCAACACCGTTGGAAATGAATGCATATTCACAATTTCACACATTATTACGTTTGTTATTTGGGTGTTGGATCAGTTTTTCGAAAAAATTACACATTTTCCCGATCAAAATCAATAAAAATCTACCTTGTTCCTCATATTCGCGTTTGGTATCCAACATTTTTTTATTAAACCCTTCTTCGAATGTTTTTTGATCCAATTGGTGGCAGTTTTGGTATTCAGTTTTTTCCTTGCAATAAAAAAATGAAATTATAATTCATAGATTTGCAATTAAAACTTAAACAATGTAAGTAAAACGTTCATTCATCAATATAAAATGATTAAATGAAAATCATTGAGTAACATACAATAAAAAATTAAAACATAGGTTAATTAAAACCTTTTCCAAGTCATCAATTAGTTTTTCCCTCGCCAATATGTCATCTTTGTAACGTTTTACTTCGTTTTTAATTGAAACCAATTTGGATATTGTAACTTGTTGATCAGTTATAAGCTGCTTTGATTCTGCAAGTTCGATGATTTGCAACTTTACAGTTTCTCGAGCATCTTGTATTTCTTTATTCAAAGAGATAGTTTGTTTTTCAAGTTCTTGCCGTTCTTTGTAGCAGTTTAAATAGCGCTGAAACAAAGTAATATACCTTCGTGGTAAATAAAAGGATTCAGAACCAAGAAGTATTCATAAAATTTGTATGGGAATTTTCACCTGATTAATAAAAGATGTTTCGTGAATAATTTTCATAATGTCTTCATTTAAAAATCCCGCCTTCCCGTCTTTTTCTGCCATTTTGAATGATTTTTCTATCGGCTAACAAATTTATGATAGAAACGGTCAGTACAAGACATATCTTTTTGTTCTATGGCAACATTGATATTTGTAGGGATGTAATATTCGATATTAGATAATATTATTTTAAAAAATCATTCTTGAAACTGTTAAAATTGTGGTGGAAGTCCACTTAATTAATTTAGAACCTGTCCGATCTACAATGAAAATGACAAAATGTTATTAATTAATAAATAAACACCCTTTAATACATACTCCGCTAGGTATCTATGGATGTTTTATGTTTTCGCTTTGACTCAAGTTTCATCAGGGCTCAATATTGAAATACAATGTTACACTGATAATATCACCGTGTCGCACTATCAAGTATTTGCTTCCATAGGTAAAAAAAATATGGTGACAATAAATATGCTGAAAAAGGTAAGATTGAAACCGGGCGTGAGCAAAAATAGAAACCAAGTGCATAACATTAAAATATTATGTAAATCTCTTTGAATGTTGAACAAAACTTAAAAAATATGTTTTTGGTAAAAAAACTTTATAAACAATAGAATGACCGTATAAATTATTTTGTTAATCGTTCACTTTGTTTATTCTTAACCTTGTTGTGTTATAGAGCAATTTCAGAAAACCCCGAGCCTACGCCTTATTTTTTCAGAGGGTCAAAATACATCCGCTTTACAATAAAATCAAAATAAATGGAATTTTCCCGAACGTATACGAAAACTAAAAACTGTTTTTGAAAGGTGATAAAATGAGCTTTCAAATTTTATTATTGAAAAATAAAAATATAATTTTTTTGAAAAAACATAAAAAAGTTTTAATGGCTAAAACTAAAATTACTGACAACGACAAACAATAAAAAGACGGACACATTTAATTAGAATTTATTATAAAAGTTATTGTCAACTCATTTTTTTTTCGTTTCATGTGAAAATAATTAATAAAAAATTAACTTTTTTTTTACAAATTGCGGTCGGAAGCTTTGGATTTATAAGGGTGTATATTTTAATTTTTTTGCGGTTAACTTTGATATTTGTACATAAAACGTTGTATTTTCCCTTTCTAACACCGTTTAGATCATATTTCTAATGATTACGGTAAGGGAGAAAACGATTTCTATGAGACCTATACGAGTTCTTCTGAAAACCGAACAAATTAGCCTAAGGGGCTAAAAAAAGCACTTTTTTCATAACGATAAAATTTATTAATAAATAAATGAAACAATTTAACTTTGTTTGAACCACTTTTATATCTGAGTAAATCCGACCGGTTTCAGAACGACCGTTCCTTATTCAGGGCAAATGTATATTGTACACATTTGCCCTGAAGAAGGAACGGTGGTTCTGAAACCGGTCGGATTTACTCAAATATAAAAGTGGTTCAAACAAAGTTAAATTGTTTCATTTATCTATAATGGATAACCACAAAGTTGTAGCTACATTCAAAAGTGTAAAATTTATTGACTTTTCATTAAAACTTTCTTTCACAAAATTATAACGAATGATGCTTTCAAAGAAATTAAAATTTAAATATGGAAAGAGATTTTGTTATTTAAAAAATATCCAAAAGATCGACCGTGGAACGTGGAACATCCATCCCTAGTCATGTTTGAAGTTGACAGTTCGTTTGTTGTTTGTTTATTTTATTTTTGACAGATTTGACTATCTCAGTCATCAATGACAAATTTATAGTTTTAAGATGAATAAATTAACTTTTATTCTTATAATTCTCGCCACGTTAGTGCGACCAGATTTTGTTTACTTAGATAAAATTGAGGAGCGATTTGCAACCAAAACTCCTTATCGTTTACTAGCAAATGAAGACTTAAATCTCGGTTTCTATCCAGGTTTGTACAATTATTAGTCAAAGTATTTTGCGTTAAATACTGAAGTCATTCTAATACTGTGTAATATAATATATTATCTACCCCAGAACAGTTTTGTAGATAAATAATTACTAAATTTAAAAATGTAACCTACAAAGAACTAAAGATTTTAACAGCGATTATATTCTAGTACTATCATAGTCTTAACTTTGCTTTTCTGTGCTTCTAATTCATAGAAACTTTTATCTTACAGACACAATGCTAGCGTTGAATGTTAAAATTGCTGCAGTGTAATTATCGCTAGTTATTTTTACCTTTTAGTTTTATTATTTTTACTAAATGACTTTTTGACTGTCGTAAGAAATATTGATAAAAAATATATATATACAAAGCTTCCAATAACATGTATGAAAAGTTGTGCATTCAATACAAAAATACCCTATTGCTATGATATTTATTTAATTTCTCGCATATTATCATTAGTCTTCTTGTAAATGCAGAAAAAATAAATTGTTTTCATTGTTCGTAGGATGCGAACTAAAAAAGATATGGATGATGGTAAGACATGGAACTCGCTACCCGAGTGCAAAAATAATTAAAAACATGAAAGAAAAGCTACCCGACGTTAAAGAAGAAATTCTGGCTGTGCATGAACAAGGAAAAGGTTATAATAGTTTCATCATAAATAATAATTAAAAGAAAATGGTACACATTCCAAAGAAAAGTATTTGTCAGTAGCCAAGTGGACAAATGCTGTGTTCCCACCCAGATGTCATAGGTGCAATCTCTCCTAGTTGGAATAGTCTATAACGCTGGAAGTAGGAGGTCACAATTAAAGTTATAAAACGAGGTTATATTTTCTTGGTAAATTTTCGAGATTAGTGTCCATGGCTATTACGAATAATTTTTAGAAAAAAACTTTAGATTCGCCTTAATCACTATAAAAGGAAACTTTTTGCATCACGGCTGGTGGAAAATAATGCATTTTAATTTTCAATGTTGTTAAATAAAATTTCACTTCGCCAACCGAAACTACGACAGCCCGCCCGCTGCCGCCCGCCATTTTGTCACATACACAAGCCCGCTACACAAACCCTGCGTAGCCAAACAAACCATTCAAAAACGTAGGCTGTTTTTTAAAGTAAAGATAACATACACAAGCCCGCTACACAAACCCTGCCTAGCTAAACAAACCATTCAAAAACGTATTTTAACAGTGACAAAATGGCGGGCGGCAGCGGGCGGGCTGTCGTAGTGTCGGTTCGTGAAGTGAAATTTTATTTAACGACATTGAAAATTAAAATGCATTATTTTCCGCCAGCCGTAATGCAAAAAGTTTCCTTTTATAGTGATTAAGGCGAATCTAAAGTTTTTTTCTAAAAATTATTCGTAATAACCATGGACACTAATCCCGAAAATTAACCAAGAAAATATAACCTTGTTTTATAACTTTAATTGTGACCTCCTACTTCCAGCGTTATAGACTATTCCAACTAGGAGAGATTGCACCTATGACATCTGGGTGGGAACACAGCATTTGTCCACTTGGCTACTGACAAATACTTTTCTTTGGAATGTGTATTATTGGAGTAATTTTTCTTTGAATGCAGTTATAATGATTATTAAACCCTTAGGTCCTGATAATGTCTAATGATGGTTATAAATGAATATATGTTTTACAAATACCTTCTAGTTTGCCATGATAACTTCATCAGTATTTTTCTGTTTTACTTGGCTGTTTTACAATGCATGTTAGATTATAATTTCCATTCTTGTTAATATGCATCCAGGTTATTTGACATCTAAGCAAATAGCTGCTTTGAAGGACTGGTTGCCAGTTAACGTCGAGGTTTCTGAAGAGAAGAAACTGGTGCCTGAAGGAGGTGATGAAATGTTTCTCCTAGCGCAGCGGATGCAAAAACGCTTCAGAGATCTCCTTCCGGACAAATTTGACAGTAATATAATAAAGGTAGCAACTGCAATATTAATTTATTATCATTATGTTTAAAAACCAAATCCCTTTGCCTCTTGAATTTGCTTCTTACTTTTGGCATTTTCTTTCTCTGATATATTTTACATTTTTCTCTTTTCTTTATAATTATTCTTTGAAAACTTTGTTCATTTTTTCCAGATAAGACACACCTCCACCGAAAGGGCTAATGAAAGTGCTAGGCACTTTGCTGCCGGTTTATTCGGAGAAGGCGCTAAAGATGTCAAAACCATTCCATCCCTTCATGAACACGATCCAGTTTTAAGGGTAAGAGTTGAGTGCAGCATGTTAATTTATATCAACGATTTTAATTCTATGCGAAAGTAATAATATACACTAACGCCATCTACCAGAAGTATTTAAAATCAAAAGTAAGAAAATAAGTGACAATCGGCAGTAGTGGGAGAATAACTTATGATGTCAGTTTAATATACATCCGATAGGTGGCGTTAGTGTATAATAAAAAATTTATTACATTTTTAAGAACATACTTATTAATATAATATCTTTATCTTAGGTTTTCGTTTTTTTAAGCCGCTGATTACAACATTTTTTTATTTTCATTTCAGTTTTACAAGCGGTGTAAGCGCTGGCGGCAGGAGGTAAAAAAGAATACGCAAACTTATACAGAGCAACAGCTATACTTGAATGGTAAGGAAATGAAGGATGCCTTAAAAGAAATATCCAAGAAGTTTGGCTTTCCAAAGAGCCTTTCTCAAGGTGAGTTGCATTGGATCTTGCTTGTTTTTTCCCAAGTGTTAGACTAGCCATGGTCATGGTCAACCTCTTTAGGCGGAGGGTCAATTTATCCATTTTCAATTTGGGAGTAGACAGGGCTGGGCAGTATTTGAATTACTTGTAATTGAAATACGTATTTGAAATACAAATACGTATTTTGTATTTCTATTTCAATTACTTCCTAAAAATGTATTTTGTAATTGGTATTTCAATTACCTGAGGCATTTTGTAATTTGTATTTCAAATACTTACGGCTTCAAAATACATTTAGCGATCTTGATAATGATAATGAAAAATAAACTGACATAGATAATACGGAGACTAAAAACGTTAGAATCCAGAGCAATATATTATGTATGTTAATATTTAGAGTTAGCAACAAGTCCTGTGCTATAATAGCACTGGTATTGTACATTTACTAACATATTTGTATCATATTATGTTATGCTTGTCATTGCTTTGTATTGTACTTTTTTGTGTCATAGTATTAGATCAAGCTAAACTATATGAATAATTTGACTGATTACTGGATTATTTTTAAGTTAATTACAGTAGAGCACACTTGAAGTGAAATAACTAGTGTCCGACCGAAACCGAATATTCGCTATCTGTCTCTGTTTCGGCCGAAACCGAAACCGAAACTTTTTTAGACATGTTCAAAATCTATTGTTTACTGAAATTCGGCTTATTTTTATACTTATACTCACTATAAAGGAAGGACCTCATAAATTGAGTATTTTAATTTTAATTGCGTTTACATTCACATCATTTTTTTTTATTAACTCCACATGAGAGGCCCTGAAGATGCTGTATGGAGGGTCTTTTTGGGGAGAAGAAGGAGTGAAGGGTCTTGAAGAGACCCATGTAGTAGGAGGGAGGAAACATAGAGGCCGGCAAAACAGAATGAGTCATAGAAACGACCCGTTCTCATGTGACTAATGTCAACCATGTACATATGTTGGGCGCATGTTTGGCATGTTTCCCGACTACACACCGGTGCCGAGGGGATCAATGGCGCTAGTTCCTCAGAGTATCTTGCATTGTAATACCGGTAGAACAAGGACAGCATTCCCACCCGACGCCTATGCTCTAAAGACCGCAATCCGTTTGTGTTAAGAGAATCTATCAATTGGACCACCGGCTTCTGCACAGAGTCGAGGGTTAATTTTTTTTTAAGGTAGTTTGGGGATCCAGAACAAAGGTGGCTGCCAAATTCAACAGTGGGGCGCTCCTGCGATTTGTACAGTGTTAGCAGTTGTGTACTAGGGTGTGTCAATTATTTCAACTTTTGAATTCAGAAATGCCCGGGGTCTCAAAAGTTGCATCTTACAAAGAAAATGAGAAGTGCATTTAAATTTATTTTAAAAAAAATGGTTATTAGGCCGCTAAAAAGCATTGAAAATCAGAAAACAAACTTTAAAAAAATATTTTTATTAATTTTTTATTCAATAATTTAACCTTTTAACGTTTGTTTGTTATTAAAAAATGCGTATATCTGACAAAAATGAAAAAAAAATTATGTTTATGAATACAAGTAAGTCAACAAGAATTCTGATTTTATCCAGAAAAAGTGTTATTTTCCACTTTTATATTTTTAACCAATACATCACATGTCTCAAAAAAAATTTTTTTTTGCGTTTTTTGTACTGCAGTTGTGGAATGGAAAATATGTTTGGTACAAAATAAAAAATATGGACCCTTTGTTTTATTTTTTTCCAAATCACGAAATCTATTTATTTTCAAAACTTCCGGCCGTTTTAGCTGGCTAATAGTGAAAAATAATTTCATTTATTTTTACGTTTTCGAATACCTACAGATCATACGAAACTTTTAAAACCCCGGGCGTTTCAAAATAAGGCCATTTTTTTTCTTTCTATGGAGAGCGACACGAGCTATTGTCGCACAAGTTATTAAAGTATCTGCTGGTCCTGTACAGTACGCCCAGTTTCTGAGAGTCTAAAACTCTGGCTTCGATGGAGCCCCCGTACCTGAGCTGGTCACTTAGAGTTACACCAAGCACATCAAAGGAGGGACTGTTCGGAAGATTGCTTCAGTTGAAGGAGACTAGATTTTAATTTTCATTTACACGTGTTAAATGAAATAAATAAAAATAATTGAATTATGTGATCACATAAACTCACAATACAAGCACTCAGTTGATGATGGCGGATGACACATGAGCCACGAACTCACCCGAAGTCAGCCAAACGACACGCGATAATTCACGAATGCAGAGTTTCGGTGCGGCCGAATGTTCGGCAGATTTTCTGCCGAAACCGAAACTAGATTTTTTTTACCAAACCTTGCCGAAACCGAAACCGAACCTTCTGTCGGTCACTAGAAATAACACAAAACTGCGCCATACAAATGTCCTGTTATTATAATAATATTATTATCTAACACCTGGGTCCAGATGAGATGTCTTTTGAGCAATATGATTGGTCAATTTTTGCACGTATCTGTTTCACTCTGCTCAACATTGCTTCTATGGAAACTCACCCTTAGATAAGGGCACTTACGACAATTTATTGCAACCAAAGGTTCTACCAAAACCAAATGTATTTTGTATTTTTTAATTAGTATTTTGTATTTAATATTTGAAAAAAAAAATGGTTAAAATACTGTATTTTGTATTTTTTATTTCAAATACACGACTTGAAAGTATTTTGTATTTCGTATTTTAAATACATGCAAAAAAGTATTTTATAATTTGTATTTTAATTACAGCAATGCATGTATTTTGCCCAGCCCTGGGAGTAGGGTACCCACAGCCTGACATGGTTGTGCAGTCAGTAGTGTCACAAACCTATTTGTCTTTTATAAAATCGTAATTTTTTAATGAAACAATCGTAGAGCACAGCACATGAAAAATTTATATCTCCAAAGCCAAACAATAAATGCTATTGATTTTTACCACGAATTTTGGAAGAAAGAAAAT
Organism: Limnephilus rhombicus; assembly: GCA_929108145.2. Lineage (NCBI taxonomy): Eukaryota > Metazoa > Arthropoda > Insecta > Trichoptera > Limnephilidae > Limnephilus > Limnephilus rhombicus. Next base: position 51,370,046 of record OV815274.1, read on the forward strand.
ATAATACTTCGAGTATTGGGCAACTGTTGATTTTTATCAGAAATAGATTTCAACAAGAATAGCTCTGCGTTGTGAATATCTAAGAAAAATCTTATTATTTTGAGCAGCTGATTTAAAACTTTGTAGTAGGTAATACTGAAATTTTCCGCTCAATCCTTTTTTGAAACAATGGAAACGGAGAGAGATAAAAAATCAACAAATCGGGGAAGGCTAAGTAAATGAAGAATCCAATAAAGTTTGATAATATAATGAAATGTTACTTGAAAAGAAACAAACATTTCGAAACGTTTACAAGCGCCGTAGAAAGATATGCATGTAAATTCTCCATATATCTTCTGATTTCATCCGCTTTTGAAATGAAATGTTCCCTCAAGTAGGCACGTAGATATTGTTACATACATCACAGATGGGGGTATTTCACTATCCTCCTCATAGATTATCCACACGATAACGTAAATTTTCGATTAATTAATCACGATTTATTTATTAAAAAAGTCCGAGTGTACTATTCGGTACTTGAACCTATGAATTGTGGCTATATACATGGGCGTAGGCAAGCTTGGGCAAGGTGGAGCGATTGCCCCACCCTGGCTGGCCGATGCAGAACTTCTGGGATTGTCAACCGAGTCGCATTTTCAAATTTAAAGCACTTCGTAGGATTTCTTCCGTTCATATTCTTTGTATTCATAGCGCCTATAGCAGGAATATGTTATAGAAGCCTACTTTTTTCGGTACCTACTCAAAAATTATTTTTTTTTGCCCCACGGCTGTATACAGGATAAGTTAGCATAGTTTTTTTTTACCTATTGCGAGTATTCATTTGTTTAATTATTAATATTCGTTATCGTATGGATAAGCTATCAGGAGGATAGTGAAATACTCCCATAATTTCATAATTGATGTGAAATATCCTGTATTAATTAATGAACTCAAATTTACTTTGTAATTTTCAAAAATGGAACTGATGATTGTTTGAATTCAGACAAGCCATAAAATCATCTACCTGTAAATCAGAAAATTATTTTTATTTAGAATTTTATTCTTATATTTGCAATGTGTATTTTTTTGTGGGACGATTTTTCAAGCTTACTAAGGGGTCGTCCATTAATCACGTGTGGCTCGAAAGGGGGGGGAGGGGTTCGGAAAAAATCACTAAAACCTCACCATATATCACCGGGGGGGAGGGGGGTTAAAAAGTTGCTAAAAAACATCACGTGATTAATGGACGACCCCTAACTGTAAATTTCTGACGACTCTAATTTGTCAGCAAAAAAAAATTATTAAAGTTTGGTTTTATAAAGAAAATTGGCAAAATGTATTTATTTTTAAACGACTTCAAAAAGGAGGAGGTTCTCAATCCGACTGTATTTTTTAAAATTTATTTTTTTATGTTTGTTACCTCAGAACTTTCGACTGGGTGAACCGATATTAATGATTATTTTTTTATTTGAAAGCTGGTGCTTCCCGTGTGGTCCCATTTTAATTTGGTCCAGTTTCAGTTCCGACAATGGCATCCATAAGAAAACCATATAAGTCTTAAATTTGCATTAAGTATGTGCGCAACAAATGGACTAATAACTCAATATCACGTCAACCGATTTCTAAGATTCTTTTTTTATTGGAAAGTATGTACTTCAAGGGTAGTTTGATGAGAGTTTGGTTAGGTTCTGATTATCGGATCCATGACAATGTAACGGAACTCTTCAATTCTTAGGAGCAAATTAACGAAGGTCGGCCGAATCTCTCAATTTGACCCTAACGTCGTTATGGTCAAATTATGTCTGTCTCATATGATCAGCACGTTTAATAGGCCTACCAATATTCAGTTAGTGTACTTCAGATTCACTAAAAATCAAAAAATAAACAAAATTTTTAACAAAACAAAAAAACCACTTCAAAAAATGCACTAAAAAGTAAAAAAATAATTTCGTATTCTTCTACAACTTCATAATCAACTTACTTTTTCTACTCATCAATATGTAGGTACGATTGTTATTTTTGGAGTCGGTATCAGCAAAGGTACCCGGCCCGGCGTATTCACTTGACAGCTCCCCTCACGCCGCGGCCCCACTCTCGCCTCTCACCTCGTCAAGTCACTTGTGCGACACAAGCACATCTAACCTATAACTATGTATGTAGTTACAATTCTACCTTGACTGACACCGACTCCAAAAATAACAATCGTACCTACATTTTGATGAGTAGAAAAAGTAAGTTGATTATGAAGTTGTAGAAGAAAACGAAATTATTTTTTTACTTTTTAGTGCATTTTTTGAAGTCATTTTTTTGTTTTGTTAAAATTTTTGTTGAAAAGCAATGTGATCATATAATTGTAATATTCCGTGACTTTTCAGGGGCCTCAGCTATAATCATAATATTATAATTCAAATTGTAGAGTAATCTGAATTCTTGACAAATCTGTTGCAAATTTGGAAACGGCAATAAAAATAATTTTCCTTTCAAAATATAATATTATTAGTAATTAGGTACTTTATAGCTTATCTAAATTCTAACAATCAGTTACTTTTTTTTTTTTTTTTTTTTACATTAACTCCACACAGGAGGCCCTGAGGAAAATAATTTCCCTCAGGGCCTATGTCATCTGGGATGCTGTGTGGAGGGTCTTTTTGAGGAGAGGAAGGAATGAACATTGGTCTTGAAGAGACCCATGTTGTAGGAAGGAGGAAACACAGAGGCCGGCAAATCATTCCACAGCCGAGCTGTTGAACATAAGAACGAGTCGAAGAAACGACCCGTTCTCATGTGACTAATGTCAACTGTGTACAAATGCATAATGATAAAGTGTAGTTTACTAGTACTATAAAAAATAGTACTATACTAGTTTACTAGTACTATAAAAAATATATTCTATCTAGTTTACTAGTACTATAAAAAATAAAAAATCTGTTAATTTTTTTTAGATGACACTAGAACTTAAAGCGTTTTGAATTTTTTGAAAGGGTCTTCACGCAGGACTAACTAACGCACAGCACAATTTAGAATGTTTGTTTATTCTTGTTATTAAGTTACTGTTTTAGTACTTGCCAGAATTGGTTCCATGCCAAGTGAAAATAAAGTCAACTCAACACCTCTTTGAAAAGTCATTAAGCTATGAAAAAAATTAAGTATTCTAAATAGCTCATAACCCTAACCTAACAACCTATTTAACCAATTTTTTATATATTTTTCTCATCACTCTAAATGACTTTTCTGTGATGGTTCTGATTTCTTTCCGAGTTGTCCGGTCACCGCTAGAATTATTATGCATCACAAAACAATGTATTATTTTTGTTCACGCTAAAATAACATTAAATTTATCAAATCAATTTACAATGGAAAAATCACAGATAATTATTATTTATTAGGTAATTTACATGAAAATAAAAAATAAATAAAAAAAAAACCAAAAATATATCGCCCCCGGGTGGACTCGAACCACCAACCTTTCGGTTAACAGCCGAACGCGCTAACCAATTGCGCCACGGAGGCCATGTCTACGGTTGACAATATACGCGTATTTCTACTGCGCCAATCTCAGATCCGTGAAGGTAAAATAAATGTTTTCTTGGCCTCTCCCTTGACTTTGCCCGATAAAAGTTGTTGTTATTTCACACTTTTACACGCACAAATTTTTGATACACTTTATCATTATGCAGTTACTACAATCGAGTTGAAAGGCTTTTTCAATGTGAATAATTAAATAAAACTATATTATGGCGACGATAGTAAAATTACTTATGTTTGCATTTATGTACTTACCTATTTATTGTTATTTAACGGATATAAAAATCAAAACCCGTTATAATTTTTCAAAATTTTCTTTTGCATTATCCTTCTATGAGTGAAAGAGGCATCTTTCAGCAGCGATTTCGTAGCACAACTCAACTTTACTGTACTCGACTAGGTGGGTACCTACCTAGGTACCTAATATGTTTTTTCTCAAACGTTGAATAAAAAAGAAATACTTTTCCTTTTTTGTTCCGTGTTCTCGAATATGGTTCGCATCTCAATATCGTTGCTCGCCAACGACCATACCATGTTGAACACACCGGTTCTCGTCCGATCACCGAAGTTAAGCAACATTGGGCGCGGTCAGTACTTGGATGGGTGACCGCTTGGGAACACCGCGTGCCGTTGGCCCCCTCTTATGTGATTTTTTTTCCTTTTTCTAAGGATGACCACTTGGAAATACCGCGTGCCGTTGGCCCCTTTTCTTTTTTGTGTTTTTTCCATCTTATAATTTTTTTTCGTGTTTTGTTGTTCTACAATAATATTTTTACTGCGTATAAAAACAAAGAATTGTGTTGAGATAAAGTCGTGTGGCGTTTCATCCTTTATTCTTACTTACGTTTAAATTTTAGACGTATTCAAAATTAATTTTTAGGATATAATACTTTTTTATGAAACAAATTTCTAAATAATTTTACTGTTAAGGTATTTCTATTAAAATAAAATATTTACATAGTTAAAGAATATATATTCTAGCAGAACGTGGTTTCTTAGACGTATTCAAAATTAATTTTTAGGAGATAATACTTTTTTATGAAACAAATACCTAAATAATTTTGCTGTTAAAATAGAAATACTATAAAATAAAATATTTACATAGTTGAAAAAAACAAAAACAAAAAACATGTTCTAGCAGAACGTGGTTTCGATCCACGGACCTCTGGGTTATGGGCCCAGCACGCTTCCGCTGCGCCACTCTGCTCCATACCCGTACTCTCAAAAAGTCGTATAACTAATAAGGAGGGGTTATGCGGAATTCACTGATCGTTTTTATTTCTGTGCGCTTTTTAATTTCGTTGTTTCGTGTGAGTATTGAGTACCTAGGTATATGGTAGATATTATGTGTGAGTGTGAACGAATCAATGAATATACTACGTCGATTTCTTATGAATGGAATTGTAAAAATATAATTTCCAAAAAGCTAACTGATGGCGCATACCTACCTACCTGCTATAAACTTTATAACATTTATATATTATGAAAAATACTATCTGAGAGTATCATTCTTGTTTTACCTATGATATACCTTAATCACATTTTTCTTATTGGATTAACATTATTCGAATCCTTTCACATCAATCTTTCTCTTACCAAGGAACAAATCACATTTTAGGAAAATAAATATTCTGATCAAATCATTGTACCCACTATTTTACCGCTAATCATAAAATTTTGCTTTTGTTTTCAAAATACGCTTATTAAATAATAACATAATTGTAGGGGCGTTTAAATAGCCCCAGACACGAGGGAATACTACCCTATGTAATTAATGAAAGATGAACTCTTCCCTATGTGACACAAAACAGATTATACAGCAATTCCAAAATCCTCAGTGAAAACAAAACAAAAACTCACTCTGAGAATGCAGCTCTCCACACGATGTCCAGCACAAACGACACTAGTTTCCTTCAAAATATTGATTTTGCCAAGGCGGTAGTGCACAATCACAACAGGTGTTTATCACAGGAAGGTAGTTCACACGATGAATATTAATTTGCAAATTAATAGTTCATGCCAAAATCTCACAACATTAATTTAATTATAGGTTAATTATTTGATTAGGACTGACATCTATTGGCTTTAACCAACACTCACGTCGGAAGTAATTGCTTGCCCCACAGAGGTCAGAAAATGCCTGAATTCACTGAATTTTAATGTCACATAGGGAAATTCAATATAATACAACCACCATAGATGGCGCCCCCATAGTCCCATAGCATAAATTATTAATTTAAATTAGATTAATGCCCAAGTGTATATAAATATATTTTATGGCGCGTATCCAATAATATTATTATAGTTCCCAATTATGTCCCCTGCCTGAGTGCGAACTGTACCTAAATTTCTCTAAATAAACAATGACAGTGTTAATCTCTAGTGACCTCCCAGTTAAGTATGGTCCTGTATATATTGTATGCCTGTACAGTACATTTTTACAGCAGCATCGCGTTCATTGGTCAAATCATTGTACATATTATGTGTCATCATGTGCAATCATTGTACAACTGTGCCCAAAACAAACAATTGGTGAACTTACTGAAGACTTGGCTTACGGAAAGAATTAATTTGTATTAGCTTACAATAACATATTATTTATTCTAAAGACTTAAGTTATTCATGTTTTCATAATTTTTCTTTTATCTAAGTATATTTCTGTAGAAAATTTTATTTTATTTTATATCTATAATTGTAAAAATGTATCTAAGTATATTTCTGTAAAAAATTTAATTTAATTTTATATATTAAATTGTAAAAATGTAACTATTAAATCACTATAATAAGATATTTAATGTAATGAACCAATTAGACAAACTACTAAAAAGTAGGTTATCGGGACTTTTTGTCTTTTATTTGTAAAATGTATAAAATATAATAAAAAAAAAAAAAAAAAAATAGTTTCGTATCGGTGATCGATGAACCGGTGGATGCAATTTTTAACCATAAGTTGTTATAGTTGTGCTGTCTAGTTCGTAGTTAGAAGGTTAGAAATAAGATTGTAGAAATTTTTCACAAAAACAGCGCTATACAAGTCATCCAAAACAATACAAGAACAACATGTCAACCTACCAGAGACCAGATGGGAAAATAATTCACCGACTCCAGATATTTTCATATCAGAGGGTTCGGCTCTGTGGAATTCCTAATTGAACCTATAAATCCTACTAATCCCTCAATATAAATATTTAAAAAATCTTTTGTAATCCTACATGTATTTAAAATTACCGATTTTTGCATTTTTATATATAAATTCTTTGACAAATCTAATACGCCTAAATTTTGAATCAGAGACCTAGGTATAATGCCAGTAGCCGAAATAACAAATGGTAATATTTTTATAGTCCGAGAATGCCTAAATCTGTGTATTTTCTAATTTTTTCAGAAACAGTTTTTTGAATATTACAGGAATTTGGAATAGCTACATCAATGATATAAGTTATTTTTTTTAATTTTGTCATGTAAAACTATATCAGGTCTGAATTGAATTTGGTTCATATTTAGAAAATGAATTTTATAAAATATATTATGATAAAACTATACTAACAGACAGAACAATTAGTCATAATAGACCTGATATAGTTTTACATGACAAAATTAAAAAAAATAACTTATATCATTGATGTAGCTATTCCAAATTTCATATTCATATTCATAATATGGTACTATATTACGGCAATCAATCAAGTTATGTTTAATTACCAAACTTTGGTGGATTATTTTTGAAACCTGATTGTGCCTAAATGTATACTCGGACGGCGCTAATATAGAACATCCCGATATAATATGTTCTATAGTTTCCGGATTTTTTTTTTCTATAGTTTTATTATTATAATTCACCTTACTTTTTTTCTTCGTTTATTTGCTCTACATCTACATCACCAAGCGTATCGAATTACGCTTACATGATATTATGTAATATTATAATTATAAATGGGCAAAAAGTTAATAATTTATTTAAAAATAAATGTTATTGGTTCTAAGGCTAAGTTTACACGAAGTCAGTGCTCTGCCGCCAGTCCTGTAGACAAGCCAGCGCTGGCCCGGCCCGTGTTGTTTAGACGAGGCCAGTCATTTCTGGATTTTTCTTGTGGTGAGCACAAGTTCGAAATAAAATGAATTCGGGACAAATCCGGCTGTTGAAGAAAAAATGTTTAAAAAATATCTCTGCACTATTATTAGAAAAGATAATTAATATAATAGAGGAAGAAATCGTAAAGAAAAAACGACTTTGGACAAGAATATGGATAACCGATAGAACCAGTACTGGAGTACAGGTTGGCATTGCGAGTTACGACTGAAAACTTTGAAGAGTTACTTTCACTTATAGAAAGCTCAATTCAGCGTCAAGACACTCTGATGAGAGATGCATTACCAGCAAAAATAAACGTGTATACACTCCACGGATATGCGCCAGTGACTGGCGCGTGGCGCGATGCGTCTACACGTGTTGCAACGCTGGCACGGGGGCTGCGGGGCACGCGGGCGGAGGTCACTGGCTTGAAAAATAGACTCGTGCTCTATTTTAGCCAGTGCTGGCAGCCAGCGCTGGCTTGGCTTGAAAAACTGTTTATTCGAGGCCAATACCAAGCCAGCGCTGGCCTCGTGTAAATCATACTTAATAGACTGAAATAATTGGAACTTGAAAAATAATGTGACCATTTTCGTTCCCTCTGTAAGAGGGCAATATTCCAAGTTTAGTTAATTAAAAAAAATGTTGTCAAAAGTTATTATTTTTATCGAGCGGAAATGAAATTTATGCACATCCAGAGAAGAAAGAAAATAAGGATCCTACTAGGTCCCTTCTTTTCTTTCTTCTTAGGTTCAACTAGGTATTATTTGTACGGTTCTTTTGAGGACAAAAAATCGGCGCTATGTAAATTATACAGTTATTATTATTACCTAGGTATACTTCTCATGTATATTATTTTGAATTAAATAATTATTACAGCCCCTCATCCCAAATATATCGATTATAATTATTTAAATTGAAACAATGTAAACGATAATCAAGACAGGAAAAATCGCTTAGAAAATGCCCGAATCGTGGGGTGGCGTATTTCGGCATATCGCTCGCAGTACATTCCCAATTGGAATATATGGCGAGCGATATGCTGAAATACGCCATCCCACGCATCACGCATATTATAGCTGTGTGTGAACATGCTCTGAATCTAGGTAGGTAGTAGTGGCGGTCCGTGAGTTTTCAGTGAGCTGGAGTGCTAAGATTGGAAAATACGACGTTATTGATGTTGTTGTGGCTGAAAACGATTTTTTTTTCAAAATTTCAACCTTTTCTATGAAGCTATACTAAAATGTGGATGCGGCGCATCCCCAAACTGAAAGAATCCTGAAAGTTTTCGTACAAATATTGAAATTAAAAAAAAAATCTTTTTCAGCTACAACAACATCAATAACGTCGTATTTTCAATCTTAGCACTCTAGCTCACTGAAAACTCACGGACCGCCACTGGTTGGTAGGTATCTGGGTAGGTACCTAATCTATCACGAATCGAAAATCCCCAAATTCATAAATATGTATTTGATTGTTATATTTCCTTCTAGGTAGATATAATAATCGTAATATATTATAATAAAACAAATAAAAAACTTACTTCCACTTTTATTTATTGACCGAAACCGGTTTCAGCCTGTTAAGGCCATCTTCAGACTGGTACAAATTATTCATAACTCACGATTTATATACACAAATATGGGGGAGGGGGAGAAGGGTGGTCTATAAGGATTTTATTCGAATATGTGGGTTATATTCAAACTCATAGAAAAAATTGGTATCCATGATACTATGTATCTATTATAGATTTTTTCTTTATTATATGCTGTGATTGAAAAACGAGACATATTAAATTTTTTTTTTTAAATAAAGGGTGTTGAAGATTTTTGGTGTACCTATTTTTCGCCAGCCATGTTTCGTGCTACTAAGTACATTGCAAGTTGATAGGGATGTCCATCTGTTATTTTATTTTGGTGTCCCAATTTGAAGTCTTTATTAGGTACCTACCTATGACCTCTACAGATATTTAAACCTTGGTTTTGGAATATAGCGTTACATCCAAAGATATTGAAATATAAGTAGAACACGAACCAGGCGGAGAAATGTATTTAAAAATGAAAGTTTTTTTTCTAGATATTGGTAAACTTATCTTCCAAACGTGTGCCTTTGAATCAGCTTGGAATAAAACCAGTCTATCCCCCTGGTGCTCAGCGTTTACCGAAAATTCAATTCAGGTGAGAAACCAACATGCCCAATTTATTTTTGATTCATTATAATAATAGAAGATTTTCAATCTACATTTTTTTTACATACCTCTTAGGGATCTTTCTTTTTTGTGAGTACAGTAGAAGTAAAATTGCTCACCGTTCGCCAACGACCATACCATGTTGAACACACCGGTTCTCGTCCGATCACCGAAGTTAAGCAACATTGGGCGCGGTCAGTACTTGGATGGGTGACCGCTTGGGAACACCGCGTGCCGTTGGCCCCTTTTTTGACATTTTTAATTCTTTCTTTTTAATTAACTATTTTTTAAAAACATTTTATCATCTTTAATAATAAATTATTGTCATGGAGAAACTTTTTTTAAATTTAGCGTAATTTTTTAGCCTTTCGAGTATGCCGAAGACCTGAAATATTACTGGATGGATGGATATGGTCACCCATTGACAAAAAGATTGCCCTGCAAAGTTATGGAGGATATTGCGGATTTTTTCAAGTGCGTATATATTATTATCATCATTGATTTTAAATACCTACCTGTAACTAGGGATGTCGAAAGTGAAAAAAATATCGATATATCGATGTATCGATATTTCTTAAAATCTCAATATCGACGTCGATATATCGAGGAAAAATATCGATATATCGTTCAAATTTTCAAGAGATTTTGCGTTTTTAAAATCATAGTGTTTTATCAATAGTAATTTTTGTACACAATTTGCTTTTTTTAATGTACAAAAATCTCAATAAAAATGAAGGTATTTTTAACAGTATTCATTTTTATTACGTAATAATTACAAAAATATCAAAAACTAAAAGCTGTCATCTAACTTATATGTAAACTGAGATGCATACAAAGTTTGTATGCGACTCAGTAACATTCTATTGGCGTATTAATCTGTCAAAAAGGACTTCGTGTTTGGAACAAGGCATAGTCAATAATCATAGACAATTGAGAACCAACACATAGGAGTTGGCTTAGAAAAAAATGACGAAAAATAGCATACATTTCTATGTATGTACCTACACACATGAGATAGTATTGGTGATCACAAATACTAATGCAAAGACAATAGATTTGTAAGCTATTAATAGTTAAAATTTCAACCGCCAGATGTCATGACCCAATACAGTTACTTTTTTCCGTTCGTTCCTATACGGTTTTGGATTCTAGTGACTTTAAATACATAAATTTTAAAAAATATCGTTTTTGATACAATTTTCGATATTGGATATTTTGTATTGATATATCGGATCAAAATATATCGACTAAAAATATCGATATTTTGAATTTAAACGACGGGTTTTGACATTCCACGATGAATAACGACATTCATATTATATTTACAAGAAAGTCCGGAATTTTTATCGAATGTCAGGAATTTTCTCCGGGATTTTGATTTTTTTTATCTGGAAACCCTAGTTAGGGTTAGGTATGGGATATTTTTAAATAATTTTTTTTATAGCTTTAAATGACTTTTCAATGAGGTGTTGAGTTGAATTTATTTTTTTTTATTTCATAATATTTTATTTGTTATGCACACTAGGCTAATGCCCGTGTAATTCTGAGTTGGCATGAAACTACTGTACTATTTAATAATTTTCGTTTTTTAGCACTTCGGATGGCCATCTATCGGCATTTCACTTTACCCATTCCGGAACATTGCTGAAAACCTTGGCGTACTTCGGCCTCTATGAGCCAGAGTCGGCATTACGACATAACATCCGAGATCCGAACCGCCCGTGGCGTTCTTCCCGTATCGACGCCTTTGGATCCAATTTAGCGTTCTTATTTTACAGGTTAGTAAAAGCTGTAAGTAAAATAATAAATAAGATGCCTAGCAATAAAATTATGTTAAATATTAATTTGATAAAGTTACAATGAATTGTATTCATTCTAATAGAATGGTGGGCTCGCTTCTGTCATCTGTTTCCGTGGTGTAGTGGTTATCACATCCGCCTAACACGCGGAAGGCCCCCGGTTCGATCCCGGGCGGAAACATTTCTTTTGATTTTTTTTTTTAAATTTTAAAAGATTATTTTTTATGAATCTTGTTAATTTTAAAATGTCTTTTTTAAGGTGTGGCGCAGTGGATAAATTTCTGACTCTTCATCAAGAGAAGCCGGTTCGTCTGCCAGGCTGTGACAAAGACTCGCATTTGTGTTCTTTGAAGGTTTTACACGACACTCGATTGGCAGATGGCTGCGATGTTGTAGAGATGTGCAAAATGCCTAATTCCTCTACCACCGGGAAAGACGAACTTTAAAAGAAAACTGCTCTGAAATATTTTTGATAAGTCTCAAAAAACCTTTTTATACTCATCATTAATTTGGCCATAGGTATTATTCCAACCATAGAATGAAGAATATTATTCTTTATTCTATGATTCCAACATACCAATTCTACATTCTACATCACACCTTTTATTTTACCAATCAACCAAAATGAATTCAATTTTGGCCATTTCAAATAACTCAACAAGAATTAGGCTTTCGTATTACGTTGGTCAGGGAACTTTTTTGATTATTACCCAATTTCTCTTGAACGATATTCCTCTCGTTTTGAAAGATAGGAAAAATGAACCGATCCGCGGAAACTTGAAAATACAAAGAACGTGAAAAAAAATATGAAAAAGTTCATTGAAACCCGTATTTGTATGGAAAATATGAGCATACAAGTTTTTAAGTATTTAGAGATAGGTAGTACTTAGATGTCATAAATTATATTATATAAATTCGACTGAACGATAATGAAAACAAACGTCATGAAATGATAAGAGAAATTGTAACGAATTATATAAACCCCAACTAAGTAACAAGTAACTATAGAAATCTTTAGTTTTCTCGTCTGAATTTTGACAATTTAAAGATGTTGTTTAGTTTTTCATAGTTTCACAATATCAAATTTTGTATAGGTACTGTCTTCGGTATTCAACCTCTTTTAACACTGACGATTGCAAAATTCTTGTTCATAAATATAGTTTATTGCAAACGGCAACAGCATTTGTATTGCTTCCTCTAACGCAGTGGTTCCCAAATTGGTCCATACGGAGCCCCAGGGGTCCCCAGGATCATTCAGGGGTCCCCAGGATCATCCTGGGGACCCCCCCAGGATCATTCAGGGGGTCCGTGGAAAATTAAAATTGAGTTGGGAGTCCGCGCTAGATTCTTAACCTTTTTGCTTACCGCCCACTCCACAACGGGTGGGGGCGTAATGGGATAGGATGGGGCGGGATGGGATGGGGTGAGATGGATTTCCGGGGGGGGGGAAGGCATAATGGGATACGCCCGTCCACAAAAGAGGTCCGTGGGCCAACAGAGTTTGGGAATGGAATATTGAATTTAAATAATTGTGTATTGAATTTTGGTAAAAATTTGCATATTGTATTTATTGAGCTGTAGGACCAGCCCCCGAGATATTTTTCCTATTTTGCATAATTTACCCCGGCCTCAGATTCCCGGATTATATTAACATTTTTTAAATTTTTTTTTTTATTGTTTTTATTTCTTGCTAGAGCAATCCCGATGAGTTACAGAACTCATTTTGGGACAGGAGGAACATAAAAATCACGGGTGGGAGGAAATATTTAAAATTTTACATAAGAATTTGGATATAAAAATATAAGATTCACATACAATATAAAAGAAAAATAAAATACAGGTTGAGTAGAATAAACAGCAATGGAAAACAATTAAAGAAAAAGGGAACAAGGTTATACAGATATGGATGATTACAACTTAATGGAAAAGAAAAGAAGAGAAAAGAAACAAGACAATTGAACATGACAAGAAAATTACAAAGTTTCATCCTTATACATACTTAAAAAATATTCTTTTAAAGCATTACTCTGATTTTTTTTATTTTGCTGGATTCCCTTGGACATATCTGGTAGCGAATTATATAGTGTATAGGCAACATAGTTCAGAGATTTTATCCCATATTTTGTAGTGTGTGTTTGAGGTATGCTGATTTTATTGCTATTTCGAGTATTGTGAGTGTGGATGTCTTGATTGTAAAGTGGCTTGATGATAGTGTGAGTTGATTGTTGGGTAATTTGTAGGATGGTGCTTGTGATTTCATGTTTAGGAAGGACTGTGATTGGAAGAATACCGGAAACTAAATAGATGTCTCTGACATGGGTGTCCCATGGAAGTCCAAAAACATTTCTGTGAGCTCGGTTTTGAACCACCTGCAGATCAGCTATCAATTTCTTTGAGGCAAATCCCCAGATACAGCAGAGATAAGAAAGGTGTGAATGTACCATGGCTTAGTACACTGATGTTAATAAAGGTACGGGTAGTAATCCTTGGAGTCTATAAAGTACACCAGTTATGGGTGTAATTTTCTCCTTTACATGATTTATGTGGAGATTAATTTACAATGTTAATTTACAATGTTGCAATTATTTTCGTACTCACCTGTATATGTTTTGTAATCCATTGAATAGATGCGTATAATGATATAGTCACAAAGATATAAAAGCTGATCCAATCAATGAATCAAACTAGCTTTGGAAAAGTCAACTTTTGGCTCTTTCTCTCAGATACAACTTTCTCACAGATACAACTTTCTCTCAGAAACAACTTTCTCACACATACAACTTTCTCACAGATACAACTTTCTCTCAGATACAACTTTCTCACAGATACAACTTTCTCTCAGATACAACTTTCTCACAGATACAACTTTCTCTCAGATACAACTTTCTCACAGATACATCTTTCTCACAGATGAAACTTTCTCACAGATACAACTTTCTCACAGATACAACTTTCTCACAGATACAACTTTCTTACAGATACAACTTTCTCACAGTATAATATCTGTGAGAAAGAGTCAAAAGCTGATATTAATTAGGTAGGATTATGACTTTACTAATTTTGTATCACGGTCACAAATAATAACTTTATTCAGAAAACTAAAATACCTTTATCAAAACGTAAAACGTTTAAGTTAGTTCAACACACATTGTTCTTACAATTCACAACATGTACATATATTATATCTACATTCTATAATAATAATTATTTCTACATTTTTAATAATTTTGTTAATTTATTTTTCTATTTATTTATTTGTTTATCAAGGTATCTATAAAAAATACCGAATAATGACAATAATGTGCCAAATAATGCTTTACTTATAATATCTATTACTTATCTAATTGTATGATTATGTTGCTGTGACAAATTAATAATACATTATTTAATAAATAACCATGATAAATATTGCTCAACGTGTTTTTGTAATCCTGGGTAACTTTTCAAATAATACAGTGTGTCCGGGGGTAAAGTGCAAACTTCAGGAGGTGATTCTACATGACGGTAGAAGTAAAAAAGATAAATATTTACGATATTCCAAAAAAATTTCCCGTACAAAATATTTTTCCATAGAAGAATATTCATTATTTTTCAAACAATTCACCCCTTTTTGCCATAAAACTACCCTACAACATTGGAATTTCGAAAAAAGTTAGTAATATTTTTTACTTGTACTATCATGTAGATTCTACGCGTTGTTGTGTCGACTCATTGTCACGTTCAATATTTTTAGGGTGGCTTCGCGGACCACTTCGGGTGCTTCCGGCGTCCACCGGTTAAGAACCACCTCTCGAAGTTAGGGCACTTTACCCCGAACATCCTGTATAATATATAATAACACGGTTAGGTATTGTTATCTAAGTTGATAAATATTACAAAGGATACATCCGATTTACGAACAAAACAAAAAGCGACAAATATAGCTACATTTTTGCACTGGAAGCAAGAATGACGCCTCCAAAACACACTTCGCTGATTTTAATTTGATTGCGATTCGCCTACGACTTCGACAACCTACCTACGACCATACTAGTATTATGGTTATTTGTTTTTGGGGTGTTATGCCATGTTACACTACCTCCTGGCCCTACCACTACATCTGCCGGATCTGCCCTGATGATGGACACTGCAACGCTGTCCGAAACGTTGGCTAAAAAAGGAGGTAGCGCAACACGGCATAACACCCCAAAAACAAATAAAGAAAATATTTTTCGCGGTGAAAGTCCAAAAACATATCATATTAATATTATGTTAATAAATTACAGAGAATAACTGAATTTATGGAATATCGGCTACGGTCAGAACTAGGGTGTTAACCTGATGGTAAGTAGAAAGTGCTCCGTGTACTTTTGTCCTCTTTTTGACGTACTTGTATTTTTTTTCTAATAACATGTGAATTGTGGAATAGATAAGTACGAATCAAATAACGTTGCGTTCGCCAACGACCATACCATGTTGAACACACCGGTTCTCGTCCGATCACTGGGCGCGGTCAGTACTTGGATGGGTGACCGCTTGGGAACACCGCGTGCCGTTGGCCCACTTTTTTGTGTTTTTTTTCTTCATTTTCTAATTCTTTTTCGTGTTATGTTCGTCCCTCTTTACAGCCCTCCGCGTGCCGTTGGCCTCTTTTTGTGTTTTTATCCACATTCAAAATATTTTTTCGTATTTTGTTGATCGTCTCTCCATAATAATATTTTGACTGCAATTGACTTGTTTGGGGATTATAGTCGTGTGACGTTTCATTCTCTAAGCCTCGAAGGGGCCATTAATTTACTACGTAAGATGAATTTTGTTCGTTTTCGACCCCCTCCCCCCTATTATAAGAAAAAATAAGAATAGGCCGACCTCCTCCCCCTTGCTTAATATTTATTACGTAAGAATCTAAAGGAAAAAAATGAATACACGTCTGGTTTGTTTTAATGTTTATTTTTCAAAATAACAATTTTTAGAAATGCGTATTTGTACTTACAAAGGCAGTAATAATTTTAACTTTGCGCATTTTTGTGATCTTACGTAAGAACTATCGAGATTCCCTCCCACCCCCTTGCAAGAAA
This sequence comes from Limnephilus rhombicus, assembly GCA_929108145.2. Lineage (NCBI taxonomy): Eukaryota > Metazoa > Arthropoda > Insecta > Trichoptera > Limnephilidae > Limnephilus > Limnephilus rhombicus. The sequence continues at coordinate 51,386,666 of OV815274.1, forward strand.
AAATAAGACATGGTCGACCCCCCTCCCCCCCTAAATCGTCCTACGTAATAAAATTTATGACTCCAGCCTACTTACGTTTAATATTTATTTATTATTGTATTATAACTTTTGGTGGAAATCACGAACACACCCATTCATTTTTCTGAAATTGGATAACATTATATTTAAAAAATTAATGCAGTTAATATACGAAATAAACATCGGTACCATCCAACTAGGGTTTGGCTTAGGTATTAGGGGTGTTCATTCAAAGTCAGTCCCTGGGCGGGAGGACTTTTTTTTTTTAATTATGTAATTCACCCTAATAAGAGTGTTTTGTGTCGAAAAAGTTAAGGACGATAGTTATAATTTTGGGGATAATCTATAAGAGAATAGGACAAATCAAATATTTAAATCATTCAAGTGTATGAACTTAAATAAAACTGAAAATACGCGAGAATTGTTGAGAGACAGCAAATAAGGAATACTGAGGGGAGAATGGTGGGTGATTTTAATGAGCAAACGATATATGTTTTTGAAAGCAGAATGTTTTTTACAATTAAAAAAGACGTGGTCAAGAGTCTCCTCTTCCACACCGCACTGGCAGAGTGGACTATGGAGGACTCGAATTTTATACAAATGAGCTGCAATAGAGCGGTGACCAATTCTCATTCTCGAAATGCAGGAAATAAATCTTTTGAATTTTTTTTTGCCGTGGAACCAAGGCTTACTTGGAATGTGATTTTGAATTCCAGCGTAGAAAGATCCAGTTCGGGTTTTCGTATTTGACCAATTTTCTTCCCAAGAACGATACATGTTGGATTTAAGAATAGAGAAGACGTCAGAGATTGCAATTTTAAAATCTGAAGGAATAGAACCAGAGATTGTTCCAAGTTTAGCGAGAGAATCGGCTTTCTCGTTACCCTCAATTCCTAGATGACCAGGGACCCAAACCAATATTGTCTCAAATTTTGATTCGTTTAGAGTTTTAGAGAATTGAGGATGTTTTTAATATTACAAATAAGGTAGTCTTCTGGACATCGAACGATATTTGAGGATATTTTTAATACTGCACTAAGACAGTCAGTGCACAGTAAGGCTCGACGAATATTAAGAAGCTGGATTTGAATTAAAGCTTGTTCAATAGCGAAACATTCTACTGTAAATATATAAATTTCTTTAGGTAGTTTATAAGACAGATTTAAATTGAATTCAGGGATATATACCGACGCGCCACAATCTTTGAGATCGGATTTGGATCCATCTGTATAAATAAGGGAAAACCCAGGAAACTTTAATGATGTAATATTTTTAAAATGTTCCTCAACATTTTGAAACGTATTAGATGAGGTTAAAATGTTCGCCCGAAAGTCAGAAGTTATAACTTTGGGGATAAAATTGATAGTGTCAAATGGGATACTGAAAATGGGTACGATTGGATCTTCTTGTAGATTTTTGAGGGAAGAAGACAGATATCTGTATGAAAGAAAACTTTTTACTAGCAGAGGGAATCGATTTTTATCTGTCAATCTTTTGTTGTCATTTAAATTATTACACAAATGAACGAGACTTTGTCGTAAAGGATGACCAAATAAAGATAAAGATTTCAAAATATATTTATCAGCAAGGAATTGTCTTGTCAAAAATAAAGGTGGATCTACACATTCTACCTGGAGGGAACTAATTGGAGAAGATTTCATCGCTCCAATAAACAATCTAAGTGCTTTGGATTGAATTCTTTCAAGTTTTTTTATCCAAATATTTAGGAAGTGGGTCGAAAAGAAATGTACCATAATCCATGTGGCTTCGAACTAGGGAATTATACATTAATTTAAGAGTAGTAGGATGAGATCCCCACCATACTCTGGAAACAGCTCGCATCATATTAAGGCCCTTTTCACACTTCGTAGAAATATTCTGAATTTGCGAGAGCCAGGAAAGCTTATGGTCCAAAAGTAGACCAAGAAATTTTATTTGCTTAATGATTTGGAGAGAGACATTATCAAAGGAGACAGAAAAGGGGGGAAATTTTCTTTTGCGAGTGAAAACCACTACCTTAGTTTTAGATGTAGCTAAATTCATTCCATTTGATAACAACTACAATTTAATGTTGTGCAAAGCCAAATTTAATTCCTTTGCAACATGTGATAAATTTTTGTGCGATAAATATATAAGAAAATCGTCCGCAAAATAGAGTCGCTTGATAATTGAAGGGATAGCAATGTCTAAATCACTTATATAAATACTAAATAATAATGGACTGATAAGAGACCCCTGAGGTAATCCTTTCCATAGTTTGCGTTTCAACGTTTTTGAGGGCGAGTGGATAATAATGGATCTGTCTGTTAGCAAATTGATGATAAATTGAAGTAATTTTATGGGGATTTTTATTTTTATTAATTTTTCTTTCAAAATACTAATTAATACATCATAAAGCTGACGAAAGATCAAGAAATGTGGCAAATGTGCAAGAATTAAGAGATTGAGAAATACGGATGTCTGTAGTAAACACACTTAAATTATCCATAGTAGATTTCTTTTTCCGGTAGCTATACTGATTTGAAGAGATAATACTGTGATTTTCAACAAACCATTCTAACCTGTTCTTTATCAAATGCTCCGCCACTTTCATTAAACACGACGAAAGACCAATAGGACGATAGGATTAGACTTCAGATGGATTTTTTCCTGGTTTTAAAACAGGGAGGATTTTTTTAACTTTCCAGATATCCGGAATAAAACCTGTTTCAAACATGTTATTAATTAAGGATAAGAAAAATTCCAATGAAATATCAGAAAAAGCTTTAATAAAGCAATATAATATTCCATCAGGACCTGGAAGGGAATTAGTTACTCGTTTTAATTCACTAACTAAGAAAGGAGAATCTAACCCTTAGAATGTGATGGATACGAAATAAAAGATGGCATTTCATCAAATCTGGCAACTGTTGGAGGAGCTATCTTATCAGCAAAACCTGTAATAATTTCTTCTGGAATATGTTTGATACGCTGAGTGCTGATGCTGATGACGAACTGAATTTTTTTAAATTAGTCCACACAGAAGACTGTGGCGATTCAGTAGACAAACTTTCACAGAATTTTCGCCATCCAAACCGCTTTTTTTGTTTCAAAATACGTTTAGTTTCTGCCTGGGCGCATTTCACTGATAAGTAATTTTCAATAGACATACATTTCCGGAAAATAGAAATGGCTTCTTTTCCCAAGTTAACGGAACGAGTGCATTCTTCATCCCACCATAGAGTCGAATATTTTATTTTAATGTTAACATTACGCTTTGGAATGGATTTTTCTGCTGCTCTTATTACCATACTAGGGAATAATTCACACTGTATTCTGATGTTCTCAAAGGAGGATTTTTTGGAGTGAACAAGGGAGTCTAATTCAGAAGAGAAAGTTCTCCAATTAGCGTCTTTCGTTTTAAATTTATTGTTTGCATTACAGAAATGCGAAGTGTGGGGGGTGAATCGAGTTGGGAATACATCATGTAAAACACACAGATTATGCGTATCAATAAAATTTAATAAATTACGGCCAGAGTGGTTTGTTAATTCGCTACCCCAAGAGGGAGAATGAGCATTAAAGTCACCCAGTAGCATATACGGGGGACGAATCTGAGATATAGCAGGAGGACTTAATCCGGAGTCAAACGAAAAAAAAAACATTTAAAAATTGGTTACTAACCGGCCCAAGAGATGGCGCAACTAGGTCGAAAATAGATGATATAGGTGTTGATTTTTTAATGCTAAAGAGTATTATTTTTCGAAATGCCTAAGTAAGAAAGATGAAATAAATTAAAAAAAAAATGTATTTTCTCCATTCAGAGTTGATTGATTTCGATCAAAAAAATATTTTTCTCTTATTGTTTTCGTTAATAAATAGTTTCTTCCTGCGTATCCTTCCGCATTTGTCCCCGTTCCCCCTCCGCCTCCCCTTCCCAATGTCGTCTTCCTCTCCCCTCCACCTTCCCCGCCTTTCCCCTCCCCCCTCCCTGGGCGTGCGCACAACAACTCACCAAAATTTCATCGCAACCGGATGAATAGTATAGGAAATAATTTCATAATGCCACAGCCCACTATTTTGTATATTCGCGGGTACGCATGTTCACATCAAATCACCAAAGTTTCATCGCAATCGGATGAATAGTTTAGGAACAAATAAAGGATAAACAAAGAACCATTCATTTTTATATATTCAAATATCAATCTAATACTAGCAGTCCCGCTCCGCAAGTTTTTGCTCCTAGGCCCCGCGGGCGGCTTTTAGTTGGGCTTCGCCCAGTTTGAGTGTAGGTAACCATTTGATAAATCCGATAAGAACTGGTTCCAAAAATAGCCAGTTCCTCGGACCCACTGTGATCCAGTGACGGCTGGTCACCGAGTTAAAGAAACCGTGACAGGCAATGGCGCTATAATATGTAATCTCTCCAAATCCGGAAAGATACTTCCGTAGTACTTTTTTTATTACAATAACTCCACACAGGACGCCCAGAGGAAAATAATTTCCCTCAGGGCCTGTGTCATCTGAGATGCTGTGTGGAGGGTCTTCTTGAGGAGAGGAAGGAATGAACATTGGTCTTAAAGAGACCCATGTTGTAGGGAGGAGGAAACACAGAGGCCGGAAAATCATTCCACAGCCGAGCTGTTGAGCACGAGAACGAGTCGAAGAAGGGACCCGTTGTCATGTGGTATATGTCACCTGGTACATATGCTGGGCACGCGTTTGGCGTGTTTCCCGACTATGCACCGGTGCCGAGGGGATCAATGACGCTAATTCCTCGAGCATCTTCCATTGTAATACCGGTAGAACAAGGATAGCATTCCCACCCGACGCCTGTGCTCTAAAGATTGCAATCCGTCTGTTAAGATGGGAGAATCTATCAAACGGACCGTCCGTCGCACAGTCGAGTATTTTGGAGCTCCAGACCAGAGGTGGCTGCCCAATTCAACCGTGGGGGGGTTCTTGTGATTTGTACAGGGTTTGCAGTTGTGTAGATACTATTAAAGTATCTGCGGGCCCTGTAGAGTAGGTATGCCTAATTTTTGGGAGACTTATACGTAGGGAAGAAACGTCCACATGCGAGCTGCTGACGTAAGTGGCGACTCTTGTGACGAATTCTTGAATTAAAAACCGAATTACAACGGTAGTTTTGTTTGAAATTCCACATACACAGAAGATGTTATTTGTGGCGCAATGCGTACGGCCGCGGCGGTGTGGCGTCAACATGCACTCGAAACTGGGTTCTGAAATTCAACCACGCTGACGGTAATAATAACGTTCGATGGTACCTAACATAGTTACCTATTTAAAATATCTATAATTCTTGACTGGATTTAAAGTATTCGATTTGGGAGAGTAGATATCATAGGTGAGTACTTCAATTAAATTAATTTATTTAAAGCGTTTATTTGAAAATTGAATTTTAATTAAGAAAAATCGGTGGTTTGCAAAATGTCATTCTCAGAGTATAACACATGGTTGACAGTTTTGTAAGAGTTTTTGTGATATGTTAAAAAAACTTTTCAGATGTATTCTTATATGGTTGTAATAATCCTGAAACGTTAGCGAGGGTGGAAAGAAGATATTTTGAAAGTTTCTAACATTTCATTATATAGCAATACATAAAGGACAAACAAACTAACAAGCAAGCAAATATACATTAATGTATATTTACATATACATTAATTATATTATTATTATATTATTATATATACATACATGTAGCAAGTAAAGCAGCATTTTTTTTCATGAAATTCAACTCAAGCCAAAGGTTGTAAAAATCATGCATCGTGGAATTGCGATTATAATAATAGGCCACTTGCATCACATTAAAAAAAAATTCCGTTTTAGGCAAATGTTCTAAGACATTCTGTATTTTTTTAATCGTATTTTTGAAACCCTGGCAATTTTTTGAAAATTTCAATCCGAAAAATCAGACCATTTTTTATAAACCGGAATAACGGGACATAATTTTATAGATGCGGAAAAACGATAATTACATAGCCGAAAATCATTTTAAAAAAAGAACGTTTTCCACACGAATGGCACAGCACAGGAGAATAACGAGGCATATCAAAAATATTAAATCTCATAAATATTTTTTTTCTTGATCCATCTTATTGATTATAAATCATTATAATGTTCAACGTCTATATTACTAAATCAAATGTAATATACTTGTACTTGTAAATTATAATAACAATAAGAATATTATAAAATTTGATTTTTTTTAAATTCTCACCATTATCATTATACCTCTAAAACACGTAAAATGTACGGGGTTCTCTTTATAATATCTGTCAAAAAATCAAACCAAATGATACGTTCGCAGAGAACAAACAATAAATCTAGTAAACGTTAAATGTCAAATTCAAAAATTCGCCTGAAATCAAAGTGCCATATAAAAAAAATAAATCAGGGTGGAATTTTATAAAATTAATAGGACCATTTTCGGAGACGGGACATTTTCATGTAGTGAAGTCACGAGCCCAAATAATGGATTTATTTATTTAAAAATAAAAATAACTGTACATTTCTAAAAATTTTTACTAACATTTTCGTAATCTTAATAAAAAAATCTATCCACACGATTTTTTCCAAGTCGTTATGAAGTCCATGGAAGTGGCATATTGCATGGAAAAAGAAAATAACAGTATTGAAAATAACCCCTTTTTTTCAATGAACAAGAATGGGAGAGAACGGTTATTAGTTATTATAAATACTTACAAAAAGATAATAATATAACAAATCGATGTATTTGAATCCCGACGAACAAACACAAAATCAACGATACTGCACGATTCATCCCAGTCATACCTACATCAATGATTATTATTATTTGAAAAATATAATTAAAAAAAATAAAAGTGAGGCCAACGGCACGCGGTGTTCCCAAGCGGTCACCCATCCAAGTACTGACCGCGCCCAATGTTGCTTAACTTCGGTGATCGGACGAGAACCGGTGTGTTCAACATGGTATGGTCGTTGGCGAATGCCGAACAATTTATCTCCTGCTGTACTTACCTACCAAAAAGTCGGATGGTATGTGGATAATCTACGGTGACTAGACAACTCAGAATCAACTCAACTCAACCCCTCCTGTGAAAAATCATTAAAAGTGATAACAAAAAAAAAGATATTGGTTAAATAGGTTTTTGAGTGTTGGTTACGCTAGGTTAGGTTAGGTTATGGACAGTTTATCAATTTTTTTCATAGCTTTTAATGACTTTTCAAATAGGTGTTGATATGAGCTGATTCTGAGTTGTCATGGAACCTAATCTACTAATCATTTTTTAATTGTTTTCATGTTTAATTTTTAGAACTCCATTTTAATTAATTTTTTTTTGTATTTAATGATATTATTATTTTTTTTATTTAAAAACACAGTTTATTTATAAACATTTTTGTGGTTTAATTATTTCTAAGCGAAACAGCTGTCTTGCGTAGTAATAATTGCACCACAGAGTTTTTTTTATAAATATATATTTTTTTATTAGTAAATTAAAAAAGTGGTATCTATCTATTACTCACTATAATTTTTGACTGTACGAAATACCGCCCGACACTTACGTATGGCCACCAGATATGGATGCTAAACGAACGAACACGCTTTAGAGTCCAAGCTGCTGAAATGAGGTGCGTGAGAGGAGTGGCAGAATCAAATAAGAAAATCGACGATCCGAGACGATCTAAACATTGAGCCACTGTTACTTTTCATAGAAAAATCATAACTGAGGTGGCTTGGGCATGAACAAAGAATGTCTGATGACCGAATTCCTAGGAAAATACTTAGTGCAATTCCAGAGGGTAGACGTCCAGTGGCCGTCCCTGATACAGTTGGGCTAGACGAGACAATTCCAGAAACTGTGTGAGGAGAGGATGGGACTGCCATGGACGGAGGCCACACAATCAGCGCAAAACAGGGACAAATGGAGGTGCGCGCCTTGTCGATACAATGGGTCTCCGACCAGAATAGGACAAGGGAAAGAAGATGATGATGATAATTTTGACTTTTGATATATTGGCAACCAGAGCTCCAGGCCAAAAAATCCCCCTTTTCTCTCACTATGCGTTTATAATAATTGGTTGTTGATAAATTAAAATAAATAAGCTAAATAACTTATCTAAATGACAGCTTAGTAGAGCACAAGCATCAGCTTTAGGTACCTACCTGATGCATGTGCTCTAAAGATTGCAATTAATAAAAAAGACCGCCCATTTCTGCACAGAGTCGAGGGTTTTTTCAGGTATTTTGAGGCTCCAGACCAGAGGTGGCTGCCAAATTCAATAGTGGGGCGTACTTACATTAATACATGGACAGTTGTTGCGTACTATTAAAGTATCTGAGGGCTCTGTACAGTACGCCCAGATTCTGAGAGGTACATGTAACATATATATTATACGAAGGTACTTCACCAAAAATATAATATTTTAATCTCAGATCATCTATACAGGGTGTTAAGGGACGTACTTGACTTACTTTAACCAGTGATTCCTGACACTATTTGGAGTAAAAAATGTAAATAAAATTTTTGTCTCCGGTGAAATTTTAGATGATTTTTTATTTTATTTTTTCTACAAAAACATAAAAAAATTATAGGTGTTGGACAGTTGGAGGCGGGGTGAGGTGTTGGTTGGTTACTCGGCGGAGTGACCAGTGACGACCTGCGGAAGAAATTTTTTTTGTTTGAATTTAGTGAAAAAAATTTTGAAAAAAAAGTCATCAAAAAAAGACACCGGAGACCAAAATTTCATTTACATTTTTTACTCCAAATAATGTCAGGAATCACTGGTTAAAGTAAGTCAAGTACGTCCCTTAACACCCTGTATATATATTAATCAAAATGTGTTTGCTTCTGGGTTTGTATGTTTGTATGTGCGCTATGCGTTGCTAAACCATTCATCCGATTGCGATGAAACTTTGGGGATTTGATGTGTGCATGCCCGCGATGGTTTCTATGTACAATAGTGAGCTCATGAAAAACCTTATTAAAATATTAAGCCAAACAAAATTCAATTAAATTTGTAAACAAAAAACTTAAAAGTGCTGAGACCATTTTAGTATTCAGTCTTACAATTTTTGAGGTAACCTTTTTTTTAAATTTTTTTTAAAGTTTTTTTTTTTTAAATTTTCTTTGTTCATTTGGTTTGTTACAGGTTTGTTTTACTTGGTTTTTCGACTACCAAGCTAGGCAAATGCCTGTATTATGGTAGTCGAGAATCATTAGATGTTATATTAAGTATGTAATATTAAGTATAATCATCCATATATGTAGATGAAAGTACAAACATGTAGCATACATATTAAGGAAAATATTCATACTAGTATTAGGTACACGATCACATGCAGGAAAGGAGTTAAACTAGGTGAATATTGTATAAATAAAAATAAAAGTCAATAATAATTATATCTTTAAATTTTTATCAGCAACCATTTAAACAACAAAATATCTCTTAACATAATATGAAATAAATTCAGTGTTCTTAAATCTTAAGCAACAAAACTGAAACTTTTTAAAGTTTAGATTTATTGTAATGTACGTTACATTATTAATTTTTTAAAGAATAAAATAACCAAGAACTATACTCATTTATATCACCTTAAAGTTTTAATCAACAGCCATATTGTAAATTTCTTTTACGTAATAAAAACAATCATAACTCTATAAAAATGAAAAGAAATTATTGAACTCAAAAGTAGGTACATTATTTGATTATCTAGCTATTAAAGGTTTTTCCTCAGTCTCTCGCCTTTTTTACTTTTCAGTTTTTTTGTATTTATCACTTCCGATAGCTTTTACAATATCTTCCCTTTTTAAAAGGAATTTGTAAAAATCAATGCAGCTGTATTCTTGGAAATTGAATTTAATTTTAATTAAAGATACATGAAACAATGTTACTTTGTTTGAACAACTTTTATATTTGTTTAAAGCCGATCGGCTTCAGAACGACCGTTCCTATCTCAGGGCTATATACTTAAAATTTTGTATACTTTTGTATACTTAAAATTTTACTGAAAACGGACTTTAAATTTTCAGACATAAATTTTTTTTTAAACCCGGACATCAAATTAAAGCCCGCCCGTACGCTCCCCGGACGCCCTCTAAACTAGGACAAATCCGGGGAAACCCGGACGGATTGAAACTCTAGCTCTAGCAATTTGAAATTTGTATAAAAAAATTGCAATAGGTGGCACGCGAGCTGTTTGAAAACTGAATGTACAAGGACTGAATGTGTGGAATGCGGGATGGGGGAGGGAAATCGGGAGGGGGGTTCGTTGGACGGGGGAAGCAGGAGATAGGAGTGAGGAGAGGGAAAGCGGAGAAGGCAGAGTGGGAACGCGTGAGGGGAAGAAATGCGGAAGAGGAATAGGAGGCGGAAGAAGAATGGGACAAAGGGAAAGGACATGCAGGGAAAACAATATATTTATTAAATGGCATAGCAACGCATGCCGGGAACTACAAATCCAGAAGCTAGCATATTTTGATTTTTATATATATAAATTTCCCTCTAAAACCATGCGAGCGAAGCCGCGGGTAAAAGCTAGAATCTACGTAGGTATAAACATATCAAAATATGTTTGCTTAGGGATATATACTTAAGTATATGAGTAATGAGTACATGAGATGGCTTGCTATATGTATAAAGCATACGAAATGTTTGAAACTTTCAAAATACCGTCTCTCCACTCCCGCGAAGGTTTCTGGATTATTACAACTACATGACAATACATCTGAAATGTTTTTAATAATTACAAAAACTCTTGCAAAACTATCAAAAACGACACAATTTGAGAATGACATTTTGCAAAACAAAAATGTTCAATCAAAATTCAATTTTCGAAACTCTTTAAATTAATGTATTTGAAGTACCACGTCATACTTTGAATCTAATCAAAATTATAGATATTTTAAATAGGTAGGTATCTATGTTTTGATTGATCGATTTTCGAATAAATTCTAGGACGGGTTGTTTCAAAAAATTTGACGGTTCATCAAAAATTTGAAGTTAATTTTCACGTTTTGTGTAAGTTCTATCCAAGTTCTGTTATTATATCACTATAGGCCAGTTGGTCCATAAAACTGAAATATTCACAAAACTTGACTAGAACTTACACAGAACGTAAAAATTATCTTCAAATATTTGATGAATCCGTAAAATTTTTTGAAACAACCCGTCCTAAATGAATTTTTACCAACGGTTTGTTTTCGGTGTATGTAGGTACGCATGACTGAATTAAATTGAATTTAATTTTTATTTGTAAATCTAATAATATTCCGGCACGCGGGGGGAAGGGGACATGGGAGGGGAAGGGGAGGCGGAGGGGAACGGGACGAATGGGAAAAGACACGCAGGGAGAAACAGTTTATTAGTGGCTTTGCAACGCATGCCGGTAACTCGCTAGTATATAATACATCTTTTCACCGTGACTCGCGTAGAGAATATCTTCAAGAAAAATGCAATTATCCAAATTTACAAAGATAATATAATATCATCAAAAAATTTGAAACTCACCAATCAAAAAGATATCAAGACAACATCAAAATACCAAAATTTAATACCAAACTAATGCAAAACAATTATGTACATTTAGGAATAAAGTTTTTCGACAACCATCCCAATGAAATAAAAAAAATCAAAGACAATAAACAATAAACTGAAACTAAAACTGAAGCTACACTTCATCAGGAATAATTAACTAAATAATTGCCTGTTTTTCTCTTTCTTTCTATTAATTATTAATCTATATTCATCTCTATTTTATTTAGATTTTTCGAATTTCTCCTAAGTGCACAATATTTTAGTATGTAACCGTATCCTATGTATGTACACCTACACATATAGATGATCCAGAAGTCTCAATTGATCCTATTATATACTTATATATTGCATTAGTTTATCCTATTTCAGTTATAATTAGTGTAACTCGCTCATCAAACACAAGAACTAGCTTCTTCTTTGGTGAGATTGAAATTTTTAAATAATTTCTGTACCGATATGTAATTTATATAACTCCAATGTATACTTATACATCTATATTAAATAAATAAAAAAATCTTTACATAGTATAAAATGAAGTCGGTCCCGCTGTCTGTGCGCTTAGATCTTTTAAACTACGCAACGAATTTTCATTCGGTTTTCACCAATAGAAAGAGTAATTCATGAGGAAGTTTTAGGTATATAATTTGTCAAGGATTGTGTAAATTGGTTGAAATATATAATATATAAAGGGAGCGGGCTGGCAAGCGGGCAGCGGGCGGTGTGGATTTGATTTAACAGATGGCGTTGGTTTTAAAGGTTGGGTAACTTCCCCACCTTCCTCTTGCCCATCTCCTTCCCCTCCCCACTACCTTCAGCCTCACAAAATACCCCGATTGGGAATGCCATTGTCTCACTGGCTCCGGACGGGAGCAGCCGAGACTCTTGTGAGGTATTAATATAAGAAAAAAAATGGCGTAGCGTTGTGTTTCGTTAATCACAGCAACGTGTGGCCGGTTCTTCTATCTAGTATAAAGCAAAGTCGCTCCAGCTGTCTGTACGCTTAGATATTTTAAACTACGCTACGGATTTTCATGAGATTTTCACCAATAGATAGAGTGATTCATGAGGAAGGTTTAGGTATATAATTTGTCAAGGTTTTGTGTAAATTGGTTGAAATATATAAAGGGAGCGGGCTGACAAGCGTGCAGCGGGCAGCGGGCTGGCAAGCGGGCGTTGTGGATTTGATATGTATGCAAATTAACATATGGCGTTGGTTATAAAGGTTGGGTAATGGCGTTGTCAGTAGATGGCGTTGTTTCGTTAGCCACGTCTGCCCGGGGCTATTAGTTTCATAATAAATCTTTCCAATTTTGAAAATATCGGATTAGAACCTAGGTACCTACCTACCTATACAGAGCAGATTTCTTTATCTTGGTTTAAACATCGAAATACCAGAAAGATAAATAGATCTCTCAAAATTGTTAGGTAGAGATATTGTGTATTCAAGTTTAAAGCCAATTTATTTGCAAGATTTCCGTTTGTTAACACTTTGACGTCCAAATGATTCCGGTCCGAAATTACCGAACACCGTCTACGTTCGGCTATAAGAAACGGATATTAACATTTATGGACCGGATGTAATACGTTCTTATCCTTGTCTGTGCTCAATCTACCGGAAGTGCATACAAATGCGCCGATTTCCTTGAAAATGATGCCTAATTTCCGAATAAAAAATGAAACAACTGGGTTCTTAGGAAATGACTTCCGTTTCAAGGAAATGGTAGGTACCTACACCTTTTCAAAAATACAAAATATAAAAAAAACATAATTTTGAAATAATTGAAAAAATTCAATTGGTTTTGTAAATCGATAAAAAATAATATGCGGTCGCTTTTCAGGATATTTTCCAATCGTTTAAATGAATTAAAAACATATTTTTAAATAAATAAAAGTGCTGTATCTAGGTATTTTAGTTTAATTTGGGAGGCGGGAATGGGTACCGCCGCCTCGGGAACCTTTATTGGACAACCAACACCTCTACCATAGGTCACCCCAAGTGGTTCGCTACGTTAGGTGATTTAGCAGGGGTGCCCGGGTTCATGGGGTGAGGTTTGTCTAGGGCTTGGAGGCGGATGATTGGATTCCTACACACCCCTTAAACCCTTTTCCATCCCAGAACTCTCTTCTCCTTTCCTTAAAAAAACTCTCCACACAGCATCTCCAAAGATGACATAGGCCCTGAGGGAAATCATTTTCCTCATGGCCTCCTGTGTGGAACAGTTGATTAAATCCATCAGTGGCGGTTTGTGACGCAGGGGAGGCTACAGCACTTTATTTAGGTATAGCACTTTTTTTGAGGCATAACCTCCCCTGCCTCATAGCATGAACCACCACTGATTGATGATTGACTGACTGAGGGATGGGTAGGAATCTGGGGATCAATGTGTTCAGGAGTGACGGACGTATGAATCCATCCCTCCAATTGCGATTGAATCCGATGGATCGAGAGAATCCGGCTGGAGAGATCTAGGTTAAGTCTCTCTCAACCATTCTCTCCTGATCCGGCCCGCCACACAGAAGGTGGGCAAACGCACTACCTGCCAAGACCAAGACAAACCTCACCCCGTGAACCCGGGCATCCCTGCTAAATCAGCAAACTTAGCGAACCACTTGGGGTGACTTATAGCAAGGGTGTTGCTTACCCAATAAATGGTTCCCGTGGCGCCGGTACCCACACCCGCCTGCCAAATTGCCAAATAAAGGCATTCTAGGAATTAAACGCAATAACAATAAATGCGTTTAAATTAAGCACACAATTGCTATTTTAGTTGGACTTAATATTAAATTGAGGATGGTAATTATTTTATTGGGAAACGTTAAACTATTAGCTCGTCTTTAAAATCCAATAAATTCCCCCGGTCATTAAATTCCACACCGTGTTATTATTATGACTGTGACTCACGTCAATTTTGATAATATTATACGCTGAGTCAGTAAATTGATTAATTGCTTTTGGTAGTACCCACCCAAACTACTGTCCTGTACAGATTATTTTACGAGGAGAATCGTATTAACCACTGAATATGTAAAATGATAGAAGTGTATTGTGGGCAGCAGTGGTGGACTAAGCCCGTCAGAGGCTCGGGGCGGCAAAGATGAACGAACCTCCCTCCCCCTAGTTTTTTATTCAGTTCACATGGGCATCTGGTCCTGGGGGGCCTCCAAACGCCTCCATGTTCCCTTGATTAAATCCTAAACAAAGATTAAAGGAACCAGGACACTGAAAAAAAAAAATTTAAAATTTCATTTTTTGAAAGATGCATTTGTTAAAAATGCTGTCACCAAATTTTTAGGGAAATTCGTAAAATTTAAGGAGATACAGCGTTTTATACGAAACCGTTTTAGACAGTTTAATTATCCTTCAGCAAAACTTTGAACGCGATTTACTCGAAACTAGTTTTTCAACCTGGTTGACAAGATATTAGAAAAACAATACATCCGATTTGCATGCACCAAGTCTTAATCTGTTTGAAAATACAGTCATTATGGCACTACGTAAAGATTTTTTTTTATAAAGGGCCCCTTTCTATTTTTTTTATGAACGATGAAAATTTTGCATAAAAAATCGGAAATAAAATTAAATGGTCCGCCATTTTTTCTTTTTTTTTTTAGATGTCAAAATTCACCTACGTGGTGGAATAGATACTGGATTTTTGAACAGATTGAGATTTGGTGTATGCCAATCGAATGTATATTTTTTTTTTTTTAATATGTTGTCAACCAGATAAGTTTTAACCAGGTTGAAAAACGTATTGAAAATTTTTTCGAGAAAACCGCTGAAGTTTAAAGTTTTGCTGAAGGATAATTCAACATACAAACTGTTTCAAACGGTTTCATATTTTTTTACAGTGTCCTGGTGCCTTAAAGCCTTGTTTAGGATTTGAACAAGGGAACACGAAGGCGTTTGGAGGCCCCCAGGACCAAAGGCCCGGCGGGCCGCCCCTTCCGCCCCCCGTTGGTCCGCCACTGGTGGGCAGATCTCAGTGCCCGAATTTTATTCCATCTTGCTTCTGGTGAAATTTATGTTAGACAATGTTCAAATGTCGCTTTTTATGGAGTAATAACTGCTTTCAAATGTCTGGAGCCAGTGGGATTAGGGCAATCCTATGAGGTGCATTTTGGGAGGATGTAAGGAGAAGGGAAGGGAAGGGAAGGGGATGGAAATAGAAAGGTTGGAAAGACCCGGTCGCCATGTACGGCTTAAACTATTTTCAAACAATATTTCGATTTTTGGTCACCGAACGTGTCACAAATACATGGTGTCCGGAAACTCGTAGTACAAACGTGAAACTGGTGAATCTAGATCACATTTGTAGTAGATTTTGTGGAATAATTTTTTTTACTTTGAGCTTTTTTGTTTTCGAGAAAAAAAGTTCAAAGTTAATTTTTTCAGGTCGCACTAAGAAAAAAACGTCACTAGAGGGTTAATATCAGCTGTTTAATGTTTTTTTAAATGCGTCGAAGCTTGGACTCGGTTCCAAAAGCTTTTTTTTAACCCTTTAGTTGCCGAAAAAAAAGGATAGGTTACTGTTCAGCCGTACATTGGTGACCCGGAGTGCAGCTGGTTTTCAGCAAGGCCTGTATATAAAATTTTTAAGAAATCAGGTTAAATTTAAATTAAATCAAATGAGATTCAAATAAAAAAAAACATAAACACAAAATCACTGACACAAATAGGTAGGAATCCCTTTAAATAGGCATTTATAAATAAATTCTATCAATATTAAGTTGTGCAACTGAATGTGCAGTTTTTTTTTTTTTTTTAAATTAGCTCCACACAGGAGGCCCGGATGAAAATAGTCCCCTCAGAGCCTATGTCATCTTTGGGGATGCTGTGTGGTGGGTATTTTAAGGTAAAGAAGGATAGGAAGTTCTGAGAAGGAAAATGCTGTGAAGGGTGCGTAGGAATCTGAGGGCCAGTGTGTCCGGGAGTGACGGACATATAAATCCAACCCTCTCATTGCACAAGGCGATTTTCCGAGAGAGTACGGCTGTAAAAGTCAAAAAGGGACTCCCCCAACCATTCTCTCCCGATCCTGCCTGCCAGGCAGCTGGTGTGCAGACTATCCACCGCCAAGACCCGAACAAACCTCACCCCATGAACCCGGGCATCTCTGCTAAGTCAACAAACGTAGCGAACCACTTGGGGTGACCTTTGGTAGTTAGCAACCATTCGCTGCAGAGCTTCAATGGTATTTCATATCAAAGTTTTGTCGAGGAATAGTAGTCTCAAATGCAGAAGTTTTATATCTGGGAAAAACAGGTCTCTTTGGCATGTGCTGTGTGCATGAAAGTTACGGGACCACCACAGTCTTCTGTCAAACAGATAGGCTGGAACCTTCGAATTCAACAAACTGTACATTTGACACATTTGAGGTTACTTCCTCTTTTTCGACGTATTTAGTATTCTTTGCCGGCAGAGGTAAGGCGAGATACGCTCGCGTCTTGGGACTTTATACCAATATCGGACACATGCATTTTGGAAGCGATGTAGTTGATTTTTTTGTTTTTTTTTTTTTTCAATAAAGGGGGACCATAAACAGTGTCTCCATAGTCCAATATTGAGAGCACAAGGTTACTTATTAATCATCTTACGCAATTTTACAGATATATTATCTGTCATATTATACTATACAACGGACGAAGCCTCGAATAGCACCACAGTGACCATTTTTTTAGCGTGTTTCTCATTTTTCGATTTGGGAGGCGGGTTTGGATTTATTGGATAACACCTCCGGCATAGGTCACCCCAAGTGATTCGCTACGTTTAGTGCCCGGGTTCATGGGGTGAGATTTGTCGGGGTCTCTCTATCACTCCTAGACTCTGACCCCCAGATTCTTAGCCACCCCTCATACCCTTTTCCTTCCCCAGAACTTCCTCTCCTTCCTTTCCTTAAAAATATCTACCCTCCACACAGCATCCCCTAAGAAGACATATGCCAGAGGGAAATAGTTTTCCTCAGGGCCTCCGGTGTACAGCTAATGTAAAAAACAGGGTGCAAGTGTGCAATTCACACGTGGTATAAGTGTAACCTTCAGAAAACTAAAGTAGACAAGAGTGGGAGGCTACGAAGCATTACGCAAAGAGGAGAGAGAGAGATTATACTTTCTCATTCTCGTCGTGGCGGTCCGTGAGTTTTCAATGAGCTAGAGTGCTAAGAATGAAAAATACGACATTACTGAATTGTTGTACCTGAAAATGATTTTTTTGTCAAAATTTAAACTTTTTGTATGAAGATCTTTCAGTACCTATGTGGATGCGGCGCATCCCTTGACTGAAAGAATCCTGAAGATCTTCATACAAAAAGTTGAAATTTAAAAAAAATCATTTTCAGCTGCAACAACATCAATAACGTCATATTTTTCAATCTTAGCACTCTAGCTCATTGAAAACTTACACACCCCCACTGATAGACGTATGTGTTTTTGTATATTTTTAGTGTCGCTATTTTTAGTTTCATCGAGTTTCAAATCAAAACGGTGCTAAAAAAGTTTTCACTTTAAAAAATCATAGTTCAATCTACCGTCCACCATTATTCCAAGGTTGCGCGCAGCATCAACAAAAAGAGTTGTGGTTTCATATATTTTTACAACATGTCCTCAATTCCTTAACGCATGATATATTTTTTGCATAGTGTCCATGAAGGCGAGACATAACCACGTTTATCGGCGGTTTGCCCGAGGCTCACATTTTAATTTATTTCGGTGAATTCGTAATCGAATTATCATTTTTATTTCCATGCCTCACAAGGGATGTGAGTTATATATATTTTAGATTAATAAATACAGTACGTTGCCATAATTTTTTTTAACGTACAACTCCTTTAAAAAAATGTAATACCTTGTACAACTAAAGTTAGCGGTGAGCCCCAGATTTTATATTTCTAGATGATGAATTAATAACTTCGTTCATTTAGAAACATATAGTAACACGTTCTTCAAAATTAATTAAAATGAACACGGCGGAAAGGTCGAATCTCCAGACCTGCTAGGGTGAATTCGACCGTACGTCCGTCCAATAGGCTGTGCCGCGGGCGCATATTTGTGTACACGCTTTCTTCATTTACGTCGTTAAGATTCCCACATTATTTTTCTTCTTCTTCTTTTCTTTGATGGCAAATTCGACAGTAGGTCCATCCAATACATGAGTCGTGAGGCGGAATTTGAATACGCGGCTTCTTTACTTACGTCGTTAAGATTCTAAAGCATTTTCTTGGGGTTGAGAAGTAATGCTCTTGTGCCCAAGTGTACTCTACGTAGGTCACTGTTAACCATATCCACTGCTAAATGAGTGTTACTTACTTCTGTGATGTAGATTCACTAGTTTCTAGCTTGTACTATGAGTTTCCCTACACCGTGTATGAGTACAATAGGCGTAATGAAGGTAAATACCTATGTACGTATTATATATCTATGTATTATATATATACCTATGTATTACATTTTGGTAGGCGGGTATGGGTACCGCTGCCCCGGGAACCATTTATTGGATGACTAACACCTCTGCCACAGGTCACCCCAAGTGGTTCGCTACGTTTGGTGACTTAGCAGGGGTGCCCGGGTTCTTGGGGTAATGTTTGTCCAGGTCTTGATGGCGGGTGCGTCGGCCCACCTTCTGCGTGGCGGGCCGGATTGGGAGATGCTAGTTGAGGGAGACCCTTTAAAACCGGTTACCGCTGTCCGGGCCGCTCAGTAGTACAAGGGCCCGACCCTCAGGCTCACGACTGAGGGTGGGCTGCCCCATCAACGAGTGTAAAAACCCCGCTGCTGCTGTTGTGCCGGTTCGTGACCGGAGGGGACCCAGCAGTAGGGTTTGGGGCGCATTGGGCGACCTCTCCAGCCGGACTCTCCCTGCCTATCGCCTTGCACCGCAGTGGGTGGGTTGGATACATACGTCCGTCACTCCTGAAAACTCTGAACCCCAGCATCCTACCCACCCCTTATACCTTTTCCCTCCCACACCTTCCTTCCTCTCATATCACACTTAAAAAACCCAACAAATAAAATCATGAATTTACAACCATCAATAATTAACGTCATTTCAGCGGCGAGAAGTAGGCGTCCCCGGTGCAGGCCAAAGCTGTTTCTAACAACGTATACATAATATGTGCGTTAAAATAAAGATAATGTTGGTAGTTCTTAGTCAAAGTATGATACAGTTAAAAGTGACCGAATTGATATGGGTTCCGTAGCTCAATCGATAGAGCTCTTGCCATGTAAGCAAAGGGTCCTGGATTCGTGTCCCAGTGGAGCCAATATCTTTTCTGATTTTTCTGTCTCCAGATTTTCGATTGAGTTTCGCTAATATTGTCTTCATTTAATTAAAAAAGAAGAAGGCGCTGCAAAAAAGCGAAATACCCTTGCACGATGATGTCGTTTCTCACCCGGCATGCCGCTTAAAGTCTCGAAAACCCTTCTGGACGGAAGGAGAAAGACTCCTTCGAACACCTCTCACCCCAGAAGATAGGTGGAAGCTTGAGTGGCAATCAGCCAACGTCAAAAACGCCCATCTCGTGCAAGACCCCACTGAGAGACAGCCTGGGTTCTCATTGCCTCGCAAACTCTGGACTGCCATCAATAGGATAAGGTGCTCCCATAGCCGTTGTGCTCATATGATGCATAGATGGGGCCTTAAAGAGTCGGCGACGTGTGAATGCGGTGCGGTGCAGACCACCGAACATGTGGTCAACGAATGCCCGCTCCTTTCATTCCCCGGCGGGATTGATGAGGTCCACAGGGCAACGCCTGAGGCCCTAGACTGGCTCGCAGACCTAGATGTCCCCCTCTGACCCCCCACCATACGAAAGAAGAAGAAGAATTTAATTAAATAAAAATAATCTCGTTGAATTTAATGTTTCGAAGACCCAATCTTGTCTGATTACGTCTAAAAGGGATCGCAATGAAAATCTAGTCTCTTTCAACGGAAGCAATCTTCCGAACAGGTCCTCCATTGATATGCTTGGAGTAACCCTAAGTGACCAGCTCAGGTATGGGGGCTCCATCGAAGCCAGAGTAAAGTTAGCCTCCCAAAAACTGGGCGTACTGTACAGAGCCCGCAGATACTTTAATAGTACACAACTGCTAACCCTGTACAAATCACAAGTGCGCCCCACGGTTGAATTTGGCAGCCACCTCTGGTCTGGAGCTCCAAAATACCTGAAAAATACCCTCGACTCTGTGCAGAAACGGGCGGTCCGTTTGATAGATTCTCCCATCTTAACATACGGATTGCAATCTTTAGAGCACAGGCGTCGGGTGGGAATGCTATCCTTGTTCTACCGGTATTACAATGGAAGATGCTCCGAGGAACTAGCATCATTGATCCCTTCGGCACCGGTGCGTAGTCAGGAAACACGCCAAACGCGTGCCCAACATTTGTATACGGATGACATTTGTCACACGAGAACAGGTCGTTTCTTCGACTTTCTTCACAACAGCTCGGCTGTGGAATGATTTGCCGGACTCTGTATTTCCTCCTTCCCACAACATGGGTCTCTTCAAGACCAATGTTCATTCCTTCCTCTCCTCAAAAAGACCCTCCACACATCATCCCAGATGACATAGGCCCCGAGGGAAATTATTTTCCTCAAGGCCTCCTGTGTGGAGTTAATGTAAAAAAAAGTATGTATTAAAATAAGATAAATTACTGACTGGGCTGAGATCGAGAAATCAAAAAATATTATGTAACTTTTAAAAATATTGGTCTTTCGATGGTGTCGACAGTATCATTGAAATTCTTCGAAAAACTAAACTGTAAATCCAATTGAACCTCGCGTTGGTTAAAAGCTCTTATTTTCTGGATTGCGGTCTTGTTATTTATTTTGGCACTTGGTCCTAGCCGGCTATGAAGCCGTGAGCAATGATCCAGCATCGCCATTTGATTGATAGATATTATAACAACAACAGCTACCGGCTACTGGTCACGGCACCCGCTATATCAACAATCAACAGTGAGTCAGGCCTGTGGTATGGCAAACATAAACCACAACAGTATGTTTCCATTACGATCCACTTTTATTCGTGACCAGTTGATAGCTTCTGCATGATTCGATTGTTGGTGTGGAAACGCAGAGAATCGTAGCTACGTACAAAATCATAATCAAATGGGTGCCCCAGTGGAAGCGACTCGGAGACAGACTGAGAAGAGGTCGACATTGATATTGGACAGACTGTGTAGAAGAGGTCTGGAACTGGACTTGAACGACTGAGAACTAGAAACAAATGGTTAAGGCGATCCAATAGTCCAGGAAAAAATCGAAATCGGAATTCCGCCCCTTTATGGGAGGAGTTTAAAAATAATTGAGAAAAAGCTTTTGGAAAGGTTGGAAAAGGTATTTGAGATTTTTTTTTACAGGTTGATTTCGTAAAGGCCTTTAAAAATGGCCTTTGTTTATTGTAATAAAACGGAAATTAAAAATTGATTTCACGGAACCAAGCGACGCGGAGCCTAATGTCTATTCCCCTCTCCATCCGGGGCCGGACCGACAGAAAATGGGTATGGCAAAGTCTGTAGTCCTTGGGTGGACAGCATAGAGTTCACTTTGAAAATCCAAATCCGTCGACTGCCAGCCGTATTGTAAAATAACAATGCGAAAATGCATATTTTATTTTATTTTGTAAAGTTCAGGCGTTAATATAATTTTTTTTGCCATTATTATGAAAGAAACTGAATTTGCTACAGTAAACAATAAAACAATATCTGAAAAGGGGTTTATATCCTCACACTTAACATCGACAAAACACAATATATGACATTTTCCATACGCAAATACAATATACCCAACAACTGCCCTAAACCAATCATCCACTCGTGTCCACTCAATTTAGACAATCCGGAAACCACATCTAATATTAATTGTACGTGTTCGACTCTCAAATCATCAAAAATAGTTAAATATTTGGGAATAATCATAGACAACCAACTACGTTGGGAAGCTCACATCGGTGACACAGTAAAAAAACTTCGTAAACTCTGCCATATATTCTGCTCCCTTAGGTCTATCTTAGATTTACAGACTCTAAGAAGCGTATACTTTGCCCTTTTCCAATCCATAGCAACATACGGTATAGGGGGATGGGGTGGTTGTGCTGAAACCATTATTAGACCAATTATTTTAGTTCAAAAACTAATTCTGAGAATTATATTTAAATGTCAACCTACTCATCCCTCAAATGAACTCTTTGCAAAAATCAGGGTCTTTACTAAAACAAGCATTTGTTATATACGAAAAAATAATCTACTAATTGCTCCACAACATCAAGCACACACCCGCATTTCATCAAACCTGGGTTGCGTGGTCCCAAAAACTAAAACCTCATTCGCTCAACGACAATTCTGGTTCATCGCTCCTAAAATATATAATGCTTTGAGTACTGACATAAAGTCAAGTAATTCTAATTCTCTTTTTATAACACGTGTACAACATTGGATTTTCGAAAGTGGACGAGCGTACTTTAAAGAATTCCTGAGTTCTTAACACTACATTTTAATTATTAATTTTTGCATTTCAAAATTTTAATTTCCATTTCCATTTTTATTTCTATTTTTCTTTAAAATGTTGTTATTTTTTTTCTCTTAATTTTTTCACTAAATTTTATTTATTTTTTAATTTAAATTTATTTACTTATATGTTTTAATTTATATATTTGTATAGAACACTTGAGTTCTTAACATTTAATCTTTATTATTAATTTTTGTATTTCAAAATTTGAATTTTCATTTTTATTTCTACTTTTCTTTAAAATATGATCGTTTTTCTCTTTATTTTTCACTTACTTTTAAATATTTCATAATTTTTATTTAGTATATTTAATCATCTGTTTTAATAAAATAGTATTTGTATTAATTTAAATAAATATTAAATATACGACTACCATAACACGGGCACGAGCCCAGTGTGGTAGCCAAAAAAAACAAATATCTGTAACTAATAAAAAATTTATTAATAAATAATAAAAAAAGTAGAAGAGTTTGCACTTGAAAGTGATTTTTTATAGGCATAATACTTAATTTTTTTGTAGGCTTATTAAAAGACTTGTAAAAAAAAGACCGATATTTTTAAGGGCCAAGGTATGTTCTATACGCAGTATTTAATTGAAGCATCTATAATACTTCGAAGCGATCAAATTTTCAAAACCAAAACATATGATTTTGTATGATTTGCATTATTTAGTATGGCTTCATCTTAAGAACCGCAGGCAGCTTAGATCGTAAAGGTATACGTCAGAAATGTGGATTGACTTTACTGGATCCCAATGGCATAAGCTAAAAGTCGCCTACAATAACGCTTATCGCCAAAATTTCCGCCTACCGAGATACTGCAGTGCTAAGGAAATGTTCCTGGAGGAACGAGTGCACACTTTCCGAGCACTTCTCCGCCACCGTATGGGAAGTTTATGGTGCAAACTGATCGAAGAATGCGATCATCACCGCCATGATTGCCTGGATGGAGTCCCCCCTGATGGCCCTGGTGGCCCCCTGGAGACAGTGAAATACCCTCCGTTAACGGCTGCTTGCATTAATTTTAGATTGTTTGATTTTTTTTCAGTTTCATTTCACATGTTTTTCATGCTTATTCGTTTTTTATTTTATTTATGTGTTGTTATTTACTTTTTACCTCATCTTATTATTTGTTTTTCTTTTGTTTTTTCGAAATATGGAATGTATTGCGTTGCTGCATACATTCTGGATATTATTATTATTATTAGATCATTTATAAAGGAGACCAAATCACATCCCAGGATGAATCACCGTGAGGATGATAATGAAGGGGACGACTTAAACCTTCTAGAAAGGTGTGCAAGACAAATGTGAGTGCTAAACTTTTGTTTGGAGATTGGCCTGGAGTTTTGGCATCGATAATTTTACAATATCAGATCGATAGGATACTTTCGATGATCTTATATCGATGTCCCGAACGCGGTTTCACCGTCGACAGTAGAGTCAATATTGACAGGGAATAAATAAGAAATCAATATACGCTGGTAAAACTGAAGGTATTTTCTATTAATTGACCCTACGAAATGTCAACGTCAAGCAATTACGTAAAAATATTAATAAATTGGTAATGTTGCATTGAAATACTAACCTAAATATGCATTGGCAGTCCGCATTTACTTGTTGACACTAAACGAGAGTTATTTTGTTAATCACGTCTTTAGTCATATTTCAACCACTTTAGTTCCTAAAAGATCAAATGGAATAAATTGGTCGCGTCTTGTTGAATTATTTAAATCTGTGGAGCGCGTATCCGACTTCTTTCAATGCTACGAGCTTGGTTAGTTGAACTCTGTTCATTAATAACCCAGTAATATTGCGTGACGAACGACATTATCGAAATAAATGCGTTATGACAGCTGACCGAAACTCATCTGTTATTACGGAGGCAGGGCTAAAATTTATCAATCGTCGCGCGTCGGTCGGAATATCTCTTACCCTTAGTTGACCGTGATTGCAAATATTGATAACTGACCGTAGATTGTTCATTGCCTTCCAGAATAATGTGCATTTGAATATTGTCGAAGTTCGACTTTTCTGGATTGTCTTAACGGAGCATTTAACCTCCCAGAAAATAAATTAACTAACCATAATTTACTACACAGTGGTATGTAAATATGAGGAAACTTAGCACTTGTACGCTATGTCGTACTTCTAGCTTCATTCCCATTTCTACACCTTTTCATTATACGCATGCGTACGATCTCGACTATTGAATACATGCGTTGTATTCACTCGATCGTACTATCTCTTCCTAGGACCTAAATATCTTGCATCTAATTTTACCCATTTTCTTCTGGCACTCCTAACATTCCAAGCCATCTAATCTTCCCTCTGTTATTAGAAATTACTTTTTTGCACCTGAATCTGATGAGAAATTCTTTTAGGCACACGCTCATCTGGGTAGTAACCCCAGGAAATGTATTTATTTTGGTTTAGTTTTTAGCATTCAACAGTAATCATCTTCGCTTTGTTCCGCGATTCCATGAATCGGTACCAAAGAGAGATTCAGTAACTTGAGTAAGGACTGCCGACCTCATTCCATTTTGACATCTTCTAAATAATGACTGCCTCATCCAGTCTTTCTAGAATTATTATTGAATTACCCAGCATTAACCACCGACCTAAGGTTGGTTTGTGGAATTCGAGGACTATGATTTATTGTATCAATTTGAAGACGTAATCTGGGAACATCGTTAATTAGAATAATATCCAGGCGTGGGTGAGAAGGATTTTTATAAAACAAAAAATTTGTGATGCACAATTATTTAGAACTAGCTGGTACCCGGCATGCGTTGCAGTGCCATTTAATAAAGAAATGGTTTCTCTCTGCGTGTCCTTTCCCATTCGTCCCGTTCCAGTTCCCCTTCCGCCTCCCCTCCCCTCTCACGTTCCCACACCGCCTTCCCTCTCCCCGCTCCCCTCGCCCGCTTCCCACTTCCCTCTTCCCGCGAACCCCCCTCCCGAGTTCCCGCCTCCGGCATTCCATTCATTCAGTCCCGGTACATTCAGTTTTCAAACAGCTCGCGTGCCATCTATTGGAATTTTTATACAAATTTCATAACGCCACGCTCACCAGTAGTTTTATACAGACCTTGTACTGACCACAACGAACACAACAAAAAAAGAATCATTCAATTTGGTGCAGTCGTTCGGAAGTTATGCGTATACATACATTTAATTTTTATTTATCTATATATATATTTTTATTTATTTTTATTTATTTATTACATAAGATACATTTATACAGTATGAAACACCACAAAAAAACAGCAATGTACAATATTCTTATAAATAAATAAATAAATAAATAAATAATATTTCAAAATAACTGTAAATATTAAAATGGGTACAAGTGTTATTATGTCTATATTAGTTCCTAGCTAGGCAGATTGCCCGTTCTAAGAAACCAATGCTGGTGAAAAATGCAAAAAATGTATTCTGAACAAAAAAAAAGTGTTTTTTTTGTACATTAAATATATATATATATATATAGATATAGATAGATAGATAGATTTGTGGACTGCACTCGTTTTACGGGAGCAAAACGAACATAACAAAATCAGGGACCTGCTAATCTGTAAATCTGGGATTGAATTTAAAATTTAAAAGGAAATAAATTTTTATTTCCTCCTGGATATTTTAATAACAGCTAAATACTTTCATAGTAGCTGAAAATGAGTTATAAGACATCGTAACGATGTAAGTAGGTACCAATTTCTTCAAATTTTTTATATTACATTTTGATGGGGAAAATAATTTCCCTCAGAGCCTATGTCATCTGAGGTGCTGTCCCCCGCACAGCATCACAGATCACCTTTTTGAGGAGAGGAAATAATGAACATTGGGCTTGAAGTGACCCAAGCTGTAGGAAGGAAAAAAAACTCAGAGGCCGGCAAATCGTTCCACAGCCGAGTTGTTCAACTCAAGAACGAGTCGAAGAAGTGACCCGTTCTCATGTGGTAAATGTCACCTGGTACATATGTTGGGCACGCGTTTGGCGTGTTTCCCGACTATGCACCGGTGCCTAGGAGATCAATGACGCTAGTTCTTCGGAGCATCTTCCATTGAAATACCGTATCCTGGTAGAACAAGGATAGCATTCCCTCCCGACGCCTGTGCTCTAAACATTACAATCCGTTTTTTAAGATATCCGTATAAGACCGCCCGTTTCTGCACAGAGTCGAGGGTATTTTTCAGGTATTTTGGAGCCCCAGACCAGAGGTGGCTGCCAAATTCAATCATAGGCGCACTTTACATTGTACAGGGTTAGCAGTTGTGTACTATTAAAGTATCTGCGGGCCCTGTACTGTGTGCCGCCCCTGTTTTGAGGTTTTTGAAGTGAAACTTTTATATCCCTGCTATGATTTGGATTTGGGATGAAACGGAAATGACGATTACTGCACCTGCGATGCATCAACTGCGCTCATTGACCGCTTTGATTATGATGCCATTTTTAAAGGCTCCTATTGGTTGAGATATATTTATTTATTTAATGAAAAGTACACGATTTTATGAATTTCTACGCCAATGAAGAGTACTAGCTCTTGAGCTTGGCGTAGGAGTTATTTTACAACTATTTCATTTTTTTAACATAAATTTTACTTACAGTATACAATAAATATAAACTATATATAAATATAATATATAAACTACTATTTTTCATTTTTATAACATACATTTTACTTAGTGTATACAATAAATATAAACTATGTTGTGATGTTAATTTTTGATATGCTGTGAATTGAAGTTATAACATTTTGATTGGTGTTGTTATGGTTGTTGATTTTTTTAAAAGATTAATTTGACCTTTTTCTTGAATGATACGAAATCTGTTATGTTTTTTAATTTCTTCGGAAAGACTATTAAAATATTTTATGCCTTTGTAAATATAATTGTTGTGCATAAGTTGTGTTGAAAATAGAGGAATATGGATGTTAAATTTATGCCTTAATGATGAGTTGAGTTTAAATTTTTTAGTTACATTTTCTTTGAATATTTGTAGTATTGAATCTTTTTTATAGAGGTCTTCAATTTTCGGTACTTCGAAAATTTTGAACAATGATGCTGAAGGGAATGTTGGTTATTTTTTTAAAATTACTTTAATAATTAGTTTTTGTACCACTTACAGGACTTACAATTTTTTCATATGCACCTCCCCATCCAATGATTCCATACTGAATTAGTGATTGGACTATGGGATTATTGGACTATTGGACTATTGGACGATTGGACTATTGGACTATGAAACGGATATTAAGCTGGTCTGCGCTCATTGCTCGCTTTGATTATCACCAAGAAGCCTTTGGAGAATATTACTAAGAAGTTTGTTCGCACGGTTCGCACTTATCCCCGCGATATACTTAACTCCTGGTAGAATATTTCATTTCAGGAAACTTCCTTCGTTTTAAAATCAGCTTAAAACAGGAAAGTGAGACGTTAAGGAATGGATAGATGCTAGATACCCGGTATTCAATGACTATAGGTAGATACTGGCAGTAGGTACCACAATAGACTATTGCAGCGCTGCTCTTTGCGAATTGGCGCGTCCAGTCCGTTAAACGGAATCAAGCACACTTCCGCCGGCGCGCACTGAATAAATCTGTCATAATTAAAACGCAGCACGTCTCATTTTCTCCTCCGGGGTGTTGACTGTTGATACTCCGAATCCATTTGCATTCGCCAGAGTGAACTATATCCGTCTGCCTTCGACTTCGGCTGCTGCGGGCTCAGTCATCGCGCCGTCTGCACGCGGCCAGGATAGACGCGGGAAAATCGCGTTACCGCTAATTAAGCGCGCCATAAAATAGAACGCGATTCAATTGTTTTGCTTTGTGAAAAAAAGTGTTGCCATTACAGAAAAATTGCATCAAAAGGAATTTTAATAAATAACTGAGTATCAACACGAAAGGCAACTGTTTTTAGTTTTTAGTACCTACGCGTCAAACAAAATTAAAAACATGTAGCAAATTGCACATTTAAACGCTGCAACTAATGAACTGAAAATATTATACAATAAAATTGAAAAATAAAAAGAGTTTACAATATTTAACAGGAGTTAGCAAACTAATTTTGTCGATCATAAATCGTTAAAAATAAAACATCTCTTCGCGTATTGAGTGATATGTTTACAGACCCTCGTCAAAGCAGTCAGTTTTGAATAAAGAATTATGAATATAGCTATAGTTATAACAGTGAAAAATGTTAAATTAGTTTATTTTAGGATTACTTTGACTATTTGACGAGACGGCTCTGGGTTAATTTGTAACATTTTTTAGACCGGGACTGGCAAATCAAGAAATAAATTACCCGCTCTAATTTAATAAGAAGGAACCTTGCTTGCTTCATAATATCAAGCGTTTAATATTTATTTAAAGATGAATTTAAAATTAAATAACGACGAGACTGAACCAAACGACCGGTTGGATCCCCTGCCATATTCCTCAGCAGTAAGTAGACATATTTCTTACTTATTTTATTATCTAATTAGTGCAGAATTCGTTAAAAATCACGGGATATTATAAATATTGTAGGAGCTGAAAGTGTTTTTGAAATATTTGCCTCAAGATCATCCATACCTATATTTTTTTTTGTCTTTTGATACAATTTGAGATTTTCACGGCCAAAAGTATTATCGTGATTTATTTTTGGGATATTATGCCGTGTCGACCTACTTTCTTATTTTACCAACGTCTCAGAGAGCATTGCAGTGTCCGCCATCAGGGCAGATGCGTAGAGTGTAATTTACACATCTGTCGGAAACGTTGGCTGACGAAGAAGGTAGCTCATCACGACATAAAACCCCAAAAATAATTCACGATATTAGTTCATTTTTTTAATAATATAATTTATTATAATTTTAAGTTACCAATTAGAGGCGATCAAAAATTTACCTGTCGGTTGAACACCTTTAGTAAATCTAGTTAGTTACCTTTACCTAGCCAATATCCCCTTATTAATAAAAGTTTTAAAAAATTTTACACAACTAATAACAACAAATTTACTTTACGTTAAAGTGGTTGTTGGACGGTTGTTTAAAATTTAAAACACTTTTAAGTAGGTTCCTTGAAAGAAGTGCAGACACTTGGAAAAAACACTGACTTTACCTGTAAAGATTAACCCTAAGAAATATAAAGAATAGAAATTCACATTTCAAATACTTATACAAGTAAAACAGAATATTAAAATATTATTTTTGAAATAAAATACTACATTTTGGGGAGGTACCTACTTGTCTGAATTCTTCACAGAATTAGTTCCAATTTTTTTTAAATGACCCTTACATTCAAATCAATTAAACATTTGAGTTAATTGAACCTGATTTCATCCGTGAAATCTACAAATTACCAAGAACATTTTAAGGAAAGGGAGAAAAGGAAGTTCTAGGAAGGAAAAAGACAAGAGGAGTGGATAGTGGATGTGATGGACGTATGAATCCATTCCTCCAACTGCGGTGGAAGGGGATGGGTGGAGATACTCCGGCGGGGAGGTCAAAGGATCTCCCTCAATGGCCCGCCACCCAGAAGGTGGGCAGACGCATCCGCCGCCCAGATAAACCTCACCCCATGAACCAGGACACTGCTAAGTAACCAAACGTAGCGAACCACTTGAGGCGACCTGCGGCAGAGGTGTTTGGTTATCCAATAAATGCTCCCCAGGGCGGCGATATACATATTCACCTCCCAAATTGATGTACATCATCGCGCTGTGCCAATGAAGGTATCACGCAATGATTTCACGCCAACCTTTCCATTGTCTGACACGCACTTTTACCGGAATAACCTCTCACCTGGCACTTAATTGAGTGAAAATGGGCCGATGGGATACTTATTTCTAACTCACAGCTTTTACGGATAGAAATTTCTAACTGTTTATTTTTAGACGCAAACAAAAAAACACAAGAAAAAAGAGGAAAAAATAATATATTCACACAAACAACATCATTGATTAAAATGATATTAAAATTATATACTCGTATGTATACAAAATATACGCTTTTATTTTTATATTATATACACTGATAGATATAAAAAAGGATATATACAATATGTATACATTGATGGACATAAAAAAGGGATAAATTCAAAATACATGCGTTGATGATATAAAAGGGTAACCGGACAACTCAGAAACATGCAACTTTAATACTTCCTTTGAAAATTGAAGGGATGTTTTTTTTAAATTCGTTAAATAGGTTGCGTTAGGTTAGGTTATGGGAAATTTTTCATTTTTATTTTCATTCAAAGACTTATTGAAATGCCACTTTGCTGAGCTGTCGTGGAACCATAAAAAGGGATATATTGTATGCAATATGTGTGCACACAGTGTGTAGATAAAAAAATGTATATATATATTTGTATAATATACATATTTGCGATAAAAAACTACGGCCTTTTTGTCCAACAAAAGCGAGGACATATATTCCCGACGAGGTAGATATGAACCTTTATTTTGTTTATTTATTTATTAATGCCCTTTTTAGGAGCTTTTAAATATTGATAGTAAAAATCATACATATATATTAATTGAACATAACTAAACTGCTTCAGAAACCACATTTTGTATTTGTTTTATGACAAATTGAAGAAGTTTACTGAATTGGTTAATTTTATTAAAATTATTATTAGAAAAATCAGAGGATGGTATTTTTTTATTTTTTTTAAAGAAAGACAAACACTCTCGGGTTACGAATAACCTAACAATGTTTGAAAATCTTCTACTACCACCACAGAAAGCCGAAAATGTTGCTTGTGTTGTGATGGAGGACTTAGCCAGCCGAGGAATCGAACACGCGACGCTCGGGTGGGACCCAAGCGCTGTGCCCGCTCAACCACTACCGGTCTAACCGGTATAAATGTAGGATTCGTGAATTTCATTGCCTTTCTAAAATAAATATTGCTAACTTTTTTTATAATACAATTATATTTTTTCTTGTCAAATTAGAGAGATCTACTAAATACAATAATATCAATAGAAATGTGAGATAAATAGCAACTGTAAATCATGCAATACGCATTGTTTTTTTTTAAACAATGTTCTCTGTATGCAAAGTCGTATCATCTCCTAGCTTAAACTTTCCAATAAAAGTGTGTTTATCTGAATTGACGTGCCAGGTAAAAAAATTAAATAAAACAAATACACATTGCAAATAAAGAATTATTGGTTTATACCAATGTGATGTGATTAACCTTGAATACATTTTCAAATCACGCTTGCACCATTGCACCGACAACAGAAATTACTACGATTAATTTATTTGTCTCTATTATATCCGAAATATTTATTTAATTTCACAGTGTGAATAATATTTTGGAACGCAACTTTCAATCCAATTCCTGCGGTGATCTTTCTTCTTTTTAACATTACCATCTGGATTTTATTTACTTTACAGGTTTTATTTTATATTAAGTGCTCTAAGGGAAAATATCTTAGTAGGATGAAAAAATGAAGCAAGGAAAGGGAAATAAATACAATTTGTTATCAACCACTCTGTCATGTCACTATTTATACACTAGCTAACTTATGAAATATTTATATACAAATTGTTTTTATTCATTTGCTGCATCCTTTTCGAGTCACATTCTTTTTGAGTTTCTTCACCCGCTCGTAAAGTTAAGGGATACGTCACTCACGTTAATTATAATTATAATTATTTTTTGTAATCACTTTTAAACATCCACGTTAATTATAATATGGATATTGTCATCACGCTTGAAGAATGTCTCGATTCTCAATTTTTGCAAGCGATTTAAATGACCAAACATTTATCTATTGTTAAACAAGCATTCAATACTAAATTTGTACTTTAAGACATTGTTTTTTCTCTTCGCTTATTCTTCTTTTTTTATGAGTTCAAAATTGTAGTTTTTAACTAAAGCTTCTACGAGGAATTCAATCGTAACACTTGTTTCATTCAATAAATAATATGTTTATATAATTAATCAATGTAATATGAAATTATGATATGAACTAAATTTGTCAATTTGACTGGCCTAAAACAGGATCCATTCCTAGTTGGCTAGTCAAAGTTTCCATATATGTTTCATTGTATAATTTTATGTGAAATAAATATTATTATTATTATTATTATTATATTTCATATCGTGTAATCATACATTATTGCAAATCAATACGTTATTTAGTAAATGCATGTTTCAAAATTTTAATTTTAGTTCAAATAAAATCATAAAAAAAAATATCGGAACACTTATTTGTGACGAAAATTTATCTATTTTGTCTATCTATTTACGGTCTTACAAATTAACATATTTAAGATTTTTTTTGTACATTTATTTTGCTTATTATTGAAAAATTATAAATAATTTTAAAAAGTACATAATTTTAATAGTTTTATCGTCACGCCTTTCAGCATTGGATTTAGGTATAAATTAAAGCAAATTTGGAAAGAAATAAAATCGATATTGAGTCATAATTTAAAATAGCTGGTAGAGATCTTTTTCATTGGAACCGCCCTGTACGATAGTAAGAAGACCTTTCGACGAAATGTGGATTTTCGGCCGCTGGCTGGTTAAAGGCCCTTAAATGAAAACAGGTGAAAAATAATAAACATCGAAACTTAATATATATTTTACTAGTAGACTCGGACACACGTTGCTGTTGCTAATGAAATACAACGCCACGCCATTACCCAACCAACGCCACGCCATTGCCATCTGCTAAATCAAATCCACACCGCCTGCTTGCCTGCGCGCTGCCCCCTGCCCGCTGCCCTCTGCCCGCTTGGCAAGATATATTATATATTTCAACCAATTTACACAAAACCTTGACAAATCACATACCTAAAAACCTTCCTTGTGAATCAATCTATTGGTGAAAACCGCATGAAAATACGTTGCGTAGTTTAAGATCGAAGCGCACAGACAGCGGGAGTGACTTCATTTTATACACAGGTAGGTACTATGTAAAGATAAAGATTAATGTACGTTCATTCTTCTGCTACGCCTAACCAATAATCTTAATCTTTTGTTTTTATTACACCAGCGCTTTAGTTAAGCGAAATTGCGTTTTTTTTTTAAAGTTTTTAGTAATATTTTGTAAATAAAATTGATATCGGTTTATATACCGCTAATAATTTTTTTTGGTTGTAATCACTATAATATAAATAGCCAAAAGTTTAAATACTTTTAAAAACTAATTCTTTAAAACTGTTTGGCACCACTGTGTACTAGTGCCTATATCTACATGTTTATGTACTCAGAGCCCAGTGCCACCAGAAAATCACTGTAACAATAATAATTTACTCTAGTGACCAGTGTAATTCGGCGGACTCGAAACATAAATTTATTCCAAAATTTATTTGTACAAAAATTGGTTTGAAATAA
The DNA here is from genome assembly GCA_929108145.2 of Limnephilus rhombicus. Classification (NCBI taxonomy): domain Eukaryota; kingdom Metazoa; phylum Arthropoda; class Insecta; order Trichoptera; family Limnephilidae; genus Limnephilus; species Limnephilus rhombicus. The sequence goes on from OV815274.1 coordinate 51,421,043, forward strand.
TGTACCTACCAATATTACCACGTACACACAGATCTTCATTAAAATCGTTATCATTTCTTATTTGCATACTCTACAAAGTACTTACTTCGACTTTATATATTTTATAATTATATCATTTTTATATTCTTTCATATATTGCCTTCTATGTTCTATACTTTTCATATTATTTTTATATTCTACTATATTCTTTCATACTCTTTTATACTCTATAGTAATTTATTGTTTCCATACTCTTTAGTTATTTACATTATTTTATATTCATTTGTTTTCTTTAAATTTCTTTAATATACTGTATATGAAAATCGACCACCACAACACAGGCATGTGCCTAGTATGGTGGTCGAAAAATCCCCAATTCATGTAATGAACAATTCAAAGAATAAAGAAACTTAAAAAAAATAAATAATAAGGTGTAATAGATCAGTTGTGCAAATTTCAGATACAATAATCTTCTTCTTCTAGAGTACTTGTCCTTCCTCTGGCGTCAATATTTGGTGACGGGCCTCCATAATTTTTTTCTGAGGGCTCTCATCCCCCACATGCCTGCATTTCTGTAAAATCGTCAGCCCGTCTCATCTTTGGGCGACCTTTCTTTTTCTTCCCCAACCAATGATGCCACCCGATGTCTACAAGTCTAAAAAAAAAAAAATTGAAAGCTGTTTTGGTTTTTTTGCGTAATTCTTATGTTTTTGGGTGTGCTGAATCTCAAAATGACTTTCATTTAGTCACAGAACGTCACGTTTTCTGACAATGTAGGTATCTAGGTTAAACAAATAAATGATCTTAAAATAAATGACAATTTTTTATTATTTTTTTTTTATTTGTAATTGCGTAACAAAAATATTTTTTTTATCTAAAATACATTGATTAGTAAGCACTAAACACATTTCTTTTTCCCAGTGAGACTCCCTTTTCGCTTGTCGGAAGCATCTGGAAGGTCTCTCCGAAGCGTCCAACAGTAGTCTGCAATCATTGAGATGCTCCACCTTCCCTGGTATCTTTTTTCCGTCTCCTTAATATCTTGGTGAAATCATTCGCTTTGCTCTTCACTCACATATCCTGAATTTTCTGGAAAGTAGTCGTGGTGGGACAGAAGAAAATGAACTCATTAGGCAAACTAAAGCTTGAAATGCTTTTAACGATTTGTTTGTAGTTAGGGGTCTTTGTTATTGCCTAAAAATTCAGGTTACCCTCCCCGATCCCTAGTTCCCCTCCCCTCCTCCCTCGAACCCCCTATCCGAGTTCCCCTACCCCCTCCCGCATTCCATACATTCAGTCCCGGTACATTCAGTCTTCACAGCTCGCGTGCCACCTTTACGCGTACGCGTGTTTTTATACAAATTTCATACTGCCAGAGCTCACCAGTAGTTTTATACAAACCTTGTCTTGACAATAACGAACACAAAAAAAATCCAATTTGGTGCAGTCGTTCAAAAGTTATGCGCGTACATACATTTCTGCGATTAATTTTTATTTAATTAATTAATTTTTCGTAATTTAATTATGCCAGAGCTCACTATTGTATACAGAAACCATCGCGGGCATGCACACATCAAATCCCCAAAGTTTCATCGCAATCGGATGAACGGTTTAGCAATGAAATGTTTATTGCCATTGCTCACTATTGTATATTCTATCTGTATCTATATATTTATGTATACCGTTTTGCGAAATAACTTGACGTTCTGGAATTTTTTGAGTATTTTTCTAGTTTTCAGAATACCTAAATACATAGAAATCAGTTGAAAACTTCCAGACAGCATTTTTGTTGCAGACCTGTGAATGATCGTTGTCATGCCCAGAGACATGATATAATGCGACTTTTGCCATTAGACGCTTTTATAATTACCGTAACGATTCACGGTTACGGTACAGTGACGGCAAAAAAGGTAACAAAAATACTTTCCTTATCGCTATAATGCTGAAGCTCTTTCTTACACATTAAATTAATGGTGAGATCAAATATGAGATACACAAAATACGTGTGACTGTTTCTTCCAAAGGGTTCCATGCCAACTCAGAATGAAACCAACTCAGGAAGGTCATTAAAAGCTATGAAAAAATATTTTTAAAATAGCCGGTAACACTAACTTAACTTAACCTATTTAACCATTTTTTTAAATATTTTTTACCGTCACTCTTAATGACCTTTCTGAGGTGCTCCTGAGTTGGTTTCATTCTCAGTTGTCCGGTCACTCTTCCAAAGTACCATTTTTTTTCTTCGGAGGAAACAGATATATCTTATTTTATATTAAGTTGGATTTGTTTTGCCTGTAAATCCAGGATTTGGTGCCCTGTTTTTATGCCGTCACTTAAAAGCGTCTATTTTTAATTAGTTAATTAATTCGCGTTTTTTAGGAAAAACACTAATTTACAGTGTTTTTCACGTGATTTTAGTCATTCTAAATATATTATTATAGTTGTTCTAAATATTTCTTTGTCCATGGTTCTGATAATATTGAATTGCCTTAAGATGGATCGCAATTAACTTGGCGTGGAAAACGCCGCCTATTGTCTTTAAGTTTTACATTCAATTTAATTTATTGCTGAAAAAAATCACTATTAACGTAACATAACTTGCGGCAAAGTGCCACAATTTTCGCTGAAAAATAACACAACTTTCACCAAAATTTATACAAATAGTAGGAACTTAAAATTAGTGAGAATTTTGCCAAAATAACGAGAATTTTGACACGAATACACGATTCACGCCTCCGATAGAATTAGGGTTTTCTCCTACATAAAATAATATATTCGTTCTCTTAACTAAGTATATTCAAATCAGGTACTTAAAATCTCTAACACGGCATAGATTAAAACAAAAGTTTCTCTCCCTCCTTTCCGGATGTGTCGCAACTTTCGTCATTTCCGTCAGTACCATTTCTACTTACAGACAGTTGACAGGAAGCATTTTCCCGCCAGAATATAACGGAGTCTTGTCTACCTAGGGTTCCCAGATCAAAAAATCAAAATCCCGGAGAAAATAAATGACACTTGAAAAAAATTCCGGACTTTCTTGTAAATATAATATTAATGACGTCATTAATATCCCCCCCCCAGGGACGGACAATTATTTTATGTTTTGGTAGAAAGCAGTCACTTTGTGGTTTGACATATTAATTAAAGGAAAACAATCACTTTGTTTGTAACCACGATTTATTGATTTAATTTTTATTTACCGACCGGTTTCGCTTAATACAAGCATCTTCAGGGTATAAATTAAAACTGATGAAAAAATACTTTGTGTGAGCTCATATATACATACAGACAGAGACAAAACATAATATAAAGTAAGAGTGAGAGAGTGTAATTAACATCCTACATAGTGATAGAGAGAAAGAGACGGGTATATCTAATGAATAATTACATTATATCTACCGGGACAAAACGTCACCTGTTCAAATGACGTTTTGTCCCGGTAGATATAATGTAATTATTCATTAGATATACCCGTCTCTTTCTCTCTATCACTATGTAGGATGTTAATTACACTCTCTCACTCTTACTTTATATTATGTTGTGTCTCTGTCTGTATGTATATATAAGCTCACACAATGTATTTTTTCATCAGTTTTAATTTATACCCTGAAGATGCTTGTATTAAGCGAAACCGGTCGGTAAATAAAAATTAAATCAATAAATCGTGGTTACAAACAAAGTGATTGTTATCCTTTAATTAATTTTTTTATGATTCGAAATTTGCAGTTGTCAACTTTAATGGGGGAGGGGGGGAAGGGGGTGACTAACAAAGCAACGAAATTTTGATATTAAATGCCAATAACCAATGGATCATTATTCTGAAAGCAGCTGGACCAGGAAAAGTTACGGAATTAACAAAGATATGCTCTTATATTTTTGCGATGCAGGCACAAAATGCCAATGTAGAAAGGGTCTTTTCCTTAATGGGAACTCAATTAACATTAACCCTCTTAACACAGTATAATTGAAAAAATATGACTTGCGAAATGTCCTACAAAACTATTATTAAGATTCGGAATTGTTTAACGATATTTCCGGGAGCATTAAACATCAGAAGTGATGTTTTTACTTTGATTGTAATAAAAATAATTTGGTTTATTTAATTTTTATACCAATCTCCACTTAATTTTAGAAATTCCGGACTGTTTAGGATTCTCACCGCATTCCGGACAAAAACCTATATTTCCGGACATGTCCGGAAAATTCCGAACGTATAGCAACCCTAACTCTACATTACATTCGTATACTATACGTGCTTGTAACAAAACGCGAAACAAACCACGAATTATGGAAAAGGAACGAAGCATCTGCAAGTGGCGTTTCGCGCTGTTTCTTGTTACTACAGTCCTTTTCCTTAATTCATGGTTCATTTCGCATTTTGTTACATGCATGTATACGTAGCCTTAGCGTGTCTAAATACCGAATCGTTTCCGGGAAATGGGGGGCGGGTTGTGCCATTAATAAAGGGGCAGCTTGATCCGAACGGAGTGAAACAGACTATTCCAGAAAAACCTGGACAGACAATTTCCATGTGAACGTGGACCGACTATTCTATACAAACGTGGATAGAGTTTTCCGTATTAATTTGGCGAACTGTGCAAGTAACTCTGGGAAATCTGACGGAAATTCTATGAAAAATACGGCGTACTCAACAACGAAAATCCGCGAATCGGATTAAAACGTCGGAGGTAAAGGGGATTTCTCGAAAAAATGCAGCACACTGCACAACAAAAGGATAAAAAAGAATTATCGAAATGCACAAAGATCGTGTCTAGTTGAACACAATATTTAAATATTGAACTCACGGAAAAGAAAACTGATCGAGATATATTCGCCCAAAATAAGCTCAATTTTTACTTTCTTCGGATAATTTAAGTGATTTTTTTTCAAATATTGTAATTCTTTTTAGAGCGATAAATAAAATTACTGGCCTGCATGTAACCAAGAAGTGGAAATGTATCAAGCAAAATGAAGACATCAGTTATTGAGCGTTTTTATTATTTATTACCGTTACGATTCACGATTACGGTATCGTGATGGATAAAAAAGGCAATAAACATACGTTCCTTATCACAATTATGCTGTAGCTTCGCAAAAGATGAGATACACAACGTACGTACATAGATCTGTTTCCTCCAAAGGAAAAAAAATCATAATTTTTTTGCATCTCTCTCACATACCGTATACCGCACCGTGACATCTCCGTAGACTTCTACAATACTACTAGCTGTGACGATATTTTGAAAGTACGGAAAACAGTTATAAGGATAATATTGAAGTGTGAGTGAATTTAAAAAATTCAGATGCCACAAATCAATGCGCTGATGGTATTACTTTTGTTCTTAAGCATATAATGCTGCAGCTCTTTCTTACACACTAAATAACAACAGTCGAAATGAGACAAACGGTGTGCGTATGTCTGCACCCCTCCATTGGACGACCCACCACTTACCCGCCCTGGTATAGGTAACAGATGGTTACCCCTTCAAGGCTCTTGCAAGGACTCTAATTTTTTTGGTAAAAACGACTCTACACTTGAAAACGAAACTAGACCTCCAATGTCCCTGCATACATTGTTAGTAAGCAGTATGCAAGTGCTTAGCGGGAAATACAGATACAATATGTGTTAGTATGACAAAATATAGACAAGACAATAGGACAGGTTGGTGAAAGTCCAAGAGGTGGCAAGCGCTGGGTGATTATATCCAGCGTATCCTACAAGCACCTGTTTGGGAGGAAGACACAGTAGATAAGTAATAAGGGCATGGCAAACGGTTGGGAGTCCTCTCCAATCGATTGGCAGTCCCAGCAAGAATGCGCATGACGTTCGGTCTAGTCGTGAACCACACTCAGCTTCCGCGCCCCTTAGCCGGTTCCTCGGTGATGGCTCAAAGAAAAGTAAATGGGAGATTGGGGGGGAAAATACCCGACGACCCTAAGGAATTCAGCGTCGATTGAATTGCACCCCTCCAAAGAAAACATGCAATCATCATCATACATCTCCCACTAACGTACAAGAAAATGAAATGCAATTCCCGTCGCCCGCGCCGTGGCCGAGCCGTAATAAGATATATCTGTTTCCATCAAAGGGAAAAAGTAATACTTTGGAGGAAACAGCCACACGTATTTTGTGTGTCTCATCTTTTGTTTCACCATTATTTAATATGTAAGAAAGAGTTGCAGCATTATAGCGATAAGGAAGATACCTTTTTTGCCGTCACGGTAAACGTGAATCGTCATGGTAATAATAAAAGCGCTCATTTCTTTCAAATTGGTAACATAACTAGAGATATAAAATAAAACCACGCAGAGGTCGTATCCTTGTCATCTTGGAGCATTCGAAAGGAACATTCGTCCAACTTGTTTCTTATAATATTGATGGGTAGATGGGGACAGTGACCATTCTTTTATAATTGACGGGACTTTTACAATACAATATATTTATAGTGATAACACAGTGTCCATAAGTACCTTCATCGATGATTCAGATGTATACTTGGCATAGAGAAGCAGAAATGTTTATTATTAATATATCTCAAAATGTATACGGTGATAGAACAAAAAGGCATAAAATTCCGGAAATATTTAACGCATTACCTGAAAATATTAAAAATGAGACATCCTAAAAAAAAAGTAGATCATTCTAGTTCAGTAGAACATGAAAACATAAAATATTGTGTACAAATACCTAGATCTATGACAAACAAATAATATTGTGAACGAATAGGTACCTTTTTAACCATTGTTCAAAATAAAATTAATATTATAATAAGCATTATAATAATTAGTTAAGTATTTTAATATTAAGTATTATATTATTAAGTAATTACTAGATATGTATTACGTACCAATATTTCAAACATTTTATAATATATATTGTAAGGAAATAAATATTATAAAATAACATTAGCCAACTGTGATTCATTTAAGTATCTGGGCTCACTAATCCACAGAGACGGAGGATGTGCAACGGATGTCATCCATAGAATAGGTGAGGGATGGATTAAATTTAGATCCGTAACAGGAATATTGTGTGACTCCAAAATGCCTATAAAACTGAAAGGAAAGATATAGCAGACTATTGTAATGCATAACCCGCAATAATGTATGGCTTCGAATGCTGGACTATGTACAACTCCTATACGAGGCAACTTGAAACAGCAGAAATGCGAATGCTTAGATGGTCGGCAGGAGTATCAATAAAAGATATGATCAAAAGTTCACGCATTCGTGGTAGCCTGGGTGTCACAGACATAAATAGTAAGCTGGAAGAACGACAGTTGAGATGGTATGGACACATAAGACGGAGACCATCAGACCACACAGTGAGGCAGGCAATGTCTATGGAGATTCACCGACAGTCATCCAGAGGAAGACCGAAGAACTCCTGGATGACTCAATGTTCCAAAATTCTTCAGAGAAACGGCCTGGATGAAGGCGATACCCAGAACAGAAGATATTACAACCCAAAATACCACGCTTGGTACAAATGAGTGGCGGCGGCCTAAGGTTTTTGGTTTTTGGTTAGGGGGGGGGGGTTAAAAATTGCAAAAATTTGGTCACGTAGTTGGGTACGTTCCCAAGATAAATTATTGTACAATTAATAACTAAATAAACATATTAAAAAAAAATTGTTTGCATACATTAATAAATTTATCGAATCGAAATAAAAATGCGAGTTAGTACAAGAACTTTATTTATTTATAAGTATGTAATATTTTTTGTTCAGTCGAAAATGAATGTTTAAAGAAATAATTGTGAATAAATAAACATAAAATTGTATTGATGTAAAATTTTATTTGTTACATTTTACAAATAGGTAATCAACCAAAATCGTTAAATAAAACGAAGATTAATTAGTTACATAAATAGTATTTTTTTAATTGTTCCGAAATATCCGATATTTAAAATTGGTTGGTCATCTGACCATTTCATTACGTGACATTTGAATTCGAAGTATTACAAGTATAAAAATATTCGTCCCTGACAGAAACATTTATATTTTATAATTTATGTTCATAATATCAAATTATTTTTACGGTAAAAGTGTGCGTTTCATGAAATATTATAACTGGCAATATTATAATCCTACTAATATTATAAAGGTGAAAGTTTGTATGGATGTATGTTTGTTACTCTTTCACGCAAAAACTACTGAATAGATTTTAAAAATTCTTTCACTAATAGAAAGTTACATTATTTGCGAGATCTATAGGCTATATATATTGGTAAGCTCTGGCGCTATGAATAATCTCTGGCGTTATGAAATTATTTTTCATACGTTTTCTGTCGTTAACAAAATCGATTTATTGCAAACGCCATTTGTCGCCTTGGAAACTATTTTTTTTTTTAATTAGGTTACTATGGACATCCCTTTGATGTTAAAATTCAAATACGTATAAAATACTAATTCCTACTTTACTGATTGGATTTTAATGAAACTTTACAATAATATAAACATATAGGCTAAAGCACAGAGCTCTGGTATTACGAAATTTGTATGAAAAAATTGCAATAGGTGGCACGATTAGTAAGATATATATATATAATTCTTTAATCGATTCAAATTATTAGGGAAGTAGGTAGGTACTTCGCTAATTTAAATATTTTCTAAAATAGAATTTTTATTTAAGAATCTTTGTTTTGCAAAATGTCATTCTCAAATTTTGACATCACCGAACAATTATTGTTTTAATTGGATAGACAGGTATCGCATTTTTTAAGTATAAAACTGCCGTACTGAATTTTTTGGTAGAATATAAAAAGAAGAATAACAATTCGTACTTAATAACTATCTCTAAAAATGAATCACCGAAATATACGTATGTATGCGAAATGTATAAACCCGACGCCTGAACCAAATTGGATAATTATTTTTGGTAAATTTACGACTAGACGCCGCATGCCACTACACTTTTAATAGGCATATATTTAAACAAATAAACTACCCCTAAACTTAAATTACCACAAGAACCATCTGTTTCAGTCGAGAACGGCGGAAAAACGTGCATTTAAATTTATATTCGTAAAAACTTTTATTCACGTAATTTTCCGTTTTGACGCCGACGCCATATTGAATCTTGTCCATAGAAACCACATAGTGACGTATATCAGTAGTGCCAACCATACAAAACAAATTCATAGTACAATAATTTGCACACATTAAAGAAAGTGCCCCCTTTATACCGCTTGCTCGCGTCAAGGCAAGAAAAACATCCCAGTTTTCAAGTAGTTTAGCGGCTACGCTAGGTTTGTGTAACATGGTTTGTGATACAAAAGAAAGTGCCCCTTTATAACGCCTACTCGCGTCAAGGCAAGAAAAACATCCCAGTTTTCAAGTAGTTTAGCAGCTACGCTAGGTTTGTGTAACATGGTGTGTGATTCTGGCGTACAATCTCACAAGACGAAAGCTAATTTTAATTTTACGTAATCGAAATTTAGAATGAAATATTTTCCACTTCCCCCAATGCAAATAGTTGCCTTTTAATGTAATTTAGGTGAATCAAAAGGTTTTTTTTTTAAAAGTGCATATTAACCGTTGCCAGCGATGTCCAAAAATTACCGTGATTTTTGCCGTATCTTTTATCTTTTTTTAATATTATGAAAATTTGTCCTGACTGAAACCGATGTTTTTTGCGGTAGCTAAGTTTAAAAATAGTGTACTTTCCAAAATCTGTGCCTATTAAAAGTGCGGCGGATTATCCATAAATTATTTTGAAAATTTGTACTGTAACTTTAGTTAGTACCTTCCTAGAATATGTGTGATTTTTGCCATATATCAATCTTTTTTTAATATTTATCGATTGGTACCCTGGAATTGTGGAAGTTGTTCAGAATGTAAAATAAAGTAATCCGAAACGTCAGCCGTAACGAGAAATTACTTACAAATTTTTTCGTTTATGAAATGTAAATTTAAATGCATATTTTTCCACCGGTCCTGACTGAAACCGATGTTTTTTGCGGTAACTATGTTTAAAAATAGTGTACTTTCCAAAATCTATGCCTATTAAAAGTGCGGCGGCTTATCGTAAATTAAATTTTTATTTTTGTTCGTTTTTTTGTGTAAAACTACCGTTGAGTTCTGGCATTATGAAATTTGTATAAGAAATTATAATAGGTGGCACGCGAGCAGTTATAAAACTGAATGTGTCGGGAATGAATGTGTGGAATGCGTGAGGTGAGTGGGGGGAGTGGGGAGGGTGTGTTGGAAGGGTGTTGGTGGAGAGGGGAAGGGGAGGGGGAGGAGGGTGAGGGGAGGGGGTAGGTGAGGGAGAGGGGGGAGGGAAGGAAGGGTAAAGGTGAAGGATGGAGGAGGGTGTGGGGAGGGGTAGGGGATGGGGGGAATGAGGTTGATGGGGGGGGGGGGAGTGGTGTGGGGAAAGGGAATGTGGGGGGGTAGGGGGTGAGGGGAGTGGTTGGTGGAGGGAGAGGGGGAGGGAGTTGATGGGGTGAGTGGAGTGGAGAGAGGGAAGGTGGAGGAGGCGGAGTGGGGTGTAAGAGGGGGGAGTCAAGGAAGGGAAGGGGGAGGGGTGGAGGAAGGGGTGGGTGGAGGGGGAGGGGGGGAGGTTGATGGGGGGGGGGGGGAGTGGTGTGGGGAAAGGGAATGTGGGGGGGTAGGGGGTGAGGGGAGTGGTTGGTGGAGGGAGAGGGGGAGGGAGTTGATGGGGGGAGTGGAGTGGAGAGAGGGAAGGTGGAGGAGGCGGAGTGGGGTGTAAGAGGGGAGAGTCAAGGAAGGGAAGGGGGAGGGGTGGAGGAAGGGGTGGGTGGAGGGGGAGGGGGGGAGGTTGATGGGGGGGGGAGTGGTGTGGGGAAAGGGAATGTGGGGGGGTAGGGGGTGAGGGGAGTGGTTGGTGGAGGGAGAGGGGGAGAGAGTTGATGGGGGGAGTGGAGTGGAGAGAGGGAAGGTGGAGGAGGCGGAGTGGGGTGTAAGAGGGGGGAGTCAAGGAAGGGAAGGGGGAGGGGTGGAGGAAGGGGTGGGTGGAGGGGGAGGGGGGGAGGTTGATGGGGGGGAGTGAGGTGGGGAGAGGAAAAATGGAGGAGGCTGAGTGGAAATCCCCTAATACCATGCGAGCTAAGCCGCGGGAAAAAGCTAGTAAATTATAATTTTACTTTTTAAAATTTTTTTTAAAAATTTTATTTTTATTTTTACTTTATGAGTAAAACCTCAAATTGTAATATTTAATTAAATGAAGACAATATAAGCGGAACTAAATCGAAATCTGGAAACAGAAAAATCAGAAAAAGATATTGACACCTCTGGTCCCAGAGGTGTCAACATGTTTTTCTGATTTTTCTGTTTCCAGATTTTCGATTGAGTTCCGCTTATATTGTCTTCATTTAATTATAATTTTACTATTTTATAGTGACCGACTGAAACAGGATTTTCTACCGAAACCGAAATTTTTTTATACATGTTAAAAATCTATTGTTTACTGAAATTTGGCTTATTTTTTACATTTATACAAACAGTTAACATGTGTTAAATGAAATAAAAAAAAACAAAAAAAAAAACAATAATTGAAGTACGTGAAATTTTTTTTTGTTTGATATTACTAAAAATTAACAAATATGTTAACTACTTCTTGGAACAAAAAATTGTCAATACTCAACACTTGTGTACATTATAAAATAAGGACTTCATTGAAATACAACTTGTAAATTACAACCACAAAATTCTTAAGGTTAAATTTACCATTTATTTATTGAGATCTTTTGCAGAGTTTCGGTGCGGCCGAAAGTTCGGCAGAAAATCTGCCGAAACCGAAACTAATGCCGAAATTAGATTTTTTTGCCGAAACTTGCCAAAACCGAAACCGAACCTTTGGTCGATCACTACTATTTAATTAAATGAAGACAATATTAGCGAAAATCTGGAGACAGGAAAATCATAAAAAGATATTGGCACCTGGACTTGAAACCAGGACCTTTTCATATGCGAAATATGATACAGTTAAAAGTGACCGAATTGGATATAGACACCTTAGCTCAGTTGGTAGAGCTATTGCCATGAAAGAAGAAGGTCCTGGGTTCGAGTCCCAGAGGTGTCAATATATCTTTCTGATTTTTCTGTCTCCAGATTTTCGATTGAGTTTCGCTAATATTGTCTTCATTTAATTAAATATTACAAATTGAGGTATTACTCATAAAATTGAAAATAAATAATTCTACTATTCGAAAGAAACATACGTTCGCGAAATATCTATAGGCACATCATTAAAGATATTCGACATTCTAGTATCTTCTATCTTTTTCGTTTTCATTCAAGACGTGCGAAAAGTAAGATTTTTTTTAACGGATTTTAGGACGGTCGTCGATGACATGCGTACCATATCTCCCTGGGTCTAGTAGAGTCCCATTCAGTGATTGAACTGAATTTTATGAACAAAGTAAAATTTGGCAAACAATTTTCTTTCACTTTCAAAATTTGTATTTTTCAAGGAAAACTCAATTTTAAATCAGGCGTCCGGCGTCCCTACTAAAATAATCGCAGCATTTTCTATTTTAAAATTCCTCCTCAAAGAAAGCTCCAGACAAAAACTCGGATTTTATTTGAAATAAACACAAAATATACATTTTGTGTACACGATATTATAAGGTTAAAGTCCGCCTAGTTCTTACAAAGTCCTTCAGACAGACAAGATATATTACAAAGCTAGCTATTGTATAGTAGGTACCATGAACAAATAAATGTACATGTACCTATAATGTGCCTCGAAGAACGGACGGTTGAGTTCAAAATCGATTGTCTAAAACATGACATACGTTAGGTATACAAAATAATTATTTGATGTTAGCCTACTAATCTATCATCTATCCTGTAGCGAAATTAATTGTGATTGATCAGCAATACAGCATGTCAGAGAGTCATAATTCATTGTTGAATTTATGGTAGTTTTTTAATACAGGGACACACATACTTATCGAAACGATACGTAGTGTTTAATTGAAAATGCTGGGTTTTGTTCTACGGACTGCGAGGAATTTTGGAGACACCCGGGTTCTCATAATACTGTACAATGCTTTGGTCAGGGTCGGTGGTTAATGGGGCGTTCACACACATCACTCTGATGAAGGTTTACTCGAGGAAATGTTCCATTTTCGTTTCACCACATGTTCAGACGGTTCCTTCGAAATAAGAGTTCACTCGTTATTCACACTACAAAGTCGTCGAGCGCAGTTGCACGCGAAGGCCGGCGCTGACGACGAAAATTCAATATATTATTATTTCAAAATGATAGTCGAACTAAATTACGAGAAATTGATGATTCTTATAAACAGAAAATAAATATCAACATCATAAAATAAACATATGATAAAATAATAACCTGAAAACTGATATCTACCAGTATTTTGGCCCCATGAAATTTTTTTTATTCCAAAATAGGCCTCGGCTTGAAATAAAATCCATATAAATGGAATATGTGTAAACGTATCTAAAAACTAAAAACTGTTTTTGAAAGGTGATAAAATATGCTTCCTATTTTTATTATTAGAAATAACCATGTAGTTTTTTTAAATAGAATAATTTTTAATATAAACTTTGAAAGTTTTAAAAATGGCTCTCCTTAAAATTAAAAAAAACACTTATTTTGTTCGAAAAATGAATTATAAACGTTTTCGTCACCTCACTTTTTTGTCTTTTCATATAAAAATACTTCATAAAAAATTCACACAATTTCATAAACTTTTTTTAAAATTTCTATCGGAAAATTTTGGTTTCATAAAAGTGTACATTCGTATTATTTTGTGGTTAATTGTTAGATTGAATATATTGCTTGCTATTGTTTTCTCTTTCCAATACCGTTTAGATCATATTTTTCATTATGATAGTAAGGGAGAAACAACGATTTCTATGAGACGTGTATGAGTTATTTCGAAAAGCGAACAAAACGGAGCATTTTCACGTCTCAGCTGCTCCGGCCACACGTCCTTGCGCCGGAAAACTCTCGGCCGACGGATTCGCGAATGAAATACTGTTCACACACATCATTCACGTCACGATGTCATATCGTGATGTTAATTCCGGTTGCGAATGAAGATCGATATCCAACATTGTTGGAATGCTTCATTCGGCACTGTCTCTTATCACTTTCGTTTCATCGCGTGTTCAGACGGGTCATTTCAAGGGAAAGAGGCGGAATGAAATAACAAAATGAACGAAAAATGAACTGTCTGATTTAGCTATTAGGAGCCCGCATCTGGTGAAGTAATAACTCATGTTGGAGAATGTTCACGAGAAATTTCTGATATTTACTGATTTGATATTTCTTGATAGTACGGCTACTACCCGTGGTTCCGATCTAGTGATTTTTTTTGGGTACGCTAAGAATGAACCTTCTACGGATCAGAAGGGGATGTGCACATTGCTATACATTATTCGTAATGATTCGTTGATGATTTCAAAACTCGGCTATCAGCATTCATTTATAAGTTCCCGATGGTTGTGTTAGTACCGATACCGACAGCATATACTGTTTTATCTCCCAACCCACAAGACTAACTTGCCAATGGCCATGCCAGTCGGTAGAGCTGTCTTGTTATTAAATGGAATCACTTCGAATATCGATATGTTTAACATCAATGATGTTGCTTTTAAAAGTTTCGTTATCGCTGATATAGTTGTTACCTACTTTTTTAGAAATGTTTTTGAAATAATAAAATGATTTGACTTGAATTATCAGAATACGAATTATCTGACAATATTTTAATTCCTCCTGGAAAATTGTAAGCCTAAATGTTCGTTGCACAAGGAAGGAAGATTTTGGGGGATTGAATTGTGTATGCGGGAACACTTTGTTTTGGATATTTCAACTTTCAACCATTTGTAACAATCTTTTTCTCCAAATCTCTAACCCCTAATAGATTAAAAAGAATTTCAGGCTACATTAAAATGATTATATTTGGGTACTCTTATAGCGCTTAATTTTTTTTTAATAGTTTTTTCTTTTTAATCTTATACTGGCGCAGACCCATGAATAATCGTGGGGTATTCTAATTACACTCATGTAAAACATCTACGTAAGTAAGATATGTATCTACTTTATATATATTCTGCAATTAACGATAATAATAATTATTTATTTTCCATAAAGTAACTATTTTAATCATTCCGTTAAATTTTGTACAGTCGTTGAATTATATAATCTTTTACAAGTACCATGATTCGTGCTTGAGCCGAAAATTCGAGAGAACTCAAAGAAAATGTAATATTTAAAAAAAGCTCTACGACCATATGCCCACTTATCGAGAGAAATATACGTTATTTGTGTGGTATTTTGCATCGAAATAATGTAAAGAAAATAATCACGCCGGAAAATTATTCCCAGAAACCAAAAACCACACTTAAAGCACACGAAAAGATGAACAAATTGAGATTTTCCAAACTGCCATCAAAAAGATGTCAAGCATATAGCACCGATAAGCCGATCAAAATTTTATCAAAAGCTAAAACGGCTCTAGCGTCTATATTTAACGGAGACCTTTCAAATGTCAAAAGTTGATTAATGGTGCTGATCGGCGATTTTATTGATCAAACGTGATGTAGTCGGGATTTGAACACGCAGAGACCGAGATCCGAAGTCGAACAACTTAACCGCTAGGCTACGGAGTTTATCAATTTAGCTCTTGGCAGTGAATGTGATATTATCATGAAAATGATTTTTGAAGTGAAACTTTTTTAGCCCTGCTAGAGTGATTTGAAATTTGGATGAAACGGATATGACGCACTACGGCACCCGCAAAGCATCAAACTGCGCTCAAGGCTCCTATTGGTTGAGACATAAAACGGAAACGTCGATAGGTCTGCGCTCATTGGCCGCTTTGTTTTTTTACGGGTCGACGGAGTATAATACGGTAAGTTCGCGCCTCATCTCATGCGTCCCGTAGCGCAGCGGTATAGTGCGTCGCCAATCTCAACGACCAGAGAAATCCAGCGGACGGAGGTTCGAATCCTACGAAATCCAGAAAAAATAGACATTTTTATATTTGTAAATCAATATCCAATCTTCAAACCACTTTAAAATAAATTGGCAAAAGAAAGCGACATCTAGCGACTTTCTAGTTTCACTTCTATCGCGTGTGAATTACGCACTATAATTTTTTTTTCGTAAGTATCTGACTGTGCGTCGTCATTCTATTCAGCAACAACCATTTACGTTCCATTTCAGTATAATATGCGTGAATAGAAGAGACATATACGTATTTAGGCCTCGGATTCTGTCTGATTGCGAATTCATCCGAAAGATTCTTTGCTCTTTAGTACAAAATACGTAGAAAGCTAACAATGGAAGGAGATAAGTAATGTTAGTTGTGATTTCAAAGGGGAAATGGTCCCACGTATTTATAAAAGTTCTCTTTTCAGTACGCAGAAAAAGCAACAGATGATATTAATTTTTCGAAGTACAAGAAATGATCAAGTGGTTATAATTATTAGGTATATTAATTTTTATCGGAATAACTTGTTATTATATAAATTTTTGTCGGAATAACTTGTTATTATACTAATTTTTATAGGAATAACTTGTTATTATATTAATTTTTATCGGAATAACTTGTTATTATATTAATTTTTATCGGAAAAACTTATTATATTAATTTTTATCGGAACAACTTGTTTTTATATTAATTTTTATTGGAATCAGTTGTTATTATATTAATTTTTATTGGAATAACCTGTTATGGTGGTCGCCGTGATCGAGGGGTAAGACTCTTGACGCACGCAAGGTCGCGAGATCGAATCCCGGCGTGCACAAATATATTTTATTTGACAATTTGTGTTATTTCACAATGAATTCATTAAAAATAATATACCTTTTAGTATATTTTCGGAACGTTACAGAGTGGAAGATACTCTCAGTATCGCACTGGTGTAAGACCACCATTCAGAATTGAAACGTTGCTTGAAATGGCTTTAGCCGTGTTTAGTAACCAGATCTGAACAGCCAGGTACTTCCCCATCTTTCTCTTCCCATCTCCTTCCTCTCCTTATTATCTTCAGCCTCACAACTTCCCCCAATTGGGGATGCCATAGTTTTACTGACTCCAGACGGGAGCAGCTGGGATTCTTGTGAGGTATTCCCATAAAAAAAACTTTTGAAGGTTTTACCCAAAAATGTAATATTTCGCTGAAGAAGAAGATAATAACCAAATTCGAAAAAGAATTTTTAAATTCACAAAAATCCCAATAATGAATTGACGACTTAATGCAGAAAACCATTTTAAAATATACGGTAATATCAACTCTTAGATTATTGGAGTTGCCAATACGGTATGACATCTAAATACGTGAGCATACCCTTCACCACGATCGATTGCACATCTGCCCATATGAACGTTGTCTGAAGAAAGAGGTAGCTCAACATGGCATAATACCCTAAAAATAAATCACGATAATTGTTTTAGCAGTGAAAATCTAAAATAAATATGACCTAATCGCCGGGTTGGTGGATGTACCGGCTTTTTCCGGTAAGACAAGAGATCCTGGTTTCGATTTCCAGCTGAGACTGGAAAAAATTCAAAAAAATACTGAAAAATAAAAAGGTAAGGTAACTTACCTTTTTATTTTTCAGTGTTTTGTTTTTTTTTCATATTTCGTTTAGATTTATTAGTATTATCTTCATCTTCAAGGATAATTATTTTATTTCATTTTCTCATGTTTGGTTATGTTGTGCAATTCGAGAAATCGTAATATCTTTAGAGAGGGAATATATTTCAATATATTCCAAAGCCCTTGATCCCATCATGAAAGCACAAAAACTAATCATAAAAATAATTCTTAAAATGCCGCTTACTACCAGCACTGATACTATCTTCAATTCCTTCAACGTTATGGACATAAAACAGCTCTACTCAAGATCCATATTACTTAATTTACACAAAAACAACAAAACACCATACAAAGCTACACAAACAATACACAATACCCGAGCCAAAAACAACGAACTTCTCCAAACTCCTTTTTTCAAAACCACCTTCGGGCAAAGACACTCTAAATACATAGCTTGCAAACTATACAATACACTACCAACTACGATCAGACAAAGTGACTCCTTTACAAAATTCAAACAAGATATTAAAAAATGGATTATAAGTATTGGACGTCACACTATCACAAATATCTGTAAAATAAATCACACAAAGACATAAATAACTATTCACATACAACCTAACCCATATAAAAAAAATGAAAATAATGGAATCCTGTCAAATTTAACCTATAAATAGACTAGGCAGAATTTATTTCATTACTCCATCTCCAACATTTATAAAAAAACTCTTTTTAAAAGATTTATTACCCTTCCAATCACCCTTCTGTTTTAATTCTATTCATAATATGTATTTTACCTGAAATATCCTTGTAACTACTATATTCATTTATATACCTGTACGCCCGTCTCGACACAGGTATACCCTAGTGAGACAGGCATACAAATAAAACCATTGTAAATATATTTTATTATAGATAAATAAATAAATAAATATTTGCCAAAAAAATAATTCAGCAAAATCACGTTTATTTTTTAGCACCTACTCGTAAAGCAATGAGATCTAGATTCCATGACTGTGGTAAAAGATTTAATAACTTTATGTATTAGGCCGTGGCGGTCGGGGAACTTTTTTAACAATTACCCCAAAATATTTTTCCCCCCATTTTGAAAAGAATATATATTGAATTAATTCACACCGAAAATAAAAAAAAGTTACATGAAAATAATAAATATGTAATAGAGAAACAAAATAAAATTCTCAAATTGGATCAAACACAGTTTTTGGAGAAATGATGTTGCTTCATATAATTATATAATGATATAATTACTTCAAAATTGGGACTTTTTGATGAAAGAGCAATTTGAATACAGTCTTCGGCGTTTCATCGATTTCTGTTCTTCGTTCTTATGTTCATTAGAGTGGAAGAGCCTTGTTCACAAAGATAGGTTGCTGCAAATAGCAGCAACTTTTTACCACATCCTCATGTGCATTTTGAAAGCCTTCTTAGCTTTTGACATCCAAAAAGACGACAGATTGGCTTTGCTCTCAAATTGAATACGTGCTTCAGTATTAGATCGAAGTTCAAGTATTGTTTCTGCCGAACCCGGAGGTTCTTCTGGTATGTTAGCAATTTCACATTTAAATGGATCTACAACCCAATTGAAAGTACGAGTATGTATATCAAGATCTGGAAAGTAATCAGAGAACCGCTCTCTGAGTTTGGTAATATGTTTTATAACTGTATCCTTGATGTCATCAAGAGTAATGTTTTCACTGTCTTCCAAAAATAAAGCTAACTTTGAAAAAAAAGCTATCTTAAAAATACTAACACGTTTATGAAATAGTAAACTAGAAAAATTTCCTTACTACCAAAAAAAAACAATTTACCCCATTTGGGGTAATTTACCCCGGTTCCCCGACCGCTGTATTAGGGTTTCATGACAGTCGATCCGCCAATAGCTGGCCGCCGGCATACTTATATTCAATATGCAGACGGTTTAAGGTGTATGAAACATATTTTCGTTCAAATGCATTAAAGATAAAACTACTTGTTTGTATAAAGTATATACCAGCGAATAAGTACAAAAAATCGACACTATATAAATTCGTTTGACATCCATACCAACTTATTAATAAAGGTATTTTTGAAGTCAATTTTACAATAAAAAATACAATTTTATAGTAAACTAGCAGACCCGACATGCGTTGCTGTGGCTAACGAAACTTTTATAAACCAACGCCATCTGTTAAATCAGTGTTCCGCAAAGCGTGTTCCGCGGCACACTGGTGTACCGTGGTCAGCAGTTGGCGTGCCTCACCGCAAGCGAACTAAAAATGATTCCCCGAGTTTTTAGAGACCCAGGATTCAAATTTTGCTTCTCTCTTTAAAAAAAAGATGAATGGGTAGCAAAACTTGCATACCTCGTATTGCTCATTTAAATGAGCCCAACAAAAAAATTAAAGGCGGGATTTCTAATATTTTAACGTCATCGGAAAAGATTGAAAGCTTTCGCGCTAATTTGGTTTTATGGATCAGCCACGTAGTAATGGTAGTAATGAAATGTTTCTAAATGTCATGGCTGCCGATAAAAAAATGGTATTTTCGTAAGTGTGACCTGCAACCTATGGAATGGACAGGGTACGAAATCCATTCTCAGATAGCATTTCTCTTGGACATCAGATAAACGAGCGGGAAGAATTCGTGAAGCTAAAAACTGATCGGACATTAAAACTAAAATTTTCCAAAACCGAGCGGCGCTTGGCCAGATATATGACGTATTTCTACCAATTTACACGAAACCTTGACAAATTATATACGTAAAAACCTTCCTCATGAATCACTCTATGTATTGGTGAAAACCGCATGAAAATCTGGTGTTTAGTTTAAAAGATCTAAGCGCACATTCAGCGTAAGCGACTTCATTTTATATCTACTTAGTAAAATAAAATAAAAATATAATATAATAAGTAATAATAATATAATATAAAGATATCATTTCAGGGGCCAATTGTTGGCGAATCAACTGTTGGGTCACCATCAATTAGATAATTCTCAATTATTTACCACTTCATTTCTACATTACTTTGTATAATATGAAAATTTTTGTATGGTGTAAAAAAAGATATTATATTCGGTACATATTTATATCGAATTGATCCGTTTTTAAAAGGTCAATGAATTATACAATCAGTTAACGCTTCTTTAATGTCCATATTGTTAAAATAATTGAACACCTGTTTTTAATATCCCCAGTAATTAAACATTGTTTTACGGCTATTATAAATATATCGAAATTGTTTTCGTGCCCCGTTTGATTCCTCCAACATTATACGAGATAAACAGAGTTATGTTATTTTCCAAACGGTTTATTTCCGGAAGGAAATAAACCTACCTATAACAGCTTCGATTAAAGCGGTAAATGAAAACGCCGTAAAAAATAAAGGAGTTGAAATTGCGCGCTGGTGTTCTAAATCGATTCGAGTTTCCCAAAAGTGTTTATTGGTTTTTTAGTAATTTTCTGCGTAGCAGTCTCCTCATAAATCATTTCCGCTAACTCGGTGACCTTATCAAGTGAAAATTGTGTTTTGCTTTGTGGCTGCAATTGAAAGTTGACAGTCACTTTGACGGCAATTCAGCAAAAGGATCAATTTCAGGCAACGGTGCAAGTAGATCTTAATGCTAAATAACGAAGCTTTTTGGTTACGTGGTAGTTACTTGTAGGATTTTATCTTGTATTTAAGTATTGTGTGCGCCAAGCCGTCTCGTAAATAGAAACATTTCTGAAGATTAGACAATAAAACAATGGAGGATGGCGGAGTCCTCGAGTGTGGCCGATCTATTAAGCGTGTCGTATTACAACGGCGGAGCACAATTCCGAAAAGGGAGTTTTCAACGACCATTGTGTCTTTCACGGGTTGGCCCATTGTATGCTGTACAATGAATTGATACCTGTAGTGTTCTTTAATCCCAGTGATTAAGATTACTTGAATTGTATTCGGAAACTTCCAAATAAGATGGAGGTTCGTTGAGATTACAAGTTGCTTTATTTACGGTTTTTGTAATGTTTACGATGAATATTTGACTGGAACTGATGTCCTTTCTATAGAAGGCTCTAAGTTAATCTGCGACTGAACTCGCAACACTGATGAAGTTCAGTCGTCGTCGTCAACCATATGCATTCGGTTATTACCGTAACCGTTCGTTTCCCTCTCCCCTCTCCTCCCTCCCATCTCCCGCTCCCCCGTCCCGCAGACCATTCATCCCCGTCACGCAGTACATTCAGTTTTCAAACAGCTCGCGTGCCACCTATTACAATTTTTTTATACAAATTTTCATTTTCGCAATATACGAAATATAATATACATATTATAAGAACAATCAATGAAACAATCGAAATGTAATATACTTATTACAAGATCCATCATTCAAATTTGGTACCTAACATATACAATTCTTTTAATGCAAAAAAATCAATTTTCTGCAAAATTTTCTTAATTTATCTTCCCGTAAGAACCTTCTACAAAGTATTAGAAAACTTTAAAAAAAGATGAATGAAATAGGTAAAGTCGTTCTGAAGTTATGGCATGACCAAGTGAAACGGTGATTGATTTTTATATGGTACCTAAAATAGGTACCAAATTTGATTGATTGTTCTTATAATATGTTCTTAATGTTTTAATCTATGTTTTATATATATTATAAATTTTAGCGGAAAATTCGCTGGTTAATGCAACCATGTAATATATTACTTTCTTATTAAAATATATATGAGGGAACGTACCCATACTACGTGACCAACTTTTTGCAATTTTTAACCCCCCCCCCCCGGTGACCAAAAACCTAAGCAACCCGCCGCTCATTTGTATGGAGCGTGACATTTTGAAGACCCCCCCCCCCCTAAACGTGTCACGTAGTATGGGTACGTTCCCTAACTGTTTGTTTCCTAAATAAACTTAAATTAAAAAAAATAAAAATAAAACAATCTACAAAAATGAATGTTTGTAATATATGAAAAATGAAATGTTGTAAAAGAAAATGCAATAGGTGGCACGCAAGCTGTTTGAAAAGCTGAATGTACCGGGACAGAATATATTGAACGCGGGAGCGCGGAGGGGATCGCGGGAGGGGGGTTCGCGGGAGAGGGGAGAGGAAAGGCGGGAAGGCGGGAAGGTGGAGGTGGAGCGTGAGGGGAAGGGGACATGGGAGGGGAAGAGGAGGCGGAAGGGGAACGGGATGAAACGGGAGAAACAATTTCTTTATTAGTGGTATTGCAACGCACGCCGGGAGCTCGCTAGTTTGAAAATAAATATATTCACCTCAGAACCATTGCCATTCAAAAGAAGAAATAAACTTTCCGAATGTTAGTCAAATTTAAAAATTACGACACCATTCTATTAATTTATAAAAATGCAAGAAACATATATATTCATTCTTCTTCTTCTTTGCGTGCCGTATCAGGTCCCCCCGACGTTGGCGATCACTCTTGAGAATGTCTCTCTGTCTTGCGCTGCCCGGAATAGCTCCTCCACACTTCTAATGCCGGTCCACTCTCGTATGTTACGCAGCCAAGACATTTGTCTCCTACCAGGCCCTCGGCGACCCTCTATCTTGCCTTTCAATATCAAATGGAGCAAGTGATACTTTTCCCCTCGAAGTATATGACCTAGATATGAAATTTTCCTGATTTTTATTAATGTAAGCAGTTCTCTATCTGCTCAAGCCCGCCTGAGAATTTCTGTGTTGGTGATCATGTCGGTCCATGGGACCTTGAGCATTCTCCGGTGAAGCCTGTGATGAATTGCATTGATCAACAGTGAAAATTAGGAAATATCGTAGCTTCCCACTTTAATTTAAAAAGAAAATATCAATTACTTATAAAACGGACACGTCTACGACATCTATCGGATTAGAGTAAAGTGAATTCATATTTACGGTAGGGATCTATAATTAGACAAGGTGAGACGAGTATTGATAAAAAAATCACAGATGGTATCAACAAATAATCAAAGACAGGGACTCCCCATATACTTTGGGCCGTGATATATTGACAGCCAATTGAATTACAGCAAAAACGATTAAAACCAATTCAGCCTATCAACGGGAAGAGGGCCGAACCCATTTTTAGAACAAAGGAACGACCTTTGGACTTAGCAATTAGTAATGTGATTAATGAGTTTGACGTTCCCACCAAACCGAGAGGTGAATAAACTCCATGGGAAGAAATAATCTGTTCAGGGACAAAAGAACGATGACCCCAAGAAATGTTATCATTAACCGGTACGTTCCAGGGATCAGAAACCCTAGTTCTCGAACGCATTAAAACATATCAGGTGCGGAAAAAAAGGATACACGTAAACACGATGCAAAAGTTTAAGTGAAAGATTGCAAAGCAAGTGACGAAAACGTATTGTAAGATGTTAGGGAGATTTCCATCTATAATACGATTGTTTGTGACGACCGGAGATGATCGATTCGAGGGAAAACGTGCTAAAGGAAATGGAAATGTTGAAAAAACAATGGAAAATTATTGTTATCAATTTTAGACGGAGCTAGGATATTACGATGAAAGATTTAGGGAGGAAACGTCAAAAAAAAAATGAGAGTTTTAAAGAATAGGCGAGGGTACATTTCAGATGTCTAGAGCAGTAACAAGTGTTAGAGAAGAAGATAGAGTGCAGTACGGAGGGGAGTGGAAAATGCTGAAAACATTGCGATAGAAAAACTCAGGAAAAGGAGTCATTTTACGTAATTAAAATGGAGGTTATAGAGTAACATAGTACGCGATTGCAGATAAAAAATGAGGCATTACAATGGTTGTCGATTTCAGATGTATTTTGTTGTGATAAACAAGGAATATTCGAACATGAAAATTGTTTAGATAAGGACGATTAGCCGTTAAAAAGGTAATAAAAATTATCATGGGTCTTATGAAATATTTATATTAAAGAATTCTCATAAAATTTAACGACACTGAAATAAAAAAGGATTTATTGCCAGGTGGGTACAAGAACTAATGTATACAACTGTCAAGACATATGGTTTATGGGATTTTTCGTAAGAACGGGACGAAATTTGTAAGGCGTTCTCTATGAAGCAATAAAAATGACAGGAATTTAAGGGCCGAAGTGGGGGTATCCCCTATAAAGATGTTAAAAAATGATATATTTATTAATAACAAATAGAAAATGAAATTTTCCAAGAGGCAGCAAACATCAAAAAACGATATGGTTATATCAGGGAAGTACGGGGAAGTGAGGGGAAAGGAGATACGACAGAGAAAAACAAAGGAAATCTTAGATTAACAGTGAATAAAATAAATACGGCTTGAAATATAAAAATCTATAGAGATATGAACAATAGCGTAAGAATAAATAAGGAAATTCATGGAAAGAGTGTCGTGAATAAAAGAAAATTCGAGAAAAAAATGGAAAATTCAAATATACGACGTAAATAGAGAAAATTCGGTTTTAAATGGAAAGGTTCATATAGAATACAGAAAAACTCGAGGAAAAATAATAAAATAAAAATGAACAATTTGCGAGAAAGGCTTCGACATGAAGATATCTCTGATAGGCGAATTTGGGGACAGATTTGGAACATATGGTAGATGCCGTACGCACGGACATGTTACGAAATATATGAAAATAGAACTTTAAAATTATTAAATTCAAGCTAATTTTGTATGAACACCAGGACAAAGGAAGTTGGGCCATTAAACATGGATCTTACTAAATCCGGATCTTGTAAGTATGGGAGTACGAGACAGAATTTAATGTATCAAACGCAAAACGTACAAAGAGACCGCATTCGACAATAATGGGGAGGTTTCAAGAAATTACGAGTTGATAGTAATTAGATTGGTTTATTATAGGAGATTCAGATACGATCTTTTGGACCTGAGAGGGGTATAAAAGTCTAGACAAATGCCAGTTGAGGACAGTCTACGGTCGTGGTCGAAAAGGTTTTAAGTTCGCGGAACGTGACGAAACGGTGGGTGATTTAAAGTAGAAAAATTCTAAGTGATAATTATTTTGATACTTAGAAAAATTTGACATTCTAGTCAGTGATCTACAGAAAAAAATACTTTGCAGTTAGAATCAGTGGAAATAAAGATAAAGCCAACGCGTTAATTACTTGTGAAAAATAAAAGTGCTCGTGATAAATACAATTTGTTCTAGTGGAAAATTCGGATTTTATAATCACTTAATATCGTATTTTTAAACTTAGAAATTTCGCGTTTAATATTAGTGCAATAAATAACTGAAGTGATGTGATAATTTAGCGTGATGAAGTTATAATTAAATACGTGTGTTCAATCTAAGTGAAAGTGTTCTAACAAATAATAAATATTTAAATTAATTATCTTAAATAATAATAATAAAACAAAATAATAGTTTATTAATACATAAAAGTTCGGAGGGATAAAAATTTAATTTAACGACAATTTACCATCTCTAAATGAATCATATTTAAACTAATTATCTTAAATAATAATAATAAAACAAAATAATAGTTTATTAATACATAAAAGTTCGGAGGGATAAAAATTTAATTTAACGACAATTTACCATCTCTAAATTAATCGTGAAGTAACTATCATTTAAAGTGTTATCTAACCAACGAGTTTTGAGATAAAATACAGTTTAGAACGATAGAGTTCATACATCATTTTAATTAATTAGATTAAATGAAAAAAAAAAAAATTGAAGTCAAAAAGATTTAATTAAATTTAGGAAGATAAAAAATTAATTTAGGAAAATCGCAGCAAGGTTACCGTGTATTTCCCGGTCGGAAAAAACCTTGGTAGGGGTAAGTCTTTTCCGTTATAAAATTTTACAGATTCCAAGGAGAAAGCGGAATGGAGCAAACATTGGTATTTGGATTAATTATTTGACCAAGATATTACTCGCTTAATATGTGATATGTAACTATATTAAAATATTATAAGTATAATAAGTATATTTTTTATATTTATATATGTAAGTATATAAACATATATATATGTAATTTTGTTCCCAAGAAAAATTATAATCAAAAAAAAAAAAAAGAAAAACACTTATATAAAAAGAGGAAAAGGGTATCGATTCCTACCTCTGAATTCATCAATAACTATTAAAAGTAGTTATGTGTGATAAATTTACAAATCAATATTTTATATTTAATGTTATGTATGTATTAATATAATTTCAGAAAATCCAGAGCATTTGAAATAAGTTATGATATTAGAAATTATTTCAATCATAAAATTTATGTATATACATACCAATATTATAAATTATTTATTGAGACAAAGTATATATAAATGAATAAATATGTATACGTAATCGGGTATCAGACTAGACAATTGCGCTAAGTACATCATTATCAAACAAAGAAAATTTTAGAGTCATCTCACACGTCTCCGGAATGTCTAAAGTAAACATACCTCATACGCTTGAATCTAGGTCACGAGGACGTAGGGAATGTTTACAAAGCTCAAATTGTTTACAAAATAATTCGGTCACTGGGGCACTAGTTCGAATACAGTAAAAAGAAAAAAAAATGACCTTGATTAATGGATATCGTACTTAGGTATTAACTTCTAGGAACGGGATAAAATTGTTATATTGCGCAATTATTAAAGAAAAAAAAAAGGGAATTAAACACTATTTTTAATTTGAACGTGAAGAGATATCTACAGACCTAAGCAATTGAAAATTAACAGATTTATTATAGCAGTTCAAAAGGGTGTATTGAAGGTTTACATGAAACAGTTGATAAATCACGGGATAGTAAAAAGTAGGGTGTATTGAAGGCTTACATGAAACAGTTGAAAAATCACGGGATAGTTAAAAAAAGGTGTATTGAAGACTTACATGAAACAGTCGAAAAATCACGGGATAGCTTAATAAGGGGTAATGAGGATTTACATGCTTCAATTGAGTATCACGGGATAGCAAGAATTTATCAAAAGTTGAACATTGGAGGGGAGGGAAAGAAAAAAAAAATACAGTTCAACCAACAGAAGGCAGTGTTCGCTTCTGTAACAAGGACCATTAATCAAACCATAGAGATGGCGGATCTCTCAAACAAAACCGTCAACAAAACCAAACAAAAGCTTGGAGTTATGGCGAATCTCCAGAACACATCGCCAGATAAGATCTTATTGTACTAGTATATATTTATATCACCCACTATTCTTACGTATGTATTCGGTATCAATCTGAAAATTTCGCAGAATTTGATGGGCGAGATCCGAGCTCGGGATGCGTTGCAAGTAGTTTCGCATTGCGAGTTATAAACCTTCCCAAAACGTATGTTTACATATATATCTTTTTATGTACTGTTCATTGAATGAAACGAACTCACTTACAATTAGTGCTTTAGGCCTGTCGGGTCACTCTCGTCTCATTTCTTGAACGTGGAGGGAGGATTCACGACCCGTAACTCCACACAAACCCGTGAGTATATGATTGCATATAGGACGAAACCGGTTCGCCCTAAGTAAATAGTAAACTTTGGAGGAGTAGGAATTTGGAGGTATCTGGGCTTGGGGGAAGACCTGAAGGCAGTGCATGATGGCGAAGGAAGGTCAATTGGGACGCGATAACTTAGGTATCAATCAATTGAACCGTGCCAAAAGACTGTGCGAATTTTGGGTTGACTTCTAATCACCCTGCTTACTTGATGGAGGCAGGAGCCAAATTTTGCCAGAAAAAGGGTTATTCTGAGTTCGTCAAATATGCAATTAACTAATTACATTAACCTACTAAATCCATCTTTATATGTACCTTATAGCAGCTGAATCTAATCGGAGGGGCGCCCAGCAGATACGAGATACAATCATAATCAAATTTACTAACATTTAACCATTTGAGTTATATTTAATTATCTGTTCAATTAGTCATGTGTAGTTTCGATTAGTATTGCTTATTCATGAATTCATTAGGATGTAGGGAATCATAATAAACGTCAAAGGGAAGTTAGTTCATTTAGAGAAATTACTTAAGGTTAAATTTGCAAGAGAGAGACCAATACAGTTTGAAATTCAACACTCTGTTTAGAATCAAGAGGGTTACCACAAAATTAAAAGTAATTAAAGTCCTATATCATAAATCAAAAAAAAATACACAACGTTTGATGGAGTTTAATTACAACCTAAATACGAAAATATTTACGTTCAAAGTCGTAAATAACGTATTTATTAGTTAAGTACATATACCGCTAAAGGTATGTAGTACAAGGGAGCTTTAAGTAGCTTTCTGTAGTTATCAGAGGAAATAAGGGTCCAAATTTATAAGGGCTTGTGTGACGTAGGGGAGGAATTTTCCATCCCCACCACACATATGCAAAGCCTTAAGAATTTAAATATCGATCAGAGCCAAGAGAAAAGAAGAATATTACGACTGGTGCCAAGTGCCCAGGAGTAAATAAAATACAGACAAATATAAGAGAGTAGAAAAGATAAACATCACAACTGCACAGCCGTGACAGGAGATCAGAGTTTTACAAGTTGTTTTAGAAAAAAAAAAAAAAAAAACTTTTATTGGTCAATCTATTGCAAAAAAAAAAAAAAAAAATAATAATAATAATAAGTAGGACGTTATGTTAAATGAAGTGATAATAAAAATGAAATAAAAAATCAGAACAGTGCGCCGTTAAATAAACACGAAAAAAATATATAAATTAATAAATAAATATACGAAAATAAATATATAAACAATACATTTAAATATAAAAAAAAAAGTGTTAACGAATAAACTCTACATGTTTTAAAATAATTTATAAAAGTGTCGATAAAGTTTAAATCAAGTGACCATGAATTTGTTGATTGCTTATGAGATTATAAATATCGTAACAAAGAATGTAGGTCAGATGCAAGCGTAAACAGTTTATTCAAGGCAGGCCATAAATTGACGGAATGATGGTATTGACATTCCTGAACCCAGAATGTTAATGATCGTAATGTAAACAATCTGATACGAGATGCCGCGGTGTTTGTAAGCATCGAAAGTGATAACAAAGCATCGAAAAATTTTGAAGTAGGCGACATCGGGGGTAACGCGCATCGCTTTAAGAGATTGTAGAATAAACAAACTCGAAAATGATATCAACACTCGGTTACGGAAAAAATAAACAGACTTTACAGATAAAAACGGGGGAACTTACCTACATAAAGTGACCCTTTGTTTATAGTTAATGTTGTGGGTTTGTATGTGAGGATTATCACATAAAAAGTCATAACATAAAAGATAAGGAACATAAAATAAAAATAACATAAAATATTTGATTGGGGATAGTGTCGAGTTGAGAGCTTTAATATCACAGACGAATGTTTTATAGGTATATACCTATTTAAGGGAACATTTGATCATTCGGACCAAAAAAGGAGGGGATTTGACGAAATAACATCAAGATAGGTATTGCGAACTCTAAATAGATTTTGCGAAAATATCGTAGGTATTGCGGAACTTGAAGGAATGGTTGGCATTCTAAACAATGAGTAATTATTGGTTGAACGAAAATCACGGGATATTCATTAACATTGGAGTAACAATATTCATTCCGTTTTTTTGCAATTACCTACATTTAATTGAAATGAAGAGTGATGGTAGAGTTGATCTAATTTGGGTTACAATCATCATGCAAACAAATATAAATAATTGAAAATATTGTGTTTTATAGGGGGACAGGTTCCAAAAAAAAAAAAAAAAATAATAATAATAAATAAATAAAAATAAAATAAATTATAAATATATATAGGTATATTTATAATAAATAGTTGGTATTGAGTTAAATTCATTAAAAATTTTAAACAAAAAATGGCGGAAAAAAGGAAAGTGGATGCGACGGAATTAGAAGCTAAAGAAATACCGTCGGGAGATGAATTACGGGAGATATTTAGACGTTCAAAGAGGTCTAAGTTACGAGTCGAGGATATGATAGAAGTCGTTCAGCCAGAGGGGGAGACCGACACAAAATCGGAGGAACAGGGCGAAAATAAGCGAGAGTGTGAAGAGAGACTCACACATGATATGTTACAGGAAAAACCCGAGGAAAAGGAACAAGAAAAGTTAACGAAGTAAAAGGAAAAATAAAAAAAAAAAATAAAATAAAAAATATAGAAAAACGAGAAAATTGAAAAAAAAAAAAAATAAGTAAATAAATAGAATAAGGAAGGCAACATAATTTACATGAGGTAATTTAGGAAATTAAAATAGAGATTATAAGGTTGTCGCTTAATAAGATAAAAATATAAACATTAACCAGGCGACACTCGGAAAATAAAGAAAATGGTTGGGAAACGTGGGACAAGTAGGCGAGCCCAGGCTTTAGTGACAGCAATCGGGGAAAATGTCACAACCGAGACTTCAACAATAAACATAGGAGATATAACTACAATAATTCAGGCAGCTTTGGCACCGCTCGTCAATAAGATGCAAGAACTCGAGAAACAATTGGAAAGCCCAGCAACAGTGGCGGTGATAGGAGAGGATAGTGCGCCGAAAAGCGTTCTCCAAGTAGTGGAAATGTTACCACAGCAGGAACGACCATCATTCTCCGGTGGAAATCAAAATCCCATTAGTTTCCTGGAAGATTTAAAAGAATACACTAGAAAAGTGAAACGAACGGATCCTTTAGTCGTCGTACGGGAAAATTTGAAAGGGGAAGCTAAATCGTGGGCAAAATTGTACAATAAACGATGGGAGACTATGTTAGATTTCGAACGAGATTTTTTAGCTACCTATTGGGGAGACATAAAGAAAAATGAAGTTCGCCGTCGTCTTGCAGAAGGGGTATATGATGCCAAGAAAAATATATCCATGCTTACTCATTTCGCAAACTATTGGGAGCTAGCGAAGGCTTTAAAGATTATTGACACACCGTTGGGCATAGTTGACGAAATTATGAGACATTATCCGAAGGAAATTCAATCGCTATGGTTTTCGGGGCAATCAGGAGATGAGATTGTCGCCGCTGAGTTTCTACGAAAACTAGATACAATGGTATGTACACCAGAAGAACGGAACATGAAGAAGAGGAGTGGGGAGGAATCCAGCAAGAAGGACAAATACCGTGACCGTTACCGCGCCATAAAAAGGAGGATACACGCAATTGAAAGTGTGGGCGAAAACGCTAGTTGCAGCAAGTGCACCGAAGTTAACAGTTCACCAAAAGAAAATTCTACAATAACTACAGCCGGGAAGGAGCTAGTGGTCGCAGCTAACTCGGGAGATAAAAGGAGATTATAGCGCTTTACATTTAGCTAGATATTACACAAGTAATAAGAAACAAAAATCAGGTTTACAATTAGTGGAAATCAACGGATAGAGTGCGAAGTTTACAAATATTTGTAAATGTTAATAAATAAATAAACGATTGAGAAATACAAATAAAAATATGTTAGGATACATGATAATTGGGGAGGGGGAAGAAAGAAAATTACTAAAATATTAGATTATCAGATTGCTTGCGAGGGGCGGATCGTCGTTAAGTCTTTGAGGGTGAGTGGACAAGTTCTTAATAAGCGACAATCATATTCAATTATTGAAATAGAGTAAGGCAAATAAATTCGTTAATTTTGATTTTCTAGTTGAAAAAAAAAAAAATTGACTTTTTTTTATGTGTTAGTGAGGAAAAAAAAAATGTTAGATAAGTAAGAACACTCAAAAGGAGAGAATTAGAGATATTATATGGCACACAAAAGGGACATTTTGAAAAATAAACAATGCTTAGGAATTTTTTTTGAAATATTGAAATAAGAAAGTTTATCTATAGATATAGGGTAGACATTAAGTATAGAGATAAAAAGGTAACATTTGAATTAAGATATAAATATTTTAGATTTCGAAAAAAAAAAAAAGGGAAAAGAAAGGAACGCTGAACCAATTTGAGGATAATAAAGAACATTTATAAAAATTTAAATATTAGAGTGGACAACACTTAGGCTAGAACAACTTTGGATGAATTAAGAAATTACAATTAGAAATTAAGAATTATAAAATAAAGTTTAAATAAATAAAGAAAAAAAAAAAATGCTGGAAAATTTATATGAAACATGTATACCACTGATTGTCGGATTGGGTGAGGTCGTGCGAAAACCCACATTTCACAAAAAATATTCATACTTACAAAACAAAAACAATTAATTGCACACCAAGAGACCACCCGCTTTTCAGTTGTTCGAAAGGCCGCGAGATTGTAAACAATCTTTACTTAAATCATTGTAAGGGAGGTCTTAGTCCAATTTGGTTGGGGACCACCAAAACACGCGAGTCGAGGGGCGTGTTCCAGCAAAAAGAAATTAATTTTGAATCTATCAAAATTAAAGAAAATTTCATAAAGTAAAATCTACGCGAAAAGAAAATAAAGAATACAATGAGATTCAAATTCAAGATTGTTAACAATCCGAACAGAATGAGGAGGGGGAGATAGGAAGTAATAGGATACGGAAAAGAGATAGGGGATAACAGAATGAGGAGGGGGAGATAGGAAGTAATAGGATACGGAAAAAGATAGGGGATAACAAAATGAGGAGGGGGAGATAGGAAGTAATATGACACGGAGTAGAGATAGGGGATAACCAAATGAGGAGGGGAAGATAGCTAGTCTAAATTTGAACACAATTTCGGTGTCTAACGAAAAAAAAAAAAAAAAAAAAAAAAAAAAAAAAAAAAAAAAAAAAAAAAAAAAAAAAAGAAGAGGACATTAAAATAAAATACAACGTTAGCCACAGCAAATTGAGTTCAGAGGAGGGAACTGTGATGAATTGCATTGATCAACAGTGAAAATTAGGAAATATCGTAGCTTCCCACTTTAATTTAAAAAGAAAATATCAATTACTTATAAAACGGACACGTCTACGACATCTATCGGATTAGAGTAAAGTGAATTCATATTTACGGTAGGGATCTATAATTAGACAAGGTGAGACGAGTATTGATAAAAAAATCACAGATGGTATCAACAAATAATCAAAGACAGGGACTCCCCATATACTTTGGGCCGTGATATATTGACAGCCAATTGAATTACAGCAAAAACGATTAAAAACCAATTCAGCCTATCAACGGGAAGAGGGCCGAACCCATTTTTAGAACAAAGGAACGACCTTTGGACTTAGCAATTAGTAATGTGATTAATGAGTTTGACGTTCCCACCAAACCGAGAGGTGAATAAACTCCATGGGAAGAAATAATCTGTTCAGGGACAAAAGAACGATGACCCCAAGAAATGTTATCATTAACCGGTACGTTCCAGGGATCAGAAACCCTAGTTCTCGAACGCATTAAAACATATCAGGTGCGGAAAAAAAGGATACACGTAAACACGATGCAAAAGTTTAAGTGAAAGATTGCAAAGCAAGTGACGAAAACGTATTGTAAGATGTTAGGGAGATTTCCATCTATAATACGATTGTTTGTGACGACCGGAGATGATCGATTCGAGGGAAAACGTGCTAAAGGAAATGGAAATGTTGAAAAAACAATGGAAAATTATTGTTATCAATTTTAGACGGAGCTAGGATATTACGATGAAAGATTTAGGGAGGAAACGTAAAAAAAAAAATGAGAGTTTTAAAGAATAGGCGAGGGTACATTTCAGATGTCTAGAGCAGTAACAAGTGTTAGAGAAGAAGATAGAGTGCAGTACGGAGGGGAGTGGAAAATGCTGAAAACATTGCGATAGAAAAACTCAGGAAAAGGAGTCATTTTACGTAATTAAAATGGAGGTTATAGAGTAACATAGTACGCGATTGCAGATAAAAAATGAGGCATTACAATGGTTGTCGATTTCAGATGTATTTTGTTGTGATAAACAAGGAATATTCGAACATGAAAATTGTTTAGATAAGGACGATTAGCCGTTAAAAAGGTAATAAAAATTATCATGGGTCTTATGAAATATTTATATTAAAGAATTCTCATAAAATTTAACGACACTGAAATAAAAAAGGATTTATTGCCAGGTGGGTACAAGAACTAATGTATACAACTGTCAAGACATATGGTTTATGGGATTTTTCGTAAGAACGGGACGAAATTTGTAAGGCGTTCTCTATGAAGCAATAAAAATGACAGGAATTTAAGGGCCGAAGTGGGGGTATCCCCTATAAAGATGTTAAAAAATGATATATTTATTAATAACAAATAGAAAATGAAATTTTCCAAGAGGCAGCAAACATCAAAAAACGATATGGTTATATCAGGGAAGTACGGGGAAGTGAGGGGAAAGGAGATACGACAGAGAAAAACAAAGGAAATCTTAGATTAACAGTGAATAAAATAAATACGGCTTGAAATATAAAAATCTATAGAGATATGAACAATAGCGTAAGAATAAATAAGGAAATTCATGGAAAGAGTGTCGTGAATAAAAGAAAATTCGAGAAAAAAATGGAAAATTCAAATATACGACGTAAATAGAGAAAATTCGGTTTTAAATGGAAAGGTTCATATAGAATACAGAAAAACTCGAGGAAAAATAATAAAATAAAAATGAACAATTTGCGAGAAAGGCTTCGACATGAAGATATCTCTGATAGGCGAATTTGGGGACAGATTTGGAACATATGGTAGATGCCGTACGCACGGACATGTTACGAAATATATGAAAATAGAACTTTAAAATTATTAAATTCAAGCTAATTTTGTATGAACACCAGGACAAAGGAAGTTGGGCCATTAAACATGGATCTTACTAAATCCGGATCTTGTAAGTATGGGAGTACGAGACAGAATTTAATGTATCAAACGCAAAACGTACAAAGAGACCGCATTCGACAATAATGGGGAGGTTTCAAGAAATTACGAGTTGATAGTAATTAGATTGGTTTATTATAGGAGATTCAGATACGATCTTTTGGACCTGAGAGGGGTATAAAAGTCTAGACAAATGCCAGTTGAGGACAGTCTACGGTCGTGGTCGAAAAGGTTTTAAGTTCGCGGAACGTGACGAAACGGTGGGTGATTTAAAGTAGAAAAATTCTAAGTGATAATTATTTTGATACTTAGAAAAATTTGACATTCTAGTCAGTGATCTACAGAAAAAAATACTTTGCAGTTAGAATCAGTGGAAATAAAGATAAAGCCAACGCGTTAATTACTTGTGAAAAATAAAAGTGCTCGTGATAAATACAATTTGTTCTAGTGGAAAATTCGGATTTTATAATCACTTAATATCGTATTTTTAAACTTAGAATTTTCGCGTTTAATATTAGTGCAATAAATAACTGAAGTGATGTGATAATTTAGCGTGATGAAGTTATAATTAAATACGTGTGTTCAATCTAAGTGAAAGTGTTCTAACAAATAATAAATATTTAAATTAATTATCTTAAATAATAATAATAAAACAAAATAATAGTTTATTAATACATAAAAGTTCGGAGGGATAAAAATTTAATTTAACGACAATTTACCATCTCTAAATGAATCATATTTAAACTAATTATCTTAAATAATAATAATAAAACAAAATAATAGTTTATTAATACATAAAAGTTCGGAGGGATAAAAATTTAATTTAACGACAATTTACCATCTCTAAATTAATCGTGAAGTAACTATCATTTAAAGTGTTATCTAACCAACGAGTTTTGAGATAAAATACAGTTTAGAACGATAGAGTTCATACATCATTTTAATTAATTAGATTAAATGAAAAAAAAAAAAATTGAAGTCAAAAAGATTTAATTAAATTTAGGAAGATAAAAAATTAATTTAGGAAAATCGCAGCAAGGTTACCGTGTATTTCCCGGTCGGAAAAAACCTTGGTAGGGGTAAGTCTTTTCCGTTATAAAATTTTACAGATTCCAAGGAGAAAGCGGAATGGAGCAAACATTGGTATTTGGATTAATTATTTGACCAAGATATTACTCGCTTAATATGTGATATGTAACTATATTAAAATATTATAAGTATAATAAGTATATTTTTTATATTTATATATGTAAGTATATAAACATATATATATGTAATTTTGTTCCCAAGAAAAATTATAATCAAAAAAAAAAAAAAGAAAAACACTTATATAAAAAGAGGAAAAGGGTATCGATTCCTACCTCTGAATTCATCAATAACTATTAAAAGTAGTTATGTGTGATAAATTTACAAATCAATATTTTATATTTAATGTTATGTATGTATTAATATAATTTCAGAAAATCCAGAGCATTTGAAATAAGTTATGATATTAGAAATTATTTCAATCATAAAATTTATGTATATACATACCAATATTATAAATTATTTATTGAGACAAAGTATATATAAATGAATAAATATGTATACGTAATCGGGTATCAGACTAGACAATTGCGCTAAGTACATCATTATCAAACAAAGAAAATTTTAGAGTCATCTCACACGTCTCCGGAATGTCTAAAGTAAACATACCTCATACGCTTGAATCTAGGTCACGAGGACGTAGGGAATGTTTACAAAGCTCAAATTGTTTACAAAATAATTCGGTCACTGGGGCACTAGTTCGAATACAGTAAAAAGAAAAAAAAATGACCTTGATTAATGGATATCGTACTTAGGTATTAACTTCTAGGAACGGGATAAAATTGTTATATTGCGCAATTATTAAAGAAAAAAAAAAGGGAATTAAACACTATTTTTAATTTGAACGTGAAGAGATATCTACAGACCTAAGCAATTGAAAATTAACAGATTTATTATAGCAGTTCAAAAGGGTGTATTGAAGGTTTACATGAAACAGTTGATAAATCACGGGATAGTAAAAAGTAGGGTGTATTGAAGGCTTACATGAAACAGTTGAAAAATCACGGGATAGTTAAAAAAAGGTGTATTGAAGACTTACATGAAACAGTCGAAAAATCACGGGATAGCTTAATAAGGGGTAATGAGGATTTACATGCTTCAATTGAGTATCACGGGATAGCAAGAATTTATCAAAAGTTGAACATTGGAGGGGAGGGAAAGAAAAAAAAAATACAGTTCAACCAACAGAAGGCAGTGTTCGCTTCTGTAACAAGGACCATTAATCAAACCATAGAGATGGCGGATCTCTCAAACAAAACCGTCAACAAAACCAAACAAAAGCTTGGAGTTATGGCGAATCTCCAGAACACATCGCCAGATAAGATCTTATTGTACTAGTATATATTTATATCACCCACTATTCTTACGTATGTATTCGGTATCAATCTGAAAATTTCGCAGAATTTGATGGGCGAGATCCGAGCTCGGGATGCGTTGCAAGTAGTTTCGCATTGCGAGTTATAAACCTTCCCAAAACGTATGTTTACATATATATCTTTTTATGTACTGTTCATTGAATGAAACGAACTCACTTACAATTAGTGCTTTAGGCCTGTCGGGTCACTCTCGTCTCATTTCTTGAACGTGGAGGGAGGATTCACGACCCGTAACTCCACACAAACCCGTGAGTATATGATTGCATATAGGACGAAACCGGTTCGCCCTAAGTAAATAGTAAACTTTGGAGGAGTAGGAATTTGGAGGTATCTGGGCTTGGGGGAAGACCTGAAGGCAGTGCATGATGGCGAAGGAAGGTCAATTGGGACGCGATAACTTAGGTATCAATCAATTGAACCGTGCCAAAAGACTGTGCGAATTTTGGGTTGACTTCTAATCACCCTGCTTACTTGATGGAGGCAGGAGCCAAATTTTGCCAGAAAAAGGGTTATTCTGAGTTCGTCAAATATGCAATTAACTAATTACATTAACCTACTAAATCCATCTTTATATGTACCTTATAGCAGCTGAATCTAATCGGAGGGGCGCCCAGCAGATACGAGATACAATCATAATCAAATTTACTAACATTTAACCATTTGAGTTATATTTAATTATCTGTTCAATTAGTCATGTGTAGTTTCGATTAGTATTGCTTATTCATGAATTCATTAGGATGTAGGGAATCATAATAAACGTCAAAGGGAAGTTAGTTCATTTAGAGAAATTACTTAAGGTTAAATTTGCAAGAGAGAGACCAATACAGTTTGAAATTCAACACTCTGTTTAGAATCAAGAGGGTTACCACAAAATTAAAAGTAATTAAAGTCCTATAT
This sequence comes from Limnephilus rhombicus, assembly GCA_929108145.2. Lineage (NCBI taxonomy): Eukaryota > Metazoa > Arthropoda > Insecta > Trichoptera > Limnephilidae > Limnephilus > Limnephilus rhombicus. The sequence goes on from OV815274.1 coordinate 51,459,550, forward strand.
CATAAATCAAAAAAAAATACACAACGTTTGATGGAGTTTAATTACAACCTAAATACGAAAATATTTACGTTCAAAGTCGTAAATAACGTATTTATTAGTTAAGTACATATACCGCTAAAGGTATGTAGTACAAGGGAGCTTTAAGTAGCTTTCTGTAGTTATCAGAGGAAATAAGGGTCCAAATTTATAAGGGCTTGTGTGACGTAGGGGAGGAATTTTCCATCCCCACCACACATATGCAAAGCCTTAAGAATTTAAATATCGATCAGAGCCAAGAGAAAAGAAGAATATTACGACTGGTGCCAAGTGCCCAGGAGTAAATAAAATACAGACAAATATAAGAGTTTAGAGAAAAAACATACATCACAAGCCACATTTCAAAAGCCTCTAACCTGTTCATGGTATTTACTTTCAAGGTCCATGTTTCACATCCATAGAGCAAGACCGACCACACATAACATTTTAGCATTCTCTGCCTTAGTTTTAAGCTGATATTGTCATTGCAGAAGAGGGATTTCATTTTAATGAACGCAGTTCTTGCTGCTTCAATTCTGCATCTAACCTCCACATCTGGGTCAAGAGTCTCCGTGAGAATACTGCCGAGGTATCTAAATCTTTCCACCTTTTCGACATTGCAACCATTTAACAGTATCACTGATTCAGAGTGATCTAGTCGTCCAAATGTCATCCATTTAGTTTTATTGACGTTGATTGTTAGGCCCAGTTGCTCACCAGCATTATTAACAAGATTTAATAGGTCTTGGAGGTCATCGATACAGTCAGCTAGTAATACAGTATCATCTGCGTATCTTATGTTATTAATGACAACTCCGTTGATCTTCAGACCCTTATCAGTATTACTTAGGGCTCTTTTAAAGACATAGTTGGAATAGAGATTAAACAATAGTGGCGACAGGATACAGCCTTGTCGTACTCCACGCTGAATGGCAATTGCATTAGATCTCTCATTCCCATGTCTTATTTCATTCATTACATTATATTCATTCTAATCGACCAAAAAATGTTTCACCGCTTATGAAATTGAAGATGTGAACATTTTAAATAGACAACGATTAAAGAAAATCAAATATTATAATTGGGTTATGTCAAGAATCGGAAAAAGCGACACAATTTTTAATTTTTATTTCTGTTGTTTATTCCCCATAATTTTTACAAAAGAAATATGATATTCTACATACCTACATGCATACCTAATACTTTATAAGTAATTGTACGAAATGGGATTCCTTTTTGCGTGTAACATAATAATTTCGGTTGTCGGCGCATGGGTGCGTGATTTCAAATTGTATTCCTGCATGGCGCGTAAAATAATTCAAGTTTTTTTTTTTTTTTTTTTTTTTTTAATGCCGGCAGCCCGGGCGTTTATTGTAATAATAATACATATCTTATACAAACAAGTTAGTAGCCCGCCTCACTAGACTAAGTCTGTTCCGAGGCGGGTACATATATACATAAACTTACACACACATACAATAACATATGAGTCAATTGGTATCAAAACTGGTCTAATCCACTTTAGGTGAATTTTCAGGAAACTCCAAATTCAGATTTTACTATATGGCAAAACCGTAGAAAGTAAAAAATTTGGCGGCGTATTTAAATATGTTTTGTAAAAATGATCAACCGTAAACGACCATATATTCTATACAAAAAACTTACAAAATTGGGTTTTCAAGTTTGGATTTGACTTAGTTTGATAGTGAAACGTGGATTTGTCCGAGTTTGATAGCAAGTTAAGTGGATTTGACTATCTTTGAATGTTAACTGTGGGGATTTGGCTTATTTAGAAAATAACTTAAATAAGGATCAGGGGTTGAAAACCTAAGGTACTAGGTAATAAATTAAAGTGAAAAATAGACAACAAAGTAATTAAAAAATATATATTCATCTTATCAAGTTTTCCATCGAGATATTCTTCAAATTACTATATTTATAATTATTAGACTACACAATTAAATTTGGCAATTCATCCTCCATTTCACATTGTTCATTTGAATGAAAATGGATGTCAGTGTCTGGTCTCTCAAAAACATTTTTAAAGCACTGTAGCTCCGGTAGAAGCTTCCATTGCTCGCCATAGTGAGTAGTAAGTAGCTTTTTAATATAATTTATTTTTCTTTTTTTACTGCCACATTTGTTGGTACGGTGGTGGGATTTATTTGACTTGACGGTTTTATTTTTTTTTGCAAATGTTTTTAGGTGAACCTAATCTATTTTGGTGGGATTCCTCTGCTCGCACTAAAATATTGCGCTTCTGTTTGTTCCGTTTGATGAAAAATTTCTTACATTGTTTGATTGAAAAATGCAGTCCACCTGTAGTTTTTAGTACTTCAGTATTCGCTTTTTTCCAATCGAGAACCTCTACTTCTTGAAATTTAAAGTTGTTCCATAATCTTTAAAGAATTGGCAGTAGCCTTGTGGATTTGGTATAATCTCCGTTCTTTTAAAATTTTTCTCAATTTGGGTAAATACGCGGTCTGGCGGCAGGAAAGAGTGACCCACTACTGGAAACAGCAACTCCACAGTTTTTATTCGTTCTGGTGCGTAGTCCATAAGATACTTGCAAAGCATTCCCAAAACCGATGTATTTTTGTTTTGGCCGCTGCAACCATCTGCCACTAGGGGTATGGTTGTTACTTTTTGTATTTTTCAACATTAGAGCATAGGCAATGAAAAACAGCACTGGCGATTTCATTCGACGCTTTTGGTAACATGTCTTCATACGGTATATTAGTTGAGTTTGTCCGATCTGGACTATTCTGAACGCACGTCATCCTAAGGTAAGGCATATGAAAAATAGCTTCAGCACCAATAAATTCAACAATAAACTGAATTAATATTGATTAAATCAATAAATAGCTTAATCCCTGGCTTTGTTCGAAAATAGAAAATAAATATCATTTAAAACATTTTTTACAATTTTAACGGTTGAGGATAACTGATTCTAGGAGAGCATTGTTCTAAGACTGAATGTTTACTTACCTAGAAACCTTTGCTCTGTTGTTTTTCCATGAAGTTTTATCATTCAAGGGTTTTCTTGATAAATTATGAGCTGTTTCCACTATTTTGTTTGGGTTTTCTTCCATTTTTTATAGCAAATTTTAATTTAAAACACACAGCAGACACGTTTTTGTGGCAAGAACTGATTGACACCAAAAACAATATGGACGATGCGCCATACAAAATTCTTGAAGCTGATTGGTCGGCTCGGATTTGACTTAATTTGAAAATTAATAGTGCTGGATTTGACTATTTTTGATACCACAGCCGCTTTTTAAACCGGTTTCTCTTACAAAATGTGAGGATATGACTGTTTTTGAAAAACACGAACTGTTATTTTGTTAATGATGAACACAGTTCAATACTTACATTATTTTTTGTTAATTTTGGATCTGACCAGTTTTGATACCAAACAACTCATATATGTACATACATACACACATATATGTACATACACGCATGTGCGCACATACATACATACACACCGGTATTCGCATACGTGTAATGAGCTTTTAATTTTCAGAATTGGAATTGATAATTATAATTTATTTTAGACAGGTTGCAGACCTACCTACTAAAACTATTTATTAAAATAATTATTTATTTGAAATGTTTATTTCATTTGTTTGAATGCTTGACAGATGCTTGGTAGATATCGTAATTTATCAAGTTTTCTTACATTCGAAAGGTAAATTTCTTAGTTTGAAACATGTTTGAAAGGCAATGATCGTGAGGCCAATATGTTTTTTATAAATACTTTCAGATTTAATCCCACAATTATAATAATCCTGTAATTTTTCACGGGTCCTGCGCTTGTATTAAAATAAATTAAATGTGTGGCGTTTTCGGTTGATCAACAGTGGAACGTTCTTTCGAAGATTGAACTATCATGCGGGCTACAGACCTTCAGTTTTAACTGTACAGATAAATCGTTAGGTGTGTAGGACAAAAGTTGAAATGTACAGTTTAATTGAGATCTAATCAAAATACGAATAGATAAATCTGTACAGTTAAAACTGCAGTAGTCGAAAACTGTACAGTTTCGTCAGTTTTGTCGCAGTTTCTTTTAATGCACTCATTAAATTAATACAAATTTCTCTTTTAATACAAATAATTAATTTAATTTAAACTTCTCTTTTATTTTTCTTTTAATGCACTCAGTTTCTTTTAATATATCTTTAGCCCTGCAATGGCTAAAGCTTCGTCTATGGAGACCATGTTGATAAAAACTGAAAGATCTCGCAGTTTTACTTGAATGTGTGTAGGCTGTATGGACCTACGATTTATCTGTACAGTTCGACTGTACAGTTAAACTGTACAGTTAAAACTGAAGGTCTGTAGCCCGCTTAACTCTAGTATGAATGTTTTCGAAGATTGGGGACAGGCCATTCAACGCGCTTGGACCACATTCTTGGGCATTCACCAGTTATTCATTTTTGGTTAGTAACCTGCTTTGAAAACTGAGAAATTTAAAAAACACACTTTCTTACAAAATGCCACATAAAATAAACAATGTTAATTGCCCTTGAAGTTATTGGGAGGTATTTCACCATCGCTTATTCATAGGATAACGTATTTATAAATAATCAAATAAATAGGCAGCAAATTTGGCTGACTCATCCGATGTATTTATAGCCACTACTCATACTCGTAGGTCAGGGTAGCGAATAGTAAACCTGAAAGAAAATATATTATGTTATTTGGTTTTATTTTATTTATAAATAGAAACAAACAGTACATTAGTTACATAGGTGAATTTTTTTTACAATTAATAATTATATATATATATATATATTTTTTACATTAACTCCACACAGGAGGCCTTGAGGAAAATAATTTCCCTCAGGGCCTATGTCATCTGGGATGCTGTGTGGAGGGTCTTTTTGAGGAGAGGAAGGAATGAACATTGGTCTTGAAGAGACCTATGTTGTAGGAAGGAGGAAACACAGAGGCCGGCAAATCATTCCACAGCCGAGCTGTTGAACATAAGACCGAGTCGAAGAAACGACCCGTTCTCATGTGACAAATGTCAACCGTGTACAAATGTTGGGCACGCGTTTGGCGTGTTACCCGACTATGCACCGGTGCCGAAGGGATCAATGATGCTAGTTCCTCGGAGCATCTTCCATTGTAATACCGGTAGAACAAGGATAGCATTCCCACCCGACGCCTGTGCTCTAAAGATTGCAATCCGTCTGTTAAGATGGGAGAATCTATCAAACGGACCGCCCGTTTCTGCACAGAGTCGAGGGTATTTTTCAGGTATTTTGGAGCTCCAGACCAGAGGTGGCTGCCAAATTCAACCATGGGGCGCACTTGCGATTTGTACAGGGTTAGCAGTTGTGCACTATTAAAGTATTTGCGGGCCCTATACAGTACGCCCAGTTTCTGGGAGGCTAACTTTACTCTGGCTTCGATGGAGCCCTCATACCTAAGCTGGTCACTTAGGGTTACACCAAGCATATCAATGGAGGGCCTGTTCGGAAGATTGCTTCCGTTGAAAGAGACTAGATTTTCATTTCGATCCCTTTTAAACGTAATCAGACAAGATTGGGTCTTTGAAACATTAAATTCAACGAGATTATTTTTACCCCAAGAGAAAACACTCTCGAGGTAACCGTCCATTCTTTGCTTCAAAGCCCTACGAGCTGTTGGAGTTTGTGAGCCCTTTGGGGGCTTGTCAAACAAAAAGCTATCATGAACTGTACTGTCATCCGTATAACAGTGAATTGGTGCACATGACAAAAGGTCGTTGATGTGCAACAAAAACAAAGTCGGAGACAGAATCGATCCCTGCGGGACGCCAGCATTTATCGAGTGTGAGGAAGAGGTGAAACCATCGACTACCGTCTGAATCGACCTCTCCCTCAAGAAGTCGGCAATCCAAGTACACAAGGATACGGTATATTTCATAATGGGTACCTGTTATGTGTTTCTTATTTATGGTATGCATATTAAGTAATTAACGGGTGATGTGTGTAGTGGGAAGTGTGTGTGTATGTGAGTATGTGTGTATGTATGTATGTATGTATGTATGTATGCGCATTGAACAATTTATAATATTGACATGATGCTCTTTTAAAATTGGGCAGTGAATCGGAGAAAATGTCGATGTTAGAATTTAGAAATTCATCATCCTAAATTATTATCCTACAGCTATCAAGAGGATGGTGAAATATCCCTTGAATTCTAAACTGCGCAATATGGTTCTTTTTATGACTTCTTCTTTTTTTAAAAATTCTAAGTTCGGAACACGACTGTCTAGTTATTATGAGAGTACCTAAGGAGTTAAGGACTAAGGACCATTTTCATTGTCACCGATCACAAACAAATTATGTAGCAAATTCACCAGTTCCTCGCCTATATATTATCTTAGCAAAGGAATGTATAAATGATATCGACATTCTTAACATAACTGAATTAGGTATTTAACATATGACCAAACAAATCTTTAATGGCAAAATGTTATATGTGATAGTTTCAGATCATGATTTAACCTGATGATGACCATTTTATTACTTACCCTTGTGAAAAAAAAAAACGGAGCCATTTCATATACTTACCCAATGTAAAAGCCACATGGACGTATCTTTTTTAATATATAAAACAAAGTCGGGTTAGTTACACTATTTATAACTCGAGAACGGTTAGGCTGATTTTGATGATCTTTGATTTGTTGGATTTGTCTCCGCCCCGGATAGGATAATAACTATTAAAACATCACAAAAGTTAACGAAATAAATAGTTATAAAGAAAATTATTTTCCCCATACATTTTGTATGGAACGAATTCTCCTATTTTGAAAGAACTGCAGCAATATTGTGAGGGGTATAATATTGAACTGTGCATGAATTCCAAACATTCAAAAACGTCAAATGTCAATGCGTTGATTGTTGTGCATTTGTTTTTAATCATATAATGCTGCCCTTCTTTCTTACACGCTCAATGTCAATAGTCGAAAATGAGACAAATGGTGAACGTATGTCTGCACACCTCCAAAGGAAAAATACAATAATTATAATAAATCTCTGAAATGAAACGCATTTTTTTACATAAGCTCCACACAGGAGGCCCTGAGGAAAATAATTTCTCTCAGGACCTAAGTCATCTTAGGGGATGCTGTGTGGAGGATATTTTTAAGGAATGGGGAGGATAGAAAGTTCTGGGAAGGAAAAAGGTATGAGGGGTGGGTAGGAATCTGGGGGTCAGTGTGTCCGGGAGTGACGGACGTATGAATCCATCCCTCCAACTGTGGTGCAAGGCAATGGGTCAAGAGGGTCCGGCTGGCAAGGTCAAAAGGCCTCCCTCAACGAGTCTCTCTCGATCCGGCCCGCCACGCAGCAGGTGGGCAGGCGCATCAACTGCCAAGACCCGGACATAAGTCACCTCATGAACCCGGGCACCCCTGCTAAATTACCAAACGTAGCGAAGCACTTGGGGTGATCTATGGCAGAGGTGTTGGTTATTCAATAAATGGTTCCCGGGGCGGCGGCACCCGTATCCGCCTCCCGAATTGCCGTAAGTAATTTTAAAAGTAAGAAAATCACAAAAATATAAATCCGTACACAACGCCATCTCTGATAATGACAAAAACAAAACACGGACGGTTGCGCATTGATAATTGCTTCATCGCGTAATTTTTATCTTAATAAAAAAACTGAATTTAATTCAACAGCCATTGATTCTGAGGCTTTCCGAAGTTCGTTGGGTCAGCTAGTTAATAAATAAAATATACTATTAATCTTGTTAGAAGAACTTTATTGTATGAAATTATTCGTTTGATATAATTTTTCCTCAACATGGCAAGAAAATCGAAAAGTACCTACACTCGGGAAAGGTTCTCTCTGATTTATTTATTGATAAAATGGCAACATCACGGGTTTCTCTAATAGGTAATCAATGTAATCAATGAGCCATGAGAACCCCACTTGCGACTTATAGTCGAAGCTCCTGTGATTGATTTGATTTTTACTTTTGGTCCTTCGCTTATATTGCTTACTATTATTATTTCCTTGTCAGATCGGCTGATACGGACTTGAAACAAATTACGAACTTGAAATTTATTATAAAAGGCGCGGGCACGCCCGTGTGCCTAAATTAAGAACAATAATAATTATTACTTTTTTTCTGCTGAGATTTATCAAACACTAGCTGATTCCCGGCATGCGCTGCTATGTCATTTAAAAAAGTTTTTTTTTCTTCCTGCGTGTCCTTTCCCATTTGTCCGTTCTCCTTTTGTCTCCCCTTCCTCTCCCGCGTCCCCTTGCCCTCACGCGTTCCCACTCCGCCTCGTCCACCTTCCCTCTCCCCACTCCACTCCTCCCCTTCCACCATCCCGCGAACCCTTACCCCTTCCCCATTCTATACATTCAGTTTTTAAACAGCTCGCGTGCCACCTACTGCAATTTTTTATACAAATTTCATAATGCCAGAGCTCATGAGTTCCCCGCCCTCCCGGGTTCCCCTCCCCCCTCCTGCATTCCATACGTTCATTCCCCATACATTCAGTTTTCAAACAGCTCGCGTGCCACCTATTGCAATTTTTTTATACAAATTTCATGATGCCACAGCTCGTATATGTTATTCTGATGTGAGAGCTATATTAAGTTTCATTAAAGTCCTTTCATTAGTTTTTGCATGAAAGAGTAACAAAATCACATAGATCCGTGCTTCGTTTAATATTATGGCTGTCCGATGGCGTACGATCTAATGCCATGTTGAACATTTTTACTAACTTTGCAGTTCTTGGACAATGGTTCGATTCACTGTTGGATTATGAGCACAACGCCGTTCAATTTCCGCATATTGATTGCGCATAAAACGCTACCTTTTTCCCGCGGCTTCGCTCGCATGGTATTAGGGTGGATCCCACTCCGACTCCTCCACATTCCCTCTCCCCACTCCACTCCCCCCCTCCCTCCACTACCTCCATCCCCCTCCCCCTCCCCCGCCCCTCCCTCCAACTTCTACACCTTCTCCCCCTTCCTTCCCTCCCCCTCTCCCTCCCTCAACCCCCTCCACCGTACCCTCCTCCTCCTCCCCATCCCCCCCTCTCCTCCCCTCCCCCTCTCCCTCCCTCAACCCCCTCCACTGTACCCTCCTCCTCCCCACCCCCCCCCTCTCCTCCCCCTCCTACCTCTCGCATTCCACACATTCATTTTTTTTAAAATTACATACATATAAAGATTTAGAATAAAACATATGGTTGTTAAAACTAATTACAATATATAAATTTCTTTTTAACGAAACTACCAATTCAAAAGAGAAAAACATTTCTCGTGCTTGAATTTTGGAGAGTGTCATTGTAAAATGCGAGTAGGTACAGGGAGTATGTTATTACAAGTAATTATATTAAAAAAATATATATTCATGAAGACAAGACGACATTATGAACTTGAAGTAAATAAGAGTTAAATTTGAATAGGATACAATATAAGATAATACAGGCATAGATATATCAGAAATCAAAATAATATTATTGCATTTACTCAATAGGTAGATTGTAAGTAGGTAGTAGGTACATAGCGATGGTTTAGAAACAATTGATATTTGAAATTCCCGGTACATTCAGTTTCAAACTGCTCGCATCTATTACAATTTTTTATACAAATTTCATAATGCCAGAGCTCAACAGTAGTTTTATACAAAATAACGAAAAAAAAATAATTATCCAATTTGGTGCAGTCGTTCGGAAGTTATACGCATACATACATTTCGGCGATTCATTTTTAGAGATAAATATTGACTACGACGCCAACAAAGCATTTTAGGGTGAATTGCCTAATTAAAAAAAAACGTCGTTTCCAAGGAAACAATTTGTTTGATTTTCTTCTGACGTTACGACCGTTAACCATCAAAATATTAAAATTTGAATACGCGGTAATGTGGATATATGTTGTCGATTCAAAATCCTTAATTTAATATTTGCTTCAATTCGAGTGGACCCGAGTCTACCGTACCGAAGGGACGAACGTCAAATGATTTACAGGAAAGTATGTAGAACAGTTTGTATGGGAAAATGAAATTGTTGTTTATACGATAATTTTTTATACTATACCCAGCAATTTTTCCATATTTTCTCACCGTAACCTTTCCCGGACCACGACAAACATTTCAAAACTAAAATCAGCTAAATCGGCCCACCCGTTCTCGAGTTTTAGCGGGACAAACGAACAGCAATAGATTTTTATATATATAGATTATATAGATTTTAGAATACTTGATTAATTGATCATTGACCTGTCTGGCGCCTAAAGGGCAAAAGTTTCTGAGCTTGATATTGATAGATATATTGCCGCTATTTCTAACAATTGTCGCCAATTTTTAAAATATGTCGACAATTTTTAAAAACCTTCGCCAAAACATTGAGTAAATGCACAAAAAAATTAAACATGGACAATAAAGCCGCTATTTAAAAAAAACTGTCGCCCACTTTTGAAAACCGTCGCCGATTTCCAAAAACTGCCGCCAAAAATTTGTGAAAAAGGACAAACTTGATTTCAAAATGGACAAAATATTTCCGCCAATTTCCTAAAACTGTCCAATAAATTTAAAAAAAAAACTATCGCCAAAAGGAAAAATGTACTGCGGTTATTTTTTTTAAACTGTCATATAATTTGAAAACCCGTCGCCGATTTTCTAAAAAATGTCGCCAATTTTCAAAAACTGTAGCCAATTTATAAAAACCTTACCAAAACTTTGTCAAAGTGGACAAAACAGAAGTCCTTACCAACGGATAAAATATTGCCGTCATTTTCCAAGAACTGTCGCCAATTTTTACCCATCTACTGAGTGGCGGGCCGAATCGGAGAGACTGGTTGAGGGAGAGCTTTTGACCTCTCCAGCCGGACCAGATCCATCGTCTTGCACCGCAGTGGAAGGTATGGATTCATACATCCGAAATCCTTTGGCACAAGAACCGGTCGATTTTAAGACTCGTTCGGCTGTGGAACGATTTGCCAGTCTTGCCCGGATTGGCCAGACTTTTGGAACACGAAACATTTATTTTTTTCTTCTTTATTCTGTGATATAAACATTCGAACACGGACGTTTGCAGGTTCAATGTTCCGAAAACAAAGTCCTCCATCAGTGCACCAGGGCGATATAATAAAGTTGTATGTTAGATTTCCGCAGTGACAAAGCGAGATGGCAAGAGTCAAAGGTTATAAAGTAATGCTCGCTTTACCTCTTTCGAACCCAGCACTCCGCTAGCAAAGACGTTAGTAGCCGCAATATCCATTGTTACTTGAACCGCGTACTTAAATAAATCGTTGTCTTGAACACACTCTGTCCCTCTAAATAACATTGGCGCAGCCGGTTGGATTTAAAATGTTCAGATTCGTACGATGGAAGTAGGAAGACATCCAAAACATATTGGCAGTAGCGTGCACAGAGTTAGTATCGTGCGAGTTACCTTTTAGCTTTTAGCCGATGTTGATTGGGATTACCTAAACCATATCAAATGACCGCTTTACCTGGGCATATATATTACAAGAAAATTAATTACTAGATGCATAAAAGTTCCAAATCCATCTGCAAAAGAAAATATTTGGAGATAAAGCCAACATAATGTTTATTTATTATATAGTACGAGTACCAACAATTTATTATACAGTAAAATTATAGAAACTATACATGTACACCAACGAGTCGTTCTGAAATGATTATTAAACATTTAATTATTGGTTTTTGGCTACGTTTTTTCTCTTTTAAATCAAACTAGGCAGCTGGTGTTAAGAACCTCAACTCACCAAACACAGTCACACCTCACCAAACACAAGAGCATTGTCTCTTTATGGTGAGGCAAGGCAATTTTTTGTTTCTTTGTTAAAACCTTATGTAACTATGTAACCGATGTAACTTTATATGTATTTTTAATCAGTATTGCAAAAAAAAAAAATAATTTGGGGCCCGATTTCAAATTTTACCCGACGTAGTACCGAATTAACGTAGTAATTAATAGTAGAAATTTTACCGTACGTAGCCTTAACGATTTTTTGAGAAGAATGTAGTCGATATTTGGAATAGCCTACCGCGAAGCTTTATTTCGTGGTTGATAGATACTTCGTGCGTATTTTTGAAAATGAAGATCCTTGAAATAGTTTTATTAATTTTAATATTACATATTTATATTTTTATGCGAGTTTGGGTGCTTTTGCGCCCATATGGACGGCACGCCTCTGCATATTGTTGGGTTGTTCGTAACTCGGGAATGTTTGTTTTCCTTTTTGCATATTTCCTAAAATTCGCAGATTCCAATACCAACAATTCATGGCATGATGCGAACCGGAAAGGCCAAAATAGCTTCTACGTTAGCACATTAAATTGGTTCATAAACAGAAGTTGACCATAAACAGGGTACAGGTATGTTTATGAGTGGTTTCCAGGTAATAGAGGTAATCTAAACAGATTTTCAAAATTAATAAACAGTCCAAACTGCGCACGCCAGCCGCTACCGCTGGGTCGAAAGGGGATTCGCTAATCGAAACTCTATTTTGATGTGATGATTAATTTTAAGAGCAATCATAATATTGAATTAAAATGGAATGCTGAAAATTACCCGCGTAAAAATATTTTACCTAGGTTTTAATTAGAATTTATTATAATAACAGGAGTTTAAGACGGGTTTGAGATAAAAAAATTATTTTAACACATCCGGGTTCTGATCTCAACCCTCTGGTGACCTTTATAATTAAACAAAAAAATCTGAGTATATAATTCACACGCCGTAGAAGTGAAACCTACAGAAAACTAAAGTACACAAGACTGGGGAGGCAATAAAGCACTTTTTTAATCAATGTGGATGACTTTTTCCACATTTTTATCGTCGAATTCCAGTATCTTATTAGTTTTTTGTTTTCTTCTTCGGAGTCGCTAAATATCGCTTTCTTTTGTGTTTTCTAGGTAAATCCTTCTAAGATAAATCCTTCTGAAATAAGACCGGCATTTTATACAAATAATAATTAAGGTAAAATTTAGTCAATTCAAAAGATAAAGACGCCAAACTTAGTTATTCGGGAATTTACAAATTAGATTGCAGTGATTGCTCCCCATTTTATATAGGTAAAACGATGCGCAATGTCAATATTAGAATCAAAGATCATCTTAGATGCTTAAATAATAAGGGATTTTCTGAATTCGCCAATTATCTTATTGATGAAAATCATACCTTCAGTCCAAAGCACCGGTGCTAAGGTATTACATAGACATAGTGGTAACAGACTGAATAATTTAGAATCACTCGAAATAAAGAAAGCCGTTATAACAAAAACCCAAATCCTTAATAACCAGTTAAATGTGTCCAACAGCCCGATATTAGGAATGTTTCCCATAAACCAGTAACAACCCTTAATCGCTTTATTCCTTAATCACCTGTTCAAGTGACGGTTTGTCATAATTCATTAAATATGTTTTTAAATTTTTTAAACTTTATGAGTAAAATCTCAAATTATAATATTTAATTAAATGAAGACAATATTAGCGAAACTCAATCGAAAATCTGAGACAGAAAAATCAGAAAAGATATTGGGTCCGCTGGGACTCGAACCCAGGACCCTTTGCTTACATGGCAAGAGCTCTACCGATTGAGCTACGGAACCCATGGGTTCGAGTCCCAGCCGAGCTAATATCTTTTCTGATTTTTCTGTCTCAGATTTTCGATTGAGTTTCGCTAATATTGTCTTCATTTAATTAATCATTAAATATCTCCCGTCTCTTTCTCTCATTGTTCCTTTGTATTATGTTTTGTCTCTGTCTTTATTATATATATAAGCCCACACAATGCATATTTTTGATCGGTTTAATTTCATACCCTGAAGATGCTTGTGTAAAGCGAAACCGGTCGGTACATAAAAAAAAATAATTAAATCGTGGTTACAAACTAAGTCATTGTTTTATTTCAATAAATATTTTATTGCTATTTCATTCTGTCGCAGGCTAAATCCTATAGATGTATGTATTTGTCTCTTTTTAGTGTCGATCGCTTCCGTTTCATCGAGTTTTTCAAACTGCAACGGTAAAGAAGTTTTCACTTCAACAACCCATTTTTATTTACATTGCATTTATAGAAGTGTTGTTACTCAGCAAACTGTTTTTTTCAATTATATTTTTTAATATTAAACTAGCTGACCCGACAAAAGTTGTTCTGCTATATAAATTATTTCTAGTGAATATTTTGTTGTTAAATAAAAAATAACGAATGTTTTATAAGTGTAAGGGGATGGTATCTATGACAGAAAGAGGAATGGAGCGCTGTAGATGATGCCCGCCGATAATAACAAAAGAACACCAACCATTCATTTTCTCAATTCAATGTATTTCATTAAAGTAACGGACATATTCATTGTTTGATGAAATTGAAAAATAATTTCGTTCTATTCGAAATACGAACGACGCGACGCGACGGTAAAATTTGTTCATGCTAAAATCGCGGTAAAAAAATGGGAGGGTGGGGGGTAGAGGGTGAAAATTTGGGGTTATAGGTATTTTTGATGCCAAATAAAAAAATACAAAAAAAAGCCAAAAAAATAGAAAAAAAATTCTGGATAGGGACACCCTAATCACCCATCGGTATGAAATATACTTTACGACCTATTGTCATACCTACCAAATATACATAAAAAATATCATAAAAATCTGTTGTGCCGTTTCGAAGGAGTGTGACACAAACACCGTGACACGAGATTTTTATTATGTAGATAGATATAGGCACACCAAACTAGGCAAATGATCGTAGAATGGTAGTTATTGCAAAAAAGAATAAATAAATAAAAATAAATATAATAAAATAAAGTTTTATTGCTGTTAAACTTATAAAACATTTTTCTAATCCAATCTAATTAATTATTATTTTTTTTAATTATTCTAAATTATCAGCATTCGGATCATTATTTTTAGAAACAGCATGTCTTTCGACATGGCCTCCTCTAAAGATTTCCATTTTAATCAATTTTAATATCAGTGCTATTATGACCTGTGGAGTTTATTTATATATTTTTTTAACTTTTAATAAGTTAAACTTAATTGGCCATACTAAGCTAATACCCAACATGGTAGTCTTAACCTAACCTAACCTAACTGTTGTAAGTTTTTCTAATATGATATGAAGTTTATTTAGCACACATTAAGCACAAAAAAAATTTAAACCTATCAAAAACAGTGTTTTGTTGTTGTTTGTTTTTGGGGTGTTATGTCGTGTTGCGCTACCTCCTTTAGCCAACGTTTCGGACAGCGTTACAGTGTCCATCATCAGGGCAGATGTGTGATAATGTGTGATGGCAGATGTGTGATGATGGACACTGTAACGCTGTACGAAACGTTGGCTAAAGGAGGAGGTAGCGCAGCATGGCATAGCGCCCCAAAAACAAACAACAAAAATACTTATGTACCCGCCTCGGAACAGACTTAGTCTAGTGAGGTGGGCTACTAACGTGTTTGTATAAGATATTATTATTACAATAAACGCCCGGGTTGCCGGCATTAAATAATTAAAAACAACTTTTGGTTGTGAAAATCCAAAATCATATCCTATCAAAAACAGGTTTTTTGTCTTTCCAATAAGTGTAATTCTCTCCACATCTGTAATTTGTAAATATAGTACGCCCTGCTTCTGAGAGGCTAACTTGACTTTGGCTTCGATGGAGCCAATGAAATAAAAACAAAAAACTTTTCTGAGGCTGGTAGCTGGAATCTATACCTCTGCACTCCCGATGGTGGTTCGTTGTGCTTCGACAGTACTGACTTTTCAAATACAAAAATAATGGAACGGTCGTTCTGAAACCGGTCGGCTTTACTCAAATATATAAGTCGTTCAAACAAAGTAACGTTGTTTCATTTACAAAAATAATGTGTTTACAAAGAAAAGCAAAACCATTTTTGAAGGCGGGGTATGGAACACCTTAGTAATAGAGCACGCCTATGGAGGCAATTGATATTTACAAAAATTCCATCAAGAGGGTATAACCTGATGATATAAATGACTTTGTTTTTGTTGCACATCAATGACCTTTTGACATGTGCACCAATTCATTGTTACGCGGATGACAGTACAATCCATGATAGCTTATTGTTTGACAAGCCCCCAAAGGGCTCACAAATTCCAACGGCTCGGAGGGCTTTGAAGCAAAGAATGGACGGTTACCTTGAGAGTGGTTTTCTCGGAGGCGTCTACTAATATCTACAGGAATTCCAAAAACTGAAAAAATCGAACTAATATCTATGAGAAGGAAAGTGTTGACGAATATCTACAGCTCAAACTGTTGACGAATATCTATGAGAACCAAAGTGTTGACGAATATCTACAGCACTGGCAGAGGTTGGATTGGCAATTATGTATAGCATATTGGAATAACGTAATATTGCGTAGGCAGTTTAAAAAACTTAATTTATGTAAGTACGTATGTAAAAATCCCTAATATCGGACTATTGGACACATTTAGCTGATTAATCCAACCTACGCTCTGTAGATATTAGTTCAACCTACGCTCTGTAGATATTAGTCAACACTCTGAAGTTCGTAGACATTAGTTCAACATACGAGCTGTAGATATTCGTCCGACATACAGGCTGTAGATATTAGTAGTATCTGGAGTCGTTTTCTCTTGGGGTAAAAATAATCTCGTTGAATTTAATGTTTCAAAGACCCAATCATGTCTGATTATGTCTAAAAGGGATCGAAATGAAAATCTAGTCTCTTTCAACGGAAGCAATCTTCCGAACAGGCCATCCATTGATATGCTTGGAGTAACACTAAGTGACCAGCTCAGATATGGGGGCTCCATCGAAGCCAGAGTTAAGTAGCCTCTCAAAAACTGTGGGTACTCTACAGGGCCCGCAGATACTTTAATAGTACACAACTGTTAACCCTGTACAAATCACAAGTGCGCCCCACGGTTGAATTTGGCAGCCACCTTTGGTCTGGAGCCCCAAAATACCTGAAAAAACCCTCGACTCTGCAGAAACGGGTGGTCCGTCTGATAGATTCTCCTAATTTAACAGATTGGACTGCAATCTTTAGGGCACAGGCGTCGGGTGGGAATGCTATCCTTGTTCTACCGGTATTTCAATGGAAGATGCTCCGAGGAACTAGCGTCATTGGCATCGTCCCTTCGGCATTGGTGCATAGTCGGGAAACACGCCAAACGCGTGCCCAACATATGTACACGGGTGACATTGGTCGCATGAGAAGGGCCGCTTCTTCGACTCGTTCTTGTGTTCAACAGCTCGGCTGTGGAACGATTTGCCGACCTTTGTGTTTCTTACTTCCTACAACATGGGTCTCTTCAAGACCAATGTTCATTCCTTCCTCTCCTCAAAAACACCCTCCACACAGCATCTCAGATGACATAGGCCCTGAGGGGAATTATATTCCTCAGGGCCTCATGTAAAAAAAAACCGGAGAAAACCAGAAAGATGTCATTGTTAAATTAGATTTCAGACGTATTGACTCTATTCAACGAAAAATTATAAATTGATATCGAAAGATTGTTCTTTTATCTAGTAAACGTATGTTTTTAATTTTGAGAAAAATGTTTATTTTAAGTATAATAAGGTTTACCATAGATCGTTGGCAGATTTGTTAAATTTTCAAATAAGATTTTGTTTTATACAACACCCATTTCAAAACAAATAATCATACAGTAAAATAAATGAATACATTATCTGGGAAACGTATGTTACAGAATTTTAATTTTAGTTTAAAAAAAATCATTAAAAAAGATATACGTACATGTATTTCTTGATGAAAATTGATCCGATTGTGTATTTATTTGCGCACTTACAAACTAATATATTTCAGATTTTTTTACGTTATTATTTTGCTTAGACTTCATTGAAAAATGATAAATACTTGTGATCAAAAAATAATTACAAAAAGTACATAATTTTAATAGTTTTATCATCACGCCTTTCAGCATTTTTAGATGTAGGTATAAATTAAAGCAAATTTGGAATGAAATAAAATCGATATTGAGTTATAATTTTAAAAAGCTGGTACGGAGAATAATTAATTTTTCTCATTGGAACCGCCCTGTAAGATCGTAAGAACATATTTCGACGAAATGTGGATTTTCGGCCGCTGGCTGGTTTAACGCCCTTAATAAAGACGACGCAGCTAAGCTGAATAGTTCTTGATATCCGTAAATTGACGGCTATACCAAAGCTAAACGCAGAAAACCATTTTGAATTATTCTGTAATACCAACTCGTAGAGGAATAGAGCTGTCAATACGGCATTGGATATATGTACAAAAGCACACATTTCAGCACTATCAATTACACATCTACCCTAATGATGGACACTAATGCTGTCAGAAAAGTTGGCTAACGAAGGAGGTAACATAACACCTTAAAAATTAATAACGAAAATACTTTTGACCTTGAAAATCTCAACTCATTTCTGTGGTTATACCACGTTGAGCCGACTTATTAAATACCGCCACCTCGGGTACCATTTATTGGATGACTTACCCTTCTATCATGGGTCGCCCCAAGTGGTTCGCTACTTTTGGTGACTTAGTAGGGTTGCTTGGATTCGTGGGGTGAAGTTTGTCAGGGTTTTGGCGGCGAATGCGTTATTCCACTTACTGCATGGATTGGGAGACACTTGTTGAGAGAGACCTAGCCTAGGCCTCTCCAGCCGGACTCTCTCGTCCCATCGTCTTGCACTGCAGCGAGAGGGATGGATTCATATTTCCGTCACTCCCGTACATAGTTTCTTACCCACCCCTCATACGTTTTTCATTCCCAGAACACCCTTTCCTTTCTTTCCTTAAAAATACCCTCCACACAGCATCTCCAAAGATGACATTGGCCCTAAGAGAAAATATTTTCTTCATAATATAAAAAAAAAACAAAAAATACCTACTCGTACTATTCATGAACGAGATGAGTTAGATAAATATAATTTTAAAAAGTAAATCAAGCTCGTTGACAAAAATTATTTCGTTTTTTTCTCTAATTAATGGTTCTCTTATTAATCAGACCCTTAACCACAAAAATGGCTTTCTATCTGCCATGAGCCACACAGAACGCAAACCCCCTTCAGCCAAAAAATGAGTCCAATCTTTCCACGGCATTGAAAGCACAGCGAAGCAATTATTTTGGTCGTGCGTTTGAACGAGCTTGCGTCTGGATGAAAAAAAAAACTTGAAACCGAAAAGCTAAATTTATATCTCGCTTTAGGGAAACTGAAAATGAAATAATTCTCCCGGTTAACAAACAGGAACAAAGGAAATTTAAAAATGGCTCGTACACGATATTATTATTTATTTGTATGGCGATTTAATCAACCTGTGCGCTCACTCTTTATGGCGTTGTTCTTATCATTGTTTTAAGTAAATTCCTACAGTGATGTTAATTAAAGAACAAACATTAAATGATGATGCTTTACAAGTAACAATTAGTTTTGTCTCGTTTTCTATTTTTTTACATTTAATCCGTTGACCGGTCAGTGGATGAATTGGTATCGCGTTTGGATCCCACCTAGTCGCGTGTTCGATTCCTCGGCTGGCTAAGTTCTCCATCACGACATTAGCAACATTTTCCGCTATCTCTGGTGGTAGCAGGAAATTTTCTAATATTGTCGGGTTATTCGTAACCCGGGAATGTTAGTCTTTATTTATTTATTTATTTATAAAACACATGATACATAATTAAAGATTTTACGTAGAGTAGATATATTAGATCACCATACTAGGCGGCTGCCTGTTTCATGGAGACCAATGGAATATAGTTACTTTGTATGAAAGATGAAGTCTAGTGTAAACATATTATGGATTTAGTATAAATGATCCTAAAAGTTGGAAACATTTAAAAACAAAAATCCCTATTCACCCTCATTACTGAGTTTACCATATATTTTTTCTCTTTATTTCAGCAGAACTGAGGGGTGTAGGGGAACATAGTACATGTTGCGCTTGAGTATTATTTGCATTGATTTATTGTGAAGTATTTGCATTTTTTTAAATTTCTCTTCAAGTGTGGTAATATAATTGTATTGTATATTATCAGACATGTTTCTTTATTTACGTTGTTTCTGATTCTGCCAAGAAATTATATATTTTTTGAGAAGTTCACGTACAAGTTTAGCTTTGACTATATCCTACTATCCTACTAATATTATAAAGGAGAAAGTTTGTATGGATCTATGTTTGTTACTCTTTCACGCTAAAACTACTGAATGGATTTAAACGACCTCCGTACTCCAGTGGGTAAGACTCTTGACTCACAATCCGGAGGTCGCGGGTTCGAACCCGGCATGCGCAAATAAATTTTATTTGATTAATTTGTGTTATTTCACAATTAATTCATTAAAAATAATATATAGTATATTTGCGGCATGTTCCAGAGTGGAAGATACTATCAGTATCGCCCTGGTGTAAGACCACCATTCAGAATTGAAACGTTGCTTGAAAATGGCTTTAGCCGTGTTTTGTGACCAGATCTGAATAGCCAGGTACTTCCCAACCTTCCTCTTACCCACCTCCTTCTCCTCCCCACTACCTTCAGCCTCACAACATACCCCAATTGGGGATGCCATAGTCTCACTGGCTCCAGACGGGAGCAGTTGAGATTCTTGTGCGATATTCACTGTAAAAAAAAAATATTCTTTCATTAATATAAAGCTACATTGTTTGCGAGGTAATTTTTTAATTTGGGCTTAAACTCCTGCATATTTTCGGTGGTTTTTAATTTTAATGGGAGGTTGTTATAATAGATTATGCCCAGATAAAGATAGGAATTTTGAATGTGCTTAGTATTAAATTTAGGAATTTTAATAGTTTTGTTTGCGAGATCTATAGGCTAAATATATTGGTAAGCTCTGGCGTTATGAATAATCTGTCGGGTTATGTAATTATTTATCATACGTTTTCTGTCAATAACTAAATCGATTTATTGCAAACGTCAACCAATTGTCGCCTTGGAAACGATGTTTTTTTAAATTTTTTTATTTAAGGCAATTCACCCTAAAAAGAGTGCTTAATAACTATCTCTAAAAATGAATCACCGAAATGTATGTATGCGCATAAACCCAAACGACTGCACCAAAATGAATATTTTTTTTTTTGTTCGTTATTTTGTATAAAACTACCGTAGAGTTTTGGCATTATGAAATTTATATAAAAAAATATAATAGGTGGCACGCGAGCAGTTTGAAAACTGAATGTATCGGGAATGAATGTGTGGAATGCGAGAGGTGAGAGGGGGGAGTGGGGAGGGGGGGGGAGGGGGTTTTGGGAGGATGTTGGTGGAGGGAGATAGGGGAAGGGGAGGAGGGTGGGGTGAGGGGGTTAGGCGAGGGAGTGGGGGGAGGGAAGGAAGGGTAAAGGGGAAGGATGTAAGGGGTGTGGGGAAGGGGGTTGATGGGGGGGAGTTGTATAGGGAGAGGGAATATGGAGGGGTAGGGGGTGAGGGGTGGGGTGGGTGGTGGGAAAGGGGGATAGGTTTGATGGGGGGAGTGGAGTGGAGAGAGGGAAGGTGGAGGAGACGGAGAGGAGTGGGAGAGGGGAGGAGGGAAGGAAGGGGAAGGGGAGGGGTGGAGGAAGGTGGGGGAGGTGGAGTGGGGACGGTATGGGGTGGGGGAGGGGTGGGTGGAGAATGAGGGGGAGGGAGAGGGGGGTTGCTGGGTGAGTGGAGTGGGGAAAAAGAAGGTGGAGGGGGGAGGAGTGTAGGGAAGGTTGGGTGGAGGGGGTGGGGGGAGGGGGTTTGATGGGGGGGAGTGGAGTGTGGGGAGGGGTGGGTGGAAGGGGAGGGGGGTTGATGGGGGGAGTAGAGTGGGGAGAGGGAAGGTGGAGGAGGCAGAGTGGGAATCTCCTAATACCATGCTAGCGAAGCCGCGGGAAAAAGCTAGTAATGAAATAATGTCATCAAGATATTTAATTTCTTTGCCATTTTGTATGATGTCATCATAAATATACGAACCATTGGATTCGCGTTAATATTTTTTATCCGTTGCTATTTGTGAAATGGACTACATTTTTTTTCCTTAATTTTTACATTTGATAAATACAGTATTATGAAATCATAAGTGTAATGGAAACCCACTAAGGCGCAGCCTGTGCGTGGGTAATATAGTTATACACATTTTTTATTAATAATAATAATAATTGGATAATTTGTAGAGCGCCGTTTTTGTGAAAAATCACCTCTAGGGCGCTGTGGCGCTGTACAATTTATTAAGAATTCTTAGGTTCTATCTAATTCTACTGTGTATTTACAAATGGATGTAGAAACATACTTACCTGGCAGGTCACTTCCGATAAACACACTTTAATTACTAAGGTATGCTTGGAGAAGATACGGCTTTGCACGCGGAGGACATTATATTTAAAACACTGGACATTGCACGATTGTATATTTGTTTCCCCCATCACTTTTAGTATTACATTTATAAAAAGATTAGTGACAAAAGTAGAGTTGATATTTATTTTGAAAGACTGGATATTATTTTTTATAGATTTTTAATTTTTAATTTTTTTATTTTTTTATTGGCAATGTTTATTAAAAATTCATATGAAGTTACAACAGTTACATAGTTACATAAGGTTAACAAAAAAAATAAAAAAATAGCCTTTCCTCACCATAAAGAGACAATGCTCTTGTGTTTGGTGAGGGAGTTCTAGCTCAATTAGTAAATTAATGATCGTGTAAGTTAGTAATAACGGCTATTGTAAATAATAAGTAGGTTAAAAAATCTTGTATAAATTAAAAAATAAAAATACTGAAGAGTTTAAAAAAATCATAATATAAATTAAAAAATCATTATAAATGGAAGAATCATGTAAGTTAGTAACAAAAATTATTGTAATAAGTAAGTAAAGGGTACGTAAGAAAGAACGCAAGATTTATACAATAGTAGACAGAGATTTAGAAACTAATAAATGAAAGAAAAAAGAAGGAATAAATGATTTATAAAATAGCAAAACTTGTTACAAAGTAAACATATTTGGGACTTTTATAGCAGTTTCAGGTAATTTTTTAATTTGGGCTTAAATTCCTGCATATTTTCGATGGTTTTTAATTTTAATGGGAGGTTGTTATAATAGATTATGCCCAGATAAAGATAGGAATTTTGAATGTGCTTAGTATTAAATTTAGGAATTTTAATAGTTTTCTGGTATCTTGCTGATGTATTGAATTGGAAGTTACGAGTATTTAACTGTATTTCTTTGTAAATTGGAAGTATTGAATTTTTTTTAAGGATTTTGTCTATTATAGGCACATTGAATATTGAAAAAAGAATTTCAGTATTGTACCTAGAAAGAACAAACAGTGGGTATATAAAGCAAAAACATAAATAAATTTTGTCTAAACAGTTTGTAAAAAAACATACAATAGTGTAATAATAAGAATACAATAGTTTAATAATAAACGTACGTACCTATATATATAGTTATACAATATTTATAATTTGGGAGGCGGGTATGGGTACCGCTGGTACGGGTACATTTATTGGATAACCAACACCTCTGCCATAGGTCACCCCGTTTGGTGACTTATCAGGGTTGCCCGGGTTCATGCTGCAGGGTAGGACGGATCGGGAGAAAATGGTTGAGGGAGTCACTTTGACTTCTCCAGCCGTACTCTCTCCTTACACCGCCTTATACCGCAGTGGGAGGGATGGAAGTCTGAACTGTCGCTGTGGCAAGTGGCTTCAAATATCTACTGGAGCGATGCTTTTAAAGGATTTTTCTCTTCCATATGCCTATTCTCACTGATATATTTCATAAATTCTATGAAATAGAATGTGTGAATCAGGCTTCAGATAAAAGAAAAATAAATA
Organism: Limnephilus rhombicus; assembly: GCA_929108145.2. NCBI lineage: Eukaryota > Metazoa > Arthropoda > Insecta > Trichoptera > Limnephilidae > Limnephilus > Limnephilus rhombicus. The sequence goes on from OV815274.1 coordinate 51,483,349, forward strand.
TGCGAAAGTGTTTTTTAAAATTGAAAAACATTAGAAGCGGCCGAAAAATTTGTTTTGTGACAGTACCTACATGTTGGTTTTTTAATGAAAATTCTAGTGTGTAAAACTAGTTCCAGCGAGAGCTCGTACGGACATCATCGACGTTCTCGAGCGTCTTGTTTAAAAACGATAAAGACGGAAGATACCAGAAAGATGACTCATATACGATCTCTCGTTGGGACTAGCATAGTGTTTGTTATTGTGTAACTAACTAACTAACTAACCGACACGCCGATTCGCCGCAGGGGTAGGCAGAGAGGACGGACCGCCAAACAACTCGGTCTTGGCACACACTCTTTGCCTCACTCACATTCATAGATACTCTTCTATTATTCTGACTTTTGACATGGCTCGTCTCAAGTATCTGATTCACTTGATCATGCCACGTCTTTCTCGGACGTCCCCGACTTCTTCTACCATTCACATTTGCGTCATATATTCTTTTTACACTACTTTCTTCGTTCATTCACTCTACGTTACTAAGAGTTGATTATTCTACAACCACCATCAACGATATAATAACTTGTCTTAATGGAGGTGGGAATGGGTACCGCCGCTCCGGGAACCTTTATTGGATAACCAACACCTCTGCCATGGGTCATCCTAAGTGGTTCGCCACTTTGGTGATTTAGCAGGGGTGAGGTTTGTCTAGGTCTTGGAGGCGGATGACCAGGACATACTGAACCCAAGATTCCTACCCACCCCTTAAACCCTTTTCCTTCCCAGATCTCCCCTCTCCTTCCTTTCCTTAAAAAAACCCTTCCCACAGCTTCCCCAAAGATAACGTGGGCTCTGAGGGAAATTATTTTCCTCAGGGCCTCCTGTGTGAAGCTCATGTAAAAAAAAAATCCATGTTTTGTACACAAACTTTAATACCGACTGGTTACGCATTGCAATATGTTTTGTTTGTTCGAAAATTTAAATAAATATATAATATCACAAAGAGGGTACTTACTCACTCCTTGGATTTAGCAGAGACACCTAAATGGATTGTTTTCAAAAATAGAATCTAAAACAAGAAAATAACTGACACTGTTTGTTTCTTGGAAAATTTTAATCATTGTTAAAAACTATGAGTTTGTGTATTGATTGACAAATTTCATCTCTTGCAAATTATCAAGTCACCTAAGGATTGCATTGACTGAATTTAATTATTGATTGGATGACATTACCGAGGCCTCCAAGCATCAAGATCTACAAAACAAGGTTGGTGGATCTGATATTTTCCCTGGAGTTTTTTCTTCGTGCCATTTCTTTGTGATATATTTGTTCGCGCAAGTAGAGTTTTCATAATCATATCCGTGAGTATTAGGCTCAGAGGGTTTGAGATTATTTATACATCTCAAACTCATATTTATAATGCACCGACCTGAACTTGATTACAGTCATTTTAGTGACTATACAATCGAAAGAGAAAGATGAGTAAAATATACGTGCGAAAGAGAGAGGCGTGGGCGGGGAGGTGAGACCGCCTTTCTCCTCTCCCGCGCACACCGCTTTCCGGAACTTTAACTCGCCTATTGCGACGATTTCTGTAACAACGTGAGGTCGGCATTAAAGTTTGGAGCTTAATATAATACTTATCGCTTCCTTATACTCAAATCTACATGTAATTTTCATAATAGTAGCTCTCATTAATACATACACAAAAAATTTATATAACGATCACTATTTTGATAAATTTTCTAAAGTTCTTCGTATCTCGCAGGAAGAGAGACGCCGCACGGGGCGATACGTTGCCATCGTGGTGGGAATCTCGCTGGTGTGCCTGGCAATCTACCACGCGTGGGTGCGCAAGATTCCTGTGCTGGCCAGCCTGCTGGTGCCTGCGCTCATCATGCTGCTGTACATCGCGTGGGTCCTCTACACGGCCGCCAGGGACAAGAAGAAGGTAAACAAAACACTGGCACTATACTCGTATCGTACATTTTATTCCTGAGGCTTTCTTATAATGTTCTTCAATCCCAATGATTGAGATTAGGGAACGTACCCATACTACGTGACCAACTTTATGCAATTTTTAACCCCCCCCCCCGATGACCAAAAACCTAAGCCGCTCGCTGCTCATTTGTACCAAGCGTGGTATTTTGAAGACCCCCCCCCTGAACAGGTCACGTAGTATGGGTACGTTCCCTTACTTGAAACGTGTTCGGAAAACTCCCATAAAGATCGAGGTTCTTCGAGATTACAAGTCACTTAATTTAAGTTATCGTAATGTTTACTATGAATATTTAACTGGTTTAACTAATTTAAGTTATCGTAATGTTTACTATGAATATTTAACTGGTTTAACTAATTTAAGTTATCGTAAGGTTTACTATGAATATTTAACTGGTTTAACTTATTTAAGTTATCGTAAGGTTTACTATGAATATTTAACTGGTTTAACTCATTTAAGTTATCGTAAGGTTTACTATATTTACGATATAAAACGTCCGTCCAATTGGATGCTTTTCAAAATTCTGAAGCCAGAGAACCTGACACTGGGGGAGCCCAGCTGTCTATAGTTTATCATCGGTTATTGCCGTGACCGTTCGTGAATTGGTCACGAGTCATGAACAACGATAGTCACCACTCTACCAAGGTACTATTTAACTCACAACCAGTAGCGGATTTATACTTCTCATAAGTACAGGCCACTTCATTTGCGCTGCCCCTTTGTCCTTCTTAGAATTTGCCACCTATCATAATCACTCACTTGTAGGCTTGGTGCCGCCTCCTGAAATCTGCCACCCTTAGGCCGCGGCCTATACGGCCTATTGACAAATCTAGTACTGCTGACATCTGTTGAGACACCTCAAAACTGCATATATCTACACTGACGACATATCTTGAAGGATATTGAAACTATTAACAAATCCTAAAATTATAACATTTTGCGTTAATACGTATACTATATTCTAGAAATATTGTCAAAGGTAAAGAATTGTCATTCCGCGTGAGTCTATCAACCCCCCGGGGCAACTTTACTGAAAACTCCCCACAGTGGTGCGCGGTGGTTCAAGATGCGACCGTCAAAAGATCTTGCTAGTTGCTTGTGCCACTCCCATCCAGTGGCGCTTCGTGGCTAATATCATTGGGAATTCAATAGTAGACTAAAAAGGGAGAAAATGTTTTCTCCATGTACGAAAAAATTCTATGTTGGTATTTTCCAAATTATCTTTTTCCCCAGATCTAAACGAATTTCATTCCATCACTGCACCAGAAATTAGCGACCTAGCAATATTATCGGAGATTCATTAAAACGTCTGTGGATAAAAAAATGCAACGTCGCGGATTACAAAATATCAATTAAAATTAGAAAATCATAATTTACGCAAGAAACTACCATTCATTTTTTAATATAAAAAAATATCATCTTCGGTAATTAACTTATTTTAATAACAACATTAAATACGATAAAAATTATAAATTTTTACAAAAAAACTATTCCGTATACATTTGGTTTTAACAAATCTCATAGATTTCCAAGATTTATAAGTCTATCACTCTGGCGCCACCAGCATGTTTTGCATGAACCTTGAAGAATTATGACAAAAGCTCCCATAGGTGCTGAATTCCTAACGCACCTACGAGATTTGGGATTAATTTTAGATTCGCTCTTAGGCTCAACATAATATGTACACGGTTGACATTTGTCACATGAGAACCGGTCGCTTCTTCGACTCGTGGAATGATTTGCTGGCCTCTCTGTTTTCTCCTTCCCACAACATGGGTCTATTCAAGACCAATGTTTGTTCCTTCTTCTCCTCAAATCCCTCAGAACAGCATCTCAGATGACATGGGCACTAAGGGAAATTATTTTCCCCAGGGCCTCCTATGTGGAGTTAATGGAAGGGTGGATTTTTTAGCACAGAATTTGAATAGCGCGCTACTTAAAGTTTTGTAAAATCATAATAAAAATGTGTCTGATATCCTTATATTTTTTATGGCAGTTAAAGAGACAACCGCCACTGGTCCCACTTCCCATCATACAAAAGAATTCCGTCGTAATCTGTGAATGTCCCTCTAGTGTGCTTGATTTGTGAATTCAGTCTTACTCTGTGCAAAGAATACATTATAGTTCCCATTGCCCCTAGGGGTGAAAATGTTCGCTCGCGAAAGATGATTCGAACGACGACAGGAATTGTCTGAAACCGGATGGATGTTCAACCAAATGAAAAGCTCGTCTGTATTTTCAGACCATTCAATGTTCTCTTGGTATTACTGTTTCCTGAAAACAAAAAATCTTTCGTTCATTTAGCTTTATTGCCTAATTTCCTTCAGCGTATAAACCTTGAGGTTCAAAAAAAAATTACTTTTACAAAAATGCGTAGGCTAACAATATTTAAAATAGTGGTAGGTACTAGTATATCTGTGCTCGGTGGTGGAGAGGTTTAACTTGTGCTAATAATTTGATTGTACGTAAGTAAGCTTTGTTTTTTTTTTAATATCACATGTCATTTACTCCAAATCAGGTAATTTGTCCATAATTCCTGGGGTAGATTTTAATATAGGTAATATATTTAAATATAATTATAAAACTTCTGGAACACAACTAATAATCATCATATTAGAAGACATGTTCGTGATTTTAAAGCACCGTTAAATATACCTATCATTTTTATTGCATTTTTTTTATAACATAAAGATAGCAGCCAATAAAATATGCGTTAAGAAAATGAAGATAATGTTGGTAATTCTTAGTCGAAGTGTGAATACAGTTAAAATCTGATAAGTGCGAGTCCCAGATGTGTCCATATTTTTCTGATTTTTCTTTTTCCAGATTTTCGATTGAATTGCGCAATTTTTTTATTTTTTATTATTCTTTATTCATAAACATTTCTTAGTTATACAGTTTTTACAAGGTTTTCGTCTGAAACACTAGGCACATGCCCGTATTATGGTAGTCGCTAATATTTTCTTAGTTGAATTACATTTTGTTGCAGTTGTAAATTCTTGTAATTTACTATTCGCAGCGCAGACCCATCAAAAATCACAGGTGAGTCTTTTAAGAGTGAGTGAGAATTTTCCGTTGAAAGCTTTATACCATTAGTAGGTACAAACAATATTGTCTGAATTTTTCGAACGAACAGTTCCAATTTTTAATATTACACGTAAATTCGAAGCAAATTTGATTTCATTGAACCAGAGCTACGAAGGACAGACATACAACAAAAAAAAGTAATTTTAAAGGTTCAAAGATAAAAATATTATGAACTTTAAATATTTTGTTATAAACATAAATATTGCAATTCCAATTTCATTAAAAACATAAATATCGCAATTCGAATTTCATTAAACTCATCTCCTTGATATACCTACCTAATTATTTAATTTTTGACGTAACAAATCTTATTGACAAAGATTAAATATGCTCGTTGGAAATAAGTAAAAAATTCTTTAATTTGATACGGAAATTTTAAAAACTTAATTCCGTATTATTTATAATATTTAACGAAGAAACTTGACACTAGATATTACGGTCTTAACGTGAATTAGTTTTATTATTATTTGCACCGTAACGATTATGGAGAACTTATGGATATAATTTCCATCTAGTTTGTAGTGGGAACTTTGTAGTTTAACATTCCTTGGGGTACGACAAAGTCCCACCTGCGGTCTTCCAAACGTGCGATTGGTTAGGAAAATATAGATATTTTGTTGCCCAACCTGTATGACCATAAAAATATCCTGGAAAGAGAAAAAATGTTTTGTAACGGAATAATTAAATAAGTGCACAATTTTAACAGTAAACACAATAGTCTTTATTAGATCGGTAGAACAATCAATTTGCATGTATGACACCTATTTATAGCAGTTCAATAAAGAAAGGCAGTATAATAAACTTTATGGGTACACTGCACTGATAAACAGGTTATAAGTTATTACTGTATCGGTCCCCCCAAAGGAAACCTTATTGTTCCCTTAACCGTTCGTTTTACCAAAGGGGTTTCAACGAGTTTTTCTACCTCTAGGTTAGCTGAACTCCGAAGCTGACGGATTACGAAGCGTCTCTTCCTGCTAGAGGTTCATTTAGAGTAGCGCGGTCTGCAACTTGCTGTTTAAAGATAATACACCACCTTATATCGGTTATCAAAGCTGTGTCACATCACACAGAGGTGAAAAAATTAATCAATAGCATCCCTCGCCATATTTAGTAAGAGACGATGCGGAAATGAGAAAGTCTTCGAAATCACAAAACTAATTCTCTCGGAAATCTGCAAAACAATTAGAAAGTGATGTTAGCTGCTGATTAGTTTTTCTTAAATGATTGCAAAACATTGCAAGGTAAAATTTTAGGTAAGTACTGACTTCGCACGTAACACTGAAAATACAAGTACAGAAAACATTTATTAAAATACTCATAATAAAAAAACAATAAATAAATGGTTAAGACATAAATGAAAAATATAAATGTAAAGTAAACAAACAATAAATTTATTAACAGAACCTTCAACTTTAGGCACACGAAGGTAACACTCATTTAAATTCTACCGTTTTTAAAAATCCAATAGTCTGTGAAAAGGCACGCATGTTTTTGAGAAATTTCAAGAATTTGCACACAACAATGGAACGAAAACCCACGAATAACCTTTAGATTCCCTCTAGAGAGTGTTTGATATTTGATTTCATTCAGAATATGAAATGTAAATGTTTACTTTGAATTTTTGAAAAATTAAACAAAAATGACAGCTTTAGTTCGGCAAAGAAGTTCAACAGAGATTGTTGATGTTTCTGGTTTTCTTTAAATATGAATAATGAATTTTCTTCAAAGAAAGCGTTTGATGAATTTAGTTGATGCGGCGGCCAGTGATGATTTTCATTAATTAGTTTAGTCTGGCACTTAGTTCTGTTTATTGTTTATTTAAGTTTTAAAAGAGCGGGAGCGGTAGATGTACATCATGGATAGTTAATTGACGCGTAAACATTGATTTTGTAACCAGTATTATTCGGAAGGTTAAACTTAATGAAGTTGGGAATGTGAACTATTTATCGGGTTTTAGTTCACCGGGTTAATGTAACCAATTTCTGATTAGGAAGGGAAGAACAAAAATAATAATTATTTAGTAGATGAGGGCTTTAATTTGTAATTTTTTTTTATTTGGGAGGAGGGAATGGGTGCTATAGGTAACCCCAAGTGGTTCGCTACGTTTGCAGACTACGCAGGGGTGACCGGGTTCGTGGGGTGAGGTTTGTCCGGGTATTGGCAGCGGATGTGTCTGCCCATCAACTGCGTGGCAGGCCGGATAGGGAGAGACTGGTTGAGGGAGACCTTTTGACCTCTCCAGCAGAACTCTATACTCTATAGGGTTGGATTCCTAAGTCACTGACCCCCAGATTCCTACCAACCCCTCATACCTTTTTTTCCTTCCCTGAACTTCGTCTTCTTACTTTCCTGAAAATATCCCCCACAGAGCATCCTCAAAGATGGAATAGGCCCTGAGTGGAATTATTTTTTCTTATGGCCTCCTGTGTGAATGCATAACATCCATCTCACACATACCCTTATGAATGAAGAATGTATAATATCACATCACATGTATACACTTATGAGTGAACAATGTATAACATCACATCATATAATATACCCGTATGAGTGAATAATCTAGAATATCACATCATATAATACACCCGTATGAGTGAATAATCTATAACATCACATCACATTTATACCCGTATGATTGAAGAATGAATAATATCTCATCACATGGTATAGCCGTATGAGTGAAGAATGTATAACATCACATCGCATGTATACCCGTATGTGTGAGGAATGCATAAAATAAAGAAAGGTATTCAATAATATAGATATTTTAAATAAAAAGTAATTGATAAATAACTCCGTTAAAAACAAATCTCATTTGTAACTGAAAGGTCGGCGGAAATGAATAACATGCCTTGAGTGAAGCAGTTTATATTCCAAAGTTCCAACGAATCACGTTCACAACCGGAAATTATTCTTGAAGGGCAAGAGTAGCTTGGGACGTTTCCCTTAAAGTTACAATTTTGTGAGTAGTACCTACCTACAATCAGTCCTACCAGAGTTTGGTCAAATAAACCTTCTTGCTATACTACCCTTCATTGAGTTCATTATTATACTTTGAGGGTTTTATCTTTTAAAATAAAAAAGGTTTTTATTATTATAGCCTGTTATGATTGCAACTAACTACTTAGTAGAAATCTGGGAAAACGCAAATGAAACATACTCATACATATCATTGAATTACACATAATACACTACATGGTACGAGTAGGTAATCCAAAAGTATTTTTGTTGTTTGTTTTTGGTGTGTTATGTCGTGTTACGCTACCTCCTCCTTTAGCCAACGTTTCGGACAGCGTTACAGTGTCCATCATCAGGGCAGATGTGTAAATGTTAGTGGTAAAATTGCCTCTGTAATTAGGCGTGCTCTATAAGTTTTGGGTCTTCCCTGGACTTCAGGAACAAATCCAAAGTAATGGCCGGTTTCAATTAAATGCTCGGCGATTGCCGATTTTTCAAATTGAAATTCATAAAAATTTTATTAACGAGATGACGGAGCTAAGCTCAATAGTTCTTGGTATCCGGTAATTGACGGCTACACCAAAGCTAAATGCAGAAAACCATCTTCAAGTATACTGTAATTCCAGCTCGCAGTGGAGTGGAGCTGGCAACACGGTATTGCTTCGAAGTACTTAAGCACACATTTTACCACTAACATTTACACATCTGCCCTGATGATGGACACTGTAACGCTGTCCGAAACGTTGGCTAAAGGAGGAGGTAGCGTAACACCCCCAAAACAAACAACAAAAATACTTTTGGCGGATTTTGGCAGTGAAAATCTAAAATCATATCCCTCAATCCAAAAGCTATTTAACTTTAATTCTAGAATATAAAAAATATAGAAATCAAAAATATACGATGAAACATAGATGCATTTAAACAGACGACATTAAACACCAGCAGAATAGTTGTATTTTAAAAAAGTTCTGACATTACATATATATTATAATGACTATGTAAATAAAATACTGTATTTAGGTTAAAAAAATTGTTTTTAGTTTTTCAGGAATAAAATTTAAGCCCAAAAATTGTCTATAATTCTAAAATACGAAATCCTACCCCTTTTTAGGGATTATTTTTGTAAAAAAAAACGTTTCGGGGCCTTTTTTTACGTTAGCTCCTTACCCCGAGGAAAAAAATTCCCTCGGGACCAGTATCATTTTTAGGGATGGTGTCTGGAGGGTATTTTTAGGGAAAGGAAGGAGGGGAAGTTCTGGGAAGGAAAGGGGTATTAGGGGTGGACAGGAATCTGGGAATTAATGTGTCCAAGAGCGACGGATGTATGAAATCATCCCTCCCACTGCGGTGCAAGGCGATGGGTCGAGAGACTCCGGTAGGAGAGGTCTAACGGTTATGAATGGTGGTCGTTCACACGAGAATCTACCAAGTAACTATCTATCCTAAGAAGAGCGGAAACATATTTTGTTTAATACTTCCTATCTACGAGTACGATAAAGTCTTTAAAAAATAAAGAAAAAATGCCGAACGATTATAAAAACGTTTTTTACCTTTTTGTGAATCGAAACAAATACTCTGTCCTCGAAAGATAGCGGAAATGCCGAGAAAGAAAACACAAAACAAGTATTGGGAAAAATGCAGATACCAGCACGGGACTTTAATAATGGTCTCATTTTTTATTACAAAAAAACAAAATTGGCTTTAAATTGCTTTGCTTTATAAAGTCTACGATTAATATCGGATATAAAGTTGTACAGCAACTTAATTCACGTTCCTTCCTTCCTCTTACGCTGTAAGCTCTAAAATTGAATCCTTGGGCGATATGCCTGGAATATAGTTCGAATAAATTGAACCTTTTCGTATAAAACTTATTTTGCGCATTACTCTGTTAACAAATAATTCCATCTTATTCACCTGGACGCGTTTACTAAGCTTATAAAAAAATTAATCATTGTAGACAATATTAACGACTGCCAGACGAAAAATGTGAAATTGAAGACAGAAAAAATTCAGTAGCATCTGGGAATTGAATCCAGGATCTCTTTCTTGCCAGAGATTTTTTTTTTTTTTTTTACAGTAAATACCGCACAAGAATCTCAACTGCTCCCGTCTGAAGCCAGTGAGACTATGGCATCCCCAATTGGGGTATGTTGTGAGGCTGAAGGTAGTGGTGAGGGGAAGGAGGTGGGGAAGAGGAAGGTTGGGAAGTACCTGGCTATTCAGATCTGGTCACCAAACACGGCTAAAGCCATTTTCAAGCAATGTTTCAATTCTGAATGGTGGTCTTACACCAGGGCGATACTAATAGTATCTTCCATGGCGATACTAATAGTATGAGCATTGAGCTAATTTGTCTCTTAAGGTGATTTTTCATAAAACGGCGCTTTACAAATAATTATTCAAAGAAATTTCTTTTTATCCAGCCAGCGGCCGAGAATCCAAATTTCGCTGAAAGATGTTCTTACAATCGTACACGACAGTTCCAATGAGAAAGATGAATTATTCTCCGTGCCAGCTTTTTAAATAATAACTCAATATCGATTTTATTTAATTCAAAATTTGCTTTAATTTATACCTGTATTCAAAAATGCTGAATGGCATGATGATAAAACCATTAAAATTATGTACCTACTTTTTGTAATTATTTTTGGATCATAAGTATTTATAATTTTTCAATAATGTTTAAATGGTTGAGTATTGGAGAGTTGAGCGCAGAAATAGAAGGATATATGCTTGCCATTCAAGATAGAGTCATTAATACTAAAAAATTGTAAGAAGCATATAATCAAAGATAAAAATCTAATTCATGATTTATGTAGAAATTGTTTGGCCTTTCCAGAAACTACAGAACATATTATATCGGGATGTTCTGTTTTAGCGCCGTCCGAGTATACATTTAGGCAGGTTTTAAAAATAATTCACCAAAGTTTGGTAATTAAACATAACTTGATTGACTGCCGTTATGAATATGAACTAAATTAAAATTAAATTAGAAACTAAATTAGAAAATGAATTTAAAAATATATATTATTACAAAACTATACTAACAGACAGAACAATTAGTCATAATAGACCTAATATAGTTTTACATGACAAAATTAAAAAAAAACTTATATCATTGATGTAGCTATTCCAAATTCCTGTAGAATTAAAAAATCTGTTTCTGAAAAAATAAGAAAATACACAGATTTAGATATTGATTAGGATTATGTAAATACATAGGATTAACCCGTCTGCTTGTTTAGGAATAAATACATCCCAAAACACGCAATCGCGTTATACTTTCATGAGACCAAAAACGTCCCGAGTTACCTTACATTTTAAAAGCTACATATCTCTCTTCCTCTCATGCAAACATATGTATTTTTTCTTTTAACCAGAATGAGAACAAAATAATGCTTCTTATTGTCTTTGAAATATGAAAGCTATCTTGCATAGATATTTTACAATCTCGATTCAAAATGACGGTTTCAGAATTTACCAGCGAAACTGAGGCTTCCGGATTGTGACGAGCGTCGCGAGAGGGCGTAATGTGTTTTCGCATGCTCAAAGTAAATATTTTGTCGATGTTGTTGGATGTTTCGTGCTTTAGTGAGGCGTCAAATTCTGTAGGATTATTGCTGACTACATAGGAAATTTGCTGAGTGACTACAATCAAGATAATGATAATGTATTTATTTTGTGAATTTTTCTACATGATTTATGTGTCGCTAAAAATCTGATATTTTTAACTTTCGGGGCACGTTCCTACGCCTTCTCCAGGGGCACATTCGTATTAACGAATTTCTTTTCATTTCAGAAAATTCTCAAAAATGGTCCGGAATTACGCACAATAATAAATTAATAAAATATGTCTGCTGCAATAAAATATGTTTTGAAAGGAAAATTATCTTATCTCTTGGAGAGTCGGGTAAAGAAAATAAAAGATAAACCTGATGATGGTACGAGCCGCAGTACATATCGGTCTAAATGCTCAAGTTACCAAGTATTTTCTGCCGAAGAAGAGTCACAATGAATGTTCCCCCACCCATGTACGAATGTTTCCCGTTAGTGGGGTAGATTCGGACATTTGTCAGCTTTTGCTAAAATTCAATGCATTAATTTATTTTAAAAGTTATTGACTTCAAACTTTTTGAATAAGAAGCGGAACGTATGGTAAATATTATAATAACTGATTGAGCAATCAATCTTTAATTATCAATTAAAAAAAAATCAAAGTCTAAAAAGTGTACGAATGGTGCTAATCTTCCCCTATGTGTTTGTCTCTTTTTAGTATCGCTAATTTTCATTTCATCGAGTTTCAAATCACAACGGTGCTAAAGAAGTCTTCACTTCATTAAGTCATTACGTACATACTTAGTGATACATGTATGAAGTAGGTACTGCAAGTAAATAAGTGCCGTTCTGCCTCTAATTAAGAATGTTTCCTGTTTCTTCACCTCAAGCCCGGTCGTTATTAATCGGATCCTGTCCCGTGTCCCGTGTCACCCTTCGTCAGGTACTTGAAAAATGATGTAATTGAAAGTGGAAATTCAAAAAGGGCCATCTCGGTCTGTCGTTGCTCCATTACCTACTTCATATTGCTTTAATTGCGACGGGTTTGGCGTTTTGCTAAATGCTCAAGTATTTTAATCCAGTCACTGTCAACCTTCTATTTAGTATAAGCTGCTTGTATCCAACTCTTTAATGAGTGAAGAATGTAAATAAGGATAAGTTAAATAAGTTAAGAGGAAGGATGAAAGTAAACTGAACTTTGTTGAAATGAGATCCCTGAGACGTATGTGTGGTAAAACAATGTATGATCGTGTGAGAAATGTGGATATCCGCAAAGAATGTAAGGCTGATGTAAGCATAATGAGTAAGATTAAGAAAGGGACCCTCAGATGGTTTGAGCATGTAGAGCGAATGAACGAAGAAAGTAGTGTAAGAAGAATATACGACGCGAATGTGAATGGTAGAAGAAGTAGGGGACGCCCGAGGAAGACATGGCACGATCAAGTGAATCAGATACTTGAGTCGGGCCATGTCAAAAGTCAGAATAATAGAAGAGAATGTATGAGACGATGTACGAATGTGAGTGAGGCAAAGAGTGTGTGCCAAGACCGAGTTGTTTGGCGGTCCGTCCTCTCTGCCTACCCCTGCGGGGAAACGGCGTGATGGTTAGTTAGTTAAATAATATTAAATGAAACAATATTGGTTTGTTAAAACCACAAAATTTTGAAATTTTGGCACCATTGTTGTATCAGACGTGCTTATGCTAGTATAATTTAACTTATTTTAATATTTGTATTCTGTACCTAACTGTATGTAAACCTTTTTAAAATAAAAAAATGGGCACCAGCAGGTAGTAGGAACTTACAACCCGGGCATTTCCGTACGTACCGACGGTGAAAGCGGCTTGACCAATCAGAGGCTGAAGCTAGGGGTCTAACTGTACTTCCCTTGGCCATGGTCAAGTGCCTAAATTAACAAAAAGGCAAGCTTTCACCGTCCAAGCCTTTCTGTTCGGACCTGCCTAGGCGACGGACCCTGCCCGGGTCTGCCTGCCGCCTGCTAGCCGCCTCTCTACTGCCGATTTCTGAGCTTTTCAATATTTGACGTGTCGTGTACGTTTCGACGTGTTTTTGCCAACCTCCTTATTTCCCGTGCGGTATAATTGTGATTTGAAACATGATGAAATGAAAAAGCGACACTAAAAAGAGACAAACCCATATATCTACAGGATTAAGCCTGCGAGAGAATGAAATAGACTAATCGGTTACCTCTTTGTGCGGTGCTTCGTAGCCTCCCCACTCTTGTCTACTTTAGTTTTTTGAAGGTTTCACTTCTACCGCGTGTGAATTGCACACTCGGATTATTTTTCATATGTACGGGCGCAAACAATTCATTCATCTTAATATTTTAAAGCATAACTTGCTAAAAGTGTTTTACCATAAAATAATTAATCTGGCGTATGAAAGAGTAGCTTATGAATTCTTTTAAGTATCACCTTAGGCCGTTTCGAGCTTCTCCTTCTTTTAGCCAACGTTTGTTCATAAATAAACACGTATTTCACCACGACCTACATCTGCTCTGATGATGGACACTGTTGGCATACGAGGAGGTAATGAAACATGGCATTTATTCCATCCATTCCATCTTTTTTTTTTACATGAATACCGCACATGAGTCCGAACTTCTCCCGTCTGGAGCCAGTGGGACTGTGGCATCCCCAATTGGGGTATGTTGTAAGGCTGAAGGTAGTGGGGAGGGAAAGGAGATAGGGAAGAGGAAGGTGGGGAAGTACCTGGCTATTCAGATATGGTCACCAAACACGGCTAAAGCCATTTCAAGCAACGTTTCAATTCTGAATGGTGGTCTTACACCAGGGCGATACTGAGAGTATCTTCCACATTTTTTTATTAAATTATTACATTTCATCTATTCCACATTTTTATTAAAATTATTACACGTGTATCGGCTACACCGGGGGGGGGGGGGGGGTTTATAGGACTCACGATGTTTAAGTGAAATATGTTCTTATAATGGAGCCGAGATATTGGAATAAGGCTTCGTTTCTTCCTCAAAACCTATTTTTACTTCATCCAATATATTCTGCGGCTATTGTGTTCACAGTGTGGATTTGATTTTATAGAGTGGTAGATTTTTTTAGGTTAACTCCGCACAGGGGGCCCGGTGGAAATAATTTCGTTCAAGATATATGTCATCTTTGTGGATACCGTGTGGAGGGTCTTTTAAAGAAAATGAAGTTCTGGGAAGGAAAGAGGTATGAGGGGTGGTTAGTAATCAGAGGTTCAGTGTATCCAGGATTGATGGATGTATGAATCCAAGTACACACACACTTTGCACGACAATTTGATGACGTTGATACATTTTAACAGACGATGTTTCAAAAAAATAGGATTTATATTACGTAAACGTAATAATGATGGTGTATAATATTATATGCAATTTATAACCTGTAATTTTCGTAAATCTGGGGGTCAAAGAGTTCAGGAGTGACGGACGTATGAATCCATTCCTGCCTCTGTCACTGGTCGAGAGAGTCCTGCTACAGAGGTCAAAACTTCCTCAACCAGTATCAATCGATCCGGCCCACCAAGAAGCTGGTCGGCAGACTCATCCGCCGCCTAGACCTAGACACAATTCACCTCATGAATCGCCCCGAGCACACCCCTGATACACCAAACGTAGCGAACCACTTTATAGAGATACTTTCTATATTTCCCAAGTAAAAGACCAGACACATTTCCAAATTCTTTCCCCGCATCCTTCCCCACCTCCTACCCCTCCTACTACCACCACCTTCAGTTTAACAACCTAACCCAAGTGGGGATGCCTTAGTCTTACTGACTTCAGACGGTTGGGAGCAGTTGGGACTCTTGTGCGGACCCACGTAAAAAAAGAAATGCCATGTTTTGCTAATATTTTACTTCTTTACTTTGTTCGAGTTGTTATGCCGAAAGTTTAACAATTTCATATATATTATTGTTAAACCATGCAGTCGTGCAACGTTTTCGTCGTTGCGACCTGACACTAGACCCAAAAATCGACAGTTCTAATTCCAACAAAGTGTAGTTTTTTGAAGTGAAAACTCCTTTAGCACCGTTGTGATTTAAAACTCGATGAAACGGAAACGAGCGATACTAAAAAGAGACAAACAAATACATCTATAGGATTTAGCCCGCGAGAGAATGAGATGGCAATAAAATATTTATTTTATTGAAAAAGAAGATAACAATAATAATATAACGAAAATATGAAAGAGAACGAAACACAGAAAAACAGAAAAAGACAATGGTCGCAACTGGGACTCGAACCCAGCTCGTCTAACCGGGACGTGCGCGTTAACCAATTTCACTATAGCCACCTTCTGTCAAACCGTCATATTTGTCAATCTCATATTTAAAATTTTAGAATTAACAATATTATCTTCAACTAATTCTTTTTCCCATAATATTGGCAACCACCCTTTTTGTTGGAAACAATCATTCTAATAATTGGTTTGTAACCTGGATAGCGTCTCGGATAATTATATCCGAATTTAATTATATGGAACTATTGACTTTTTATAAAAGCCTAAATGAATATTCAATATACCATAATATTGGCATTTGCCTAGCTTGGTAGTCGAAAAACCATGTAAAACAAACCTGTAACAAACAAAATGAATAAAAAAAAAAAATATATATATATATATACATATATATATATGTTAATTAATTTAACGGGTAGGAACCAATATAATACGTTAAATCCACAGTCCCACGCAAGTCTTCTTTAGTGAAGTGGTATAAAGCACCTGACGAAACTTGGCAGACATTTAGTGGACCAAGGATCGAATTTGACGAAATCCGAATTTTTTTGTTTTTTTTTTCAATCTTCAAACCATACCAAAATGAACATGTAGAAGAAAACACAAAAGAAAGCGACATATAGCGACTCCGAAGAAGAACACACAAATATTAATAAGATGACCAAATGAGGGGTACTAGAATTGATAAAAAAGTGCTTTGTAGTCTCCCCACTCTTGTCTACTTTAGTTTTCGTGAAGCTTTCACTTCTACTGTAGTGTAGGTATTCGATATTCGCTGAAGTCATAAAACCAAAGGTTGTAACAGCCCAATAGGTGTGTTTTTTTTACACAAGTACCGCACAAGAGTCCCAACTTCTCCCGTATGGATACAGTGAGACTATGGCATCCCCAATTGGGATATGTTGTCAGGCTGTAGGTAGCGTGGAGGAGAAGGAGATTGGGAAGGGGAAGGTGAGGAGGTACCTATTCAGAGGTGGCTATTCAGATCTGGTCACCAAACACGGCTAAAATCATTTCAATCTACGTTTCAATCGTGGTCTTACAGCAATATCTTCTGAGAATATCTTCCACTTCAATTTATTAAATTCAATTTATGAATGATATTTATCGATTTTGAGAGCTTAGTTTGAGAATCTTCTATTTGTTCAAAGGGCCATCGGGTCTGATATTAGATGATATTATTTGAAACAATGTTTGCCATTAGCGACAGTGCTAAACTTGCTGACCCTTGAAGGTACCAGCTGAACTTTGAACAAACCCACAACTTAAACCCAAAGCACACACAGAGATCTAAAATAATTTGTGATATTATAATTTGCAAAAGGACGATCGTTTTCACATTTGAAATAATTAATTTATTAGTACCTTTATTATTTAATTAAGGTTAAATGCGGAGTTCTATTTATTCTATGTAACCAACTTATAAACGTTTTGTTTGCGCAATAATGTATTGATGTATGACTACCCTTTACACAATATTAATATACGCAATCAATTATCAAAAATAACAACAACAAAAAAACTATATCAACACTAGCAACAACAGTAACACAATAGTAACTCCAATGTAACAATAACAACAACAAAAAAACAATTAAAACAAAAAACAATAATAATAATAGTAACATTAGCAACAACAGTAACAACAAGAACAATAACTTTCATAACATCAATAACCATATTAAAAACAATAACTACAAAAACAACAATTAGAACAATGTCAACAAAACAACAATAGCAGTAACAACAATGACTTCCACGACATTATTAACTGCAATAAAAACGATAACAACAAAAACAACAATAAGAACTATGTCAACAATAATAATAACGGTAATTACAATTTTAACGATTAAAACAAAAATGCCAAAAACGATGAATTAAAATAACAACAATAATAACATCAAAAAAAAAAATAACCACCATCACAAAAATAACAACGATAACAACAAGTTAAAAAATTAATTTCAATTACGAATGTTAAAACAAGGAAAATGAAATACTAAAAAACGGGGAATGAACAATGTAAGCTCAAATTACTATTAGAAATCGGTACGGAATATTTTAAGAACTTCTTGTGGGATTTAAGACAAAGAACGATTATGTGGTTGGAATGTGCTAAACTAATTAATGACGATAAACTCTATCTTTTCTCTTATTTACCATTTTCATCGCAAATACTTTCATGATAATCAACAAGGAAAATATTAAATAGAGACAAATAAATAAAAAAGAATAGAAAAAATACAAATAATAAAAAGGAAGTACAAAGGTTGAAGAAAGAAATCAAAAAAATAGACGCTAATTTTGAGTGACCCCTTTGGACAGTATTTCGGCGATACAAATTTGTTCTAAATTTGATCTGTTTTCGCGTGGTTGATAAACGTAATCAATTTCATTGAAATCCGCTCCAAGAATCCGTGAAACGAAGATCCAACATGCGGCAAAACATCGCGGTGCAGGTTCAAGCAATGAAAATCCTTTGTGTACAGTTAAAAAAGTTTGTTATTCTAATTAGTTTTTTATGACTTTTAAGTGTCGTAATTTTTTTATCTCAAAGAACAGTAAACCTGTTTTTATGAACGTTGGACATACATTAAAAAGGCCGGGAAAAATCATTTTTGATTCTAACCGACCGTGACTGACAAAACGTAACATGTTTTTTTGTCAATGCCCTCCAGACATGTGTTGTAATTTATTTTCCAGTAAATTTTAATAGAAATACCGGCTTACATAAAATCATTCCAACACCGAATTTAATTCTGAATCAAATAATTTTAGCATTGTTTCAATTATTTAGATTTGAAGATGGGAGCAAAGATATTTTTTGGTTGTTATTATTACATCTACAAGGAAGTTTATATTATGGTGTGTATGAATAGGTGCATTGAATTTAATATAACGTTTTTAATACGTTGGATTTTCCATTCAGTTTATTAAAATACTAAACTCGGGTAAGTCTCTGTCTGTAACTCTCTTAAATTCACGAACGAGTCGTAGAAGCGACCCGTTCTTATGTGACAAATTTCAATAGTGTACGCATATTAGGCTGCGTTTCCATAGAAGTGGAGTTGCGCGGAGCTCAGCTAAGCGGGGCTGTGTAAAGAGGTCAGTGTTTCCATTGAAGCTGCGCAAAGATGAGTGGTGCAGAGCTAAGCTGTGTAGCTGGTTGAATTATTACAGCTAGCTCAAGTTAATCCGAGCGGGGCTGTGAATACATTTTGGTTGCAGTCAGTTAATTATTACTCTCGATTGATCAGCACTATAAACTGCAACGAACTGAACGCACCGCCCCGCAAAGCCCCGCTCAGCCCCGCTCAGCCCCGCCCGGCCCCGTCTCACCTAGCACAGCTACACAGCTCAACTCCGCATCGCTGTGCCTCGCTCAGCATGACAAAGCTCCGCTCTGCACAGTACGCTATACATTTTATTATAATTCTTCCCAACTCAGCTAATACTGTTTCCACTGAAGCGGAGCGGAGATGTGTGATTTGAGCAATATCATTGGTCAATTTTTGTAAGTCTCAGCTCAGCGCAGCTCCGCTTCTATGGAAACGCAGCCTTAGGCGCGCGATCGGCGTGTTTACCGACTATGGCTATAACGCTAGTTTTTCCTATCTTCCATTGTTATACCGGTAGAACAAGGACCGTATACCTACATGACGCCTATCTCTAAAGATTAAAATCCGCTTGTTAATATCGGAGAATCTATCAAACGGACCGCGCCGTGTCGGCACAGAGTCAAGAGTTTTTCAGGTATTTTGGGTCTCCAGATCAGAAGTGGCTGCAAAATTCAACAGTGAGGCGCGTTTACGATTTGTACAGGATTAGCGCAGATTGACAGAATCGCACATATCAGTGTGTACTATTAAAGTATCTGCGAGCCCCGTTCAGTATGCCCAGCTCTGAGAGACTAAAGGGGCATACATTAATTACGTGAGCAGTTTTTCTTCCAATCTAGACCCCCCCTGGGTGAAATAAATTTGGGCCACTTCGTAATTCTTTTCAAGTAGACGTGAGATTTTGCTGGACCCCCCCTTTTGAGCTCACGTAATTAATGTATGCCCCTAACTTGACTCTGGCTTCGATGGAGCCACTGTGTCTGAGCTGATCACTTAGAGTTACATCAAACGTATCAATGGAAGGCATGTTGGGAAGATCGCTTGTGTTGTAGGAGACTATATTCTGATTTCGATCTCTTTTAGTTGTAGTCAGAAATTATTGGGTATTTGAAACATTAAATTCGACTAGGTCATTCTTACCCTAAGAAGAAACCCCCTTGAGGTAGCTTTGGTTCAATGATCTTTAAAACTTGGATTAGCTTGGAAGTATTTGTTTGGAGAATTCAGACAAGCGATAAATACCTACTTATTAATAAAATGTTTAATTATTTTAGTTGCCATTTACAAAATGGGGACTGATTCGTTGAGAATTCAGAACAATGCTAGATTTTGAACAGGTCTAGGTCTTTTAAATCTTAATATATAAAACAAAGTCGGGTTAGTTATAACTCGAGATCGGCTGGACCGATTTTGATGATCTTTGATTTGTTGGATTTGTCTCCGCCCCGGATAACAGAATAACTATAACACTGTAAGAATTCACGAAAAAGAAAGTTATGATGAAAATTAATTTTTTCATACATTTTGTATGGAACGAGTTCTCATATTTTGAAAGAACTGCAGCAATATTGTGATAGGTATAATGTTTAACTGTGCGTGAATTCCAAAAATTCAAAAACGTCAAATGTCAATGCTCTGATTGTTTTGCTTTTGTTCTTAATCATGTAACGCTGCCCCTCTTTCTTACACACTAAATGTCAATAGTCGAAAATGAGACAAACGGTGAACGTATGTCTCTGCACCCCGCCAAAGGAAAAATACAATAATAATAATAATAATAAATCTTTGAAATGAATCGCATTTTTTTTACGTAACTCCAACTCAGGACCTATGTCATCTTAGGGGATGCTGTGTGGAGGGTCTTTTTAAGGAAGGGTAGGCTAGGAAGTTCTGGGAAGGAAAAAGGCATGAGGGGTGGATAGGAATCTGGAGGTCAGTGAATCCGGGAGTGAATCCATCGCTCCAACTGCGGTGCAAGGCCATTGCCTTGACCGGAATTGACCTTTTACCTTGACCTTTCCAGCCGGACTCTTTCGACCCATTGGTCGAGAGAATCCGGCTGGAATGGTCAAAAGGCCTCCCTCAACCAGTCTCTCTCGATCCAGCCCGCCACGCAGCGAGTGGGCAGACGCATCCGCCGCCAAGACCCGCACAAAAGTCACCCCATGAACCCGGGCATCCCTGCTAAATCACCAATCGTAACGAACCACTTGGGGTGACCTATGGCAGAGATGTTGGTTATCCAATAAATGGTTCCCGGGGCGGCGGCACCCGTACCCGCCTCCTCTCAAAAATTCCCGTGGAAAAGTAATAAAATCACAAAAAAATATAAATCCGTACACAACGCCATCTCTGATACTGACAAAAACAAAACACGGACAGTTGGCCATTGATAATTGCTTTATTGTGTAATTTTTAACTTAATAAAAAAACTTAATTTAATTCAACAGTTATTGATACTGAGGCGGTACGAAGTTCGTCGGGTCAGCTAGTAAATAATAAACGTCACGTGCTTATCGACAACAAAAAAACATCAGGAGCACAGAAATGTCATAGGGTAATTTGCGTTATTATTTTGTTCATTCCGCAATGGCGTTAATGTCGCAATTAAACTTAATCAAAATGATAATGAACGTCAAAACGAGAAACTGCCGATATGAACATTAAAACCAGGAGCACAGAAATATAATTTGGTATTTCCATTTGGTTATTATTAAAAACATTTATTGCCCAGGAACAGTAGTTGTTAAAATCACATAACGAGGAAACCATTTCACTTTTATAAAAAATTCATATAAAAAAATTCCCGTGATTTTCATATATTTTTAAATACACTTTTGGGTATTTTATTATATACACATATTAATATATTAATACATATATGTAGAACAATTTTCACGGTTTACCTGGGAAAGTCTTAATCGATGAAAATCCCCGAAAAACGGCATTTCCAAAATTACCAGTAGTGTCTCCAATTAGCTTAACCAATCAGGTATCTGATGCCAGCCCCGCCCCCCCACCCCCTCCACCATCAATCATCTGTAACCCGGGTACTTCGTTGTAGACATAAGAAGTGACTTGCACTCACTTAAGTTTTAGCTTTTGGACCGAACAGACATGCGAAAGCTATCAGTTTGAGACAAAAACTCAAGACATAAGGCCTCTGAAGATGGACAGTGTGATCTGTCCGAAACGTCAGGAGTTCAAACACTCATTTGACATTGGAAAATCTTCCTAGAAAAGATACTTGCCGCCAACGGGACTTGAACCCGTGTCCTTCTGATTGCCGGTCGGATGCTATGACCACTGAGCTATGGCGGCTTATCTAATACCCGCCAAATAATTCAATATATACTGGTGTTTCATTCAACAATTACAGATTATTACATTTTTCACCTGAAAACAACCAACTTTATTTTTGTGAGGGAGGTATTGTTAGTACTAAATCTCTCGCTAGGTGGCGTCGAGACAAATTATGTCTACATTTTTTGGTGAAATACTTTTAACTTGTTAAATATTCATTATTATTTTTAATTTATAAACTAACGTTTAAGACAAGATTTTTATGCATAGCACAAAGGGAAACAATAATTATTATAAGCAATAATAGTCAGCCTGAAACACTCATCATTTTAACACTCTGTTGGCGGCAAGTATCTTTTCTCGGAATATTTTCCAATGTAAAATGAGTGTTTCAGGCTGACAATTATTGCTTATAATAATTGTTACCCTTTGTGCTATGCATAAAAATCTTGTCTTAAACGTTAGTTTATAAATTAAAAATAATAATATATATTTTTATACACGAAAATTGGTATATGGTGTATACCTACAAATATTTTTTGGGTTTGTAATAAATTGAATTAAAATAAGCAGGCACGATTAATACAAATAAATTGATTTTTGTTTACCCGTTATTACAACTCTACCATGATATTGTTATGTAAGACCATAGCTAGACCATTCGCCTTTTTCACATAAGACTGCATTTGCCTGTAGCCTATAATAAGACTTAATTTTTGAAGTGATAACTTCTTTAGCACCGTTATGATTTGAAACTCAATGAAACGAAAAAGCGACATTAAAAAGAGACAAACACGTACGCTGTGGGATTTATAGAATGATGATGCGATATAATGAGATATAATAATAGGTCTCCTCTTTGTCCGGTGCTTCTTAGACTCCCCATTCTTGTCTACTTCAGTTTTCTGAAGGTTTCACTTCTACCACGTGTAAACTGCATACCTGTTGTTTTTTTATGTGTCGATCGTCCAGTTGATAAGTCAGATATCTCAAAATACTCAGTTTTGAGGAAACCAAGATTCAAATGCTCGCCTTAAATTAAATATTATTTACATGTGTATGTGTTTTACATATTAATTGCTATCAAATAAAACCGGGAGGCATAACGGCCCTTTACATTAGTATGACATTTTAAAATATCCTATTCGTGACCCAGACAACATCAACTTTTGTTTAATTTACGAAAAGTTTTTCTGTATTGTAATTGATGTGGTTGCTTTTATGAGTAACTAGCTGGTTCCCGGCATGCGTTGCAATCCAACATGAATCCCGTTCCCCTTACACGTCCCCTTCCCCTCCCGCGTTCCCCTTCCACCTTCCCTGCCTTTCCTATCCCCTTTCCCGCCCCTCGTCCCGCCAACCCTCCTCCCGCGTTCCATATATTCAATCCCAGTACATTCAGTTTTTAAACAGCCCGCGTGCCACCTTTTACAATTTTTATTCAAATTTCCATTTGTCATGTATATTAAATTTGGTACCTAACATAGGTACATATTTAAAATATCTGAAATTCTTGATTCGATTCAAACTATTAGGGGAGTACCTACTTTAAATAAATTTATCAACTAAAGATTTTCAAAAATAGAATCCTGATTTAACAAATCATTGTTTTGCAAAATGTCATTCTCAAACACGCAAACTGTCAAACGTGCGATAGTCGTTAGGTTTTCTGAAATTATCCTATTTTCTTAATTTTTCTCTCCGTAAGAACCATCCCCTTACTTCAAGCAATATTCTAAAAAAAGAATTAGCGAAATCGGTTCAGCTGCTCTCGAGATTTGCGCTTAGGAACACATTCAGCGATTCATTTTTATATTATAGATCTGTGCATTTTACTATAAAGAGGGTATACTTATACATACAACTGCACACTCAACAAAAATTTCCATTTTTTTGGGAGATGTCTACAGACCGTTATTTAATGAGTCATGACAATAACGGTTTGCAGACTGATGACAAATAACATAACATGACTCATGACTAATCAACTGAACGATCGATGTGTAAGCCGCTTAACAGTCCCAACTGCTAGTGGGGCTATGCATATAATTGAGGCGACTTGACTTGCTACGAAGTGAGTGGAGAGGGAAAAATGAAGAGCAAGAGGTTGGGAAAAACATCACAAGAGCCATTCCAAGTAACGTGTCGATTCTGAACCGTGGTCATACCCGAAACACTGATAATGCGATGATTTTAACTTGATACTTACAAATGTATTCTCTTTTTTTGCAGGCGATAGCATACGAACTAGAGCTGGCCAGATTCGCAGAGGCGCAGCGTGCTGAAGCCAAAAGCAGAAGATGCCAGGAGGTGCTCGTGGAAGCCCCACCGAACCCTTCTCTACCCGGTCTTGCCCCACTGTGTCTGACTCCACTGCCCCCCTCCGGTCCAGCAGCCCCGACCTCGCCCGCAACAGCCTTCGCAACACCCTCTACCAGGTCTTGCTCCATTGAGTCTGGCTACAGTGCCCCCACCGGTACGGCAGCCCCGCCCTCGCCCGCAACAGCCTCCGCAACACCCTCCGCCCTCCGCAGTCCACAAGAAAAAGAAAACCAAATCCACCCCTAAGAGTCCCAATAGCCCCAAGGGGTTTAGAAGAGCTTACTCCATAGCCTGAATTCCGTCATGAGCTAATGAATTTTGTATGAACACTTTATACAGAGCGTGAGAGAAAACATATATTATTGTACGTGTTAATATTTGTATCATTGTCGCTGAAAAAACCAATATTCTTACATGTACTGTGGTATCTACCAATTGAAAAAAAATACTTGAGAGCCTTTGACTCCTATGCCCATTTTTATGTGAATTTCGCACTGTACCAACTGCTCCCGTCTGGATCGAGTGAGACTATGGCATCCCCAATCGGGGAGTTGGGAAAGAGGAGAGTAAGGAAGTACCTGGTTTTTCAGATCTGGTCACCAAACACGGCTAAAGCCGTTTCAAGCAAAGTTTCAAGCAACGTTTAAAATCTGAATGGTGGTCTTAGACCAGGATCGTACTGAGAGTATCTTCAACTCTGGAATGTGCCGCAAATATGCCTTATATTATTTAAAATATTAAACAATGAAATAACACAAATCAACTAAATAATATTTATTTGATCCCGAGACCTTCGAATTGCTAATCGAGAACCTTACCCCTCGACCACGGAAGCCGTCAGGCCAATGAAAGTGATTATGTGTTAAGGAAAAAATTTCCGTATTTGAAAATATTTCGTCAATTTTCTGTAAAGTAAGACAAAATTTACCATTAACACATTTATATTTGTTTATCCCTTTTGATGAAGTTAAAATTATGTGGATCTTTTAACAACATAATTGGTTTTTACAAAAATCTTTTTTACATATAATAAAAAAGAAGCAGTTATATTATATAAATATTTATTATTATAAAGGGTTGCGCAATAAGTTTTTGTTCTTTTATGTAACTCAATAAAGAGAGCAGTATGAAAGGGAGTGTTTGAAAAGTAGACAAACAGAAATTTATTTTTTTCAATGTTTGGTTTATCGTAATTTCTAATTCTAGTTAATTTTTATTTTATCCTGTTGAAGAAACCATTGGTTTCGAAACATGTTGATAATTTTGATTAAAAGAGTGGTTTGTGTAAACCTTATTAAAATGTATTAATTTGATAATTGACCGTGTATGTGAAAACATTACTAATTAAAAAATGACAAAAATTTGTCAATGAAAAGATAAATTGCTTATCCAGCCAAAGGTTGTTTTATCAATAATTTCTGAAAGAATTTCGGAATTTTTCCAACGTATTTTAAATGTATCAAATATTTCTTATTTTTAAGATGTCATAAAACCAAGCACCATTTAAAACAAGAATAAATTAAATTAAAAAAATAAAAGAAACAAGATAAAATAATCATTTAGATTTTTGTATTTTAAATATATTTTAGCTTAATAAATCGTCGTATTTTAAGCTTCAAAAACGAACATTTTTTGAAAAAACTTACCACAAATATTTTTAGTCAAAATGTATAGAAACTTAAAAATACACAAAATAAAAAAAGTTCTTTTATTTAATGAATTTGGAGGAAAACTGTAACTCCACTTTTTCTTGTTCATAAAAGAAAAATTAAAAAAATTGAAGTTTCCTTTTATTTCCCAAAAATTAACCATAAACAAACTGTCATTCATTGCTTGCACATCTTAAGACTTTCATTTCTTTGATACGTTTACCAACACAAGTATTAGACATTTATGTTATAAAAAAACATCACGTTCAAGAAATTCTTATGAAATATACCTACCCACCCCTATATGCTTTCCAGAACTTCCTTCTTCTTCAATTCACTAGAAAGACCCTCCACACAATATCCCCAAAGATTATACAGGCCCCGAGAGAAATTGTTTTTCTCAGGGCCTCCTGTGTGGAGCAATTGTAAAAAATATAATGTATAACAGTGGCGGTCCGTGAGTTTTCAGTGAGGAAGAGCGCTAAGATTGAGAAATATGACGTTATTGACGATGTTGTAGCTGAAAATGAAATTTTTGTATGAAGATCTTCAGGATTCTTTCAGTCAAGGGATGCGCCGAATCCACATACTGAAAGATCTTCATACAAAAAGTTGAAATTTTGAAAAAAATCTGGCTCACTGAAAACTCACGGACCGCCACTGATGTATACGTCGGCGACCCATCGTAAAATCAGGCAGATCATTATGAGCCTGGCTACTTCGTAAAGTTCCTGGCGGCAGATCGTGAAGTGCATCAGGCGCATCATGAACACCCTAAAATGCAATTTGATTATTGATGTAACCTATAAAACCATTTCTGACATTTTAATTTACACAAAACAATTATTACATGATAACTTGACTAAAACCGACGAAAAATTACACTAATAAATTGTAAACATGTCAAATTATACGAATGTAATAGAAAATTGACCATTTTACGAAAAAAAAACATGGGATTTATGTAGATTTCTAGACCTAAATATCTTTAACACAGCATACTACAAAACCCACACAAAACCATAAATATACCAAACCACCCACTGCAAAACGCTCAGCGCGGCAAATATAATCGCAATCAGCGCATGCGCGATTCAGTGTTGCACCATGTGAAAAATAGAGTTGGAATTTTTTGTTATTAGTTATTAGTAATAAATCGACAAAGCACTTTTTTTAGGGGGAATTGCCTATTTGAAAAAAGTAATAAATCGAATTAAAAAATGTACGGTCTTTGCACAATATGTCACAAAACACCGTTTAACGGTCGGAAGTGTATATTTTTAGTAAGGCGTAAAGCGTTACCCCATGTGAAAAATAGATTTGGAAATTTTCGTTATTACCCAGTAATTAATCGACAAAGCACTATTTTTAGGGTGAATTGCCTATTTTAAATAAAGTAATGAATCGAATTTAAAATTGTACGGTCTTTGCACAATATGTCACAAAACACCGTTTAACGGTCGGAAGTATATTTTTTCAGTAAGGCTAAGTAAAGTGATTTGTTTTAATTGATTTATGCAACGCTTTACCATTATAGACTACACATCTGCCCTGTTGATGGAAATTGTAATGCTTTACGAAATGTTGGCTAAAGAAGCAAGTAGCACAACACGGCATAATACCCGAAAAATATATCATGATAATTAATTTATAGGTAAATATGCAGTTAGTCCACCTCACGCATAACACGGAACGTTCGTGTTGTCGAAGTTTGATGCACGGATAATACGGAATGTTCCTTTTTTAACTAATAGACAATCAAATATGACATTTGTCGGAAGTACCAATCTTATAAAATAAATTCTCTAAAATAAACTCGCTTTTCATCATGCTTTTAAAAAACATCCCAGGTTTTGAATGGTTTGTTTGGCTACGCAGGGTTTGTCTAGCGGGTTTGTGTAATTATTTTAATACATTTCTTTCCATGTTCTACTGTTATAAATACTGGTACAAACTTGTCAATGATGCATTCACTTTGTTTTACGCAAAAATATTTTTTCTATGATTGGCAGCATTGATGAAATGTTAAAATAAAAACAATGAATAAACATGGCGTTACCGCGCGAGTGAATTAATTTTAACAAAATTAAAATGTTAAATGCATATTTTTTGCATGTTTTTTGGTCTCCCCCGACATAAATACTCACTTTTCGTAATAATAAAGCTAAATCTAACTGTTTGGATAAAAAAAAATCCGTATTAACGAGTGAGCGGTTTAATGCATAAATAATAATTTATATACTTCATCGTGATCAGAACCTTCTCGTATCAGCAGGGTTGCAAGCGTTGCATACAAATCGACATACATATTGTTTACTAAAGATTCCCCAAGCAATTAGGTACGTTGGGATCTTTTTACTCGTATTATTCGATACTACAATATATCAAAATATTTACTATTCCCCCTGCAAAACATCCTGTGTACGCCGTGGGTTTACGTGCCGAAATTTGGCAAGTCCAACCTATTAATATTATACGGAGTGCAGATGGATTGTTTGCCTTTTAGTAAAATATCTCAATGTCTACGTGATTTTTTTTTTTTTTTTACATTGACTCCACACAGGAGGCCTTGAGGAAAATAATTTCCCTCAGGGCCTATGTCATCTGGGATGCTGTGTGGAGGGTCTTTTTGAGGAGAGGAAGGAATGAACATTGGTCTTGAAGAGACATATGTTGTAGGAAGGAGGAAACACAGAGGCCGGCAAATCATTCCACAGCCGAGCTGTTGAACATAAGAACGAGTCGAAGAAACGACCCGTTCTCATGTGACAAATGTCAAACGTGTACAAATGTTGGGCACGCGTTTGGCGTGTTTCCCGACTATGCACCGGTGCCGAAGGGATCAATGATGCTAGTTCCTCGGAGCATCTTCCATTGTAATACCGGTAGAACAAGGATAGCATTCCCACCCGACGCCTGTGCTCTAAAGATTGCAATCCGTCTGTTAAGATGGGAGAATCTATCAAACGGACCGCCCGTTTCTGCACAGAGTCGAGGGTATTTTTCAGGTATTTTCGAGCTCCAGACCAGAGGTGGCTGCCAAATTCAACCGTTGGGCGCACTTGCGATTTGTACAGGGTTAGAAGTTGTGCACTATTAAAGTATCTGCTGGCCCTATACAGTACGCCCAGTTTCTGGGAGGCTAACTTTACTCTGGCTTCGATGGAGCCCCCATACCTGAGCTGGTCACTTAGGGTTACACCAAGCATATTGCTTCCGTTGAAAGAGACTCGATTTTCATTTCGATCCCTTTTTTTTTTTTTTTTTTTTTTTTTTATTATAGCGACTATATAGAAAAATTTTACATACAAAATGAAATGTGAAATTAAGTACAAAATATTGTATTTCTTAGTCCTCCTCACTAGGGGGTCCTGTGCCGAGGAGGACTAAAGTTATTCAAATATAGTTCATTTGTCTTCTATGTCGTTTTTAGCGTCTTCGCTAGGGTTTTCTCATTGACCTCTTTAAGCCATATTTTTATTCTTGATTTGTATTCAATTGGATTTTTTATTAGTTTTATGTCTTGGGGGAGGATGTTATGGAGTTTTGTTGCAAAGTATGTATAGTTTCTTTGTCCAAATGTGGTTTTATAACTTGGAATATTTTTTATATCATTTTTATTCGATCTAGTGTTATGCATACACGGTCTAGTAGAGGATTCATTATTTTTGAAGAGCTTCAATAATATATTTTTGGAATATATTTGTTGTACATTTGGTACGTCAAAGTTATTGAAAATTTCAGTTGAAGGCGTTCTAATTGGTACTTTCAATATGGTCTTTATGATTCCTTTTTGAATCGTATTCAGGCTGTGTAGGTACGTATTTGCAGCAGATCCCCATCCTATGATTCCATATTCAATTCGAGAATGACATAACGCATAGTAGACCTTTTTCATATCCTTTTTATTCAGCACGTTTCTTAGATTTTTGAAGAAATATGTAAGGCTTGTGAGTTTTTCCGTAATTCCTTTGATGTGTAGGTCCCATCTAAGATTTTCGTCAATTATTACTCCGAGATATTTTATGTTTTGTGTTTTTTCGATGACGGGGCAGTAACATTGTATATTATTTCCATGGCATTCATGTAATTTTAGTTCTAGTGATTTTATTGGTTGGCCCCTTGAGTTCATTGAAAATGTTATATATTTTGTTTTGCTTATATTAAGGGTAAGCGAGTTGATTTTAAGCCAATTTTGAAGTGCACTAAGCCCTTTTTCAGCCTCATTAAATGTATCAGTCCAATTTTCTTCTTGAAATAATAAAACAGTATCATCAGCAAAACTGATTACGTTTCCTTTAATGGTAAGGTTAGTTAAATCGTTGATGTAGATAATGAACAGAATCGGTCCCAGTACACTTCCTTGAGGAACGCCATAGTTTAAAGATAGAAGTTTGCTCTTTTGTTTGCCAATTTGTACTTGTTGTTCTCGCCCTGTTATATATGACTCCAATAAGTTAATTGTTGATTCGGCCATTCCTATTTTTTTTAGTTTAGTTAGTAATATTTTATGGTCTATTGTGTCAAAAGCTTTTTGAAGATCTATGAATAAAGCTAAACATTTTTTCCCATCATCTATGTTTTTTATGGCCATGCTTGTTAGATTTTCTATGGCATCATTGGTGCTCAGATTTTCTCTAAAACCATATTGGGATGGTGATAGTAATTTGTTTTGTTCAAGAAATTGAACAATTTGCTTCTTCATTACAGTTTCCAAGATTTTTGAAAAAGAGCTTAAGAGACTTATGGGTCGGTAGTTATATATATCCTTTTTGTTACCACTTTTATGTATGGGTATAACTGTAGCTTTTTTAAGGCATGAAGGGAATACATTTGTAGATATAGACAGATTGACCAAGTATGTCAATGGGAAGGTCAGTTCATTTTGTAGTTGTTTTATTGTTTTATTTGAGATTATGTCATTTCCCGATGATTTATTAATATTAAGGGATACAATTGCATTTCTGATTTCAGTATTGGTTACATCAGTTAACTTTAATTTGTCTATCTGGTTCATATTTTCCTTTTCTTCTGGTAAAATGCTAGTTATTGGTTGTCTGATTTTCTTTGCTAATTGTGACCCTATATTAGTAAAAAATTCGTTTACGTATTCGAGAATTTTGTCCGGATGCTTTGCGAAAGAGATTTGGGTATTTTCAATTGTTAATTCCTCCATGTTCTTGTAATGGGATGATTTTGCATTTGTAATTTCATTAATGATCTTCCATAATTTGCGCGGGTCATTGTTACATTCGTCTATTTTCTTCTTATAATAATTTTCTTTTACAGTTCGTATAACATTTTTGCAAATATTTCTGTACCTTTTGTAGTATCGTTGTATAAAAATATCACAAGGATTTAATTTAGATTTCCTATGTAATTCATCTCTTTTTCTAATGCAATTTATAACGCTTTGAGTTATCCATGGCTTAAGATGTTGGTTTTTATGCGAAATCTTTTTTTCTATTGATTTGGTATTTGATACGATGGTGTATGTTATATATTCAGTGAATTTACTCCAGGCATTATTTGCATCAAGGTTTTCCAGTAGGCTTATCCAGTTTGTATTGAGTAACTGTTGTTTTACATCATTCCATTTGGTTTCTGTCTTTTGCACGATAATTGGGTAGGGCTGCGATCTTTGTATTTTCTTTTTTGTAATAGATAAAATTTTAGACGTAATCAGACAAGATTGGGTCTTTGAAACATTAAATTCAACGAGATTATTTTTACCCCAAGAGAAAACACTCTCGAGGTAACCGTCCATTCTTTACTTCAGAGTCCTACGAGCTGTTGGAGTTTATGAGCCCTTTGGGGGCTTGTCAAACAAAAAGCTATCATGAACTGTACTGTCATCCGCATTACAGTGAATTGGTGCACATGACAAAAGGTCGTTGATGTGCAACAAAAACAAAGTCGGAGACAGAACCGATCCCTGTGGGACGCCAGCATTTATCGAGTGTGAGGAAGAGGTGAAACCATCGACTACCGTCTGAATCGACCTCTCCCCCAAGAAGTCGGCAATCCAAGTACACAAGGATACGGGAAGTCCGTAAGACTGCAGTTTGTTGACAAGTCCTCGGTGCCAAACCCGGTCAAAGGCCTTGGAGATGTTGTCCAGTGCATCCGTTTGGGTCGCACCGAAACGTTCCAGGCATCGCCCCCAAACATGCGTCACATACGCGAGATCACCGCACGAGCGGTTCCGCCGGAATCTGTATTGACGGTCGTTAATAATTTTGTTCCTCTCGAGGTATGTGAGCAGTTTGTCGTTGATCACACGTTCCATCACCTTAGACAGAACTGATCTGATCGCTATGGGTCGGTAGTTGGCCGGGTTGGAGCGGTCACCCTTCTTTGGAATAGGATGGATAACCGCTTTTTTTCCAACCAGAGGGCACAGAGCCAGTCTTCAAGGACATTTTAAAAAGCTTCGTCAAAATTGGACCTATTTCTGCAGCGCACCTCTGCAGTACCAGGGCAGGTATTCCGTCAGGCCCACTAGCTTTATTAACATCAAGCCCTCGTAAAACATGGAGTACTTCCCGATGCCGGATCCTCAGCTTTTTCATACAAAAACCGCAGTGAGGAACCGACGGCGGGACAGCACCTTGGTCATCGAGGGTTGAGTTATCCGCAAACATTTTACCTAATAAGTTAGCCTTTGCGGTGGCGGTGTTTGCTAGTGAGCCGTCAGGTCTGGTAAGAGGCGGCAGACTGGATTTGCAGAAATTGCGACCTATTGAGCCCGCAAGCGACCAGAATTGCCTGCTGCCATGCGGGCATGCAGCCAGCTTTAAGATCATCAAATCTCAGTAGGTACTTTTAATTATAAAACTCTTTATTAGCTTACCGCAGTCCTCTTTGTCTGGACCGTCTTGAATTTAGATAGTCTGTAAATTTGTTTGAACGATTTTGAAGTAAAACTACTTTACGCACGCTTGGCTTGGAGAGTAAGCTGGTGAATGCGTGACGGGATCGTTACGAAAAGCGAAGCGAACGGTAGTTGAGAGGGAGATATAAGTTAGTGAAGATAGAAAGAGAGAGAGTTACGTTTCGTATATTACTGTAGCGGCAAGACAAAGAGAGGTGCGAGCACACGTTTTCTTGCTCTCTTTCTCTCATAGCCAGTTACGTTTCGTATATCTAAGACACAGTGTAGGCCTACATATTGTCTGTGTCACACTGTAGGAGCAAGAGAGAGCAGTGCGCGCACATTTTCTTTCTCTCTTCCTATTACATAGATGGAGCTAATATATTATTATGGAATTCCACCATGAATTATCACTCTCAAAAATAGAAGTATTAAAAAGATGGAGCTAAAGAAGTTTTACTTCAGTCGTGTGGTCTAAAAAGCCCACTCGTCTTTTAATTTTTTTCTTGAATCTTTCCCCGGCTGCTCCTATCTGGAGTCAGTGAGACTATGGCATCTTCACTTGGGGTATGTTGTGAGGCTGAAGGTAGTTGGGAGGGGAAGGGTATGGGAAGAGGAAGATGGGGAAGTACCTTGCTATTCAGATTTGGTCACCAAACAATAGTATATATTATTTTAAATGAATTAATTGTGAAATAACACAAATTAATCAAAATAAAATTTATTTGCGCACGCGCGTCTTCAATCCCGCGATCTTCGGATTGCGAATCAAAATCCTTACCCCTAGACTACAGAGGCAGCCAGGGATACGGTTACGTTTCAGGGTGATCGTTTTAACGGTCCCATAAAGATATTTTTTCAAAGTGTTACTTTCTTATAAAAGCACTGTTATTGTTAATTTTTGTTTTCTTGTCAATCCTTTGTAAATACTATATATATATATATTCTTCATTTCATATTATTTTATCAATGATTTGTAATGAACTTGTAAGGAACACAAAATATATTGTTTATAATTAAGCAGTACTTACTATCACATACGATTTAAGAGTATGTTTTATTTTTAAATTAAAAATTAATTCCTCAGACAGCATCCTCAAAGATGACATTGGAAATTATTTTCCTGAAAGAGTCCTGTGTTTTTTACATTTTTTCCACACAGGAGGCCCTGAATAAAATAATTTCCCTCGGGGTCTATTGTTATAGCTCAAATTAAAAGGTGGGTACCATGTTAGGTATATAATAAGGGTTAGGGTAATGAAACACGGGATGTGTTTGTATTGTACCTACTATGTGGTCATGTTATCATGACATAAACACCTCTTGTAAAGTGGGTGTATTAGATGTTAGATTTACAGGGTATAAATAATTGTAGATACACAGTTATCAGATTTAATCCCATTGTGGAATCTTGGACGCCAAATATCGTTTGATACGAGATATGCTGAAGCTGCGCAGTAGGTAGGCATGAATTACTCCCATCAGAGCGTGGGCACTGTTATTTTTAACATAGTTGTTAAAATTGAAATGTAAATAAAAGAGTGGATGTATAACATGCTGTAAAGAAAACATGCTGTAAAGAAAACCCCTCAAAAGCTGCAAATATATTTAACACTTTCTTTGCAAATGTTGGGAAAAATCTCGCCAATCTCATTCACATTGATCCAAATATTATAACATCTCCAGACTGTAATATAAATGCTAAAAATAAAATGACAACATTTGAAGTCACCACAGAGGACGAAATAGTATCTATCATAACCGATATGAAAGGAGGATCTGCTCCGGGCTTTGATGCAGTCACGGTTGATATTTTAAAAAACATAAAAAATCAAATTTCTAAGCCATTAATGCATATATAATATGTTGATAGGTTTAATTCCTTTTTATTAATTTCTAAATAAAACACTTGTGTTGCAAAGTTTTTTTTAACTAAGAAACGACATTTATGTTTATTAATATCACTTTGAATGGTTTTTTTCTAACAATCAAATAATAGAATAACAAAACAAATGACAATCGATGATTGCATTCTAATTGACATTATAGGATTCAAATTTAAAGGGAATATATTTCCTTTACATCTCCCCCCCCCCGCGGGAAAGAAAATTATTGCAAAAATTTTCATTCATCTTCGATATCCTCTTCATGGTTCATCAATGCAGGTGCTGGAATTAATTTCGAGATGTGGAAAAAATTTGATTCTAATTTTTTTCGACCAGTATTTATCTTGTAAATTGAGTTTGATAATTTTTCTATTATTTTGTAGGGTCCGATTCTCAATTCGTCGAGCTTCTTCCTGTTAAGTTTGTTTCCATTCTCCACAAAAACAGTATCACCAACTTTGAAGTTAATATGTCTCCTGGTTTTATCGTAAATCATCTTGTTGTAATTATGTGACTTTATAGTATTTTCCAGAGCTTTTTTTCTGTCTTGAATCAAATCGATGTCAGTCTTCTTAAGTTTTAACTCATTTGGCAAAATCGTAACATCTGTGCCGTTAAGTAGGTACTGAGGCGCATAACCAGTGACAGTGTGCTCCGTTTCATTATAGTTTTTTACACAATTACGGGCTATAGTTGTCCAAGCCACTTTTAAGTCATTTTCGTTGATTTTGCATCTAATTTTATTGACTAGCGTTTGATTTAATCTTTCATTTAATCCATTTGAGAAAGGCGAGTTTACTGCAGTAAAAATGATTGGAATATTTTTTTCATCCAAAAATTTTTTGAATTCTCTAGAATTAAGACCCGGATATTGGTCTGATAGTATCATGCCAATGTCATTAGTTTCTGTGGAGTTTAAGAGTTTGATGAAATCGTTGGTATTTTGAGTTTTTGACGTCAAAATATATGCAAACCTCGTGAAATGATCTGATAGCAGGTGCAAGTATCTCTTTGTTGACCGTGAACCCCCAAAACCACCTATCGTATCAATAGAACATATTTCAAAAGGTTTTGTTGCGGGACCCAAGTAGGACATCAATCCATATTTATTTTGACCTCTTGATTTGTTCTTTAAACATACTGCACAACTTTCGCAAGTTCTCTTTATATTGTTTGTCATGTTTTCTGATGTGTACCATGAGCTTATCATTTTTTGCATTTGATTAATTCCTATGTGACCTAGGTCTGTGTGAACATTTTTGATAAAATCTATGCTGAATTTTTCTGATAGAATTATTTTTTCTTTTTTTTTTACTTTCTTGTAATAAACATTATTCTTCGATATCAATTTATCTTTTCTGCACTGTATCTTCTCATTTTTGACCTGATCTTTTAAGATATCTTCTAATTTTATTAAGTTGACAACTTTTAATTGCTCATCTTGGTTCTCATCTGGTTCTAAGACTGGGTTTCTGCTTAGACAATCAGCTTCAATATTGTACTTTCCTGGAGAATATTTAATTTGAAAATCATATTGGGATAAGTAATATGTTAAGTCACCAAGCTCTTCATCGGTTCTAGATTTGATATTCATATTTTCCAGCGGTTTGTGATCTGAATAAACTGTAAATGGTTTTCCTATCAACCAGTATTGCCAGTATCTCACTGCCTCTTTTATAGCTAAGCATTCTAAGTAAATTGCTTTTTTCTTTTTCTGTGCGCTGTTTAATTTTTTCGAAAAGTAAGCAACAGGTTTTTCTTTTCCATCAGATTGTGTCTGTTTTAAAATAGCTCCAACACCCTCTAGAGAAGCATCTGTATATATATTAATTGGTAAATCTTGATCAAAAATTTCCAAGATCGGTTGTGAGCATATTAGGTTTTTCATCGTTTCAAAAGCATTTTGGCATTTATCAGTCCAAATAAACTTTTGATTTTTCCTTAATAAATTATGCAAAGGATCTAGTATTATTGCACTCTTCGGAATGTACTCATGATAAAAGTTGATTTTTCCTAGAAATTGTCGCACATTCTTTTGTGTTTTTGGAATAGGAAAATTCTTTATTGAAATCAAATTATCCTTTACTGGCTTGACTGAATTATTCTGAATTATATGACCCAGATATTTTACCATATCTGATGCAAATGTGCATTTTGTAAATTTTAATCTAAAACCTTCTGTTTTGATTGCATTCAGCAGCTTTGTCAGATGATCAATGTGTTCAGCAAAAGTTTTTGAAAAAATAAGAATGTCATCTATGTAATTGACAGCAAATTCGTTTAGTTTATATTTTCTCAATATATTGCTTAATATCCTCTGAAAAATTGCCGGAGAAGTCTTCAATCCAAAAGGCAGGCAGGTCCATTGATAATGTCCCTCCTGTGTTACAAATCCTGTTTTTTTTTTGTCTTCAATCCGCAATGGAATAGACCAAAAGGCTGAGTTTATATCCAGCGTTGAAAAAAATTTGCAATTTCTGGTCTTTGTCATTAGGTCTTCAATCAATGGAAATGGTTGAGCTTGAGGTATTACTATTTTATTTAAGTCTCTGAAGTCTATGCATAATCTGGATCTTTTGTTTTCTTCTTTTTTAAATGCTAGAGTGACCGGTGCAGCAAATGGACTGTACGACTCTTCTATCAGTTTATTGTCTAATAATTTTGCTATTTGCTCTTCTATTTCCTTTTTATCTTCTACACTGCATCTGTAAGGCCTCTTACTACAATATTTATCCACTAATAAGTCTATCTTCGCTTCATATCCATTGACAGTGCCAACATCATATTTACTCTTCGCGAACACTGATGTGTATTTGTCTATTAGTTCATTTATTTCTGTTTTTTGATCATTATTTAAATGATTCATTGTTATTTTAAAATCTTCTTCTTTAACATGTTCGTTAAAATTAATTCTGTGTTTTTCTATATGATTAAATTTAGTATTCGTTTTCATATCTGTAGAATATTTTTCTTTTTTATTTGTATTATTTAGGCAGAGTTTCTGTGATATTTGTAAGTCTTCACTTTGGATAAGTTTGAAGTCTTTTATCATGTCTAATCCAATCAAAAAATCATACTTGAAATTGTGTTCATCAATAATGTACACATCAACTTTATTCTCCAATTCAAAAATTTTTATGTTTAACGTTGTCAAACCACTCGTCTTTTTAACACCATTAATCGTTACTAAATTTGCTTCATTCAAATTGTTTCCTTTTCCTTTTAGTTTCAATAATTTAGAATTAATTAGAGAAACATTTGAACCTGAATCATAAATTCCGTATATTTTTAATTTATCATTTAGTAATAGTTTGACTTTTATTAATGGTGTTACTATTAGTTTTTTTGATCATTTTCATTTAATTCAGTTTCTATCACTGAATTGTTTACATGTTTAATGGCATTTCTCTTAAATTTTTCATCCTCTTTTGTTTTGAACCAGCATGTAGCTTCAGGGTGGTAACGAATGCCCTTATTCAATTTTTCACAAATTTTACATGGATTTTTACCCCCATTTTTATTATGTTCTGCATTTCCAAATGTTTTCTTATTCATAAATCTTTTTTTGTTGACCATATGTTCATACTTGTTTACTTCATTAAACAAATCTACAGTATCTTGTAATCCTTCTCTATCGATCTTGTTAAGTATGAATTCTGGTAGTCCGGAAGCAACAAGATCTATCAAAGTACCGGTGTCAATTGATCTTCTCACATCCAATAGAAGTTTTTCTTTTCTCATAGCATAATCCAACAGAGAACCATCTTTGTATCTAAATGATAGTGCGTATGTGACAGGGTTCCATCCTTTGTTTGCAAATGATTCACAGAATTTGTTTTTCCATGTTGACCACTCTGAGTTCATTGTTAGTTTTATAATCATGGAACTGTACCAGTCTATACAAGATTTATCCATGAACAATCTGAGTATTTCTATTTTTTTTCCATCCATGGTCACATCAAACCGCAAACATTCTTTTTCAAACACTTCCATCCACTGGCTTGCATTTGTATTTTTAGTGCAGAATTTTTCTATAACAAACTTCTCAGCAATGTTTTTTAAGCTCTGTTGCTTATCTTCCATTAACTTTTCAATTAATTTTCCTAATGCATCTTCTTTTTGATGTACTTGTAAACTTTTTTCGTCCAATTCTTCGAGGTATTGGTCTCCAAACTGTAGGTTTCCATCTTCGTCTACATATGTTTTTTTTAGTTCTTCTGTCATGGTTAACCAGACTCTTCTAACCTGGTATATTTTTTTCAAACTATTTTTTATTTTTCCAAAAGCACTAGTTTTCATTATCTCCTCGTGATAGCTGGCGGATCGTAGCATTTCTGGTATTGTAAACACTTTTCCATCACTTGTGACTATTTTTGTAATGCTAATAATATTTGATCTGCCATCGCATCCAGGTAATAGCGTAAATTCGAATTGAATTTTCTCCATTTTTGGTTTAAAACGAAATGTCGTTTTATAATATGTTGATAGGTTTAATTCCTTTTTATTAATTTCTAAATAAAACACTTGTGTTGCAAAGTTTTTTTTAACTAAGAAACGACATTTATGTTTATTAATATCACTTTGAATGGTTTTTTTCTAACAATCAAATAATAGAATAACAAAACAAATGACAATCGATGATTGCATTCTAATTGACATTATAGGATTCAAATTTAAAGGGAATATATTTCCTTTACACATATAATAAATACAAGTTTCCAAAGCGGAGTATTTCCATCAATTTACAAACAAACTACTATTACCCCAATATTTAAGTCAGGTAATCCAGAAGAAGTAAATAATTACCGTCCCATATCAGTAATCTCAAATATAGCAAAAATTTTTGAAAAACTAGTTAAAAAAAGAATGAGCCAATTTATAAAATGCAACGATATAATTAATGAAAACCAGTTTGGTTTTATGGAAGGTAGAAGCACACAAGATGCAATTGCAAAATTAAGTAGCCTTGTACATAGTTCATTAGATAAATCATTTAAATGCCTGGGAATTTTTATAGATCTCAAAAAAGCATTTGACAGTATATCACATGACAAACTTATAAGTAAATTAAGAAACATTGGATTAAATGGTTCAGCTCTAGAATGGATAAAAAGCTACCTTTTCAAACGTCCCCAAGTTGTAAAAATTAATGGTGTGCTTAGTTCACCAAAAATGAGTCATTTCGGCATACCTCAAGGTACAGTCCTGGGACCGTTACTGTTTATTATCTATGTTAATGACATATTCATACAAAAACTAAACGGAAAAATAATATCTTATGCTGACGATACTGTCATAATAATTGAAGGTACGGATTGGAATACTGTTAATAATCTAGCTAATATTGATATTAACATATTGAAAAATTGGTTCGATAAAAATCTCCTCTCTCTAAACACTGAAAAAACAAAATTTATCCCATTCTCTATCAATAAATTCAAATTAGAACCAAATTTAAACATCATAATACACCAAAGTAAATGTAATAAAACTATCTGCAATCAAGATTGTGCTATACTTAGTCCAACTCCCAAAATCAAATATCTTGGTGTATATATAGATCAACATTTTAAATGGAAAACACATATTTGTGAACTCGTCAAAAGGATT
The DNA here is from genome assembly GCA_929108145.2 of Limnephilus rhombicus. NCBI lineage: Eukaryota > Metazoa > Arthropoda > Insecta > Trichoptera > Limnephilidae > Limnephilus > Limnephilus rhombicus. The sequence continues at coordinate 51,523,957 of OV815274.1, forward strand.
AGGAAATGTATTTATATATTTATTAGACTTAGAAATATTCTTAGCTTAGAAAACCTAAAAAGAGTGTACTATGCAACTGTTCAATCTATATTGCAATATGGTATTATTGGCTGGGGAGGAACATATGACAATATTTTAAATCCCCTCAAAATTGTCCAAAGGTTGATAATTAAGGTAATCTTAAAAAAACCGTCTAAATTTCCTACTGAAATTCTTTTTTCAATATTCAATGTGCCTATAATAGACAAAATCTATAAAAAATATTCAATTCTTCAAATTTACAAAGAAATACAGTTAAATACTCGTAACTTCCAATTCAATACATCAGCAAGATACCAGAAAACTATTAAAATTCCTAAATTTAATACTAAGCACATCCAAAATTCCTATCTTTATCTGGGCATAATCTATTATAACAACCTCCCATTAAAATTAAAAACCATCGAAAATATGCAGGAATTTAAGCCCAAATTAAAAAATTACCTGAAACTACTATAAAAGTCCCAAATATGTTTACTTTGTATCTTAAAGTTTGCTATTTTATAAATCATTTATTCCTTCTTTTTTCTTTCATTTCTTAGTTTCTAAATCTGAGTCTACTATTGTATAAATCTTGCGTTCTTTCTTACGTATCCTTTACTTACTTATTACAATAATTTTTGTTACTAACTTACATGATTCTTTTATTTATAATGATTTTTTAATTTATATTATGATTTTTTTAAACTCTTCAGGATTTTTATTTTTAAATTATACAAGATTTTTTAACCTTCTTATTATTTACAATAGCCGTTATTACTAACTTACACGATCATTAATTTACTAATTGAGCTAGAACTCCCTCACCAAACACAAGAGCATTTTCTCTTTATGGTGAGGAAAGGCAATTTATTTTTATTTTTTGTTAACCTTATGTAACTATGTAACTATGTAACTGTTGTAACTTCATATGTATTTTTAATAAACATTGCCAATAAAAAAAAAAAAAATAAAAAATAAATAACAAAAGATATATATTGAAAATAATTTGCATACCTGTGGACCAACCTGTAGAAAGCTACTACCTAGAACCTATATACGTTTGATGCGACGATTCCGGATCCATAATGAGGGGTCTCCAACTCCCTCTCGTAGCATCAGCGCCAGGTCTGCAAGCTTTTCGCTCCATCTTGGGTGATTAATAAGTTTGGGAACGCCATGCCCATGGCGTCCTCCATCATGTGGTTGGTAGCAGTAAAAGTTCCATCAGGTTGTGGAAAGAATCGGCGTGGACTAAACCCGCCGATTAAATATTTTACATTTTAAATTAAAATCCACATTGTCGACTTGTCGAATTTGTATTCTGCCCCTTAGACGAGAATTCAAGAAGTGCCGGAAAGCGACAAAGAACCCCCTGTCGTTGGAAAGTTCAACTAAGCGGATAAAAGGTGAAACCATTAGTGGCCAGTAAAAATAATCGGAATTATAATAAAAGCGAACATTAATAATCCTGGGGTAACATTAATTTAAATATTTTCGTTCATTAACACTATGTCATACTTAGAGATGTCGTGTGGAGGGTCTTTTAACGGAAAGAAAGAAGATGAAGTTCTGAGAAGGAAAGGGTAATGAGGAGTGGGTAGAAATCTGGAGGTCAGTGTGTCCAAGAGTGATGCACGTACTAATCCATGTAGAGCAGCCGGTCAAAAGGACTCACCAAACCAGTCCCTCTCGAATCACAGTAGGTAAGCAGACGCATCTGCCACCAAGAACTAGACAAACCTCTCCCTAGGAACCCGGGCATCCCTGCTAAGTCGCCAAACGTAGCGTACTACCTACGGCAGAGGTGTTGGTTGTCCAATAAATGATTTTCGAGGCGGTGGTAAAATGGAGCTAATGTAATTTAAAATTAAAAAAAGGTAAATATTCAATTATATTAGCTACATTTATTTTAAAAAAATAAGCTAAAATGAGAAATACAATTTTTTGGACGCGAGGTTCTACTGTTCAATCATGTAGAAGATATTTATTAAACCGTTCTGGTTCCCGTATGGAATTAACAAATGGGGAGTATACTTTACAGTCATATATATTTTGAATGCATTTTTTGTAATTTAAATATATTATCGATCTTCAGTTGATTAGTCGGACACTTCCGAAAAGTTGAAATTTGAGTTGAGTGTGCAGTTAAATGTAAAAGTGTATCTTCTATTTGGATCAGAACTCAGATTACTAAACACCACCAAATCAATTATAATGCAGAAAAACTCGTACTCAAATGAAAAAAAAAAAAGTTTACTATTAGAAAACTTCATATCGGACCGTTATGCCTTCCGGTGTTATATTATAGCATATTTAATATGTAAAACATAAATACGTATAAATTAAATTAGATTTATGGTGAGCATTATAATATTGCTTTTCTCATTAACTCAAAACTTTGCATCTCGAAGATATCTGACTATTCAACTGAACGATCGATATGTTTTTTCATCGGGTTTAATGTGATTTTGGCAAACCCTACGATAAATAAATGTTTGCCAACTGCACATGTTTGTAAAACACACTGTTCCATTCATGAATGCTTCGCGAAGTAATAAAACCTCTATCCATAAATAAACCATAAACTATATTTCGTTTTACTTTGATGCTGTTTCTGGTGAAATAATAAACTCATTGCAGTTAACACCTTTCCACATTAATAGTTACCTTATAGTACCCATTAATATGTTGTAAACGGAGCTATTCCATATAGTATCCTACTATATTAGGGGGGAGTCTGGTCCAGTCGAGTTATTTTTTTATTGCGTTTTTTCAAAGATAAAAATTATTTTCGTTCATGAAACTTTTGCCGTAAAATGTAAAAGTACATTTGAACAAGAAAAAACCATTGAAAACTTGATTTGAATATCTACATAGGTACGAGGGTTGTTCAAAAATGAAAGATTTTCGTCATTTTCAGGGACGTGAACATTATTTCTCGAAATATGGCGGCAATAGCGTGTACCTCAAACTTTCTCCTAAAAAACGACCGTAGCTGGTAACTGCTTCAGTGCGATCTTTGTCTCCGTTTGAGATGGACGCCCCGCTATCGAAGTTCGCCTGCGAGGTGCGCTAAATCATTCACTTTCTCAACTAAGAGAGAGTCTGCCCCCTATTAAGCTCGCAATTTTGATCCCAGACGCCAGCAAGTCTACCACAAAAGCTATTTTGAGGGAAAAATGGCGTTTGCAAATCGTATGCTCATTGGGTTCCCAAAACGCTGAAGAAAAAATCGTGTGGAAAGCGCTAGGGTATCTTCGAACTGTTTTTTCAACTAAGGCGAGGCTTTTGTGAGTTGAACCGTGGGTTCACCACCAAACTCGTAGTGAAAAAGGCAATCAATGACACGATTTGCAACTTTTTCTTCATCTGCAGCAACATTGGCTGGAAAACCTTTGGAGAAGGACTGGGACGCGGAGGGAGAAGTGATAGCATTTTTGACGGCGGAGTTCTACGATAAGGGATTAAGGACCTGGAACCACGGCTCACCAAGTGCATCGATCGTAATGGCGACTATGTCGAAAAATAGTGGAAATATGTACCTAAAATATCCAACAATTTTTTTAAATATAATTTTTATCGATTTTTAAAATTAGAACGGTCTTTAATTCTTGGACAATACTAGTATATAGATGTAGCGGCTGCAAGCGGAGGTCCGACCAAATCGGCTGGAATTCTGGTGTCCTTGAAAATTATCCGAAACATCAAATTTAAAAAAAAAATCCGTTATAGTATGAACGTAGAATGCGCACGAGTCACAGTTTGCTAAACCAAGTTGTTGATTGACGGACATTGAGAACATCTTAACTCTTGAAGAAGACCATGATTTTTTCGTTACTTTTAAAGACGGTTGGTCGAAGCAGCTGGACATAATATTACTTTGTCTGCAATTTTTTTTATCTGAACACATTGCAAAATGCAAAAAGTTGGTTACGTAGTATGGGTACGTTCCCTTATATTAATTACTCATATTACATATATTACCCACACACCTATGTGAGTCATATTTCATAAAATTACATTTCAAATTATTTGTAAAAATAACTTCAAAATTGTTTCTAATTGTCATAAATTCTAAAACAAATTATATTCATAACTTATTATTTTTAATTGATTAACTAATGTTTGAGACAAGATTTGTAAACAGAGCACAAAGGGTAACAATTATTATCTCTATCTTCTCTATCTCTACATATTATAAATTAAAGTCCCCCGCGTCGTCTGTCTGTCTGTCTGTTCGCGATAAACTCGAAAACTACTGAACGGATTTTCATGCAGTTTTCACCAATAGATAGAGTGTTTCGTGAGGAAGGTTTAGGTATGTAATTTGTCAAGGATTTGTGTAAATTTGTTGAAACATCACGATAATTGTTAGAAGTGTCGGAAAAAATCGAGCCGCCTGGTGGCTTTCATCGAAAACGCTGCCTAATCCATTTGGGATATAACAAAACAATGCATAGTGGGATATATATTCTTTTATAGATCTACAAAAAAGTCCGCGAAGGCATATATCTAACTTTTACGGATAGCTTACTTTACAGATTCTATCTTCTAAAAAAATGGTCACGTACATTGCGGTAATTGAAAAGTTATTTAGACGAATACAGTATTAATCCTTATTAATTTAAATACGTTAGTTACTCAAGCATTTCATGCACATTATTATAATCTTTCACACCATCTCTACGAATTATAAATAAAAGTCCTCCACGGCATCTGTCTGTCTCTTCGCGATAAACTCAAAGACGGCGGTGGTTATAAAGGTTGGATAACCATCCAGTAGAAGACATTGTGTTTTATTAGCCACAGCAACGCATGTCCGGGTCAGCTAGTTAGTAATAATTATTAGCCTGAAACACTCATCTCGTACATTGAAAAAATCTCCAGAGGAAAGACACACGCCCCGGGTTCGAGTCTCGTCGGCGGCATGTATCGTTTCTCGGGAGATTTTTCAATGTAGGCGAGTGTTTCAGGCTAATAATTATTACTTATAATACATATTCATTACTCGTATTACCCACACACCTATGCGAGTCCTATTTCATAGAATTACATTTCAAACGTTTTGTAAAAATAACTTGCTTCTAATTGTCATAAATTCTAAAACAAATTATATTCACTACTCATATTACACATATTACTTACATACATGTGAGTCCTATTAAATAAAATTACATCTCAAACTATTTATAAAAATAGCTTGAGAAAAAATTGAGGATAAAAAAATCTTATTAGCGTTTTCCAACCATTTAGTTGCATTCCAACATGTTTGATGCTCAAGCTGCCTGATCCCTCTAAAATGTTGTAAAGTAATAACAATAATGATGTTAAACTAAACATCTACATTATATAATTTTTTACGATATGTACTTTAGGTTGAAAAATAGATTTGATGATTTATTTCCATAAACTTTGACTATGTAAATATTAAATGCAGGCACATGTTTTGTATCAAAAATAATATTCAAGCTCTCCAGAATGTTTTCCTCAGTGAACAACTAACATCTGGAAGTGTGATTTACACCGAAGTGAAAAAAAAAATGCAACCGTGCAGTTCACAAGCGTTAGAAGTTAGACAACGAAGTACTTTTTTATCAATGTGATTTAATTCATATTTTTGTCGTAGAATTCCATTGCACCTTTTCCAATACATTTGGTCATCTTATTAATATTTGTGTTTTCTTTTTCGGAGTCGCTAGATGTCGCATTCTTTTGCCAGTTCATTTTGAAGTGGTTTGAAGATTGGATTTTGATTTTACAAAAATTAAAATATATTTTTTTTGATTTCATAGGATTCAATTTTTGGTCCCCTAAATGCCTGGCCGCTGATGTTCGTCGGGCGCTTTACACCACTACACCAAAGAAGACCTGCGTTAGACCGTGGATTTATCGTATTATATTGGAACCGAGCACCCGTAAATTACGTAAATATTATGTTGCTATCTCATTCCCTCGCAGGCTAAATCCTATAGATGTATGTGTTTGTCTCTTTTAGTGTCGCTTTTACGTTTCATCGAGCTTCTAATCACAACGGCGCTAAAGAAGTTTTCACTTCAAAACAGATATCGCCAAACTACGTGAGTTATTGTTTTCCGCTCAAGAAAGAATTTCGGTACTTTTAGCGGACAATTTGGAAGGCGGTTATGGTACTTAAACGCCGGTCGTAGGTCGCTACGTTTGATGACTTAGGAGGGGTACCTGGATTTAAGGGGCGAGATTTGTCTGGGTCTTGGTGGCGAATGCGTTTGCCCGCCTAGTGCTTGGCGGGCCGGATCGGGAGAGGGTGGTTGAGGGACACCTAACCCAGACCCCTCCAGCTGGACCCTCTCGACCCATCGCCTTGCACCACAGTATGCGGGATTGACTCGTGCGTCCGTCACTCCTGGACGCATTGACCCCCAGAATCCTACCCTCCTCTCACACATTTTTCCTTCCCAGAACTTTCTCTCCTTCCTTTCTCTTAAAAGACCCTCCACATAGCATCGCCAAAGATGATAAGGCCTTAGGGAATATCAGGGCTGGGCAAAATACATGCTTTGCTGTAATTAAAATACAAATTACAAAATACTTTTTCCCATGTATTTAAAATACTAAATACAAAATAGTTTCAAGTCGTGTATTTGAAATACAAAATACAGTATTTTAACCATTTTTTAATGTCAAACACAAAATACAAAATAAATTTGGTTTTGGTAGAACCTTCGTTTGCAATAAATTGTCGTTAGTGCTCTTATCTAATGGCGAAATTACACACGTCAACCACATTGATGCCATTTGGTTGAACGGCGTATAATTGAAAGGGTGTACTGTTTACACGTACTTGACAGAAGTGGACCATTCAATCACATTGCTGTCATAGATTTTAGAATGTCTTCGAAACAGGTCGTGCGCGCGGGAATTAAGTTAATGTGTGATCATTTAATTAACGAGTTAATGAGAGGCGTATGCACTTCCCTCCATTTAAAAACCATTTTCTATGTTGACAACTCACTACAAAATGAACAGTCACTGTTTGCAACTTCAATACGCGCGCACAGTGCTGCGCGCGCATGCAACGCCGCATTCGCGCATGCGCACGAAGGACAAACGAACCAATCGCATTGAAAATATTAAACAAGTTGAATATTTTCAATGCGGTGGAAAGATGACGCGCAATGACATGGAAACATGCAATGTCTTGTTTACACGGTGCAATTTGGTATCTACAACCTAATTGCGCAGCAGAATTGAATGGTCTAATATGCCCATAAGGGTGCGTTTCCATAGAAGCAAAGCTAAGCAGAGTGAAACAGAGACGTGCAAAAATTGACAAATCATATTGCTCAGAAGACACATCTCGTCTCCGCTCCACTTTGTGTATTATTAAGTTTTGTGGTATAGGATTTAGGTGTTAGATAATAATAATTATTATTATAGTAATTAATTGTGATACCTCAATCTGTTTACTGGTGAGCGATGAATCACTTTAATGCAGTAAAGATTGACTATTAAATTTATTAATTTATTTAAAATATCTATACCTTCTCGTAAATCCAGTTAACCTTCATTATACTTTTTGCACCCGTATTCTCGAATTGTTATATTATGTAAAAACTTCCTACTTCTTCTGGCGCTAATCTTAATTGTAAATATGTGTGTTAATAAGTCACCAGTTTTAGGTTAGAATCTATATGTCTTAGTCATAAGTCACTAGCTATAAGTCTTAGATGTAAGTCACTAGTTATAATTGTTAATCTTAGTTGTAAGCCAGTAATATAAGTAGCTATAAGTCTTAGATGTAAGTCACTAGTTGTAATTGTAAATCTTAGTTTTAAGCCAGTAATATTAATTATTTTATATATTATTTGTACAGCGCCCTTGAGGTGATTTTCCACGAAAATGACGCTATATAAATTAGCCAATTATTATTATTATTATTAACGCTAGCTGGTTCCCGGCAAGCGTTGCAATGCCATATTCAAAGAAATAAATTGTTTTTCCCTGCATGTCCTTTCCCGTGCGTCCCCGTTCTCCTCCCGCATCCCAATTCCCTCCCGCGTTCCCCTTCCACCTTCCCCGCCTACCCTCACCCTTCTCCCGCTCCACCGTCCCGCCAATCCCCCTCCCGCGATCCATATATTCAGTCCCAGTAAATTCAATTTTCAAACAACTCGCGTGCCAGATATTACAATTTTTTTATTCAAATTTTCATTTTTCACATATAACAAATATTCATTTTTGTACAACATAAAAACAATCAAATCTGGTACCTAACATAGGTACCGAATTAAAATATGTATAAATCCATAGACAATTCTTTTGTTACTAAAAAAAAAGCTGCCTGCTGAATTCAAACGTGCGAAGTTAAAATAGTCGTTAAGTTTTCTGAAATTATTCAATTTTCTGCGTAATTTTCTTCATTTTTCATTCCGTAAGAATCCCTCCACAAAGTATTAGAAAACTTCAAAAAAATGAATGAAATAGGTAAAGTCGTTCTGAAGTTATTGCGTGACCAAGGGAAACAAGGATTCATTTTTATATACAAAGATGACATTTATATAGCGCAGTTTTGTGTTATTTCACTTCAAGTGCGCTCTACAGTAGGTACTTACCTCAAAAATAATCTAGTATTCAGTCAAATTATTCCTATATTGCTTGATCTAATACTATGATACAAAAATGTACAAAACAAAGCAATGACAATTAAAATATAATATGTCACAAAATGTGCAATAACAGTGTTATACAAGCACAGGACAATAATAGTTACTAGCATTTTTTTTACTTTAACTCCACACAGGAGGCCCTGAGGAAAATAATTTCCCTTAGGGCCTATGTCATCTGCGCTCTGTTACAGCGCTCTTAAGGCGATTTTTCGCAAAAACAGCGCTATATAAGTTGTCTAAATTTATTATTATTATTATTATGCTGTGTGGAGGGTCTTTTTGAGGAGAGGAAGGAATGAACAATGGTCTTGAAGAGACCCATGTTGTAGGAAGGAGGAAACATAGAGGCCGGCAAATCATTCCACAGCCGAGCTGTTGAACATAAGAACGAGTCGAAGAAACGACCCGTTCTCATGTGACAAATGTCAACCGTGTACAAATGTTGGGCACGCGTTTGGCGTGTTTCCCGACTATGCAAATGTGCCGAATGGGATCAATGATGCTAGTTCCTCGGAGCACCTTCCATTGTAATACCGGTAGAACAAGGATAGCATTTCCACCCGACGCCTATGATCTAAAGATTGCAATCCGTCTGTTAAGATGGGAGAATCTATCAAACGGACCGCCCGTTTCTGCACAGAGTCGAGGGTATTTTTCAGGTATTTTCGAGCTCCAGACCAGAGGTGGCTGCCAAATTCAACCGTGGGGCGCACTTGCGATTTGTACAGGGTTAGCAGTTGTGAACTATTAAAGTATCTGCGGGCCCTATACAGCACGCCCAGTTTCTGGGAAGCTAACATTACTCTGGCTTCGATGGAACCCCCATACCTGAGCTGGTCACTTAGGGTTACACCAAGCATATCAATGGAGGGCCTGTTCAGAAGATTGCTTCTGTTGAAAGAGACTAGATTTTCATTTCGATTCCTTTTAGACGTAATCAGACAAGATTGGGTCTTTGAAACATTAAATTCAACGAGATTATTTTTACTCCAAGAGAAAACACTCTTGAGGTAACCGTCCATTCTTTGCTTCAAAGCCATACGAGCTGTTGGAGTTTGTGAGCCCTTTGGGGGCTTTTCAAACAAAAAACTATCATGAACTGTACTGTCATCCGCGTAACAATGAATTGGTGCACATGACAAAAGGTCGTTGATGTGCTTCAAGAAGAGTTCATCGAAAACGAATTCATCGAAAATCAATTCATCGAAAATCAATTCATTGAAAGCAAATTCATCGAAAACAAGTTCATCAAAAACCAATTCATCGAAAATCAATTCATCGAAAACCAATTCATCGAATGATCAATTCATCGAATCGCCAATTCATCGAAAAAATATATTTTGTTGATATTTGAGAGAAATGCCGAGCGGACCGAGAAGTTAAAAAAGCATTGGTCAACCTAAACTAACCTAACCTAACCTAACCTAACCTAACCTAACCTAACCTAACCTAACCTAACCTTACTTAACCTATTTAACCAATTTTAAAATAATTTTTTTATCATAACTCTTAATGACCTTTCGGAGTTGTTATGAGTTGATTTCATTATGAGTTGTCTGGTCACCGTTCCTTAGATATCCATTTTTTGCAGTATCAGACAATCGGAAATCGAAGAGATAACCTATAAATTTTACATTGTCACTACGAAACTGACAGTTGCTAAACACATTTAACTCAGTTCAACAGACCTTTTTGGTTAATTAATTTTGACAGCTCTAATATCTACAAAAAAATGTTTTTCGATGAATTGGCGATTCGATGAATTGAGCATTCGATGAATTGATTTTCGATGAATTGATTTTCGATGAACTCGTTTTCGATAAATTTGCTTTCGATGAATTGATTTTCGATGAACTTGTTTTCGATGAATTTCCTTTCGATGAATTGATTTTCGATGAACTCGTCGGTTATCCGTTGATGTGCAACAAAAACTAACCTAACCTAACCTAACCTAACCTAACCTAACCTAACCTTACTTAACCTATTTAACCAATTTTAAAATATTTTTTTTATCATAACTCTTAATGACCTTTCGGAGTTGTTATGAGTTGATTTCATTATGAGTTGTCTGGTCACCGTTCCTTAGATATCCATTTTTTGCAGTATCAGACAATCGGAAATCGAAGAGATAACCTATAAATTTTACATTGTCACTACGAAACTGACAGTTGCTAAACACATTTAACTCAGTTCAACAGACCTTTTTAGTTAATTAATTTTGACAGCTCTAATATCTACAAAAAAATGTTTTTCGATGAATTGGCGATTCGATGAATTGAGCATTCGATGAATTGATTTTCGATGAATTGATTTTCGATGAACTCGTTTTCGATAAATTTGCTTTCGATGAATTGATTTTCGATGAACTTGTTTTCGATGAATTTGCTTTCGATGAATTGATTTTCGATGAACTCGTCGGTTACCCGTTGATGTGCAACAAAAACAAAGTCGGAGACAGAACCGATCCCTGTGGGACGCCAGCATTTATCGAATGAGAGGAAGAGGTGAAACCATCGGCTACCGTCTGAATCGACCTCTCCCTCAAGAAGTCGGCAATCCACGTGCATAAGGATGCGGGAAGTCCGTAAGAAGGTAGTTTGTTGACAAGTCCTCGGTGCCAAACCCGGTCAAAGGCCTTGGAAATGTCCAGTGCAACCGTTTGGGTCTCTCCGAAACGTTCCAGGCATCGCCCCCAAACATGCGTCACATATGCGAGAATATCACTGCACGAGCGGAATCCGTATTGACGGTCGTTAATAATTTTGTTCTTCTCGAGGTATGTGAGCAGTTTGTCGTTGATCACACGTTCCATCACCTTAGACAGAACTGATGTGATCGCTATGGGGCGATAGTTGGCCGGGTTGGAGCGGTCACCCTTTTTTGGAATAGGATGGATAACCTCTTTTTTCCAACCAGAGGGCACAGAGCCAGTCTTCAGGGACATTTTAAAAAGCTTCGTCAAAATTGGAGCTATTTCTGCAGCGCACCTCTGCAGTACCAGGGCAGGTATTCCGTCAGGCCTACTAGCTTTATTAACATCAAGCCCTTGTTAAACATGGAATACTTCCCGATGCTGGATCCTCAGCTTTTTCATACGAAAACCACAGTGAGAAACCGACGTCGGAACAGCACCTTGGTAATCGAGGGTTGAGTTATCCGCAAACATTTTACCTAATAAGTTATCCTTTTCGGTGGCGGTGTTTGCTAGTGAACCGTCAGATCTGGTAAGAGGCGGCAGATTGGATTTGCAGAAATTGCGACCTATTGAGCAAGCAAGCGACTAGAATTGCCTGCTGCCATGCGGGCATGCAGCCTGCTTTTTGCTGATCTGCTGGTCGTGCTCAAATTTTGACCTATTTATGATTCTCTTGGTTTCCTTTGCCATTTTGTTGTAAGCTGTTCTGTCTTCGGATGTTCTAGATGTGTTGTAGGCTCGGTAAAACGCGGTTTTTCGTCGCACTGCTTCAGCGCATTGTCGACTGAACCACGGCTTTGATTCTACACCAGTTTTCTTAACAGTAAATTGGATGAAGCCATCCATCGCGGATGTGATAACTTCACCAATTTCCTGGGCACATCTTGAGGGATCCGAAGTCCGAAAACAGACAGCTGACCACGGGAAAGCATTAAAATGTGCCCGCAGACCGAACCAATCTGCTGACCTATAGTGCCACACTTTTCTCTTCAGCCTCTCGTTTGGTGGTCTGAAGTTTACAAGGATTGTTGTCGTCACCAGGCAGTGGTCGGATGATCCTAAAGACGCTGTGACTTCAATGTTATAACCGTGTGGCACAGTAGTTAAAAATAGGTCTAATAGATTAGAACGGTGAGTCTGGACATCAGGAACCCTTGTGGGCTCCTGAACCATTTGCTCCAATCCGTAGCAAAGGGCAAAGGATTCCGCTTGACGTCCAGCCGAGTCTGTTGATCCCGAGAACTTTAACCAAGGTTCGTTATGAACATTGAAGTCCCCCAGGACCATAAACTCTGCCGTAGGGCAGCGGGGCCAGAGGTCATCAATAGTGTAGCTTAAGTGTTTGAAGAGCTCGTACGTGTCTGATTTGTTAAGGTTCGGTGAACGGTATAAACACGCGTAGAATCTTACCGTACCGGCAAGATTGACGCGTATCCACATTACGTCGAATCTGGAGTTTTCCATATTCAACAGTCGCACACAGTTGACGTCAGCTCGACTATAGAGACAGACACCTCCTTTAGGTCTGAACTTGCCTGCGAGGTGAAGCCCCGGCAGTCCAGATAGGAGGCGTCTACAGGCTCAGCTATCTGTGTTTCAGACAGGAAAGGTAGGTTGGGGCGTTTGGAAAAAAGATGGTGGTGAACAGGGTTTAAATTGGTGTGCAGGCCGCGAATGTTGGTGTAATTCACCAGTTTTGGCCCGCACCGGAGACGCCTACTCCTCGCCGCTGAAATGACGTTAATTGTTGATGGTTATAAACGTTCACATACGTTCACATAACATACGTTCATATATACGTTCACATCACATAGTTCATGATTTTATTTGTAGGGTTATTTAAGTGTGATATAAGAGGAAGGAAGGTGTGGGAGGGAAAAGGTAAAGGAGTGGGTAGGATGCTGGGGTTCAGAGTTTCCAGGAATGACGGAAGTATGTATCCAACCCACCCACGGCGGTGCAAGGCGATGGGAAGGGAGAGTCCGGCTGGAGAGGTCGCCCAATGCGCCCCAAACCCTACTGCTGGGTCCCCTCCGGTCACGAACCGGCACAACAGCAGCGGCGGGGTTTTTACATTCGTTGATGGGGCAGCCCACCCTCAGTCGTGAGCCTGAGGGTCGGGCCCCTGGTCTACCGAGCGGCCTGGACAGTGGTAACCGGTTGGAAAGGGTCTCCCTCAACCAGCATCGCCCAATCCGGCCCGCCACGCAGAAGGTGGGCCGACGCACCCGCCATCAAGACCTGGACAAACATTACCCCAAGAACCCAGACAGCCCTGCTAAGTCAACAAATGTAGCGAACCACTTGGGGTGACCTATGGCAGAGCTGGGTCATCCAATAAATGGTTCCCAGGGCGGCGGTACCCATACCCGCCTACCAAATTATATAGAGTGACATAAAAAAATAAGTATAGTACATTATAAAGCAATGATAACAAAACTACATATAATCATTAGTTAGAGTGCTATTATAGCACAGGACAATAAAACAATAGTACAGGATTCTAGCGTTTTTGTCTATGTTTTATCTATGACAGTTTATTTTTCAATATCATTATTAAGACCGCTAAATGTATTTAATAATGTATTTTGAAGCTGTAAGTATTTGAAATACAAAATACAAAATATCTGAGCAGCAGGTAATTGAAATACCAATTACAAAATATATTTTTAGGAAGTAATTGAAATACAAATAGAAAATACGTATTTGTATTTCAAATACTGCCCAGCCCTGGGGGATATTTTTCCTAAGGGCGTCCTATGTAGAGCTAATGAAAAAAAAGTGTGTGCAACTCACACGCAGTAGAAGTGAAATTAAAAAGTCGCTAGATGTCGCTTTTTTATTTGCCTGTTTATTTTAAAGTGGTTTGAAGATTGGATATTGATCTCACAAAAATAAAAATGCTTTATTTTTTTTTGGATTTCGTAGGATTTGAACCTCCGTTAGCTGGATGTCCCACTTTCTGGATGCTGAGACTTCTTAAGCGCCTTACCCGCTGCGCTATAGGAGGCACGCGATGGGGTGCGAATTCACCGCATTATATTAGAACCGACGACCCGTCAAATAATACATTTTAGTGATGCACTTCCGTTTCATCTGAATTTCATATCACTAACGGGGCTAAAGAATTTTCACTTAAAAAATATATATAAAAGAAGAAGCGAAAAATTTACCCTTGTTCGGGAAAACAAATAACCTTCCCACAATACACTTCTATCATTTTGCCTGATCAGTGGTTTTCCGCGGAATATTTGCTTCAAACATATTTATATTTTGTTGGAGGAGCAATTTTCTAGTCAAATATACTAGAAGATTTACCAGTTGGTAGGAAAATGAACTCCGAACATTTATTTTACTGAACGTGCAAGAAGAATCATGGATATACATAAATATATTATATTCAACGTAAAATTACTTTTATAAACCCACAGGCATTTGCCATTAGCGTGCATCGGTGATTTTCCGTTTTGTACTGTGGTTTGTAGCCTTCGACCAATAGGGCAATGTTTGTAGCAGCTTTTTTATGTTGTCACAGTGGTTCTGGAAATTATTAATAGAAATGTAACATTTTATTTTTTATTTCAACTTTATGAGTAAAACCTCAAATTGTAATATTTAAATAAATGAAGACAATATAAGCGAAACTCAATCGAAAATCTGGAAACAGAAAAATTAGAAAAATATTACAATATTACAATTTTATTTAAATATTACAATTTGAGGTTTTACTCATAAAGTTGAAATAAAAAATAAAATATTCATCCTAGACTTGCAGAAAAGTCGATAGTCACATATCAAATAAAATGGATAAAGATTTATCCAGACACTATCTAGAGTGCATTTAGTTCGGGTTTGAATCTTGCAATCATACATAAAGATAGTTGCCAATAATATATGCGTTAAAGAAAATGAAGATAATGTAGGTGGTTCTTAGTCGAAGTATGGTACAGTTAAACATGACCGAATTTCATATCGACACCGTGGCGCAGTGGTTAGCGCGTTTGCCCGGAAAGCAAGAGGTCCTGGGTTCGAGTCCCAGAGGTGTCAATATGTTTTTCTAATTTTTCTGTTTCCAGATTTTCGATTGAGAAATGTAACAATTCACGAAAACCTTGGCCGACCCCGTTATTTTGTAGTTATGCATAATTAAGTGTTTTAACTCGATCATTTAGCATTTCATTTGTCTGTTTATTACGCTCTAATTCAAGATGGTGACCGTTTATGATACCACCTTTTTATCCAGCATGATCGTGGCTCCTACTACGAGTTATTGCGAGAATATTAATGTGGTCAATATTAAAAAAAGTAAAAATGCTATAAAAGTTTGAAAAAGAATTGTGATTGAGACGAATTCATTCTTTAGACAAATTGTTTAATTCGTATCTTAATATGTAAAAATGAATGTATCTTCGTTTGTCCCTTATGCTTTCCTAAACCATTCATCCGATTGCGATGAATCTTTGTTTATTTGTTGGGCGCATGCCCACAATGGTTTCTATATATTATGGTGAGTTCTGGCATTATGAAATTATATCCTATACCATTCATCTGATTGTGATGAAACTTTGAGTTGTTGAGTGCACGCCTACAAAGGTTGCTACGCAGGAGGAGGGGAAGGCAGGAGAGGTGGTGTCGCAGGATTGATGAACGCTGGAGGAAGGAAAGCGGGAAAGGTGGAAGAGGAACGCGGGAGCGGATGGGGAAGCAGGGCAAGGGAGGGAAACGAGGGAAGGGTAGATGAAGGGATTGCGAAGGAGACATTAGTATCTGTAGAGGACAGCAGGGGGTAAATTTGGAGAATCCATGCTTCTCACACGGACAACTACTCATGCGTCAGAAAACATTTTGATTTATTCGTGTACGCCCCAGAAAGAAAAACCAAAAAAATGTCTGTATCGAAAAACACTTCCACAAACACACTTTCCAAATGCAGAAAACCATATTCAAGTTTACTGTAATTCCAGCTCGCAGTGGAGTGGAGCTGGCAACACGGTATTGCTTCGAAGTACTTAAGCACACATTTTACCACTAACATTTACACATCTGCCCTGATGATGGACACTGTAACGCTGTCCGAAACGTTGGCTAAAGGAGGAGGTAGCGTAACACGGCATAACACCCCAAAAACAAACAACAAAAATCCGTTGCGTAGTTTAAAACAGTGGTCCCCAACCTATGGGCCGCGGCCCGGTACTTGGCCGTGGACCAAATGGTACAGGGCCGCGCAAGGGCTTGCTTAAATATCAAAATACTTTTCAAAAGTAAGTTTAAGCTGTTATTATCGTTATTCTTATGTAAATTTAAAATTCATCTATCTCTATCTTTGAAAAACATACTTTCAACCAAAATTCAACCTTCCGTTGAACCTTAAAAATATAGAAAATACCCACGAATCAAAAAGATAATTGAAAAATTATCTGAAACTTCTGGAATAATCCTTCATGTTATCTTGTGTTTTCTCTACTATTATTTGTCACTACAACTTATATTACCACAATTGTAATTTTGATTATTATGTATTGTTCAAATATTTTGTTATTAAAAAAAACTGCATTCAATGTGCCCCCCCCCCCTAGTGGGCCGCGGTAAAATTATCAAACTTTGACCGGTCCGCGGCGACAAAAAGGTTGGGGACCACTGGTTTAAAAGAAGCGCACATATAAAATCAAATAAAATAATTCAAATCAAAATAATGTAGATACATGTATTATTTAATAATAGTTAAGTTTTTCCGAGGTTTATTTTTTAATTAGCTCCACACAGGAAGCACTGGAGAAAATATTTTCCTTTAGGGCATAATATTTATAGGGCCTATGTCATCTTGTGTGGGGTGCTTTTATAATGAAATGAAGAAGAGGAAGTTCTGGAAAGGAATTAGATAAGAGGGGTGGGTAGGAATCTGGGGTCAGTGTGTCCAGGAGTGACGGACGTATGAATCCATCACATCATCTGCGGTGCAATGCGATGGGCAGAGGGATTCCGGCTGGAGAGGTCAAAAGACCTCCTCAATTAATCTCTCTCGATTCGGCCCGCCATACAGCAGATGTGCAGACACATCGGCTGCCAAGACCTTGACAAACCTTACCCTATGATACCGGGCACCTCTGCTATGTCACCAAACGTAACGAACCACTTGCGGTGAAATATTGCAGAGGTGTTGGTTATCCAATAAAAAGTTCCCGGGGCGGCGGTACACATACCCACCTCCCAAATTAAGTCCATGAAGTTATTAGGTAGGAACGTACTTTCCAAACTGCTCCAATTTGTGCACAAATTATTATTATAAGCAATAATTATCAGCCTGAAACACTCATCCACATTGAAAAATCTTCCGAGAAAGATACATGACGCCAACATGCTCTCCCAATTGAGCTATGGCGGCTTATCTTATACCCGCCAAATGATTCAATATATACTGCTGTTTCATTCAACAATTACTGCAAATTATATTCATAAATAAGTCGCGAAAAGATAGGAATGTCCTTTCCAATTACCTTTATTCCAAATTGCTCTAATACACAAATTATATTCATAAATAAGTCGCAAAAAGATAGGAATGTCCTTTTCAATTACCTTTATTCCTGTAGTTCCAAACTGTTCCAATACACAGATCATGTTCATAAATAAGTCGCGAAAAGGTAGGAACGTACTTTACAATTACCTTTATTCCTGTAGTTCCAAATTGCTCTAATACATAAATTATATTTATAAATAAGTCGCGAAAAGATAGGAATGTCCTTTCCAATTACCTTTATTCCTGTAGTTCCAAACTGTTCGAATACACAGACCATGTTCATAAATAAGTCGCGAAAAGGTAGGAACGTACATTCCAATTACCTTTATTCCTGTAGTTCCAAATTGCTCTAATACACAAATTATATTCATGAATAAGTCGCGAAAAGATAGGAATGTCCTTTCCAATTACCTTTATTCCTGTAGTTCCAAACGGTTCCAATACACAGATCATGTTCATAAATAAGTCGCGAAAAGGTAAGGACGTACTTTCCAATTACATTTATTCCTGTAGTTCCAAATTGCTCTAATACACAAATTATATTCATAAAACAGTCACGAAAAGATAGGAATGTCCTTTCCAATTACCTTTATTCCTGTAGTTCCAAACTGCTCCAACACACAGATAAATAAGTCGCGATAAGGTAGGAACGTACTTTCCAATTACCTTTATTCTTGTTGTTCCAAACTGCTCTAATACACTGATGTATGTTCATATATAATTGACAAAAGGTAGGAACATACTTTTCATTTAAATTATTCCCGTAGGGGTTAATTTATATCCGTCTATTCTGCAAACCAATGTAATTTGATATTCCAGATTCTATTTTTAGTTTATTCGAATAAATCCTTATTACTGACCATCCACCCATTACCAATATCAGACTCAGGGGCCATTATTTACCATGAACCATTAGGCTTATATTATTGCTTCTGACGGACCTGGTACCTCTCAGAGGTCGTAGCCGGCCATAAAGACGATATAAAAAGCAAGTAACTGGGCTTATTTTGAACGCCCTTAATACGTCCTTACAAATAATGCAGACCGACCTTAAGTAATGTAGGTACCTTCGAGAAAATCTTGCAATATATGAACTATTGAAAAAACTTGACCAATTTGGAAGATTTTTTTACTAACCATATTAAAAGAAAATACTGTGTAACAGTTTGAAATTATAATGCTAAGTAAGCACCCAGTCATTCAGACGGTTGCTACATATTAATTCGAATTAATTTTTAATTCCTAATTGGAAAGATAAATTAGAACAAATGGAATCCTGCATTCATCTGTTGCATAAAACATATGAGTACTATGGGCAAGCTAATTTTTCAAAGAGTTCTGAATAGAAAATCAGAGGGTCTGGACGTTTATTTCGACGAGGGAAGACACGTACTACGGTGGATCGCTGTTGACCTGTGACCTAATTACTTCGTTAGTTTTGAGTTTAATAAATTAATATTGATTTGCCATTTAATATTCTGTTCAATTTGAACTGGCGATCGCTTGTAGTTATTTTCACATCGTGATGATATTTTTAAAAACATTTGATTTTATTTTAAAACGCGACAAACTATCGATTGATTTTTAGTTTAATTTAGTTTCTTTTCGCATTTTTTAACATTTTTTTAACACCACCCCGAGTTTAAAATATTAGAATAATATTATTTTGTTTATGAATGAAAGTCCATGTTCTGGTTTCGTTATTATTTTGATTATATAATTTAATTGTTGCCACCATTCTTTTATTTTAACTATCAATGTCTTATTCAATGTTGTACTCTTTATTGACTGTTATATTTGGCGATGTTGTATTCTTTACTAACCGTTATAACTCTAGGTCTGTTTATGCTTTAAAAAAAATACATTCTATGGTTTGGATACTGAATGTTGATGATGGTGTTCAAAACAGGCAGTTTTAACAATTTTCGAGGGTCCTCCTATAAGAAGTAACTAATGAATAAAAGCAAAACGTACCGACGCCGCTAGTGGTTGATATCTATATTATATTAAAAAAAATGTTTGCAATAGTGACAAAATCCACAGAGGAAATTAGGGAATACGTTTGTATGGAGTTTTTGAAAATAAAATAAATGCTCAAATTTAATACAAACGCTACGAAATTCTTCACCGACTCACTTTCTCATTGCGACAAGCGATTTTAACCCCAAAACCGAACGTCGCAAGTCTCATTACATTTGCCAGAGGTCTTAGTGATTTTATTTGATTCCAGCATTTGTCCCTGGGAAGCATCAATCTATTCAGAGACGATAATGGACTCGGAATACAAGCGGTCCTTTCTTCGGCCAAGGGCTTCATACCGGAAGCGGGATGTTGGAAGATCTATGTAAATTTTCCGATAACAAAAGAAAAACGACCTATATTTTCTCTTGACAATAGGAGTCACCGACGCGGCGACCCGGTCTCGTATTGAAGGAACTCTGACAGAGTTGAAAAATAAAATGGTTTGTCTTGAAAAATTGATAGTTCTATGAAAAAAAAAACAGCAGTATCTGGCCTTTTTCGATGTGTTTGTTTTGCTATCATGTGTCTATTAACATTCACAATTTTTCATTTCATCTTCGCATCTACTTACTGCTTTGCTCAACTATTTATGATACTTTCATACTTTGTGTATAATGTTATGTTATTTTATTTTTATTATAATGGTTATTTTTTTAATTTTCGATTTTTAATTTTTTTGATTAAAATTTTTTTTTTTTAATTTTTTTAAAAGAAAGAAAAACATTCCCGGGTTAAGAATGACCTGTAACGATTAACAATATTTGAAAACCTCCTACTACCACCACAGTGAGCGAAAAATGTTGCCTTTGTCGTGATGAAGGCCAGCCGAGAAATCGAACACATGATGCCTGGGTAGGACCCAAACGCGATGCCAACTCAGTCACTGACCGATCTAATGAAGATACGTATGAAATATAAATAAAAAATATCTAGATTATTTTCGTAGTCCTCCTCACTAGGAAATCCTGTGCTCAGAGGGACTACGTTTAGTATAAGTTTTCATCGACTTCTATCAATAATATTATATTATTAAGTTACTTTAGGAAACATACATTTGTGTATAAAATCATTGTACGTTAAATAGTGAACATAATTATGAATCAATTAAGTTACATTTATAATCAACTATCCAACTATCAATCACACTCACTTAGCAATAGGATGCATGATTTAGGCAACAAGTTTGGTGGTATTGTAGATGTATTCGCCGATTCCCTTTACATTCTAAAATGCAATTTAAACCAACACTTTGTGGAATCCTACAAATTATTTTAACGTGAGTATAATATATTTAACGATTTGATGTGTTATTGTAATTTTTTATATTATATTTTGTTCTATGTTATTGTTAAATATTACATTGTTTAAAATATTTCACGGTTTTTCTGTTTTAGTTTTTAAAGAAAAAACCACTTGTATATTCTTAAAAGTTTTTTCACTTTTATAACTTTTGGTATAAATTCTATGTATCTGTAATCCTCGATATCTTAAATATTATTTTATAATCTATGTTAAAGCCCCTACGGGCGTATAACAACAATAAATAAATAAATAAATAATATTTTGTTATGGTTACTTCCTAATTAGTAACCATAACAAATAGCAAGTTATTAAAACGTATAATAATATTTATTTATTTATTTTATTTATTTATTTATTTATTCAACGCCCAGGGGGCTTTTACATGTTTGGTAGTACAATTAATTCATGACAGATGATTTTTCAACAGATAAAGAAATAATAAAAATAAAATTACATAAAAAATGCGCACAAGTCACAAAAATACAAAAAAATATAGGTACAGCGATTTGATAAGTTTACAAAAATACAGATATGTTTAGGAATAGTTTTGGAATAAGTTTTTCATAAGATCCACAAAATTCGCCAAGTTGATGTTAAATATGTCGACATCACCTATGTAAGTACTGATTCCCCATAGTGTGAAATCGTTGTTCCACTGGTCAGTGGTTGAGTAGGCATAGCGCTTGGGTCCCACCCGGGCGTCGCGTGTTCGATTCCTCGGCTGGCTAAGTCCTCCATCACAACACAAGCAACATTTTCGGCTTTCTGTGGTGGCAGTAGGAGATTTTCAAACATTGTTGGGTTATTCGTAACCCGGGAATGTTTGTCTTTCTTTTTAAAAACAAAAAGAAAGAAAAAAAAAAGAAAAAAAAGTTGTATAGGAGAGTGGGCAATGTAGTTCCGCTTGTGAATGCTGCAGTAGAATAGTGTATTTTGTCGCGTGGTTACTGTCGGTATTCGTAAGTTTATGAGTTGTAGGAGTTCGCAACAGTCGAATTTAGAGTTAAGTATTTTTAATAAAAATGTTAAGTCGTTTATTTTTCGTCGCTCTTCTAGTGTATGTATTTTTAGAATATTTAGTAATAAATCATATTTTAAGTCTTCTAGTGGGATACTGTAGTGTAAGTAAAAATATATTTGAAAGAAAATGGTAAACAATACAAAAATAATAGTTTTGATTGAAATTTATTTATTTATAAAACACATGATACATAATTGAGACATTTACATAGATTAGATATATTAGATCACCGAACAAGGCGGCTGCCTGTTTCATGGTGACCAATGGCGTATAGTTTATATAATCAAAGGCGTATAGTTAGTTTGTATGTTTTTTTATTATGTTTATTGTGTGCATCTACATAAAAAGGTTTACATATATTTTTTTTGGCCTTGCCTGTCTCACTAGGAAATCCTGTGTCGAGACAGACTAGTTTACAAATATTTTATAAATATTAAATAAAGTACATTTTTCAATAAAGCAAAAATATTTGAAAAAAAATTTCAGGTTGGTAGGCAGTGGTAACAATAATGAGATAGAGGATTATAGGTATTTGGGTGAGGTGACTAAGTATTGCACGAAATTTTTCGATGATTCATTGTTTGATCAGGATTTTGTATTTGTAAATATTATTCGATTTTCTTGTTTTGTCAGGTAGGTTATTGTATTGTTGTGTTTGACCAAATGTTGTGTTTGTTTTAAGTGTTTGTATGAGTTCTTTGGTTTCGTGCCGCGTGTTTACAATATTTTGGGTATTTTCATAAAATGAATGTGTTTTATTTTTAAACAGATGAGTTAAGATTGTTTTTGTGTAAATTTTTCGTATATCGAATACTTGGAATTTGTTGAATATATCTACAGACATGAAATATCTATCTATGAAATATGAAATCTAGTGTTAACAAATGGGTTTATTATAAATGATGCTAAAAATTGGAAACATTATAATAAAAGGTAGAAAATGAAAAATAGAAAGGAAAAAAGAAGTAAATTAGCATTGGGTTATAAAAATATACATAACTTTTTTTTCAATATGTGTGCATGCAAGCACACTCTGTATAGAAATACGAGTATATTGTAAGGTTAATTTGATTTTGGACGATTTAAAGATACAGTGGAGAATTTCAATATCTCTGACAGTTCTTCTTTGGTAAAACTTCATGATTTGGCTATTTTTTCAGTAACTTCTGACAATGTTTTTATTGTACTAGTAAGTTCTTTTTCCGATACTTTATATGATCATTATTTTTTTGAATAGCAATAAATTTATTATATAATAAAATATATTAAAAATTTTGGAACAATGAAAAATTCTATACACCTATAAAAGCCAAGATTTGGTGTCCTTAATTAGTAATTTTTTGTTTTAATTTGTTTGAATTTGTGTTCCCACATGTGTTTGTTATATAACATTACTGCTAAAAAATTCTGAGCTTCTTTGTCCAAATGTGGTATTACACTTAGGTACGTGAACGATTAAGTCCTAAATAATGTTTAGTTAAGCAAACGATTCTTCAAAAGAGAAATAAATTAAAGATATTTTGTAAGTGAAGTTAGTAAACTTCCAGTGTTTTAAAACCAGCATAACTTTTCACTCTGTAAGTCTGGAATTTGAAAGGAGCTACCACCAAGTTCCGCCTTTAAACCCGGCTGACGTGGAACCCAGAAGGGGATAATATCATTTTTCTCGGATGCAAATCCTTTGTAAGATTACTAAGATATCTTCTCCAACCTCTCCTTAGCTTCAGCGCCCCGCGTCTGTGTGCGGTAGATTAATGCCATTTCCTCTCTCACACGCTCATTTTTAATATTTACTAGAGTTTTTATTGTTCAAAACACATTTATTCTCATCAAACATAGAAATTGTAGTGTGTGCCGTGCGTTAGTCTTGCGTGAAATATTTTGCAATGATTTTAATTTGTTTCGAATTTAAAAGTAATTTTCAAAATTGGAATGGATTTTGTGAGTTATTCAGACAAGCGATAAATTACGAACCCTGGGACTGGATGGGGGGGGGGGGGGTGGTTATACCCATTAGGGATGCGGGAATAAGGACCTTTGTCATCTTTGGGGATGCGCGTTTGGAGGGTCTTTGTATGAAAAGGAAGGAGAGAAAGTTCTGGGAAGGAAAGGGTATGATGGACGGATTGGAATCTGGCGATCAACGTGGTGTCTAGTAGTGACAGACGTATGAATCCATTCCCCTCACTGCAAAGACGTTGTATACTGTAGACGCGTGGTAGAAATCTCAAAGTGGGAAGCCAAAAGTAAGGCAATTGCACTAGTCTCGATTTCTAGTACTTTATTACTAAACTGCCACTCGTCGAGTAAGGTCGTGTCGTACCAGTAGGTAAATTGCATTTAGAAAGCGCCAAAATGCCCTCTTGTGTGACGAAAAAATGTTTCCATTACCCGGAAAACAGCAGTAAAAGTGAAGAAATAACATTTCATTTATAAGTACACGCAAATTACTTATTGTTATCGATTATAATAAACAATACAATTAATTTTCATATTTAGTCATTAGAGAAAATAAACACACATTCTTAGATTGTCTTATGGTACGGCCACCCTGAGGCCAACTTCCATCTTCAAACGTTCGGACGATTGTGTAGAGGGGTAGTTCGTGCATTGAAAGTTCCAATTGGAAGGATAGCTTCGGTGTGGAAGTAGCATTTCTTTTTAATGCATGAATAACTTTTGAATTAAGAAATTACTGAAAACCGCTAAAAACAAAAGAGTATTGTTTACTTGCCACATTATTTATATCTTGAGTTTGTGAGACAATGGCAAGTCTATTTATAAAACGTCATTGCCTCACTGCGGTGCAAGGTGATGGGTCGAGAATGTCCGTCTGGAGAGAACAAAAGGTCTCCCTCAACCAGTCTTTTTCAATCCGGCCCGCCACACAGTAGGTGGGCAAACGCATCCGCCGCCAAGACCTGACAAACCTCACCCCATGAACCCGGGAACCCCTGCTAAGTCACCAAACTTTGTGAACTAATCCCAAATTATTGAGATACTAACACATTACACTGATTGCTACATTTGTGACATGTACCGAAAAGCAAAGCCTTTTTCGACACTAACACAAACGAGTCTTCCCTCTGCAAATTTCACACACATTGACAGTTTTGTAGAATACTAATAGGTGCAGTGGAGGTAATCTACCTCTTATCCGCCCTGGTATAAGTTACTGATGGTTACTCCTTCAAGGCTCTCGCAAGATTCTAATTTTTTGATTAAACGAAGCTACATTTATTTATTTTGAACGAATCTAGACCTCCAGTGTCCATGCATACGTTGTTAATAAGCAGTATGCAAGTGCTTAGCAGGAAAAACAAAATGCAAAAAATAGGTTAGTAAGACAAAGATAAATTAAACACGGCAAAAGAAAAACTCATTCATGAGACTCCATGACGCGGCATTGCATTTGTAAAAAACCTGCAAGCACCTGCATAAAATAGAGAACATAAGTAATACAATAAATCTGAAATCAATTGGCAAGTACCAACAAAAAATGTGAATGGCTTTCGGTCTGACCATAAACTACACTTAGCTTCCGTGTCCCTTAGCCAACTACTCAGTGAAGCCTCAAAGAATGTTAACCGTGGTTTTCCATACTTTCTTTTAACAAATTCTCGACATCCTCCATTTGCCGCATGCGGATAGGATATTGCTGCCACCTGATGATGAATGTTCACCTGACAAAAATTCATGTTAAGAATTCTGCGATGTGTGAATGTCGTCTTGGTTGTAGCTGTAGAAGGATCTCAATTGCCCTCTTTTTCAGTTGCCCTTTAAATAATTCATACAAAAATTTCATCCCTCACCTAATCAGTTCGGGCATACTGCCTCCCTACAACATTGCATGCCTGTTATCTTCTGTGAACAAACGCGTGTATAAAATCTTGGCTAATTTCCTGAATATTAACAGCATCAATTTGTAACTGTAAGTTAAGTTTCATGTATTTATTTATTTATTTTATTTTTTACGCACAATAAATTGTGTCAGCAAAAATATTTAATTTCCTTGTTATGTTTAATGAAAATCATCTCTTATTGTAATAATTTTGTGTATTATTATTTGTATAGTACAATTATATAATGTAGATAGGTTCTTGTTATTAAAACTAAATTAGTTAATATTAACCAAAAATTACACTCACAAAAGCATTCACTTGACACTGGTAAGAACACTCCTTTGGGGTGAAAAGCCATTAAAAAAAAAAACTGAATATTTGGGGTAAAATACCCGAAGACTAAAAGAAAATTCAGCGTTGGGTAGTCAGAGGCAGGACAAAGGACAGTCAAGGTCGTTTGATCAAACCTCAAGCCTGCACATGTCATTGGGGGAGGCGCAGACAGATTTAAGAAGGATCTGCAAAATCAATAATGTAACTAAAGATGAAGCAGGGTAGGTACTAATAAGTAGGTGTGGTCGGTCTTGCTCTATGGATGTGAAACATGGACCTTGAAAGTAAATACCATGAACAGGTTAGAGGCTTTTGAAATGTGGCTTCACCGGAGAATGCTCAAGGTCCCATGGACCGACATGATCACCAACACAGAAATTCTCAGACGGGCTAGAGCAGATAGAGAACTGCTTACATTAATAAAAATCAGGAAAATTTCATATCTGGGTCATATACTTCGAGGGGAGAAGTATCACTTGCTCCATTTGATATTGAAAGGCATGATAGAGGGTCGCCGAGGGCCTGGTAGGAGACAAATGTCTTGGCTGCGTAATATACGAGAGTGGACCGGCATTAGAAGTGTGGAGGAGCTATTCCGGGCAGCGCAAGACAGAGAGACCTTCTCAAGAGTGATCGCCAACGTCGGGGGGGACCTGATACGGCACGCAAAGAAGAAGAAGGTACTAATAGGTGCAGTTATCATTTTAATATTTCATTCATTTTGCATATTTTGTTACTGCTTTTGACCCGCTACAGTAGTTGGTTGTAGACGCGCGCGGCGCTGCATTTTATAGCTGGAACTTCGAATTTTTTGAGTGTAGATTGATTTCTCGCAATAATTTTATGATTTTTGATATTATTTATATTTTTATGTGAGTAAGGTAGGATAGGAAGTGCTTATATATCTATATGGAATGCACGCCTCTGGTAGCACCTACTATTATAATTCTTACTAAATACCGTATTGTAATAATATTAAACTGTGACCATCCATTTAATTTTCGAGAGTATGTTTATTAGTTCTTCGATCTTGAATACTAACTCATTCACGCACAATTTCAACATTTACTAATTATGGTGGGGGATGCTATTTGGTTGGGCATTTACACAATACATAGCTACACTTACCTACAAACATCTCTATACATCATAGACCCTGTGCTTGGAAATTACCCATCCCTATATACCTGTCATTTTTCATTACCCACGTCAGTCATTAACCGACCTTCATCACCTAAACATCTCCGCATTAATATTCCGCTTATCGCTTACCGCATCCGCAAACCTAATCCCGCATACCGCAAGTGATCGCGACTAATATAGTCCTACAAGTGCATGAATAAACCAGCCATGATAGCAGAGAGTGCCACAAGTTTCCGCAGTAAGTCTGTGTGCATTCTGTCAACTTGTGCAGTGGTCAAAACACATTTCAAGGTCAAGATGTGATCCCTGGAAGGGATGTCACAGCTGGAATGAACGGTATAAGATCATGTGTCAACTCTGGAGAGTAAGTTGCTTCCCAGTTCTTACCGTGCATCAGGTAAATCTCTGGCAGGACTGAATCAAGAGAAGAGTTGTAAATCGTCGGCTTCGGATTTCAGCTAACCCAGAGTGAATATACTCGTTGAAACCCTTTTGGGAAAAGATTAAATGAACGGTTAAGGGAAGAATTAAGTTTCCTTTGGAAGTGAACCCATAAAGTTATTGTGAAGGTTTATTATACTGTAAATTGTATTCACCGTTAAAATTGTATTAAAAAACCTTAATATTAAACATATTCATAGATTGATTTAAAACAAAATGCCGCCATTGATGAACTGTGAGAATATGTTAACTTTCCAAGATTTTTTTTAACACAATTACAAGATACACAAAAAAAATTGTGTATTTTCTTACATTAGTTCTACACAGAGGAAAAAAAACCCTCACAGTCCATGTCATATTTGGGATATGGAGAGTGTTTTAAGGAAAGGAAGTTCTGGGAATGAATTAATGTATGAGGGATGGGTGTAAGTCAATGTGTCCAGGAGTGACGGAAATAAGAATCGTTCCCTCCCGAGAAATTATCCCGTTACAAAAAGTTATGAAACAAGTTTTTTTTTTGGAAATCCTAGTCCAATTTTTTTAACAACGTCTGAATTATATTGAAATGAAGTGGATGAAAGGTTAAAGGGCCCCCATTGCTCAACTCGCTGGGAAATTGAAGCGCCACCTTCCGGTTTCTGGGAATTATTATTCAAAACATGTAAATCAAATTTCTCTCATCGACTTCAGTCTTCGCTTAGCGGAGATTGGATTCTTGAAACTGCGTCATAACTTATTGCTTATTTCTAATTTGCAATATCATACAGAGCAATAACGCTCATTACTAACATAGATGCTATACTTGTCATCAATATAATATCAACTGTCAAAGTGAGTACACGTATCCCTTAACCTCTTCATAATAATATTATTAAATAGTGTTTATACTAATAATAGTGGCTTAAAACAGTTACCAGTATAGGTTAAAGAAAGTGCTATTTAAAATTACATAAACATACTACCTATTACAGTGTTAAATATCAATTTTATTATTAAAATTATATTCTCGAATATTGCTTAAAGCAAAAGGCGAAATTAATCATAAAGGTGCCAATAATACAGTGCGAACTCTGCGGCAGGTACCTACATTAAACCTTACCTGTGCAGTACCTATTCCAATATAAATCAGGGGTGTTACACTGTGCGGTTCAAAAATATTAACGAAAAGTTTCAGATATCCAAATTAATATGGAATCCATTAATTTCGTCACAATTGCAAAGGAAGCAGTTGACAAACTAACAACTGTCATGATGAACCCTAATAATAAATTTAACAAAGAGCAGATTGCAAAAATAATTCCGGAGTCCAACAACATCATGGCTTCAATTTCTCATATGGCGGCTATAATGGCGAAGTTGGAAGGTGAACTCGCCGTTTACAAAAACTTGTCTCAAAATCAACCGACTCAAAAAATTCCAGACCTTTGTGAAACCATAATGGAATTGGAAGAAAGGAAGGAAAAATCGAAAAATGCAATCTTTCTAAACGTACCGGAAAGTGAGTTGTCTCAAGAAGAAAATTTGACAAATGACTCAAAAATAATAATATCCACTATCAAAAAAATTGATGACATACCAACACAAAATCTAAAAATATACAGACTTGGTGCTAAAAAACCTGGAGTCATCAGACCAATTAAAGTGGAATTTGAAGATTCTTTCCAAGTAAAATACATTCTTCGGAATAAATTTAAAATTACCGATGGAATAAAGATAAAACCGGACTTGACAATAACTCAACGAAATCACATGAAGAATCTGATAATAGAATTAGAACAACGGAAAAATAGCGGTGAAACAAATCTCACTATAAAATATGTTCATTCTATTCCGAAAATCGTTCAACAGCATACACCAAAAAACTACACAATAAACTAAATCAATGTTACCTATATTATCAAAACGTCAGAGGAATTCGAACTAAACTGGACACTCTCAGACTAGAAATAACTACTTCAATATTTGATGTGTTGATTTTCACAGAAACTTGGTTACATCCGGATATTCACACTGCAGAACTAGGAATGTCAAGATACAACGTTTTCCGCCGGGATAGAAATCAATCTACAAACGATGACATTATAAACAATAAAAGAAGAGGTGGTGGAGTTCTGATTGCATTAGCGAAAAATATTGTCTCCAGACAGTTAAATACAGAAAACGTAGAAATAGAGCAATTATTTGTTATGATTAATACAGGTAAAAACAGAATTTTATTGGGTAATGTGTACATTCCGCCTAAATCGGATATTAGTATTTATACTAAGCATTTTGAAGATATTGAAATTTTACAATTAAAATATCCAAAAGTAAAAATAATTATAACTGGCGATTTTAATCTTCCGAACATCATTTGGAATCAAAACTTTATGGAATTGACAGGTATAAAAAACGCTGGCTTGTCAACTATAAACAAAGAAGTTATAAGCATGTCAAATTTTATAAATCTAACACAATTAAATAAAATTGAAAATTGTTATAACAAAATACTGGACTTGGTATTTTCAAGTGATACTTCAGTAACTGTAGTAAAATCTCCAACTATCATCCTCCATTAAATATTAGCGTATCACTAAATAAAATAGCAAATCTACAGTGCAAAAAATCACTTCACAATTTTAATAAAGCTGATTTTAATCATATTAATGAATGCTTAAATGCTACTGATTGGACTTTTTTAAAACAAGAAAATATTAACGAAAATATCAACGTATTCTATAAAATAATTCACAATATCATAGAAAAAAGTGTGCCTTACATTAAATGTAAAAATAATGTTTTCCCTCAGTGGTTCAATAAAGATTTAATTGACTTGACTCTATTGAAGAAGAAAATACATAAAAAGTACAAAAATTCTAAATCAATTAAAGATTATATTCAATTCAATTCAATTCGACGCCAATGTCATGATCTTTCTAAAAACTGTTACAATGAATACTTAAATAATGTGGAAAATTCAATTGCAAATAACGACATCAACACTTTATGGAAGTACTCAAAGTCATTAAAAAGAAATGAAATAGATAGCTAGCATGTTTTATAACGGCATAAATGAAAATAATGCAGAAACTATTGTTAATTTATTTGCTTCATTTTTTAAAGATGTATACGACAACACAATTGATAATAGTGAAATTCCTTTTTTTTCATCTAACATCAATTTACAAATTTCTAACATTCACATAGATATAAATGAAATTAAAACCCATATTAACAAATAAGATGTAAAAAAAAGTTCGAGTCCTGACAAAATACCACCAATTCTATTGAAACACTGTATACATGCCTTGTCGTATCCCCTCTATTTAATTTTTAATATGTCATTGTCATCGGGATATTTTCCAATTGCATGGAAAAATAGTTACATCACACCCATATTTAAAAAAAGGTGACAGATGCGATATACGCAACTATTGACCTGTGTGTATACAGTCAACTATTCCAAAACTTTTTGAAAAAATTATTTTGGATAAAATTATTTTTAAATTAAATGGGATTATAACAAGGTTTCAACACGGTTTCATGAAGAATAGATCAACTCTGACAAATCTACTGATATATGAAAACTTTATAGCGAATGCCTTTGCAGATAAATGTCAAGTAGATTCGATATATACTGACTTCCGCAAGGCGTTCGATAAAGTTTGTCATAAAATATTGATTAATAAATTAAGGAGTATGGGTATAACCGGGAACTTTCTTAAATGGGTAGAGAGTTATTTAACAAATAGGCAACTGTTTGTAAAGTTAAATGACGTAATATCGAATGCCTTTTCTGCCACTAGTGGTGTGCCACAGGGCTCGCATTTAGGACCAATACTGTTTATTTTATTTATTAATGACATTGTAGACGTTTTTTCCGATGTTGATATCCTGTTATTTGCTGATGATTTAAAATTATATAAAAAAATTAAAAATGTTTCTGATTGCATAATTTTACAAAAAAATTTAAACAACTTGTTTAATTGGTGTATATGCAATAAACTGGCACTTAACATTAGTAAATGTCAAATAATAAGATTTTATAAAATAAAGAAACCGATCATTTATGAATACAATCTTGACAAAATTATATTAAACTCAGTAGAAACAATAAATGATCTAGGTATTATTTTTAACTCAAAACTTACATTTATTAGCCAAATAAATAATATTATTAATAGAGCAATGAAGATTTTAGGATTTATTATTAGAATAACAAAACAATTTTGTAACATTGATACTATTCGCATTTTATACATAACGCTAGTGAGAAGCATTTTAGAATATAATTCTACGATTTGGGCTCCACATTACAATATCCATATTCAAGCGATTGAAAAAGTCCAGCATAGATTCCTTAGGTATATTAATTTTAAATTAGGTATTCCAAGAGAATACGTGGACTATAATTTGTTATTAAACTGGACTAATCTCGTAAATTTATCAGATCGCAGAAAAATCTGTGATCTATTAATATTATATAAAATAATTCACTCGGTCCTGGATACCCCTGATTTAATAGAACTAATACGATTTCATTGCCCTGGTCGCGCTAACAATAGACTGACTCTACCGTTCTACTATAATAACACACATACATTATCACATTATTACTCACCAATCAGTCGATTACACATTTTGGGAAATGAATATGCTAACATCGGCGACATTTATTTCTTAAAATTAGCGCAATATAAACATGCACTCCAAAATTATTTTTCCATAATGTAACTTTATATACGCAATATGGACATGTTGAAATGAAATGTGATATTTCTCATTGTTCTTTTTTGTTATTTTTTGTTGTGATACACAAAATAATTGTATGTTATTTTAAAGTTTAAAACTACTATTATGTAATGATATTATTTTTCTTACTCTATTATATATTATTTTGTACTCTATTATATGTTTATTTATAAAAGTCTGAATTTTACCTTACCTTTTTGGTAAAAGTTTCACCTTTCAACATGAAACCGGTCCGGTCGTAAATAAAAATAAATTTATAAATTTGTAAATTTGTAAATTTTCAAAATTTTAAGTAATCCACGACACAAAAAAGAGCTGATGACCTTGAAAAGCCTGAACATATTTTCATGAATTGTAGCTAAGAACCATCTAGATCACGTCAGCTTTCAAACAAAAAAAACCGCATCGTAATCGGTCCATTCGTTTAGGAACTACGATGCCACAGACAGACTCGTCAAACTTATACCCTTCTTTTTCGATTCCTGAGCATGATGATTTTTTCTAATAAAAAAAACAAACAAAATATTTTTCCATCACACGTCGCAATTGAGTAATCGGGTATAGCGGGTACAGCGGAAGGTCATATTATAAGCACTCCATCTCATAAAATATAAAAGAAAAAAAAAAAACAGTAAAACGATATCTACTTTTTGCACCTACTCCAAATATGCTTAGGAATGTCTGGTTAAAATTATTCCGGTACGTGCTGTTATACCCTATATTAAAAGTATTATTAACTAAGAGCTTGTTTGTCAAATCACTCTTTAGTACGGTTTTGAAGATTGTCCGCTATCTTTATGTAAGACGCTTATCTAGATCGCATTTAGTTACATTTTATTTTAACAAAATTTATTATTTCATATTTTTTGTAATTTTTTCACATAATCAAATAAAAGTATGAAGTTATTGTAAGAAATAAAAATACACATATAATTGAAGCTATGAAGAGCACGGATTGGCAAATTAAGCCGTCGCTACCCGAATTTCTACCGATTTCTTACATATAAACATTTGAAGTTTGTAAGCTCTTAAAAAAATATATGTTATTTTTGAAGATAATAATATCTATACCTCCATAGTGACCTCTATAATGACCTCCATAGTCCAGTGGGTAAGACTCTTGACTCACAATCCGGAGGTCGCGGGTTCGAACCCGGCATTCGCAAATAAATTTTATTTGATTAATTTGTGTTATTTCACAATTAATTCATTTAAAATAATATATAGTATATTTGCGGCATGTTCCAGAGCGGAAGATACTATCAGTATCGCCCTGGTGTAAGACCACCATTCAGAATTGAAACGTTGCTTGAAAATGGCTTTAGCCGTGTTTAGTGACCAGATCTGAATAGCCAGGGACTTCCCAACCTTCCTCTTCCCCACCTCCTTCCCCTCCCCACTACCTTCAGCCTCACAACATACCCCAATTTGGGGATGCCATAGTCTCACTGGCTCCAGACGGGAGCAGTTGAGATTCTTGTGCGGTATTCACTGTAAAAAAAAAAAATTCCCCACGGCGAAAAGCAAATTGTATGAAATTCCCTCCATAGAAAAAAAATCGCAAAGTATGCTCCCAAAATTATTATTTTCACGTCTGTTTCAATTATTTTACAAGTTATACATTATATTAAGTTAAACGTATGAAAAAAAATCACAGTGTTTCTTTAAATGCTGTTTTAGACAGCCTCCAAGAGATTTTTGCTCTATTTTAAACGAGTCGTGTTTTATTAAATATTTTCACAATTTTCACTTCAATTTTACCGTTTTACATATTAGCGAACTCAACATTCCTAATTTCATATCTCCCCACCTTCTTCGTTTTGAGCGGGGATACGGCGCCTTAAAACAATGTATTTACAAATTTAATTGTACGCAGCTAATATTTGATTAAATTCACCGTCCATGAGAAAGATCGCCGGGGAGTAGAAAAAGGTTCGTTAACAAGTTTAAGCAGAAAAAAAAATCCAATAAGGGTCCGAGTTCTCCAAAAAGGCTAAAGTTTTGGTCTCGAGAGACATTTTTAAATGTCATTAGAAAGTTTAACAAAGGAGCAGGGATTTGTCTAATCTGGTTATTGTGAAAAAATAATTTGGGCGGCTATGGGCAGCTTATCCAAGGGTGTCCAAGAAAGCAAAATACATACTTTTAGAACTCATTATTTTTATGTGCCCCGCTTCAAGTTAAAAAATGAGATTATATTTTTGGGGTTACGAAAATTTACGGGGATATGAATCATATGCATGCATACTATTATATATACCTATATACCTCGATGGACCTTTACGGACTTAAAACATTAAAAAATTGAAGAGACTCCGCAGATATAATATATCTTCATAAAATGATAAATGGTTTTATTGATTGTTCGCCCCTTTTGGCGGAGATTCATTTTAGAGTCCCAGGCGTTAGAACCAGAGAAAAATCACTTTTTCATCTTCAAAAATGTTCTACTAATCTCAGACAAAATGCTTTTATATTCGGAGCATGCAATGTATTTGATAAAATTTTTAATAATATAGACATATTCTCATGTAATTTAAGTACCTTAAAAAACTGGTGACCAGACAACTCAGAATGAAACCAACTCAGAAGCACCTCAGAAACGTCATTAAGAGTGATGATAAAAAAATATAAAAATTGGTTAAATAGGTTAAGTTAGGTTAGGGTTACCGGCTATTTTAAAATTATTTTTTCGTAGCTTTTAATGACCTTTCTAACGTGTTTTTGAGTTGGTTTCATTCTGAGTTGCCATGGAACCTAAAAAACTATGTCATAGCTATCATTAAATAATTTTTTGACCGTTATTCAAGTTATCATGTTATTGCTGTGAATCCTTTCCATTTATCTACTTGCCATTCGACTTACTATTGTGTTCACTCTGAGTTGTAGGTATGTACATATTATTATTATTGCTGTTGTGCAGTGTCAAGTGAGAATAGATTTCTGACTCTGACTAATATGTTTTGAAATTTAGTAAGCAGATTATTAGTTCATATTATAGTTTATATTGTGTTTTTGTATCTTTTTTTTATAATTTTCAAGGTTATATTTATGTTAACTTCTTACGGGTACAGGATCCTAACGTTTTAATTATACATTTAATTAATTATGTGAAAATCTATTATTGGATATTATTAATGTTATTATTATAACTGAAAAATATCTGTTGATTTTCCATAATAAATAAATAAAAATAAAAAATATACATATTAACATTTTTTTTTCGTCACCAACATTATATATTTCTTTTTTTTTTTCAAACTGTATTATGTATAAATTCTTATACCTATTATAAAATGGGGGCCTCAGCACGGGCCAACATTACTGGATTGTACTATGAAATATTGTAAAATAATATATCCACAATAAAAAAATTAAAAATACATAATGAGAGTTGTTTTGTTTGTTTATTTATATACTCATCTTCATTTACATCATAATTCATGGTATTGTAAATAAGAATTTAACTTATTGCAGTTATGACGCTACAATGTGATTAAAAATAATATCAAAATTTCTCTACATTTATCTAAAAAATCAATAATGATTAATAAAATAAACAAGAGTTTTATTATGACACCATTTATTGGTGAAAGCATGCTGATAAAAAAAGGTAGAGGAGATTGAGATATTTCTACATATTATAAATTAAAGTCATCCGCCGCGTCTGTCCACCGGATTTTCATGCGGTTTTCACCAATATATAGAGTAAGATAATAGAGTAAGATAATAATAATAATAGTAATAATATACGAGGAAGGTTTAGGTGTATAATATTTATCAAGATTTTGTGTAAATTGGTTGAAATATATACTTAATTAGAATATCTATATGTGGTGGGCGAGCTGGTTTGATTTGTATGCAATTTAATAGATGGCGGTGTGATTTAAAAGGTTGGGTAACCATCCAATAGATGG
This sequence comes from Limnephilus rhombicus, assembly GCA_929108145.2. NCBI lineage: Eukaryota > Metazoa > Arthropoda > Insecta > Trichoptera > Limnephilidae > Limnephilus > Limnephilus rhombicus. Next base: position 51,560,584 of record OV815274.1, read on the forward strand.
TGTTGTGTTTCGTTAGCCACAGTAACGTTTGGCCGGGTCAGCTACTTGTAACTAATTAAAAAAACAATGTTAAAAATTTTCGTGGAAAGATTTGATAAAAATAACAAGTCTCAAGAAGGTCTCTATAGCTTAATTGACAAAGAAGTTACTCCCGGATAGAGTATGGCCCTCCGTTCATGGAGATACTTACAATCTACGTAAGTGTGACGCAACCATGAACTACTTTTTAATTCTGGTGTCCGTACACGGCGCCTATCCGAAATATACTGAACTTGATCATTTTTTCATACAGCCGATGTCAAGCAATGTCAAATTACTTTTTTTTTTTTAGTAATCCATGCCTTCTCCACTAAATCCTTTCTTACATATTCTGGTAAAGTAATTTGGTAAACACGCATTTTTTTCCACTTCCAGAACAAATCTAACATTGCTTTCATGTTCTGACGTCATTTCTGTCAAACGTCAATCAGATTCAAATGATGCGACGCGTTGCGTGCGATCAGCACTGTCGGTATCGTGATACTGATTGGAAACCGACAGAAGTTGCGTAGCGCCGTGTATGGGCACCAGCAAAATTGTTCTGGGGGTACTTACGATTGGCGCGCATGATACGCGCACGAGGATCGAGTATCCTGTAAGTAGCGTCATGTACGAAGGCACTAAGGCCCTCTGTTCACGGAGATACTTACAATCTAAGTAATTGTGACGAAACCACAAGTACCCTGCTGATATACTACTTTTTAATGCTAGTCTCCGTACACGGCGCTATCCGAAATATATGAACTTGTTCATTTTTCACGTTCCGCCGTGGATTTAACACGCTGTCAAGCGATGTCATATGACTTTTTGCCAACATCAATCCATGCCATCTCCACTAAATCCTTTTTTACGTATTCTGGTAAAAGTATAGTTATATTAACATGATTTTTTTCCACTTCCAGAACAAATCTAACATTACTTTAATGTTCCGACACCATTTCTGTCAAACGTCAAACGAATAAGTATCAGACGCAAATGATGCGATGCATCCCGTGCAATCAGCACTGTCGGTATCGTGATACTGATTGGAAACTGACAGCCACCGCGTAGCGCCGCGAACGGGCACCAGCAAAATCGTACGGGGGTACTCACATCGGCGCGTATGATACACGCACGAGGATCGAGTATCTTGTAAGTATCTCCGTGAACGGAGGCACTAAAGGTTTCAAGTTCGAGTCGATACTAAGATCGCGACCTAATGGGCGCTTTTACGAGTAGTATTCCTACGGCGGCGAGTGACGGAAATTTGAACGCTGCGCTGGCGCGACGTTGACCCCTGATCGACATGTTCCCGAAATGATTTTTTTACTAATACATTCTCAATTAAGACTGCAACCGGGCCCGAAAAGAAGAAGATGGAGAGATACGAAATCACGAATGTTAGAGGAGAGCGCTAACATTTACAGCGACAAAATCGATGCGAAAATTGCGAAAATGTTTAATAAAACACGACTCGTTTAAAATAGAGCAAAAATCTCGCGAGCATTATCTTAAACAGCATTTAAAGAAACACTGTGAATACATATAACTTGTAAAATAACTTAAACAAACGTGTTAATAATAATTTTTGGAGCATACTTTGCGATTTTTTTCTATCGAGGGAATTTTATATAATTTGCGTTTTGGCGCTGGCAAAGTCTAGATATTATCTTCAAGAATAACATATATGTTTTAAAGAGCTTGTAACATATCTATTCTGCCAGTAGGTACTGGCGACTTTTTAAAAATTTAATTTGATTTTTAATTTTATCTTGGTGTGGTTGGTCAAACTGTCAACCGGAGATATGAGAAAAAACGGAATTGGCCGGTTTGCTTACAATCATGGCGGCGCGTGTCAGTTTGCGTCTTTGACCGGGAAGGTCAATTTTTTGAGCCTTGAAGGCGAGTTTGATTTTTATTAAGTGCTGGAAGCCTTAAATATTTTTATTTCGGATCACGAGTTAGTGATACCGTGTAATGGCGAAAGAGCGAGTGATTTCGCGTCGTGCGATCGGCAGATGCCTGGAGATTTTCTTGGTGCGTTTTGCTAATGGCGCGTGGTTTTTGGCTGTTGGAGCCGTGAAATTTTAACAATCTGCCGACCGATAATAGTCGTGTGACTGCCGACCGATAATAGAGATGTGGCTTTATCGTATTCTGGGCACGCTAGGCTGATGGAGCCTCTTTCCTGTTGATGAACCTGACACGTGAAGGGTCTGTCAAGATTCCTGCTTTTGGCCCCCTGGTTCGGAGCCTCTTTCCTGTTGATGAAGGAAGACCGCTTGGACACGCGGATGGCCTATCGAGATTCCTGCTTTTGCCCCCCCTGGTTCAGAGCCCCGAGGCCTCGCCTCGGGTGGCCATTCTACCCGCGACGACACTCCGTAACGGCGTACCTTTAATTAACGACCTAAACAATCTCTCTCTCTTTCTATATCGCAACCTATTTGAATAATGCAGGTATTTATATTTTATACAACTATTTGTTTGCCAATTTTAAGTTATAAATTAAGTTGTTCTTATATATCTAACCACTCTTTTACTTAAACATTCGATTTGGACCCAGCCTTTTCCCCACTATCTTTAGATGGTAGTCGATTGCTCTAATTTTTGAATTCTGACAAGAACATTTGTTACAAGCTTTAAAACTTACCGTGTTTAAGGGAAATATGTAATAAATCGGTACAAATCCGGGTTGCAGGCCCTTATCCACTGACATTAAAAAAAAAAATCATTGAAATATCATCCGAAGCTTACTTACTCGGTAATTGGTCACAGAACTGAGATGTTCGGAACTGAGATGCGCATTTACTCTGCTGTATCTAGGTGAGTTTGAAGGTGTACGGAATCAGGTTGTTTGTGTACTCATTATTCAAAAAGGTATTTAAAAAAATATCTTAAAATATTTTTCAAGATACCTGCTTTATTTAAATAACTAAACATATTTTTTACATAAATTATATTAGGAGTGCGTTAGGAGCGCGAGACGGTAATTATAATAGCGCCACATTCTTTTCCATAGCTTCTTCTATTTCATATTTTCATTGAGAATTTTATTATTGATGCTATTTTGAAACAATTTATTATTAACACATATTTACAAATATTAAGAAAGTAATATACCATCATGCTATCCGTATACAACGTGTCCCAAAATTCAATGATAAGCGGGCACCAGTGGGTGGGCCTGCTCCTGACTCCTCGAGAAAAAATGGAAAAAAAATATATCAGAATTTTTTTTGAATGTACAAAAAAAAAATTGAAATTTGAACATTGACACCTCTTAAGAAATTTTTAACTACCATGACCACAATTTTTCAAATATTTATGATTTTTTTTTGGATCGGCAACCTAAGTAGCACGGCTATCCACCACAAGTCTTAAAAATCCATGAATGCCTGTAGTTTTTACACAAAAATCTATCAAAATTATTGTTTTTCAAAAAATTATGAAAGATTTTTATTTTTAGTCTACTTTCACTCATCGTGGTGTAAAAAAATGCATCGACACTACTATGGTAAGTTTTTTAAATAGTTTACGCATCTAATCAAGATTCCAAAATGGTATAATACTCTAGGAAAACTAGCCACAAAAAAAATATGCGTACTATTTTTAACAAGAACCAAATATCATAAATTATTGTTGTTGACAGTAATCACTTTTACTACTCGTATGTGCACAAAACAGTTTTTTTATCATTGAAAAAAAAAAAGAGAAATATATTTTTTCTATTTTTTTCTCGAGGAGTCATGAGCAGGCCCACCCACTGGTGCCCGCTTATCGTTGAATTTTAGGACACGTTGTATATAGTGAGGTTGGCATCAACCGGAAATCAAAAAACGAGTGATTTCGTACCATTGTCGAAATAAAGATATAATTTTTTTAAAGAAAAATATTCATTATTTATGTATTAAACCGCTTACTCGTTAATATGGAAAACTTTATATCCAAACAGTTATATTTAGCTTTATTATTACGAAAATTGAGTATTTATGTCGGGGGAGACCAAAAAATATGCATTTAACATTTTAATATTGTTAAAATCAATTCACTCGTGCGGTAACGCCATGTTTATTCATCGTTTTTATTTTAACATTTCATCAATGCTGACAATCATAGAAAAATATTTTTGCGTAAAACAAAGTGAATAACAAGTTTGTACCTGTATTTATAACAGTAGAACATGGAAAGAAATGTATTAAAATAATTACACAAACCCGCTAGACAAACCCTGCGTAGCCAAACAAACCATTCAAAACCTGGGATGTTTTTTAAAAGTATGATGAAAAGCGAGTTTATTTTAGAGAATTTATTTTATAAGATTGGTACTTCCGACAAATGTCATATTTGATTGTCTATTAGTTAAAAAGGAACATTCCGTATTATCCGTGCTTCAAACTTCGACAACACGAACGTTCCGTATTATCCGTGAGGTGGACTAACTGCATATTTACCAAATATTCTTCCCGTGTTATGAATAGCCTGACAATATTTGAAAATCTCACACTCCCTACAAATCGGAAATGTTGTTTGAAACGTTAAACATACTCTTTTCCAATGTTAGTCAAAATTTTTCTAAAAACTATATTTTTGAAAAAAAAAATTAAGTAAGCTATTTAAGACATTATAAAATTAATGTTATACTCCTAAAATTAAGTTTGATATCAGACTTTGTTTCATTGAATGTAAAAATATGGGACAAGGTGAAAACATATTTCCCTTTGATCTGAATAAATAATGCACATAGTCGATAGTCCTAACCTAAATAATTTAAACAAGCAGTTAAAAACCCGCTTTGCAAGCTTTTGGTTCGCCTTCGCCCAGTTTGAGTGTTGGTGACCATTTAATAAATCCGATAGGAACTGGTTCCAAAAATAGCCTGGGACAAAGTAACCGCGACAGGCAACATATATAATGTATTGATGCGTGGTGGAAATCACAACGTGGTATTATTATTCACAACTGCTAGTTACAATAATAAATCATACCATTCACCCGGATCCACCTCACCATACCAGGAGAGGTCGACGAAAGTACGAATCCAATAGTACTTACGCCCACCAGCCGACGCTTCTCACGCTAGCTGTTAACGTAAGTGGCCCTATCTTTTGAAATTATTGGCTACTTTATTGAATACAAAAGTAGCTTTTTAACCAAATTCATGTGCGAAGATGGTTTTGCATAAGGCGCGGCGTCAGAGATGTATTCGAAGTCAGGTTCTTAAATTTCAACCATACAGACGCAAGCTATTGATAACGTCCGCTTAATCAATAAGCATGTTAAAAATAATAAACATTCCAATATTCTGCAATACGAGTACATACATACCTGTGAAAATGGACATGTCAAAAACGTAATTTGGCGAAAATGTCCATTTAGCAAATATAAGTTAAAAGACAAAGACTGACGAATGAAAAAAAAAATTGGTACAACAGCGGAATTACATTTTAGATCATTGACGATTTATAGTCCTCCCTCATCTTGAATAACATACTAGTATCGTTTGGTATCCTTTCTATGCTGTCTACATTCAACAGATCGAATTCGTGCAGCAAAGTTTCTTGCGAGGAAGAAATTGGAGATCAGGACTTGAAAGAGGTGACTACTAGAATCATGAAATTGAACAAACTTTAAACCTTTTCACTTTCGAAAAACGTAGAAAGGATTTTGATCTTATTTGCCTATTCAAAATTATCAACAGTATTATTTACCCCCTTCCGTAGATTCTGAAATAACAAATTGATTAATCAATTAACATTCCACTTTGAAAATAAATCATATTTTTAATTTGGTATATAACTATTCAACCATTTTCCTTTGTCCAGAATGACGAGACTTGTGAACTCACGTTAAAGCATTTTCAGAAAAAAAAATTATGTCTCCCGATTTTCGCTAATATTGTCTTTATTTAATTAAATATTAAATGTATTGGTTTAAGTGTAAATGTTTTTTTTTTCAGTCGTTATGCAAACGACCGATCAGTGGCTGAGCTGGAATCGCGTTTGAGTCCAACCCGGGCGTCGCGTGTTCGATTCCTCGCGTGCTGGCTCACACCTCCATCACGACACAAGCAACATTTTTCACTTACTGTGGTGTCAGTAGGAGATTTTCATATATATTGCTGTGACTTACCCAACCTTTATAACCAACGCCATCTGTTAATTGGCATACATATCAAATTCACATGGCCCGCTTGCCAGCTGCCCGCTACCTGAATTGAATCTTTGAATTTCTTGACTTTTCTCTACTATAATATGCATGTATCATACATATAAACCTTCAACCTTCCTTTCATACATATAGACCCGGACACACGATGCTGTGGCTAACGAAACACAACGCCACGACATTACCGAACGTTTATAACCAACGCCATCTGTTAAATCAAATCCACATCGCCCGTTTGCCAGCCCACTGCCCGCTCTCGCTTGGCCAGATATATAATATATTTCAACCAATATACACAAAACCTTGACAAATTATATACCTTTCTCATGAACCACTCTATCTATTGGTGAAAACCGCATGAAAATCCGTTGCTTAGTTTAAAAGATCTAAACGCACAGATAGCGTGAGCGACTTCATTTTATACTATGTAAAGATATAAGCTACTAAAAATGTATTTTTACTAAAATCTTTGACTTTAAACCACTAAAAATGTATTTTTCGTTAGAAATGAAACAACAATTAAAAAATCCATACTAAAATTATCTGTGACAGTTTCCCTTGAATAACATTTTATTTTTTTACATACTTATTCTCAAAATAAATTAAAACAATTTTTGTGCTTCTATTTAAGCGTTTGCAGACCACGTCTGCCAAGTTGTTTCTTCCAATTAATACTCATTTTCGTAGCGATCTTACGATATTACAAGAATATTTGTACACATTTTGGGCTTGTGACTCAAGTTAAGGAAGGAGATGAGAGAAAGGAATGTGGGGAAGTACCTGGCTATTCAGATCTTGTCACCAAACACGGCTTAAGCCATTTCGATTCTAAATGTTGGCCTTTCACCAGGGTGATAATGAAAGTATCTACCGCTCTAAAGGTGCCGCAAATACACTACATATATTTTATGTTTAAATTAATAAATTATGAAATACCGCACACTAATCTAATAAATTTTCTTGTGCAATCCGGGAATTTTACCGACGACTTCCGGATTCCTACTCCGACCAACCAAGGAGGCTGCCAATATGTGCTTTCATTCAGTATTGTCGCATGTCTCGCGACGAACGGTCGTTTAACGTGACTGAAACTGCAAAAATAAACTGCCTACAAACATAAATTTAGCACCTTCGGGACCATGTTCCAATCTGGAACTCAAAATAAATATTAAAAAAATACTTACGGGACTTAACCAAATTGGCAGTACAAAAGCTGCCAAAGAAGCTAAAACCGAAATTGAAACAATATTAACCCTTCAAAAATTTGGCTTTTTTTTCGGATGGTCAAAATATTTTCGCTTTACAATAAAATGCAAATATTTGGAATATTTCTGAACACATTCAAAAACCAAAAACTGTTTTAGAAAGGTGATGAAATACGCTTTCAAATTATATAATTCGAAAAATATATATATATTTTTTAAATTATAAAATTTTTGCATACAAACATAAAAAAGTTTTCAAAATTGCTCAGTTTTATGTTTTTTCTAACTGAAGTTACTGATAAAAAAAAAAATAAAAAAAAAAAACACATGCATATTTTATTAGACAAATGTATAACAAACACATATTGTAACCTCAATTTTTTGTCGCTATATGAAATTTTTTTTTTTAAATTTCCGAAGATTCAAATTCTTTTTTCAATTTGCGATTCAAAACTTTGTGTACATAAAAGTGTACATTTTACTTTTTTGGTGGCTATTTTTTAGATTGGAATATAAAGCATGATGTTTTTCCTTTCTAACATCAATTAGAACATATTTCTAACTATGATAGTAAGGGAGTTACGGCGTTTTATGTGAGACCTATGTGCGTTGGGACAAATCTGGTCTCCTGTGATTAAACGGGTTTTAATTAATATCGAAGACTCATGGATATTTGAAATAACATCACTAAAAACACAATAATTAGTCTACAAAATAAAGTTATTCTAAATCAAGAGGAATACATAGACAAATTAAAAACATTGATAAAAAAGGGTCAAATGAAGAAAAAAAATATGAAGAAAAAGCTATTCAATGGTGGTAAGGGAGAAATCGCACCCAATACCCAAAGCAAATTTTGCACTGATTTCCTCAAAAAAGAGAAGCCCTCAGATGAAATTGAAAAAATATTAAAAGACTAAATAAAAGTATCCAAACTAGGAAAAGGAATTTCTGGGCTAAAAATAAACATATCAAAAAAATAATACTAACATGTGAGAAATAAAATGATACCGAAAAAATAATAAATGGAATCAACAAAAACCAAGATATAAAACGACATGACCTCAGAAGCTGAAAATGAACCCATTATTGGTAAAAACAAGCGCAAGAATAAAATATCTGATAAATTATCAAATTTCATTATCCAAACATCACCAAAACTAAGAAAAATTATAATATCGAAAGAAAGGATCAACATTGGATACAAAAAATCACACGTAGAAGATTCTGATCCACTCATGCAATGCTATCGTTGTCTTGAATATGGACATACATCACTAAGATGCCTTGAAAACATGAAGAGTCCCAGATGCCTCCACTATGCAGGAGAGCACAAAATACAAGTCTGCCCCAAAAAACAAGAGCCTGCTAAATTCTTCAACTGCACTAAAAGAAAGGGTTACCAACATGAACATCCAGGTAACAGTTACTTATGTGAATTCAGCAAGAAAATGTAAAAAAACGCGCAAATGCGAATTGAATACGAGTAAGTTTGCATTTTGCATACTATTTTTTTATCCCCTTAAATATGAATAATTTTTTCATTAAAGAATTGGATGATTCTCTTAATAATATTGCGGAACATATTTGTCACACTTTAAATGATTGTAATAACATTTTAGATAAAGTACCGAATTCATTCTCAATATTACATCTAAATATCAGAACAATGAAAAGAAATTTTAATGAATTCTGACTTTCAATTAATTTACTAAATCATAAACCGGACGTTATTGTGATAGCTGAAGCATTTACCAACGATTACAATAAATTTTGTATGCCTAGTTGTAGCTACTTTATGACAGACTTTGCTATTAATCGAAGTGGTATTGTTGTATTTGTTAAATCCTGTTATTCAAACATCGAAGAAGTACCCGAAGCGAGTTAATTTCTTAGATATTAATGTAAATCGAATTTCATGGATGAAATAAGAAGCGTTATTTTATAAAAAAAATAACAGAACATAACAACAATTGGCGATTTTAACTTGGATGTTTCAAACGAAAATAATAACAAAATAAAAACTGAATTTATCAATCTTATGTCAGAAATCAATTTTATATTATGTATAAAAAATTATACTAGAGAAATTACGGATCAACGTCCATTATGTATTGATCACATATGGTGCAACACTAAACATGCCGACAAATTACTAACGATAATCTTAAAAAATAATATTACTGACCATCGCACTTGCATCTCTATACAACAACTTAATATTAATAAACACACAATTTCAGAAAGTAATGCAAAGTCACTAAACTATAATAAATTAAGTAAAAAAATAAGTACGGAAACGTGGCGACCCGTATTAGAATCTACATGTTCTGAAACATGCGCAAATATTTTTGAGAATATTCTCTGCAATTATATTACAGCATCGACTAATATTAAAACTATACATATTAAAGCAAAATTCTTGAAAATAAAATCATGGATTTCACATGGCTTAGTGGTAACTATTAGAAAAAAAGAAGAGTTATATCACTTGAAAAAGAAATTTCCCTTAGATAAAAAATATTTATACATTAAAAAAAATATAGGAACAAATTAACCTCTTTAATAAAAATAACTAAAGAAAACTATTACAAAAATGAAATTGACCTCGCTAAACAAAATATAAAACACATTTGGAAAACAATAAATAAAATACATACGGAAAAAACTGTGTTGATGCCATAAGGGAACCGAATAAATGTGCTGATGCCTTTATTAAATATTTTGCTAACGTCGCATCGGTCAAAATCTAACTACACGGATCGTTGAAAATTATAAAATAGATGATTTCTAGAAGATTGTCTTAAATAAAATAATCTGTCAGTTTTCCAATCAGTAACAACAAATGACGTAAAAAAATATTATAGATGAATTAAAAGGTGGATCTGCACCAGGATTGGATGGAGCCACATTGGAAAAATTGAAAAAAATACAATTTTTTTTTTAAGCATTCCAATTACACACATTATAAATATTAGTTGGAATAGTGGAATATTCCCCTCCATTTATAAAAAATCTTTCGTAACACCCGTTTTTAAATCAGGCAGCCCTGAAGAAATATCTAATTATTGACCGATATCTTGTGTCTCAAACATTTCAATTTTTTTTGAAAAGATCGTGAAAAAGCAACTCATGTACTACATTGATAATAATAAAATACTTAGTCCTAGCCAATTTGGATTTAGAGAGAAACTAGGTACTCATGATCCCATTGCTGAACTAACTTCAACTATATACAAAGGTATCTAACTCAAAGAAGTAAAAAAGTACAATTAAATAACTCACTAAGTGTAGATGAAGCTTTAGAATTTGGAATTCCCCAAGGGACTGTTATTGGACCAATTTTATTTATAACATACGTTAACCAAATGTTTAAATTATCACTTAAAGGTAAACTTATATCTTTTGCTGACGATACTGCAATATTATCGAAAAAAAGACGTGGAACGATATTACCAATGCAGCCAATCAAGACATGAATGTTATAAAAAATTGGTTCGATAACAATTTATTATCACTCAACGCAGAAAAAACGTATTATATTCCATTCTCTCTACAAGAAGATGTGCCAAATAATTTAATTAACATAACAATTCATTCTAAAAATTGTGCAAATGACGGTACATGTAGTACGGACTGCACTAAACCAAATCATAAATCTAATGTAAAATAAATTGGAATCTTAATAGATAAAAATGTTAAATGGAAAGATCATATCAATCTCACTGTGGAAAGAATAAGAAAACTATGTTTTTTATAACATACGAAATATTTTAAACAAGAAAACTATCAAAATTGTCTTTTATGCATTAATTCAGTCCTTATTACAGTACGGCATTATTGGGTGGGGAGGGGCCTTTAAGGCTTCCTTATAGCCCATAATTATAATTCAAAGAATAATTATAAAAATCATCCTTAGGAAACCATACTCTAGAGATATTTCGGGAATTTAATGAACCATCTATCACAGATTGTATAAGAGAAACGCCGTATTTCAAATTTATAAAGAATATTTTATTTTATCGTTCAGAACTAGACGCTCATTTGTAGATACTCATCTCAGCATCTAGTCCAGTTTATGATTTAGACTCACTATCACAGGAGGTAATATATAAAAATAATAGTAATTACGCGGTATAACTTTAGTCATTTATTTATTTTAAAATTGCGACAATATTATGATGAATTGGCAAATTATAAAGAGCTATGCAAGAATCACCACCCAGAAACAGATCACCATCGAGAATGAAAACGGGCTTCTGAAAAAGTGCCAATCACTCCGTTTTCAATCTTCGGTGTTGTACGCCCAGAAAATATCTTTATGGCTGTCAAGTTATTTGTTGAATGTAGGTACCGCCACATGCCTTCCTCCCAGTTGCTAAACGATATAATGAAATTTGGCAGGGATTCTAAAAGATATTTTCTAAGCGTACAAAGAAAAAAATTCGTGACGTCACATTGTGTCAGTGCCTGAGTTTTTATAATAATTAAAAAGGTAGTCGCTGTTAAAAGTGTTTTGGATTACAATAGGCCTCCTGACGCGATGTGAGATCATGCGAAAACATAATAAAGTACCGAAAAATATAATATATCCTATATGTGACATCATCGTAGGATATTTTGTTCCTATGCGTTCAGAAAGATACAGTATATGTGTGAAGGTATTTATATAAATGATATCCCCATAAGTTTGTGAACGCATTGGAAGCTCTTAAATACGATTTTTAATTAAATTTATACATCTTTATATTAGTAAATAACCAGACATTGCTACGCTCAAAGTTGCCAAGTTCTATAGAAATAGCATGGTATATAGTATGTTTTTAAACAAAAGATAATTGATTCACCTTATTTTGTGATAAACAAATGCATTCTGTCATATAAAAAATATTAATAATTAAAAATAAATGAGTGTTTATTTTATTATAAACCTATTTAAGTATATAATGCTAATATCTAAATTATTTGGGAAATAGTGATATATGTAATTATTTATTCGGAGCAAATACTGCGTCTACAAAATATATTGATATATGTTTTGAATAAGTCGCTGTTATAAGTATCACAGGCGACCAGTTGTTTATTGGAGCATTTCTGCATCGACAATAATCCTTTGGATAATTCTTGTTAGTTAAAGATTTGGCTTATTTGCCATCAGTTTTCTAAAGCTAACATCTATAATAATAATATATTATACCGTAAAAGTTGTACCACGCTATAGGATATAATCCTACATTAGGTTATTATTTTAACTACATACTTAATTACTTAACATACATTAGATACAATATTTTTCATAAGTTGTGTTAGCGTCAGCGGTCGGCATACGGCGCCAGTGTCGGCAAACCGCAGGCCTACGGCCTCTAGCCAAACCAACCCTGGAAAGGACATGCAGTAATTAATGGGCCAACACGCTAGCTCACAGTCGGCGCGAGCAAGATCCTCCTAAATACAGGGCTAGTGTCTGTGGTTCGCTGGGTATTTCTCCTCCTCCTCTCCTCAAAATCTCCGGGGTCTCCCTCCTCAATCAGAACACAGTATGCACTTAAAGGGTTTATTCAATAGTAGGAGACAGGGTTAATACAATCGCCATTCGGGCACACTTCACATGACATGGATAGCACTAAAATACCCTAACCTAACAGGGACTGTTTCTCTCAATCTCTCCACACGCGTTATTGGCTTTAAGAGCGGGACATGGCACACAAAGGAGGGTAAGTGTTCAGTCTACTCACTGTAGCAGGAAATGCAGTAGCCCGAAGCTTCTGGTTGCATAATTCACAATATGAAGTACATCGCGAGTTTTAGGTTCTCGATCGCGAATTGGAGCGCTCTCTTTGGACACTGCTGTCTTGCCGGCTGGCGGCCGATGAGTGGGGAATGCTTGCCGGGCTCCGAGAGCGAGCCGACGCGCGAGTCGATTCTCGTAGTGCCGGAATCTGCCGAAGCTATTCTTAGGTAAAACGGGGCGGCCGTGAATCTAGTGGTAACGTTGCTACTTTGCAACGTAACAGTTGTAAAGGTTAGTTTGACACTAAACGTCGAAATAATGTTTTCATTATTCCACGTACTCATGACTCTGTGTCATAAAAATATGAAAGTAATAACTTAAGTGTCAAGTAATACTGGAATGGTCATACCAAAAATTAACAAATATACATTAATCGATGTTTACTGAAGCACACTAGTAATCATCTGTCATGTTTGGTATGTTTTCATATTGTAAATAATTAATTGATTTAACAAAATATGAAAACAGATGTGCTTCAGTATACACTATATATTTATAAAAAAATTTCAATACTTGCTACAATTTAAAAAATTCACCCCTCAGATAGCATAAGCAATAGATTCAAAACTAATGGCTTAATAGCCATCCCAATCAATGGTTAGAACCGCCACGGCTCAGCATCACTATTTTATTTAGGTGTAAGATGGTACAATATATTATTGTCCAAAAACAAAATTAGTATAAACGAAACATTGAAATATGAACAATTTAAAAAGCAAATTAAGTTCCTGAAATTGGATAATGATATATTGTACAATTAATTTAATTTACCTTTACTTAAACTGTAATATTCAATATTTAAAAAAATGTACATTGTTATTGTCCTTCTAGAACTATTTTTTTCTTATTTGTGTACCTACATCAAACAATGTTTGTATTTATCTGTTCTCTGATCATTGTTTACACATTTCATTAGAACTTTTTTATGCATGTAAATACTCCACCCATAAACACGAGCTCCTAGAGCTCAACTTATGGAGTAGATGAATAAAAAAATGAATTATTATATAACCTTGCATATGTAATCATTAGTAATGTAAAAACAAAATTCTTAAAATAAATAACTAAATTAAAAAAAAAAATTTCCGTTTAATTTTTTGTGATGTTATATTACTAATGGACAAACGTTGCCTAAATCCTAAATCTTCGATTGTTTTATAAATTATTGCACAATATTATTGTACGTGAATTTGGTCGGCAGTGAGGAGATCCATTGATGTATTTTATATATAAATGCCATGACATCGTGGGTCGATGCAATGCAGTTGCGAACACCAATATTTTTATGAAGAAAATAATAAGTTTAATATGTACGTAGATGGGTAGGTACATTCCGATTCTTTTCCATTTGCACGATATATTTACCACAACCCTTTCACTGACATAAAATGAGGTATATTGTAAGCGAAATTTGGCTTTCAACCGTTGAGGGATTTTCGTGGGCACCTAATATTTTCAATGTAGGGAAAGTGAATTACGTATATTGGAGTTTGGAGAGTGGAGCAAGAAAATTTTTACACGATTGGGTAAATTTTATATCTTTTCATACAAGCAATTGGAGCAAGTCTTTAACAAAGGCCTTCGCTGAAGTTTTCTCGAGAGATTTGATTTCTTTAAAATTTCCAACAATACATTCAGCAATTCTTGCCATCGTTTTGTAAGTAGGTGCATAGCAGGTTATTTTATTTTATTTTATTTTGCAGAAACAAACAGTACATTATTACATAATGGAAAATAGTTACAAAGTTATAGAATTAATACAATAATTGGTACCAATGACATGTCGCTGTTATCTACTTATATTTTTGTGAGATAAATAATACAATATACCTAAATTAAGTTAGTAATTTATTAAAGGAGAGGGGTGTGTGAGAGTGTTTGTATGTGTGTAAATGCGCGTGTGTGTGTGTGGATGTGTGTTTTATGTGTGCGAATTCAGTGTGCTAAAAATGTTCTTCTTAAATAGAGGGAGGGAATCAAAAAATATATCGGTATTTGTGGTTTTTTGAATTGAGTTGAAACTTTGAAGGATGCGGGAAATAGGGGAGTTGGCTGCAGCGTTCGTATTATTACTGGTTGTGTAAAAAAGGTTGGTGTGGCGAGTTCTTTTAGATGGGATGTTAAAATTTATTTGGGATAGAAGTTCTGGGCAGTCTATTTCGTTATGTATAATTTTATGGAGAAACGTCATGTCAGCTACCGTTCGCCTGGATTTCAGGGATTGGAGAGTGCAGATGTAATTATTGTTGTATTTATAACCGAGATACTTAATAAATTTATTTTGTATGCGCTCTATGTTGTTGAATATTATCGAAGAATATTATTGTATAGGGCTGAATACCTCATTTTGCTTCAGAAGGTGAACTGGAATGAGAGTTTAAGAACTATATTAAGAGGGTATTACCAGAGAAAACTAGAAATTATTATTAAATTATTATATAAAACTAGTCATTTTTCAATCAGATTTTCGATGTATTGACTCTTTTACACAAAAATTATAAATGGATTTCGAAAGATTTTTCTTTTATTTAGCATTCGCATGTTTTAAATTTTGAGAAAAAATGTTTGTTTTTAGTATAATAAGGTTATACCATAGGTCGTTGGCAGTTTTGTTAAATTTTCAAAAAAGATTTTGAATTATACCACACCCATTTCAAATCATATAATCATGCAGTAAAATAAATCAATATATTATCTGGGTATTGCATGTTTTAGAATTTTACTTTTAGTTTGAATAAAACCATTAAAAAATATATACGTGCATGTGTTTCTTGACGAAAATTGGCCCGTTTGTGTATTTATTTGCGCACTTACAAAATAATATCTTTCAGATTTTTTGACATTCTTATTTAACTTAGACATTATTGAAAAATGATAAATACTTATAATCAAAAATTAATTAAAAAAGTATATTATTTTAATAGTTTTATCATCACGCTTTTCAGCATTTTTGGATGTAGATATAAATTAAAGCAAATTTGGAATGAAATAAAATCGATATTGAGTTATAATTTTAAAAGCTGATACGGAGAATAATAAATCTTTCTCATTGTAACCGCCCTGCACGATCGTAAGAATAACTTTCGACGAAATGTGGATTTTCGTCCGCTGGCTGGTTAAACGCTCTTAAGGTATTTATTATGTTAGTACTAGTACCGATATTAATTATGTTCAAATACAGTGAATGTTCTTGATATATATTTTTAAACAATATATTCTGGAATACATGGAATGTTCTTAATATATATTTTGAACAATATATAAAACAATTTGTCTATTTGTTGTATTTTTTTATTGGTAATGACGAAACAAATCATGTGTTGCTCTGTTAACAAAGAAACTAAATTTGAAGTTTATTTGTCGATCTTAAAAACATTATAATACTTAAACATTTATAAACTTATTTTTCTAATATTTTGATTACTCCAATGTCTACTACATAGCTAGTCAAAAACAATAATGTTTTTTTATGTCACCATGACAACACATCAATGAATGACATTTGAAAAGCAATTCATTATTCGAACACAGAGGAATCAGAATATATTCAGAAATACAAGGAATGTTCTTGATTTATATTTTTTAAACCATTTATTCAGAAATACAAGGTATGTTGTTGTATATATATATTTTGAATAATATGTTCAGAAATTCAGGGAATGTTCCTGATACATATTTATTTAATTCTAGAATTTTATACTACTGGTAGTACGGTAGTAGTAATGTAGTAATTAATATCTTACCACTCATCCCAGATCCATTGCTGGAGAAAAGCAGGCTTCGTTTACTTTCTAAGGTGAAGTAATGCATGAAGTAACATCGTGTGTTTTTGGTTTAAAAATTTGATCGATAGTAATATTTTAGATGATTTAATTAAATACTGCAAGTCAATGACGGAAAGATTATTATTCTACATTACTGAATGAAGATTTTCCAAGAAGAACTCAAGTGTCAGAGCAACCAGGGGCCAGTTGAAGAAATCACTCAAACAGAAGTTAAAGTAGCCATATCACAAATGAAAGTGGGGAAAGCAGTGGGGCCAGACAATATTCCAGTTGAATTATGGAAATAATGTGGTGAAGTAGGACATAAATGGCTGTGCACTCTGCACAATAAAGTACTGAATGGACAACCAATGCCAGAAAACTTTTGGCAGAGTTACCTTCTTCCATTTTACAAAAATAAAGGAGACTCTAGGAAGTGCGACAATTATAGAGGGATAAAGCTTATGTCTCACACCATGAAAATATATGAGAGAATTATCAACACACGAATAAGGAATATTGTAAAAATACACGACGATCAATGCTGATTTGTGTCGGGAAAATCAACAATAGATGCTATTCAAACAGTCAGAATAATAGTTGAAAAACATCGAGATGCAAAAAAAGATTTGCACATGGTATTTATAGACTTGGAAAAAGCATTTGACAGGGTTCCCCGAAGCCTGATATGGGCGGGATTGAGAGAGCCCACAATTTACCAGAAGGATATGTGCTCTCCATACAAGATATGTATACAAACGTTGAAACTCAAGTAAGATGCACATCAGGGACATCACCAAAATTTCCAAATAAAGTGGGGGTACACCAAGGATCTGTCTTCAGCCCACTGCTATTCATAATGGTCATGAATTATCTAACAAGCCAAGAAATGAACAGTATTCTCAAGACTATGCTTTTTGCAGATGATGTAGTACTGATAGCAGATTATCATTGTGACTTACAGAATAGCCTGGAAAGGTGGAGAAAGATCCTGGAGGATAATGGCCTAAAATTAGCAGGAAAAAGACTGAATATTTGTATTTACCATTTGAAGACACAAATGCTGTAATTCCTTCGATGCAACTGAATGGAGTAACATTAGCCAACTGTGATTCATTTAAGTATCTGGGCTCACTAATCCACAGAGACGGAGGATGTGCAGCGGATGTCATCCATAGAATAGGTGTGGGATGGATTAAATTTAGATCCGTAACAGGAATATTGTGTGACTCGAAAATGCCTATAAAACTGAAAGGAAAGATATACCAGACTATTGTAAGACCCGCAATAATGTATGGCTCCGAATGCTGGACTATGTACAACTCCTACTAGGAGTATCACTAAAAGATAAGATCAAAAGTTCACGCATTCGTGGTAGCCTAGTAGGTATGGACACATAAGACGGAGACCATCAGACCACACAGTGAGGCAGGCAATGTCTATGGAGCTTCACCGACAGTCATCCAGAGGAAGACCGGAGAACTCCTGGATGACTCAATGTTCCAAAATTCTTGAGAGAAACGGCCTGGATGAAGGCGATACCCAGAACAGAAGATATTACAACCTGAGAACGAGAAGAGCCGACCCCAACAGCCTACCTAGACAATGAGTTGGGACAGCGCAAGGAAGAAGAAGAAGAATTAAATACTGCAAGTAGAACACATATTTTCATTAAAAATAATCGAGAATTTTTTCAAGCCCAGAAAAAAATTAAGAACTTGCCTATAAAAACTACTATGTTGTGAAAAATCTCCTATTTACGATCGTGAACCCCTTTTCGGTTATGATTATATTTTGTACAATGTGGCAAAATAAGTTCTTTAGAAATGATCGGAAATCACTCTGTTGTGTGTGTTTTATTTTATTTTGTGAACTTCACAAAATAAAATAAAACACGCTTTTTGGCGATGTTTTTTTTTGCACAAATCTAAAAAGGCGGCTGATGTTAAGCGGCAATTTCAACCTTATCGCCATCTACGTAAGGAATGTTGTTGTTAATGGCCTGATTCCGAATGAAACACGTCGAGATCGCGTATTTGTTGCGACTTTTCTTCTCCAAACTAGCTAATTTTATGCATTATTTGTTGAATAAAATGTTATACAGTGATACTGTACGTCCATGGAACGAATTAACGGAAGATATTGCTTTAGGATTTGGTCACATGAATGGTTTTGATTTAGGGTGGGGCAAAAAATTAAAATCTAGAGTAGGTAGGAAAAAAGTAGGCTACTACAAAATATTCATGCTTTTTTAAATGCTGTATTTTCTCTTGAATCTATCAATTGCTGCAGATTTTAGTTTCCGACAGCGTATAACTATTATTATTTATTTACTTATTTCATCACTTTGTAAAGTGTTTTGCGTATAGGCATTGTTCTTTTTTGGTTGTCTGATTACATTGGACTTCCTTAATAATAATAATAATAATAATTGGATAATTTGTAGAGCGCCGTTTTTGTGAAAAATCACCTCAAGGGCGCTTTTACAATTTATTATGAATTCTTAGGCTCAATCTCATTTTATTATTTACAAATACTCGTAGAAACATACTTATCTGCAGGTCACTTCCGGTAAACACACTTTATTAGAATGTTTATGCTTGGGGAAGATACGACTTTGTACGTGTATTTATGTGTGTACGGGACATATATTTAAAACACTGGATATTGCATGACTTTATCTTTGCTACCCTCATCAACTCATCACTGTTGGTTTTACATTTATATTTATAAGAAGATTAATGTCAAAGTTGAGTTAATATGTGTTTTGAAAGACTGGAGAATTGTAACAATGCTTTATTTTTACACGATTAGTTATTTACAATGTCGCGAGCCGTGAGGCGAAGGTGAAAGGTTTTTTGAACTGAAATAGAAAATTGCCAGCTATTAAAAAAAATCTAGAAAAATACATCTTCGTCTTAGACATATGTCGTATGTCTATGGTTTTATTTATAGACAACTCTAAAGTGTGTGATACTCGTACCATTGATCCGAGAATACTATTACAGATATTGGATGCGATACGAATTAGGGAAAAATTACTAGAAGTACTCAAAAACTATTTAGACAATTGACAAATTAAAGTGAAACTCTTTAAAACTTACAGCAAAGCTATATATGTGTGTCAACAGGAGTCCCACAGGGGTCAATTCGGAGTAGTTATGAGGTTAAAAGATAAAATTAGTCCGGCGTGTGTGGCCATCTTTATTATTTTCCGCTGTTACGATACGGGGCAATCACAATCGAGTCGGGCGCCCGGCAGGCTCTCAGCAAGTAAGATCGTACCTCACACTAAGGATTTTTAGAAGGTACGTCTTTTTGTATGGGAAAAAAATGTTTGAATTTCGGAAAAAGTTGTTAATCTTTTTTACTCCTACCATCATGTAGAATCACCTCCCGAAGTGAATGCACTTTACCCCCGGACACCCTGTATATCATATTTGTTTCACTCATGAATAAAATTTTCACAATGTTAAACATCACGTATATGCAGATGATAGATGATACGACGCTAGTCATTTCACATGAAGAATTATCCATTGCAATAAAATTCATGCAGCACGATTTCTTTTCCTTTTCCTTACAGAAATATTTACTTGATTCGGGTCTTATAATAAATTCCAAAAAGTGTAAATTAATGCATATACGATCTCCACATGCCAAATATATTATCAAGCCTATAATAAAGTCAAATGCATTTGAGTGAATACACAATTCTTCACAGTCCTGCAAATGTGCAACCATTGCACTTCTACAACGAATGTATATTTAGGAATAACTGTAGACACGCATATGAAATGGGATACTTACATGAGCAACATCTGAAAACGCGTACGAATTATTGCAGGGCGAATTTACAAAATTAAATATTTTATGCCCATAAGTACGTTAAAAATAATCTATTTTTCACTAGCAGAATCTACTAATCAGATACAGAATAACGTCTTGGGGAAACTCGTGCAAGACAAATATAAGTTACATTCAAACAATTCAAAACTTTATGACTAAACTCTTGGTGAGCAAAACTATTTATGCAAAAAAAGACATAAAATTATTATATGAGTCATCATCACCAACTTCTTTCTCTTTCCTATTCGGGTCGGGGAACCGCTGCATCGGCAAGGCGCCTCCATGAGTCCTGAATATATTACCTGTTCGAGGGATATTATGGTTTAAAATTGTGTGATAAAACCTATTGTCGGATTGAAAGTATAAAGAAAAAGTAGTTCATGGCACTAGATTTAGGAAAAATGAGGGTTTGTCCGTTTCGAAAATCATCATCATTACATAGTATAAAATGAGGTCGCTCAAAATAGATAAACATAGATCTTTTAAACTACGCAACGGATTTTCATGCTGTTTTCACCAATAGATAGAGTGATTCAAGAGGAAGATTTATATGTATAATACATGCTCATTATAGCAGATAAAAGCCGAGAAATTCAAATATTCAATTCAGGCAGCGGGCAGCTGGCAAGCGGGTGGTGTGGATTTTATAAAGGTTGGGTAATGGCGTTGTGTTTCGTTAGCCACAGCAACGTGTGGCCGGGTCTGCTAGTTATAAATAAATACGAGAAACGGGCATTCACTTATCTTGTCTCTACTATATTTAATAAGATGTCAATGCATATAAAAATTGAATCAAATTGCAACACCGATCTGAAAAAAAGGCTAATAGATCAAGACTTTTTATACAGATATTGTTTGTAATCTTGTGTATACTCGTAAATATGACCATGAGTAATTTGCCTGTGTTATATCTGTCTGTCTGCGTACTTTATGCCTTTATATGGTGGTTAAAAGTTATTCTTCTCTATCTGTTTTCCATATTATGGTTTCGTGTTATATTTGTGCTTTAGTGTTATATTAATGTTGTTAAACTGAATAACGGAATAACTGCTTTGGCAGTTTAGCGGGTGCGTGAAAAGAAGAATAAAAAAAGATATATTAACTTTTAGACAGAAGAGTGCTAGCTAATAAATGTATTATCTAATCCAAAATTATTATTTTTAATCCAAAATTATTATTAAATCTCTAACCGAAAACCCTGAACTAACAAAGCTATCTTGCAATAATTTTGGAGGTAAAAATAATCTCAATACTAAATTACTCTATTTATAAGCCAATTCCTATAATTCAACGATTTGCAAATAAAAATGCGAATGTATGAATACCTGATGTAGACATTTTTGCTCCATTATACTTGCTAACAAGTCACCTTTTTACATATTATTATTCTGTTTAAATCAAATGTTCTCTGTTATTATAACATTCGTTAAGAGTACTTCATATTCTTTTTTTTGTTGTTTTTTTGTTACACACGTTAAATAATTATAACCTACCTACACCTAAATCCTAGCTTTTATTATACATATAACATACTTCGTTTTATGTCAGGTCTTAGATTATAAAGCAAGCATATTATTGAACTATTACACGAGCACATATTTCTTTTAAACTTCTTTTCTATATTATATCATCTTCTAATAACAACTGTATCACTTCAGCTATATTACTTTTGTGTACTCATATGTTCCTATTTATTCTTAATATAATACTGATACCCTCCTGTGTTCCACTGTATACTTATAATCTCATGTATCACTTCAATGTAAAAGCCATTTTATAAGTCATTCGACCGGTCGGTGGCTGAGTTGGCATCGCGTTTGAGTCCTCCATCATGATAGAAGCAAAATTTTCCGCTCTCTGTGATGGTAGCAGGAGATTTTCAAATATTGTCAGGTTATTTGTAACCCGGGATTGTTTGTCTTTCTTTAAAAGACATTAAAAAAATAAAGCTAAAAAACACCGCGTTAAAATAAATACTAACCTAAAAAATATTACTTTAAAAGTGAGAAAAAATGGCGACAAACTTAACACTTCTGAGAGTCAGGGGTAGAAAGAAAGTCGAGAGATGAGATATCATATTCCCACCATCCACTTTTTAAAAGAAAGACAAACATTCCCGGATTACGAATAATTTCAAGCGACCTCCCACGTAAGTATGGTCCTGCTTTCATTAATTTTTAGGCAGCATCGCGTTCATTAGTCAAAATATTGTACATATATTTTCGTATCGGTGATCAATGAACCGGTGTATGCAATTTTTAGACATAAGTTGTTTTTAATTGTTTGTCTAGTTTGATATTTTTTTAAATTTTAGAAATGTATTATAAGTTTGTACAGCGCCCTTGAGGTGATTTTTCACAAAAACGGCGCTATATAAATATTATTATTAGATTATTATTATTAACCTGACAATATTTGAAAATCATCCTACTAACACCACAGTAAGCGGAAAATGTTGCTTGTGTCGTGATGGATGACTTAACCAGCCGAGGAATTAAATACGCGATACTTGGATGGGATCCAAACGCGATGCCAACTCAGCCACTGACCGGTCTACTTAATTAATTAATTAACTCCGCACGCTGTTATATAATATGTTTTTATATTTCTAAAGAATACTAGTATTTACTATTACTATTTCCACCTTAAAACTACACCCAGTTTACAAGAATTCGTAACCTCAAAACTTTATTCCAAACCGCTAACCCCATCCCTGATTGAATAATGTCAGGAATCACTGGTTAAAGTAAGTCAAGTACGTCGCTTATGGCTTAAAACCTGTATATATTATACACATATATTATTTTAACTCCATACAGGAGGCATAGACACCGGGGCCACACCCGCTGTCGGATCGGATTGGATGGCCGGCGCGGAAGTCGTGGCCTATTTTCATTACCGATCCGGTTTTCGAATATGATGTGTGCGGTGTTTATCCGATTTTGATAAATGTATGGCGCGAAGGCCTCCCGGTTAGTCTGATCAGACAATCGGGTGGAAAAATCTGATGTATGCGCCAAGCCTTACTTTACACAGGTTTAGTAGTGCTTCTGAGATTATTTTAGCACGTGTAACAATGTTTTATGTCTGTGAACGTCCTCGTTGTATATAATTATTTTTGAAAAGTGTCTTGGTAATAGGTAATAGGCTTATTATTTTATGAATCCTCACGTATATATAAAATTATATCATCACGTAATCAGTATCTGTTTCACTTTTAAGCAATTTAGTTGCTTTAATATTTATGTTACATTTGAAAATATATTTTGCCTAAGTATTATTTTCGTTGCTCTATTTCTAGAATTTATAATTTATTTTGTTCTCGGCAAGAAAATAATTGTTGAAGAGTAATTAAAATGTGGAGCATTAGTCGAGTTATGTAATTGTAGTTTTTCTGGAAATGTTTTCATGAATTGTTCCCAAAAAAGCCAGACATCAGGGGTTCAATCTCTGATATCTACGAGTGAGTCCTCCATCAAAGTATACACGTTTTTCACGTACTAACGGGTATGATGGTGGCGGATGCGTCTTCCATTTTCTGTGTGTCGGCTTAAGGGAGGCTTTTCGACCTTTCCAGCTATATCTCGACCCATCCCCCTGCACCACAGTAGAAGGGATGGATTCTTACGTCCGTCACTCCTGGAGATACCGACCTCCAGATTTCTACCCACCCCTAATACCCTTTCCCCTCCAAAATCTTCATCTCCTTCCTTTCCTCAAAAGACCCTCAATTTTATTCACAGCTGAAGATGACATAGGCCCTGAAGGGAGTTATTTTCTTTAGGGCCTCCTGCGTTTCTTTTTTACAGTTGCTCCATACAGGAGGCCCTGAGGAAAACAATTTCCCTCGGGGCATATGTCATCTTTGGGAATGCTGTGCGAAAAGTATTTTTAGGGAAAGGATGGAGAGGAAGTTCTGGGAAGGAAAAAGGTATGAAGGGCGGGTATGGGGTCAATGTGTCTAGGAGTGACGGACGTATGAATTCATTCCTCCCACTGCGGTGCAAGGCGATGGGTCGAGAGAGTCCGGATGGAGAAATCAAAAGATTTCCCTCAACCAGTGTCATCCAATCCGACCCGCCACAAGACTTAAAAAAACCTCACCCCATAAACCCGGTCACCCTGCTAAGTCACCAAAAGTAGCGAACCACTCGAAGTGACCTACGGCATTTGTGTTGGTTATCCAATTTTGGTTTGCTAGACGGCAGTACCCATACCCACCTGCCACATTTTGTGAAATTAATATTAAAAAAAAAAAAAGGTTCTTTTTATATTCTTGTCACTGTTGTGACATAGGTACTTCGAAAACGCGCAAAAACCATTGAATATTGAAAAATCCCTCGTGAGGTCTTAAAAAACTAATGAAAATACTCAATTCCCCTTGGAATTTACGCATGGCGTAGTACAATACGACTGATTATGTTATTAGTAAAGAAACTATTAGAGAAAAAAGCGTAACTAATATACAAAAGATGTTGTTATTGAAGTATACAATTTCATACGACTCCAAGAAATAAGCTTACCTACATCGGAGCTATGTCTCCCCGAGTCCCCTAGGAAGGGTTAGGCTTGTTGAAAAAATATCGATATATCGATATTTTTTATTCAAAATATCGATATTTTTAGCCGATATATTTTGATGCGATATATCGATACAAAATATCCAATATCGAAAATTGTATCAAAAACGATATTTTTTTAAATTTATGTATTTAAAGTCACTAGAATCCAAAACCGTATACGGTAAACCGTAAACCGTAAACCGTAAACCGTATACGAACGGAAAAAAGTAACTGTATGGGGTCAGGACATCTGGCGGTTGAAATTTTAACCATTAATAGCTTACAAATCTATTGTCTTTGCATTAGTATTTGTGATCACCAATACTATCTCATGTGTGTTTGTACATACATAGATAGTTGCGGCCAAGAGTGGATGGTTCATGATCGTGCGATTGCCTCCGACCATAGGCTAATTACATTTACAGTGGGTGTCAAGAAGACCGAAATACCAAGATCCTCCTGGAACTTCAAAACCACACAGGCGAACTGGGATAGCTTTGGGGAAGCGCTACGAGATACTTTAAGGGGATTTCATGACGTAGCTGCTAGAGATCCGGACAATTTGGGGAACTTTTTCAATGCGGCCGTGGCATCAGCTACAGATCGCTCCTTGGGAAGATCAAACCCAAAGAAGATCATAAGAACGCCGTGGTGGTTGAGTGAGCTGACTTCAATAAAGGGAGCCTACGAGTCTGTCCAAGCAGGGTAGATGTACGGTGGAGGAGACATCTGCCCTTCTGAGCACTCTCAGATCAGCCCGTAATGCCTTCAAGTCGGCTGTACTCTCGGCGAAACGAGCTGCATGGCATAATTGGGTTAAAGATGTGGGTAACGCCAACCCGTGGGAAATCCACAGCGCTATTGCATAAACGGGTAAAGGTTCTGACCGATTTCTAACTAGCGTCATTATTGAAAATAATGAGAGGTATGTTGAGACTGCTGACGTGGCCTCCACTCTCGAAACACTTCTCGAAAAATTAGTTCCTTTAGATTCAGTCATTGGGGAAAGCGACCACCACCAACAGATTCGAAATCTTTCACGGCTTCTTCCTAGAAACCTCTCCCAGGAGGACCAGATTACACCTGTAAGTAATGCGGAATTGGAGGTAATAATTAAGGGCTTAGGTTCTAAGAAGGCACCTGGCTTTGACAAATTGAACGGAGTAATAGTGAAGAAAGTATGGGTCCATGCCAAGGAGGAGCTCTTCCAAGTCATGGATACGTGTCTGCGAAGAGGGGTTTTCCCCACAGAGTGGAAGAAAGGGGTGCTCCGTATTATACCCAAGGGAAACGATAAGCCAAAGACGGATATCAAGGCCTATAGACCTATTACGCTGCTTCCTGTTCTAGGGAAGATTCTAGAAAAAATTATACGAAACCGCCTATACCAAACCCTGTCTCCAGCGGACGACTGTCAATTTGGCTTCGTCCCGGGTAAATCCACGGAGCACGCCATCAAGTTTGCGCTTGAATGGGTGAGGGTTTGTCCAAAGAGGTACGTGATTGGAGTCTTCTTAGACATCACTGGTGCCTTCGATCATGCGTGGTGGCCGATGATACTGTCGAAATTAAAAAACCGTAACTGCCCTCGTAAGTTGTTTAAGATAGTCTCTGACTATCTCAACAACAGAAGTATCTCCTTAACATATGGTGATATCACCATCAACCGGGAAGTGAATATGGGTTGCCCACAAGGCTCAGTCCTTGGCCCAGAATTTTGGAATATACTCTTCGACGATTCCTCCAGGCTGCCCTTGCCTGAAGGATGTATCTCGGTCGACTACGCTGATGACAAATTATTACTGGTCTCGGAGAACAGCAGGAGAGAAGTTGAAAGCAAAGCTGAAGAAGGTCTGAGAGTAATCCTTGAGTGGGGTAAGAGAAACAGGCTGAATTTCGCTCCCCAAAAGACCATGGGTCTCCTTATGAAGGGCTTCCTCGATAGAGGAAGAAATCCTACTATAAAAATGGGAGACTCCTACATCCGATTTGTGGAAAATGCAAGATACCTAGGCTTTATCTTGGATCGCTCTTCATCTTTCCTGGCGCATGTCAAGAGTGTATCCAGCAGGGCCCAGGACCTGTTCATGAAACTGAGAAGAATCTCAACTGCGGAGTGGGGATTACGCTCTCCGGCATTTCGCCTACTGTATAGGGGAGCGTACGTGGCACAAGTCACGTACGCAGCCTCTGTATGGGAGCATCTCCTAGACAACGTACTGATCCACTCGGCACTTAAGCGGGGCCAGCGAACTCCCCTGCTGGCGCTCTCGGGCGCATACAGGACTGTAGCTTCGGACGCTTTGCCGGTTCTGGCCGGTATTTTGCCCATTGATCTAGAAATAAGGGAAGTGTTAACTAAGAAAAAACTAATTAGAGGAAGGTCAGCCGTCCATCTTGGGGTTGAACTAACACCAGGTGGGGCAGTACATCTCCCTCGACTGCTGAAAGAGATACGTGAACTCACTCTTAATGAATGGCAAAAACGTTGGGATAGATCGAATACGGGCAGATGGACTTTCTCCTACTTCCCGTCAGTTAAAGCCAGAATGGAAGGGGCGTTCATCAAATTGGATCATCACTTAACACAAATACTTTCAGGTCATGGAGAATTCAGGGGAAGACTGCACAGCCTGACCCTGTCTCCCCATCAAAACTGTGCGTGTGGTGACACAAACCAAACAGCCGAGCACATTCTGTGGCACTGTGAGATTTTGACGGACGCAAGAGATGAAATGTTGGAAGGTCTGAAAGTAACCACGAGACCAGCATGGAATGCAGATCTCGTGTCGAACAAGGAGAATCTCGAATGCCTGAGGAAATTTACAAGGATCTGGGTTGAGAGATGGCCTGAACTTAGAGTCGATGATTAAATTTAACTTCATTGTGTGTTTAGGATCCAGGTGTAATTGCTCCTGGAATCCATGGTCACCCTTTTATTATACTTCTACTACTACTATTGCCCGGATTTTTATTATTTAGCACTGAAACTGTTTATTCATGTATTTATGTATCATGCCTTCTTAGGTACCACCTTCAACAGCCTCTTTAACATCTAAAATTTGTCTCTATTTCTTGCTTTTTAATCATTGTTTTCTCTCTCTTAACTTGATATTATTAATAACCTTACCAGTATATACTACACTTGCTACTTTCATTTTATTCTTTTTTTCTAAATCTAAGATATATTTCAATCAAGTTTTGCGTGTCTGGACTTGCATAAGTAAGGAGCCGGATCGTAAGGAGCCGGAACGGAACTACCATTTAATCATTTTGTATTATCTTACACCCCATCAAGGGGGTGGACTAGACCTATGACCGTGCATCAACTGAGGAGATGACTCCCAAGGCAGCGGTTGCATAACCCGCCCGCGCCTCTCCCGTCGCCATGAGCGGGCCTGAAGACCAACCGTTGCGGACCGGTGCCCTTCCGCCCTGCCTCCGGTGACCCGATGCTCACTTTTATCCCTAGGGTCTTCAGGTCTTTCCCTTTTTAATTCCAACACTTTCTTCGAGGGCGTACCGGGAAGCCGGCTTAGGGGCGCGGACACTGAGTCCCGCTTGCGACTGGACTGATGGCTCCGCTTATCCTCGGCGGGACTGCCGGACGACTGCAACTCAGTTGCTTTGGTTAGGTCGTACAATCTCATCATAATAATGTTTTTTTTTTTCTAGTAACTTTCCCTCTTTTCTATTAATAAACTTTGTTTTCAGCTATATCCAGTTGCGGAGATGAGACGTGATACTGTGAAATAAATAACTAACACCATATACGCACTCGCATACTGCCTGCTAACAATGTATGCCCGGACATTGGAGGTCTAGAGTCCTTTTAATAAAAAAATAGCTTCTTTATTAATAAAAAAATTAGAGTCCTGACGTGTACGGTGAAGGAGGAAACCATCTGTTTCCTTAGAACGCCGTGGGAAAGTGGTGGGCAACCTCCAGTGTACATACATAGAAATGTATGCTATTTTTCGCCATTTTTTTCTAAGCCTATATTTAATGGTCAGCTCTGGAAATGAAATTATTTCCTATACCATGCATCCGATTGCGATGAAACCAACGCCCGTGAAGGTTTGGTGTTATGAATTTTGTATTAGAAACGCTTCAGATTTTATGTCCGGGTTAAATCCTTCCCACAAGAAAAACTTAACCCTTTCACACACTTTTCCACAAATTGAAAATTGCACTATATAAGTATAATAAATACAAAATAATACAAGAACAACATGTCAAAGAGACCAAATGGGAAAATAATTCACCGACTTCAGATATTTTCTCATCAGAGGGTTCGGCTCGGTGGAACTCCTTATTGGACCTATGAATCCTACTGATCCCTCAATATAAATATTAAAAAAAATCTTTTGTAATCCTACATGTATTTAGAATGACTGATTTTCGCATTTTTATATATAAATTCTTTGACAAATCATGACTGATTTTTGCATTTTTTAACTGAGTCTTCGTTTAACTGTTTTTTCAATCATAATATGAGTAGAAAGCACATTGTTCAAATGGCAATACTAAAAATTTAATCACGGTGGTAATCTAAAGTTGTGTAACTTACATTTTTATTAAAAACTAAATCGGCATAAAAGTGAAGAATTATTTTTTTTCATTCCACTGATCTCAAAATTAGAATTGCGTATAGGTATATTATTGTTATATCTTTGGAATTTTGTGTTAACATAGTGAAGAATAACGATATTGTAATAAAATATAAAGCACAATTTTTGAAATTGCTCACATTTATTTAATATTAGCTTAAGTACTTACTTTAGATCATGTCTCTAATTTTAGATCTGAAAACATTTAACTCATTCCGATTTAAAAGTCGTGTAACTAAACTCACCATTAATGATTCTTCCTTTCTACCTACCGTTAAATACATAATTATGTTAAATTAAATGAAAGCCAATAACTTTGTAAAACACAATTTAATCAAATTTATGTCATTAAGTAGGCAACTTAACAATAGCGCATCTTCGATTTAATTTTTTTTAGGAACAAAAAAATGTGTTTTTAAATGTGTATTTCAGTGTTCTGTATTTTCAGTGTCATTGCACTTCAAAAGAATATTTGACAGGTAAATTGGTGTTGCCAGCCAAAAAATTTTGTAGTTCCGTTATTTATATTTTCTACTCTTATTTGACAGACTCTACAGTCGGACATTGACTTTCTAATGACAGCAATTATTGATGGCGCTGCGATCGTTTAAAAGGTTAAATCAACGATACTCAACCTTTTTTCTCTTCGGGCCACATACATGTATTTGTAAAGTTACGCGGGCCGCAACACTATACTGGTATGACGAAAAAAAATCATCAACCCCCCCCCCCCCAACATTTTTTCGATTTAATTTTGAAGACACTCCGCCATTAATAATAATAATATTTGGATAATTTGTAGAGCGCTGTTTTTGTGAAAAATTACCTAATTATGCGTATTTATATTATAAGAAAATAGTACTTTATACGACAGCAAGAAATGCTTTTAAAATTAGTAGGTACCTGACTAACCATTGACATTAACCAGTTTTTATGTATTATAATTGATGCGGTTGTTTCTAGAAGTGGCACTTTTATTTTAAATTACTATCTGGTACACGGCATGCGTTGCTATGCCGTTTAATAAGGAAATAGTTTCTCACTGCGTGTCCTTTACCATTCGTCTCTTTCCCCTTCCGCCTCCCCTTTCTCTCCCGCGTCCCCTTCCCCTCTCGCTTTCCCACTCCGCCTCCTCCACCTTCCCTCTCCCCACTCCACTCCCCCCCTTCCCCGTCCCGTGACTCCCCCGCCCAAGTTCACCTCCCCCCTCCCCTTTCCCTGGTTTCACTCCAACCCTCCCGCACTCCATACATTCACTCCCGGTACATTCAGTTTTTAAATAGCTCGTGTGCCACCTATTCAATTTTTTTATACAAATTTCATAACGTCAGAGCTCACCAGTGGTTTTATACAAACCTTGTCCTGACAATAACAAACACAAAAAAAAAGAATTATCCAATTTGGTGCAGTCGTTAGGAAGTTATGCACTTAGCAACACATTGAGAGATTCATATTTATATTATAGATTTGCGCGCGTACTTGTGTGTCAAATGTTTGTTTTTTTGGGATTAAATCTAGCGTGTGTAAATAGCAACACTCTTACACATCTGCCCTGATGATGGACACTGTAACGCTGTCCGAAACGTTGGCTAAAGACGGAGGTAGCGCAACACGGCATAACACCCCAAAAACAAATAACAAAAAAAAAACCTTTTGGCCGTGAATATCTAAACAAGTATCTTACTCTTGTACCAGATCGTGTGGACCATAATGACAATCCTTTTCGGGTGTCACTATCTGTGGCCTGTGCGTCAAAGTCGAAACGAATCTCAAGATTATAAATCGAATCGAATCGAATATTCGAAATTTAGAATGATAGTTTTTTTTTTTTAAATCAAGTTCCTGATGGTAAAGTGGCTAGGGCCTCACACAAAAGCTTGGCGGGCCGCATGCGGCCCGCGGGCCGCAGGTTGAGTATCGTTGGGTTAAATGGTAACATCAAGATCGCTCATTAGAAAATTCTAGTAAGTTTAAAAAAGCAGAATGGTTTTTCATGCTCCATGTTTTTACTTTAATCAAACGGTGTTCAGATATTGGTAGTAGGTACTTACCGAAAGAAGGTGACTAAACAATATTCTAATATAAAGAAATTTCCACATCATATTCTAAGACAAGGTTTAAAATTTTGTTATTATTCCATGCTTTGAAATTTTTTTATTATTTCTGGAATTTGTGTATGAAAATAGTATTTTATTAGATGTTAAATCAAAATAAACCAAATTATAAATTTTAAAAAGTTTAAAAAAATCGAAGAAATATGAATATGGAAAAAATTTATATCAGCTTGGTGATCATGATATTGTTTCAATAATGAAAGTTTTTAGATTCAATTGAATATATTTTTACATTTTATGCCTAACAGGATGTCCCTCAGCTCTTCGAGATACATTGTAAGTTATTGCGACAGTAAATAACTAGAAACTATAACCCGAATAAGAAAAAAAAACATATTCGTGTAGCAGAATTGCCTTTTCGATTGGTTTGCGATGTATTGCTTGGATCTGCGATATTGTTTAGTTTAAATGATTTAAAAATAGAAATTACTCAATTCTTAACATGTCTTCCATTGATATGTTTGATGTAACTTACTGTAAAAGACTTGTTCGAACTAGGCTAGTAGTTCAGTCGAGTGGCAAATAACTCATCACAACTGACCAAAAAGCTTTCACATTACGGTCAAGTACATTAGTGAGTGGCGCATTGGAAGACGAACAGACTGCAACGCAACAAAGTAAATATGCAAATTAAGCTATGTGTATGTATGCATGAACTCGTGTATGCATGTATATGTGAATGTGTGTACATGTGTTTTGTAAATATATATATATATATATATATATATATATATATGTGTGTATATGGATGCATATGGATAAGAAAATATGCATGTATGCATGTTCATGTATGTATATTTAGGCATATATTTTAATAGTATTTTTTATCTTTCTTTTTTAGTGTTTTATGAATCTTTTCTCGGGAGACTTTTTCAATGTAGATGAGTGTTTCAGGCTAATAATTATTGCTTATAATAATTGAATAAATTTAAATCGAATATTAATTAATCTTCATTAAACAAGGTTTCTAATATAAGCAGGAATTTACCCACTTAACCTGTGGCAAGGAAAGGCGGACACCCCACTAATCTGAAAGTTTCGATAGTATCCTGAATGGAAAGACCCATTCATCTTATTTAAATTACTCTCAGGGAACATTGACTTTGAATGAAGGTAAACCTCTAAAACCTTTTAATAAAAGAAATTGCGCTTTGACTGAGGATGAAGCGAAGCACGTACTTTGAATTGATTACCATTCATTTAATATAAAAAAAAATTATTCTACTCGCTTTCAGACAAATAATAATGTCGATATTCAAATATAAAATAGAATGAGAGCTAAGGATAAAAGCTTTGTACTTTGAGACCACCGTATAAATTTTCCAATAGATGTGTATTATCGGCTTGTCCGTGTGCCTGAATTAAGCTAAATTTTTCCTGAATTCTGGTGAAGTTGATCAAACATCGGAATTTTTTCCAAGGAGTCGAAAAACTTTATTTATGTAATTTTCTTTTAAATCCCTACACTAATGAACTCCAATCTTATGAGAAACGACTAGACTACTTTATTTTTACTTGTCTGAAAAAAAGATAATCTGTTTCAATATGCTTACATAAATTTGTTCCCGAAAAGCTTGAAACCACCCACTGTCTTAGCAATATAAACTTTTTTTTTTGACTATTTATTTACTTATCTATTAATGTTATTTATTTATTTTATTTTTTCACTATTTACTATAGTTAAATAAATATAAACATGTCGCTTTGTAACTAACCACAATTAATCAAAGCTCTTTTTTTTTAACATTAGCTCCACACATTAGACCCTGCGAAAAATAATTCCCTCCAGGGCCTGTGTCATCTTTGGGGATGCTGTGTGGAGAGACTTTTTGAGGAGAGGAAGGAATGAACATGAGAAGGGAGGAAACACAGAGGCATTTTAGAATAGGAAGGAGAGGAAGTTCTGGGAAGGGAAAAGGCATGAGGGGTGTATAGGGTTAACTGATGCATGAATCCAACCCAGTTGGTGGGAGACCAACCTTCCCTTGTCCACAACCATAGCGGGTTATGGTTTTAATCAAAGTAGGGGGATTATCAAATACTTTTATAGAAAAATATTGTATATTTCTTTGTCCAAAATTCGTTTTAATTGTATGGTGGTAAAATTTACGTTGTTATGAGAATCTTATGAATCGACCCGAGTTTGTATGTGCAAAGTTATACTGGTTTTTGAAAGCGTGAATTAAAATATCTGTTGAATGTAATTGTTTCAGAGACATTCTTTTTAAGGTATTGAAAATATGGTCTGTGGGAATTCTATGTATTAATGTAATAATAATAGTTTTACATGATTTATCTAAAAATCGTACATAATATCTTATGTTAAAAACTATTTCACAAGTACTTTATAATTTTTCTCACTAATTTTCATTCAAAATATTCAAATTTTGAAAAAAAAAAATCGTTTTCAGCAACAAAAATATCAATAACGTCGTCTTTTTCAATCTTAGCACTCTAGCTCACTGAAAACTCACAGACTGCCACTGGTAATTACATACATCTGTAGGATTTAGTCTGTGAGAGTTTGAGATAGCGATAAAATATTTATTTATTTCTCGGGTACTCGGTTCCAATATAATACGATCAATCCACGGTCCTACGCAAGCCTCCTTTGGTCTAGGTCTAGAGGTATGAAGCGCCTGACGAAACTTGGCGGCCTGACATTCGGCAGACCAAGGGTCGAATCCTACGAAATCCAAAAAAATAAATTATAAAATCAATATCCAATCTTCCAACCACTCCAAAATGAAAAAGCAATGAAAACAAAAAAAGAAAGCGACCCCGAAAAACAAAATACAAATACTAATAAGATGACTAGCGCCCTTGAAGTGAAATAACACTAAACTGCACTATATAAAAATTACGTTATTATTATTTTGTCTAAATGTATAATTATGTGAATGATATTTTTAAACTCACCATAACGTCAAAAATAATATCATATGCTGATGACACAGCGATTTTAACTCAGGGACTAAACTGGAGTGAAACTCAGAAAACGGCTGAACTAGATATAAATTTAATCAAAAAATGGTTTGATCAAAATCTACTAAATACAGAAAAAACTTTTGTAATACCATTCACTCTGAATAAAAATGCTACCCCTGAGAATCTAAACATATGTATACACTCATATAATTGTAATCCAAAGTCATATCTGTGTAAACCTAACTGCTCTATACTCACTGTTAAAACAAATGTAAAATACCTCGGTGTAATTATAGATAGTAACATAAAATGGAAATTACAAATCAATACAACAGTAGAACGGTTAAGAAAATAAATTTACATTTTTATTAGAATACGTAACATATTAAATATTGGATTATTAAGAACCATCTATTTTTCCCTAATTCAATCAGTATTACAATATGGAATTGTTGGCTGGGGTGGTGCTTTAAAAACTTCTCTTTGTTTAGAACTTTACAAACGTAGAGAAACACCACTATCTCATGTCATGTTTGAGTGATTCAGTATTAAGTTTGATAAAGGGTGTTCAAGGATGAAAATTATTTTATTTTTTATTATTTTTTATTCCAGTTAAAAGAAAATTACATTTTCACCATTTAACTAGAAATAATTATACAAATAAAAAAAAGTTAATATTTCAATACAGCGCTATTCAACATCATTATTTTGTTTATCAAGAATAAATATTAATAATTTTTTTTAAATTTACCCAGCTTCTTTTCGTTTTTAATGTCGTTTGGGAGGCAATTATATAAGTTGCCTCCCACGTAACCAATGGATTGTTTACCATAGTTAGTGTGGATAGTGTTTAAATGTATGTTATCGTGTTGTCTCGTAAAGTGTTGTGTACTTGGAACGTTTTAATGAATTCTGTGTTTGTGTGTACGAGTTTATTTTTTATTTTGTATATAAGGAGACATGTATTGTATTCATATAGTTTTCTTAATGTTAGTAGTTTTGTTTCCATATATATTTTTTTTGTGGATGTTCTGGGCTTGTAGTTAAATAGTTTTTTGATTACCTTGTTTTGTATTACCTGTAATTCATTTATGTATGTTTCACATGCGTTTCCCCAGATTTCAATCAACTAATTTAAATGTGAGTGTACGAGACTATAATATAAACCCTTTTAAAATTTATTTGGCAACAGATATGATATCCGGCTAAATACGCTAATTAAGGGGATGATTTTATCTTTAATACCTTGTATATGTTGTTTAAATGTCAAATGCTGAACAATGCACAGCCCAAGATATTTTTCCTGAATCAGGATTTGAAGTTCGTTGTTTTCAATTTTTAAGGGTACATGAGGAGGAATTATTTTACGGGGTGAGCTTAAGATCATGTATCCTGTTTTTTTAACATTCATTGTTAACATATTTGATTGGAGCCAACTGTTGATTTTTTCTAGATTTGTTTGTGCATTTTCTAGTAAGATATCTAAATCTTTACCCAAATAAAAAATTGCTGTATCATCTGCATGACAAAGATTTCACCATTTAAAATTAATTGCGAAATATAATTTATGTAAATTTGGAACAGTAGTGGACCTAGTATGGACCCCTGCGGAACTCCATAGTTTATTGGAACGTATTTGCTATTTTGATTGTTAATGCTAACAAATTGCTTTCTATTGCTAAGATATGATTTGAGTAGATTAAGAGCAGGACCAACTACACCAATTTTCCTGAGTTTCTTGAGAAGTATGTCGTGACTAACTGTATCAAAGGCTTTTTGAAGGTCAACTAATATAGATAAAATATAATTTCCATCATCAATGCCGCTCCTAAGTTTACTGATTAAGTCATTTATTGCTCCTAGTGTGTTCGATTTTTTCCTAAAGCCGTATTGTTTTTTATATAAGAATGATTTTTTTAGCAGAAAATTGTTTCATCTTTCGTAAATTACACGTTCAAAATTTTTTGATAAAATTGGTAAGATTGAGATGGGTCTGTAGTTTGAGGTATTTGTTTTGGACCCACATTTGTGAATTGGTATCACCTTAGCAATTTTACAGCTATCGGGAAAAGTTCCTTCTTTGAAACATTGATTGATTAATTTTGTTAGAGTAGGAATCAATTCTGTGGAGAGACTTAGCACTGTTTTATATGTGAGTGAATCGTAACCCGCACTTGCATTTGGTTTTAGAGATTTTAATATTTGACTTATTTCTAACTCCGTAGTGGGCTGAAGATATAAGGATTCAATGCTGTCATGCACTAACGTTATTTCATTGGCTGGATTGTGTTTGACTTTACCACGTATATTATCGGCTAGGGAGGAGCCAATGTTGCAAAAGAAATTATTAAATTGGTCGCATATCTCTACATTGTTAGTGATTATTTCATCATTAATGATTAATTTATTACAAAAATTTCTTTATTGATTGGTTAGATTGGCTCTTAAGAATA
Organism: Limnephilus rhombicus; assembly: GCA_929108145.2. NCBI lineage: Eukaryota > Metazoa > Arthropoda > Insecta > Trichoptera > Limnephilidae > Limnephilus > Limnephilus rhombicus. The sequence continues at coordinate 51,598,046 of OV815274.1, forward strand.
TTATTAATTAAGTTCCAAGATTTTTTACTGTTATTTTCGCATTTTTTAAAGAGATTACTGTAGTGTGTTTGTTTTAAGTTTCGTTTTTTTTGTAGTGATATTATTTCTTATTTTTAAAAATTCTGCTTTTAGTAATGTGTTATTTGGTTGTTTTTTTAGTTTCAGATGTAATTTATTTCTTTTATTGATTAATTTTATAAGGTCTTTGGTTATCCAGTCTGGGTTATTTATGTTTTTGGTTTTAATTTTTGTGGTACTATTAGAATTAATTTTTGTTGTCAGGTAGTTTACAAGATTATCAAAATTTAATATTGAATTGTCATTCAAATTTAGATGAAAGGGATTTTGCATGACATCATTCTTTAGATTATCAAGATTAATATGTGTGTATTTTTGGGACGATTTTAAAGATGTGTTTTTAATATATGTGTGAATTACGTCAAGGAGTAGTATATTGTGATCAGATATGGAATTATCACAATTTGTAAGTGAATATGATAGTTTTGTATCTGTAAATATATGATCTATGATTGTGTTTGTATTTTCTGTGATGCGTGTGGCGTGTTTTTTGTTTATTTTGTTCAAAATAGTGTAATTATATCTAATTGTATTCGTATATTTACAAGTATTTTAAACAAGAAAAGCAGGATATTTCTGTAGCAAATTGCCACATGAAGACGTTGTTTGAAAGATAAATTTTTCTTTTGAACGTATTATCTATTTTGTCAGGTCTAAAATAAATTTACCATATTGCCAAGATATAATCAAGGTCCATGGAGACATTAGTTCGCATAAGATGTTTGATGCTTCATACTGGGCTCAAAAATATATAATATCTGTTTATTTGGAGTTTAGTTTAGTTCAGCCCAACACATTTTTTCCGAAATCATAAATAATAGGACTTAAGAAGTTATAAAACTATATTGGTTCAGTTATGGAAATTTGTTAATATAAACTTACTTCTTAAGTCCTATTACTTATGATTTCAGGAGAAATATGGTAAGCTGAGCTAAAATAAACTCGAAATAAACAAATATAATATATTTTTGAGCCCCGTATGAAGTATCAAATAGCTTATGCGAACTATTATCTTCTCAGAGCCAACTCTCTAATTTTTCTTCGTTCGTCGTCGAGCATCTATTCCGCACCCCGCAAAAACTGATTTATAAAAATAAAAAAATTCCACACAATGGCGATCCACCCTATTATACACCCCAGGCCATGGGCGTAGGCATGGTGGGGCAAGGTCGCGTTTTCAAATTTTATGCACTTTATAGGATAGTTTTTCCTACTTTTTAGCCTTTGATAAAACTGTGATCAGCTGTCAGGCATAATACCATGACATTTAAAACTTGATCACACCCTCAAACATGCCGAGAGGCGGAGATTGAAAAATTCAAATTTAAAACTTGATAAAAATGTGTATTGTAGGTAAATTTAATAATGCTGTCCCTCTTTCTTACACATTAATTGTCAATAGTCGAAAATGAGACAAACGGTGAACGTGTGTCTCTGTACCCCTCCAAGGAAAAATACAGTAATAATAAGAAAGGCATTTTTTTTACGTAAGCTCCACTCACGACCTATGTCATCTTAGGGGATGCTGTGTGGAGGGTCTTTTTAAGGAAGGGTAGGATAGGAAATTCTAGGAATGAATAAGGCATGAGGGGTGGGTAGGAATCTGGAGGTCAGTGTATCCGGCATTGAATCCTGCACTCTGCGGTGCATGGCCATTGCCTTGACCGGAATTGGCCTCTTAGCTTGATCTTTCCAGCCGGACTCTTTCGACCCATTGGTCGAGAGAATCCGGCTGGAAAGGTCAAGAGGCCTCCCTCAACCAGTCTCTCTCGATCCGGCCCGCCACGCAGCAGGTGGAGAGACGCATCCGCTGCCAAGACCCGCACAAAAGTCACCCCATGAACCCGGGCACTCCTGCTAAATCACCAAACGTAGCGAACCACTTGGGGTGACCCATGGCAGAGGTGATGGTTATCCAATAAATGGTTCCCGGAGCGGCGGCATCCGTACCCGCTTCCTTTTAAAAATTCCCGTAGGTAAAGGAAAAGAAAGAAAATCACAAAAAATATAAATCCGTACATAACGCCATCTCTGATACTGACAAAAACAAACACGGACAATTGGGCATCGATAATTGCTTCATTGTGTAATTTTTAACTTAATTTAATTCAACATTGTCGCCTAAACCTCTAACGGCGTTGGACGCGAGTGAGCGGCGATCAAATAAAATAACACTTTCAAACCCAGAAATTTTTTAAAAATATATAAATTAACTGAAAATAAAATAATTCATTACTAATGCGAAATAAAACATAAGTGGCTTACTTACAATCATAGAAGAAAATAAACTCACCTAAGAAACCAAATCAAAAATTATGAAAGAAATAAATAACATCTTGGAAATGATATCCCACATGGCAAGAGAATTAGCTAAATAACAAGAAAAATGTGAAATTCAAGAAAAAAACCAAATACAAAAAAACTCATTTTTATACTCTTCGGAAGTAAAAAACTTAATACCACAAACGCAAGAAAGACGATTTCCTATAATAATAAAAAGCTTAAAGGAATAAGACACTGAAAAAATAAAAGAGAAAATTCAAAAAATTAAAATATCGCAGTTGGGAATTCGAGTAAGTGAAATTAAAAAAAAAAAAACAAAAAAAAAAACATTATAATAACATGCCCAGAAAAGAAGAGGCAAAAAAATTAAAAGATAAGATAAATGAAGTCGACAAAACCATAATAGCGGAAGTACTAGAGAAGACGGATCCATGCGTAATATTCAAAGGTCTTGACAAAGACTAAACTGAAAAAGAATTCTTAGAAAACATCATTTTAATTTATTAATTTAATTTAATTAATATTGTGAAATGGTCTGGGGAATTTTCCAACCCATTCTTTTTGAAAAGTGGCGTGAGGCAAGGAGGAAGCATGTCTCTGGTTCTGTTCAATCTATACACCGACGAGCTTATTCAAAGACTTAATGCTACGAAAATAGGCTGCCATTTAAATGGAGTGTGTGTAAATAACATTATTTACGCAGATGACATGGTTCTTCTTGCACCGTCACTAAGCGCATTAGAGAAATTACCAAAAATTTGTGAAGACTTCGCAAAAAACCATAACCTTTTGTATAATACCACCAAGTCAATAGTTATGGTTTTTAAACCGAAAAACGAAATCGTCCAAACACCCTCAGTATGGCTAGATGAAAGGAAAGTGAATGTTAATCACAGCGTTAAATACCTGGGACATGTTATCACAGACGACCTTAAGGATATCGAGGACATGGAAAGGCAGAGAAGAGCAATATCAGTTAGAGCGGGTATGCTGTCAAGACGTTTTTACTCCTGCAGCCCCAAAGTAAAAAGAATACTGTTCAACGCTTTCTGTACCTCGCTATACACATCAGAACTGTGGGTTGACTACACTGTAACCCAATGGCATAAGTTAAAGTTTGCTTACAATAACGCCTATCGCCAACTTTTCCGCCTACCGAGATACTGCAGTGCTACGGAAATGTTCCTGGAGGGACGAGTACATACTTTCCGTGCACTTCTCCGCCACCGCATGGGAAGTTCATGGCGCAGACTGCGCCATTCGAAGAATGCGATCATCACCGCCATGACTGCCTGGATGGAATCTCCCCTGATGACCCTCTGGAGACGGGAGACGATGAAATACCCTCCGTAAACGGCTATTTAAAAATCATTTTAGTGTTTGATATTTACATCATTTTTTCTTTTCAGTTTCATTTTTAATGCTTATTCGTTTATTTAATTTAATTTATGTGTTGTTATTTACTTTTTACCTTAACTTATCATTTATCTCTTTTTGTTATTTTAAAATATGGAATGTATTGAATTGCACTCCCCTGCATACATTCTGGAATAAACTTATATTATTATTATTATTATTATTATTGAACAAAACAACGACATCAAAATGATACGTGAAAAATACCAAAACAAAAAAATATTACAAGTTAAAGCCATCATTACAAACAAAAAAAACTAACGGCAAAAACTTAATTCTCCAAACAAATCCCGAAATGAGACTACATCTTATAAATAGAAAAAAAAATCATCTATGATTCATGAGAATCTATGTAACCGACTGTAATCTTCTTACCCAATGTTTCCATTGTCAAAGATTTGGACACACAGCACAAAAATGCTGCAATAAAATGAATAAACCAACATGCAAGCACTGTTCAGAAGATCATCCCATCTGCGAGTGTAAATCCCTGGAACTGCCGCCCAAATGCGCTAACTGTCACTCAGCTAACAAGAAGAAAGAAATAAACTCCTTCATCAGTAAAATGAATGAAATAGACCATCGAACAAACAGCAAAACATGTAAGTTCCGTTCTTACATGCTTAAATTAGCCAAAGAAAGAATAAACTACGACATTGAACAAAAAACTTATATATAATATTGCAAAATACAACCAAAAATGCATTAATTAAATGGATGATTTCTAAATAGCGAATTACAATTAAATATTAAAATTCAAGGATATGAATGTATTTGTACTGATTCATGTAACAAAATTATTTCTTAAAACATCAATGATATAATTATTATGCACATAAACATCCGTAGCATTCAGAAAAATTTAGATGAAATAATTCTAAAAATAAATAATTTAATTAAAAAACCGGACTTCATGGTGTTATCCGAAACGTTTACGAACGCTGAGTCACCGTCTTATCACATACCTGAGTACAATTATATTTCTACCAAAGTAGATATCAACAAAAATTCGGGAATAATAATATTTGCAAACAATAAATTTAGTATTGTTAACATAATAGAACACCCAATACATTTGGTAAACTACATCGAAGTACATTTCAAACTCGGCAAATCAATATACCATCTAATAGCTATCTATAGAACGCATGGCTCGAGTATTATTACGTTTATTAATGACATCAAATACATATTATTAAAATTAAAAAATAAACTCTACTTCGTCGTGGGTGATTTTAACGTGAACATTAATGAAAAAATATAAAATAATAACAAAATTGAATACATTAATTGTATGACTGAACAAAATTTTATATCTTGCATAAATAAAAATACTAGAGAAATAAAAGAACATACTCCATCTTGTTTAGATCACATTTGGACAAACGTAAACATTAAAGATCTTCACAAATTAAAAACAATTGTTTGGAAAACTAACATAACTGATCATCATTCATGCTTACCTCTGTATAATAATAATATTAAACATAAAAAACATAATTTAATTCCCAAAAAATCAACAATAGACATGACTATTCTCTCTGATAAACTAAAAAAGGAAGATTGGAACAATGTTTTAAAGAGTGATGATACCGAAATATTTTCGAGTAACTTTGAAAATATCCTGTCACAACACATAAAAAATTCGACAACTGAAATAATAATACACGTAAAATCAAAATTCAGATGTTTAAAACCTTGGATTACCAAAGGACATATAACATCTATCAGAAACAAAGAAAAACTTTATAAAACAACTTTAAAAAATCCCCATGATGAAAAAGCATATATTTTGTATAAAAAATATAAAAATAAATTAACATCTTATATTAAAAAAGTAAGGAAGAGTTTTTTAAAAATAAAATATTATCTTCAGAAAATAACCATAAACAAATGTGGAAAACTGTGAATTTGGCCATAGACAATACAAAAAAAAACACAAAACATTAAGTACATCGAACATGATAAAAAAATTATTGATGCCAATATACAGCCTAAACAATGTGCAAACATATTTAATTCCTTCTTTGCAAATGTTTGAAAAAATCTTGCGAAAAATATTAATAAGCCTTCTTACTCAGAAAAACATAAAAATAAAAATTTACAGAAACGTAATATACTTTCAACATTTGAAATAACAACAGAATGTGAAATCTTAAAAATAATAGAAAATATGAAAGGAGGTTCGTCTCCCGGTTTTGATTCTATTACGGCACACATGTTAAAATCTATGAAATCTTACTTAATAAAACCCATCAATCATTTCATAAACTTGAGTTTAACGAAAGGAATATTTCCAATGAACAACAAAACCATAATAATCTCACCTATTTACAAATCTGGCGATCCACACCAAGTAACGAATTATCGCCCAATTTGTCTAATTTCTAACATAGGAAAGATCTTTGAAAAAATAGTAAAAAAAACAATTGGTAAATTTCCTAGATAGTAATAAAATACTACACAAAAACCAGTTTGGTTTTTTTAAATCACTCAGCACACAAGATGACATTGCTAACGTAACTTCATACATTAACGAATCATTACATAAAGGTAAAAAATGTGCGGGTATATTTATTGACCTCAGAAAGGCATTCGATAGCATATCCCATGAGATACTATTAAAAAAGTTAAATAATATTGGCATAAAAGGCAACGCGATTAAATGGATCACCAACTACTTAAAAAACCGCCTTCAAGTGGAAAAAATCAATCGTGTTAATAGTGATCAAGAGATTTCAAGCTTTGGAATCCCCAAGGTACAGTGCTTGGACCAATCCTATTTACCATATATGTAAATGATTTTTTTTTCAACATCTACATGGTCAAATTACATCATACGCCGACGACACAGTATTAATAATAAGTGAAAAGACTTGGGAAAATGTAGAATTAAAGGCCACAGAAGACATCAATACGCTTAAGAATTTTTTCGACACTAATTTACTATCACTAAACAGTGAAAAGACATTTGTAATTCCATTTGAAATCCATCCAAACGACGCTCCCAAAAATTTAAACATTGTCATACAGCATACGAACATACCGTGGAGCAAATGTTGACTCGGATCATTACCTTGTTATCTCCAAAATACGGAGTAGAATATCAAACGTGAAGAAACAGAGGGGATCACGCAAAAATAAATTTGATATTGAAAGCCTAAAAGTACCAGAAACAGCAGAAAAGTTCATTACAACCATAAATCATAGGCTGGATGACATCAGCGACCATGTGGAACAACATGATATTAACTCATACTGGGATGGTGTTAAGTCTGTGATTACCAATGCAGCTGACGAAGTTCTGGGAAGCAGGCAAACACAACCAAGAGAATTATGGTTCGATGCAGAATGCCAACAAGCAACCAATGTGAAGAATGACGCATACCTAAGAATGCAACAGCGACATCGTACACGGCAAGCAGAGATGGAATACAGAGAACTAAAAAAGCATGAGAAAAAACTGCACAGAAGGAAAAAACGAGTATTTCTCGAGAACCAAATCAAGGGAGTGGAACTAGCCAAGGCCCAAAACAGAAGTCGACTTTTCTATCAGAAGGTAAACCATCAAAGAAAATAATACAAGCCCAGAATTACAATGTGCTACGACAGCGAGGGAAATATTTTGAATGAAAAGTCAAGAATTCTGAATAGATGGGTGGAATATTTTGATGCTCTGCTAAACGGAAGTGTAGATGAGAGTGTGGGTGAAAATTTGGCAAGGGATGGAAACATCACTGATGGTGGTACTAATGATGATGACAATGTCGAGCCGCCACCAACATTAGAAGAAGTAGTGGGTGCCATTAAAAGTCTACATAACAATAAATCACCTGGAACTGACAACATCTCTGCAGAGTTATTCAAATATGGCGGAGAGAACCTTCAAGTCCATATATATAATATCATTAAATCCATCTGGTGCTCTGAGACTCTGCTAAGTGAATGGAACTGTGGAATAATTTGCCCCCTTCACAAGAAAGGAGACCCTATGAACTGCTCTAACTATAGGGGCATAACGCTGCTGAATATCTCATACAAGATCCTATCAAATGTACTGTGTGGTAGGCTTATGAAATATTCGGATGGCATAATTGGCCAATATCAAACTGGGTTCCGTAAGGGGAAATCTACAACTGATCAAATCTTTTCACTGAGACAGATACTGGAAAAAACAATAGAATTTAATGTTGATACATACCATCTCTTCATAGATTTTAAGGCTGCCTATGACACGGTAAATAGAGAAAGACTGTACAGAGCCTTGGATGAATTTAATATCCCAAGAAAACTGGTAAACTTAGTAAGGCTCACAATGTCTAATGTTGAGTGCCGAGTCAGAATACAACAGGATCTGTCAGACACCCTAAAGATCTTCAATGGACTAAGACAAGGAGATGCACTTGCCTGCATTTTATTCAATTTAGCGCTGGAAAAGGCCATCCGAAATGCAGGTATACAAACCACAGGCTATATTTTTAACAAGTCTGTTCAGCTCCTTGCTTATGCTGACGATATAGATATCATCGCACGTTCAGAATATGAACTAAAATCGGCGTTTAAAAGCTTAGCTACGTCGGCAAGGAACATGGGATTGGTCATCAACGAGGGGAAGACAAAATATATGCCCGTACATGGACGCCAGAAGCCACCAAGTATACAGATAGATAATTATACATTTGAAACTGTCAACGAGTTTGTATATCTCGGTACTATGGTGACAAATGACAACAATGTATCCAGCGAAATCAAAAGAAGAATAGTAGGTGCAAATCGATACTACTTTGGGCTACAGAAGCATATGAAATCTCGCCACCTTACCAGAAGAACTAAAGTCCTGCTTTACAAGACCCTTATACGACCTGTTCTTATGTATGGTTCGGAATGCTGGACAATCAGTAAGGGTGATGAAGGAGCCCTAGAAATTTTCGTTATTTGTTTTTAGGGTGTTATGCCGTGTTGCGCTACCTCCTTCTTTAGCCAACGTTTCGGACATCGTTGCAGTGTCCATCATCAGGGCAGATCCGGTAGATGTGTAATTTTTAGTCGTGAAGTGTGTGCTTATTTACTTCGAAGCGATACCGTGCCGCCAGCACCACTAACTTTCACCAGTACAAAATAATCGTGACAAGCAGTGGCGTCATCGCCGCGGAACGGAATAGAAAGTTCATAAAAACGTGGTATTTATGTACTTAGTGCTGGATAATTCCTTGATAGAATGTCTTGGAATGAAAAATCCTGGGTGAATATGCAGAGGCACGCCTCAAAAATTTGGGAGGCGGATTCATTGGATAAACAACACCTCTGCCATAGGTCATCCCAAGAGTTTCTCTATGTTTGGTGACTTAGCAGAGTTCATGGGGTGAGGATTGTCCAGGTCTAAGCGGCGGATGTGTCTGCCCACCTGCTGTGTGGCGGGCCGGATTTGGAGAGACTGATTAAGGGAGACCTTTTTACCTCTTCAGCAGGACTGACTGACCATCGCCCTTTTCCTTCTCGGATCTTCTTATCCTTTATTTCCTTAAAAACAACCCTACCCACAATACAAAGATGTTACAGGCCCTGAGGGAAAATATTTTCCTCAGAAACTTCTGTTTGTAGCTAATGTAAAAAAAAAAACAAAAATAATTGTGACCAAACCCACTTGGAAACTTTTTTATAAAGTAGATGATTGCGTTCTTATTTTATCGATTTCTATAATTTATTAAGGTACTAGCTGACCCGACGAACTTCGTACCACCTCAAAATCAATAACTGTTTTTTTTTATATATGTAATGTTGTTTTACATGGAATGGTAATTATACATCTCAGGTTTTTTTTTTTTTACTATCCTTCCATTGAAAGCATGTGCTTGTGTATGGAAGGGGAGTGTACATTAAGGTCATTAGTTAGTACTTAAATAATTCATTGTACATAAATATATTTGAGCTGCAGTATTTATTTTGATAACAGTGTGTATTTAAAAAAAGAAAGAATGTTCTCGAAAACTAAGGATTTTTGTAAGATTAATTAAGTGACGGTGATTTTTTTCTTAAGAATATTTTTAAAATGTCTCTTGACAGAGAGCAGTATTCGGGTTTTATCATTAATGCTTCTGATTTCTTCTGGTAGTCGATTGAAAAAAGTTCTTGCCTGGTAAGTGTAATGATGCTGTGCAAAAGACGTATTTAGTTTTGGGCATAGAAAAACGTGTTTAAGTCGAGTTCTGTTTTCTTTTAAAAATGGATATTTATCTTTTTAATTATTATTTTTTAATTTATAAACTAACGTTTAGACAAGATTTTTATGCATAGCACAAAGGGTAACAATTATTACAAGCAATAATTGTCAGCCTGAAACACTCATTTACATTGAAAAATCTTCCGAGAAAAGATACTTGCCGCCAACGGGACTTGAACCCGTGTCCTTCCGATTGCCGGTCGAATGCTCTGACCACTGAGCTATGGCGGCTTATCAAATACCCGCCAAATAATTCAATATATACTAGTGTTTCATTCAACAATTACTGCTTGTTATATTTTTTCCACCTGAAAACAACCAACTTTATTTTTGCGAGGAAGACATTGTTAGTGTTAAATCCCTCGCTAGGTGGCGTCGAGACAAATTATGTCTGCATTTATTGGGGAAATACTTAAACTTGTTAAATATTAATTATTATTTTTTAATTTATAAACTAACGTTTAGACAAGATTTTTATGCATAGCACAAAGGGTAACAATTATTACAAGCAATAATTGTCAGCCTGAAACACTCATTTACATTGAAAAATCTTCCGAGAAAAGATACTTGCCGCCAACGGGACTTGAACCCGTGTCCTTCCGATTGCCGGTCGAATGCTCTGACCACTGAGCTATGGCGGCTTATCAAATACCCGCCAAATAATTCAATATATACTAGTGTTTTATTCAACAATTACTGCTTGTTATATTTTTTCCACCTGAAAACAACCAACTTTATTTTTGCGAGGAAGACATTGTTAGTGTTAAATCCCTCGCTAGGTGGCGTCGAGACAAATTATGTCTGCATTTATTGGGGAAATACTTAAACTTGTTAAATATTAATTATTATTTTTTAATTTATAAACTAACGTTTAGACAAGATTTTTATGCATAGCACAAAGGGTAACAATTATTACAAGCAATAATTGTCAGCCTGAAACACTCATTTACATTGAAAAATCTTCCGAGAAAAGATACTTGCCGCCAATGGGACTTGAACCCGTGTCCTTCCGATTGCCGGTCGAATGCTCTGACCACTGAGCTATGGCGGCTTATCAAATACCCGCCAAATAATTCAATATATACTAGTGTTTCATTCAACAATTACTGCTTGTTATATTTTTTCCACCTGAAAACAACCAACTTTATTTTTGCGAGGAAGACATTGTTAGTGTTAAATCCCTCGCTAGGTGGCGTCGAGACAAATTATGTCTGCATTTATTGGGGAAATACTTAAACTTGTTAAATATTAATTATTATTTTTTAATTTATAAACTAACGTTTAGACAAGATTTTTATGCATAGCACAAAGGGTAACAATTATTACAAGCAATAATTGTCAGCCTGAAACACTCATTTACATTGAAAAATCTTCCGAGAAAAGATACTTGCCGCCAACGGGACTTGAACCCGTGTCCTTCCGATTGCCGGTCGAATGCTCTGACCACTGAGCTATGGCGGCTTATCAAATACCCGCCAAATAATTCAATATATACTAGTGTTTCATTCAACAATTACTGCTTGTTATATTTTTTCCACCTGAAAACAACCAACTTTATTTTTGCGAGGAAGACATTGTTAGTGTTAAATCCCTCGCTAGGTGGCGTCGAGACAAATTATGTCTGCATTTATTGGGGAAATACTTAAACTTGTTAAATATTAATTATTATTTTTTAATTTATAAACTAACGTTTAGACAAGATTTTTATGCATAGCACAAAGGGTAACAATTATTACAAGCAATAATTGTCAGCCTGAAACACTCATTTACATTGAAAAATCTTCCGAGAAAAGATACTTGCCGCCAACGGGACTTGAACCCGTGTCCTTCCGATTGCCGGTCGAATGCTCTGACCACTGAGCTATGGCGGCTTATCAAATACCCGCCAAATAATTCAATATATACTAGTGTTTCATTCAACAATTACTGCTTGTTATATTTTTTCCACCTGAAAACAACCAACTTTATTTTTGCGAGGAAGACATTGTTAGTGTTAAATCCCTCGCTAGGTGGCGTCGAGACAAATTATGTCTGCATTTATTGGGGAAATACTTAAACTTGTTAAATATTAATTATTATTTTTTAATTTATAAACTAACGTTTAGACAAGATTTTTATGCATAGCACAAAGGGTAACAATTATTACAAGCAATAATTGTCAGCCTGAAACACTCATTTACATTGAAAAATCTTCCGAGAAAAGATACTTGCCGCCAACGGGACTTGAACCCGTGTCCTTCCGATTGCCGGTCGAATGCTCTGACCACTGAGCTATGGCGGCTTATCAAATACCCGCCAAATAATTCAATATATTTTTTTTTTTTTTTTTTTTTACATTAACTCCACACAGGAGGCCCTGAGGAAAATAATTTCCCTCAGGGCCTATGTCATCTGGGATGCTGTGTGGAGGGTCTTTTTGAGGAGAGGAAGGAATGAACATTGGTCTTGAAGAGACCCATGTTGTAGGAAGGAGGAAACACAGAGGCCGGCAAATCATTCCACAGCCGAGCTGTTGAACACAAGAACGAGTCGAAGAAACGACCCGTTCTCATGTGACAAATGTCAACTGTGTACAAATGTTGGGCACGCGTTTGGCGTGTTTCCCGACTATGCACCGGTGCCGAAGGGATCAATGATGCTAGTTCCTCGGAGCATCTTCCATTGTAATACCGGTAGAACAAGGATAGCATTCCCACCCGACGCCTGTGCTCTAAAGATTGCAATCCGTCTGTTAAGATGGGAGAATCTATCAAACGGACCGCCCGTTTCTGCACAGAGTCGAGGGTATTTTTCAGGTATTTTGGAGCTCCAGACCAGAGGTGGCTGCCAAATTCAACCGTGGGGCGCACTTGCGATTTGTACAGGGTTAGCAGTTGTGTACTTTTAAAGTATCTGCGGGCCCTGTACAGTACGCCCAGTTTTTGGGAGGCTAACTTTACTCTGGCTTCGATGGAGCCCCCATACCTGAGCTGGTCACTTAGGGTTACACCAAGCATATCAATGGAGGGCCTGTTCGGAAGATTGCTTCCGTTGAAAGAGACTAGATTTTCATTGCGATCCCTTTTAGACGTAATCAGACAAGATTGGGTCTTTGAAACATTAAATTCAACGAGATTATTTTTACCCCAAGAGAAAACACTCTCGAGGTAACCGTCCATTCTTTGCTTCAAAGCCTTACGAGCTGTTGGAGTTTGTGAGCCCTTTGGGGGCTTGTCAAACAAAAAGCTATCATGAACTGTACTGTCATCCGCGTAACAGTGAATTGGTGCACATGACAAAAGGTCGTTGATGTGCAACAAAAACAGAGTTGGAGACAGAACCGATCCCTGCGGGACGCCGGCATTTATCGAGTGAGAGGAAGAGGTGAAACCATCGACTACCGTCTGAATCGACCTCTCCCTCAAGAAGTCGGCAATCCACGTACACAAGGATGCGGGAAGTCCGTAAGAATGCAGTTTGTTGACAAGTCCTCGGTGCCAAACCCGGTCAAAGGCCTTGGATATGTCCAGTGCAACCGTTTGGGTCTCACCGAAACGTTCCAGGCATCGCCCCCAAACATGCGTCACATACGCGAGAAGATCACCGCACGAGCGGTTCCGCCGGAATCCGTATTGACGGTCGTTAATAATTTTGTTCTTCTCGAGGTATGTGAGCAGTTTGTCGTTGATCACACGTTCCATCACCTTAGACAGAACTGATGTGATCGCTATGGGGCGGTAGTTGGCCGGGTTGGAGCGGTCACCCTTCTTTGGAATAGGATGGATAACCGCTTTTTTCCAACCAGAGGGCACAGAGCCAGTCTTCAGGGACAGTTTAAAAAGCTTCGTCAAAATTGGAGCTATTTCTGCAGCGCACCTTTGCAGTACCAGGGCAGGTATTCCGTCAGGCCCACTAGCTTTATTAACATCAAGCCCTCGTAAAACATGGAGTACTTCCCGATGCCGGATCCTCAGCTTTTTCATACGAAAACCGCAGTGAGGAACCGACGTCGGGACAGCACCTTGGTCATCGAGGGTTGAGTTATCCGCAAACATTTTACCTAGTAAGTTAGCCTTTTCGGTGGCGGTGTTTGCTAGTGAGCCGTCAGGTCTGGTAAGAGGTGGCAGACTGGATTTGCAGAAATTGCGACCTATTGAGCCCGCAAGCGACCAGAATTGCCTGCTGCCATGCGGGCATGCAGTCAGCTTTCTGCTGATCTGCTGGTCGTGCTCGAATTTTGACCTATTTATGATTCTCTTGGTTTCCTTTGCCATTTTGTTGTAAGCTGTTCTGTCTTCGGATGTTCTAGATGTGTTGTAGGCTCGGTAAGCCGCGTTTTTTCGTCGCACTGCTTCAGCGCATTGTCGACTGAACCACGGCTTTGAGCCTACACCAGTTTCCTTAACAGTAGATTGGATGAAGCCATCCATCGCGGATGTGATGACCTCACCAATTTCCTGGGCACATCTTGAGGGATCCGAAGTCCGAAAACAGACAGCTGACCACGGGAAAGCATTAAAATGTGCCCGCAGACCGAACCAATCTGCTGACCTATAGTGCCACACTTTTCTCTTCAGGCTCTCGTTTGGTGGTCTGAAGTTTACAGGGATTGATGTCGTCACCAGGCAGTGGTCGGACGATCCTAAAGGCGCTGTGACTTCAATACTGTAACCGTGTGGCACAGTAGTTAAAAATAGGTCTAACAGATTGGAACGGTGAGTCTGGACATCAGGAACCCTTGTAGGCTCCTGAACCATTTGCTCCAATCCGTAGCAAAGGGCAAAGGATTCCGCTTGGCGTCCAGCCGAGTCTGTTGATCCTGAGAACTTCAACCAAGGTTCGTTATGAACATTGAAGTCCCCCAGGACCACAAACTCTGCCATAGGGTAGCGGGGCAAGAGATCATCAATAGTGTCGCTTAAATGTTTGAAGAGCTCGGACGTGTCTGATTCGCTAAGGTTCGGTGAGCGGTATAAACACGCGTAGAATCTTACCGTACTGGCAAGATTGACGCGTACCCACATTACGTCGAATCTGGAGTTTTCCAGATTCAACAGTCGCACACAGTTGACGTCAGCTCGACTATAGAGACAGACACCTCCTTTAGGTCTGAACTTGCTTGCGAGGGTGAAGCCCGGGCAGTCCAGATAGGAGGCGTCTACAGGCTCGGCTATCTGCGTTTCAGACAGGAATAGTAGGTTGGGGCGTTGAGAAAAAAGGTGGTGGTGGACGGAGTTTAAATTGGTATGCAGGCCGCGAATGTTGGTGTAATTCACCAACATTTTTGGCCTGCGCCGGGGTCGCCTACTACTCGCCGCTGTAATGATGTTAATTTTTGTTGTTTGATACTAGTGTTTCATTCAACAATTACTGCTTGTTACAATTACACGGGTTCAAGTCCCGTTGGCGGCAAGTATCTTTTCTCGGAAGATTTTTCAATGTAAATGAGTGTTTCAGGCTGACAATTATTGCTTGTAATAATTGTTACCCTTTGTGCTATGCATAAAAATCTTGTCTAAACGTTAGTTTATAAATTAAAAAATAATAATTAATATTTAACAAGTTTAAGTATTTCCCCAATAAATGCAGACATAATTTGTCTCGACGCCACCTAGCGAGGGATTTAACACTAACAATGTCTTCCTCGCAAAAATAAAGTTGGTTGTTTTCAGGTGGAAAAAATATAACAAGCAGTAATTGTTGAATGAAACACTAGTATATATTGAATTATTTGGCGGGTATTTGATAAGCCGCCATAGCTCAGTGGTCAGAGCATTCGACCGGCAATCGGAAGGACACGGGTTCAAGTCCCGTTGGCGGCAAGTATCTTTTCTCGGAAGATTTTTCAATGTAAATGAGTGTTTCAGGCTGACAATTATTGCTTGTAATAATTGTTACCCTTTGTGCTATGCATAAAAATCTTGTCTAAACGTTAGTTTATAAATTAAAAAATAATAATTAAAAAGATAAATATCCATTTTTAAAAGAAAACAGAACTCGACTTAAACACGTTTTTCTATGCCCAAAACTAAATACGTCTTTTGCACAGCATCATTACACTTACCAGGCAAGAACTTTTTTCAATCGACTACCAGAAGAAATCAGAAGCATTAATGATAAAACCCGAATACTGCTCTCTGTCAAGAGACATTTTAAAAATATTCTTAAGAAAAAAATCACCGTCACTTAATTAATCTTACAAAAATCCTTAGTTTTCGAGAACATTCTTTCTTTTTTTAAATACACACTGTTATCAAAATAAATACTGCAGCTCAAATATATTTATGTACAATGAATTATTTAAGTACTAACTAATGACCTTAATGTACACTCCCCTTCCATACACAAGCACATGCTTTCAATGGAAGGATAGTAAAAAAAAAAAAACCTGAGATGTATAATTACCATTCCATGTAAAACAACATTACATATATAAAAAAAAACAGTTATTGATTTTGAGGTGGTACGAAGTTCGTCGGGTCAGCTAGTACCTTAATAAATTATAGAAATCGATAAAATAAGAACGCAATCATCTACTTTATAAAAAAGTTTCCAAGTGGGTTTGGTCACAATTATTTTTGTTTTTTTTTTTACATTAGCTACAAACAGAAGTTTCTGAGGAAAATATTTTCCCTCAGGGCCTGTAACATCTTTGTATTGTGGGTAGGGTTGTTTTTAAGGAAATAAAGGATAAGAAGATCCGAGAAGGAAAAGGGCGATGGTCAGTCAGTCCTGCTGAAGAGGTAAAAAGGTCTCCCTTAATCAGTCTCTCCAAATCCGGCCCGCCACACAGCAGGTGGGCAGACACATCCGCCGCTTAGACCTGGACAATCCTCACCCCATGAACTCTGCTAAGTCACCAAACATAGAGAAACTCTTGGGATGACCTATGGCAGAGGTGTTGTTTATCCAATGAATCCGCCTCCCAAATTTTTGAGGCGTGCCTCTGCATATTCACCCAGGATTTTTCATTCCAAGACATTCTATCAAGGAATTATCCAGCACTAAGTACACATTATCATATCGTGCGTATTTACTTCTTGTAAAACTATTAATTTAAATAACGTGGAGGCCGAAAAGCGAGAGCGAACTGACAAACCCAGTCTCCCTGTGTGCTACAAAACAATTAACAAATACCACAAAATGTGGTATTTGTTAATTGTTCCTCGCTGGCGTGGAAGATATACATACTCGTAGACTACTCGTTGACATAATGAAGACGAATGCTGTGTTGCTCACTTTAAATTAATAATTAAACTCTAACTGGAATTTCGCTTATTTGTACAACATTAATTAACTCTGAGAAGAATTTGCAATTACATTCACTTGATACTAATTGCAGGATTAAATAGTTATTAGATACATTTTGTTCTTACATCTTAACCCTTTTTATACTGACACCAATTTACTTTGTTTATACAAAAAGATCTTTTAATTTTTCTCTTAAAACTTATTTCTCTGTGTATTTCCACTCCTTTTTACTTGTTTAGATTATTATTATCCCCTAGAGGTAAATAATATCTTTTTATTTTATCTATTAAATTGGTACCAAGTTCTTTATTTTCTTCTTCCTTTTGGTTGGTTCCTCATTGCTGAGGATCGTGACCCCTACTCCAATTTCCATGGTGGACAAAGCTCCAGCACTCCTTGCCGTCCTGCGCTACGTGGAAAGCCAAGTACCAGACGCCAGTGATACTTGGTCACACCAGCGCATTGGTGATATTCCTCTGCTTCTTCTGATTTCCAATTTGCCAGTGACTATGAGTTTCTACGAGCTGGAGTTCTTAGTTTGGCGAGCAACGTGTATAAAGTATTAAGAAACGTTCTAGGCAGATAGTTGAAAGCCTATTATAAGTCACTTGTGATATATATAATAGGTTTTTTTTTTACATTGACTCCACACAGGAGGCCCTGAGGAAAATAATTTTCCTCAGGGCCTATGTCATCTGGGATGCTGTGTGGAGGGTCTTTTTGAGGAGAGGAAGGAATGAACATTGGTCTAGAAGAGATCCAACAGGAGGAGGAGGAAACACGGAGGCCAATCATTCCACAGCCGAGCTGTTGAACACAAGAACGAGTCGAAGAAACGACCTGTTCTCATGTGACAAATGTCAACTGTGTACAAATGTTGGGCACGCGTTTGGTGTGTTTCCCGACTATGCACCGGTGCCGAAGGGATCAATGATGCTAGTTCCTCGGAGCATCTTCCATTGTAATACCGGTAGAACAAGGATAGCATTCCCACCCGACGCCTGTGCTGGGAGAATGGGAAAGATGGGGAATCTACAAAACGGACCGCCCGTTTCTGCACAGAGTCGAGGGTATTTTTCAGATATTTTGGAGCTCGGGACCAGAGGTGGCTGCCAAATTCAACCGTGGGGCGCACTTGTGATTTGTACAGGGTTAGCAGTTATGTACTATTAAAGTATCTGCGGGCCCTGTAGAGTACGCCCAGTTTTTGGGAGGCTAACTTTACTCTGGCTTCGATGGAGCCCCCGTACCTGAGCTGGTCACTTAGGGTTACACCAAGCATATCAACGGAGGGCCTGTTCGGAAGATTGCTTCCGTTGAAAGAGTGTTGATTTCAAGTGTTGATTTCATTTTCTGTAAATTTAAAGTGATTGTAAATAAAAACGACTCTATATTAAAAAGTGTTTTAGAATAAAAAAGTCCACCACCCCCGATGAAATGAAGTTATTGACAACTACTATTTATTATTTTTTCCTGAATTATGTATCATGTAAACGCTTCAGATTTTATGTCCAGGTTAAATCTTTCCCACAGGAAAAACTTAACCTTTTCACACACTTTTCCACAAATGATCATTTAGTCAATCCACGTTATGCAATTGCACTATATAAGTAGGTATAATAAATACAAAATAATACAAGAACAAAACGTCAAAGAGAGCAAATGGGAAAATAATTCACCGACTCCAGATATTTTCATATCACAGAGTTCGGTTCGGTGGAACTCCTAATTGGACCTATAAATCCTAATGATCCCTCAATATAAATATTTAAAAAATCTTTTGTAATCCTACATGTATTTAAAATGACTAATTTTAGCATTTTTATATATAAATTCTTCGACAAATCTAATACATATATTACAAGATGTATAAAATAAATTTGGTTCTATTATTATAACCTATTTAACATTGCAAACTTTTTGATACCTGTATACTTCCTGTACTTACTTATGGTAGCCAAATTGGGCACTCATAAAATTCACAATAAGAAGCTTAAAAAATGTCAAAACTCCATGGAAAGAAGTATAATAGGGAAAAGGCTATCCGATAGAATAATTGCAACCGTCACAAAACAGAAAAAAGATGTCATAAAAAAACTGAAATGGAAATGGCCAGGCCACACAATCAGAGGAAGTGAAAAATGGTCAAAATTAGTCATGAATTGAAAATTAGTAACAAGTGACAAGAAGGGAAAACGAGGTAGACCATTTAAACGGTGGGTTGACGACATCAAAGCCATAGCAGGTGGTACATGGACAAAAGTTGCTAATGATAGAGAGAAATGGCGACAGTTGGAGGAGGCCTTTGTCAATTAGTAACATGCAGACAGGGAGTCGATGCATGATAAATGTTATAAGATTATAAATAATGTAATCTAATTTACTGTCTGAATAAAGGCTAATATTATTATTATTTAACATTGCAATTCTCATTTTATTTTATTTTATTTTGCAGAAACAAACAGTACATAATTACATAGTAGAAAATAGTTCGAAAGTTATAGAATTTAACACAATAATTGGTACCAATGACATGTCGCTGTTATATACTTATGTTTTTATGTGATAAATTATACATTTTACCTAAATTAATGGAATAAATTAGTGGATGTGTGTGGATGTGTGTGTTATGTGTGCGAATTCAGTGTGCTAGAAATGTTTTTCTTAAATAGAGAGAGGGAATCAAAAAATATATCAGTATTTATGGTTTTTTTAATTGAGTTGAATCTTTGAAGTATGCGGGAAATGGGGGAGTTGGCTGCAGCGTTCGTATTATTACTGTTTGTGTAAAAATCTATCATCTATCTATCTTCATCGTTTTTATGTTTTATAGCCCCGTGGGCATACACGAATATACATCGTGTGGGGAAACTAGTAGTTCAAACGAGAAACTACATCACGTAGAGAACCCAAAAAAGTTATTCCGTCAAATCTACTCCAAGTGTTGTAGATTCAACAATTTCCGGTTGTACTACGAGTTTGCGAAAACCGTTTACAGATACTAAAGAAAGATTAACTTTTCACATATTTATCGCATGAAAATACATTATTCTTTACACACCTACAAATAACCACAAAACGTGTTGTTACGATTTCATTCATAAAGTAAACATTTTTTCTGAAGTGCCTAACAATTTGCACGTCAGTCAATGATTGTGAATTTTACCCATTAAAATGATAGTGTTAACAATTATTCGTATTAAATAAATTTATGTTAACGAATGGCGAATTCAATTTTTTTTCATTTTCAGAAGATCGTCAGATGTGTAAAAGCCTCTCCTCTCTTCAGGCTTATTTCATTTTGGCAATGACGGATTTGGAAATTAAAATTTGTATACATAAGTACCGCCTTCTCAATTGATTTCGTGGCAATTAAAATTTATATTGTGGCGTACACTATTATTATACACATTTATATATACATTATACACTATACACAATATATTTATACATTATACACAATAATGCTCTGCGTCAATAACAAAAAATCAACGTCGGCATAATTCTTCTCCAATTTGCAAAATTAAATTTCATATCAACGAACTTGCATCTGAGATAAAAGCAACAAAACCTTATTTTGTTTATATTCTGGCACAATTTCCCAATATTGAATTTGGCGGCCAATTACGGTCTGGAGCCCCAAAATACTTAAAAAACCTCTGTGCAGATACGGGCGGTTTGTTTGTTAGTTTCTCAATCATAACACATGGTTTGCAGTCTTTAGTGCACAGGCGTCAGGTGAAATTGCTGTCCATGTTCGACCGGTATTTCAAAGGAAGATGCGTGGATGGTTGACCCATGAGAACGTGTCGCTTCTACGACTCGTTCTTGAGTTCATCAGATTTGCCGGCACTGTTTCCTCCCACCCATAACGCGGGTCTCTTCAAGACTAATGTTCATTCCTTCCTCTATGAAAAAAAGCCTCCCACGGGATCCCCAAAGATGACATAGGCCCCGAGGCAAATTTATATCATCAAAGCCTCCTGCGTGGAGTTAATTTAAAAAAAAATCAACAATAAAACTTTATAAAAAAATCTGTAGGTACCTGTCTAAAGATACTCTGGAAACTGTAAAATCTGTAATCTCGTTAAAGTTAATGGGTTGCAAGCTAATCTTCTTCACCTTTTATTATTTCATATTGAATGCTATTTGCAATATATTGTTTCTATTAAAGGAAGTGAATCTTCGTTTTTCAAACTTTTTATTTCATTCGCAATAAAATCAACACTGAAGTAAAGTGATCTGCCACATTCATCTTTAAGTTTATAGATGTAATCGAACACGCGGCCTTCAAAGGGAGCGCTTTTCAATTCGTTTTCTCTTTGATCATACAAATAACTCAGATGCCGGCCAAGTAACAACCTTCTATAAAATATAATGTTTCTAAGATTTTCCAGTATGTTTTTGCGATTTTAAGAAGTTTGCTCGTAAATCTTTTTGGCTTACAATAATTAAAAGACAGCCTCCGTGGTCGAGGGCTAAGGCTCTTGACTCACAATCGGAAGGACGCGAGATCGAATTCCGGGGTGCGCAAATAAATTTTATTTAATAATTTGTGTTATTTCACAATTAATTACTTAAACATAATATATAGTATATTTGCGGCATGTTCCAGAGCGGAAGATACTCTCAGTATCGCCCTGGTGTAAGACCACCATTCAGAATTAAAACTTTGCTTGAAATGGCTTTAGCCATATTTGGTAACCAGATCTGAATGGCCAGGTCTTTCCCCACCTTCCTCCCCCCTTCTCCTTCTCCTTCCCTTCCTTTCAGCTTCATAACATACCCCAATTGGGTATGCTATGGTTTCACAGGCTCCAGACGGGAGCAGCAGGGACTCCTGTGAGTTATTAAAATATATGTATACTTGTACAGAATTTTTAAGTTAGTTTTAAGCTTGCTCGTGAATGCCATGGATGTGTCGAAATCGGTCGCAATTTATAAAAAAATTAAAGTCACAAATGTACATTGAAAATTAAAATTCCTTTTTTATATCTAAATAAACAGACATGAAATACTTCAGTATTTTAGAAACAAAATAGAATAAATTTTAGAAAAAAGTTACTCACTACCAAATTATTATTTTTTTCAACAGATTTTTTTTACATATGCTCAGATTTTGACACGATGCGACGTGTTGATGGAATTGGGTAAGAAATTGAACAATTTTGGGGCAACACAGTTGAATCGTGCACAGGGCACGGGGGTTTAGAATAACCTGTGGTTATTCCTTGCTATATAAAACGCTTATGGATTTCGATAAGAATTATGCCCAATCACCAAACAAGATCCGGTATACACAATTAAGCAATACTCACTGTTGTGTCTCGTAGCTTGATCTTCATTCGGCGACGGTCATAGGTATATCCAAGGCGTACGATAAGATTGTTCGGTTATTAGAACCACGATGGAGTTTGAGTCACGATACGATGAAGCGGTTCACAAAAAGCATTCGATAAAGACGGCGAGATAATACTTCACATTACACGCTTCCGATTGATAGAAAATAACATTTCAACGTCGAGCGAAATGTTACGTTACTATTTGTTACGATGGTTGTTGATAGACTGACGATATTGTGGTACTTGACTTAGTCCACCGAATAGGTAAGTACACTTAACGTGCGGAAGTCCAAAATCTGGGTTCCTCCGATCTGCATGGTAAATTGGAACACAAATACGTATGAAATTCATCAGCGTTATGAAACAACAGTTAATGTGCCTTTGGGCCAGCCTAGTTTTGAAGTGAGTGACTGTGTACACGCATGTGGTATGTCTCGGGCTAGAGCGATTTGTGTTTTTCGTGAAATTGTTAGGACGAGTAAATATAACTTGGGAGGCGGGTATGGGTACCGCCGCCCCGGGAACCATTTATTGGTTAACCAACACCTGTGCCATAGGTCACCCCAAGTGCTTCGCTACGTTTGGTAACTTAGCAGGGGTGCCCGGGTTCATGGTGTGAGGTTTGTCCAAGGTCTTGGCGGCGTAAGCGTCAGTCCTGCACCTGGTGCGTGGCGGACCGGATCGAGAGAGACTGGTTTGACTTTTTCAGCCGGTCACTTTCGACCCATTGCCTTGCACCGCAGTTGGAGGGATGCATTCATACGTCCGTCACTCCTGGACACACTGACCTCCAGATCCCCTCAAACCTTTTTCTTTCCCAGAACTTCCTATTCTTTCCTTCCCTAAAAAGACCCTCATCATAGCATCCCCTAACATCCTGAGGGAAATTATTTTCTACAGAACCTCCTGTGTGGAGCTAATGTAAAAAAAAAATTACTGACTAAAAATAAAAATCAATCATCTGTATGTTTTTTTCTTTATTTCATTGTTGCGTGTACATACATAAATAAACAATTACGGAGGAATAATAAATAGTAAGTAATTAGGAGTATGTCGAAAATCGTTCTTACACATTTGACTAGCTAGTATTGATTTTATTTTTATGAAGTCGAAATTTGGCTTTTGACTTTTTGAAAGTCGGGTCATCTGTCATCTTCGCGAGCGACAGTAAGCATCTAATAGCTCAACGACTACAGTCCACAGTCGAAGTCGACCAGCCGAGCGATTCTATATCTTTTGTGGGATCGTTATCGAGATAACGTCAGATTTGTGTGATTTATTTGCTTTTTCTATGTACAACGTACATTAAATGAATAAATAAGCATGCATACTTGCAGGAATTCGTGTTTAAAATGATCTCAACTAAAATATGTGAAAGTCATGAAAAATCACACATAGGTATATTAATAAAATAAAATTGTTTATCTCCAACTTCATATAGTATAACTAGCGTAACTTCAAACATAGTTGTGTACGAGACATTCAACATGTGATATTTTATCATCGGGATCAGTCAATGCGTTTTTGTTGGGAAAAAACTTTTATAGATGCGAAATAATTAATCAATAAAAATAAACTTGTCTCAGCATCTTTCCAAAACTAACATTTTGAAATGATTTTAGACAAGTCAAGATTGAAATTTTTTCCAGACCTCCTCCAAATCCTGAGATAAATAATTTATCTAACGGCCTATGTCATCTTTCGGGATGCTAGGTGAAGGGTATTTTTAGGAAAATTATAAAAAGAGAGTAAGTTCTGGGAAAAAATAGGGGTGGGTAGGAATCTAGGTCATCCGCCGCCAGATCCAGACAAAACTCACCTCATGAACTCGGACACCCTTGCTAAGTCACCAAACGTATCGAACCACTTGGGGTGACCTATGGCAGAGGTGTTGACTATCCAATAAATGATTCCTGGGGCGGCGGTACCCATTTCCGCTTACCAAATTGTGAGAAGAAATTGACGAGCAGTTACTTCAATCGTAGGTATATCCAACTCTCCCACTGCGATATTCCCAAGATTTCCCCCTTCTAAAGAAAGACTCTGTGGAATCATATTTCGTACAGTACAGTACATACATTTCCAACGCCTAT
Organism: Limnephilus rhombicus; assembly: GCA_929108145.2. NCBI lineage: Eukaryota > Metazoa > Arthropoda > Insecta > Trichoptera > Limnephilidae > Limnephilus > Limnephilus rhombicus. Next base: position 51,622,708 of record OV815274.1, read on the forward strand.
TCCGTTTGCATATGAGGATGGAGCGCCAAACAACTCGGTCTAGGTACACTCCTTGCTTCAATCACATTAATGTTTCGTCTCATACTTACCAGTCCATGGCAACTAGTTCAGACATCGTAACAGACTATAATACCATCTGATGGTTTCGATGGTATTATAAAATCAGACCGTTAACCCTTAACCACCTGACATCGGTCTCAGAGTTTGTTTGTTTTTTGTTATTGTTTTTTGTTTGTTTTTTTTGTTGTTTTTTTTTGTTTTTTTTTTTTTTTTGCATTACTGATTAATATACTCCTATTACAATACACATAAGATATACATAACTTTAAACGAAAATCAAAACCAAAAAATTACAATAATACATATTTTAGAGTTATTGCCTAAAATTACTCTTGAAACCTTCAAGACTAATGTTGAAAATGTCGAGGGACCTCTAGAGATATCATTTAGCAGCACCATACCTCTTGTCATGCTGTGCTGGGCCAGAACGTCTGTTCTGCCATGTGGGATACATAGCAAGTCGTGGTGGCGACCCTGGCAGTAGTTGTTCGGTGCGAACAATTTAAAGCATTCTAAGAGGTATGGGCTGTCAATGTAATCATCATTACATAGTATAAAATGAAGTCGCTTAAAATGTATGTGCGCGTTAATCTTTTAAACTACGCAACGGATTTTCATACAGTTTTAACCAATAGATCGAGTGATTGAAGAGGAATGTTTATATGTATAAAACATGCAAATTATATTAGAGAAAAGCCGAGAAATTCAAAGAAAACATATTTTTGTGCGATTTAAAACGACTTTTGAAATTTGTTCTACGGAAGTAATTGGAAAATAGATGTCCTAGAGTAAGTAGGTATTTGATTTTCCCTTTTCAATGAATTGCATTACATAGTATAAAATGAAGTCGCTCAAAATGTATGTGCGCATAGATCTTTTAAACTACGAAACAGATTTTCATGCGGTTTTCACCAATAGATAGAGTGATACAAAGGGAAGGTTTATATTATATGCTTATCATAGTAGAGAAAAGCCGAGAAATTCAAATATTCAATTCAGGCAGCGGGCAGCGGGCAGTTGGCAAGCGGGTGGTATGGATTTTATAAAGGTTGGGTAATGGCGTTGTGTTTCGTTAGCCACAGCAACGTGTGGCCGGTTCTGCTAGTAGTTTATAATTTTTAAATTATTCCGTTACTATGCGACGCTAAGTCGAACTATGAGTCGATGTACTTTTTGCTCGCCCCTTTACTTTAACTATTTGTAGTAATATTTAGTTTGTATTTATGGATAAAATGTTTATACTAGATGTTCTATGATCTATCTAGTTATCAAATTAAATTTATTGGATGGCCACAACTCGTACAGGTAAGCTACAATAACCACTTAAAGACGATGGGGAAATCTGTTTCAATTATCCCCATAGTGTGGACGATTGAAACAGTATGTGGGGAAAATTGAAACACTCTATATATCTTAATAAATAATAATTGGAGTAATTTTAACCAATGTTAAGCATTTTCATTATTATAAAAGTACTCAATGAGATCATGAATAGTGGTTAAAAATAATACAAGTATTTTAAAAACTACACACATAAATGTCTTGAAATAAAATTAAATATATTTTTTATTATTTGTGTTATAGAGCTCTTAGTTATACTAACTAGATAATACTAATGCGATATTATCCTGGAGCAGAATAGAACGGTATAACAAAATATTTTTTTTGCTTTCATGCAACAACAATCACACTGTTTCAATCATAACAATGTAGAATTTACCTCTGAATTGAGAGCATTTTTTCTGCATAAAATTCAACAATTAAGAAGTCAAAAAAAGAAAATAATTGAATTTGTGGTTTGCGATGTGACATCATTATACAAAATAGCAATGCAATATTTTAGACCAAACAACTTTAAATAATCGGTTAAGGGGCATTAAAATCTATTAAACAAGTAAATAGTAGATATCCATTAAAAGAAAAGAAAAATCTGAGTATGCAATTCACATGTGGTAGAAGTGAAACATACAGAAATCTAAATTAGACAAGAGTGGAGAGACTACGAAGCACTTTTTTTATCAATGTGAAGTATGATTTTTTCAGATTTTCGTCGGATTCCAGTGCACCTTTTCCTATACATTTGGTTATCTTACTCGTATTTGTGGTTTCTTCTTCAGAGTCTTTAGATGTAGTTTTCTCTAGCCTATTCATTTTGGAATGGTTTGAAGATTAAATATTGATTTAACAAAAAATATTTTTTTGATTTCAAAGGATTCGACCGCGATGAATGATTATCAAGTTGTAAAAGAACTTTGTGGTCTATAGACGGAATGGTATGGCTTTGAAAATTAATCAGAAATTTGGTAAAATTTTCTTCTTGCATCCAGCCAGATATGTTTGCGATACCGATACTACCAATCGGACCATCTTTTAAGAAATGGCTTAATTGATACGTGGTAATATGAGCGTCGGCGGAATTGAGTTGCCAATTACGTTTGCTGCTACAGAGAGTTACGAGAGTTCCTCGTTCGGCACCTACTTGCCGAGTTCTTCTCCTGGCTACAACCCGTTTAGGTTTTTGACCAGTTGTGACACCGATCTCATCTATGTTATAGATGTCTTCGTTCGCTAAATTGTTGAAGAATTCATCAACATTATGTCAATTTAAACTTGTTGCTTGTGCCATACTCCATTTTTCAAAAAGTTCCATCCATATTCAGCGTAGTCCAGCGGTAAGGCTCTTGAATAGCACTTCGAAGGTCGCGGGATCGAATCCCAGCGTGGCAAATAAATTGTATTTGATTAATTTGTGTTATTTCACAATTTATTAATTAAAAATAATATATAGTATATTTGCGGCACGTTCCAGAGTGGAAGATACTCTCAGTATCGCCCTGGTGTAAGACCACCATTCAGAATTGAAACGTTGCTTAAAATGGCGATAGCCGTGTTTGGTGACCAGATGTGAATAGCCAGGTACTTCCCCACCTCCCTCTTTCCCATCTCCTTCCCTTCCCCATTACCTTCAGCCCCAAACATACCCCAATTGTCCCACTGGCTCCACACGGGAGCAGTTGGGACTCTCGTGCGATATACATGTAAAAAAAAATATATATTCAAGATCACAGAAGTACATCTAGTGGGAAGACTTAATGATTTGAATTTCTGACGTATGGGGATGCCATAGTTCCATTGGCTCCAGACGGGAGCAGTTGGGACTCTTGTGCGGTATACATGTAAAAAAAATATATTCAAGATCACAGAAGTACACGTCTAGTGTGAAGACTTAATGATTTGAATTTCTGACCTTTTTTCATTTTAACTTTAAAATTTTCTTTTTAATATTTTAACTTTAAAATTTAAGTGTCGAGTTTTTATAAGTTAAGTTAGTTAAGTTATTATATACTTTTGCTTACTTTAATAACTTTTTATGAATAAAAATATAAGGAAAATACAGAATTGATTTTATTTTTTGTAAAAATTTATTATATGATAAGATAATCAAATATGGAAAATACGCAAGTGGCCTCCAGGACCGACGTCAGGTGTGGTTATGCAGCTGAAAAGTACGTCAGGTGGCTAAGAGTTAAACAACCCGGTCTTGCCGCACTCATTCCGTCAATCATTTTCATACATCATCTCATAGATACAAGTCTATATCTGCTTTTGAATTTGGCAGCCACCTACGGTTGAATTTGGCAGCCACCTCTGGTCTGGAGCTCCAAAATACCTGAAAAATACCCTCGACTCTGTGCAGAAACGGGCGGTCGGTTTAATAGATTCTCCCATCTTAACAGACGGATTGCAATCTTTAGAGCACAGGAGTCGGGTGGGAATGCTATCCTTGTTCTACCGGTATTACAATGGAAGATGCTCCGAGGAACTAGCATCATTGTTCCCTTCGGCACCGGTGCATAGTCGGGAAACACGCCAAACGCGTGCCCAACATTTGTACACGGTTGACATTTGTCACATGAGAACGGGTCGTTTCTTCGACTCGTTCTTGTGTTCAACAGCTCGGCAGTGGAATGATTGTGACTGTGGCCTCTGTGTTTCCTCCTTCCTACAACATGGGTCTCTTCAAGACTCATTCCTTCCTCTTCTCAAAAAGACCCTCCACACAGCATCCCAGATGACATAGGCCCCGAGGGAAATTATTTTCCTCAGAGCCTCCTGTGTGGAGTTAATGTAAAAAACTAAAAAAAAAACTTTAAAAAAATATCATTAACTCACAAGAGTCCTAGTTGCTCCCGTCTGGGGCCAGTGAGACTATGGCATCCCTAATCGGGGTAAGTTGTGAGGCTGAAAATAGTGGTGAGGGGAAGAGGTAGGTGGGGAAGTATCTGGTTATTCAGAACTGGTATCCAAACACGGCTAAAAGCTATTTCAAGCTACGTTTCAAATCTGAATGGTGGTTTTATACCAGCCCTTTGGAACGTGCCGCCAATGTACCTACTGTATATTTTTTTAATTGAATTAATTATTAATTATCAAATTAATCAAATAAAATTTATTGGCCCACGCCGGGATTCGATCCAGCGACCTTCGGATGTCACCCAGCATTTTTCCTCAAGATAAAAGAATTTTATAATTTACCTCACCAAGAGTTATTGTTTGCACCTATTCACACCTTGATATCATTCAATTTCATTGGGATTATGTTTGGAAGGTTTGCTGCGCCTTGAGAATTCGCAGAATTTCAGCCAGAGAAATTTAGAAGTTAGTACTCACGAACTGTATTTTACTTTAATGTAAATCTCTTCTAGTTTACAAAATTCAATCACCTTCATAATAATACGATTTAGACATAAAATGAAACATTATTTTTCATTAAAAAAAGATACTTGCCGCCAACGGGACTTGAACCCGTGTCCTTCTGATTGCCGGTCAGCTGCTCTTGACCACTGAGCTATGGGGGCTTATCAAATACCCGCCAAATAATTCAATATATACTAGTGTTTCATTCAACAATTACTGCTTATTATATTTTTTCCACCTGAAAACAACCAACTTTATTTGTCTAAACGTTAGTTTATAAATTAAAAATAATAATTATCTGTGTGAACGTTAAGCGACGCCCACAAACGCGATAAGGCTCTCTGTCTTGCTTACGCCCACTTATTGCAACTAGTTAGAAGAGAGGCAAGTTTTACTACACCCTTTTGAGGCTGTACTTACAGGCTGTTCAATGAAATTTTATTCCGTATGTTTAATTATTTTACTTATTCATAATGTAAAAAACGGTGATCAACTTAAGCATAAATGACTTGTATGATTTGACGTCTAAGGCAACTGGAGTATCACAGACTAGTACTTATTCAACAGTTAATCTTTTGTACCTTTGTGTTAGTAATCTGTTATATTTTAGATAATATACGTATAGATAGTTGCTGATGATGACTGATATATAATTAAATAATTACTGTTGCTGATGATTGCTAACACATAATTATAAAAAAATAAATAATCCGTAAGCAGCCAAATTTTTAAGCACAGATTTTGGAAATCACACTTCATTTCAACATTAGGTTCTTGGTTTAGGTAAACCAAGTAATTCATGCGTATTGAGTTTTAAACGAAACTTGACAAATGTCAAATCCGTACAAAAAAATGGCGGCAATGGAGATGTTTTATATGGGAAATTTTTAACTTTGAAAACCGAATTTTAATGCACGTTTTTCCATCTCTCCCGACCGAAACCGATATTTCTTTTGGTAATTAAGTTTAACAGTCGTTTACTTTTCAAAATCTATGCCTATTAAACATGTAGCGGCATGTGGCGGCTTGTAGATTATTTACTTTATAAAATATTATCTATATAAGTATGAATATTATAATAAATTAATCTTTTTAAATAACACAATATTTTTTTAACCTTGTTGTTAGCTATGAATACCCATTTGAATTCAATCCTGAAGATTATCACATTTAGTTAATACACTTATTTTTCTTCCTAAATCTTCAGTATTTCTATAAAAATGTTGTAAAACAACATTAGTTTTATGTTACCGATTAAAACACGCTTTGGATTCGAATTCTCAATTGTGAAATAATTGTAATTGCTTTTTTGTTAAAAGCCTAAAACGAAACACGCTGTATGAAAGTTTTGCATCTGTGTGAGTACTGTGATGAAGTCAACTTAACTTGCGAGACCTATACATTCTAGCAAACTCGATGTAGCGGTATGGTAATCTTCGCCGCTGCGGGGGCGTGTTATTGTAGGCGTGAGCATGTGGCCCGAAAATTATGATTAGTGATTGCCACAGCTTTTTCTATCCCATCTGTCCTGCCAATGTTAACTGTAACCTGTGAGATAGCATACGCTACTGTTCAAGAAGCTTCTGATATACCCATTCACGTTCTCAGTTATAAAATCATTTGGGAATTCTTCACACACTGACTTCGAAGAAATGCCAATTTTATACAAGTAGTTGAGAGGTATTCATTCACCTGGTCATTCACGGAACTAGGAACAATGGAATATTTTGCATAGTTTGAACTTATGGGAACTCCAATACATTATTGAGTAGTTACCTACTACTTCATTTAACTGTGTGACTACTTCAAAAGTTTCTAACGCACAATAAAACCTTTGGGTATAAATTAATAAAACAGTATTGGAAAACTTTATTCAATATTTATAGTTTTAATACAAATTAATCAAAAAACCTCATCAGTGAGCTTTTGAACTCCTCGGTGTTTATAGCCAATATAACACCTACTTTTGTTTTAGACCGCAAATGATCTCCATGGTCCAGTTCAATTTGTCCTCTGTTCTTTCCTAGAATATTTTTTTTCTTTAAATATTTGACTTAACTCATTTAAAAACACGTAATTAAGAGGTTTTAAGATGAGTGGTAAATATTGGGGTTCGAAAAAAATAATAAAAAACAGTGAAACCTGGATAATTATAAAACGGAAACTTTTTGATACCTGCCAGTATATCCGTTGCCAGATACAATAAACGTGGTTAAAACAAAGAAGCCTATTAACTTTGAAAAAAAATTATACATTTATTTCCAATAGAGAACTGCAGTCATTTTTTTTTTTTTTTTTAATGAATAATGACCCTCTGACTTAAATGACTGCATATACCTAGGTATATATATATATATAAAAAAATATACATTTATTTCCAATAGAGAACTGCAGTCATTTTTTTTTTTTTTTTAATGATAATGACCCTCTGACTTAAATGACTGCATATACCTAGGTATATATATATATATATATACCTAGGTATATATATATATATAGCTTCAGTTTGCTGCTCCTAAAGTTGGATCGCCTTTGACGTCTTATAAAGGCGGTACAAAACACTAATAATTTTTGTTCGCTCAAAACTCACATTTTAATAATTTCCGGCGAATTTGTAACTATAATAACTTTTTTATTCAAATAGACCACTGGGGATGTAAGTTCTTTATATTTAAGATTACTAAGAAGTCGCACCACGCCATGGTACGCGTTGAGAGCAATAGGCAAAACACAGTGGGTCGCTTATGTACGCCATTAAAGCAAACCAGTTTTGCACAACACTACTACATGTACAATGGAGTGGTGTGGTTTAATCAACTAGCAAAAGAGCTGAGATTAGAATCTGACTACAATAAATTCAAAAATAAATTAAACAATAATATCTTATATAATTTAGCCACTTAGAACCGCATTAACCTTTAACTAACAATACTTATTCAACAATTTATTTTATATTATTTTATTTTTTTATATTATATTATTTTATTTTTTTATTACATTTGATTTATGTAAGTACGTATTTATAATGTATGTGTTATAATTTTTAATTTTTTTAATTTAAAAAATATATTTTTTTTCTCTTTCGTTTACACACGAGTAGTTACACTCTCGTAAAGGTTATATATTATATACATATATATGTTTATACTGTTTCTAATCAATGTTGCATGTTAGTATTTAATGATTTGAGTTTAATCCGATTGTAACCTGAAAATGTATATGATTATATTATATACATGATTATATATATTACATGTATATATATGTATGGAAAAACAAATAAAATAAAAATAAATAAAAACAATACCTTACCTATAATATATTTTACATAAAACGATTTCAAAACTTTAAAACCCGTTTTTCAACTATAAAGTTAGCGGTAAGCACCAGATTTTATTTTTCCAGACCATCTATAATAACTTCGGGAGGAAAACATTTAAAAACATCATAAATATTTGTAACACGTTCTTCAGAATTAATTAAAATGAACGCGGCGGAAAGGTCGAATCTCCAGGCCCGCTAGGGCGAATTCGACCGTACGTTCATCCAATACATGGATTTTATAACGACTTGGAAAAAATCGTGTGGATAGATTTTTTTATTAAGCTTACGAAAATGTTAGTAAAATTTTTTAGAAATGTACAGTTTTTTTATTTTTAAATAAATAAATCCATTATTTGGGCCCGTGACTTCACTACATGTCCCGTCTCCGAAAATGTTCCTATTAATTTTATAAAATTCCACACTGATTTATTTTTTTTATATGGCATCACTTTGATTTCAGGCGAATTTTTGAATTTGACATTTAACGTTCACTTGATTTATTGTTTGATCTCTGCGTACTTATCATTTGGTTTGACTTTTTGACAGATGTTCTGAAGAGAACCCTGTACATTTTACGCTGTCCGTTCGTGTTTTAGAAGTATAATGATAATGGTGCGGATTTTAACAAAATCAAATTTTATGATATTCCTATTATTATTATAATTTACAAGTTCAAGTATATTACATTTGATTTAGTAATATAGACGTTGAACATTATAATGATTTATGATCACTAAGATGGATCGATGAAAAAAATATTTATGAGATTTAATACTTTTGGTATGCCTCGATATTCTCCTGTGCCATTCGTGTGGAAAACGTTCTTTTTTTACAAATGATTTTTGGCTATGTAATTATCGTTTTTTCGCACCCATAAAATTATGTCCCGTCTTTCCGGTTTATAAAAAATGGTCTGATTTTTCGGATTGAAATTTTCAAAAAATCGCCAGGGTTTCAAAATTGCGATTAAAAAAAATATATATTTGCGTAAACCGGAATTTAAAAAAAAAGTGATGCAAGTGGCCTATTAGTGTCGTTACCGTTATTGTGTTTTGACTGTCGTAATGTGGGAGGTGTGTGTGGGAACCATTTATTGGATAATCAACACCTCTGCCAGAGGTCATCTCGAATTCACTACAATTGGTGACTTAGCAGGGGTGCCCGGGTTGTGGGGTGAGGTTTTTCCCGGGCCTGGTGGTGGATGCTTTTGCCCACCTACTGCGTGGCGGGTAGACTAGTTGAGGAAAATCTTTTGCCCTCAGCCGGACTCTCCCGACATCATCACCTTGCACCGTAGTAGGAAGGATGGATTCATGGATGGATGGTTCGTCACTTCACTTTCACCCCCATATTCCTACCCATCCCTGATACCTTTTTGCTTCCCAGAATTTCCTCTCCTTCCTTCCATTAAAATAACGGTCGGGCCTTTATGCACGCTTTACTTGCGGATTAAGCTGGTGAATGCGTGACGAGAGCGTTATGAAAAGTGTGATCGGGGTGGGGAACGGTCGGGCGAGGCGAACGGAAGTTGAGAGGAAGATATAAGCTAGCGAAGTTTTACTTCAGTCGTGTGGTCTAAAACACACTCGTTTTTTTCCTAGTATTTGTATACACCTTTTCCGTATATTAGGGTGGTCCAGGCCCATATAGTAAAAAAAAATTTCAAATGTAGCCACCCCCTTGATTTTTTACACCTACCATTCCTATAACGTCTTAAAAATTTCAGCCCCCTATCTATACAAGAGGGTGCTCATCGAATTCGAAGATCCTGACAAAAGTTTATGATTTTAAGTAAACACGTAATTTAAGGTTTATTAATATTACAAGTATTTTAATCAAATAAGTATACAAAGTATTTAAATGAACAAAATTTGGTAACAACGCAATAATTAACATAATATTAGTCGCAATCTTTCAAAACTATGTTTGTAAACTCCTTTTCGAATGTTTCAGAAGAAACGATTTTTCTGTTTTGTTCAACGATGTGAAGTAAAAATTGATTTTCTTCTTCATTCTTGGTGAGTATTTTTGGACCACCTTACTATTTATATATATGTTATGGTTAAGGTTTTCACGGGTGTAAGATGTAAAACAATTTTCTCGGTTTACCCGCGTAACGTAGTCCTGAAAAGGACTTTTTAACTCCTGACGTTTCGGACAGATCTCACTGTCCATCTTCAGAGGCCTTATGTCTTGAGTTTTTGTCTCAAACTGATAGCTTTCGCATGTCTGTTCGGTCCAGAATCTAAAACTTAATTGAGTGCAAATCAATTCTTATGGCTAGAACGGAGTATCCGGGTTGAATGTGATTGGTGGTTCTGAATCCAGAATATTTTTTAATTAGCATATCGCTTACAATATTACTAATTTCATTTGGTAAGAGTAGCCTTTTGGGGGAATTAAAATTGACAATCTCAACTGAAATACATTCTAAATTAAGTGCTCCTACACAGGCCTCGAAGGAGTACATATCTAGATATTTATTTTTATTTATTTTCCAATCAATTGTTTCTGAACAAATTTTAATCAACATTGGTAATTTTTTATTGTTCCAGAATCTGTTTTGTACCAAGGATTTAAGTTTAAGAACCTCTAAAACTAGTGGATTATTTTCAATGGATACAGCTCTAAGCCAAAATCTTGCAGCTGGTCTCCAAGTTCTTATATGCAAAGGAGGGGCACTCATTTCACTTTGTAAAACATGCACAGGAGTTGAGTTCAGGAAACCTCCACATATGCTTAAAACTCGTGATTGTATTCTCTCTAATTTTTCGAGATTGCTTTTGGCAGAGTTGTAAAAAAGTATACTGCCATAGTCTAATCGACTTCTTATAATAGAAGTATACAATCTTCTCATATGATGTGGATGAATTCCCCAGCTTTTTCCTGACAACACTTTCAAAATATTCATTGGCTGATTTATTTTTAAGCAGTGTTATTTATATGTTTATTCCAAGCGAGTCTGTATTCCAACCATACCCCCAGGAACTTATGTTCATCTACTCGTTCTATAAGTACATAATTTATTTTTATATTCAGGATATTCGTCTCTTTCCTTTTGCAAATATACACATTTTTGTCTTACTTTCCGATATATCTAGACCTTTTATTTTAAGAGCTTTCTGTAGTTCTTACAGAGCTTTTTGAATAATGTTTTCGCATGTTTTTACTTTTGAACTTGAATAATAAATACCAAAATCGTCAATGTACTGTACGCGTTTCACTTGGGGATGGTTTCCTATACCAGAAGTTCCAATATTGAATAAGAGGGCAGACATGGGATCTCCTTGCGGTAGTCCTCTAGTGCACATTTGTTCAGCGAATATGTTAGGTTCCTTAATAATAATCATTCTTTGTTTAAAATATTCCCAGATATATTTTATAACTTTCCCTTTGATACTTAGAGATAGGAACTTTAATGACCTCTTCGATCTTTATATTATTGTATGCATCTTTAATGTCTACAAAAGCAGCAAGGGTAACGGCGTTGGTTGTTTCGGCAACTTGGATCTTTGTAACCATTCTTCCCAGATTATCCATTGAAGAAATTATTTTCTAAATACCACTCTAATCGCCTTGTAATTATAGTGTTGAAAGTTTTGCAAAGACATGAAATTAATGAAATTGGTCTTATGGAAGTCATGAGCTTTGGATCTCTTCCGGGTTTAATTATAGGAATAATTTTTACTTGTTTCCATTGCATTGGTATAGTGGAAGTTCGTAAAATTAAATTAAATATATCGACAATAATTAATTGGCAAGAAGTAAGTAAATTTTTTATCGTTGAGTAGGATATCAGATCTATTCATGGGAAGGTATCTTTGGATTTTAATACCGATTTTAATTTAGAAGATGTTATCGGTTTGTGAATACCAGTAGTCTCCGAGGTTTTTTCTTCGGTCCACACATGTTCGATTAAATTTTCGTTTGGAGCTAGATATTGTAGCGCCGATTCGCTGTTCTCAAAGATATTTGGACGAGAAGTTCCTATTCCCTTATACCATTTCATTTTCTTCCACAAATCAGAATAGGTTGTATTAGTATCGATAGATTCACAGAATTTTTTCCATCTTTCGCTTTTTGCTTTTCTTACTATTCGTCTGGTACTCGATTCCTTGCGCTTTAATTCTATATAATTGTCAATATTAACATTTTTCCGTAACCGAGTCAGAGCTAATCTTCTTTCAGCTATAGCTTTAGAGACTTCTTGATTCCACCATGGTTTTGGTTTGAATGCTTTATTTTTAGATTTCTTACAGAATGGAATACTTTCATCTGCACTTTTGTTCAGAACATCTTCTAATCTGTTATATTATTCTTGAATTGACAATTTTTCTTCAGGAAAAATTTGCATGAATTTATCTACAGTGGATTTGTATTTGTTCCAGTCTGATTTTTTGAAATTTCTTTTCAAAATTGGTTCGTTATTACAACCGGTTTTTTCTAAAGTGATAATAATTGGTAAATGGTCACTACCCATCGTACCTGTGTCTATCCTCCAGTTACAAGTTAGCACAAGCTCAAAAGATACCAGGGTAATATCCGGGATCGAACTCCTTTATTCGAGATGTCCTATTCTTGTTATGTCTCCGTTATTGACAATAATAAGGTTTGAATATTGGCAGGCTTCTGCAATATGGTCTTCCCGCAAATCTTGTATAGCTTTATCCCATAGTGGATTATGAGCATTGAAATCACCGCCCAGTAGGGCTCCTGGTCCCATCTGGTCAAAAACTTTTCTCCATGTTTGAATTGTGATATTTATATTACTAGGATAATATATCATGTTGACAGATTTCAGATTTCCGGCATTTAATAGTTTAACACTGCATAATTCTAATTCACAGGACCTGGTGATATCTAGGGTTCGTTCGATTGACCGTAAACTTTTATGGATTAAGATTGCAACTCCTCCATTGTCATCGGCTCTGTCTCGTCTATATGTTGTATTGTCTTTAAATCTTAAAATGTAAGGAGATTGAAGCCATGTTCCGAAAATACGTGCAATTTTGATGTGTTGCCTTTGTAAATATATTTCTAAATAAGTTTTTTTAAAGTGCAAGCTCAGAGCATTCCATTGTAATAAATTAAGATTATTCCTATCCATTGTTCAGCGTATTGATTGATTTCAAAATTTCATTTAAGCCACCCTCCTTAATAATTCCCATGATGGTTTCTATAAGTCTATAAACTGCAAATTTTACAAGACTTTCCCAATTTTCACCATTCATAAATATTGTTAATATGTCTTTAGCAATGTTAACATTAATGTTATCTTTAGGATTGATTTGGGTTTCACCAGTGTTGTCTTATTTCCTTTACGTTTTTCAGAATAAATAGTTTCTCCACTTAATTTCCACACATTTTCATTATTTGAATTAGTCTTCTTTCCTGTTTTTACGTTTTCTTTTAAGTTGGGTTTTTTCTGATCTCCAAGAATTTTTGCTTGTTTGAATGTTACATTTTTTTGCCATTTTTTGGGTCATCTTTTTCTCGCTCTTCCACTTTGGACAATTAATGTCGTTAGCCGGACGATTTCCTCTACAGTTGACACACTTAGCTGCCTTGTCACAAGTCTAATGCTGTTCATCACATTTGGGGCACAACTTTTTTTCTTTTTTCCACAGTTCTGAGCAATATGCCCATATCTTCAACAACAATAGCATTGCACAACTCTAAATATGTAGGGTTCTACTCCAAATTTGACCCCATATACAGAGACGTAGGATAAGATCTCTTTCCCAACAAATTTTAGACTCACAGTTGTTTACTGAACTCTTCGTAGGTGACATTGAAAATGTCGATGGTCAAATGCAGAATCGTTAAGCAGTTGATTCACTCTGTTTAATGGCATATTCCGATAGGCAGAAGATCTCGCTTTCGGAGCATAAAAAAGTGCATGGGAGTGCAGTGCACGAGAATACGAGTTAGAGACATTTACACAAGTTAATCTCTTTCAACATAGGCGGATTTAGTATAGTATCGGAGATTCGCTTAAAAAAGATTTTACCTTAAAATCGAGCATTCCTGTTAAGAAAAAAGATGGATATAGGAATGGGTAGTATGTACATTCCCTCATAAAGAGATCCCTCAAGATCTCGAATTACGAACAACAAATTCAAGCATTTTGTTGGCGTGGGAGACAATGTCAGATATGTGGGATTTGAAAGAGAGTTTTTGCACGTTAATATATTTTTATTAACGTGGTATGAGAATAGAAATGTATCTTTGGATCTTGAATGTGTAACGACACGGCATTTCTGGATACTGAAAAGTAAGTTATTCAATTCCGACCATTTGACAAGAGAATCAAGATCATTATGCAAAAGAATGGAATCGATATGAGGAAATATTTTGAGCGGTAATGGTCTCGCCTATACCATTAATGAGTAAAAGAAATAGGAGGGGTCCTAGAATCGATCCTTGGGGAATCCCTGAGTCAGTTTTGTATTCGTGAGAAAGCTGGTGTCCGTTACCGAAATGCTGACGACGATTGTGTAAGTAACTAGCTACGAAAGCGAGAAAATCCCGAGAGAATAGAACCACCATAAGAAAATTGTGCAGGAATTCTCTTGTTTTCTCTGCGTAGGGTCCCAGGGTGTGGTCTCCCGACAATGTAAACCCGTCAGGTGTAAAGTGAGCAGCTTCTGGACTTCGTTGTTTCCACACCAAGGAAACGGTACAGTGAGTTGTTATGATTACAAGGTTATCCCTTGTTTCAAGTAAAACACTTTGTACTGGGAATATTGTTGTAAAACTTTAGTTTATTCAGATGAATAAGTTTACAGCGAGATAGATTCTATTCTGAGCACTGGAGTTGCAATTTGTAGAATGTAGATAAGAATTGTGGAAAGAATGAAATAGCAGAAATGAAAATAAGCGTTGTATACTTTTATACACAACAAAGAGAAATGAGAGCGCTGCCACAGATAAAAGAGATCATAGACACAAAATGCATTGAAATGTTTAAATAAAGGGTGGCATAGACGCGAAAGTTATGAGTAAAAGACTCTATACATCGAGATTAAGTCAAATCGTCGCCTCAGTTCGTATTTGTCCAACAGACCATTTTAGCTTTTGTTCAATCTCCACCTTAAAATTAAAAAAAAAATATTAAAAATGATAGTTAATTACTGAACTAAGAATTATTTAAACTAATGAGACCTTTACTTTTGAAGAAATTGGTTTATCTTAAGCACCTGTCATAATGTTTCATTGAAATACTGAAAGACAAACTTTTCCTCCTGTAAAATTTTCTAATTGTCTGTTGGAAAAATACGAACTAAGGCGACGAAATGATAAAATTAGAAGTGCTAAGTGCTAAAATGAAGTTAAATATTTGAAATAGGACATTCACAACACACAACATTCTCAAGTGCTTGTGTAGTGATAACCGCTAGTGGTGTGCCTCAGGTCCGGGAGATCGACCAAGACGAAGGATTTATCATCACAGCCGAAGAATGTTGGGTAAGTCGGATCCTGTCAAATCCCATATTTACTATCCCATATACATATTTGTGTCAGCATCAAAGTCCACAAAACAAGTTTAAATACCGTCCACTCTTTGAATCGCAGTAAATATAGATTAAATTATTTATTTGTGATTAAACACGGCTTGCCATTTTTAAATAAATCAGAAGTCTAGAATGTTTTTGAGCATGTAACGTTCGTAAATTTCCCAATTTCGTAGATTTCAAAGCCTGCGATAGGTGCAATGAGAAAAAAATTGTCATATTCCCGAACATTGAAAATTTTCCAAAGGGATACGAAAGTATCCGGTACTTGACGATTCAAGTATTTTGGTGACTACCGACGTACAGCTGAGCGGAGGTTTATACAAAGGCACGCCACGTTGCCGACATTTGTAAACTCTAAACCAGCCGGTCGTAGTGCTCCCGCAGAAGGTACCCATAGTGCGTAACATTTGCGAACCGAGATTAGGCTCGCATGTGTATATGTAGCCTAAGGTAGACCGAGAGGACTGAAATACTCGGAAGAAGATTGGAGTGGGATAAGAAGAAAAAAAGGCTCGTAGTGCCTGTAGAACATTTGTGGAAGAGACCAAATA
The DNA here is from genome assembly GCA_929108145.2 of Limnephilus rhombicus. NCBI lineage: Eukaryota > Metazoa > Arthropoda > Insecta > Trichoptera > Limnephilidae > Limnephilus > Limnephilus rhombicus. The sequence continues at coordinate 51,638,858 of OV815274.1, forward strand.
TTATATTTTTAACCGAACTCTTGTAATCTCTTCAAAAAATGGTGAATGACCATCTTATTGAGACCATGATATATTAATAAAAGTTTACAGTTAAGATGTGGTAGGTAGAAGGTACATTCCAAATAAGTATCGAAAGGGTTTAAATTAAAATAACTTTGCGAATGTTATTTTAATTTGATTTGAATACCAACCTGTCATAATGGATGTGATAGCAACGGTCTTCATGTCTTCAACTATTGCTTCCTTATCTACCAACACTGCAGCCGCAAGGGAGTCCACAGGAAGCCATAATTCTTCATCATCTTCATCATATTCAAAATCTTCATTATAATCCAAGGCTCTATTATACCCACGTCCATGGAATTGAATTGTTTTTTCATAGTCGTCAATATGTTCAATGGCATTTATAAACAGCGCTTCCGGAGATTGCAAAGCTCCCAGGTGATTCTTTCTCCAATCCTTTCAACAATACAGAGAGTTTAATTATGTCTTATAGTTACTAAGAATATTGGTTTGATCTCGAAATAATTCACTTGGCTTGCATGCTCCCATTCAAGTTGGCGTCATAGATAACGGGAAGAATAAAAATTATATTACGTCGTTTGCTACTAAAATCTCTTGACGCCTCTTAATAAGTTATAAAATAAAAACTTCGTTGAGCGCTATAGTATGATGTTTGACATACTGGATGCCAAATCGTAATATGAAAATTGTATTGCAATATATGAGACTAAAACTCAGGATTCTGGAATTATGTTTCTGTGTAGGAGGGTTTTCAACTTTACCCTTAAATAAAAAGAATATAGCTACTGGGTAGAAATTTGGGAGGCGGGAATGGGTACCGCCGCCTCGGGAATCTTTATTGGATAACCAACGCCTTTGCCATAGGTCACCCCAAGTGGTTCGCTACGTTGGTGGTTTAGCAGGGGTGCCCGGGTTGATGGGGGTGAGGTTTGTCTGGTCTTGGAGGCGGATGACCAGGACACACTGAACCCCAAATTCCTACCCACCATTAAACCCTTTTCCTTCCTAGACCTCTCCTCTCCTTCTTTTCCTTAAAAAACCCTCCACACAGCATCCCCAAAGATGACATAGGCCCTGAGGGAAATTATTTTCCTCAGGGTCTCCTGTGTGGAGCTCATGTAAAAAAAGAGAAATAAATTATAACATAGGGCATTTTAGACAACATAAAATACATGGTTCCAAGGTACAAAATATAGGCAGAAATAGCCATGAAAATCATGGTAAAAAATTACCTGTGGACCTTGCGAATTTCTATGCTACCTAAACCTTTCAAATAGTAAGCGGAACATGCCGAGAAATAGTAAACAGGAAGGTCCTCCGAGGTGATTACATAGCACCAGCAGCCATGCAGCGGAATCGAGGCCGTACTCCAGGTACAAGGCCGTCCGTGTAAAAGCCTCCATAAGATTCCGAAATCATAGATAAAATTTGTCAATGAAAGGCCGCAAACAAATATTTCATGAGTGAGCCAATGCCATAAACTGCAACCGCACGTTAACGTACGTTAAATCAAATTCTCACAAGCAGTGGATGGCTTCGTTTTGGCAGAAGAAGCAACACGCGACGGTCGCGCCACGTGTAAATATTATTCACGCGTACACCTATTTTAAAAAAAAAAATTCAGTTTCACAAATTTTAGTTTTTTAAATTTTCACACATTTAATAGAACCGGCGAGTGGCACAACAAACTTTCCCTGAAAAGGATTCCACGATTTAAAGAATAAATAACTCAAATTACTTGACTAAATCGGATCACTGTCATCCCTGGCGCGGCCGTGATTCAAGAAGCGACTCGCTCGGAAACCGTGCAAAGTGTTGCCACTCAATCAATTAAATGCAACGCCATTAATTAATCGTTTACTGACCTGGTAAAACCAGCAAGTAAAATCGGCTTGTTACTTAAAAGGAAATAATGATAGCTTTTTATGTCAGGAAAATAATTTTATTATTTGTAAGGGAGTAATTATTTTCGTGATGAAATATTTAAATTGAGTCGCTTTAACAAGTTTGGGAAAAAATCTTTTATTTTTACAATGAAAATCCCAAAAAATACCGTCCCTAAAAACACCGCCATCTTAGTTAATCAGAGAATAATGTATGAAAAACAGTCCTGAATTATTCCTCATTCGAAAAAATCATCAACTCACGGAAAAAAGTCGAAGGTTTGATCTTTAATCGTTGATTGATGCAGCCTCTTCTAAATCACTCAAATGGTAAATACTCGAACAATATACTCGTACCACAGGTTATTAACTACTGCCGGATTACATAACCGTAATAATAAAAAATAGTACATTAAACGAAGTGTTTGACCTCACCCAAGTTATTTTGGCCTTTAATATTGTCTCCCATGGAACCAAGCAGATAGAGTTGGGGTTCGTATCGGTGCCATTGAATACAACGTGCACAGCTTCTGGGTCCATTAGGAAATTGAATTCGGTACCTTTAAATAAAATAACGCATTTGTTTGGAGTAAACGAGAGTTTAAATAAAATATAACTTCAGATAAAATTACAATGCTCTTTGGAATAATCTAGAGATTAATTAAAATAATTCTTTTAGATAAAATTGTACTTTCGTTGGACTAAACCAGGGGTGCCCAAACATGAACTGCTGGCGATTGACCTCAATATTATTCGACTCCGATGGATCGACTATAAAAATCATGTTTATAAATCTACTTTAAAGCTACTAAAAAATTATAACTGCTTTCGGAGATCGAGAATGGTATCCATGTAAAAAGATTTAGCATGTTATTTAATTTATCTTTATATTGTGAACACAAAACTGGTCTCAATTAAATCTGTATGCGGTGAATTAAAACTACACTCCAAACATGAAAATGGTTTTTCTTTAATTCTGGCAGTACATAAATAGTCTGCAACTAGAATTTTATTCGAATAAGATAGTGTTTTCCTTCGAAATGTGTCAGCAGGGGAATTCGCAACGGGTATTTTACATTCTGAACACAAAAATGGTTTAAATTAAATCTATGTGCGGTGAATTTAAACTACACTTAGAACATAAAAATGGGTTTTCTTTGATTCTGGCAGTACATAAATAGTCAACAACTACAATTTTATAATTGCACTTCGAATAAGATAATGTTTTTCTTTCGAAATGTGTCAGCAGATGAATCCACAATCGGAATTTTACATTCTGAACACAAAACTGGTTTTAATTAAATCTGTGTGCGGCGAATTAAAACTACACTCAGAACATGACAATGGTTTCTCTTTGATTCTGGCAGCACATACACGGTGTATGTAAAAAAAATGTGAATTTAAGGAACTTTCTCAGAAGGTGGGAAAAAAGGAAGCGTAAAACTCAATAGTTGATGTAGCAGACTGAATGATAAGATTAAAATTTCACATAAATATGTTTCAAATGTGCACAGATTATAATAGGTATTAAACCAAGAGTATAATTTTGATGATTTTAGTAAACGTCTTTCGTACTGCATTCGAGAATACCACGTGGAAACTTAGTCATGGAAAACAATGTTCGCGTGTTGACGGTTATCGGTTTCGCCACAGAATAAGTAATGAAAAATTCCGTGCTCATTTCAATCGGTCCAAAATGTAAGTGCGACAATAATATGTTTTGAAACGGGTTAAAAATTTTACAAGATATTATTATTATTTATTGTAAAACTTTGCCACCCTTTAAAAGTGCCGCCCGGGGTAATTATTCCTCCCAATCTTCCTCAATGATACGTTTTACTTCTACCGCACCGCATTTTGTATTATTTACTAATAAACTTCATATCGCCTTTTATTTACAACTCGGACTAGCTGACTCATAAATAAACCAAACCACACACTAGAAACTAGATCGAAAACTTAATTGTTAAAAGGGGAAAATTTTCGACAATATTTCACCTCGAATCTGCAATAACTCGACGATTTTTTTTCTATGAGGACTTGTGACGTCACACACCTTAGATGAGGATAGAGGGAACAATAAAAAAGGCGCGACCATTGACAATATAAGATCCAAAAAAATTATAAACAAAAAGTCATGAAAATGTGCGGTTTTATTGAGGCCTAATTGAGGATCATCTGAAACAAAAACTGTGAAAAGATCTATTTACATCGGCAAATTTTCTCGAGATCGACTCCAAAAGAACTCGCGATCGACCGGTCGATCGCGATCGATGGTTTGGGCACCCCTGGACTAAACGATAGATCTGTAGTATAAAAATCAATATTTGTTTGTATATTTGCATGTTTGTTTGTTCGTATAACATGCGCTGCCATACCGTCCATCCGATTGCGATGAAACTTGGGTGATTTGTTGAGCGCACATTCTCCAAGGTTAAGTGCTATTTATAATGGTAGGATCTGGCGTTATAAAACTTGTACAAATGAAAATGAGTGTATCTATATATAAAATAATCAAAATATATGACGGAGCGGGCCGGATCGGCAGAGACGGGGCGTGAAATAAAAGGCGTCAGTTGGTGTAATGAGTCAGTCTTTATTGTAGCTACGTAGCGGAGGTCGAAGCGGAGTGGAGTGACAGTGGTGCCGTGAGTGTTGCTGCTGCGTTGCCGGATGGTAGTTGAAGAAGGTTAGGAGACTACGGCGGTAAAGATCACAGGTCTTCAGGGAGCCGGAGTGTTGCTCTACATCATGGCGGTGTAGAAGTGACCTTGGTCCAGGCGGTCGACCGTCCTCGTGCTGACGAGGTATGGTGGCTGTGTGTCCTCTGAGTCGGCGCACACACGTGACGCAGGAAGGAACCTTGGGAGGCAATGAGGATGATCTCTGGCAGCGGAAAACGATGGGTTTCGAATGCCAGAGAACGGGTTGCATCCCAAGCAGAAAGCACGGCGGGCTTTATATGCTGCCGACGAAGACATCTCATGTCGAGGCGCGAAGATGGTTGTTGGAGAAGGAACCCTCAAAGGTGTTGGTAATGTTCCTGGAGTCACACTGGACAAACGCTATTCACTTGTTGCGAGATGGGCAGCTCGCGTGGGCTGATATGGCGTTGCGGCACTGTATCACTGCCCGGTGTGTAAGTGTCGAACCATGAATGGAGACTAGACTGAGCGCAGTGACTTGGTCGCTTACTTTTATATGTGCGACCGGATGAGTAGCTTGCTAGCGCGCCAGGTAATATTGCGTGAATTCACGCAAAGCTGAGATATCGCTCGAACTTTCTGCGGACATTTGTATAGCACAGCCACACGTTCTAGGCCTTTCGCGTAAGTGGTGGAATTATTCACCGCTGTAAGCAGACGTACCGGCCGGCGCGCGGTACCTTACGCTGTAGGTATTTCGTAGTGATTCTCGCATGTTCGTACAGCGACAGTGGTGGCGCAATTAATTCGGCACAAGTGGCCACCACATATGTTTGTTTATGGGTTAAATGGTGATGGATGTTACTGTTCGCTCTCCTTAATCTCCGACAGCTCTATCAGCTAGCACTTAGCTTTACAACACAGACGTGTCAATATTGTGCAAATAAATAAACAACTCGTCCACGCGCATTTCATTAAGATCAGCAATATCTCATTTATGCCTACACCAATAAATAACCGTCTAAATTACAGTGGTGCAGCCAATACGGGAATCTTATAACGACTGCAAGAATCGACGCGCAAAGTTGCACGAAAAAACGCGATTAAATTCGGTGTTGTAACATAGGTGTTCAGGTCAGTAAAAAAAGGCCGGACTGAAATTAAATCTTCACTGGAAGGAGTGAAGAAGAAGACACTGGAGCCAGTCAGCTTCTCGAAAAGGGGAAGCACGGGAGGGTCCAGGAGCGTCAAAGCGGTAGCATCTCCGAGGTTCAAAGGATCGGGATGTCCAGGTCACGAGAGTGGTCTGGGGCAGCCATCAGCAGCACTAAGGGTAAAGATTGGTGTTATCAAGTCTTAGGAGCGGTCTGGAAAGGAGTCATCTTCACCAAGGGGCAAGGAGCGGTTTCCTGAGAGGGCCATGGGAGCAGTTTAGAGAGCGGTGGAATCTCGTTGGGGAGTTTTTTCTGTTTTTCTTTTCTCGTCTCTTTTTGTACCATCTAGGCAGAGGAAGCATGGAGTTCGTGGGATTGGGGTCCTTCAGTTTGCGTGACGACGGAAACTAGGAGAACTTCAAGGTCCGCCTCGAACAGTATCTCCTTGTGAATGATGACAAATACGCATCAGATGATAAAAAGGGGCTATTTTCCTTAATGCTTTGCAAGGTGATTGTTTCTCTCTACTTGTAAATTTGTGCATCCCTAAAAAAGTGATCTGATGTTAAATTAGAAGATTTGATTTCTAAACTCAATGAATATTGTTGTACGACAAAATATTTTTTTGAGGAGAGATCACAGTTCTACACTGCTAAACAAAGGGATGACGAAACAACTCGTGATTTCGCAGTTCGGTTAACGTCTCTTTCTATTTCTATCGGAGAAATTAAGAGATTTTTATTTTATTTTATTTTATTTGTAAGAATCAAATAGACAGATAAATATTCATGTGAACTGTAGTGAAGCCAAAAGAGTTTTTTATGTTAAGATTGTTTGGAGATGGAGTTTTATTTCACCTTAAACAAAATTTTAGGCTTAGGAAGGGTTGAGGAAGGGGAGAGGAAGTTGAGGGGAGGGGGAGGGGAGGGAGAATATAGGATAAGGATATGAGATGCTCTCGATTCCTTCCACACCCCCGTATCAAGCCAATATCGCACGCGTTACTTCTATTCGATACTTCTGAAGGTTTAAATTAAAAATGTCTACGCCTTGAAACAATTCGTTAAATTGCGCACATATTCGAGGAATCGGGGATTTTTTTAAGGTTTGTTCTACAAGTGGGCAAATGAAGTAAATTTGGTTGTCGGGTTAATCTTGAAGGAATATGGATTTTTATTAAATTGGTAAGTTCTGGCGAGTGCAGGCCATTGTTTAGAATTTTAAATAAAAAAAATTGATCAAAAATTAATCGTCGTGTATGAAGGGAGTTGAAGTGAGGAAATTTAAAAGAATCGGTGTAATTTAGTAAGTGTAAGTTAAATTTATAATTTAAGTGTTTAATGTTTTTATTTTTTATTCTTTCGATCCTATCAATATGGGCTTGGTAGAAAGGAGTCCAGATCGGTGTGCAGTGTTCTAAGTGTGGGCAGATATATGCGGTGTAAAGGGAATATAGAGTATTTAAGTTTCGAAAAGGTTTCGACATACGAATTATAAATGTTGGCTTTGTTGATGACTTCATAAGTGTGTTGGATAAAGTTTAATTTAAAATCAAGTGTTACCCCAAGGTCCCTGATAGATTCAACTTCGTTGATAAGTGTCCCGTTAAGTGTATAATCAAATAAAAAAATATTTTTATTAGGTGTAAATGATATTTTATTACATTTTGAGTTATTTATGACTAGTTTATTTAATTCACAGTAGACAAAAAGACGATTGAGGTCCTCTTGAAGCTTAATGCAGATTTGACAACTAGGTATATTTTTTCATCATCTGCGTATGCTAGATTATTAGAGTATAAAAAAAATTGTGAATATCATAAATATACACATTAAATAATAATGGGCCTAGATGAGAACCTTGAGGTACGCCGGAGGTCCCGGAAAAGAGTACTCAAAAGGTATGAAGTGAGCCATCGGAGTAAGTCACCATGAATGCCGAATTGATTTATTTTTTAATTAAAATTAAATGGTTTACCTTAACGAAGGCCTTTTAGTAGTCAGTATAGATCACATCTATTTGGTTTCTATTATCCATATTGCTCGATAAATAATAATCGGTAAAATTTACCAAATTTGTTAGTACCGATCTTTTTTGTAAAAATCAGTGTTGTTGGTTTTGAATGTTGCGAACAATAATTGTAGTATAAATTTAATCGTAGACAATGCGCTCAAATAGTTTGCTAAATACCGTGAGTATTGAGATTAGGCATTAATTTTCAATGTTGCTTTAAGAACCTGTTTAATAAAACAGGGATTATATTATTAATAAATTAATAAAACAGGGATTATATTATTAATAAATAGGGATTATAATTGCATCTTTAAATTTGTGGGAAATTTTCCTTCTTTTAGTGACACTAAAAATATGTTAGTTAAAGGGTATGAAAGATTTTTGGCACATTTTGAGACAAAGTATGGCAAAATACCACCACTGCCAGCACCCTCACTAATGTCTAAATTCTTCAGGAATCCATTGATCATTGGAGTGTGTATTTGTACGTTCCCAATTGGGTTATGATTATTCACATAAGCAGAACTATCTATTGTGCTGGTATTATTCGTGCCCATATTGCTTACGTAGTTGTTTAGAGAATAATTGACACACTTAATGAGCGCGGGTGCCTGAATCGTCTTTAAGGTGCATGATTTGTGGGATGCTAATAGTTTTACTTTTGCCTTTAGCGTAATTCCAGAGGTGTTTATTATTATTCTGAATATTAGATTCAACCGAGCTTCTGTATTGATTATAGCAGTGCTTTTGTAGGTGTTTTTGTTGTGCACGTTTGATAGTGAACTGTATGTAATCTAACGGATTATTATAGGATTTCCATTTTTTATGAACTTTTTGTTTTTCTTTAATGATTTTGATTAGAGGAGCTGAATATCAGTTTGGATTTTTTTGACGAGGCGTTTGGTTGATGGTATTGTTTAAGATGTTATTAAAGAAATCAACTATTTTGTCAACGTCCGAATTTTATAAGATTTCTTTGTACTAGGATGTAAACCCAGGAAGGTCAGGGAAAAATTATGAAAGTGAATTTTATACTTTCAAAAAGTGTGTTCAAGTGGCAGAGTGCATTGAACTCGTAGCTTCAACTCAAGCTCGAGTCCGAGATTTTAACATGGTTTTAGCTAACATCAAAGTCAGCGGAGATAGTGTTTCACCTAATCCGTATGAGAAAAACAAAGACAGATATCGTTTCAACCATGGCGGTAGTACTAATAGAGAGCGATCGCCGTTAACAAAGGCAAAGAAGCGTAATTGCACCGTTTGAGGACACGATAATCACATTGCGGTGGAATGTAAATTTAAAAATTATGTTTGTAAAATTTGTGGTATAAAGGGTCGCCTAGCAAAACAATGTAAGCGGTTCAAAAGTCGTAAAAACGTGAAAACTTTGTTTTCAGATACAAGGTTGGACAATATTAATAGTATTGAACCATATTATATAGAAGTTTCACTAGACGGGATTAAGAATAAATTCATGTTGGATTTTGGGGCATCTTGTAGCGTAATTGGCAAAGATTGTTATTCCAGTAAATTTAGTAGTATTAAGTTAGTGCATGAAAACATTAGCTTAAGGGGTTTTGCCAACACGCTCATTAAAGTAATAGTAATAGAGTGTAACGGCCAATGTCACCAGTTAAAAAATATTGTCGTAGGTAATGCTACTTTATCCATTTTAGGTCGGGATTTCACGGAACTTTTAAGTTAGGAATTACTGGGATTGTGTCGATTAGTAAAAAAAATTCCAGAAGTTTTCACCGATAAACTAGGCAAGTTTAGTAATTATGAAGTGAATTTAACGCTGAAAGACACCGCCGTTCCGGTGTTTCGTAATACTAGAATCATTTCGTTCGCTTTGAAAGAAAAAGTCGAAAGCGAGTTAAATACTTTACTCTCAGACGGTATTATAGAACCGATTCAATATAGTGAGTTTGCAAGTCCGATCGTATCAGTGATTAAAAAAAATGGTAGCAGTAGGATATGTGGTGATTACAAGTTAACAGTGAATAATCAACTGTTAGTTAACAAGTGCCCTTTGCCTAGGATTGAGGAACTGTTAACTGACCTCAAATTGGCAGTTTGTTTTGAAAAAAAAAGAGTGTAGGCGTTTTACAACGATCAATACCCATTTAGGGTTATTTCAGTATAAACGGTTAGTTTATGGTTTATCATCCGCGCCAGCTATTTTTGCAAAAGCAATGGCAAATGTTTGTCAAGGTTACAAAAGATGACGTTCTACTTGGATAACATTTTTGTGATCGGGAAAGACGAAGACGATTTAGAAAAAAACGTGTGTGTCTTTTTAGAAAGGTTAAAAAGCTGTAATTTAACGGTGAAAAGTGCGAATTCAATTTAAAAGTTATTGAGTTTTTAGGTTATAAAATAAGCGAACAAGGGATTCAACCGTGTCAGCGGAATAAAGAAGCCATTTTAAATGCACCGTCACCTAGTGATTTAAATCTTTTGAGAAGTTTGTTGGGCATTATTAGTTATTATTGTAATTTTATTCCAAACATGGCAAATGTATAGTCATCGTTATACGAGTTACTTAAAAAAAGGTGTAAAATTTCAATGGGGTACATAACAGGAGAACAGTTTTGCGATAATTAAAAAAATATTAACCTCGGAAAAGATTTTAACGCATTTCGACGAAAATATACCAGTGAAACTTGTCACAGACGGTAGTCTCGATGGGGTCGGGGCCACGCTTATTCATGTATTTCAGAATGGCTTAGAAATACCAATAGGGTTCGCAAGCAGAACTTTAATAAAGCGGAAAAAAATTGTTCAATTTTAGATATCGAAGCAACTGCTATTATTTTTGGGATTAAAAAGTTTTATCAATATTTGTACGGAAGAGAATTTATTTAAGCCGTGGATATGGATAAACAACCTTTGGTCAAAATTTTCGGTCAAAATAGAAAAATTAAAAAATTCGCGGCGTCAAGGTTACAACGTTACGCGGTTATATTAGAGCCGTTCAATTTTAAGATTGAATATGTAAAGTCGAAAAATAATTGTTCAGTCTTTCTGAGCAGGTGTCCGATTGAAAAGGAAAGCTGTGAAGATAAGATAATGTCTGGTTACATGAATTATTTCGAAAATAACGGGTTAAGTTAAGTTTGTCTTTAGACGTGATAAAAAGTGAGACCGAACTTCATAGGTTATTTTTACAATTTTAAGTAGGGGAGGAATGTGAGAATGGTTTTAGTGGTACTCCTGGTTTTCAAATGTGCAAGAGCGAGATGGCAGAAACAGGGTATAAAAGGTGATGAATGTTACTGCTCGCTCTCCGTAATCTCCGACTACTCTAGCTAGCACTTAGCTTTACAACACAGACGTGTCAATATTGTGCAAATAAATAACTAACTCATCCACGCGCGTTTCATTAAGATCAGAAAGATTTCATCTATTCCTACACCAATAAATAATAGTCTAAATAACATATACAAAAAAAACACCTGTAGATAAAGTGACACTTTTCTTTGAAGTGAACGAGAGATAGGAAAAAGTATTAGATTCGAGTCTCAAAGGTGGAAATAGTTTTAAATGTAAAAACTTTGACGGCTTTTGCAGCCTAACATAATAAAAATAAAATAATCGATAAATAAATTATTGCAATATTTTCATGCGGGTAACATCATCTCTTATAAAATGTATTTTTCTGTGTCTTTTTCCGGTTCACATTTTAGTTTAGATTTTTTAGAATTATATTAGTCTTCAAAGATAAATTAAAGTTGTATTGATTAATTTATGTTATCTCACAATTTATTTATATCAAATAATATAGCATGTTTGCGACACATTCCAGAGTGGAAGATACTATAGTTCCCACTTTTGCTAAAATTATTGCGCCACCACTGGGTTTGTAAGAATTTACCAGACGAGTTATCTACTTACCGAACACTGCCCAGCGCCGTGTAACATTTCGGGGAAATTCATCGAAAGGCCTCGAGTCAATGGCCGTTCATCACTACGACAGTAGAATGTTCGAGCGCCTTCTTTGCTTTGCGCGCATTCGCAACATTACCTGGCGCTCTGGGAAGCTACTCTATCGGTCGGCTATATAAGCGCAGCAACTCAGCACTAGCCTAGTCTAGTCTCAATTCGTCGGTCGACTCAAGCATACATTGCGCACGGTGATAAGGTAATAACAGTACAGTAACGCCAAAACAGCCCGCGGGGCTCTTTCTCGCTCGACGCAAATAAACATGTGATTTACGCATATCCAGTGTGACACCAGGAACATTCCGTAATACCTTCGAGGCCTCAATCTCCAACCACCATCTTGCTGTCTGGCCCATCGCGCCACAACATGAGATGTCACCTGACCTGCCAACCACCAAGCCCACCGCGCTTGTTGTTTAGGTGCACCCAATCTCTGACTACCGAAACCCATCGCGTTCCGCTGCCAGAGTTCATCCTCACCGCCTCACATGGTTCCTTTTTGCATCACGTACGTGCTCCGACTCAAAGGACACATAACCGCCATATCCGTCATCACGGCATCGATCTACCGACTGGATCAGGCCATTTCTCCACCGCCACGGTGTAGAGCAACACGCTGGCTCCCTGAAGACCTGTGATTCGCTCCGCTCCGAACACTCCGCTCCGCATTGACCTTAGCTACGTAGCTACAATAAAGACTGACTCACTACTTCGACCTGACGCCTTTCATTTCATCACCTATCTCTGCCGAGTCCGTTCCCTCAATACTATCAGTATCGTCAACCATTATTACCCACGCCATACTATACCATTGTAAGACAACCATTCAAAATTGAAGCGTTGCTTGAAATGGCTTTTGCGGTTTTACGTACGTCCCCACCCAATCCCCATCCCCGCCCATTATCTTCCCATCGGCCACATAACATACCCTCCCCAATTGCTGATGCCGTAATCTCACTGGCTCCAAATGCGTAGCAGTAATTGAGACTCTTGTGCGGTTTTCACAAAACAAATTCAAAGACCATATGTTGTTGTGAGAAACCTAAAAACCTAAAAATGTAACGTTTTTGTTTTCCAAGCTTTTTTGCTTCCAACGGAGATATCAGCGGTAAAACCACACAGGTGGAAAAATATCAATAAAATAATTTTTTTAAAGCTAAAATAAACAATTTACTTTTACCCAAACCTCCTAAATCGTTGGTATTTACATTAAATGTACAGCAGTCAAATTGCGCTGCGTACATTGTACATAAAGACATTTCATAACATTGCCAATCAAACGGTACAAGTGATTTGGAATAAAAACGGTGGCATATTAATAATTGTTACCTTTGCTGCTGCCTCCACGAATAATTAGCTTTTTAAGTTTTTTCAAAAAGCCGGCATCTAGTCGGGCCGCCATAGCCACGTTAGTCAGTGGTCCAAGTGCCAGCAGAGTTATTTGACCTGCAAAAACGCCGACGCCAGAAACAAACAAGTTAAATAAAAACAAAGTTAACTTTATAAATAAAAACCTGTTAAAATGTTTCCATTGAATAAATAGGTACTCATGTTCTGTGACTGGGAGACAAAGGACATGAAGTCTATTCTAATTAAATAAGTTTTCTAATTGGAACTACATAAGTACACTACAAAACAGACAAACATATACATCTATAGGATTTAGCCTGCTGATATAGTATAATCAGTCTCCTATTTGTGCGGTGGTTCGTAGCGTATTCTCTTCTTTAGTTTTCTGAAGGTTTCACATCTACCGCTTGTGAATTTTTTCTGTAATGCTATTTTGACAGTAAATGGAACACTTCTTCAAGCGAGAGAATATAAAACAGGTTGTTTTGTTATTTATCATTTAGTATAATGTTAAACAATACTTTTTTGTTAGAATCATTACATTTTTTTATTTACGCCGACTGATTTCAGAACGTCCGTTCCTTCCTCAACGCAAATCAGGAGTCCCATGGTCTTGTGGGGAGCGAAGGTCAGCCGATTTCTCTTTCCCCATTCTAAAGTCACACTTAAAACCTCTTCAGCTTTACTCTCAACTTCTTATCTGCTGTTCCCCGAGACCAGATACAATTTGTCATCAGCGTAATCTATCGAGATACATCCTTCAGGCAAGGGCAGCCTGGAGGAATCGTCAAACAAAATATTCCAAAACTCAGGTCCAAGGATTGAACCCTGAGGACAACCCATGTCAACTATTCTTTCAATCAGATAGTCTCCAAAAGAAAGGATGACCGTTCTGTCGCAGAGGTAATCAGCGCAGATCTTGAACAGATTTTGTGGACATTTCCTATTTTTGAGCTTGACAAGTATCATCGGCCACCACGCATGATCGAAGGCACCAGTGATATCGAGGAAGATTCCTATTACGTACCTCTTTTGGCAAGCCTTCACCCAGTCAAGCGCATACGTGATGGCGTGCTCAGTGGACATACCGGGGACAAAACCGAACTGCTGCTGGCAGGGTGGGGATAAGGTTTGACGTAAACGCTGCCTAATCAGTTTCTCCAGGATCTTCCCCAGGACAGGTAGCAGGGTGATTGGACGGTACGCTTTCACGTCCGACCTTGGTTTATCCTTCCCCTTTGGTATAATCCTAAGCACGCCCCTCTTCCATTCAGAAGGGAAAGTTCCTCTTCTCATGCATGTATCCATCACCTGGAAGAGCTCCTCCTTGGCGTGGATCCATACTTGCTTCGCTATTATTCCATTGAGCCTATCATGCCCTGGTGCCTTCTTAAGACCCAAACCCTTGATTATCAGCTCGATTTCCACTTTAGTTACTGGTGTCATCCTAACCTCCTGGGCGAGGTTTCTCGGTGGGAGCCGTGACAGATTTCTAATCTGTTTGTGGTGGTCGCTTTCCCCAATTACTGAATCTACACGAACTAACTTGCCCAGAAGTGTATTGAGAGTGGATGCCACGTCCACACTTTCAACGTTCATTCCGTCCTTTTCGGTTATTACGCTTGTCAAATACCGGTCAGAGCCTTTTCAGCTGTGTCAGTACGAAACGCGCGAACCCGGTTTTTTCCAGAACATTCGATACAAGCGCGATGTTTTGGCGGTGTTCCGAGGAGCACGCCCGAGGCCCCTGCAGCACAGGAACCCTACCTGTGGCGACCCCAAGCACATCATGGCCCTCCGGCCAGGCCTAGCCTGCCCTGCGGCCAGGGTAGCCCCTCCCTGGGACCTCCCGACGATCACCCCCTTGGCACCTGTGAGTAAATAACCCTCCATTTTGCTGTGTGTCTTTTCCTTAATTCTCGCGTGCCTACAATTGACGCCCAGAGACGGCACGAGTAAGAGAGAGATTTGGTAGGCTCCCCCATGTGCAGATAGTCAATTAGTGTACCTGTGCATAATTATTGATTGTGAATGTACCCACGGTTGTAATTACAAATCACCGACAATACAAGTAATGTTTACCCCAGACAGTGTTTTATTGCCCTGACGAGGTACGTACAGTGTTGGCTTTATTTTAGGTATTCTCACTTGTTCCCCATAGGAGACCTACAACCCTGGTGTAAAGAGATCTCACCAGCTCTGCCGGACCAAACCTGAGCTAGATCTGGTGCAGAAGGTAGGCACTTCCACCCGAGGCGTTTAACAATATATATATATGTAGGTACATATATATATAAATGTATGTGTGTGTAAGTTTATGTATATATATATATATATGTACCCGCCTCGGAACAGACTTAGTCTAGTGAGGCGGGCTACTAACTTGTTTGTATAAGATATTATTATTACAATAAACGCCCGGGTTGCCGGCATTAAATAAAAAAAATCTTTCAATTGGTTTTCCTGTGCCGTTGTGAAGTTAATAATATCATTAACATCTGTGTTGAAAGGGTCTAATATTCAATTTTAATTTTCGTCCGGTACTGGAAAATAATCTCAAATAATTGGTCCAGAAATGAGACTGCAGACCCCCATACATATATTCGCGGACCACAGGTTAAAAAACTGGACTAGAGGAATGTTATATTATGTGGAACAGTGACGTAAGTGTTCTTAGTGAATGGAAGAGGAACAATTTATTAATGACATAATCGCTCTTATCAGTTGAAATTAGTGGTCAAAATTACGGGATAAAATTCTAGCCTCTGGTGAGTGAAAGAAAAGTACGTATTCTGCATTATGCCATTATTCTCTGTCGCTTACACACTCTTTAATAAATACTTGCCTCGTAAAATTATTATAAAATTATTAACTTTCGGGAAATCGACAGTTTGTACATAAGTATTATAAAGCAAAAATTAAACCAATTACGGATTTTTCCTTCTGACTTTACCTCTACTGAGACAGCATAATAAGTAATAAGTAAATTAAATGTATAAGAAAGGAATATGAAGTCAAGAATTATATAATTTTTTTTTTTTACATAAAACGTAAAATTACTGAATAAAAAAATTATCAAATCATTGGTAGCCGTGGAGAGAGGTTGTACATACAAATCAAATCATAACAGAAATATAAGCAAAATAAACATAATATTATTCATGAAACATTAAAGACATACTCTTTTATGGAACTCTTATATTTGGTAAGTTCACAATAGAATATGTCCACATTGGATAATAAGTTATTATACCTGTTGCATAGTCTGTTCAACCAAGAATTCTGCTTAGATTTCGTCTTGCATTGATCCACCCTGAACATGACAGAAGAGCTCGTTGAACGTGCAGGTACATTGAATTGAATTTTATTTAGCAGCTCTGGGTTTTGAATATTATTGTTGACTAATTTATACAGGAATAGTGCACCCATATGATGCCTTCGTACACTCAATGAATCAGTTTTAAAGTATGAAGTTGCCTCTGCATAATTATTGAATCTTACATATGACTTGTCACAAAGATATTTTAGAAATTTGTTTTGAATTGATTCAATTTTGTTTATGTGGATTTTATAAGATAGAGACCAAACAACTGATGCAAACTCCAGATAACCAGACAAAACCGGAAATATGTAATTTTTAAAACAAATTTTAGACGTATTGACTCTTTTCCACAAAAAAAAATATATAAATTGATTTCGATAAATAGATTAATCGAAAGCTTTTAATACCTTTGATCATGATAAATTACTTAAAATACCAGAAATTATAGGAATAAGAGGAAAACTACTAAAACTTTTTGAAAATTATCTAAACAACCGACGCATGAAATTAAAACTCTCGGGTTTGGAAAACATCGCTCCGCATTAGCAGTAGCATCCGCGTCTCGTAGCAGCAATACTAGAAAATTATATACGGGTAGTTAGAAAAATGTGTAAAGTTACTAGTGATTAAATTTTTTTTACTGTAATCTTACAAATTCTATAAGCTATACATACTGCAACTTTAGTTAAAACGTTGAAAAAGGCCTTCGCGATTATCTCTCCTGAACCTGTTGTAAACATTTTTACCAAAAATCCTTCCGTAATCTCAGAGTAAACATTATGTTAAATCAAGCTATTAAATTAAAAGCTCTTCAGTGTATCTAGATTTTTATTGTAATTCACCTAAACTTTCTGAATTTTTCAACTATTCTCCGCCATACAAAAATGTATGGCAAAATATTACGCCGCGCGATGTCTTATATAACGGTTGAATTTCACAGAATTTATTCAGTTGTGAGCTAGCGGTCAAGGCGACAGCACGCATATTTTTTTCGCAGCAATTTTGTTCGCTGTTTATTCGATTTTTGAAGGAATCATTGAGGAGATAGGTGTTACAGTAACCGGGTAAGTAGAAATAAAATATATTTATTATTATCTAATAAATTATTTTTAACTTGATTTACAGTTTTACATATTTTATTATTATTTTTTTTTTAAACTTCAGGTACCTTCAAAATGGGTAAAAATAAAGGAATTCTTGCTTACCGTGCCATAAAAAATAGACCCTCCCACTGGAAGAATAGGAGAATAAGGTAATAAAGTCAAAATTTCATTTTTTTACTGATTTCTATCAAGGGTAGTTTGAAGGTGGACTGAAGTCATTTTGCTTTTTGACATCTAAAAATTTCGGCACCCATCTTGAATTTATCTGTAGTTATCTACCGATTTGGTTCAATATCAGAATTCGGGCGTTTAGAAGTGCACTGAACTCGGATCTAATGTCAAAATGCAAAATTTCGGCATCCATCTTGAATTTCTCGTGTTCTCTACCGATCTGGTTCAAAATCAGTATTAGGGAGTATTGGCGAGCACTGAACTCGGATCTAATGTCCAAATGCAACATTTCGGCATCCATCTTGAATTTCTCTAGTTATCTACCTTTTTGATTCAAAATCAGGATTAGGGCGTTTGGAAGTGCACTGAAATCGGATCTAATGTCAAAATGCAACATTTCGGCATCCATCTTGAATTTATCGTGTTCTCTACTGATCTGGTTCAAAATCAGTATATGGGAGTATTGGTGAGCACTGAACTCGGATTTAATGTCCAAATGCAAAATTTCGGCATCCATCTTGAATTTCTTTAGTTATCTACCGATTTGGTTCAAAATCAGGATTAGGGCGTTTGGAAGTGCACTGAAATCGGATCTAATGTCAAAATGCAACATTTCGGCATCCATCTTGAATTTATCGTGTTCTCTACTGATCTGGTTCAAAATCAGTATATGGGAGTATTGGTGAGCACTGAACTCGGATCTAATGTCAAAATGCAAAATTTCGGCACCCATCTTGAATATCTTAAGTAAAAGTTGGGTAAAAGTACTACACTTAGACATTTTTCATGATTCCTTGCAAACATACAAAACTAATTGGCGTGATATATTTTTTTTTTTAAATTACTTACACTTAACTTTTCATTAAACTTTAATCAGTCAATTACAATTAGTGAGCATATAATTCTTGATTTTAAAATTTCTCCTTATCTCCCCCCCCCCCCCCTTTTTCTTCCTTTTTGTTATTATTACTCATTCATTCAATAATTAAGTTTTAAGACCGGTTCATATCTCAGGCGTAATTACCAAATAACATTCTATGGACTTACGTAATAGGTACATAACCATGTAATAATTTAATTTAACATACCTTATAATCTGTATTATAATATACTGTGTATGTCTTAATAAACAAATAAATAAATAAATGAAGTACTTTGACGATTTGGTTCAAAATCAGGTTTAAGGAGTTTGGGGTTCACCGAACTCGAATTTAATGTCAAAATGCATAATTTCGACGAGCATTTTGAGTTCTCTACCGATTCCGTTCAAATTGTCACTAAGTTTTATTGAAAACAACGACTGTCAGATCCATTGATAAATCGAATGAATTTCGATGTTGGGTAAATTCTGGGTTGTATTATTACAAATAAATTTATTTTATATGTTTTTTTAGGAAAGCAGCAGAAGCAATATAAATGACGTTGTTATAACAGAAACTATCAGTGAACATGTAAGTTTTTTAAATAAACATAAGCGGCCTGAGTAATGGCCTTCCATATAAACTTTTTGCTATAATGAATGATCTACCACACTTTTTGTGAATGTTTAGAATTATCGATAATAGACCTGGAGAAAGGATGGTGTTATTACAAAATGACAGTCTTATGAATAAATGAGGAGCTAACACTTATCACTCTGTATTGTTTTGTATTTTTTTTAATTAATAAGTTTACATTGCAAATGTATACTTTAATGTCCTCAACGCTAGGAATTCACCTGTGTTGTGGAGGACATTTTTCAATTGTAAAATTATATAATAGTAAACAAGTATATAATAGTAACTTTGTTATTTTTGGATAATGCTGTGAAATAACTATAATAATTGTGGATAATAATTAATTTATTTTGAACTTACATATAACATTTGCAATTTTACCTGTAACACGCACAACACGAGTTACAGCGTGTTTTATACAAAGAAAAAAAAAACTTTTCAATAGCCTTCTATAAAAAAACAGAGTGGAAGATACTGTATGTATCGCCCTGGTGTAAGACCACTATTCAGAATTGAAACGTTGCTTGAAATGGCTTTAGCCGTGTGTGGTGACCAAATCTGAATAGCCAGGTACTTCCCCTATATTATTCCCCTCCCACCTTATCTAGCCTCACAACATACCCCAATCACTGGCCCCAGGCGATTGATAACAGTTGGGACTTTGTAAGGTACATAAGAATAAAAATAAAACATTTAGTTGTTTTATAAAAATTTGTCTGAACTTCTTTATATTTTTGACTGTCTTTTTCTAAATGTGCTTCGTTCTACTTTATGTATATCAAAGATAAATTGTAAAATATATTCTTTCTTACTAGGTATTAAAAAAAATCTGTAAGCATATAAATACACTTTCAAAAACAAAAATACCTGTTTTTTTAATTTCTAAGACACAGAGTAAGAACTGGTTGTCGTAACTTATTCACACCCATTATTTTCTGGTAAAATTATAAAAAAATTAATAACATTATACAAACCATATATGAACCAGAAATTTTTTCCACATTAAAACACCATTAGATTCTATGTCACATTGAGTCAAAAACTAAGACGTCTGTAAAGGTTCAGGGGCTAAAAAAAGTCTATGTATCCTTGCCCTTGCATGATTTATAGTCTGTCGAGCTGTATCAATTATGTTGGAAATAAATTAAAATTTTACAAAGCAAGTGTATTTTTATTCCGTATTTTATCAAAATGCTGAGCAGCCGTGCCTGAATCTAACCGAAATACACAGTAGATCGCGGCGGCCGAGCTTGTTTGCAACTACCAAAAATACCTAAGTGCAGTGAATGGGCAGTTTGACCCAGGCGCAAATGTCTCTATGAGCTATCCACGCTATTCCACAATATGATTCTTAGTATGGTAAGCTGTATCCATTATTATAGTAGGAACTAAATTTTAATTTTATAAGGCAAGTGTATTTTTATTTCCTAAGTCCGTAGTGTCTAGTATACCCACATCTCCTCTAGTCAGTCGCAGGCGGTCAGCTGCGGCCGTGTTTGTCTACAAGTACAAGAAATACCTAACTGCAGCGTCAGCGCGGTTTGATACCCGACCCTTAAGTAAAAAAAATAAGTTTTTTGCCGGCGTTCCTCAAGATTCCATATTAGGTCCAATTCTGTATATTAAATATCTATTTTTTTGTTTTGAAAAGTTTTAATTTTCAATGTACATTTGTTACTTTAATTTTAATTTTTGCGACCGGTTTCGATACGTCTGTATCATTAACGAGCAAACTTAAAACTAACTTAAAAATACAAGTACAAAAGTTAATTAAGCGGGGGTAGTGGGAGTGGGGGAATTTGGTGGAGGGGAGAACGGTGGGAGGAGTCAAAATTACATGGGAACATCGTAAGTAGAGGGGATTTACATGGTGCTATTATTTTATTAACTAAATTAATTTTAGATTTTATTTTATTTTTTTATTATTTTATTTTATTTTTTTGTTGATTTCTAATTTTTATTAAATTCATTTTTAGACATGTAAAGCACTTCGTATACGCGGATGATACTGCTTTAGTGATTTGCAAACTTGTGTAGATCTTTTACAAAAATACTACATTGAACTCTCAAAATGGTCACATGACTCTGGCTTAATCATAAATGCCAAAAAAACTAAATTGTTACACATAAGATCCCCAAATGTTAAGAAATACATTACACCTGAAATAAAGACACATACATCAGATTGCTTACACGATGGTATTCCTGCAATGTGTAAATGTGAAAACATGGAACTAGTTACAGAATATGATAAGTTTTAAGATTTTCTCGGCCAAAAGCATTTTCGTTATTTGTTTTTGGGATGTTATGCCGTGTTGAGGTAGCGCAACACGGCATAACATCCCAAAAACAAATAACGAAAAAGTTACAGAATATGTTTATTTAGATGTTATTATTGATTGCTTTTTCAAGCGGGATATACAAATAAACAAAGTTTGTGCACGACTAAGATCAATTGTAAGCAGATTGTATAAACTAAACTTTTTTGTTCCTATCTGCACACTTAGAATAATTTGTTTATCTCTAGCTGAATCTGTTATTAGGTATGGAATAACAACTTGGGGATTTTCCTGTAAAACAAATATGGACCATGCAAAATCATTGATTAAATTGCACCATCAGTGCAAAATTCATTGATTAAATTATTAGCTGAAAAAAATGTATTCAAAGAAAAGCATAAAATTCCTTCAGTGAGAGCAATTCTATGGTACAAAATTATATTTCAGCACGTAAATAACACTTTATCTATAAACATGCTGATTTTAACTATAATGAAGGACTAATTGTACCTAAGCATACAAATAAATATGAACAAAGAACATTAAATTACATGATTACCAGTTGTTTACCCTGTATTTCTGAAAATATTGTTTGAAAATATATATCAAGAACATTCCCTGTATTTCTGAATATGTTGTTTAAAAAATATATATTATATTAAGAATATTTCCTGTGTTTATGAATACATTATTTAAATTATTATCGGTACTAGTACTAACATAATACATACCTTAAGAGTGTTTAACCAGCCAGCGGATGAAAATCCACATTTCGTCGAAAGTTGTTCTTCCGATTGTGCAGGGCGGTTACAATGAGAAAGATTAATTATGCTCCGTACCAGCTTTTTAAAATTATAACTCAATATCGAATTTATTTCAATTCAAATAAGCTTTAATTTATGCAAAAAAGAAACAATACAACTTTGTATGAACCACTTATATAATGTGCAAATCCGACCGGTTTCGGAACAAACGTTCCCTCGTCAGGGAAAGCTTATACTAATTTGACAGTTTAGAACAATGTTTTATTATGGTAGGGGTGGAGCCGTTGCTAGTTTATAATGTAGATTGAGTGGGTAGGTAGAGTGGGTGGGTAGGTGGGTAGGTGTTGTACCTACTCTACCTAGAACAATGTTTTATTATGGTAGGGGTGGAGCCGTTGCTGGTTAATAATGTAGATTGAGTGGGTAGGTAGAGTGGGTGGGTAGGGGAATACCTACCCACCCAATCTACATCGTTCAACATTGTTTTAAACTGTCAAATTAGTATAAGCTTTTCCTGACGAAGGAACGTTTGTTCCAAAACCGGTCGGATTTGCACATTATATAAGTGGTTTGTACAAAGTTGTATTGTTTCATTTTTCTATAATGGATAACCACAAAGTAATAGCTACATTAAAAAATATAAAAAAAAAATTAATTTATACTTTCATCCAAAAATGCTGAAAGGCGTGATGATAAAACTATTAAAATAATGTACTTTTTGTAGTTATTTTTTGATTATAAGTATTTATCATTTTTCAATAATGTCTAAATTTAAAAAGAATGTTAAAAAAATCTGAAATATATTAGTTTGTAAGTGCGCAAAAAAATACACAAATGGACCGATTTTCGTCAAGAGACATATGTACGTACATATTTTATAATGATTTTATTGAAAATAAAATTAAAATTCTAAAACATGCGTTTGCTAGATAATGTATTGATTTATTTTACTGCTTGATTATATTATTTGAAATAGGTGTGGTATAATACAAAATCTTTTTTGAAAATTTAACAAATCTACCAACGACCTATGGAATAACCTTATTATACTAAAAATTAAAAAAATTTCTCAAAATTTATTACATGCGAATGCTAGATAAAAGAACAATCTTTCGAAATCCATTTATAATTTTTTGTGGAAAAGAGTCAATACGTCTAAAATCTGATTTGAAAATGACATATTTCTGGTTTTCTCTGGTAATGCCCTCTTAAGAGTGAAAACGTTCGGTAGTCACGAGGAATTCGAAAATTTTGATAATATTTATTTTTTCTTTAATTATTTTTATGTATACCATGGTGGATGATTACAATTACATGGTGGATGTTATTTTTGCAGGTGTTTCGTTGTTCTTACGGAATAGCGATATATTACTTAATGTTGTGGTGGGGGTGGGGGCGTGATTAGGCATTAGTGAAGAGTGTGGTGAAAAGACAGAACGGACTGTGAAAGGAAACGTATCTCAGATGGGACCTAATGGTAAGAAATAGATGTGGCCTAATGGTTTATTTCCTACACAATGTTATTATTTAATGTAGTACTCCACTAGTAACTATAGCAGTAACTAAGCGGTATTATGACTAATAACTCTAATAACAATAGTAACCAATTTGGTATATAATGGTCGCGCAATTGTAGTCGAACCAAACTACACACATTTAGCATTACGCATACTTCGGAAAGCGATGCCCATGCGAAACGTCACTGAGAAACTACACATCTTTTTGAGGGAAGAGGCAACAATACGCGGTACACAGGTAATACAGGTCGCGGGTTCAAATTCCGGCGTGCGCAAGTAAATTTTATTTGTGTTTTTTCACAACTTATTATTAAAAGTTAGTAATTCCTCATATTGTATATAGTGAAAACACGTTTATGTTTTTGTGATTAACATTTTTTTTCTTCAAAACAAACAAAATTCTTACACATCTCATCACTGTTCACCCAGCCGAGTAACCGCTCACCGTAAACCTAACTATCCCGTACCATTCGCTTTTTTATTGAAAAAAAAAAACATCAAACAATCATCACCAGAGATCAAAAACATAATCAATATATATTATAAAAGAAAGTCCAAAAAAACGTGCGGAACGCAAAAACTCAGAAACGAGAGCCGGTACAATCAAGAGAGTTATACGGTATGGTAGATCTCTATCCCCCCTAGGGAATAAGGGTATTCGTTTTTTCCTAAAGGGCTTGCTTTTGAAGATATAAGGGCTGAAATTCGATAAAACTTCGGAATGTTCTGAAAGGAGTGGAGGAGTGTGTCGGTGTGTCTAGAAGGTTCCGGAAAATTCTAGAAGATTCCACAAATGTAGGGAGTTCTAGAAGGTTCGATAAAGCTGTACAAAGTTCTAGAAGGAGTGGCAGAGTAAGTCGGTGAGTCTAGAAGGATGTGGAAAGTTCTAGAAGGTTATATAAGACTTAAGAAAGTTCTGAAAGGTGTGGCGTAGTATGTCGGTAAGTCTAGAACGATCTGATGGTTCACAACTGCTTTAGAAAATTGTGGATGAAGAAAGTTCTAGAAGCTTTCAGAAATAATTGGCGGTGAGTCTATAAGATTCCGAAAGTTCTAGAAGGTTCGATAGAGCTATACAAAGTTCTGAAAGGAGTGGAGGAGTGTGTCGGTGTGTATGGAAGGTTCCGGAAAATTCTAGAAAGTTCCATAGAGCTGTGGAAGTTCTAGAAGGTTTTTTTTTTTATTTTTTTTTTTTATTCCAGTTAAAAGAAAATTACATTTTCACTCATTTAACTAGAAATAATTATACAAATTAAAATAAAGTAAATATTTCAATACAGCGCTATTCAACATCATTATTTTGTTTTTCAAGAATAAATATTAATAATTTTTTTTTAAATTTACCCAGCTTCTTTTCGTTTTTAATGTCGTTTGGGAGGCAATTATATAAGTTGCCTCCCTCGTAACCAATGGATTGTTTACCATAGTTAGTGTGGATGGTGTTTAAATGTATGTTATCGTGTTGTCTCGTAAAGTGTTTGTGTACTTGGGACGTTTTAATGAATTCTGTGTTTGTGTGTACGAGTTTATTGTTTATTTTGTATATAAGGAGACATGTATTGTATTCATATAGTTTTCTTAATGTTAGTAGTTTTGTTTCCATATATATTTTTTTTTGTGGGTGTTCTGGGCTCGTAGTTAAATAGTTTTTTGATTACCTTGTTTTGTATTACCTGTAATTCATTTATGTATGTTTCACATGCGTTTCCCCAGATTTTAATCAAGTAATTTAAATGTGAGTGTACGAGACTATAATATAAACCTTTTTAAAATTTATTTGGCAACAGATATGATATCCGGCTAAATACGCTAATTAAGGGGATGATTTTATCTTTAATACCTTGTATATGTTGTTTAAATGTCAAATGCTGATCAATGCACAGCCCAAGATATTTTTCCTGGATCAGGATTTGAAGTTCGTTGTTTTCAATTTTTAAGGGTACATGAGGAGGAACTATTTTACGGGGTGAGTTTAAGATCATGTATCCTGTTTTTTTAACATTCATTGTTAACATATTTGATTGGAGCCAACTGTTGATTTTTTCTAGATCTGTTTGTGCATTTTCTAGTAAAATATCTAAATCTTTACCCAAGTAAAAAATTGCTGTATCATCTGCATATAAAAAGATTTCACAATTTAAAATTAATTGTGAAATATCATTTATGTAAATTTGGAACAGTAGTGGACCTAGTATGGACCCCTGCGGAACTCCATAGTTTATTGGAACGTATTTGCTATTTTGATTGTTAATGCTAACAAATTGCTTTCTATTGCTAAGATATGATTTGAGTAGATTAAGAGCAGGACCAACTTCACCAATTTTCTTGAGTTTCTTGAGAAGTATGTCGTGACTAACTGTATCAAAGACTTTTTGAAGGTCAACTAATATAGATAAAATATAATTTCCACCATCAATGCCGCTTCTAAGTTTACTGATTAAGTCATTTATTGCTCCTAGTGTGTTCGATTTTTTCCTAAAGCCGTATTGTTTTTTATATAAGAATGATTTTTTTAGCAGAAAATTGTTTAATCTTTCGTAAATTACACGTTCAAAATTTTTTGATAAAATTGGTAAGATTGAGATGGGTCTGTAGTTTGAGGTATTTGTTTTGGACCCACCTTTGTGAATTGGTATCACCTTAGCAATTTTACAGCTATCGGGAAAAGTTCCTTCTTTGAAACATTGATTGATTAATTTTGTTAGAGTAGGAATCAATTCTGTGGAGATACTTAGCACTGTTTTATATGTGAGTGAATCGTAACCTGCACTTGCATTTGGTTTTAGAGATTTTAATATTTGACTTATTTCTAACTCCGTAGTGGGCTGAAGATATAAAGATTCAATGCTGTCATGCACTAACGTTATTTCATTGGCTGGATTGTGTTTGACTTTACCACGTATATTATCGGCTAGGGAGGAGCCAATGTTGCAAAAGAAATTATTAAATTGGTCGCATATCTCTACATTGTTAGTGATTATTTCATCATTAATGATTAATTTATTACAAACATTTCTTGAGGTGTAAGATTGGTTCTTAAGAATATTATTAATTAAGTTCCAAGATTTTATACTGTTATTTTCGCATTTTTTAAAGAGATCACTGTAGTGTGTTTGTTTTAAGTTTCGTTTTTTGTAGTGATATTATTTCTTATTTTTAAAAATTCTGCTTTTAGTAATGTGTTATTTGGTTGTTTTTTAGTTTCAGATGTAATTTATTTCTTTTATTGATTAATTTATTAAGGTCTTTGGTTATCCAGTCTGGGTTATTTATGTTTTTGGTTTTAATTTTTGTGGTACTATTAGAATTAATTTTTGTTGTCAGGTAATTTACAAGATTATCATAATTAAACATCGAGTTGTCATTCAAATTTAAATGAAAAGGATTTTGCATGACATCATTCTTTAGATTATCAAGATTAATATGTGTGTATTTTTGGGACGATTTTAAAGATGTGTTTTTAACATATGTGTGAATTACATCAAGGAGTAGTATATTGTGATCAGATATGGAATTATCACAATTCGTAAGTGAATATGATAGTTTTGTATCTGTAAGTATATGATCTATGATTGTGTTTGTATTTTCTGTGATGCGTGTGGCATGTTTTTTGTTTATTTTGTTCAAAATAGTGTAATTATTAAATCTAATTGTATTCGTATATTAACAAGTATGTGCGTTGGTTGAGTCAAGCAGATTTATGTTGAAGTCTCCAAATACAATACCTCTTTTATACGATTCGAGATGAGAGGACAGTGTTTCCAGGAAGTCTTTGAAAACAGTATTTGGTTTTTTATACACTAAACCTATTTTTAAATTGAGTTTGTTTACATGAAGCCATAGAAAATTGTTGTCGGGGTCACTAGTGTTATTAATCACATTGTATTCCAGAGAATATTTTATATGTTTATCGTCATCTGTCAGTGTCCAAATTTAAATTCAGTATATTGGAACAGTTACAATAGAACTATAAATCCCCATCTTGAAATTTTGTGTGCACAGTTTATTGTAAACCCTCATAGTTAAGTTCCGTCAAAACACCTACAATATAGGGCGTAATAAAGGTTAGTAATTTATAATTTATAAACAAACCTTATAAAAACTGTTCTTGTTTATCGTTGTAATAGGTAATAATAACAAATTTACTTTAACGACTTATACTTTGATTAACATTTTAATTTGATTGTAATTAGATACTCTGTTATATTATCGAACTCATTTGTCCTCTCCGTGATAGTTTACTGAAGTATCTGACATTATTCCATGGTTTCAGTATAAAGGGGATTGGTATATTTATGGTATAAAGTATTTCGTCTTCGGAAATTGAATTCCTTGCAGAAATTCTGACGATAAAGTAATTGGTCAAAATGGAATTGTTTTGTATATTAATTTTAGTGCGGTGCGAGTCGGTAGTATGTATTTTTGTTTAAAATCAACTTCGCTATGTATTCAACACATAAATTGCACATATATTAAAAACTCACCATTATTATTATTTGTTATATACGTATATACATATAAAACTGATTTTTTTCTCTTTATTGTATAATGCTATACTTTTTACTTACCAGCTTTATTTATATGTACCATGTGTAAAAACTATTCATGTTTTCTTTGTATTCTAAACACACCTGTATGCACTAAAACATAAAAATGTAAATGTGTGTAAAAGCCCATAAGGGCGTTAATGATTAATAAATAAATAAATAAATAATATAAATAAATAAATAAATAAATAAATAAATAAATATAGAGACTCCGCCACCAGCTCCCTGCGGCCGGCAAGATGCTTCGTGTTTGATAGGGCTGTACGTTCTAAGTTCTATAAGTAGTGGCGGAGTATGTCGGTGAGTCTACATGGTTCCGGAAAGTTCTAAAAGGTTTGATAAAGCTGTAGAAAGTTATGGAAGGAGTGGTATAGTACTTCAGTGGATTTAGAAGGTTCCGAAATATTCAAGAAGGTTCCATAAGGCTGTAGAAAGTTCTGAAAGGAGTGGAGCAGTGTGTCAGTGTGTCTAGAAGGTTCCGGAAAATTCTAGAAGATTCCACAAAGCTGTAAGAAGTTTTAGAAGGTTCGATAAAGCTGTACAAAGTTCTGAAAGGAGTGGCGGAGTAAGTCGGTGAGTCTAGAAGGGTCCGGAAAATTCTATAAGGTTCGATAAAGCAATAGAAAGTTCTGGAAGGAGTGGTATAGTACGTAAGTGGATCTAGAAGTTTCCGCAATGTTTTATAGTTTCGATAAAGCATTAGAAAGTTCTAGCAGGAATCGAAGAGTACGTCGGTGAGTTTTTTAAATTTCGATAAAACTGTAAAAATGATTGGCTTCTGGAAGGAATGGCGGAGTACGTCGGTGAGTTTAGAAGGTTCCGGAGTTTTAGAAGATTTGGTAAAGCTGTAGAAAGTTCTGTATGGTGAGGCGGAATATGTCGGCGAGTCTAGAAGGTTCTGGAAAGAGTGCAGTACGTCGCGTCGGTGAGTCTAAAAAGTTCCGAAAAGTTCCAGAAATTTCGATAAAGCTATATAAAGTTCTGGAAGAAGTGGCGGAGTATGACGGTGAGTCTAGATGGTTCCGGAAAGTTCTATAAGGTTCGATAAAGCTGTAGATAATTCTGGAAGGAGTGCCAGAGTACGTCAGTGAGTCTAGAAGATTGCGGAGCTCTATACGGTTCAATAAGCTGTAGAAAGTTCTGGAAGGATGGCGGAGTATGTCAGTGTGTTTAGAATGTTCCGAAAAGATCTAAAAGGTTCGATAAGGAGTGGCGGAGTGTGTCGGTGAGTCTAGAAGGTTCCGGAAAGATTTAGAAGGTTCGATAAGGAGTGACGGAGTATGTCGGTGAGTATAGAAAGTTTTGGAAAGTTCTAAAAGGTTCAATAAAGCTGTAGAAATTTTGGCAGGAGGGTGGAGTACGTTGGTGAGTCTAGAAGGTTCTGGAAAATTCAATAAGTTTAGATAAAGCTATAAAAAGTTCTAGAAGGAGTGACGGATTATGTCGGTGAGTTTAGAAGGTTGTGGAAAGTTCTAGAAGTTTCGATAATCTTAATTTTCAACATATATTATTAAAAAAGTGTACAATTTGCATGCCGCTAAAACTCAAAGATGAGTCCCTCTACGATAACGGGAATTATATTGCTTGGTAGCCCTCTATCCCCTTTCCATAAAGAAAGTTCCCGTTTTTACCTAAAGAGCGTGCTTTTAAAGATATAAAGGCTTAAAGTTTCACCCTCTTGAAATTTCTAGAACAGGTCAAAGCATTCCAGAGTATTCTTGAGCATTCCACCACATTCCAGAACATCCCGGAACATTTTGGAATGTTGTGGAATGTTCGGGAATAGGATGGAACGATCAAGAACATACCGGAACATCCCAGATCATTGTGGATTATTACAGAACACTCCTGAATGTTGTGGAATGATTTGGACCATTATTCTAAAATATTTGAATTCTTTTTTTGTATGGAGCTACCCATATGGAGTATATAAAGCAAGATCCGTCGTGGATTCGAATGTCAATTCATATCAACTCCTTGAGCGAAGCCGGACACCCAGAGTATTTGGATAATTCCACAACGTTCCAGAATAACCCGGAACATTCTGGAAAATTGTGGAATGTTTGGGAATAGGGAATCGGGAACATCAATGTGAAACATTCCGGAACACCCTCGAATGTTGTCCTGAGCGAAGCCGGGTAACCCAGCTAGTACAAAATAAAATAAGACATAAAATTTCATTTATATGTTTTACTCCAAATACTGTCAGGAATCACTGGTTAAAGTACGATAACCTGTAATAAACCCTGTTTAGTATCTATAGGTATTTGAGGCACGTTCCTGTGGTGGATACTTTCATTATCGCGCTGTTCAAAGAATCCTCCATTCAGAATCAAAACTTTGCTTGAAATGGCCGTGTTTTGTGACAAGATCTGAACAGCCACGTAATTTCTCGCTTTCCTTTATACCTTCCGCGGTATACGTTGTCTGAGTTTAGTTATTCAAAAAGTTTATCAATGTGAGTAATTCATAGTGTACAATGTTCATTAAATGTTTATATTTTCCAATTTCACAGAAATTTTCTTTTCCGAAAGTCGAATGACATGTTTTAAACATGACGTATGCAATGGATCAGGGTGAGTGTGGGAGTATGTGAGTGTGTAAGAAGGTGGGAGGGTGAGTGTATGAGTGGTGTTTGTGACAAGACATTTAACAATATTGAACATTTTAAAAATTATATTGATTAGGATTTTATTTCTTATTTGGAGGTGTATGTATTTCCATTTCAAATTACGTAATTTTAGCTCTAAGAATCACCTGGATATTCATTGACAATCCTCAAAAGTGCGCTGACAGCCTGTTCGGTTTCCAACAGATCTGGGTGAGCTAAGAAGTACGAAGGGACATCCCCCATGCCATCCATACCGTAGTAGTCGCCATGCGGGGTAGTTATGAACAAAGACCTTTCTGCACCCCTGTATACTGGAATCTAAAAAAAAAAATCACAAAACTTTTATGCAGCTTGGATGAAACCGGGTAGCAAATACTGGTATTATTTACTTGATTTATATTACTACGGTTACGTATTATTGCTTCTTAATACACGTTCATTAAATCAGTAAACAGAGTTAAAGATAAAAAAAATTAAACGATAACGCAAGATAACAATTCAATGAAAACTAATCACTTTTTATTTTATACACCACTTATTTAATCGAAATTATCAACACGTTTCGAAACCAATGGTTCCTTCGTCAGGGTAAAATTATCACCATGTTTCGAAACCAATGGTTCCTCCGTCAGGATAAAATTAAAATTAACAAAAATTACTAACAACTGTAGACAATTAATTACCTGTAGACAAAAACATTACATTTCCTTATCTTTAAATAATTTTAACAAACAATTATACATCAATAAACAAATTGCAATCAAAAATGATAACATATAGTACAAAATTAATAGATAAAAAAAAAAAAAAATTATAAGTTTATTTATGTTTATCCACACATAGTGGACATAGAAAAGAATTGGAGGAAAATAGTATTTTATTTTTTATATTAACTTTATGAGTAAAACCTCAAATTGTAATATTTTAATAAATGAAGACAATATAAGCGAAACTCAATCGAAAATCTGGAAACAGAAAAATCAGAAAAACATATTGACACCTCTGGGACTCGAACCCAGGACCTCTTGCTTTCCGGGCAAACGCACTAACCACTGCGCACGGTGTCGATATGAAATTCGGTCATGTTTAACTGTACCATACTTCGACTAAGATCGACACCGTGGCGCAGTGGTTAGCGCGTTTGCCCGGAAAGCAAGAGGTCCTGGGTTCGAGTCCCAGAGGTGTCAATATGTTTTTCTGATTTTTCTTTTTCCAGATTTTCGATTGAGTTTCGCTTATATTGTCTTCATTTATTTAAAAATAGTATTTTTTTACAAATAATACTACAAATTTAAAAATAATTAAAAACGTTCCAGGTAATTCATAAATCTGGAGATACGAAAAAATTAGACAATTATAGACCAATATCTCTTGTTTCAAACCTCTCGAAAATATTCGAAAAATGCATCAAATTTAGAGTCATTGAACACATAGAAAAAAATAAAATTCTATCGAAAAACCAATACGGCTTTCGTAAAGACCTAAGCACCGAGGATGCGATATATGAACTGACAAAAACGATATACTCATCTATCGATAAAAAAAAGAAATGTCTTGCCATATTCCTAGATTTAAGAAAAGCTTTCGACACCGTAAATCATAATTTACTCATTACAAAAATAAATCAACTAGGTTTCAAAAAAGACACACTAAAACTACTCTCTAACTATCTTACAGACAGAACACAAAAAACAAAAATTGGGAATAATTACAGTTCAGAGTCAAAGATAAAAAATGGGGTTCCACTGGGAACTGTGCTTGGCCCGATTTTATTCTTAATGTATATTAATGATTTATGTAATTTTGTAATCCCTGGTAAAATTGTTTCTAACGCAGATGACACGGCAATAATAGTGGATGGTAATCATTGGAAAGAAACTTTTTAGAAAGTAACTGATTGTATTTCATTGGTTTCAACATGGCTAAAATACAACAAACTCGTTTTAAACTATAGCAAAACATTTTACTTACCTTTTTATAAAACCATTAAAAATAAACCTAAAGACAACCTTAAAATTAGAATCCATAATACTAGTTGCAATCAAGAAATGTGCTTCATGTGCAACGAACTCACTGATGTCGAAAATATAAAATATTTACGAGTATCAATAGATATAAATCTTAATTGGAAATCACATATTAATCAAATCACTTCTAAATTAAGATATCTGACCTACATATTTTATAAACTTAAGGAAGTACTAAACATTGAAAAATTGAAAATGATCTACTTTTCCCTGGTGCAATCATCAATGGCATTATAGGATGGGGTGGTGCACTTGATACATTTATGAAGTCTCTACAAATAATTCAAAAATACATAATTAAAGTCATATATAACAAAAATAAAACATTCTCGATCAACTTATTTTACAAAGAAACTAAAATATTTAATATACGTAAATTATTTATATTACAAACTATGAAATATGTGTTTAAAAACAAAAATAATTTCGAAATAAATGAAAACAGAACGAGCAAAAGAATAAATAATATATTTTATACCCCACAAACCAATACTAAATTATTGCAGACACATAGCAGTTTCATTGGTCCTCGTACATTTAACCTTCTACCACTACAAACTCAAATGATAAATAAAATGATAAAATATGTAAAAGAGGTAAAATTATGGTTGAATAATGTAGATGTTGAAACGCTTTTTCTATAAATTTATCCATCCTTCTACAACTCATTTGCTGTAACTTCTAAACTGTATTACAATATCTTTTCTGTTTATTTTTTATACTATCTTTATATTTAATATGTTTCTTTAAGTCTAATTTATACTTTGGGTACTTGGAAATATAGTATTTTGTTTTAATATTACCCACACTCAGGCAGTGCCTTAGTGGGTTTTCATAATTATTATTATATATTATGTTATTTTACAATATTTGCTATTATACATTATATGTACAAAGAAATGGAAATAAATAAAGTTAAAAAAAAAAAAAAAATCTCCATCCAGCTTTTTATACTAATAACAAAATAGAAAATATATACGAGTTAAATATGAAGGAAAAAGGTGATTTTTTTAACAAATCTCAGGTGTATAAATTGATGTGTAATTATTGTAACTTTTTATACATCAGAAATTTCAATACTAGAGTTAAGGAGCACCTAAGGTGTTTAAATAGTAATTATTATTCTGGAATTTCCAAAAACATTTGGGAAACAAATAGTTTTTTGTGTAAATAAAGGGTTACATTCAAACACAATGGGTTAACAATTAGATAACTTAGAAATTGGAGAAAGTAGTGATTGCCAATTAAATATTATTAATAACAAAGTATTTAATCCTTAACTACCGACGTGCATTTTTCGTAACGTTAGTACCGACGTGAGGGCTGAGAGGCCGCGGGTATTATATAGTGTTTTTTAAAGGAAGTGATGAATTTTAATAAATATAATAAGTTGAAAGGTTTAATTCCTTTCTATAAATTTATAAATAAAACACTTGTCTTGCAAAGTTTTTGTAACAAAGAAACGACATTTATGTTTATTTATATCACTTTCCTTTGAATGGTTTCTTCTTACAAAATCTCATATTTTACAATCAAATAATAGAAAAACAAAACAAGGGACAATTGATGATTACATTCTAACTGACACTGTATGATTCAAATTTAAAGGGAATATATTTCCTTTACATCTCCCCCCCGGGAAAAAAAATTATTGCAAAATTTTCATTCATAGAACGAAGCCATCAGTGTGGTGATTTAGCTATATAGATGTATTCTCCTTAACTGTGCATTAACTTACATGAGCATTAATATAATTTTAAGTTTGTTTGGTTGGGAAGGGCGATTAGGCCCCCCTGGGAAGCATCCGCCACCTCCAGTTAGTTAGTGGCCCTAGGGCTGAACCGAGCCGCCTAATGGTTAATTTATTTTATTTTGATACAGTAAGACTAAATACATAAGAATGCAATGCTATTGCGTTACCTCTAGTAAGACTGCAATACGATTGTGTCCGCAGCAGGCATTATTATTTGTTTATTAAACAAGAGCGGTCGGTCTTATCTCTAGGTTCAAATGTTGAAGCAAGATAGTAACTATATATATTCCGATAATCTTGAAATACGTACATATAAAAATATATTTAATTTAATTTATTGGGGGGCTAGAATTCCAATAATCCATGCGCATGATAGCTGCAAGACGATTTGTTATCTACCCTCCTTCATGGTTAAGTAAATTGAAATACGTACATATAAAAAGATATTTTATTTAATTTATTGGGGGGCTAGAATTCAAATAATCCATGCGCTTGATAGCTGCAAGACGAGTTGTTATCTAGCCTCCTCTATAGTTAAGTAAATTCTAAAATAAAATCCATGCTAATTTGTACAGCGCTCTTGAGGCGATTTTTCGCAAAAACAGCGCTGTATAAGTTGTCCAAATTTATTATTTATTATTATTATTATCTTTGATAACCTCTTCATGGTTCATCAATGCAGGTGCTGGAATTAACTTCGAGATGTGGAAAAAATTTCGTTAAATTTTTTTCGACCGGTATTTATCTTGTAAATTGAGTTTGATAATTTTTCTATGATTTTGTAGGGTCCGTTTCTCAATTCGTCGAGTTTCTTCCTGTTAAGTTTGTTTCTATTCTCCACAAAAACAGTATCACCAACATTGAAGTTAATATGTCTCCTAGTTTTATCGTAAATTATCTTGTTGTAATTATGTGACTATAGTATTTTCCAGAGTTTTTTTTCTGTCTTGAATCAAATCGATGTCGGTCTTCTTAAGTTTTAACTCATTTGGCAGAATCGTAATATCTGTGCGTAGGTATTGAGGCGCATATCCAGTGACGGTGTGCTCTCTTTCATTATAGTTTTTTACACAATCACGCGCTATAGTTGTCCAAGCCACTTTTGAGTCATTTTCGTTGATTTTGCATCTAATTTTACTGACCAGCGTTTGATTTAATATTTCATTTAATCCATTTGAGAAAGGTGTGTTCACTGCAGTAAAAAGTATTGGAATATTTCTTTCATCCAATTTTTTTTTGAATTCTCTAGAATTGAGACCCGGGTATTGTTCTGAGAGTATCATGCCAATTTCATTAGTTTCTGTGGAGTTTAAGAGTTTGATGAAATCATCGGTATTTTGAGTTTTTGACGTTAAAATATATCAAACCTCGTGAAATGATCTGACAGCAGGTGCAAGTATCTCTTTGTTGACCGTGAACCCCCAAAACCAACTATCGTATTAATGGAACATATTTCAAAAGGTTTTGTTGCGTTCAGGTAGGACATCAATCCATATTTATTTCGACCTCTGGATTTGTTCTTTATACATACTGCACAACTTTCGCAGGTTCTCTTTATATTGTTTGTCATGTTTTCTGATGTGTACCATGGGCTTATCATTTTTTGCATTTGATTAATTCTTATGTGACCGAGGTCTGTATCAACATTTTTGATAAAATCTATGCTGAATTTTTCTGATAGAATTATTTTTTTTACTTTCTTGTAATAAACATTATTTTCTATAACAACTTATCTCTTCTGCACTGTATCTTCTCATTTTTGACCTGATCTTTTAAGATATCTTCTAATTTTATTAAGTTGACAACTTTTAATTGCTCGGTTCTCATCTGGTTCAAAGACTTGGTTTTTGCTTAAACAATCAGTTTCAATATTGTATTTTCCTGGAGAATATTTAATTTGAAAATCATATTGGGATAAGTAATATGTTAAGTCACCCAGCTCTTCATCGGTTCTAGATTTGAGATTCATATTTTCCAGCGGTTTATGATCTGAATAAACTGTAAATGGTTTACCTATCAACCAGTATTGCCAGTATCTCACTGCTTCTTTTATAGCTCAGCATTCTAAGTAAATTGATTTTTTCTTTTTCTGGGCGCCATTTAATTTTTTCGAAAAGTAAGCAACAGGTTTTTCTTTTCCATAAGATTGTGTCTGTTTTAAAATAGCTCCAACACCCTCTAGAGAAGCATCTCTTTATATGCATATTGGTAAATCTTGATCAAAAATGAACAAGATCGGTTGTGAGCATATTAGGTTTTTCATCGTTTCAAAAGCATTTTGGCTTTTATCAGTCCAAACAAACTTTTGATTTTTCCTTAATAAATTATGCAAAGGATCTAGTACTATTGCACTCTTCGGAATGTACTCATGATAAAAGTTGATTTTTCCTAAAAAATTGTCCTCACATTCTTCTGTGTCTTTGGAATAGGAAAATTCTTTATTGAAATCAAATTATCCTTTACTGGCTTGACTGAATTATTCTGATTAAGGAACTCCAGTGAAAAATATTATGGCTTTAAAAAAATATGTTCATATAGACCAATGAACGCCGATTTGGAATATATAAGTTTTATTTCATAATATTAAACGTAGAGTTCTTAAAAAATTATTAAAAAGTGCATTTTTAAACCTATCGTCAAAACACACTGTAAAGTTGGTATTACTGAATGGTTAGTGCTGACGTCACGCGTCACCAGTCATTGCATTGAAACTTTGATTATGTAGGTATGACACAAGTCATCAGTATTAACAACATTTCATGTTATTCGTTATTTCATACTGTTTATAGAGATTTAGTTGTTGTGCTTATTGAAACAATATTTAAGCCTAAATAATTAAGTATAAAAAATAGAGGTATCTTTATTAGTTTATCTCTATTATTTAAAATATTGAAAATTTTAAACTGTACGAAAAAATTGAATAATATGCTATAACATAATGCTATCATATAATGCACCTAGAGACGGGCAGAGCGGCTCAGTTGAACGAGGATGAAAAGATCCGGTTCAGTGAATCGGCTCAATTGAACGACTGAATTAAGCTACGGACACACTTGCTGATTAGAAGCCAAAGGGCATGCTACCTAGTAGCAATTGCTACCCGCTCACTCGTTCGCAAAGATCCGCGAACCGCGAGCAAGTGTGTCCGTAGCTTTGAAGATCGGTCTTACGGAACCGGATCTTACGGATCCGTATGAAGATCCGGGTCACTGAGCCGACTCGTTCGCAAACGACTCACTTCTCTATGAACTTCGAATTCAAAATGGCCGTCGTCGATCAGCTGGTAGGCGCTGTATCACCTGTGTCTTATTTGCCTACAATTTTTGCAGAGTGCAGGTGATGCTCCATTTGAGAAAGTATTGATTTTAAAAGCTAAAAAAATAATCATTGCACACTATTTCTATACCACTCTCCCATAATAATATTGAAAAATATAATAACATAATAAATATAATATAATAAATAAATAATTCCACCTAAATAATGTTTTAATTTGTCAAATAGTACCATTCTTTCTTCCGTATAACCGTCATACATAATGAACACCTGTTGAAAAACTTTTCAGGAGTGATGACGTCACACGATTCAATATACGTGCGGTGTTTTTCGGGGATCTTGAAAAATTAAAACTTTGAAAATTATTTTAACTATTAAAACAAATTTTAAAAAAAACATATGCAGTTATTTAAGTCAGAAGGTCAATATATTCATTAAAAAAAATGGATTGGAGTTCTCTATTATATGACCCAGATATTTTACCATGTCTGATGCAAATGTGCATTTTGTAAATTTTAATCTTAAACCTTCGGTTTTGATTGCATTCAGCAGCTTTGTTAGATGATCAATGTGTTCAGCAAAAGTTTTTGAAAAAATAAGAATGTCATCTATGTAATTCACAGCAAATTCGTTTTATTTTCTTAATATATTGCTTAATATCCTCAGAAAAATTGCCGGAGAAGTCTTCGATCCAGAAAGCAGGCAGGTCCATTGATAATGTCCCTCCGGTGTTACAAATCCTGTTTTTTTTTTGTCTTCAATCCGCAACGGAATAGACCAAAAAGCTGAGGTTATATCCAGCGTTGAAAAACATTTGCAATTTCTGGTCTTTGTCATTAGGTCTTCAATCAATGGAAATGGTTGAGCTTGAGGTATTACTATTTTATTTAAGTCTCTGAAGTCTATTCATATTCTGGATTTTGTGTTGTCTTCTTTTTTAAATGCTAGAGTAACCGGTGCAGCAAATGGACTGTACGACTCTTCTATCAGTTTATTGTCTAATAATTTTGCTTTTTTTTTTTTTTTTTTTTTTTTTTTTTTTTAATTTATTTATTTTAGTACATACAATAATGACATTACATTTTTCAGATACATTTTTTATATAACGTGATTCACCTTTTT
Source organism: Limnephilus rhombicus (assembly GCA_929108145.2). Lineage (NCBI taxonomy): Eukaryota > Metazoa > Arthropoda > Insecta > Trichoptera > Limnephilidae > Limnephilus > Limnephilus rhombicus. Next base: position 51,677,860 of record OV815274.1, read on the forward strand.
TTAGAGCATGCTCGTGTAAAAAAGGTGGAGCAGCGTGTGTGAAAAACTATTTAACATATTTTTTTAGAATTATAATATATATTTTTATATATTTTTATATATATATATACATATATGTATTATATATATATACATATATATAATACATATACATATTCAAAACAAGATATATGAAATAGAATAGAAAAAAAGAAAACAGTATAAAAAAGAAGAAGAAGAGAAAGAGGAAGAGAGAAAAGAGAAAAGAATATAAAAGTAAATGGATTTCCAAAGTCAATTGTCGAGAGACATTCTATTGTATTATTAAATTGAATTATTGTAATATGCTAATGATTTAGTGTTTTTATAGAACTTTTGAATTTTTTATAATTAATTTCCAATCTTAAGTTAAGGGGTAACTGGTTAAACCACTTGACTCCAATATATTTATAAAAATGTTGGGCTGTAGTGGTATTACAACGCGGTATAGTTATAGAGCCAAGAATACTTGGTCTTTTGCTGTTTGAAATAGATAATGAGTTATCATTGTTGAAACAATCTTTGTGGATTTGTAAAAGTGTAATTTTTTTATAAATATTGTGTAGTGAAAGGACTTTAAATTCTTGAAATAATCTTATGGTGGGGAAGTCATATGGTTTTTTTAGAATTATTTTTATTAATAATTTTTGGATGATTTCTAAAGGCATGAGAGAAGTTTTGAATGCACCACCCCAACCAAGAATTCCATATTGTAATACAGATTGGATCAGTGAGAAATAGATAGTTCTTAATAGATTAAAATTTAAAATGTTTCGTATTCTAAGAAAAATGTACATTAATTTTCTTAATCTTTCTACTGTTGCATTGATTTGTATTTTCCACTTTAAATTGCTATCTATAATTACACCGAGGTATTTTATATTAGTTTTAACAGTGAGTACAGAGCAGTCAGGTTTACATAAATTTGTGTTTCTATTGCAATTGTATGAATGTATACTTATCTTTAAATTTTCAGGGAATGCATGTTTATTAATGGTGAACGGTATTACAAAGGTTTTTTCCGTATTAAGTGACAGCAAGTTCGAGTCGAACCATTTTTTTAGGATGTTTAAGTCTAATTCTGCTGTTTTCTGGGTTTCATTCCAAGTTAAACCCTCAGTAAGAATTGCTGTGTCGTCTGCATATGAAATGAGTTTAGATTTGATGTTAAGTTTAAACATATCGTTGACATAAATGATAAAAAGAATTGGCCCCAGTACAGTTCCCTGCGGGATGCCAAAATTCGTGGTCTGAGAATCGCTCATAAGGCCCTTTAATTTAACAAATTGCTCTCTATTAAATAGATAATTTTCGATCCAAGTTAAAGCATTGTCAGTTATACCAATTTTCGTTAGTTTAGAGATAAGGTTAGAGTGCGATATACTGTCAAATGCTTTTCTTAAGTCAACAAATGTTCCAATACATTTTTTTTTACTATCTAAAGATTTATAAATTTTAGATGTTAAATCAACGATAGCATCTTGAGTGCTCAAATTTTCTCTAAAACCATATTGATGTGCATTTAATATATTATTTTCTTTCACAAATTTAAATATTTGTTTTTTTACAACTTTTTCAAATATTTTTGCAATGTTTGAAGTAAGAGAAATTGGCCTATAGTTACTGCTTAGACAGGGGTCCCCAGATTTAAAAATTGGGGTAATAATAGTTTTTTTGTAATTTAAGGGAAAGTTGCCATTAACAAAACTTGTATTTATGATGTGTGCCAAAGGTTTGCAAAGTGAGTCAGAATTTCTTTTAAGTATTTCTACAGAAATATTGTCATAACCAGGGGAAGAATTTCCTTTTAATTCATTAATAGTATCTTTGATTTCATCAGAGTTAGTTCGTTGAAATTGTGTTAGTGTGTTACAAGGAATGAAAGGTGTTGGTAGATTATAATTATCATTATCTCTGTTTTTTATTTTAATTGCTAATTTTTCACCAACTGACCCAAAATAATTGTTTAAGATATTTGCACATTTCAATGGATCTGTGTTGACATTGTAAATTGTGTTATCAATATCTAAGATTTTATTTATATTTGAATTTTTAGGTTTTTTATTGATCATTTCATTAATAGTTTGCCACACCTTTTTATTGTTGTTACCAGCAATATTGATTTTATCTTTATAGAAATCTTCTTTTGTTTTCCGGATTATGTAACATAATTTATTTCTAAAATTTTTAAAATATTCGCGTAGTTTATTGTTTTCAGGAAACTTTTTTAGCTCTTTATAAATTTTTTCTTTATGCTTAATTGATATGATAATTCCTTGTGTAATCCACGGTTTTAATTTTTTAAATTTAGTCTTTGGAAAGTTTGTTACAATGGAAGAGGAGGATTGGATATGCTTATTCAATGTCAATTCAAAATTCCGTGAACATAAATCAGTATTGTTAGATGATAGTACAGTTTCCCAATTTTCATTTTCAAGATGTTGTTGTAATTTTTCATAATTAATTAGAGTTTTTGGTAAGTTATAGCGACAATAATTATTCTTATTTATTTTATCAGTTTTAATAGCTACAATGCATGTATGATGGTCAGTAATATTGTTTTTCCAAATAACAGATTTTATTTTATCTGTTTCATTAGTATTGCACCAAATATGGTCAATACAAGATGGCCTTTGTCCAAAACATTCTCTTGTATATTTTTTTATACATGGTTTGAAATTGAGTTCTGATAAAGTGTTAATATATTCAGTTTTTTCCTTATTACTGTTGTTTTCTAAATCATCAGATATGTCGATATTAATATCTCCTACAATAAGTGCATTATGAAACCGGTTTGTATTTATAAAAGTTTTCAGGTTTTCGGTAAAATTATTAATGCTTGAGCTGTGAGTTCTATATAATGCAATTATATCATAAAAAATATTTTTTATATTGATTTTAATATGTAGACAATTAACAAGTTCGATAAATATTTCATTAACAGAAACATCGTTATAAATACATTTTACAAAAACAACTATTCCACTATTTTGATTAATGTTGTAAGATGTAACAAAGTATTTGTATCCCGGTAAATTATAAGTACTTGAGTTGGGACTAATTCTGGCTTCAGACAATACAATACAATCAGGTTTAAGGGCCAGCTCATTCAATTCTAGTGTAAAATGATCAAAATTTTTATAGATGCTTCGAATATTTAAGTGAAGGATTGTTAATGATTTAAGAGGGTCTATTTCAGATAGTGAGTTATTATATTCGAAACTGGATAGACAGATATTTTCTGAAACAATGAAAGATGAGTCTATATCTTCAAATAGTGAGTTAGACATGAAAGTATATTAGGTATATATTAAATAGAATATTGACATTGATATTGTTGTGTTTCAATAATTTGTTCCAAAAATTGCGGGGATTTACATGGATTTTTCGCAAATTTATAGCTATCGAAAATTGTTTGATAAACTGACCCATAATAATTGTATTCGATAGTATTAAAAATAACTTACAACAATAACGATGCGCTCGGATTACACTCACTTTTGCGAAATTAGTATAAAATGTATAGATTTGGTGTATATTATACCGGTGTAATAAAACTAACCCTTTGCGGGCGAGTTTATCAAAGTATTTCTTTAAAGTATTGTTTTTGTTTTCGTTTGAATTGTAAATAATACTATACATCATTAATCGTAGTCAATGCGATCTCTCGCAATTTTCAGCATCTTGTTTCGATAGTTGCACAAAGTACTGTTGGCCGTGTGGTCTGTAGGGTTTTTTTCTCCATATTTAGTGTTTTGTCTGATGCAGTTTACACACGCTGGGGTTGTATTTTCTCTTTCCGGGCATTTTGAAAGGATGTGGTCGCCTGCGCAGTGTGGGCAAATTGGAGGGTTGGTTCGATGTAGACATCTTTTAGCCGTATGCATAAACATACAGCAATGAAAACATTGCGTCAGAGGGCTGCAGTCGTCAATTTTTACTCGTTGAAACTGTATATTTAGTTTACCGAGTGCTAAAAGATTTTTTCGCATTTTCCCACTAGTTTCTATGATGTAGTTAGTGAATAGGCGCTGTTTTTCATTTATGTTTGTGTTCTTTATCTCCGCTATTAATGTGATTTTGTTGTCTTCACTTTCCTTGTAGACATCTTCAATTCCTTCGTTCTGGGTAATTATTCCGCAAACTATTTCTTCCTCAGTAAGATTGGATTTTAATCCTTTTATTATTATTTTAGGTCTTCTTTTTTGTACTTCATTTACCACCAGTTCATTTTTTAGTTTTTTTAATTCATCAGTTAGGATATTTGCATATTCCTTTTTAGGACACGATATTATTATTTTTTCTTCTTTTGTTTTCCTCAAACCGTTTATTCCTATTTTTAGGTTGTTTAATTTTATTTCCTTTTTAATTATATTTTCAATTTCTTTGGCTTTTACATTATTTTTAGTTGACGATATAATCATTGAGAATCTCTCTTCTTGAGGCATAACTTTAGTTGTTGATACTACTTGGGCGTAGGATGGTGTTATTGCGGTTTTCATAATTTTTTTAATATTTCCCACCAATTGATCGTTTTTTTTAATAAGTTTGTCTTGTAAATGTATGATTTGTTCTTGCATTATTAGTATTGTAGATTTTATTTCATTATCGAGATCCAATATAATTTTTTCCATGTTGGTTTTAGTTTTAGAGTCCTTGACTGTTTGTATCTTTTGTACTTCATTTTTCAGCGTGTTTATTAGATCTTCTATCGCCATGAAAGGGTTACGGTTGCAAGCGCGAAATATAATACCGCGGTAACGTGCTCCCGTTGCAAGCGTTAGAACACTACTGATTTTTACAGTTAGATTTAAATGTCCGGGTTTAATTTTCCCCACAGGAAAAACTAAACCCTTTCACACACTTCCCAAATGATCATCTGGTCAATCCACGTTATGCAATTGCACTATATGTATTATAATTACAAAACAATACAAGAACAACATGTCAACCTACCAGAGACCAGATGGGAAAATAATTCACCGACTCCAGATATTTTCATATCAGAGGGTTCGGCTCTGTGGAATTCCTAATTGAACCTATAAATCCTACTGATCCCTCAATATAAATATTTAAAAAATCTTTTGTAATCCTACATGTATTTAAAATTACCGATTTTTGCATTTTTATGTATAAATTCTTTGACAAATCTAATACGCCTAAATTTTGAATCAGAGACCTAGGTATAATGCCAGTAGCCGAAATAACAAATGGTAATATTTTTATATTCCGAGAATGCCAAATTCTTTTAATCTCATTTCCTAAATCTGTGTATTTTCTAATTTTTTCAGAAACAGTTTTTTGAATATTACAGGAATTTGGAATAGCTACATCAATGATATAAGTTATTTTTTTAATTTTGTCATGTAAAACTATATCAGGTCTATTATGACTAATTGTTCTGTCTGTTAGTATAGTTTTATCATAATATATTTTATAAAATTCATTTTCTAAAAATGAATTTGGTTCATATTCATAATATGGTACTATATTACGGCAGTCAATCAAGTTATGTTTAATTACCAAACTTTGGTGGATTATTTTTAAAACCTGATTGTTCCTAAATGTATACTCGGACGGCGCTAATATAGAACATCCCGATATAATATGTTCTATAGTTTCCGGAAAAGCCAAACATTTTCTACATAAATCATCAATTTGATTTATATCTTTGATTATATGCTTCCTATAATTTTTAGTATTAATGACTCTATCTTGAATGGCAAGCATAAATCCTTCTATTTCTGGGCTCAACTCTCCAATACTCAACCATTTGTTTGACGAAAGTTTGTCAACATACGTTTGGTTGAGATAATTGAAGTGTTTTGCATGAATAATTTTATTTGACCAGGAATCTAATAATTCCTGGTTAGTATTTATAAGAATGTTGGCATTCTCGTCATATAAATTTAAAGGTGTAATGTTTCTATCTGCCTTACAAATTATTTTGTGCATTTCTGAGCTATTAGCTTTCCTATGGAAAAAATTTCTAAGCATTTCTACCTGATTGTGTTTCAAAGATGTTATTTTGACTACACCTCTACCTCCTAAATTTCTAGGTAAATTAATTCGTTCTATAGCTGAATTTGGATGATGGCAATTAAACTTTGTTAACGTAGTTCTAATTAATCGTTCTAAACTATCTAAATCTGTATTGGACCATTTAATTATGCCAAATGAGTACGTTAAAAGGATTGCATTTTAAAATTTTTCTGATCCTAGTTTGAAATTTAATCCTAATATCATTTTTAATACTAGTGTGATCTAATCTATTCGATTGCGGGTATCCTAAATATTTATAAACCTCATCCCCTTTCATACTTTTAATTTTGAAATTTCTAAATATACCCTCGTCTCCATCTACAATTTTGCCTTTCTCTATATGGATCGTTTTACATTTATCTAAACCAAAAGTCATTTTAATATCATCTGAAAAAATTTTAACTACCTTAATCATTTTTTCTAAATTTGATTCAGAATTTGAAAATAATTTTATATCATCCATATATAATAGATGTGAAACTATACTACTCTCTCTTGTATTACCCTTAATTTTTATTCCAAACTTGCTTTTAATTAACATTTTAGACATAGGATTCAATGCTAAGCAAAACCAAAGAGGACTCAATGAGTCTCCTTGAAAAATCCCTCTTTTTATTGAAATGCCCGGTACTACTATTTTCTTACCTTTTAAATTTACTAGTAAATCTGTATTCCAAAAGGACATAATATTTTTCAAAAAGCTAATTATAATTGGGTTAACTTTATATATTTTTAATATTTTTATTAGCCACGAGTGCGGGACACTATCAAAAGCTTTTTGATAATCTATATAACAAGTATGTAAATTACGCTTTTGATTTTGAATTTGTTTTAAAATTACAGAATCAATAACTAATTGTTCTTTACATCCCATATGTTTTCTGCGACAACCTTTTTGTTGTTCAGATAAAATATTTTTTTCATCCAAATGAGTATATATTAAATCTGTCAAGCAAGAGGTTAAAATTTTGTATATTGTCGGTAGACATGTAATGGGTCTATATTGAGAGGGATTATTAATATTTTCGCTTTTAGGTAACATATAAGTAATGCCCTTAGTTAGAAAATTAGGAAAATTTTGAGGTTGTTTGACAAGTTTTGAAAGATTTTTTGCAAAAAGAGGATGTAAAGTAGTTAGACGTTTGTACCAAAAATTATGTATCCAATCGCAACCCGTGGCTTTCCAATTATGAGTATTTTTTATAATTTTGGCTAACAATTCAACCGATATATCAGAAAAACTTATTTGTTCAATGTCTGAACAATTGAGTTCTTCATTTTCTATCCATGAACCTGCCTCATTATGTTTTATATCTTTACTCCAAATGTTTGTCCAAAAATCGCGCATATCTGATTCAGATGGCAACGGAATATTATTATTCGAAATAATATTTTGTTTATCATCAAGTTTGGAATAAAATATTTTCTCATTTTTTTGAAATAATCTATTATTATTTCTTTTATTATACGTATAATTATATCTTTTTAATCTACTAGCTTTTACACCTAATTTTTGTTTTAATAAATCTAATAAATCATTGATTATATTTTCATTATTATTACTACCAATGTTATAACCAAATTTTCTCCCAATTTCATCTACATGTCTCAAAATATTTCTACTTCTATTCCCATTTTTATATTCAATTACTCTAGCTATACTACTTCTTAAAAATACTACATCATTTTCTAATCTAATCTGCCATTCTGGTTTACTATAACTATATGATCTATCATCAGAGGATGTTAATTTAACTCCTAACCTAGTACATATAGTGATAGCACTAGCGTACACTAACGTATGAAGATCTAAAAAACTAATATCGTCAAATATTATTTTTGGTAAAATTAAATTATTTAATTCAGAAATTAATTTAGATAATTTTTTTGACGTATGCAATTTTGGTAATTTTGGTCTAACTGTGGGTTCTATATCTATATATCTATTTATATTATTATGAAGCAAGTTAGCTAATTCTATTACATTATCATCTAGTAAGTTTAAATTTGCAATGTTGATTTCCCTAAGATTATGAATAGCGTCTAAGTTATTTGAATCTACTGTAATATCATTAGATTCTTCTACTAGAATATTATCTAAACTGTCTTCATTCAATGTATCTAATATAACATTACTACTCGTATTAATTTGTTCTAAATTATTCTCTAATTGCAATCTATCTCCTATTTCCTTTTTTATCTGATTTAATGTTACTACAGGGATTAAATTATTTTTGAAAATTGCCCTTTTTTGGTCAGCTAATCTTTGTTCGTTTACTTGGGCAACCGGATAATTTTGTGAGAAAAGTAAATGTAATTTTTTCCTATACAATAACATATCTGTTTCTAGTTTCGTCACATAAAAATATGAACGAACGATGAACATATTGACATCGTTCGTTCATTTCATTCTCTGCCTAGGAATACCTGCTTTTGTTTTTTGGGGTCTCAGATTATCAATGTTCATCTGTAAAGATGACATAATCAACCCATTTTCATTTCCGTTGGTTGAAAATGACATTTTGTCACCGTTCAAAACAACTTGGAAATGATTATTATTATTATTCCTACATTCCAGTAACCAAGCAACTGTCGTCGTTACCTAATACTGTCATTTGTCAACAAATAATTTTCAATTTGGCCAAATTAAATATTTTAATGAAAACTACCCTTCAATACTACAAATCTATAATAAATATTATATTTTAGAATAATGTTATCAAAATAAAATATATAATTAAATTTACCTGCAAAATATATTTCAAAGTAATCTCAAAATACTGTTGTTTACCTTGGTTACTGAAGCCCTCACAAAAGGAATAATTTTATATCGTATTTATTTATCTAAATATCCTACGGTTGACTGGCAGTTTATTTATTAGGTTATCTAATATACTTATTTTCAAATATTTATATGTTTTGGGATCAAAGCTAATTCTTTTCTTTCTGATACAATAAAAAAATCAGAGAGCCAAAATACAAGCAAACGTCGAGGCTAGCGTTGCTAAGCAACTATTATTATTTATATTATTATTATTATTATTTGCTCTTCTATTTCCTTTTTATCTTCTACACTGCATCTGTAAGGCCTCTTACTACAATATTTATCCCCTAATAAGTCTATCTTTGCTTCACATCCATTAACAGTGCCAAAATCATATTTACTCTTCGCAAACACTGATGTGTATTTGTCTATTAGTTCATTTATTTCGGTTTTTTTTATCATTATTTAAATGATTTATGGTTATTTTAATATCTTCTTTAACATGTGCGTTAAAATTAATTCTGTGTTTATCTATATATTTAAATTCAGTATTCCTTTTCATATCTGTAGAATCTTTTTCTTTTTTATTTGTATTATTCGGACAGAGTTTCTGTGATATTTGTAAGTCTTCACTTTGGATAAGTTTGAAGTCTTTTATCAGGTCTAATCCAATCAAAAAATCAAACTTGAAATTGTGTTCATCAATAATGTACACATCAACATTTTTCTCTAATTATTTTTTTTTTATCTTTAACGTTGTCAAACCACTTGTCTTTTTAACACCTTTAATCGTTACTAAATTTGCTTAATTCAAATTGTTTCCTTTCCCTTTTAGTTTTAACTTTGAATTAATTAGAGTAACATTTGAACCCGAATCATAATTTGCGTATATTTTTTATTTATTATTTAGTAATGGTTTGACTTTTATTAATGGTGATACTATTAGTTTTTTTGATAATTTTCATTGAACTCAGTCTCTACCACTGAATTGTTTACATGTTTAATGGCATTTCTCTTAAATGTTTCGTTCTCCTTTGTTTTCAACCAGCATGTAGCTTCAGGGTGATAACGAATGCCCTTATTCAATTTTTCACAAGTTTTATATGGATTTTTACCCTCATTTTTGTTATGTTCTGCATTTCCAAATATTTTCTTATTCATAAATCTTTTTTTGTTGACCATATGATCATACTTGTTTACTTCATTAAACAAATCTACAGTATCTTGTAATCCTTCTCTATCGATCTTGTTAAGTATGAATTCTGGTAGTCCGGAAGCAACAAGATCTATCAAAGTACCGGTGTCAATTGATCTTCTCATATCCAATAGAAGCTTTTCTTTTCTCACAGCATAATCCAACAGAGAACCATCTTTGTATCTAAATGATAGTGCGTATGTGACAGGGTTCCATCCTTTGTTTGCAAATGATTCACAGAATTTGTTTTTCCACGTTGACCACTCTGAGTTCATTGTTAGTTTTATAATCATGGAACTGTGCCAGTCTATACAAGATTTATCCATGAACAATCTGAGTTTTTTTTCATCCATGGTCACATCAAACCGTAAACATTATTTTTCAAACACTTCTATCCACTGGCTTGCATTTGAAGTTTTAGTACAGAGTTTTTCTATAAAAAACTTCTCAGCAATGTTTTTTAAGCTCTGTTACTTATCTTCCATTAACTTTTCAATCAATTTTCCTAATGCATCTTCTTTTTGATGTATCTATAAACTTTTTTCTTCCAGTTCTTCGAGATATTGGTCTCCAAACTGTAGGTTTCCATCTTCGACTACATTTTTTTTTAGTTCTTGTGTCATGGTTACCCAGGCTCTTCTAACCTGGTATCTTTTTTTGCAAACTATTTTTTATTTTTCCAAAAGTACCATTTTTCATTATCTCCTCGTGATGGCTGGCGGATTGTAGCATTTCTGGTATTTTAAACACGTTTTCATCACTTGTAACTATTTTTGTAATGCTAAAAATATTTGACCTGCCATCGCCTCCAGGTAATAGTGTAAATTCAAATTGAAGTTTCTCCATAACTTTATGATAAGTTGAGAGGTTTAATTCGTTTCTTTTAATTTATAAATAAAACACTCGTGATGTAAAGTTTTTTAACAAAGAAACGACATTTATGTATATTCATGTCACTTTCCTTTGAATGGTTTCTTCTAATAAAATCTCATATTTTACAATCAAATAATAGAAAAACAAAACAAGTGACAATTGATGATTACATTCTAACTGACGCTATAGGATTCAAATTTAAAGGAAATATATTTCCTTTACATATATATCTTTGGTTTACATTGGTTTTAAGAAAAATTAAGTGCAGAAATAAAATACATGTTTTGAAATTTTTAAATATAAGACAACAATACTATTTGACATGAATTTTTGGGAAAAATCTGACTATTAGATATAAAAAATCTAAACACAAAGAATAAGCCTCACAGAATAACAAAAAAAAACGAGTGTGCTTTAGACCACACAACTGATGTAAAACTTCTGCATCATTTATATTTATATGATAAGAAGAGAGAAAGAAAATATGCGCGCGCACTGCTCTCCCTTGCTCCTGCACTGTGATACAAACAATAAGCCTGCACTGTGTAACTGGCTATGAGAGAAAGATAGAAAGAAAATGTGTGCTCGCACCCTTCTCTTGCTCCTGCAGTAATATACGAAGCGTAACTCTCTCTCTCTTTCTATCTTCACTAACTTATATCTCCCTCTCATCTACCGTTCGCCTCGCTATTCGTAACGCTCTCGTCACGCCACTCGCCAGCTTACTCCCCAAGTCAAGCTTGCTTAAAGAAGTTTTACTTCAAAAAATGTCCACAGTCAAACTACACCTTAAATTCTAAGCACCGTCAGGGCATACTTGTTTCGCGCACTGTAAACAAACGTGTTTTTTTTACGAATAGCATATGTATATACGTCGATTTTCTTTTGAGTTTTGGTTAACATGAAAGAAAAGTCTTTCTTGCCTTGACTTATTTAGCTTGATCTTCAGATGTCTCTGGCTTATCAGAACCAAGTACTCTTCCAAACTCATCCTAAAAACACGATGCAACCTTAGGTTACAAAATATTCACTTTATGAGCTCTAATCCCAACTGTCGAGAATTTTTTTTATAAAAGCTCCTCTATCAGTTTGTCTTCCCACATGCACATCATATAAAATATGAGAATTGACGGAACATATATCCAAAATCCAGTAAAAAATTGTCATAATCCAGCGTCTTGAAATTGTCATAATCAAGTGTATACAGAGCACTTCTTATCTATTTCATTTACACCACCTTTCTTAGAATAATAAAACTAGTATCTGGTATCTGTCTGTCTCATTGTGCTCTGGTCAAAAATATTAGCCAACTTGGTCAACCTCGGATCCGCTGGAATCCGGCACTGTCCTTGCAACTACTGAAAAACGGGGATCAGTATTACGCGGAAAAAGCGTTAAGTGCCTGCCGGGGCCTTTCAGACCGCACGTCGGTACTTAAAGGATAAAATAATAAATTTATTTATTTTAATTTTAAACTTTACGAGTAAAACCTCAAATTGTATTATTTAATTAAAAATAAAGACAATATTAGCGAAACTAAATCGAAAATCTGGAAACAGAAAAATCAGAAAAAGATATTGGCACTTCTGGGACACGAGGTATATTTATAAAATATTTATTTTTAAATTTAGACAACTTAATTATTACTCTTTTGATAAATGAAACAATTTAACTTTTTTTTAACCACTTTTATATTTGAGTAAATCCGACCGGTTTCAGAACGACCGTTCCTTCTTCGGGGCAAATGTTTACTGATTTGACAGTTTTGAAATATGGATGGGAACAATGTATTAATAAAATTAATTGACCAAAAACAGCACGGTTTTATCAAAAGTAGATCTACCGCAACTAACTTAACAATATTTCAAAACTTCATAATACAATCTTTTGCAGAAAATAAACAAGTCGACTGCATATATACAGACTTTTCGAAGGCATTTGACAAAGTATCCCATAAACTACTAATCCAAAAACTATTTGCTCTAGGAATAAGGGATAACATGCTAAAATGTTTTACAAGCTATTTATTAAATCGTAAACTGTTCGTCAAAATAAAATCTTGGATCTCGAAAGCTTTCTGGGCTACTAGTGGCCTACCGCAAGGTAGTCACCTTGGCCCGGTTTTGTTCCTCATTTTCATCAATGATATAACCAATTTCTTCAATAATGTCGAGGTATTGCTCTATACAAGAAAATAACAGATATAAATCATTGCCATATACTACAGTCAAATATTAGTAAGTTTAAAGATTGGTGCGTTCAAAATAATTTATTTTTAAATGTAGAAAAGTATAAAACCTTGACTTTCTTCAGAAACAAAAATCCTGTTTTATTCGAATATTCCATCAATAACACAGCTTTTGAAAGAGTCACGGAAATGAGAGATCTTGGAATTATTTTGGATGAAAAACTAAGTTTCGCCCATCATATCCACCAAATTATGAACAAAGGTATGAAAACACTAGGCTTCGTATTAAGAACAACTAAAAACTTTAGTTCCATAGAAGCCATTAAACTATTATATGTATCTCAAGTTAGAAGCCAAATTGAATATAACTTGGTAGTTTGGTCTCCATCTTACAAAATTCACGTTAATAATATTGAGCGAATACAAAAAAAAATTTCTGCGTTTTATAAATTTTAAATTAAATACTCCACTAGAAGACTTAAAATATAATCTATTACTAAATATTCTAAAAATACATACACTAGAAGACAGACGTAAAATAAACGACTTAAATTTTTATTCAAAATACTTAACTCTAAATTCGACTGTTGCGAACTCCTAGAACTCATAAACTTACGAATACCGACAGTAACCACGCGACAAAATACACTATTCTACTGCAGCATTCACAAGCGGAACTACATTGCCCACTCTCCTAAACAACGATTTCACACTATGGAGAATCAGTACTTAGGTGATGTCAACATATTTAACATCAACTATGCGAATTTTGTGGATCTTGTAAAAAACTTATTACAAAACTATTCCTAAACATATCTGTATTTATGTAAACTTATCAAATCGCTGTATTTTTTTTGTGACTCGTGTGCATTTTTTATCTAATTTTGTTTTTATTATTTCTTTATCTGTTGAAAAATCATCTGTCATGAATTAATTGTACTACCAAACATGTAAAAGCGCTCTGGGCGTTGAATAAATAAATAAATAAAAATAAATTGTGGTAGAGGTGGAGCCGTTGCCAGGTATTATGTTGTTTCATTTATCTACAATGGTTAACCACAAAGTTATAGCTACATTCAAAAGTATAATTACTCGATGTTTATTTTGTGTTAAATGCAACTTTTGCCATTCCAAAATAGTTTTCATATTTAATATAATATAATTGTATTTTACGACACCTTTAACTAATTGATAACGACTCTTTGTAATCTTTTTGCCTATAGGCACTTCTTTGTAGGTTGATTGGTTTCGAAACAAGTTGATAATTTTGATTAAATAAATGGTGTGTACACAAAGAGATTTGTTTTCTTTTAATAAAATGTCAACAAAGAGTGAATTTTCGCATACTGCAGAAGTAAGAATGGTTAGTAATGTTTGGTATATATTTACATCCAGTCTGTTAGCAGTGTTCAACACCTTCAATACATTCAGAACTACATTGTCCACTTCAGTATGTCCATGCACGCACGTGATTGCCATAATCTTCAATTTCCTACAAATAACAAAATACTAATTATTGTTGTATTGAGATCATGATAAAAAACTAATTACATGAATTAATAGCTGAATTTCCCGGCGTTGCCCCGGTTATGCGCAGAGTTTTTCGAAATTTCATATAGACAGTAGACCTTGCTCGTATTTTGATGATTAAGAGTACATAATTTCACCAATCTCGGAATAATAAGGAACTGCAGTGAAAAATATTTTGAATATTTATATATAAAGATAAACGAACACTGATTCTGAATATGTAAGTTTTATTATATATTATTAAACGTAGAATTCATAAATCGCGTGAACACTGCCATGGCAGGCTGTAACGGTTGCTGCTAGCGGTGTGTCTCTAGTCACAATTTTCGCATGGTCTTGTTGGCTGCATTATACACAGAACAGGGCACGCGTGGCTCGGACGAGCTAGGAGCAGTTCAGCCGCTCAGTTGACGGAATTATCGCGGGTCAGGAGGTTGTGCTTGTTGAACGGGCTGTCATTGTGCTGGGACCCATCTTAATCATCGAACTTCAGTATGTGAGATTCAAATTAGTCATTTAAACAGATCGAAATTTTATTTTAGCTATTTATAGAGATTACTGAGTTTAAAATATGTATCGTTCAATCAATACAGGCGCCCATCAGTTTAATCTTACAATTCAATTACATTTTAGATTCATATTGACACGTTGTTGAGAATTCATGATCATTTACAGCTGGAACGAACTATCGTATCCAGCCACCCCTGATGATTACTTTTATTTTGTTATTTAGAGTCTCAATGCTAAATTTTAGAATGTTCCCAAGGGCTGGGTTTTGGATTTTAAATAAATTATTCAATGTTTTCCGACATGGTATTTTTATTACATATCTACCCACATTGCCTTGTTTGTTTTATCTAAGATTAGATTACACTTCACATTGATGGATGTCCAACCTTGGTGGGTAATAAATAATAAAGGTATAACATATTAATGTCACAAGGCATGTAATACCACTCAAACGTACCAGTGGCACACAGACTGACATATACATCGATATGGCAGCCTTATTAGTACTCAGTCTGATGGAGAATCTAACTGTTAGCTCCTCTTCCACCCCCCTCACTCTCTGAGCTGAGATCGTTGAGCGAAGCTTGAAACGGAGAATTGAATAATTCATTTTTTTCTTAAATTGTTTAACTTTAAGAAAAATGAAAAAAAAATTATAGTGATAAGTAAGATATATATTATTGATGTATTTACGAAAACTATAATTTTATGTGCCTTTGAATTACTTGGTTAGAAGCGAAACATTTATATTTCTTTAACGATAATAAATTAATTAAAAAAAACTTCCTTGCATGGCTTTAGAGTCTTCCGCGGCTTGGTGCAGGTTGATAGGTTTTATTTTGAGGAGCTAGTAAACTTGGCAGTTGCATGTCTTGGTTAAGCCAGACATAATTGCATAGACGAAATATGTGGCGATTTGGATTAACTTAACAAGATAAATTACAACTTTATACCAGACGAATGCGTTTTTCTGTGCTCTTCATTATTAGTGATAGATATGGCGACTAGATCATCTCAGGCCTGGGAAACTGTGACCACAGCTTTAAAAGTTCTTACGGAGCAGATTGGCGGGCTGTCAAAGAAAATTACACTTCTAAATGGCAAGATCGGTGAGCAATCTACCATTATTATTACCCAAAATACTACGGTCGCCAAATTATCGGCCAAGATAACCGGAGGAAGAAAACCAAGAAACCAAGGAAGGACAAAGCCGATGCTTCTTCTAAATCCAAGAAAGAGACACCACCCGAAAACCAAGATGAGTGGAAGGTGCAAGCACACAAGCCGCGGAAACGCATATTGGAAAGTATTACGGTTAGGTACTAAAAAAGACACTGCATTACGAGCGATTGCGTAAGTTAGATACGATTAAAGATTTTCACGGCCAAAAATATTTTTGTTATTAGTTTTTGGGGTATTATGCCGTGTTGCGCTACCTCCTTCTTTATCCAACGTTTCGGACAGCGTTGCAGTGTCCATCATCAGGGCAGATGTGTAATGGTTAGGGGTGATGTTTGTACTTATCTACTTAGGAGTGATACCGTGTCGCCAGCTCCACTCCTCTACGAGCTGGCACTACAATATACTTCAACATGTTTTTTGCGTTTAGCCTTGATGTAACCGTCAATTACCGCATACCAAGAACTATTGAGCTTAGCTCTGTCGTCTCTATTAATATTTATAGGATTTTTATAAATTTCAATTGCCTCCGTAATCAGGCGTGCTCTATGAGTTTTGGGTCTTCCCAGGATCTCAGGGACAAATCCAAAGTAATGGCCGGTCTCGATTAAGTGCTCGGCGATTATCGATTTGTCAGGGTGACCAAGTTTACAGGCACGAAAGTGTTCTGATATCCTTTTGGAGATCGTCCGCTCTGTTTGGCCTACATAAACCTTGTCACATCCAGAACAGCCGAGTTTGTACACTCCATCTGTTTCTAGAGGAAACTTGGTCTTTGCAGGCCTCAAAAAGTCTCGTATTTTTGTCGTGGTTCCGAAGACAGTCTTGATGCTTTCTTTTTTTCAATAGCCTGGCAATTCTGTCTGTCACATTGTGAACGTAAGGGAGGAAAGCGCAGCCCACGCATATATGTCCCAAAGGATGCAAAACTTAAAAACGGTTGGTGAAAACATTATATTTTTTTATTTTTTTTATTTCATAAATTTTTTTATTTGTTACAGATATTTGTTTTTTTGGCTACCACACTAGGCTAATGCCCGTGTTGTGGTAGTCGTACATTTAATATTTTAAATACGATTTAATTAAAACAGATAATTAAACATTCAAAAAAAAAATTAAGAAATACTTAAAAGTAAAGAGAAAAAAAAGATTATATTTTAAAGAAAAGTAGAAATAAAAATGAAAAGACAAATTTTGAAATACAAAAATTAATAATAAAGATTAAACGTTAAGAACTCAAGTGTTCTATATAAATTAAAACATGTAAGTATATAAATCAAAATTAAAACAAATAAAATTTAGTGAAAAACTAAGAGAAAAAAAATAACAAAATTTTAAAGAAAAATAGAAATAAAAATGGAAAATAAAATTTTGAAACGCAAAAATTAATAATTAAAATGTAGTGTTAAGAACTCATGAATTCTTTAAAGTACGTCCGTCCCCTTTCAAAAATCCAATGTTGTACACGTGTTATAAAAAGAGAATTAGAATTACTTGACTTTATGTTAGTACTCAGAGCATTATATATTTTAGGAGCGATGAACCAGAATTGTCGTTGAGCGAATCAGGTGTTAGTTTTTGGGACCACGCAACCCGGGTTTGATGAAAAGCGGGTGTGTGCTTGATGTTGAGGAGCGATTAGTAGATTATTTTTTCGTATATAACAAATGCTTGTTTTAGTAAATAACTGTCGAATATCTAAGACCCTGATTTTTGCAAAGAGTTCATTTGAGGGATGGGTAGGTTGAAATGTAAATATAATTCTCAGAATTAGTTTTTGAACTAAAATAATTGGTCTAATAATGGATTCAGCACAACCACCCCATCCCACTATACAGTATGTTGCTATGGATTGGAAAAGGGCAAAGTAAACGTTTCTCAGAGTCTGTAAATCTAAGATAGACCTAAGGGAGCAGAAAATATGGCAGAGTTTACGAAGTGTTTTTACTGTGTCACCGATGTGAGCTTCCCAACGTCTATGATTATTCCCAAATATTTAACTACTTTTGATGATTTGAGGGTCGAACACGTACAATTAATATTAGATGTGGTTTCTGGAAACCACATCTAATATTAAATATGGCTGAAAGAGACAAAAAATAACTTTACGGCATACATATGAGTAGTATATTTTTATTGAATTGATGACTCTGAAAACCGAATTACATTTTACGAATGCATCCACCGAGAGACATCGAAAACATTGAGCAATAAAAATATATTAATATTGGGCGATTTCAATATGACGAACAAACCCGAAGAAATGATGCTAGAACATTCATATTTTTTAAACTCCATTGGTCTAAGACAATGCAATGTAATTAACAATTATTACAACAATACGCTCGATTTTGTGTTAAGTAACACAACTGTATGCGATGTCAATCGAAGTGATGAACCTTTAGTCCTAGAAGATAAATATCACCTTTCATTGGCGATTCATGCAAAGCTATCAAAAAAAATGTACAGCCACCGAAACGCACGACGAGAAGCTACACGCTCTACGCGGGTGGCAAAAATAGCGCCAGCGGTGCCATCTAGCGACGACAACCATCAAACTCCGCATTTCGCAACGATCCAACTCTTATATTTGACAGTGACAAATCCAACCACTGCCTGGTGACGACGTCAATCCCCGTAACGAGCGGCTGAAGAGAAAAGTGTGGCACTATAGATTAGCAGATTGGTTTGGTCTGCGGGCACATTTTAATGCTTTCCCGTAGTCAGCTGTCTGTTTTCGGACCTCGGATCCCTCAAGATGTGCCCAGGAAATTGGTGTCATCACATCCGCGATGAATGGCTTCATCCAATCCACTGTTAAAGAAACTGGTGTGGGCTCAAAGCCGTGGTTCAGTCGAAAATGCTCTGAAGCAGTGCGACAAAAAAACGCGGCTTACCGATCTCTAACGTCCGAAAACAGAATGGTATATAACAAAATGGCAAAGGAAAGCAAGAGGATCATAAACAGATCAAAATTCGAGCACGACCTGCAGATCAGAAAAAAGCTGGCTGCCTGCCCGCACGGCAGCAGAGCGTTCTGGTCGCTTGCGGGCTCAATAGGTCGCAATTTCTGCAAACCCAGTCTGCCACCTCTTACCAGACCTGACGGCTCTCTAGCAAACACCGCCGCCGAAAAGGCTAACTTATTAGGCAAAATGTTCGCGGAAAACTCGACCCTCGATGATCAAGGTGCTACCCCGCCGTCGTTTCCTCATTGCGGTTTTCATATGAAAAAGCTGAGGATCCGGCATCGGAATGTACTGTCTTACGAGGGTTGGATATTAATAAAGCTAGTGGGCCTGACGGAATACCTGCCATGGTATTACAGAGGTGCGCTGCAGAAATAGCTCCAGTTTTGACGAAGCTTTTCAAAATGTCCCTAAAGTCTGGCTCTGTGCCCTCTGGTTGGAAAAAATCGATCATTCACCCCATTTCAAAGAAGGGTGACCGCTCCAACCCAGCCAACTACCGCCCCATAGCGATCACATCAGTTCTGTGATGTGATCGCGTGATGGAACGTGTGATCAACGACGAACTGCTCACATACCTCGAGAAGAACAAAATTATTAACGACCGTCAATACGGATTCCGGCGGAACCGCTCGTGCGGTAATCTTCTCGCGTATGTGACGCATGTTTGGGGGCGGTGCCTGGAACGGTTGCACTGGATATTTCCAAGATCTTTGACCGGGTTTGGCAGCGAGGGCTTGACAACAAACTGTCTTCTTACGGACTTCCCGCATCCTTGTGTACGTGGATTGCCGACTTTTTGAGGGAGAGGTCAATTCAGGCCGTTGCTGACGGTTTCACCTCTTCCTCGCATTCGATAAATGCTGGCGTCCCACAGGGATCGGTTCTGTCACCGACTTTGTTTCTGTTGCACATCAATGACCTCTTGTCATGTGCACCGATTCATTGTTATGCGGATGACAGTACAGTCCATGATAGCTTTTTGTTTGACAAGCCCTCAAAGGGCACACAAACTCCAATAGCTTGGAGGGCTTTGAAGCAAATAATGGACGGTTACCTCGAGAGTGTTTTCTCTTGGGGTAAGAATAACCTCGTCGAATTTAATGTTTCAAAAACCCAATCATGTTTGATAACGTCTAAAAGGGATCGAAATGAAAATCTAGTCTCCTTCAACGGATGCAATCTTCCGAACAGGACCTCCATCGATATGCTTGGTGTAACTCTAAGTGACCAGCTCAGGTACGGGGGCTCTATCGAAACCAGAGTTAAGTTAGCCTCTCAGAAACTGGGCGTTCTGTACAGGGCCCGCAGATACTTTAATAGTACACAACTGCTAACCCTGTACAAATTGCAAGTGCGCCCCACGGTTGAATTTGGCAGCCACCTCTGGTCTGGAGCTCCAATACACCAAAAAAATACCCTTGACTCTGTGCGGAAACGGGCGGTTCGTTTGATAGATTCTTCCATCTTAACAGACGGACTGCAATCTTTAGAGCACAGGCAATGCTATCCTTGTTCTACCGGTATTACAATGGAAGATGCTCCGAGGAACTAGCGTCATTGATCCCCTCAGCACCGGTGCACAGTCTGGAAACACGCCAAACACGCGCCCAACTATTTGTACACGGTTGACATTAGTCACATGAGAACGAGTCGTTTCTATGACTCGTTCTTGAGTTCAACGGCTCGGCTGTGGAACGATTTGCCGGCCTCTGTGTTTCCTCCCTCCTACAACATGGGTCTCTTCAAGACCTGTGTTCACTCCTTCCTTTCCTCAAAAAGACCCTCCACACAGCATCTTCAAAGATGACATAGGCCTTGAGGGAAGTTATTTCCCTCAGGGCCTTCTGTGTGGAGTATTAACTCCACACAGGAAAAAAAATAAAAAAAATTCTTGTGCACTTTAAAAAAAAAATAATAAAACAAACAAAACATTTTAATAGAAATTTCATCCATAACTTTACTGAATTTAAAAAAAATGATGCATTCATTTTCAAATAGTCAAATTTATTGCATTTCTACTGGTATTTTTATTATTTCATATTATCAATTAACCAGCGAGCGACACAGATACTCACTTATACATAAATATTATTTACTTAAATTCAACAAGCAATATTATTATTAATTACTAGCTCAGTTCAATGTAAACACTTCAAGTACTTACCGCAGTCTTAATGAGCTGCGCCTGCGTTTGCCCGAATAGAATTATCTACCTTCCTACTTATCATGAGTCATAAACAGTTTCTTATTTAAATAAACTAAGGTTGTTATAAATTTCAAATACAGCTTAGAAACTTTTTTTAATTTTATCCTCTTTTATCATTTAATTTATTGAACCAAATAGGACTGATAAAATAATTTTTCAAATTTAACAAACAAAAATTAAATTAGGTTCGATTATCTCAAACTTTTCATATCTCTGCAAATATAAGAGAAAAATACATTGCCATATTAGGTACATTTTTTGAATTCTCTAACAATTTACTTTCTATGCCCACAGGTCCCAACGTTGACCAACCCCCGGAGCCTTCTCACTAGGGGTTGTAATGGTGTAGGAGTCTTCGGAAAGGGGGCTGATGTGGAGGTCGAACAAAGGACACTGAATTGCATTCGGCTGGCTTTCCGATTGGTCTCCTAGCAACCAATTTTTCAAGTCACAAGAAATCTCTCCTCTCCGGATCAAAAACCACCGATCATTATGTTTTAAACTACCGGTCATGACTCACTTGCATATCGTGTTTGTTCGCCCTTCACATTATTATTATTGTTAATATTTAAATATAGAGGAATTATGTGTAAGTTGTAAATTATTAATAAACCTGTAAGTAATGTACCGACGTCTTACTTATTTGCTTTACCACACTCTTTACACACTTTAAAACACATAACACGTCACCCTACAATTGGTGACCTCCATAAAATATTAGCCTCTATAATATTAATCGATGATATTCAAGAATGCATCAGAGTACTACTTGCTTACTTTTTGCTGACGATCTCAAACTGCTCAGGACGATACGCGACATTCAAGATTGTTTTAAGTTACAACTTGATTTAGACGCAATATCTTCATGGGCAGATGAAAATAAACGTTTCTTTAATGTAAAAAAATTGTTTTATTAATTTATTTATTTAGGCTTTTACATACATATATACAGGGTGTAACAGGACGTACCCGAGGGATTTTAACCAGCGGTTCCTGAGCATATTTGGAGTAAAAAATGTAGATTTCATTTTGCTCTCCGGTGATATTTTTTTTCTATTAAAAACAAAAATTATGTTTTTAAATCACGCGTCGCCAATGGCATGATCATTGGTCTACTCGGGAGACAACGTCGCAATTTCACACGTGCACACAGTGGAAGGGAGGCGACAACGGCCAGCGCGCTTCAAGGCAGGACCATATTATATGCTCCAATACCAAACAAGTAATATTTAATATTGCGTAAATAATTATTATGCTTATTTTACTCAGATATTATTGCTAGCTTTAAGTAAAGACTTTAAGTACCGAAAATTCCTGATGGAATTCTAATTTAAATAATTTGTGGTTAGAAGACGGGTGGGTTTCTTCATTTACCGAGAATGCTAAATGGAATGCTAATTGTAAAAGTAAACGATCGAAATTTAAAAATGTCTATGCATTTGACCGTTTACTTTTACAATTAGCATTGCATTTAGCATTCTCGGTAAATGAAGAAACCCACCATTAAATAACTTTTAAACAAAAAAAAATGTAGTTCTACGAATTAAACACAAAAACAGTAATTAAATAACTTATTTGTTGACAATAATTGAGAATAATTTCCAATGGTCCTTTTATCATAAATATTAAGAAATAAGATAAGATAAATATTTAACCACCTTTAAAAACACAATCTCCCTTGCACTTGCTTAATTAGGTATCCAGAATCACCAAAACGAAACGCGCATTATCATCGCGAAAAACAATCTCCCTTGCACTTGCTTAAGTAGGTATCCAGAATCACCAAAACGAAACGCGCATTATCATCGCGAAATTATTGTCAATAAAATCAATGCTCATATAAAACGAACTTGTCAACAGCTGCAAATGCGTAACCGTGACCTTGACCCACAGAATTTAAAATAATATGAAATACATACATGTATAGGTAGAATACGATGTTATTTTAAAATTAGAATGCTGCCAGGTGCTGAATTATTTGAATAAGAAAAATATTTAATTTTATAAATGAATTTAAAAATAAATCAATTACACATTGGAACAATTTTAAAACCGTGTGAAATATTTTGTTCAAAAGATTTATTAAACATCACGCGGTAGGTAGAGAGGATGAACTGCCAAACAACTCGGTCTTAGCATACTCCTCGCAATTCCACGTAGTAGGTAATTGTGTATTCTTGGAAGTACCTAGTCATGATTCAAATTCCAATTCAAATTCCCCATTTATTTTTACCTAACTACACAATGTAGGTACTAATATTTTTCAGTTATGTAGGTACTCAGAATAAGGGTTACAATCAATAAACTATTGGTTTTACCGATCTATTAATACGTATTATGAAGAACAGGATACCTAACACAATTCTTAGAAAGTTCTCGACTTATAATGTGGCCTAACCAGTGTTTTGAAACAATAAACTATTGGTTTTACCAACCCATCAATAAGTATGTTGACAAAGTTCTTAGAAAATAAGTTGATCTAGCAATGTTTTGAATGTAATAGCATACATTTGGATTACAAGGAACTATCCAGAATAAGGATTGCAATAATAACCTGTTTTACCGATACAAATAATATTATCATTTTACAGAAGGGAACGTACCCATACTACGTGACCAATTTTTTTTGCAATTTTTAACCCCCCCCCCCTCCCCCTCCCGGTGACCAAAATCCTAAGCAAATCGCCGCTCATTTGTACCAAGCGTGACATTTTGAAGACCCCCCCCCCCCGAAGAGGTTACGTAGTATGAGTACGTTCCCTAAGGTAATGGTGCCGATTTAAAGAAAAAAAAATCAAGTCAATAAGTTGACTGTATTCAGCCTTACCAATAAAATACAAACTAACCACAAACAGTCCGATTATGAAGGATTGGAATGTTTCATAATTTTGACACAAAATGTGAGTTCTTATAGAAGTTTCAAATAAATTAATCGTGGTGGTTCGATCATAAGCTTTGAAAACATTTTAGTATCTACTGTTTAAGTGTAATGTTGACTGAACTTACAATACTTAAAAATACTATTTGCGAAAGTTATAATTAAATAATACCTCTAAAAATAATTTAAAAACCCACCCGGCAATGTTTTGTTCGCGTTTGTGTCTGTCATCTGTCACAGATACGAACATAATATTATGAATGATATGTAAGAATAAAAATGCTGACATTTGGTTATAATATTTTTTTTATTATTATTATAAAAGTTGCTCGAAGTGGCCGCCATCGGCTTCAATGCATGCATGCAATCTTAACACATTATGGATGCTTAAATTAGCAGGATTCGCCTTCAGTTCGTCTGCTGCCTCCATGATCAGTTGGATCAATTGCTCTCTCGTCGCTATCGGCTTCGAATATACCTTTTCCTTCAGAGTTCCCCAGAGGTAGTAATCCAACGGTGTTAGGTCGGGTGATCTCGGTGGCCATGCAATGTTAGGACTACCTCGGCCTATCCACCGTGCAGGAAACTCTACATTCAGGTAGTTCCGCACGGCAACGGAATAATGGGGTGGAGCTCCATCGTGCTGGAACCACATCCTTCGCAGTGCTTGTAAGTTTACTTCGTCCAGAATGTCGCCCAGCTGCCCTTGCAGGAACTCCAGATACATCGGTCCATTTAACCTGGGAGGCAACTCGATCGGACCAATTATTTTGTTACCCAAAATACCCGCCCACATATTTACTGAGAATCTCTCTTGGCTCGACGATTCCCGGACAAGCTTAGGATTTTCTTCGGCCCAATGATGCAGGTTGTGGATATTTAATATTCCTGTTTTTGTAAATTGGGCTTCGTCTGTGAATAGAATATTTTTCATGAAATCTCCATTTCTCAACACATTTCGTAGCATCCGTCTACAGTAAATTAGTCTTGAGAAATGGTCGTTCTCCAGTAGACCTTGGCAGCGCCTGTAGTGGAAAGGTTTCAGGCGATGTTTTTTTAGGATTCTCCATACCGTCGTGTGTGTTATGTCTCCAACGATCATGGCGACGCGACGCACGGAAAGCGTCGGGTCTTCTGTCATCATGTTGAGGATCCTCTCTTCAACACGAACTGGAACATCATTATTTCCTCCGCCCTGAACCCGTACGATTCCATGGTCGCGCAGGCGTTGATACATCTGCAAACAAAAATACAATTGCTAACATTATTCTGTTATAAAATATCAGTAAAAATGAATGACGGGTGCGTTTTATATCAGTTTATTTCTGAGAACATAGAAATATTTGATTAACATAGAAAACGTTCCGTAAGTACGAATTAATTTATTTTGTGAGTGAAACTATTTAAAACAAGCTTTCTTGGAACCGATTTTGATTAGCAACTATTTACGTTGGGGGACAAGCACAAAATATGATTATTTAGTTCTTAATTTGGGTTATAAATAAGTGTTAATAACAATTTCAAAATGACGCGACGGCTTGATATTTTTTTCACAAGAATTTCGAACTTTAATTGTAATGAAAATGGAACTTTAAAGCATCTTTTACCAATTAACCTACGTAAATTATTCTTGTTTCTGTTGTATTATTATTCATTTTTTACATCAACTCCACACATTTTCGGGGATGCTGTGAGGAGGATATTAAGTTAAATGAAGTGTTATTTAAATAATTTGAGCTTAAAGAATTAGCCAAGTTGGGAAACATTACCCTATTTTTTTTACTTGGCACGTTTGATAGGTATTATCTTGGATTTCCGAGAGTGAAACATAAAATTTTGGAAAGTTTTGTAAATAAACATACGTAGTGATAACCTTTTTCCGTAACATTACAAGACACAATTAGGCGGATTTTTGGGAGCCTTTACAATGAGATGGCGGCATTAAATGTGTGTCTAGCTCTACGATAATAAATAGGTAGTTAGGTACAAACCTGTACAAAAGTTGTATGGTGTGGTAGACGTCGTTCTGGATATATTCTGCGATACTCTCTTACAGCTTCCACTGAATTTCCTCGGCAAATTCCATAAACAAACACTATATCTGCTTCATGGGCAGGTGGATAATTTTGAGGCATCTTTTAGAATAAACACTAATAATAACAGTAAAACAAAAACAAATTTCAAAGCAACTACGCACGACCCCGTTCACCGTCAAACTCCAAACACAACTGACCGAGCGGTATTCGGAAAGGGGTAGCTTCGCCGCGGTATGGGAGTGAGGGAGCGTGCTGCCGATAACTGTAGGGTTGGCTAGCGGATAGGGGGAGGGGTTATCGCGAGGTTGCCATATCCTTTACTCGAAATATGAGATCAGTGAAGGTGTGTAGAAAAAACAAAAAAAAATGTTTTTAATTGAAAAAAAATGTCACCGTACAGCAAAATGATATACAAATTTTTTTCTCCAAATAAGCTCAGGAATCGCTGGTTAAAATCCCTCGGGTACGTCCTGTTACACTATTTAAAAATACTGTATGCGAAAGTTATGTTAAATATTATCTCCAAAAAAATATCTATTTAAAAAACCACCTGGCAATATGTTTATTCGCGTTACGAGGAGGCGCGCAGTAGAGAGTGAAAGAGTACGCTGCCAACAACGGGGTTCGGGTTGGCTAGCGGATATGGGGGAGGGGTTTGCGCGGAGTTGCCGTATCCTTTACTCGAAATATGAGATCAGTGACGGCGTGTGGAAAAAAACCAAAAAAATGATTTTATTTGAAATAAAAATTTCACCGGAGACGAAAATTTCATTTACATTTTTTACTCCAAATATGCTCAGGAATCACTGGTTAAAATCCCTCGGGTACGTCCTGTTACACCCTGTATATAACAATATTAACGAAATTATACTAGTGAATAGTGCAGGAAACGACTGTTTAAAATACTTGCACAAAAATAAACATAAAGTAAAAATATTATTGAATTTGAACCACACAGTATGTAGGTACAAAATATAAAAGATGAAAATTAGTTTTTTTTTCTTTCAGCCGACAAAATACTGTTAATGTGTTAGTCAATTTAAATAGCTTTATCAAAATATTCCCCTATTTGATGAAAAAAACTTCAATAAGGTATGCTTATATATTAAAATTGATGTACTAAATATATCAACAACATCGGAGTATTTGTTTCTAAGCTGTTGAATCCGTCGCAAAGGAGTGTAATATTGGGATGTTGACTTAGAATTGCTACAATAATATGGTAGGTACTGTCTTGTGAGTATGAAAACAGATTACATATAATAAACCAGGTGCATAAAACATTGAATTAATGATTTTATACAAACAGGTTAGATCGGAAATGATTCTACGATCAGAAAATTTTATTAAATTTATTTAACAAAGTACGTTATTGTAATTTAGGCATTCACTAGAAATGCCCATTTTAAAATTTACTTATCTTAAAAATTTACTTTGGATTCTTTCAATCGCATGTGAATGAATCTCATAATTTGGGAACCAAACCGTGGAATTGTATTCTAAATGACTCCTTACGAGTGACATATATATTGTTTTTACGGTGTTGACATTATTGAAATCACTAGATACCCTTAAAATAAATCCCAACATTTTCAAAGCTTTATTGGTTATTACTTCTATATGCTTGATAAACTAGAGTTTCGTATCAAACCAAATACCTAAGTCATTAATTTCCGAGACAGATACTGACCACATATTGTTAATGAAAAATCGAAAAATATTGGATTCTTTATTCGATAAAACCTCATAATTAGACATTTGCTTATGTTAAGTTGCAAGCGGTTATCATGACCCCATATAATAAATCCCAACAAGTTATTTGACAATATATGGCAATCATTAATGTTTCTGATTGCGTTGAATAATTTCAGGTCATCTGCAAACATTAATACTTAAACATCATTGAAAATATATAAAACATCATTAACAAATAATAAAAACAGGATTGGACCTAAATGTGACCCCTGGGGAACACCATTCGTTGCAGTGAATTGTACTGAATGAAAATGTACCATCAATTTGAACATCCAGTAATCTTTTGATCAAGTAACTGTTAAACCACTTATATAGTGAACCACCTATTCCAAATTTCTGCAGTTCTGAACTCATAATTAACTTTATCGAACGCCTTATTTAAATCGGTATAAATAGAGTCAACTTGACATTTACTAGACATGGAATCAGATATATAGTTTTGATACGTTAACAAGTTAGTAAGGGTAGGTTTTTTTCAGTAGAGGAACCATGTTGTTCAGGAGAAATGACGTGGTTTAATCGGAAAATAATATTTTTAAGAAGAATTTTTTCAAAAACTTTAGGAATTGTTGATAAAAGACACACCGGTCTGTAAATAATCACCTCGTGTTTATCACCTTTTTAAAAATAGGCGTAAGGAAGCTGAATTTCCATTTAGTAGGAAAACATCCTGTTTGTAAAGACCGATTAAATAGCGAATATAAAGGATACGTCAGATTGATATAGGCCAATACGCCAATTATTCAAAAACACAGGAGGTATTTTATCTGGTCCACCGCGTTTGCTTTGATCTAGTAATTTTAGTTCAGTCAGTATATCATTACATTCTATGTGGTTACAAGATAAATTAAGATTATAATCAGTGGTAAAATTTGATGCTGTACTAGCAAAAACTGGTGTATCACATTATTAACGTTTTTAAAAAAATCAGCAAAAAGGTCAGGGATACTCTGAGTGTTTTTGGCCTTTTTACCTGCATATTCCAAGTTGGCGAGTATACCAAAGTTGTTATTTTTCATTGATTTTGCATAGTTTTTTTCGATTTAGTTTTTTTCTTTACATTATGATTTATTGAAATTTCAACATTATTAATAAAAGAATTGTAGCAAATTTTTGAAAAGATTTTCCAATCTTTTCTAACGTTTTTAAATTCAATATAATTTGATAAAGACCTGTCTTCTTTTTTTATTACTGTCACTATGACGTATACGCGTTCCAAAAACCCGATTAAATTTGATTATAAATTAAATAATGAAATATTGTCATAAGTTAAATCCACAGGGGACCTCGGGGTCACATTTGATCCCAAACTTACTTTTTCAGATCATATGGTAGGGTTGGCATCATTGTGTTAACTTCTTGGATTTGTGATAAGAATAAGTAAACAATTTTCCAAGCCCGAAGCAATGTCACCGATATTCAACTGCATTATACGATCAAAATTAGAATACGCTTCTGCTGTTTGGGCCCCATACCAGAAAAAAATAAATAGATTTATTGGAACAAATCCAGAAAAAAAATCTACCGTATCTTTATAAGAGAATGCATGGTATATACCCGCGATTTATGCATCATCTGGATTTGCTATCTCTCGACCCTAACATTAACAGCTTTCAAAATTATAAACTATTACATTGACAGCCCATCCCTCTTAGAATGCTATAAATTGTTCATACCGAACAAATACTGCCAGGGTCGCCACCACGACTTGCTCTGTATCCCACGTGGCAGAACAGACGTTCTGGCCCGGCACAGCATGACAAGAAGTATGGTGCTGCTAAATGATATCTCTGCGTCCCTTGACATTTTCAACATTAGTCTTGAAGGTTTCAAGAGTAATTTTAGGCAAGAACTCTAAAATATGTATTACTCTAATTTTATTTTTTCTTCTTTCTTGTTTAAAGTTATGTATATCTTATGTGTATTGTAATAGGATTATATTCATCTGTAATGCACAAAAAAACTGCGGTTGACGTCAAAAAGAAGACTACAAAAAATTCTCAAAAAAAAACAGAATTCAATGGTATTTTTCGCTCTCGAAGCACTCTTTCGCGAGTTCAACATTTTTGATTGAGATACCTCCAGCTGGAAAAAAACATTATATCTCTAGGCAGATGCTGACAAATTTAGGGAATTTTATTAACACCAACAAAAAAATGTAAAAAAACCCACCAGAACATATTTAGAGATATCTAAACCAAAGACGAATAATGAATTAATTTAGGCGAAATCATATACATAGACTCTAACAGCCTTACTAATAAGAAAACGCCTTAACGATGGTTAACCTGCATATTTGTTACTTGCGCGGTGCACTGCGTTTTTACATGGTTACTAATAAGATGATCACATTATTAGGTTAGTTGCATTGTTTTTGCTTGATCTGCGCATGCGCGGCATCATTAGCGGCCATTTTTTTTTCTAAAAATTCGCGGCTTTTTTACATTCGTGACGTGTAAAATATCATGCGCAGTTATTTAACGTTTTTAAACATGATTTCTGTTTATGATAGATTCACTGTTATATTATTATCATAAATGAATATAATTTCTATTATTTGCGACATTTTTGTCAGTTTCTGTGCTTTTATAATGTCTCTGTTGTTACTTTAATTTGGTTAAAATAAACATATAGGTTATTTCGAATAAATTATTTTTTATCCACTTAAGTTTAATAAAACTTCCATAAAAGTAATAATATTTAATGAAATAAAAGGCTTGGGCGTGTGTTAATAAATATCAAATTCGAGTTATCAACGTTTATATTGTTTGGAAGTGAATTCAAAGTGTCAGAATTTTTCTATTACTCTCTCGGAACAATTGTTATATTTTTTTTATAATGTTTAATTGTATGAACGATATAAAAAGTGAAGTGACAGTTTTCTTCCAAATTCATTATATAAAAGGACTATATTTTTTAAATTTAGTTTTTTTATAAATTTCTCTACACTTTCATAAAAAATATTTTGGTAAGAAATTTTTTCCAATTTTTTCCGCGTTTGAATCTTAAAATTTGGCAGTTTTCAAAAATTAAAGTGTATTTTAAATACAAAAATCTAAAAGGTATTTTTATCTAGTTTTCATAAATGGTACTTATTTTTAAGACACTATCAAAAATAAGAAATATATAGAACATTCAAAATACTTTGAAAAAATTCCAAATTTCGTTCACACATCATTACTAAAACAGAGATAAACTACCCCCTCAGTCCGTGTAAACAATGTGTATTTCTTTCTATAAACAATTTTTTAATTTTTAATTAAATGAAGACAATATAAGCGAAAATCAATCGACAATCTGGAAACAGAAAAATCAGAAAAAGATATTGACACCTCTGGGACTTGAACCCAGGACCTCTGGCTTTAGAGGTCCTGGTCCTGGTCCTTTATTGATTTTCGCTTATATTGTCTTCATTTAATTAAATGTTACAATTTGAGGTTTTACTCATAAAGTTAAAATAACAATATGTATATATTTTTTTTAATTAGTAATGTTTTCACATCCGCGGCCGTTTGTCAATTGAATAAAATTTTCACGGGGTTTTTTAGTAAGGCTGATAGAATACAGACCAACCAAAAAAGTAATACTATTAAAATATGCAGAAATAAACGTATAAAATTTTATTGGTTGCGATTTTAAATATGATACTGCATGAAAGTAAGCATTTTTTTAAAACAGCCACAGCACGACAGTTGCAAGGGGCTTTTCCCACTAAGAGCTACTTTGTGTATCTTTTTTGTTTATAAGAGTCCAATACAAAAGAGGGAAAGTTACAAAAGATTAACCGAATGACACCCTTTTCAACTTAAGTACTAATAAATAAACACCATAATTTAGATATAAGAAAAATAATCAATTGTAGGTACGGCTTTGTGCGAGTCTCGAAAAGATTTTTTAAAAAGTTTTTGGACAATCTTCTACAGAAACCTAAGTAAAAATTATTAGATTACCTTGAATTTGAGAGTTCGGGATGCTTTTCAGCCTTTAAGAGGTAAAATATGGCCACCGCATCGCCTGACCCAGCGTCTGCATCTATGATCACCAAATTTCGTTCTCTGAAATATAAATTAAGACGCTGCAACGCACACTAATCAGCATCATAGCGGTTTCAACTCAACTCAGGATGATCTAGTGAATGGCTTGTAGTTGGTTGTCAACTCGCAATTATCGCGCTTACATCGCGCCATCGCCACGCTTACGGATCGCCATCATCGCTGGAATGGCCAGTGGTGAGTTGTGGCGTCTCTTAGTTTACGGTGTAAGCCAACGAACTGTCGTTCAGCCGTAGCTGCACCGACACCCCGGATGGCGAGGCATTAAGGCGAGGCGATGCTGATCCGATGTCGAGCTTATATGTGTGCGTTAACCTTAAACATTATTATTTATTCTTTCAAATTGTGATACTTATATTTCACGTTACGTATCTATATGCACGAAGATGCAAGATGTATATGAATTATACAGAATGAAGATACAATCCTAGTCAACGGTGGACATATATTTTGACAATCGGAACTTTGATAATTTTGTTACCGCTGTTCTAAATAGTCATAAATTAGTTTCAGAGACGTCAATAACATATGTTTTAACCGCAAAAAATAAAGATTTATCTATTGCGAAAATTAGTTACCGGAAAACTCAGAATCACGCAACTGACTGACTTGAACAGAATGACTCCTTTGAAAAGTCATTAATAGTGATGAAAAACAAAAATGGTTACATAGGTTACGTTACGACGTATTTTTCAATTTTTTTTTTCACAACTTTAAATAATTTTTCAAAGGGGTGATAAAGTTGCAGGATTTTTTGTTGTTGTGGAACCCTAATAATGATATCAAAATAAGCAAATACTTACACAATTACTGACGACAGTACAACCGCGATGGAACATACTAGGGCAAGTACTATTGCGGCAATGGCGTAAATGATGTTAGTCGTCTTCATCTTTCTTTAGAAGTCGTCCCAGGTGTCCTTTCTGCGCTTCTAACCTATTAACAGGTGAGTACTGAGTAGTAGGTAGCAGTTTAGGATTTAAAATGGCACTAATAATTCTACATGTAATGCTAATTTGACAAGTGCAGATTTAAGATGGTACGAGAGATTTTTCAATATTGTTAGGAGCGGGCCCCCAAACATGTCCCAAGCTAGCTCTCAGGGGAGGCATGATTTACCCTCTATTCAGGTGGTGGGTCGCTCGAGGCTTCAGAAATTCCTTCGCATCTCAGTCGTCTGGCAGGATACTCCCTCTCTAGGAAACCCTCCTGCCGTAGCAGAATAATGACAGGATTGAGTTAACTAGTTTCATGTATTGCAAATTTAAAACACAGTACATAGGTCATTACAGTACAATTCAACACAAGAAATACATACTACACAATCCTAGCTA
The DNA here is from genome assembly GCA_929108145.2 of Limnephilus rhombicus. NCBI lineage: Eukaryota > Metazoa > Arthropoda > Insecta > Trichoptera > Limnephilidae > Limnephilus > Limnephilus rhombicus. Next base: position 51,711,392 of record OV815274.1, read on the forward strand.
TCGTGTTTATAACCTCAAGATCCCTAAACGAGACTCTCTGAGTGATGGCTTTGCGCGGGAGTTTACAGTCTATCGTTAAAGGACACAATCAAATGAGGAAACAATTGTACAGCTTACATGATGTTGGGGGTCTTCGTCTTCCGGCTTCCAGGGGGACCTCCCGAGTTTAGGACAGAACCGAAGTTTACACAGGCATGGTGAAATATCAGCGCTAAACCCGTAGGTTATTGAATTAACATTGCAGGTTATATTTGAGTACAATTCGAGCGATAGTACGCCGGGCGCGAACAGTGGGAATCCACGCGCGGGCTTAACGTGTGCCCGAGGCGGCTCGCAATTCTCAACTGGTGGAAGGGATCGCGTGCGGGTGGGCGGATGGGATAGGAAGTAGGAAGCAGGGAACAGGGGGGGAGCAGGGTGTTGTGTAGTTTGCGGCGAATTAGGAGTTTGAATTCTTTGTCGTTTGGGCGTACCATAACACTTCCCCCCGCGCTTGGAAAAAAAGCGACGTGGCAATGGAGCTGTAGGGAAAAAAAATCCTCTTATGCTTCCATCGGGGTTTTGAGAGATTCGTTGCTTGAGAGATTTCCTAGCTAGAACATACAGTTTTATGCTATAGTTTGGGTCACAATGTTTGTAGGGAATGGGTGGGGGTACATACAATGTTTGGACAAGACAAATTTGGGAAAAGTACATGGTGTAAAACAACATACAAGGTTATGCAATTGAAAATAACAATACACATGGTTAAGCAATTGAAAGAATGACAATACACATGGTTAAGCAATTGAAAGAATGACAATACACATGGTTATGCAATTGAAAGAATGACAATACACATGGTTATGCAATTGAAAGAATGACAATACATTTGTACAAGAGAAGAGAAAAAGTGTGTGATTCTAAGGTTTCATTGGTCTTGGAGCTAAGTTTGTGAAGCGTGGATTTGTTTGGTTTCGGAGAATTTCGAAGAAAAGGACGTGACTTCACGGATTCTAAGGATTACATTATCACTGTAATCAGACCCATTTGAGACAACGCTCAGGAGTACACTTGGGCCTTAGAAAACACTTGGTTTTGTCGAAGACGTCGAAGTTCACGAAGTGGGGACTGTGGTTGCTGTGCCGCGACTATGGTTACAGAGGTCATTGAAGAGAAGAATCCAGTATCTGCAGACATGCCAGTGTGAATCCTTAGTGTTATTATGGTAAACACGGATCGTATATAATGGTTATTGAAGCATAATGTAGCTCAAGATAACTTGTATTGGTGCGCATTCAGCGAATACTGGTGGGTCAAGGTAATGATGGTTTACACATGACGATATATGTGTCACTGCATGACAGAGCAAGAGACGACAAGGTTGGCATTGATAGCAAGAGTAAGAACAAACCTAAGAGCTAGCGTGCCCAAAAGGTAGTTTAGAGTGTCATAAAGTATAGTGGGACAACTCAGCTTGCTGTGGCACGACAAGACAACATACGTATGGGCGGTATGGTCTGTGCTTTCAGGAACAATTGCGTAGAAAATGGCAGCAGGAGAGACCTTGTAACCACAGCGCGTGCTGTCAGGAAGTGAAGCTCAGCTTGGCTGTTGGTGATGACATCCGCCTGGGCTTCTTTTTAAATCCGGGAGGAATTATTATTAGAGCAAAATTCTTGAAGTTTACCTGCCTAGGGACCAATGAAGAAAAGGTTTGGAGAGAAACAAAATGTGTCCAGATAATGAAATAACGAAATTTTAACCACCGACCCAGAGAGTGACGAAGAGAGATTCCTAACTAAATTGTGATTACATGAACATTTTCCTTTGCCAGGATGACTTGGCGTTTGCCTAGTGACAATATGTCTTGGTTAAAAAACAACCGGCCCTCTATGGCCTATGCTAACATGAGATGGTAACATTTTCGTAGAATTTCAAAGAACGAGACAAAGAATCGTGAACTAGTCACGGCAAAGGGAAACCAATTCATGAATAAAGGTTGTCAAAAGGAGACAGACGGTACGCCAAGTGCATATCGTACATATCCAACATTCATGAATGTGTTTCGTGGAATTGAGAAAAGAGAGAAAAAACTGGTGAGACATATGCAGAGATTGAGGGGGAAAACCTGTAGATAACCGGACAGTTACCTATTCGAACTCCAAGTGAGGGCGAGATATGGTCAACGACAGATTTTACACTTCATAACATAAGTCTGAAACATGGGGAATGGGAGGAGGAGGGGAGAAGGGAGACGAGTTGCGAAACTTGCTAGAGACTGGACCAATTTCCGATTCAAACTCTATGTGAAAATGAAACATAATCAACCAGCAGATTTCCTGACTCTTTACATTTATCAAAAAGGATGAGGAGACATTTGAATACACATTATATCAAAGAGGCTAATCTTTCGCGTGTATTGGGCAAAAGATTAGGGGTCATTTTTAAAAACTTCTACATGATTGTGAGAAAAGACAGACCCTTGCTCCAATTTCACAAACCTGGGGGTTTTCTTGTTCGTTCTCCAGACAACGAGTTAGGTGGTTTTTTGTGCTCAATCGATTAACTCCCACAGCACTATGCCCCATAATTGACAGTGAAGCTGAAAACTAGTCCTTTTGGGATAGTAGATATTCCTGGGCTTCTTTCCTTTTTGCAAAGAAGTAAAAAAACAGGAAGTCCACGGGCATTGGCGTTGAATGACAACAAAGGGTTGTGGACTACATTTCGTAGATCGCACACAAAGGGTTTGATATTATTTCGTTCGCACGACTCATGGTAAGTGTTTTAACGTCTTCACGTATAGTGTACAAAATATGTAAGTACATACAAGATATAACTCAATTATAGACAGAAGTCAAAGAGTTTATACAATGCATCCTAAAGAAGATAGCAAAGCCGATATTATGTCGTTCACACGAATCACGGTAAGTATTGTTATTACGTCTCCACGTCTCGTGTACAGAGTTTATACACAGTTATACATAAAAGCGGTACTCATGACAAATAAATGACACACGACCGGAACAGGTTATACGAAAAGGGTGGTACTCATGGCAAATGAATGGCACACGACCAAAATAGAACGTACAAAATGGTTCTCATGACAAATGAATGGCACACGACCAAAATAGAATGTACAAAATGGTTCTCATGACAAATGAATGGCACACGACCAAAATAGAATGTACAAAATGGTTCTCATGACAAATGAATGGCACACGACCAAAATAGAATGTACAAAATGGTTCTCATGACAAATGAATGGCACACGACCAGCTCAATAACATTTAGCTATGAGAAAAAAGTGATTATGACGAACTTCTCGTATCGCGGCAGGTATTTTAAGGATCCCTCCTATAATGGTGGATGTTCTAAGGATCTCTCCTATAATGTAACAGGGTTACGTTTAAATACAACACAATAAACGTTAACTATGCTTGTTTTAACACAGTTTATAAAGATTTGTTAGATTAACTAACTCCGTAGCCCAGGAGCGTACGATAGGATAACAAGGAGGTAAACAATTTAATGTCACTTCGTATGTTATAAAGGCGGGGTGATGACAGAGTACATTTCTGTTTACACCATGTGACAAACAAAGACAGACCTACATGGTTTTACATACTGTCTATTGCAGCAAACTTCAGTGGGGACAAATAAAAGGGACCAATTGTGGTTTTACATACCCTTTGTGTGGTTACAACATACCAGGTTATGTGCAATTTAGGTTGCAAATACTTGGTTAAATGGCGAAACAGGAGTTGAATGCCTATGTTTGTAAAACGATGATCAAACAAAACATTGATGATTTACGTTAAACTGCGGTTATTTATGTACGGAAATCAGGGCTGCCGTTAGGTTTTATTAACCTTTTCCGTAAGGGTTGAAGCATGTAATACAAGACATACATGTTGTGAAGAGGGACAAATCGAGGACTTCTTATAACAACAAAAGACCGAGTATTTGGTTTTACGTACTTTAGTTGAAACGAGTCCATGAGGATTTGTACAAGGATGGAAAGACCAATTTAAAGGCTTTTCCTTTATTTATATACATATGATTTCAAAATGGATGTGTCAAAATCCAATTTGTTAGCAAAGAGCTCGGGTAGGACGCCATCAATTTTTGACATTTGAGAAAAAATTGAAAACTACTATACACAAGGAATGTGATTATGTGAGTAACCACTTATCTTTACCATGATGGGTAAAATATGGAGCATGTTGAGATGGTTTACTAGTCCTGGGTCGTGATTTAACGCTTTGGAGTTTACCAAATCGATTTTAGAACGACGCTCCAGTATTTACAGAACATAAAAAGAAAAAAAATGAAGAGATTCCTTCCGATATGATGAAAAAAAAACAACAAACAAAAATGGTGAAAATTACAATATTGCATTACATGGCAAAGCGTGCCATGGCATGAACGTTGCGTAGTGTGAGGGGTTGAGAGGCAATGATTGGGTTCATGACTTCCCGAACACTGTCACTCGAGGGGTGTCTCTGCTCTAAAGTGATCAATTTTGGAACAGGTGAGAAAAAAGAAAGAAAAAAAATAAAAATAAAAAACGTGTGAGACAAAAATTACGGTGGTTGCCAATTCACGAACATGAACGGGGCAAACTACACCGTGGATTGTACATAAATTTACAAAAATGATTTTTTAACAATATTCGTTTTATCAACGAAAGGGTGGGCATGTAATTGACACTTTACACGCCGGTCATTGTAAGACTTGGTGTGCTTACAAAAAGGTTGTGGTGATACACACTGGATCATTTTAAGTTTGCTGAGATAGTGGGGGCAGTTTTACTTGACTCCTCACTTCCAGATTTTGCGATATCCTTAATATGGTAATTACCAATGTGTTTTCCAGAGCAGTCAGACAAGGAGTACACTAGATCTGATATCTTTCTTAGAACTTTGGCCTTCACGAAACGTGGTGCCAGCTTGGCAGAGAAATACATGGCTCCTTGGGAAAGTGTGTTGTTCTTTCTCCAAACTATGTCTCCTGTATTGAAGGTGACATGTTTCCTACGTAGGTTGTATCTGTCCGCACTCTTTTGATGAGCCAGGAGCAAAGCATCAGTGACTTCACTGTAGATGGCCGACAGTTCTTCCAGACGATGGGCATAGTTCGCGGTAGGGTTGCTTGTGGTGGCAATTGACGTAGGAAAGTTTGTGTTCCTATGTAGAGAACCATGAACAACTTGTTCCATACCGTGTTTTAAGAAGAAAGGTGTGTAACCAGTGGCCAGATTAACAGTGTTGTTCATTGCAGCCTGAATTTTATCTAGGTTTTTACACCAAGTACGTTGATCTTTATCAACTAGAATAGCCAGAGCTGTGTTGATTGTTTGGTTATAACGTTCGACGGTGTTATTTTGTGGAGTATACAAGGTATTATAGTAAATATCCTTGATTCCGTATTTGGCAAGAAAATCTTTGAATTCTTGGGCAATAAATTGTTTTCCGTTATCAACAATTACGGTTCTGGGTGTTCCGTAAGGTATAAAAATGTGTTTTTCCAGAAGTTTGATGATGGCGGACGCGTTGGCTCTTTTTAAAGGAAAGATCCAACAGAATTTAGTGAAAACATCCACTACACTAAGTATGTGCATGTGTCCGGCATAACTTCGGGGAAAGGGTCCGACGAGGTCCATTGACAATGATTGTAGGGGTCTGTCGGCACGTTTGGGATTACCCATTAGGCCGGCAGGTGCTGCCGTGCTATGTTTATAGGCTTTACAAGTTTCACATTTAGAGATGTAATTGCGAATTTGCTTGAAGAGACCAGGCCAGTAATACTTCAAGGAGATCTTTTTATACGTCTTGAAATTTCCTGGGTGTATGGAGTCGGGAGCACTATGATTGTCAATAATTATTTGTTCTCTACCTTCGAGGGGAACGACAAGTTTCCACGAGTAATCTTCGAGGATGGATAGTGGTACCTTGCAATTACGGTATAGTTGTCCTTCTTTTATGATAAAATTAGGAAACTTTTGTTGGTTATTTTTACAACCTTCGAAGATTTTCAAGTACCATTCATCTTTTGTAGATGGAGGGGGGGCAATTGTGTCAACATTTAATGAAGCCAGTTCAATTCTTGAAAGGGCGTCGGGAACAATATTGTCCGCGCCTTTACGGTGAACAACATCAAAATTGTATTGAGACAAACGGGAGGACCAACGAGCGAGCCTACCGGAGGGATTACTTAAAGAGATCAACCATTTCAAACTACTATGGTCTGTAACTACAGTAAATTTGCTACCGTCTATGTAACCGCGGAAATGGTGAACAGAATCCAATACAGCCAATAACTCTTTCTCGGTAATTCCGTAGTTTTTCTCGTGTTTGTTTAATGTACGGGAAAAATACGCTACAGGGTGTTCGCCATCTGGGAATTCTTGAGTAAGGACTCCACCGATTCCTACATTGGAGGCATCCGTGTGGAGGGTAAAAGAGAGTGCAAAATCCGGGCAATTCAGAACGGGAGCTTTTTGAAGGGCATTTTTTAGAGTTGTAAACGCTTCTTCAGCTTCGACAGACCATCGGAAATTGCTGACACCTTTACGGATGCCGGTAATTTTATTTAAGGGGGCTGCGATAGTGGAAAAGTCTTTGATGAATCTCCTGTAGTAACCTGCAAGTCCAAGGAAACCTTTGACTTCCTTCGCGTTTTTGGGTCGGGGAAAATTTGCCATGGCTTCCACCTTAGCGGGGTCTGTTCTTAGACCTTTTTCGTCGATAATGAATCCCAAATAACGTAGACGGGACTTACAGAATTCAGACTTCTTCAAGTTGATGGTTAAACCAGCGAACTTGAGTTGTTGAAAAACTTTTTCCAGCATTAATAGGTGTTTTTCAAAGGTATCGCTGACGATGATGAGGTCGTCAAGGTAACAAAACAGGCTGTTATCGACTTCAGGACCGAAAAGTTTGTCCATCAGTCTTTGTAACTCGGCGGGGCTGTTTTTTAGACCAAAGGGTAATCTTTTAAAATGGAACATTCCCCTACCAGGTACAACGAAAGCAGTTTTTTCGCACGATTCTGCGTCCAAGGGTATTTGCCAAAACGCTTTGCTGAGATCGACAGAAGAGATGAACTTGGCGTTACGCAGCTTGTCTAAGGTTGCGTGAACGTGAGGTAAGGGATACGCATCAGCTTCCGTGCAAGAGTTTAAACGTCTACTGTCGAGACAGAAACGTGCAGAGCCGTCTTTTTTAGAAACCAAAAGAGTTGGGTTGGTCCATGCACTTCTGCTGGGAACCACCACACCCATTTTTAACATTTCATCAAGTTCGTTTTCTAAAAGTTTAAGTTTTTGGGGGGCTAAGTTGTAATAACGTTGCTTGATGGGTGGGCCATTGGTTTTGATATGGTGTTCAACCAAATTTGTCAAACCTAATCCACATTTTTCGAAAGATATTGACTCGAATTTATTGACCATTTCTTTTAGTTGGAGAGCCTGGTCCGTGCTTAAATTTTCGTGAGGTATTATTGTGCGGATCTCACTAATTTGAGCAGCAGTGGAGGTTTTGCCAAGAGTATTAAATACTTGGGGAGCAACATTGAATGCCTTCCAGAAGTCAACGCCAAGGATGAAATTATGGGATATAGAGGGCACTATTAGAAAATTGATTGTAACTATTTTATTGTTACAATTAATTGGCAGGGCAAGGGCACCGATGACCGGTTGGGAAACATTATCCGCAGTCGTCAGGTGTGTCGATTGGGGCGAAATTCTAAAATCACTGTTAACAAAAGGCAGGTGAGCATTGTTGCCAAGACAGCTGACAGATGCACCACTATCAAGTAATCCGGAAAAGGGCACATTGTTAACAGAGAAAAAAGCGTAGGGTCTCCCATCTTTAGCTTGTTTGCGACAAACCGAAGAAACATTTAAGGTCTGGTTAAAATACTTAATGTGTGCTAACCAATCAGTCCATTCTTTAGACCTTGGTTCAGAATGGGTGCCTGAGAGGTTATTATTTAGTTTTTTGGCCTCTTCATGTAGAAATTTGGTGGGGGCTTGGAGAAATCCACCTGAGGTCTGACATCGCTTGGGTTTTGTAACCTTTCCATGTTGTGCCTTGATTTCTTGAAAATGTTGCGCAGTTCGTCGCTTGGAGGAGAGCGGTCCCTAGAGTGATGCCTCTTGAAAGTTCGGGGTTCCTTAGATTCCAGAAACCTTGCTTGCTTGAAACAAGTAGTGGCCAGATGGCCTACTTTTTTGCAAAAAGAGCACACTTTTTTGTTGTTGAATTCTGGTTTTAAACCAGACGAACGGCTTGGCACAACTACATTATTTGACACATTCTTTATGTTTTTCCTATCCTGGTACGATTCCAGAAGGAGACAGACTTCGTTTAGCTGGGCTAGGGATGCAATTTTCTGTGAGGTAATGATGTTCTCGTATTTGCTTAAAAGGCCATCAGTTATGACTGGTAATAGTTCAGCTTCCGAAACGGGATGTGAAAGCTTGATGTTAATGGATTCAGCCCTTTCTATGAATGTTGCTACAGGTTCATTTACTAGCTGTTTAATAGATAGTAAAGATAATTTGATCCGGTGCTGGGCTTCCGTTTTTCCGAAGCTCGAGATTAGGGCAGATCTGAGTTTATTCCAATCTTTGCATTTAGTTTTTTGAATGCGGTGCCAGGGTATCAATTCTGGGGAGATGAGTTCTATGAAGTTTTTTCGTAGAATCTCGAATGGGATATTTTTGATTGTAGCCGTTTCTTCAATACGGTCAATGAAATCCAGTACATCGGAGACGCCATTATATTTGATTTTCCAAGAGGATAAATCGTAGGTTTTATCTTGTGTCAAGGTGGGTGCGATGTCCTGTTTTATCATTACTTGTGGCATAGGTTCTTCGTTAGGAACAAGATTATTCAAAACTTGCGTAGCCGAGCGTGAATTATTTTCGCTTGAGGGGGCGAGGTTTATTCTCTTAATGTACTTTCTGTTGAATAAAAGTGCATAAGCCTTTAATGTAGATTTAGATTTGCTTGATGGCGAGAGTCCTCTATCCCTTAAAGCAGTTTGTAAGTGAGTTTTGGATAAGTTGTGCACGTTGGGAATGATGCCCAAATTGGATGATGCCATAGCTTGATTGTTTTCCATTGTGAGTTTCCCAGGTGGTGAAAAATTGCCAGGGGTTTCCTTTAGTAAACGCAAAATTAATTTTGTGAGGCACTTTTCACTTGGTAATCACTGGTTGGTATTTCTAAAATAGTTATAGAAAACTGTATTCCATACTACAATTTGGTATATATGACACCAGAATCTTTGTCAAAGGAAGGCACAAGAAAAAATTTTGCGTGGAAAGACCTAAGTAGTAAAGGTTTTTGTGTTTCACTGACCACTTTTGAGAAAACTTGTGAAATTCACAAGTATTTACTTTTTTTTTCCAAAAAAAAAATTGCCAGGACTGACCTTTAGAAAACGGGTTTTTTATTTTTCACAAACCACTTTGCACTGAGAAAGGCACTAAAATTCACAAAAGGCACTCTTCTGGCAAATAAGGACAAACTTCCGGATGAAAATAACTGAATATGGGATTTGTTACGAAACCACATTAAAATTATTTTATTTTTTCATGGAACCAATCATTGGTTTTATTATTATTTCACTTTTTTTATGTAAGGAAAAAAAAACAATTCACTTTACACTTATGCTGAAAAAAATGCGGTACCTATAACGTAGAATGTGGAAAGAAAGTCATTATTTTGTCCATTTGGTGAAATATACGTGGTACTAATTTGACAGACACAACAAGTGGGCCGATCGGTATATTGTGCAAGAAAACGTGAGTGTGAGATTTTTTAATTAAAGAATCCACAAGGTAATTGGAATTCCAAAACCAAATTTACAATAGCGATCTCCATTGCTTCCGACCTTAGTGACAGAAGGGCGATTTTATTATTCAAAACACTGCATAGTGACAGGGAATTGTTCTGCCTGATTCAAACGGATTTTTGCCGTTGGAGTTTGGCGCGATAAACGCACTTTTGTGCTTCGATGCGCGTGGGTGCGCGCGCAACTCAGAGATTAGGTATGTATTTACCGCGTGAAACATCGGGCCGTTGATTTGGCGCGAATTACTGTTGCTCGTCCGCTGCTTTGTGAACAAAGGGGTCGGCGCGTGCGCAGTCAGATTCGCGGTTTAAATGCTGCCGTCTTTCTGGTTAATACAAAATGGCCATGTTTTCAACTTTGACGCAATTTTTTTTAATTGCAATCAAATCTGCGTTATGGACTCAATTTGCACATGGATTTCTGTGGTTTCCCACAGAATTCATTATTCACTGGGTATAAAACACCAAGACACAGTACAATCAATGTTTACAAACAGTTCCTATGCGGGGAAGATTTCGACAAGGAGCACTCCGTAAGGCGACTGAGACAATGGCAAAAATGAAAAAAAAAATTCTGGGCCCCACTATGGACGCCAGTGTTAGGAGCGGGCCCCCAAACATGTCCCAAGCTAGCTCTCAGGGGAGGCATGATTTACCCTCTATTCAGGTGGTGGGTCGCTCGAGGCTTCAGAAATTCCTTCGCATCTCAGTCGTCTGGCAGGATACTCCCTCTCTAGGAAACCCTCCTGCCGTAGCAGAATAATAACAGGATTGAGTTAACTAGTTTCATGTATTGCAAATTTAAAACACAGTACATAGGTCATTACAGTACAATTCAACACAAGAAATACATACTACACAATCCTAGCTATCGTGTTTATAACCTCAAGATCCCTAAACGAGACTCTCTGAGTGATGGCTTTGCGCGGGAGTTTACAGTCTATCGTTAAAGGACACAATCAAATGAGGAAACAATTGTACAGCTTACATGATGTTGGGGGTCTTCGTCTTCCGGCTTCCAGGGGGACCTCCCGAGTTTAGGACAGAACCGAAGTTTACACAGGCATGGTGAAATATCAGCGCTAAACCCGTAGGTTATTGAATTAACATTGCAGGTTATATTTGAGTACAATTCGAGCGATAGTACGCCGGGCGCGAACAGTGGGAATCCACGCGCGGGCTTAACGTGTGCCCGAGGCGGCTCGCAATTCTCAACTGGTGGAAGGGATCGCGTGCGGGTGGGCGGATGGGATAGGAAGTAGGAAGCAGGGAACAGGGGGGGAGCAGGGTGTTGTGTAGTTTGCGGCGAATTAGGAGTTTGAATTCTTTGTCGTTTGGGCGTACCATAACAATATTTAATGATTTTTGCGCGTTTTCTAAGTTGCCTACGTCCATAACCGTACAAACAAAAAAAAGTTATACCAAAAGAATGATAGTTACATTTATGTTCTATCCACAGAAATATAACAAAAAATATTTTTCAGACTTTATAACTGTTTGAAAAATAGTTGTTTTCAACAAATCTCAATCGAACTGCAAATATTTTTCTTATGTTGTCGTATGCATAAAGGAAAAAAAAAAGAAAAAAAAATTTAGATAGAAAACATGTCAACGTATGCCGCTTTATTTTTAATTTTTTTAATTAAAGAGCCTTTTTAGCTAAATTACGATGTGATGTTATTAAAAAAAACTGCATAAAACCGTCAACTTTAGAATCGTTTTAATGTACCAAAAAACAGGTTAGTTAATAAAATAAAAATATCATCCAATAAAACAGTTCTTTAAGAATCTCAATTTAAAAATAAATATATTAAAATCCAATGATTTATTTGGTTTGCATCAATTTTCGTATCATATATTAAGAGCAGATTTAAATTATTGTTTCAGTGCCCGGACAAGCCCGAAGACGGAAGGTTGATGTCACGCTACTTTAAATAATTTAAGTAAAATCTGAATCACCCAAAAGATCAGTCATTTACTTAACCTGAATACATTGTCGGAATTATTAAATGACCCCTTTTACAATTTCCTCTTTAATTTACTATCTACTCAAATCGCACGGGCGAGCTGTGTCGGCGCTGTTCAGGGATATTCAAAGTTAACATAATATTAAATGTTTATGATAATTAAATAATGTTTTTGATAATTAAATAAATGTGTATGATAATTAAATAAATGTGTATGATAATTAAATAAATGTTTCAGACTTTTAAATAAGAACAAATAATATGAAATGCGAAATATCTATTCGATGGCAAATAACTATTTTTGAAAAATCTTAATGAAATTTGATTAAATTATTCAAATAAAATTAATCACTTACACCCTAGTTTTGTTCACGTTTATATATATTTATTTATAATATATTTTTTTCATTTCTAGTTTTGTTATTTTCGATAAGGCTCTCGACTGGCGTTCCGGACGTCACGGGTTCAAATTCAGCACGCGCAAGTAAATTTTATTTGATTGGTTTGTGTTATTTCACAATTTGATCATTTAAAAATATTATAAAGTATACTCTTATTTGCGGCACGTTCCAGATTGGAAGATAGTTTCAGTTTCGCCCTAGTAAAAGACCACCATTCAGAATTAAAACTTTGCTTTAAATGGCTTTAGCCGTGTTTGGTGACTAGATGTGAATAGTCAAGCTGTCTGATCTGATAGTAACCATGTAGCAACTTTAACTTTTTTTCCAATTAAACCTTAAAAATTTATATTATGAAACTTTAAATTGAGATTAGTTTTGGGAGCTGACTTCTGTGTGATATAGAAAGGAATACAGATAAATTTTTCGGAATTTAAAGTAAGAAGGTTTCTATCTAGCCATTCTTTGACAATAGAAATACATTTGTTAGCTTTATTAGTTGTATCTTCCCATGTCTTTCCTTGGACTGTTATTGCAGTATCGTCAGCAAATGAGAAAATTATTACATCAGTAATATTAAAAAGGCAAGAAAATTAATTTATATCTGTAAACAGCGAATCAGAATATTTCTATATAATGAATAATAGCACAATAACAACACACAGTAAACGTTTCTCTTTGTGGCGCCGGGATTTACTGAGAAATAATAATGTGACAAAAATTCACACAAACAAAAGGTCACAAAAACTAATTATGATAACGTCAAATTGGTTCCCTCTCCATCAAAACAATATCGAACCCGCTGACCCGTTGACTGATCGTTACATTTTACAAGAGAAAAATCTTATTACTATCTTATTCAAACCGTACGTCAGAATAGTCATTTCACCGGAACAATTTCTTCGGAACTCTTCGGGCATTTCCGTCATCTCCGCGCGCCGCACGGCGTAGCAATTTTTTAGATACGATTCTTTGTTTTGATGGTCTAAACATGTTGCTGGGAACTTCATACAAATGATATTTCCCGAACGGGGAGCTTCCTCGTTCCTGTTCCTCGGTTCCTAGCCGATATAAATTGGGCGGGGGAAGAAATGCTTTGGGCCGCACTAATTATTCTCTACCAAATTCATGTATACTTAGAAAGGTAGTAATTTTTGAAGAATGTGCGCACTTTTATAATTAAAAATATTATGTAGGAAAACGGTGCGCTGAAAAATGTTGTTCAATTTTGTTGGCGGTTAGTGCACATTAGGACGGGCAACGCCTGTTGTGCACACATAGTTATTAATGTTATATTATGGTATTAAACTCTACAATAAAATACCACTCTCACTCAAAAACCTCAACATTATAACAATTAAATCTAAAAAAAAGCTGGATACTAAATATATGGAGATCAGAAATAGAAAATATACTGATTTCAAATACAGACTAAAACCGAATCTAGTGAACTGAATTATAAAAAAACACGATCTTATTTACTTTATAATTATTTAAAAAAAAATACTACATGATTTATGTTTATAACTAATTCAAATTAATTTCTTATAATTAAATTATAATATGTAAATGAAATCCCCAGCACGGGAGATCCCAGTGAGGATATCATTGTCTCTACATGTTACTACTTAGAAATACTACTTACGCACCAGATTTAAATGTCCGAGTAAAATTTTCCCCACATGAAAAACTAAACCCTTTCACACACCTCCCCAAATGATCATCTAGTCAAACCACGCTATGCAATTGCACTAAATAAGTATTATAAATACAAAACAATACAAGAACAACATGTCAACCTACCAGAGACCAAATGGGAAAATAATTCACCGACTCCAGATATTTTCATATATTAATATTATTATTATAGTTACAACTGCGCGGAATATATTCATAAACTGGCTATAAAAATAAACCTTAATAAATCTATGTTAGCATAATACCTACTATTTTTCTGCATGGCTTGTATTGGCATATTGTACCTCTAAATTATTAAGTAAATAACACGTTTTGTAAATGCCTGCGTAAAGGTATATTAATATAAATAAATAACACATATAGCTTTATCATTTTTTACACATCCACAAGCCGGCTGACTAATCATGTTTGTAACCGACGTGTTCACACCCTCGAATTCTCTTTCATCAAAATTCGTCGCTGGTGGCATCCTCTGCATTTCGAAGTCATTCTCGGAAATTTCGTCCGAAATCTCTGGCCTCGAAGTGCCCGAGTACCGTGCCGCCATCGGTCTATTTCTGTTGAAAACCTTTTATGTTTATTTTTTTTAGTTAGAAATTAACAAATAATATTTTATTCTAATTATAGTGTATGTTTTCCTTTAACAATGTACATGTCCCCGGTGCAACAAATAAACGCTACCTTTCAAAGGTTGCCATCGAGGGCATTGTAAACGCATTGATTTATGTAAAAATTTTGTTCGTTATTTTTTTTACTTATTTCCCTTTTTAAGAACCTGCGAGCCTTGTAGGACAATGAAATAAACAGTTGTCATTCCAAAGTTCTACAAGGCATCAAGAAAATATGAGTTTTCGTCTTTAACTCATAAATTGTTTAAATTAGGGCAATTGTTTCACAGAAAAAAAACACTTTGAAATTTATCAAGATGAAAAATTAACATTTTTCTCATTTTAAAAATCCAGGAACCCCGTGATATAATGAAATAAATAGGCTTCAATTATACATCATCTTACGTGAAACCTGGGAAATAAAAATAAAAAGAACCAAAGAGCAATTTATCTTACCAAAAGGCAAATTACTTAAAATTTCGCACCAAACATGTGCTATAAATAATACATAGACATATTTAGAAATAAATCACCACTCTGCGTCTACCCGGGCTAGCGATAACATCTCCTGTCTTAACACAGTTTATAATCACTAGCGTTTGCCCAAACTGTAACTGGAATTCAATTCTTGCTTGTATTTGCGTTTGCGCACCTATTAGCTAAAATTGCATACAAACTTTTTGCGAAAAAACCTGTTATTATTATGCTGGATCGTTAGGAGTGTTTTTTTCTCAGGGAGGATTTCCATTTGTGGTCCAGCGGTTATACGTATTCTGTCAAAATGTGTCATCGAATCATATCCAATCAGTATAAAATCCATGATTTTTGTGTGCCAGTGTTTATGGTGGTTAACCGTGTGTCAATTGGTGTTTATTTCATCAGCATTATCGAGTATATCTCCAAAACAGTAAGTCATTTCTTTTTATTGTTACTTTGATTTATATTAAAGAGTTCATCGCCTTCGTTTCATTCAAGTAAAATTTTGTCTCAAATAACACTGTAGCTGCTAGCCTCTGCTACGATTAAAATGTTTGGCCCTATTAAAATGTTTGAATGCAGAACCATCGATATTGAACCACACTTAACCTTGACAGTTAAACGACGATCGTTTTGGTCAACACAATATGGTTTTCTACAAATATTTATTCAAATCAGTCGCGTTTTTATCCAAACGGGTCATCAAAAACAATCCCCTGAGTAATAACAGTTTAATCATTATTGAAAATATAAATTTCCCCGTTTTCACCTCGCCCGGCAACAAAAACTATTCAAAAATAATTAGCAACGCTCCGAGTAACTTTCTTTCTCAGAATTTTCAGGCAATTAGCAGTAGCCCTCAGCCCAACTCGCCAACTTGTACATCCAGTGACCGAATTTTATTAAAAAATAACAACATGTCTTAATCTTACCAAGGACCATTTGAATCCGACGTAAAAACGTTTATCGCCAACCGGATTGGCCGTGATCTTTCTTCTGAGGAGAAGGACCACTTAGCCAAGATCCAAAGCCAAAAAAAAAACAAAATGGTTACTAGATTTGGGCAGGACGGAGTCATAATATCTCTCTATTTTTTCCAAATTAATATATTTTGTTTCTTTACTGCCTTTCTTGTATATTATTCTTCTTGTATTCAAAAATAACAAAACAGTCACTAAATTTAGGCAGGTCCAAATATACAAATATATAATTTTAACAAAAAACCAAAAAATTACTCATGCAACTCTGTCACATGGTAGCTTATCTGATGGTTCAGCCACTTTTCTTGCTGGAACAAATTAATTAAGAGTCTTTTTTTTTGCAGTGTAAAATATTTTGCTTACGAAGCTTGTTTCGGATTTAGTTTTATTGTAATGGCTGGTTAAGTTCTTTAAGGCACGATTGGAAAACACTAAACATTTTTGAAAACCTTTTATGCTAATGATTCTGATATATTTTGTATGCCTCTACTGAAGTATAAAGCAATTTAGCAGTACATATTTTGAAAAGGTCTCTGTATACAGGTTTTTTCTGTTTGTTTCTTCTTCACTGCTTTCAT
Organism: Limnephilus rhombicus; assembly: GCA_929108145.2. NCBI lineage: Eukaryota > Metazoa > Arthropoda > Insecta > Trichoptera > Limnephilidae > Limnephilus > Limnephilus rhombicus. The sequence goes on from OV815274.1 coordinate 51,727,946, forward strand.
TAATTTAATTTAATATTTGTTATTTTTCTTTTGGTAATATGTATTATTTTTCTTTTGGTTTATTTGTAAGTAATCTTATAATTTTACATTTCTTTCGTCTTTCTACATTGAAAAAAAAAACATGTACGTAAAGGACACTTGTGCCGTTGATGATGATTTTTTGATTTGTGCTCTAAATCGGTCATTCGTAAATTAAATTTTCGCCTATCAAAATGTTTCTGACCTTTTACGCCTATCAAAATGACCTGCCTAGTTGGACAGTCAAAGCTCCTTTGTACTGATGTATACTTTATAACAAAAACAAACCAACAAATAAAAAAAATAATAATAAATACCGTCTTTCAGACATAGTCGGTAAACACTTCATCAAAGAATCTATACAAACAAGGCTGTTCTCGCGCCTGGGAAAACCATAATGTAGAGATGGATGAATGTCAGACGTCCCCAGACTATCGAATCTGGCTACGAATTAGTAGCCAGTCGTAAACGTAATTCAAATAGATCCCTGACGCCGGTAAATTCACCGCCCTCGTCTCCCCTTAAAAAAAACACCATCGTGGCTACTAAAAACAAATTTACCTCTCTGAGGTCAAAATCCCGTCCCCAGATAGAACTGTAGTGCCTTCAGCTAATGACGATGCGCCAAAAAAAAAAATTGCGCGTATCCCGCCTATCATTTTATACATAAAAAAATCGAACCTACGGCCCTTCTTCGCTCGCTTGAAAACAGGGGAATCGACTTCTTGTCGAAAAATATGGGAAACGGTCTCATACCAAAATTGCCGCGTAACCATCATGCAGTCACGCGTTACCTTTTAGCAAAAAAGTGGAGTTCCACACTTTTAGACTTACGGAAGATAAGCATTTAAGGGTGGTTCTGGGAGGGATCCCGGAAGATATCACATATCCCTAAAGATATAAAGGAAGAACTCATCCGAAACTAGCCTGTAATTACTGTCCACCGGATGAAAAACGATAGGACTAAATAACTAATCCTTTTAGTTCTCGTAATGCTTACGAAAAACGAAGCAGGAAAGGAAATCTTCAACACTTTAACTGAAGATTCGAGTAGAGTCGCTGTGAAATAAAGCGCGAGTAGGTCAGTTCCGTTGCCAGGCGCACGGACACTCTGTAACGTGCTGCCATGGCAGCGAACGTTGCGTAAAGTGCGCTGGTCCGCACCGATCCTTAGAACGTAAAAAGCCTAGAGATTCCCCAGCCAAGTGTACCCTATGTGAAGGGGCGCACACTGCCAACTACGGAGGGTGCCCTGCCAGGCCCCACAAAACTTTAAATTTTAATAGAAATAAAAACTCCAATTATGACAATAATTAAACCATTTATATCAACAAACCAACATGGTTTCATGCCAGGCAGGTCTACGTCATCTAACTTATTGCTTTACGAAAAAATTATTTCTAATGCATTGTCCAAGGTTCATCAAGTTGACATAATTCATACTGATTTTAGCAAAGCCTTTGATACTGTTTCTCATCGCATTTTAACGGAAAAGTTAGAACACTTGGGAATAAGCGGCAACTTTCTCGAATGGCTTAGAAGTTACTTATCACAAAGAAAACTATCTGTAAAAATTACCTCCACAACTTCTTACACTTTTTTGTCTCAAGTGGGGTCCCCCAAGGTTCCCACCTAGGACCAATTCTTTTCCTTCTATTTATCAACGACATTTAATTAATTTTTGGTAATATTCACTTTCTTCTATTTGCCGACAATCTAAAGATGTTTAAATCGATCGAAAAAATTCTTCTGATTGTTTAACTTTTCAACGTAACTTAAATAAACTTTATGCACTTTGGTGCATCGTAAACAAATTATATCTTAACATCAACAAATGTCAAACGATCAGTTTCCATAGTTCTAAAACCCCTTTATTATTCGACTACACAATTAAAAATGATACCCTAAAAAGAGTCTTTAAATTCAACGACCTTGGCGTTATCTTTGACTCCAATTTACGCTTCTTGAATCACATTATTAGTATTACCAGTAAGGGATTACAAATGCTTGGATTTATTTTCAGAATCGCTAAAGACTTTAATAACATAAAAACCATAAAAACACTATACACGTATTTGGTAAGAAATCGGGTTGAATACAATTCAAGAATTTGGTGTCCTCATTTCAACTCTCATTGTTTATAAATTGAAAAAATTCAAAATAAATTTTTGCGTTTTATTAATTTCAAAATTGGTATTCCTATTATTGAAATCAATTATGTAAACTTAACTTATCTAAATTATCTAAAAGGCCAAAAATATTTGATGTCCTCTTATTTTATAAAATTGTTTATTCAAGGTTGGACTGCCCTGAAGCTATAAATTTGTTATCCTTACATATACCTTCAAAATATACTAGGCGGAATATTTTATTTTACAACAATAACTTCGCTATGAATTCTGTGATAGAAAGAATACATAGATTGGGCAATGATCTAACTGATATCGCTGACATATTTAATTTAAACTTCGATAGATTTAAAGCCAAATTAGTCCATCATTTTTAAGATGTAAATAATGAATGAAAAATCGTTCCTGGATGACTCAATGTTCCAAAATTCTTCAGAGAAACGGCTTGGATGAAGGCGATACCCAGAACAGAAGATATTACAACCTGAGAACGAGAAGAGCCGACCCCAACAGCCTACCTAGACAATGAGTTGGGACAGCGCAAGGAAGAAGAAGAAGAATGAATGAGAAATCGTTTTACTTTATTTCGATTTTCTCTTGTTTGTTATTTTTTTCTAATGTTAGTATTCTAAATGCATAAAACGAGTAAATTATGCATAAATTAAGTAAAAAATTAAGTATTTTGAGCTTTTTTTAAATGTTTTTGTTGCATATGAATTGTACCAACTGTGATGTATTGCATTGATCAACAGTGAAAATTAGAAAATATCGTAGTTTCCCACTTTAATTTAAAAAGAAAATATCAATTACTTATAAAACGGACACACCTACGACATCTATCGGATCAGAGTAAAGTGAATTCATATTTACGGTAGGGATCTATAATTAGACAAAGTGAGACGAGTATTGATTAAAAAATCACAGATGGTATCAACAAATAACCACGGACAGGGACATCCCAATTTTTTAGGGCCATTTCCAAATATTGAGATCTTGACAGTCAATTAGTTTGCAGCAAAAACAATAAAATATTAAACAAACCAATCAATAAACAGAAAGGCGTACACCAACGGGGAACAAAGAATCGACCTTTGGACTCGGCAATTAAGAATATAATTAATTACTTTTTCGTTCCCACCGAACCGAGAGGTGAATAAACTCCATGATAAGCAGGAACCGATTCAGGGACATTAGTACATTGAACCCGCGTTTGGAGGTAAACATTAAGAGCAATTGAGAGGTAATAAACCGTAGTTCTCGAAATAGTCTGGGAACTTTAAAGATTGAAAAAAGATACACGTAAACAACGATGGAAAAGATTTAATTGGAAATTGAATAGCAAGTGACGAAAACGTGTTGGAAGATGTTAAGGAAATTTCCATCTATAATACGATTGTTTGTGACGACCGGAGATGATCGATTCGAGGGAAAACGTGCTAAAGGAAATGGAAATGTTGGAAAAACAATGGAAAATTATTATAAAGAGGGGACGAGGGTACATTTCAGAGGTTTAGTGCAGTAACAAGTGTTTGAGAGGAAAATAGAGTAGAGTATCTAGGGGAGTGGAAAATGCTGAAAACATTGCGATAGATTTAACTCAGGAAAAGTAGTCATTTTACGTAATTAAAATGGAGATCATAGTGTTGCATAGCACGCGACTGCAGGTAAAAATGAGACATTACAATGGTTGTCGATCTCACATGTATTTTGTTGATATAAACAAGGAATATTCGAACATGAAAATTGTTTAGATTAAAGCAATTAGTCCTTTAAAAGGCTATAAAGATTAACATTGGTCTTACGTAATATTTACATTATAGAATTCCCATAAAAGTTAACGACACTGAAATAAAAGAGAATTTATTGTGAGGTGGGTATAGATATTAAAGTAAACAACTGTCAAAGCTTATGGTTTATGAGATTCTGTGTAAGAGAGAGACGAAATTTGATGAAAGTTCACTATGGAGTAATAAAAATGACAGAAATTTAAGGGCCGAAGTGGGGGTATCTCCTATAAAAATGTTAAAAAACAATATATTAATTAATAACAAATAGAAAATGAAATTTTCCAAGAGGCAGCAAACATCAAAAAAACGATATGGTTATGTAAGGAGGGAACAGTGAAACGATGGGAGAGTAGATACGACAGAGAAAAACAAAGGAAATCTTAGATTAACAGTGAATAAAATAAATACGGCTTGAAATGTAAAATTTATAGGGATATGGACAATAGCGTGAGAATAAATAAGGAAATTCATGGAAAGAGTGTCGTGAATAAAAGAAAATTCGAGAAAAAAATGGAAAATTCAAATATACGACGTAAATAGAGAAAATTCGGTTTTAAATGGAAAGGTTCTTATAGAAGACAGAAAAACTCGAGGAAAAATAATAAAATAAAAATGAACAATTTGCGAGAAAGACTTCGACATGAAGATATCTCTGATTGGCTAATTTGGGGACAGATTTGGAACATATGGTAGATGCCGTACGCATGGACATGTTGCGAAATAGATGAAAATAGAACTTTAAAATTATTAAATTCAAGTTAATTTTGTATGAACATCAGAACAAAGGAAAAAAAAAAAACTTTGCAGTTAGAGTCAGTGAAAATAAAAATAAAGTCAACGCATTAATTACTTGTGAAAAATAAAAGTGCTTGTGATAAATACAATTTGTTTTTGTGGAAAATTCGGATTTTATAATCACTTAATATTGTATTTTCAGACTTAGAAATTTCGCGTCTAGTACCAGTGATAATTAAGTGTGAAGAAGTTATAATTAAATACGTGTGTCCAATCTAAATAAAAAGTGTTCTAATAAATAATAAATATTTAAATTAATTGTCTAAAATAATAATAATAAAACAAAATAATATTTTATTAATGCATAAAAGTCCGGAAGGATAAAAATTTAATTTAACAACAAGTTACCATCTCGAAATTAATCGTGAAGTAACTATTATCCTTCCGGACTTTTATGCATTAAAGGATATGCATTAAAGGATAAATTTTTATCCTTTAATGCATAAAAGTCCGGAAGGATAAAAATTTAATTTAACAACAAGTTACCATCTCGAAATTAATCGTGAAGTAACTATCATTTAAAGTGTTATTTAACCAACGAGTGTTGCAATAAAATACAGTTTAGAACGATAGAGTTTATACATAATTTAAATTAATTAGATTAAACGAAAAAAAATGAAGTCAAAAAGATTTATTTAAATTTAGAACAATGAAAATAAATTTAGGAAAATTACAGCAAGGTTTATCCGTGTAGAACCAGAGGGAGCAACGGCCTCATGAAAACCCGGGCCCTAGCCAACAACACAGGCTGGTGTGTGAGCCCGCAAAAGCCTCCCAAGGCGCCTCCGACCCAACCTTCTCTCCGCGCCCATTGGATCCCATCCATATCCAAGCCCTAATCAAGCAATCCACGGCTCTCCACTTCACCATCAAAATCAAAATCAAATCAAAATCAAAAAAATATTTATTGTAAAATAAAAATTACAAAAGGTGTAGCTTATGGGTAGACCCCATTTCTTCCAGCTAACCACATTTATTTAATTACAATGTTTATGTAATATTATTTGTTTTATTATAGTTACAATGTTTATACAGATAAAATAACAATATTCCAATGGAAAAAAAATACAAATATATATACCAATAAAAATAGGCGTTTCATTTACGTGAGGTATTCACTCAATGTGTAGTGACATTTATTAACAAGGAAAGTGTTTAGTGACGATTTGAATTTGTGTGTATCTTGTATTTGTTTAATGTTATGTGGAAGGTTGTTATATACTTTAATGGCCATGTAGTATGGTCCTTTTTGGAATGTTGTTTTGTTTGCTTTTGGTATTAATAGGTTTTCTGTGAGCCTTGTAGCGTATTTATGTGTTGAGTTTTTTAGTGGGAACTTGTCTGTAGATGATCGCACTAACATGCATAACTCCATTATATATATGTCTGTGACTGTTAGAATTTTCAGATTTTTAAACATAGGTCTACATGAATCTAAACGACCGGAGTTTGTAATTTTTCTTATGCATCTCTTTTGTATGATGAAGACATCTTTGGCGTTTACCGAGTTTCCCCAAAAAATAATACCGTTTTTTATTATTGAATATACATAACCATAGTATGCGGCTATTACTGATTCGGTGTTCAATATTTTTCTCAAGGTACCCAGAACATAAGAAAAACTACTGATTTTTGCTACAATTTTTGAGACATGTTCTTTCCAGTTTATGTTTCTGTCTAATTCTATTCCCAGTAGTGAACAGGTTTGGGAAGGTTCGATAATATTATTATTAATGTTTACATTTATATTTATAGGTGTAGCTTGCACTGGACAAAATTTTAAAATTTGGGTTTTGTTTGTGTTGAGTGATAGATGTTGCGATAACAGCCAGTTTGCTATTAATTGGCAAGTCTCGTTAACTTGTTTGTTAAATTCGTCAACGTCTCCATTGCATTCAAACAACAAAGCGGTGTCATCAGCGAACATTGAACATTCTGTGCCAGCAATTATTGGGAGTTCGTTTATATAGATAAGGAAGAGGAGAGGCCCAAGAATGCTTCCTTGTGGCACACCCTTGTTTATTTTTCTCCATTTGGATTCTACCATGTACTGGACCATTTTTTCATCGATATTTGAAATTTGAACTTTCTGCTGACGATTTTTTAAGTACGATTCAAACCATTTTAATGCTAATCCTCTAATACCTACATGTTCAAGTTTAATTAGAAGAAGCTCATGATCAACATTGTCGAATGCTTTTGAGAGGTCGAGAAAGATACCTACGGTTTTTTTACTAACATTAATATTTATTAACATCCAATACTCCACCAAAGAGCTGGCTAAAATTCAGGCAATTTTAAGATCCCACAATGTCTAGACAAAATGTTAAATTAATCAATTTGCAGACGGCCTATTGGAATGCCAATGGCTCTGTCCTAACTCACAAGGAAGAAATAAATGAATTCCTTCATGAATACAGCATCGAAGTATTTCTCATCAACAAGACGTGGCTTAAGCCTTCAAGGAACGTCAAATTACCTTGAATCCACATTGGTAATAATAAATACCTCTTCCGGACCACTTAAATTTATTTCAGTCTTCGTACCCCTAAGAAAACGTACTTGCAAAGTACGCGAGTATCAACCCTATCGTAATCGATGCCCCAGATAGACCAACGATTCATCATCACAACGGTATTCCAGACGTGATTGATGTCGTTCTACTTAAAAATACTAGCCATTTAAACTCAACAAACTAACTTTAGACCACGATCCAGTTCTTCTAACTCTAAAAGGAGACTCTATCCCTCTGGTCCCCGATAATCCTACACCCACTAAAATCAAATAGAAAAAAATAACCGAGCTGCTAAATAAAAACATAGTAATACCTATACCAATTCCCAACGAAGCCACTCTAAACCCTGCTACGTCCAACTTTATTCAGACAATAAAATCATGCATCACCAAAATTCCCAACGTCACAACATGTCACGGAATACCCGAAGAGATCAAAGATCTTATTAGGGAAAAAAATTATCAGGAAAGAGTGGCAAAGATCTTGCAATCCGATAGTTAAACAACACTATTATCGACTAAACAGAGAGGTGCGTGATGCCATCAGCGAATTTTGCAACGAACGTTAGCACGAGTTCATCTCAACCCTAGAAGACGATAGAGCAGCTTACTGGAAGCTCTCTAAAGCACTCTTCAATATTAAGAAGAAAAAAATAGTAATTCTTTTACTTGACGTAAGCAAAGCATTCGATGAAGTCTGGCATAACGCCTTTTATATTAAATGAACTCTCTTGGTTATCCATTAAGACTTACGAAACTAATAGCCAGCTACCTAAGAGACAGATTCTTTAAAGTTAAAAACGACAATGTATTCTCCACAACCCGCCACATAACAGCTGATGTCTCACAAGGTAGTCAACTCTCTCCATCCTTACATAACATCTATTGTAGCGACATTCCTAAACCCGTGGATCATAATGTTAAAATCACTCAATTTGCGGATGACACTTACATAATTTCTAGCTCAAACGTCGAGAGCATCGCCACTAAGCGTGTTCAGAGTGAAACCACTCTAACTGAAAAGTGGTGTAAAAAGTGGAGAATATATATAAATCCAACTAAAGTGCCGCGACCGTTTTCTCAGAGACACGGCCAAAATGGCCCCCATTCATTAGACTGTTTGGTGTAAATGTTCCAAGGGAAAAGTCAAACGTAGATGTAACGCTAGACTCCATGCTCACCTGAAAGAAACACATAAATGGAAAAATTAAAGCAGCAAATAAATGTCTTGCATAACTATATCCGATTATGGGAAAAAAGTCCTTATTTGTTTTTGAGTTCCTTAACACGTGTTTACTGACTATAGCATAATTATATATGGATTATCTGTAGATACTTTACTTTTATATAATTAACTTGATCGAATGCGAGTTAAAACTATACTGCGGCTGTATGCAGGTTTTTATTCCTTGCGGAGGACAATCTTTGGTTTTTTTATATTTAAAATTATCATTTTCGCTGTATTTCGCGAGCGTATTTATCGTAAGATTCACGTGACCCGGTAGGCTGGCATAAAATTTAGTTGCTTGTGAGACAATGAAGTCTTTTATCAACGAAATGTTGGAGTCACTATGGAGGGAAGAAATTCTACTCCATTTAGGTGCGTTTAACGCAAGTCTAATGGCTTTGTTTTGAAAGATTTGAATCTTCTTTAAGAGACTGGGAGCCGCATGCCCCTAAACGGGGAAAGCATAGGTGAAGCCTGGCCTTATAGTTGTTTTATATAATAGTAATTTGTTGTCAGTGTTGGCCATCTGGCAACTATATTGCAAGTTTGGCAAGAATTTACTTTCCTGAGTGAAGGAATTGAATCATGCTGGTATTATTTTTTCCAAGTATGGAGTGAATTCGAATCTCATAGGGCAATTGCGTCTCTGTACGAGAGAAGCGTTGCATGTGTTAGGGTGAACGGTAGTTTTACAGGGTGGTTTGACATCACAAAAGGTGTTAAGCAAGGCTGCGTAATGTCACCATGGTTATTCAATTTACACATGGATAAATGTATCCAAAAATTGAGAGATGGAATTGGGCACGAAAGATCTTGAGTGCCTGTTTTTTTATTTTTTAATTTTTTATTTAATATAGATATATAGTACAGTGGTTTTATATAAATTACATATTGGTACACAGATTATTTAAAATTGCAATCTCACCAAAGAAGAAACTAGTTCTTGTGCTTGATGAGCGAGTTACACTAATTATAACAGAAATAGAATAACATTATGCAATAGATTAGTATATAATGGGAACAATTGAAACTTCTGGATTATCTATAAGTGTAGGTGTACATACATGGGATACGGTTACATACTAAAATATTATGCACTTAAGTGAAATTCGAAAAATCTAAATAAAATAGAGATGAATATAGATTGATAATACATAGAAAAAAAGAGAAAAACAGGTAATTATTAAGTTAATTATTCCCGATGAAGTGTAGCTTCAGTTTGAGTTTCAGTTTATTGATGTCTTTGGTTTTTTTTTATTTCAATCGGAAGGTTGTTGAAAAACTTTATTCCTAAATAGATATAATTGTTTTGCATTAGTTTGGTATTAAATTTTGGTATTTTGAGGTTGTCTTCATATCTTTTTGATTGATGGGTTTCAAATTTTTTGATGATATTATCTTTGTAAATTTGGATAATTGCATTTTTCTTGAAGATATTCTCTACTCGAGGCACCGTGAAATCGGCGAAAAGCGTTTCTGTAGGATAAGTGGAGGGTTTCTTTAGGATTACTTTAATGATTAGCTTCTGGATCACTTTGATCGGAGTTAGAATATTGTTGTATGACCCCCCCCCCATCCAATAATTCCATATTGAATTGATGACTGGATTAGTGCATAGTATACTCTCTTTAGATTGTTGAGTTTTAAAATATTTCTTAATCTTATGAATATATATATACATTTTCTGATACGCTTAACCAATTCGCAGATATGGCTCTTCCATTTCATATGTTGTTCTATTATCACTCCAAGATATTTAATTTCTGATACTGATTTCAATGTTGAACAGCCTTGGATACATGTTATTTTATTACATTTGTTATTATGGATAATTATTTTAGTGTTGGGGATTGTTTTTAGTTTGTTGATTGAGAAGTGTATGTAGTATGTTTTGTTAGTATTCAATGAGAGAAGATTTGTGTCAAACCAATGTTTTAAGGTGTTCATACTATTATTTGCTTGTTCATTTGCTCTATTCCAGTCGATCCCATTCACTACGATAGCTGTTTCGTCGGCATATGATATTATGTCTGCGTTAAGCGGTAGTTTAAAAATATCGTTTACATAAATTATAAATAGTAGGGGGCCAAGGACTGTGCCTTGAGGTATCTCGAAATTACTTGTTAGTAGTAGACTTAGGGAGTTGTTTATCTTGACTACTTGTTGTTGTTCAAATAAATAGCTTTTTCTCCATTTTAGAGCTTTATCGTTTATCCCAACATAGTTTAATTTTTTAATAAGTTTACCATGAGAAATACTATCGAAAGCTTTTTTAAGATCTATGATGATTCCGAGGCATTTCAAATATTTGTCTAGTGTGTTCTGAATAATGTTCGATAATTTGGCAATCGCATCTTGAGTACTTCTATTTTTCATAAATCCATATTGGTTGTCGTGAATTATGTTATTTTTGTTAATAAATGCCCATGGTCAGCTGTCTGTTTTCGGACTTCGGATCCCTCAAGATGTGCCCAGGAAATTGGTGAGGTCATCACATCCGCGATGGATGGCTTCATCCAATCTACTGTTAAGGAAACTGGTGTAGGCTCAAAGCCGTGGTTCAGTCGACAATGCGCTGAAGCAGTGCGACGAAAAAACGCGGCTTACCGAGCCTACAACACATCTAGAACATCCGAAGACAGAACAGCTTACAACAAAATGGCAAAGGAAACCAAGAGAATCATAAATAGGTCAAAATTCGAGCACGACCAGCAGATCAGCAGAAAGCTGACTGCATGCCCGCATGGCAGCAGGCAATTCTGGTCGCTTGCGGGCTCAATAGGTCGCAATTTCTGCAAATCCAGTCTGCCACCTCTTACCAGACCTGACGGCTCACTAGCAAACACCGCCACCGAAAAGGCTAACTTACTAGGTAAAATGTTTGCGGATAACTCAACCCTCGATGACCAAGGTGCTGTCCCGACGTCGGTTCCTCACTGCGGTTTTCGTATGAAAAAGCTGAGGATCCGGCATCGGGAAGTACTCCATGTTTTACGAGGGCTTGATGTTAATAAAGCTAGTGGGCCTGACGGAATACCTGCCCTGGTACTGCAAAGGTGCGCTGCAGAAATAGCTCCAATTTTGACGAAGCTTTTTAAACTGTCCCTGAAGACTGGCTCTGTGCCCTCTGGTTGGAAAAAAGCGGTTATCCATCCTATTCCAAAGAAGGGTGACCGCTCCAACCCGGCCAACTACCGCCCCATAGCGATCACATCAGTTCTGTCTAAGGTGATGGAACGTGTGATCAACGACAAACTGCTCACATACCTCGAGAAGAACAAAATTATTAACGACCGTCAATACGGATTCCGGCGGAACCGCTCGTGCGGTGATCTTCTCGCGTATGTGACGCATGTTTGGGGGCGATGCCTGGAACGTTTCGGTGAGACCCAAACGGTTGCACTGGACATATCCAAGGCCTTTGACCGGGTTTGGCACCGAGGACTTGTCAACAAACTGCATTCTTACGGACTTCCCGCATCCTTGTGTACGTGGATTGCCGACTTCTTAAGGGAGAGGTCGATTCAGACGGTAGTCGATGGTTTCACCTCTTCCTCTCACTCGATAAATGCTGGCGTCCCGCAGGGATCGGTTCTGTCTCCAACTCTGTTTTTGTTGCACATCAACGACCTTTTGTCATGTGCACCAATTCACTGCTACGCGGATGACAGTACAGTTCATGATAGCTTTTTGTTTGACAAGCCCCCAAAGGGCTCACAAACTCCAACAGCTCGTAAGGCTTTGAAGCAAAGAATGGATGGTTACCTCGAGAGTGTTTTCTCTTGGGGTAAAAATAATCTCGTTGAATTTAATGTTTCAAAGACCCAATCTTGTCTGATTACGTCTAAAAGGGATCGCAATGAAAATCTAGTCTCTTTCAACGGAAGCAATCTTCCGAACAGGCCCTCCATTGATTTGCTTGGTGTAACCCTAAGTGACCAGCTCAGGTATGGGGGCTCCATCGAAGCCAGAGTAAAGTTAGCCTCCCAAAAACTGGGCGTACTGTACAGGGCCCGCAGATACTTTAAAAGTACACAACTGCTAACCCTGTACAAATCGCAAGTGCGCCCCACGGTTGAATTTGGCAGCCACCTCTGGTCTGGAGCTCCAAAATACCTGAAAAATACCCTCGACTCTGTGCAGAAACGGGCGGTCCGTTTGATAGATTCTCCCATCTTAACAGACGGATTGCAATCTTTAGAGCACAGGCGTCGGGTGGGAATGCTATCCTTGTTCTACCGGTATTACAATGGAAGATGCTCCGAGGAACTAGCATCATTGATCCCTTCGGCACCGGTGCATAGTCGGGAAACACGCCAAACGCGTGCCCAACATTTGTACACAGTTGACATTAGTCACATGAGAACGGGTCGTTTCTTCGACTCGTTTTTATGTTCAACAGCTCGGCTGTGGAATGATTTGCCGGCCTCTGTGTTTCCTCCTTCCTACAACATGGGTCTCTTCAAGACCAATGTTCATTCCTTCCTCTCCTCAAAAAGACCCTCCACACAGCATCCCAGATGACATAGGCCCTGAGGGAAATTATTTTCCTCAGGGCCTCCTGTGTGGAGTTAATGTAAAAAAAAAAAAAAAAAAAAAAAAAAAAAAAAAAAAAAAAAAAAAAAAAAAAAAAAAAAAAAAAAAAAAAAAAAAAAAAAAAGTCAATCTTTTTTTGATGATTTTTTCAAAGATTTTGGCAATGTTTGAAATCAGCGATATTGGGCTATAATTAGTCACTTCTTCTGGGTTGCCAGATTTATGGATTGGAGTGATGATGGTTTGTTTATATATCGTTGGAAATATTCCGCTTTGAAGACTAATGTTGATTAAATGTGTTAATGGTTTTGAAATATGTTTTTTGATAGTTTTCAGTGTTTCGACAGTAACTCCGTCGAAACTTGGTGCTGATCTTCCCTTCATGCTTGTAATGATTTGTTCAATTTCCTGGGCTGAAGTAAGGGGAAAAATGTCAATTTTGTTTAAAATATTGACGTTAATGCTCTGTTCGTCATTAGACGGTATTTTTTGTATTTGATTTGCAAGGATTTTGCCTACATTTGCAAAAAAGTTGTTAAATATGTTAGCGGCAGCTGATGGATTTTCTTCGCATCGTATTTTAATATTGTTATGTGTAATACTGTGTATTTCATTTTTTTATGTTTTTTTTATCTTTGATTTCATTTATAACATGCCAGACTTTTTTTGCATCGTTCTCCGTTGCTTCTAGTTTTCGCCGAAAATAGTTTTCTTTTGTGTTTTTTATTAAATACGTAAGTTTTTTTTTGTATGCTTTTAGGTATTTTTTTAAGGTTTCGTTTGTAGGTTGTCGGATTAATTGTTTGTATATTGTTTCTTTGTGTCTGATTGATACAATTAATCCAAAAGTTATCCATGGTTTAACTGGTTTGAAAAAAGTTTTGATGATTGTTTTCTGGAATCAATAGAATGTGCAGTACTTACGTGCATTGATAATTTTTTTTCAAATAGTTCGAAGCATTCATTCGTATCATTACAATTCAAAATATCGTGCCATTTCTCTTTATCTAGATTATGTACTAGGGCATTTATGTTGAGCGTTTTGCGTCGGAAGTTTTCATTCTCCGGAGTTTGTGTTGGTGAAGGTGAATATTTATTTTCGTAATTGTACGTAAAAATGCACCCGAAATGATCTGTGATTGTCGTTTGTATAACTGCAGATACTATGTTTTTTATGTCTTGAATATTTGTGAAAACATGATCTATGCACGAAGGTCGTTGACCTGGAATAATTCTTGTAAATGAATTAATACACGATATATTATTTAATTCTGCCATCATATTAAGATAATTATCTTTATCATAAGACGAATAATCATTTGCAATATTGAGGTTAACGTCTCCGACAACAATGGTTTTCTTATTTCTGTTCGAAAAAAGTATGCGTTTTAGTTCATCTACAAATATTGGTAATATTGAGGCGTGAGTTCTATATAAAGCGAATATGCTAAATGTATACTTTTGGTAACTGATTTCCATATTTAGGACGTTTACATTGTGGATGTGGATTTCTCTGTTAAAAGTCACAACATATTTATTTGAAATAAATATTGCGATTCCGCTGTTCTTGTTAATTCGGGTATTTGTTGCATAGTATGTATAACCCGGAATATTATAGTTTATATCGCTCGATGAGTGCGTCTCTGTTAATATTATACAGTCCAGTCTGTTAAGTGATTTTATTGTTACCAGTAGTTCGTCTAAATGACGGTCGATGCTTCTTACATTCATATGAAATATGATTAAGCTAACTTCGGGATTCATCGGTAAATGTTGTTTGTTTCGTTCACTGATGTATATATTCTTTCGTCTATTGATATGGTTTTATCTATAGCATTTATCACGAAATCATCCATATTGAAGAAATAATAATAATGAATGGATTAGTGGCCGTGAATACATTTGACTTCAAAGAAGGGATAAGATTTTCTGGAGGACGGACTTGTTGAGAGCCTTTGTGTTTTTTTTTTATCACTAATAAGAGTTGTGCAATTTCATTCACAATCAATTCTCTCTTTGGCAATTTGAAGCATTTTATGCCTGTATGTGCAATTGATGCTATCAGCACGGTGGTCGTCCAGGATGTTCGCCTTGAATTTTTTATTGTTGCTGGAACAGTTGTAGCAGATTGGTTTGTTGTTTCTCTCTGTGCATTTTCCTAGGGTATGGTCTTGTGCACAATGGGGGCAGGTAGGTGGCTGTGTTCTGTTCAGGCATCGTAGGGCAGTGTGTCCATATTTCAAGCAGTGGTAACACTGCGTCAGAGGGTTAAGGTCGTCAATCGGAACTCTTTGGTATTTTATATTTATTTTTCCAAAGTTAAGAAGGATTTTTCTAATGGCTCCTGACGTTTGTATTAAGTAGTTTGATACGTCTTGATGGGACGTCTTTTGTTGATCGAATTTTTTGAGATTGATTTCTTTTATGAGTTTAAAATCATCTTTGCAGTAATTTTGTAAACCCTCATTTTGCTGGGTTATGCCTAAAACAATTTCATCCTCTGTTAAATTTGACTCTAATCTTTTTACGATCATTATTGGTTTTCTCTTTTTTGTTTCTTCAGCGTTAATGTCTTCTCCAAATGTTCCATTTATTTTTGTGACCAATTTTTGTGCGTCTTCTTTTTTTAACACATGAGATTAAGAGTTTTTGTTCACCAATTTTTTTAAATTCTGTTACACCGACTTGCATTTTAGTTACATCAATGTTATTTTCGATTCTTTTTCTCATTTCTTCAGCCTTCAAGTTTTTTGTTGTTGATATTATGATGGCATGTTTTTGTGGAGTTTGTATCTCGTTTTTATTAATTATTGTTGTGGCTTGCGCATATGTTTTTATATTTTTTGTCACGAAACTCTCTAGTTTCTCATTATAGTGTTCATTGTTTGTTATAATTTGCTCTTGTTGATTAATAATTTTTTTTTGTAGGATAAGATGTTCTATTTTAATGTGTTCTTCTAGTTTCTTTAAGTTGTTCTCCAAACTCAGTTTTATTCTTGAATCTTTAACAGATGTGATCTTTGCGATATCGCTCTTAATATCTTCGAGAATGTCATCCATTTTCTTTCTAATACCCGCCCGCCCGGGCGAGGTACTTTGGGTACGAAGTGTAGAACAATACTCGATACGCGAGGCAGTGCACTATACGAAACTGTACGACCGCACTGTTGTAGCACTGAAATGCAACTGACTGACTGACTGAAATGCAACTGTTGTATGCTGATGATGCGGTGTTGATTTCTAACACTATGGAAGATCTACATCGAAGTGTGTATGAAGAATGAGTTAATGATGAATGTAAGTAAGTCTAAAGTCATGGTGTTTGAAGGAGAGAGTAAGAAAACAGTTTGCAATATAGTTGTGAATAATGAATACTTGGAGCAGGTGGATGAGTTTGTGTATCTGGGTAGTATGTTTACGAGAGATGGGAAGGCTGAAAGAGATATTGAAAGAAGGGTGAATGCCGGTAACTCCATTAATGGTGGACTGAATGCCGTTGGCGCTAATAAAAAAAACTGTCAAAAAAAGCGAAGCCAGCAGTCCACAATGGAGTCCTGGTACCTACTCTGATGTATGGCAGTGAGGCATGAAACTGTCAGAGGAAGGATGAAAGTAAACTGAATGCTGTTGAAATGAGATCCCTGAAGCGAATGTGTGGTAAAACCATGTATGACGCCCGAGGAAGACATGGCACGATCAAGTGAATCAGATACTTGAGTCGGGTCATGTCAAAAGTCAGAATAATAGAAGAGTATGTATGAGACGATCTATGAATGTGAGTGAGGCAAGGACTGTGCGCCAAGACCGAGTTGTTTGGCGGTCCGTCCTCTCTGCCTACCCTTGCGGGGAAACGGCATGATGATTAGTTAGTTATGATTTTGCCTAGGCATGGAAGGAGGCTAATTGGCCGATGATTCTCCGTTAATAATGGATCCTTGTCTGGTTTGGGAATTAAAATTACGTCAGCTTCTTTAAAATCCTTCGTAAAGCAACGTAGCCGAAGTGAGGCGTTGCAAATGGCTGTCATTGCGCCTTTAGTTGAAAGATGTTTTAAAATTTTATGAAAGATGTTTTAAGATGTTTTAAAATTTTATTGAAATGCTCAGGACCAGCGGCCTTCTTCTTCTTTAATTTTTTAAAATTATATTCATTATTTCCTAAGGAGTTGCGCACCTGATTGGGGGATCTTCAGGGTCTAGATTTAAGATTGCTTCTACTTTTGAATCCACCTTTGCTACGAAAGCAAGGTCGTCGTGATCGGTGTTTGGAATGAAATGACTTTCAAGGCTATCTGCAAAGGCTTCCGCCTTGCCTGCAGCGGAGTATACTTTTCTGTTGAGGCCTTGAGTCGGAGAGAGTGCTTTAGAGAGCTTCCAGTAAGCTGCTCTATCGTCTTCTAGGGTTAAGATAAACTCGTGACAACGCTGGTTGCGAAATTCGCTGAGGGAATCGCGCACTTCTCTGTTTAGTCGATTAAAATGTCGTTAAACTATCGGATTGCAAGATCTTTGCC